>OZ020604.1:219750994-221156432 GCA_963971545.1 Philophylla caesio | reverse complement strand
GATAAACATAAACAAACACAGGTGCTATGTACATACATATGTGTGTAGGTATTTCTTATCAACATTATAAAAAGTGTTCACTTTTGCGGTAAATATTCGTCTTAGGCTTCCTCGGTCCACAGCAAAACCTTATGTGTATCTCAATGTCTGCATCGCTAACATACCTACATACATACATACATATATGTTATATTTATTATAACAAAATTTTAGCAAGTTCACTTTGCTCAGCAGCCTTTTGTCTGAAAGGTTAGTATTTTCATTGGATTTAATATTTTTAAAATTTATAAAATCATAATAAGACTTACATACATATACGTACGAGTATGTATGTATGTATGCATATCTAGGGTTGGGCTGGGAGTCAATCCAGCTAAAACCACCGTGGTACCATTTTCAAGGAACTACAAACTTGATGGCCTTAAGCCGGTTTAGACGGAATATGCGTAGAATACCAAAAATAGGTAAAATTCCTACTGGTTATACTAGACCAAAAACTAATATGGAAACCCCATATAGAGGAAGCGATGGCTAGGAAAAGTTGGGGCTGCTCCCCAAAAATACTGAGATGGATGTACATGGCTATTATTCGGCCCACCATTACCCATGGGACACCAGCAAGGCGCTATTAAAATGCTTAGTAAGCTGCAAACGCTGGCTTACGTCAGCAAATTAGGGGCTATAAGAACGCGCCCGTTGGAAGTCTTATAAGATCTAGCACCTCTTCACTTACATATTCAAACTCAAGCGAAGGTTGACCTGAATCAATATCGGGACTGAAGGGTATCTGAGTCGGGGGAAGTTTAACACTTTAACAGAACGAAATCCGGGTCAAGTTTCACAAAAAGACTCTCAACTGAATTGAGCAACAAAAGAAATTGCGAGGGTTTTTCCGAAACTTGTAAAATAAACTAACAAATGAATAATTACGTGGTCCACGATCGGCTTGCTAACCGAACGGGGTACTGGTGTTGGCAGAAATATATTCCATAGAAAGTTGTGTGAAGTTTAACATCAAGCGCAATTACAGGGGACGGAACATTGCGATCCTATCGACCAGCCAAGTGGCTATCAAGGCTCTCAAATCTTACCCGGTATTCTCAAAACAGCTGAACTTGGAACTTGGACTAAAGAAAATTCTTTAATCGAAGCAGGGGGCATAATAGATCTAATAGATGGTCGCAGTGCTTATCACCCCTAACAATAATAATAAAGTTATGTATATGTAATTAAGATTGTATATAAGTTCTATCTGAAATGTTATACGATTATATTTTAACTCGAAAGTACTCAAGTTTTATAATCTCAAAAAAAAAGTCTTCTTTTATACGGCGTAACAGTAATTACGATACTCATTGTTGCCACCTAAACTAAAAATGTTTTATGGCTAAACAATAACAAATTAAATGTATAAAAATGATAAGTCTGCCTTATACAAACAAATTCTAAAAAAATATAAATTTTACAAACAACAACTACACAGTCAAGTAGAAATAACGGCTTGATTGGAGTAAGTTGTCAAGGGAAAGAAGGAAAAAACAACAGCTCACACAGCGTAACCCTAGCTGAATGCATTTAGTTGCCGGCTTAGGTATTGCGCATGTTGTTGCGGGTTCGACTCCCGCAGAAGCCAAGAAGAAAGAAGTCTGATGAGGAAATGTGGTGATTTCCGAAATGGTACTATAACTTCTACCGCTTCTACCGATCGGCCTCAAGCTCAAAAATATTTAAAATAAAATGTTTTTAATTTATTTGTAATGTGGCAACCCCCTTATAATCTTTGTAACTTATATATTTTTGTGTTATATTTCAGAAATGTTAAGACTTACTGCATTGAACAACCAGATACTTTTATTATATAAACTGATAATTTTACCCTAGTTAACGCACCAGATGAGAATTAACTGTTAGCGCACAAAATGTTTTCGAAGATATATTCTACATTTTGTGCATGTTTTTTTAATAAGAAGTAGAAAAATGATCCATCTGCTAAGCAGAGCGCTGTAAACCTAATAAATTATTGATAGGAATTTGCTCCTACAAGCAGATTAAAAATCAGGCATGCAAAATATTCAACTGTGTCTTACTTAGATGCATGGCTAACATACAGACATTGAGGTATAAAGTTTTGCTGTGGACCGAGGAAGCCTAAGACGAATATTTACCCCAAAAGTGTACACTTTTTAGAATGTTGATAATGTTGTGGCGGCAGAAGAGAAATACCTACATACATATGTATGTACATATCACCTGTGTTTGTTTATGATTATCTTTCACTTACCGAACCAGATTTTAAAGTATAAGAGTCATGTACAGTCATGTACAGTCCAACCTACTTCTTAATCGGTTTTATAAAAGTCATCAATAGTTATGATTTAAATTAAATTTATTTTCTTGGAGTTTGTATATGTTTAAATTACTAATGACAAAATAAATACGAATGGATGAAAACGAAATTTACATAATTCATGAACACTTGGTGAAATTAAATTACTAATTATGTTCAACCTCTGGCAGTGGCAGCGACATTCGCGGCCTGTTGTGCCACAGCGAGTCCTTGAATTGTGGCATCTCTTGTGTGCTGACCCACACGCTCCTATTAAAAAAAAAAAAACGAGTGTTACAAATATTAAGATAAACTTTGTTCATATGTAATACTGCGAAACACTTACGATCTTCTTGCCGATTTTTTTCAGCCAACCAGCCTCCGTTTGTCCTGCGAAAATGGCGATCAGCACAGCCACGAAGATGACGATTTTGTTGAAGTTCATTTTGTCTGATTGTTTAAATTTAATTAATATTTTTAAAAAATTTTCTTGGATGCGTTTGATTAGCTGCTATTGTTCTCTTTGAGACGCTTTCAATGAGTTTGATAATCGTAAGTTTATCAGCGGCGGCTTTTATAGCAAACAGCTTTCGCTGGCCGGCAGCTTCAACACCATTTTACGGGGGATCACAAACGCATATCACCGCCGTATGAATGTATTGAACCGTGTGTATGTAATGTACACTAACAGTTTTTCGATTTTAATATAATTTTCTGTATTGCGCTTTTGTTTAATAAAAGTGTATATGGGGATAGACTTGCGGTGAAAAACCATGGTCATTTTGGTTGGCCGGTGAGTACTTACGTCTAAGTGAAATGCACTTTTAGATATGAATTTCAAGAGCGCTTTAAAATATGGTTTCTAAACTTCGGATATTATTAAAATGTTTGGCAAAATATCAAAAATAACAGTAAAATTACATATATTATATTCCGACAATAATTTCATTCATAGATATTGATTTATTGATATTCCTGCAAACAATTCATTCACAGTGGGGTGAATATTAAAAAAAGAATTATGTTTTTAAGTTTTCTGTGGTCATTAATTTAGAAAATTCCTTACAAGCCTGTGCCTACTTTACAGAATTCGAAAATATAGATGTGGTCGCTGTACCAACGAAAACAGTAACATACGAGTATGTTAACGATTTTTATAAATTTTGTATTGCATATTTTATTAACAATATGCATATGAATATTGCACACATTTCCGTATCTGCATATTCTTTAAAAGCGATTCAACTCAACTACATACACACATATGTAAGACCGCACAGGGTTAGGGTTAATCTGAAAAAAGTCTGACAAGTGCTAAATCTTTTATTTCACTTTCCAAACAGTTTCTATAACAAAAAAGTATGCATACATTAGTTTTTCAATCAGTTCTTAGTTGCTCTGCAAGGTAGCGTTTTTTATTTCTTTTCGTACATTTAAAATTTGTCATACACATTCATACAGCGTCTCGAAGAACAAGGCGCGAGATATTTAGGACTGCATATTGACGGATGAGTGACTTTGCCGAAGCACATCTTTACAAAGCGAAAGCAACTCGGCCTAAATTAAACTAGCCTGTATTGGTTGCTTGGTCCGAAATCACAATTGTCTCTGCAAAAACAAATCGTTGGAATACCAAGGCGAATTTAGTAAGATGGCATTAGTAAGCAGCTGATTTATTTGTTTTTTCCATCGCCATGGTTCAGCATTTGTCAAAATCATTTGTTTGTTAGTTGGTTTTGGCATTCGCTGTACCGAAATCAACAACAAAATACATGTATTGTACTTTTTTTTCTTAAACATTTGATGCCACCTTTATGAATTCGCTTTGTGGAATACTTTACCATTCTTAAACCTATGTGGACTAGTGGCATACTATGTAATTTGGGAGTGCGCCTCGAAATCAAAAATCGCAATCTTGCAACGTTATCATCATTTCAACTAGCAAAGGCACTTAAGAATCCGTCACAGGGAGGCCGACGTCTATGTAAATAGAATTAAGTCAACTTCCTTCACAGCTACTTTTTACTTTACTCGTAGTACGCAACAATATTTAGGGTATTCAGAGTTTCCTGGCAAAGTTAAAATCTGGCATCTTTACTGAGATAATACGACCGATCTGTGAGCACTATTTTATGACTAAACAGCTGACTGCCATATATTTCATTTTGTGTTTTCAATTCCAGCATAACACAAAATAAATACACGACGTACACAGAGTTAAGTATGGCAAGCCATATTATCTCCTGTCTCTACGTTAAACAAAAACAAAAAAAATTACCACTTGGTGAAGTGTTTCAAAAATAATAGTTGGCAATGTTAATAGCCAGATAAAACGAAACTCTGAATACCCTAATTGTATTAAATAATTTCTGATGCACATATGTACATACATATGTACATACATATGTAAAGTAGCAGCAGCAGTGGCTACTATCCTACCCTACAAGATAAAAAAAAAAATATATTATTATTTTGATTATTTAAAAAAAAAGGTTAAATTTCGTTTAGAGATAGATGCTAAATAAACTGGAGCTAAAAAAATATTTCTAAAATAAAAAATAACAAATCTTGAGGACTTTTGACATAACAACTTATTCGACTTTAGGAGGTTTTAGTACTGGAGATGGCATCTTAAATAAGTAACTTTTATAATTAATTGAGTGGTCGCCGCGAAAAACATTGCAAGCGAGCACATTGCAAATTTTAAGGTTCAGAAAAAAAAAGAAAAAAACAACAACACCCAAAGCGGTAGAAATTATCGTCATCAGACTTCTTTCTTCACGGCTTCCGCAGGAGTCGCACCCGCGCCACCTCGTTTTTTGATTTGGTTTCAAAATTTATTAATTCAATACTCGTATTTAGGTAAATATGAAAATTGTGAAACCTTCCGATTATTGCAGAAAATCTTATTTTGTTTTTCGAATTATTGTTGAAATGTTGTAATTGGAGCTTTTTAGAAGAAAACAATAATTCGTTATAGGTTCGTTTTTGAAAAGTTCACATAATTTTATTTAAAAACATTGTTTTCCTGATGTAACCTTATAAGTATTAAATTTATTTATTTTTTCTTGTGGTATTCGTAGAGTCTAGGTTTTCCTGGCGCCAGAAATGCCCTCTGGAACAAACTCATTGGCTTTTATGAATATTCCTTGTAATTGTTTCAATTAAACAGTATTAGCTATGCAAAGCGTTATTCTGAAATTGAATGAATGTATGGCAATGTATGTATGTATGTATGTACTCGTATAAACTTTCTGTTTGTTCAAAAGCGGGGACTCTCACAAGCCCGTTCACATATGCACATACATACATACATATGTATGTACATATACTAAAGTATGTATGCATAAATACAAGTATGTATGTATGTACATAAACAACAAGGAAAATAAAAACACCGAATTAAGTGAAAAAACGTAAGAAAAAATACCGAAGCGCGGAATATTGTCACCTTATCAGTAAAAGTTTACCCTCTTGATGAACACAGTTGTACATACATACATACATACATACAAACATTCATACTTATAATTAGTAGCCCAACAAGAATTTTCAAGAGCGTTTTTTTCACTAACTGAAAGTAAATTTGCTATGATAAATTTTAATAAAGCGAACTATTAGCTTAATTGGAGATTTTACAAACGCAACTTTTGTAAGTGTTGATAGATATAAAAATTGGATTTGATCAAGCAAAACCAAATATAGAACTGCTATTTTTAACTAAATCTTAAAGAAACCAGCCCTTAAAGTTCACTCAAGTAAGCTTTTCAAAACTTACTCTAAGTTTATTTTGCTTAGGGGGATGCATCAGCATTCATCACGCACATTCATACATACACAATTACACATACACATGTATGTATGTACATTGGTACACGTGTGTAGTGGGAGAACGCTTGTGATCCCCCGTGAAATGATTGAAATGGGCCTTTCCGCTACACAAGCCGTTTGCAAATCGAATGCAGATTGCTATAAAAGCCAAAGCCATCAAAGTCACTATTATCAAACTCATTGCAAGCGTCTCAAAAAGAACAATAGCAGCTAATCAAACGCATCCAAGCAAATTTGTTAAAAATAAAAATTGACTTTAAAACAATCAGACAAAATGAACTTCAACAAAATCTTCATCTTCGTGGCTGTGCTGATCGCCATTTTCGCAGGACAAACGGAGGCTGGTTGGCTGAAAAAGATCGGCAAGAAGATCGTAAGTGTTTCCCAGTATTACATATGAACATAATTTCTTTAAATAAGTATTTGTAACACTCGTTTTTTTTTTGTTTTCTTAATAGGAGCGTGTGGGTCAGCACACAAGAGATGCCACAATTCAAGGACTCGCTGTGGCACAACAGGCCGCGAATGTCGCTGCCACTGCCAGAGGTTGAAAGACACTTCTTTCTCCTCGCTACTCCCACTTAGTGTTCTCGCTTATGTTAAATAAATTTATGTTAAGTATTTATTTGTAATTGATAGCTGTGCAATAGATTTAAGAAAATAAATTCAACAATTTTGGACTTCCCACACTAAAAAAGAGGTTGTTTGTTTGTACTATGTACATACATATGTAAGTACATGTGATTTCGAAGATCTGAGAGTTGTTATAACTCGAACGGTACAGTGCCGTTATTTACCGTCGGTCTTGCTTCGGTGTTCGTTTCGTGATTTTTTAAAAATCGTCAGAAATATTTGTATGCATTTCACTGATGCGCTGCCGTAAATTAATCGAGTTGCTATGTAATTATCTAAAATTTGATGATGCTTAAATTCATCGTTATTGGATCTGATTTGAAACTGACACGGGACTGACTTTACAATCAAAATATACATACAAACATTGCAAAATCTAAAATACCTTAAGATAATAGAAATTAAAAAGCTTGATATTTTCATCGTTTTTGTTGTAAAATTAATGATGCCAAGCTTTCTGAACATCAGAATTGCAAATAAAACACAAATGTATATATACATACATATACAATAACGAAGAATATGACGAAATTATGAATTTAAAAATTCAAACTAACATTTTTCCATTTCCGATAATTTGTTGAAATAAATGGAATTTAAACTGACAGTTTGCCTGCGTTGCCAACACAATTTATACTTAAGCGAAAATATTAATTAAGCTAAGTAAGTTTTATTTGTCAAAGACTTAGCAATTTGCTTGTGATGGTCAAATAAAACACGCCTATTATTTTTTTACTAATAGAAAAGCTTAAAAATCTACTCGTTGAAGCTTTTTAATAATTGATCGGAGTCTTTAGAGTGTTGAAAAACATTCAATTGTGTCTAGTTTTCATGCCGAAATTTTAAATTGAATAATACCTCCTTTCACATTTTTTACCATTTTTTCCTTTCCCATAATTTTACACTATCAGCCGTGCACCCAGTTTTACATTTCAATTCCACAATGTGATTTCAAAAATTTCCTGTGAAAGTGAATTATGTAGTGTGCTCCCAATTTCACAAATTTCTTTGCATATCAGGTCATCGCTGTCACACATTCATATCGGTTATCGTTGTGGCAATTCACAAACAGCTGTTGTTGAAATTTCCCTTTCGGATTCAGCTATGTATGTATGCTTTTTGAGGAGTCATCAGCAAAACACCTAAAAATACGCATATTTTAATGAATAACTAATACAGAAATGTCATAAATGGCTTCTACAAACATCAAAGAATATTTTAAAAGTTATTCCAATCGAAAATAATTAAACATTCACACACTTTTTGTCATTTACTTTTCATTGCACATATGTAAGTATGTACAACCAAGCATTTGGATTCAATTCACAAAAATGTATGTGAATGTGAAATTGGGAGCACTAAAAATGTGATTTCAAACCGAATCCACAGGGAAATTTGTGAATGTGAAACTGGGAGCACAGCTGTATAATTCAAATTAATAGTATAACTAAAAAGTGTACGTTTGTATATAGAACAACTGAATAATTCACGAGCAGTTTCAAGAATTCAAGATTTCAAATTATTTTAATTATTAAAAAACTTATGGCTAAATAAGTAGATACTGTGTAAATTATTTATATTGTTAAGACATCTATTAAATGAGTATTAACTTCTATGCAGGGGCGCACAGAAGAATTCTGGGGACCGGGGCAAAAAACTGCGAAGGCCCTCAATTTTGGGAGATTGTCAATCCTTATACTATCATATTGAAAATAACACTAACTATAATACGTTGTAGTACATGGCATATGTTTTTATGTTTTTTATTGCAGTTACTCAGCTAGTCTTTGGTCACCAAATTTTGGTCTACAAATGTCAATAACAAATTTACGGTACTTGCTTCATTGCTTCCATAGCACTGAATTCTTTTAAGATTCTTTCGTTTAATGAGAGCCCATCTGATAAATTTTTATATATATCCATAAAAACGGTTTATTCGAGCTATTTAAGCAATAAGAACTGGAAAACGATGGATAATCTTTAATGAAAACTACACAATTTTAATTATTTATGAATATTATATTGTTTATTATATTACTTCGTTTTTTATTATGTACATTTCTAAAAATAATTTTTGTTTTTTAAAGCTCCTGTCTAATGCTCAAAAATGACACAACGTTCTTAAAAAGTTTGGTGATTATTCGAATAACAACGTATGTAAACGTTAGACACGCGGAGCCCGGGGCAAATTGTCGCTTTTCTTCTCCCTCCCAACAGCCGCCCTCCCCCCCCCCCCCCCCCCCCCCTCTGTGTGCCCCTGCTTCAATTTAGGCTCGTTGCGTAACTCAGTTAGCAGGGGAGGCCCAGACTCAGGCACGTTGCGTGACTGATTTTGTTTAACAAATCTAATGATGATTATTGAAAAAAGATGTAGCAAATAAAAGCTTTTATTATAATCAAGGACGAATATATTCATTATGTAATACGTAAGAATTATATTCAATTATTTTACCGGAAATTGTGTTTTTTATTATATTATATTGAAAAATTGTTGTTCCCGAGAAATGTTCCCAGGGGAGGCTCTTCTTCCTCTAGCCCCATTGACGCTATGGGCCTGCTTCTATGTAACCCATGCAGACATTTAGTTTTGTGGTGGACCGAGGAAGCCTAAGACGAATATTTACCCCAAAAGTGTACACTTTGTATAATTTTGGAAATGTTGTGGAGGCAAAAGAGAAATACCTACATACATACATTCATAGCACCTGTGTTTGTTTATGTTTATCATTCACTTACCGACCCAGATTTTAAAGTATGAAAGCCATGTACAGTCCAACATACTTTTTAATCAGTTTTATAAAAGTTGTCAATAGTTATGATTTAAATTAAATTTATTTTCTTGCAGTTTGTATATGTTTAAATAACTAATGATAAAATAAATACGAATGGATGAAAACGAAATTTACATAATTCATGAACACTTGGTGAAATTAAATTACTAATTATGTTCAACCTCTGGCAGTGGCAGCGACATTCGCGGCCTGTTGTGCCACAGCGAGTCCTTGAATTGTGGCATCTCTTGTGTGCTGACCCACACGCTCCTATTAAAAAAAAAAAAAACGAGTGTTACAAATACTTATTGAAATAAATTCTGTTCATATGTAATACTGCGAAACACTTACGATCTTCTTGCCAATCTTTTTCAGCCAACCAGCCTCCGTTTGTCCTGCGAAAATGGCGATCAGCACCGCCACGAAGATGAAGATTTCGTTGAAGTTCATTTTGTCTGATTGTTTAAATTTAATTAATATTTTTAAAAAATTGTCTTGGATGCGTTTGATTAGCTGCTATTGTTCTTTTTGAGACGCTTTCAAAGAGTTTGATAATCGTAAGTTTATCAGCGGCGGCTTTTATAGCAAACAGCTTTCGCTGGCCGGCAGCTTCAGCACCATTTTACGGGGGATCACAAACGCATATCACCACCGCATGAATGTATTGAACCGTGTGTATGTAATGTATTTTCGATCTTGATAGAAATAAACTTATAAAAAAATACACTTATAGAAAAAAACAATTATTTAATAAAAGCAAGTTAAGGGAGATACTTGCGGTGGAAAACATTAGTATAGTTTTGAACATATGTACATACATATGTGGATGTTATGCAGTAATGGCTTTTAAATCGCGTGGAGGAAAACTAGATACAGTTGAATATCGAAAATCCCGATTTAAAGACATTATACTTAATCAGATTATATTTTGAGAGTTCAAGGGTCTATAATCAAAATACAACATAAGCATTTTATGTAAGCTCTTTCTGTCTATTTAACCTTTGATGGCGGAAGTACGAGTATAAGAACAGAACTCTTACATTTTAAATTCTCCTCACTGACTTTATTTCACAGAAATAAAAAAGGGAAAACCCCGATTATACTAAGAAAAAACAAAGATGTAAGGTACGATAAAAAAAAATTGTCATGGTAATAATCATCAGAATGCCAGTTAATAGATATCTCCATTTATTGGAGTCACCTACTTATAATCGAAATTTCGATGTAGTAAATTTTTCACAGATTTATTAAAAAAAAACTTGTAGGGAATCTTGAGCAAAACGTAGTGGCATGTAAATCTTTTACGATCGTAGTAAAGTTCTGACGCTGCTGAGTAGCTACAAACTTAGTCGTATGTTTTCGGTTTTGTCTTTCACAAATGTGGTTTCAAATAATTGAGTTTTTTTTTGCATTTTTCTACTCTAAAACATGTTACAAATCACTCCTAAAAGGTTTTAACGGAATACGCATTAGGTTAGTTCTCCGGGAGCTTTGAACATGGCTGCACGCGTCCATTAATTTTTATCTTTAAATGCGATTTCCCGAAAGTCGAGTTTCGCAACTGGTTGGCAAGATATCTCAAAGACTAATTTTTCAATTGACTTGCAACGACTTGGTAAATGTTCGAAAAATGAACCGCTATCGTCTGTAACAGGCTTTTTTCAGTTTTGCAATTTTACAAAACTTACAGCTTTTTTTCTAACCAAAAACCCGCTGTGGTCGAGTGGGTAGCGGTGCGTGCTATTACTCGAAATGAAGCTGGGTTCGAGGTTCGAATTCCAGCCAGGGCAAGTAAAATCTTAATAATAGAAACAGTTTTTTCTAATAGCGGTCACCCCTCGGCAGGCAATGGCAAACCTCCGAGGGTATTTCTGCCATGAAAAAGCTTCTCATTAATTACATCTGCCGTTCGGAGTCAGCACAAAATTGTAGGTCCCAATTGTAGGGCTCTCCAATCGTCTTGAGAGAGTTCAAAAAGTCTTTCTACGATTTGCACTTCGATCAATGAATTTTTCAGATCCTTTGCCCTCTTACCGATCTCGTTGTCTATTGATAAACTTAAAATCCCTTGAGAACAGAAGATCTATACTGTCGTCTTCATTTGTCATTGGTATCATTTCTGGGACTATTGATTGCCCTAAGGAGAAGCTCAGCCAAACACTGAGCTATATAGTGTGAGCGGCAAATTATTATTATTATTATTAAAAACCCGGGAACAAAATTTTTTTTTCTTCAAAACTCAACCATTTTGCCTAATTTTCAAATTTTGGAAAAACCTTGTGTTTCAATTAAAACATAACGAAAATTTTCATTATAATTTTTGATGAAAAATACAAATTCAAATATATAATTTTTGGAAAAAAATAACAATTTACAAAAAAGTCCTAATTTCAAAGCGAAAAAACAAGAGCGAAGAAATAAACAAATCGGTAAAGTTCAGATGTTTATTGTTATTATTGATTGTAAATTTTAATATATTGAAAAAATATTATATTGAAATTATTTTATAGAGCAACTTATTTCCAAGTAATACAAAAACATATATGCTCTCAAATTAGATAATTGTAATTCATTTTGTTTTTAGAATGGTTTCTGGTTCGATACGGCATTTTAAAATAAGAAAGATTCAGTCGTGGTTCGCTTTGAAGTCCACTACATTTGGACATATTAGAGAGAGAAGAATTTTAGACCAAAAAAAGGGAAAAAATCGGTGATATTACTGATATTTCTGTGTGAATCTTATGTTGCTGATTTCATCCGAGCATACGAATGACCATAACTGGTGAAACCAAATATACGCTAAATCCCGCAAGAAAAAATTAAGAGCAAAGGTAACTGCGTGCTATAACTCCGTATGCCGATAAGGTCTGAAGTTGGAATCTCACCTGGAATATGTACAATCTAAGATCACTGAAATAGTTTTCTCTGATAGCGGCCACACCTTGACAAGCAATGGCAAAGCTCCGAGTGTATTCATGCAATTTGAAAAGCCTACCATAAAATATATCTGCTGTATGGAGTTGGCGTAAAAAATGTAGGTCGCTCAATTTGTCGTTCAACATGAAGACGCATCCCACAAATGGTGGGCGAAACTCGGTCAAACTCTGAGCCACAAATGTATATAGTGTAACCGACTTATTAATAATAATATTGGAGGTAATTTTTGATTACATTTTAACAGAAATATAAAATAACAGAAAAAAAAAAAACTGCTAAATTTAAGTTCGCTTCAGTTAACATATGAATTTAATGTCATTTAAAATGCAATGTATCACAAGTTTCAATAAAATAATAACAATAAAATGTAAATCAATAAATTATTTATGCCTCCTTAGAGTCCGGATCGAGTCCTGTTAATATCTTTCCGAGTATATTAATATTTGTCGCAAATGTGTTAATTTTTCCAGCATTTTCATTGACCGAGGAAACGACTTGATTCTGCGAAGAACAAGAAAAAATAATATTTTTTAACTTTTAAGTAAATTGTGAATAAAGTGAACTCACAGTTTTTTCATTGAGATCGTCCAACCAATCGGCCTGTGTGAATCCCAAAGCAGCAACGAGCAGGAGCAGAACAAAGACTGTAGCAATTGTATCCATTGCGTATGAAGCGACGGCAACGAGTATATAGAGATGAATGACTGGCCTTCAAATGATGCTGTTACCTTATATTCGAGTACATACCAACAGAAGCCCTGAGCTGATGATTAAGACAACTGATCGAAGGGGATTCCTGCACACACGAAGGGATAGAACCATAAATTGTGATATGCAGTTGCATTAAGGGCAAAATTCAGATTTGTTTACGATGAATACTTCAAAGCTCGTTTTCTTGAATTCAATTTGCCGATTATATGAACTTAAACGGGCAATTGAGAAAAAAGAGTATTGGCGCAAGGAGATAAATTTTAAGAGGCAGACGGGAAAATGATCTAATCGTATCAAATAAATACCTTACAACGAGCTTGGGGAATAGGAATAGGAATTTACCAATTGTATATTAAGTTTGGTCCGATGTTTGTAAGTACCAGATGGATAAGAGTTAGAAACATCAAAAAGTCTACCGAAATGATCCGGATGACGAGCTGAGTCGATTTAGCCCTGTCTATCCGTCTGTCCTTCTGTTTGAACGCTACCTAGTCCCTCAATTTTTGAGCAATTTGAATGAAAGTTGGCAGTCAGGTGACTTTTCATAATTTATAAAACATTTGTCCTAATCGGCCGGAAAAAGACTTGAAATTTTGCAAAATGTTCCGCTATTAGTAGCACTATAAAAGCAATGAAAATCAGAAAGATCAAAGTTATATAACATATACATATGTATGTAGCTCAAATACAACCGACTGCATTTAGCATCATTACCCCTCCATTTAAACAGCTAAAGACTTGACATTTTGCGCAAATTTTAGTTATTATGAGAAATATTTTAGCAGTGAAACCCATTAAGGTCGGATAAATATAACATATAGCTGCCATACAACCGATAGTTCAGATATTGAATTTTGGGCGATAACTCCTTTATTTAATCAGTTAAAGACTCGAAATTTTGCACAAATATTAAATTTTATTGGGACTATTTATTATATTAGTCAAAATCATTAATATCGAATAAATGTAACATATGGCTTCCATACAAATATTTCATTCATCAAAGGTATGAAGCCGTCGGCATTTTTTTTTGGTATGGTTTGATTGAAAATCATTTGCTTCAAGCCAATTACCATAAGTTGCAAACGCTTCAGACTTTTGTCCCAGTGCTATGCAAAATAATGTACCATTTGTACATACATACATATGTACGTACATACAAATCCAAAACATCGATTCAATGTTCGTTCAAAGCAAAACAAAAAATATACCTAGCCATGCCAAGAAGTCGAGGAATCACCGATTATCGGGAATGTCAAATTTGTCACACCATCTTTATATGTACATACAAATGTTTACGTATTATTTGGAAGTAATAATTTAAATATTTTGTATGCATGTTAGCATGTATGTACGTATACGTATGACAAATGTACAACAATAAATAAGTCTGTGGCCAACAACAGCAACCGCTTAAGTCGACTTAGGGCTAAATGGAGTTATAAATATACATAAACAAACGATTTCTGCTATTTTAATAGTTGGTATACATAAATACATAAGAGTATATTAAAGCATTATCTCGCCAATTATTTATGTAAGAAAGTTGTAGACGAAATTATTTTGCAAATGCAATCCAAAAATTTTTTTTCGACTTGAGTGTTTATTGCTTTCGACTACAGAAATATTGCAATTTTATAGACAAAAGCAGAGGCGAACGTGTGTGGAAGAAACAATAAAACTGAAATACTTAAGTAGTTGATAAATTTCTATAAACAAATGTTTGTATGCATGTGCTTACTCACATATTAGTACATAAACTCATTCCCTGTAAGAAAATCGACAATCGAACTGCGATTTTCGGGCAATACGTCGTTTGCCAGCTTAAACGGGTTTTCTTCAAAGTAACGGAACCAGCTTCCATATAACCCTAGTGCGATAGTTTCACAAAGTGATTTAAAACGAATGCATAAAACGATTTTCAATTCGCTTTAAAATCACTTTTTTCAAATCGATATTTTGCTTCTCACATCGGTTAGAAAGATCATTCATTTAATTTGAAGCTAAAGTTAGCTGATTTCTGCTCAGTCACATATTTTGTTTTAATTAATTATGAATAAAAAAATGTTTGTATATTTTTAGAATAAAACGTCAAAAACAAATACAACATCCGACTCGAGTCTTGTGTGCAATTTCATTGAGCACAAACTTCGATTAGCATTTTTTATACAATTTGAGGCTTTTCCTACAGGGTCAATAGCGAGTTTGAATAAACGATCGCGAATTTTTTGCTACATAACAATTTTATGAACGCACCCCTACTCAAGATTTGAAGTCTCTACAGTTTGCTTCTGATTCTTAATTGATCAACAACTTGCTGCTTTTTTCATACCCGACTTTCGGAAAGTAAATCACCAAGTGCCTAAGTATACATACATCCGTATGTGCATTACTTCCTTATCAAAAATGTTGATGCTGCAGCCAAAAGCGGGACAAGGAAGCAATGAATGGAGGTAAATCCCCGGAAAATGCTGATAACAAAAGCTTCGATTGGCGTTACCGGCGCTGAGTAGCTGACGCATAGACAGACACAAAAGAGAGATCACTTCTGTTCGAACGCACGGCGATATAAAACCACCGACGGCCGACTGAACGATCACTCAATACGCGAACTTGAAAGATAGCCGTGACTATAACGTAAAAAACACACTCGTACCCAAACAAACATACATACTCGTATACAAAAAATGAACTTCAACAAATTATTAGTATTCTTGGCACTTTTCGTCGCCGTCTTTGTTGCACAATCGGAAGGAGGATGGCTCAAGAAGATCGGCAAAAAAATTGTATGTTAAATAAAAAAACTTATTCTTGGTATTTTAATAAAACAAAATAAAATATTTTCGATAATTTCCAGGAGCGTATCGGCCAACATACACGAGATGCAACCATAAAGGCCTTAGGTGTGGCCCAACAGGCGGCGAATGTAGCTGCGACGCTGAAGGGTTAACAAAACGCACCCAGCAAAATGTCTTCATAGACCTACATAATTTAAGTTAAGTTTATTTTTAATTTGGTTTAGATAGAATATGAAATACGAATCAATGTTTTAGGAAAAAGTTATTTTTAAGTAAAAATCGACTGATATGCAGAACAAATTGTCTCTTTATTTCAATGCAACAATTGATATAATTATCTCTTTGGCCGATTTACATAATTCATCAAGAATAATTTTTATTTTACAAAATTTTATGTTCTATAGGGTTTTTTTTAGACATGTGGTTTTTAAGAATAAATAAAACACATATAATTTAATGCTATGTCCAACAATTTAGCTTAATTGATAAGGGTTTGCCATTATGTTTTAAAAATGATTTCGGGCAAGTGACCGCCGCGGCTAAGTATGGCATTTGTACCGCCTTTTAATGAGATTTAATTGTCTTTCGACAGTTAGCTGTCGATTTTCTAAATACAGTTGAATCGTTGTGAAAATGGCCTTAGATATTTGAAAAAATACTCAAAAATGTTTAAAAGCAAAGTTTGGTGCTCTGCAAAATGGGGAATCGCTTTCGCAATCTATAACCAAATCTAAATTTATTTTTAATACTTTAATTAAGTTAATAAATCATAAAATGATCAAAAACGGAGTTATCAATTATTTGTCATAAAGTTTTATGTCCCTCCATTTGTGGTGCTCATATTTGTCGTTCTTAATGAAATAAACGCTGATGTTAACTATGGGGGCAACTATCATTGACATCTAAATTGTGTTGATAGAAAAACCCCCTGACCTTGTAGTTGACATTGCGGACGAGTCTACCATATATCAAAGGTCCAAGAATGGATGATAGACATGCCTTTAACGTTGGCGAAACACAAGAGGTAAGCCGTGCTCATTAACAGTCAGAAGAAGGTTGATAGGGTGACCAAAAAAGCCTTGAATACCGTCTATGTATGTGGCATTTTGTATTTGTTAAGAATTCATTAGAAAGCAGCCTTGGGAATATAGTGATTGCCACCTCTACATCTCTTTACTCGGCAATATTACTAAAACGGAAAAGCAAGTTAACAAATAACCCTCAGGATACACTCGGACAGCGAAACATACTTCATTGCCAGACGCACTGATATTTCGTAGTGAAAGGCAGATTGAATTAACGTCGTATACCGAAACTCTAACTTAGCGATCATGACCGATTCAATGCTTATCTACATCACTTTGGCCATGAAAGCAACCAATTTTTTAACAAATGTGGCCCTACAAGGATGGAATACATAGAATACGTTAAACACTCTCGCATGCAAACTAAGTCTGAAATAATGTTCCAGGGGTCACAGTGCAAATGAGGTGTAAGCAAGAACCGCAAGAAAGAGCGGAATTGCCAAACAAGCGCCCTCAGTGCGTGCGTGGATTGAAACCTAGGCCGTTCTAACCGCCAAAGAAAATGCTCCTTGAAAACCCAGAAAATTTGCTTGTTTACAAGACGAAGAAGTGCAGATCGGCACATAACAAAACCACATACTCATAAATCTGGTTTTCAAACTTAGTACAAATCAATAAAAATTCAAAATGTCCATCGAAATATGCACATGGGTATGTATGTATATAACGCATACACTTTTTGTATAATTAATAAATTTGGGGAATACCTCATTCCGGAGAAATTGTGATTTTTCATTTGAACTTTCATCTAAAGAAACGATAGCTACAGAAAACGGCAGTTATTGAGAAAAATATGTGAAATGCATATTTTGCAATTTTGTTTGCTGCACTCGAATTGTTAAAAAGTTGTTTGAGGAATCCCCCAAAAATGTTGCTTTTTAGCTTTGTTTCAGCTGACTCATGAAAACATCCGCGGAGTTAAGGGGAATATAAATACATACATACATATATCATATTGTTTGCTGAATGGCTTTTGATTGCTTAACCAAATATTATATTATTTAATTAGTCTATAAAAAGAAATTCTTACAGACTATGACAGAGTAAAAAAAATTAGATAATAGTAATTAGAAATACTACGAGTATATAATTGAGTTTAAAATGTTCACAAAAGATGATTTTGGTAGCGCAAAATCGAGCTCGATAAAATTAGACATCAAATTGAATGCATTATAGTTTTAGAAAATTAAAATTACCCTAAGAGGTAAGGACGGTCTACAGTTCCTTGAAAAATGCCTGTTAGAAAAGTTAAGACCTATCACCAATGAGCGAGCTGTATAGGAAGGGATCGGATCTGTGAAACATTGCGTTTAATTCTATCAAACTTAAACACTAATGATACGGACACCAGATAAACGCAGCATACTCAAAAGAGATCGCACAAATGAGGCATAGCATAAGATTAAGAATGATTAAGAATGTAAGTTGTCAAGTTCCAATTGTAGTTTGATCGAGGCGTCATTATTTTTGAATGTCGAGAAATCTTTTAAGTCATCCGCTGACTAAAGACTAAAGTAAGTTAATATCATGATTCAATTATTAAAGGTTTGCTAACTAAGCAGCTAGCTACCTCACTTTGTGTCAAACGACTCCCTTAGCATCAAAACCGAGTTGCTTCTTAAAAATAATAATAGTAGTTACCACAAAACATTTTAATACCAATAACTTACAGGCAACACTTTTTGTTTCTTATGTGCGCGTGAACAGTAAGTTTAAATCCGGATTTCAATGACGTCTCGTAAATATTTCATGTAAATGTGTATAAATGACGTGCTTTTTTATTGAACGCTTTTCACGCGCATATAAATTCGATGTGACAGAGTAGAAAGTTTTGTAGTTTAGAAGGAATTTATTTAAATAAATTAAAAGTAATGTGACAAATGGCAAAAACAAGAATTTGTAAGAACTAAATTCTTGAGTTACTTATGAAGTTTGATTTATTTTTCTTTTAATATATAAAGATTCTCTTTCTTAAATTTCGAATTATTGTGGATTTCTTACAACTCCATTAACTATACAAAGTCACTTACTATTTATCGGAATAAAATGATTGGTTCTTTCAACGTCCAGGGGTTCATCACAATATTAAGAATAACCCTGATACCGATGGTAAATAAATTAAAGGTATAAACCGGATAAATAACTTATATTTGCTTTATACCATAAAATCGTTTAGTTCATAGGACAAATAGGATGCAAATTTATTCACTAGCTAAAAATTAAAAAAAAACATATTTACCAAGATGTGAATAATTATTTAAATTTAATAAGCGTAACTATTGTTTTTCTTAATTTAAATGAAATGTCTTCGAAATTTTTACTTAAAAAAATCACTAACATTTTACTACTTATTATTTTCTTTTTAAGAAAGGGTAACATTTGTTAATAATTAAATAATGAGTTAATATCATTTTTAAACAAAACAAAGATCAACGGCCCGAAAATACTCGTACTACCATGTGGTACGCAATATTTAAAAAAAAGCCTCAAGGCCAGGGGGAGTTATCGAGAAGCGGTTAAATAAATTTACGGGCGATAACTGAAAATATGCGAGTGATATAGAAAATCGGTGCTCATATTTGGATTTAGAAGAAATCGTAAAGGGATTTCGCGACTTTAAAACTTTCGGAGGACGCTCCTATTAAAATAGTGGGTGAAATGGCGTTCATACTTTAAAAGGTTTTTGACTGATAAAAAGCTACGTTTTTGATTTATGCAGATTTTTTTAAAATTAAAAATTATGTATATGTACATACATAATTTGATGAGAACAGATTTAAATAGAGCTGAGTTATGAGTATTCGCACAAACGCCCTTCAAGGCACGTAAAGCGTACGCCCACTTGATGAAATAAATGAAACGTTAATAAGGCGTGTGCCCATCGCTTGGACCTACATACATACATTTGTACTTGTATGTATGTAAATAAATATGTGTAAGGTTTCCAAATTTGTATGTGTATACATATTTATGAATGTACCAACATTTTAATTTGTATGATTGTAGTAATGCTCCGCTAGTCTCCTGGGAAATTGACAGGTTGCAAAAGAATTGTTACATTTTTGCGTTGTTAATGTGCCACAACACACACACACACATACACACACACACACATGAACACTCTGCAGGATTACTTTATTCATTATAGCCCAAGGCTTTGTTTGTTCTACTCAATTCGCCTCATTTGGTGTAATTTTTGGTAGCATAAAAATCGCGAGCAGATTGAAGGAATTATTGACAGCTTAAAATTGACTGAAAAGTGAGGAGATGATTACAAATGAATGAATCGAGTTGTATTCAAATGCGAGTATCTTAGCAGTAAATCGCTGATTTGGCGATGCACGGACTGCAAGGCCTCGGTTAGTGGCTGTGGGCCATCTTTGAACGCGCCACAGCGGAGGGGGTGTGTAAAGATCATTTTCACTGCCGCATTTGTGCTCTACAGCCAAAGACGCGAAATTATGTCAACTCGCAGACTGTCATTTTTGGAGGTGTGCCTAATCTGGATTAAATTGACAACAACAAAAAAAAAAGAACAGAAATGAATAGAAATAAATAATTTGAATAACAATGAGGTGGCTGATTTTTTTATGCTTGTAAGTATCTTTATATCTATCTATATACATACATACATACGTACATATCAATAAGTATGCGCCAATTTGGGTACTAATATTTCTTATGGAACAGCTGAAATTATATATTTCCTCATTTTAGTGCTCCGATGAAAAGTAAAATGGTGATTTACTCACCCCTTTTTATGTTGTAGTAAAAACTATAATATTTTATCACCCGAAATAATATTTTGTATGCAATAAATATTTTGTTTAAAATAATGTGACTGCATACGTACATTCATACATACATACATACATACATACGTACATACAGAGGTGATTAAGTAAATTTTTAATATCCGCTTTTTGTGCGTTCGCTTCCTTTATACAAGAAGTATGTACACATTTTATTTTATGTTAATAAAAAATGTGTTGAATATTTGTTTATTTGCTTTCGCATATTTCTTCTTTTACACTCAAACACGACTGAGGGTTAAACTGTGATTTCAAGTAATAACGCGCAGCACTCGAAAATATGTCACATTTTTCGTGACCAAATTAATCTATTGACAAAGCATCCAATAACCAACTACTTACAACCACTACGCAGATTCGCGAGTGGCGGAAGAGGAACTCAAAATTTACGCACTTCACTCCAACGGTGCGGGTATTGTGGAATGTGTGTTATTGGGTGTTCTCGCCTCCCCGCAGCGAAAGGATAACATGGCCCAGTAGGAGTTTAATAAATTCAGCTTAGAGAGTGTGAGCACTTCGCTCCCCTTCGAGTTGTCGTGCATAAATGCTTACATATTCTTGCAACATACACACACACACACACACACACACACACAAACGTACATATTTACATGTATACACACATCCATACGTACAGATACGTAAGCATAAACTTAGGCGCCAACGCATTGTGCGACATTAGTGAATTTTTATAGCCTCGAGGCGTTGCTGGAAAATGATTGAAAACGCATGTTGTGTGAATAATGCACTTGAAATCCATTTTTTATTTCTGATTTTTATTAGTTGCGTTAAGTGTTTGTAATTGTATTGATTTTCAACTTTGCACCCGCCGGTGAACCCAGCACTATGCATAAACGAGTATGTATGAATATATATGTATGTATAAACAAGTATAAATTTCCCGTTTAAGTACAGTCCACGATTGGGGAAATTCACGAGGACGCGCTCTTATGACAGGCTGATAATAGTAGAAAATTAGAAAAGTGGAGGACAGAGCATTTGTTTTTGTAAATTGTGATGATGCGAGTACATGGAGACATGAAATTGTCACAAAAATCCATTCGTTAAACTGGAAAGTTGTAAAATTAAAGAAACAACTTAAAAAGCAGCAGTCTAAAGTACTTTTGTTTTCGAAGTGAATTTTCATCGCATTTCCAACTGTTGATACTCGCATCAAATATTCGCAAAATGCTTGTTTATCTCCTACAATGAACCGATTTATATTCAGTTCAAATGCTTACAAAGTTTTTTTTTTTTTTAATGTTTCGTAATTTAAAAATACCATTCAGATTTTTGCCTGCAGCCAGCTCTCGCCAAAAAAAAAAAAAACATGCACCCAGAGTTCGAGTGTTGGCCGTTTCGGAGGTGTGCCGTCGGGCGGGTGTTGTTGAGAGGCATAAACATTTGTTGGTATGTCAGCCAGACCTACCTTCGCGCTTTTTCGAATCCACTGGCGACTTACATCTTGCTTGCCTAGCAGTTAGGTGCTTGCGAGTGCTTCCAGTGAGGCGACACACATTTTTAAATTGAAGGGTGAGCCTGTTCACCATTCTTCGGTTGTAGCGGCATAATTCGTATTAAACAAACTTTACAACCCATTTATTATATTTAAGTTGCGATTTATGAACACCGAGTTTTTGTGGTTATGTAGTAGACCGAACGCCTGAAACATATGTACATATGTACTCGTATGTACTTGAATATGTGTGTATTTGTGTTGTTTGACGTATGTATACTTGAATACACTACATACATATATGTAGCTCAGTTTGATCAGTTTGTCTGGTAGTTGGTCTGAGCGAAATTGAAGAATATAGCTTACATAACATCCGATGAGACAGAACATTGGCATACTAATCAAGAGGATCGATGTAGGCTCGACCAGTCCACCAAGCGGCAATTACATTTTCAGCTATTCTATATCACTCCAATAGCAGTTGCTTCTTCCATCGCTTACACTTTGCCTCTAGCAAATTCAATTCAATAATTAGAGAGATAAAATGTTATCTGATATCCCCGCACACGTTACGTCATCACATTCACAACGTGTTGCATAACAATTAATAACAATTTTCCGCCCAATAACTCCAAAGTACGAGTATGCAATTTGTGTTTGTGTACGTGACATACTCAGGGATCACCGGGGATAATCAAGACGAACGGCTGGCGGAACGGTGGATGGCTGTGCCTTAACAAAGCTCACATGCATCTCGAGATTCTACCAAATTATAGCGTTGACAGCGAATGTCAAACCTTAGCCAGGCTTAAATTAATCTCCGCAAAAGAAGAATGACAAAAAAAACGAATAATATGAACGTACGCAAGTTTTGGCAGCGCCGCTGAATAAAAGCAATGAATGGTGGCCTGGAAACCCAATATTAATGAAGTTGCATGGCGTTCACACCGACACGCACCAACACACACACTCAAGCATGTCGGCATTCGGAACTGGTGGTGTCTAAAATTGCGCTCATTAACGGGAAATTAGTATCTCGGTGCACAAATGATTTTTTCTAGTGGCCGCTTTTGGAAATTCGGCCAGAAATTAGTGCTCTGTGGGGCAGTGGCGTAATTCGTGTGTAAGTGCTTCGTTTGCTGATTTCCTCCGCCCTCGGCGCTAGTGAGACAAAGTGGCAGCGAGCCGCTTTTTATGAACATTTAATTTTCTTGGGTGTCAAAAACTTAATCAAAGGAAATAACAAAAGCATTCATACACCAGCGGAACACACGCAATCAACAACACTTCAATGTGCAGCTGAGTTTGTTGGGCGATGTGAGCACAGTGTCCTTAAATGAAACAAACGGTGCACATTCACCTCAAACACTTTAGCTGAGTAAATAGTAAATTAAATACAGTGATACCCTGAAGGTCGAAGTGTTTAAAAAATAAGATTTCGAAAATTTATTACAAAAAACCCAAAAAATTAGACATTTGAAAACTAACAAAAAAGTCAGTAGTTAAACACTATGAAACCGAAACAAATAATCATGAAATCCAAAAAATTAGACGTTTGTAAATTACCAAAAAATAATGTATTTTAATGCTATGAAACCGAAAGAAAATCGCATACATATAAAATAGTACATATCAATTTAGAAGTGTTAGAACACTGTGGCATTGTTGTCCTTTCGCTTGTTTCTCTCAAGTCTTGTGTCTGATTCCACAAATGGCTCATTTTTAATGCATTGTTTTGTGGTGTGGTGTTGATGGGGCGGAAACTGGGTGACTGGTGACAGCAACGATTCGTATCAGCTGTGTGATTGTGGCTACGATATGCCGAGGTAAAGTGATTTGCTCGCTTTCTTTCGAGTTTTTTTTTCTGAGGGCGCTGAAGTGAAGTATGTGTGATTAAAGCAAATTCGGCATTCGGACCCGAGATAAAAGGTGAAATTAGGTAAAAACTTCAGAATTAATGCAAACGCATACAATTGTGCCTCAGCGAGGGAAAGTAATGTTGGTGCGAGGTTTCGTTGGCATCCGGCCAGAGAGGTCAGTTCGGATTTCGTTGCATTTGACAGAATCTCAATTTTTATGGCTGTTGCGTTTTTTTTGTGCCTTCAATCTTTTCTTGTGCATGTTTTTGTGTTGCGTGTAAGGTGTGAGTTGCTTGTTCTCTTTTGTTTATGAATTAATGTTAGGTCTTACAGTGTACATAGTTGCTCTCGAGTAAGAAAAAAAAAGCAAACAAATATTTGCTGCTCGTATCATTATGCTAATAAATTGCGACTGCGAGTGATGAAGTTAAGTTAATTATATACAATTTACCTCCCTTCATTCTCACCAACGCTGTTGAATGCTGCTTTCCTAGTAATTTTCAGCAAATTTTGAGGAATTTCATCCTCAATTTAGTCGAACTACTGAAGCTGTTTATGAAGAGCTTAACGAATATGAATGTCTGTTTATGATTAGCGTTAGTGTGTACGAACTTCATACGCACATAACCAGGTGAGAGAGAATAAACTAATTTCATGTTATAAATATGCAGATATGCACACAAAATTCGTTTGTATGTACGGTCATAGATATAAATTAGAAAAAAAAGACAGTTGATATTGGTCCATGAGAAGGTGTTCACATTTTGTTTGTGTTTAATTTGTCTGGCTGGTAGCTATTGTTTGTTTATTTTGGCATTATAAATATGTACACACATACATACATATGTAATATATATACATAAATACAACTGATATTTTTATGCTGCTCAAAAGCCACCCTTCACAAAACTAAGTGCCCGATGGACTTCATCGATGATTTGTTTACTTTACTGAGTTATTCCATCGATATTGTTGGTTGTTGTAATATGTAATTTTCAATCGCGTTATTGCCGCCACATCTTCACCAAGATCTCAAACAAAGCACAAAAATAAAATAAAAGATTACAACCAGTTTGGAAGGTTCTAAAGTTTCAACGGCCACATACTTTCGTTTCGCTTTCTTTGTTGTAGAACGTAAATGCGCTTTCTCTCAGGGGACGCCGAGGCCTGTCTAACTACGCCATTTATTGCCTCCCATCAGCCGGCTTGGCTTTCTTCTATGCCGTGCACTCCATCATTATAATTTGTATAATGGCAGCGTAAAAAATTAGACCATATTGAATGTCAATTGTTTGATTTTTTGATTAACATTCATATTTGGCTGGTACTCCTCCGCCCACCCCCAGTGAATTGTGGCTTTTGTTTTCGTTTTGCTCCTTTGCATTCGATATATTGATCGAATATTGAATATATGTAACTACATATCTACATATATGAATATGTACTTATGTATATCCGTAATTCAACTGGTTTATTTAGTTACAAAAGCGAAGAGCGTGGTAATTTGAAGCCGCAACTAAAATGAAAATTTATTTACTCTCTATTGGCACACATAAGTATGTACGTATACAGCTTCACATACATACATACATACGATTGTTTTTATTTCAGTTTCGTAATGTACATGTTACAGGTAAACACTCTAAAAATTTCAAATCAACCCGACGGTTATTCTTGAAGTGACACGCATAATTGTAACGACGCGTCAGAGCATTTCAAAGTGATTTTTAAACTTTAACCTTAATTTTCTCAAAACTGTGTGTTTGAAAGTCGGTGACCAAGATTTCTCGAAAACGGCTGAAGCGATTAGTCTCAAAGTTTTACACAGGTCTTTGAACTATATTTACTAGTACCTAATCGGAGCTTTTTTATTACCGATAAACATTTTTTTTTTATACAAAATTTAAGGCCAATTTTATGACAAAAAAAATATTTTTTTTTGAGAAGAAGAGTTTACAAAAAATTTTTATTGGAAGAGTAGCTTATTTGGAATGTAAAAAAATAAAAATTAAAATTTTAGACTGAAAGCAATGTTATTAATTTTTTATAACTTTAATTTTTTAAGTCAAAATTATTCTTTCTATCATTTAGTTGGAGTAAATTATGAAGAAAAAAAGGGAACGTGCTTGGTGTTACGTGCTGGCGTGGGTTCGACTACCGCGGCAGTCTTGAAGAGAGAAGTTTGATGAGGAGATGTGGAGATCCATGAAATAGCAGATATTGCTTCCATCACTTTGGGTTTTGTTTTTTTCTCTAAATATTTCCAACAAAAATTGGCCTTTAGCTCATTTAAACAAGTTATTCATTTTAGTAATTTTAGACCGCAAGTTTTGTTAAAAAAGTGTTTGAAATTTGTGCCATATGAAGTTTTTATTTAAATAATTAAGCGCTCTTTTAAAATGTACTGAAACTTTGAATATGAATTCAGCATAATTTTGATCGATCTTTCAATTGTTTCTTTGATTTCTTGATATCTTTCTTTGCAGTCTAACCTAATATAAACGCACTCCGCCAATTTTTTGTCATAAGTTTCTCATGCTCATTCAACTTGTATGCGAGCAACCGAAATTGAACGGCCTGCGCCAAGGCGAATTCATTTAAGGTGGTCGTAATCGAGCAGATGATTGGTGGGTGATTGTCAAATGAATTGTTTTTTATTTTTATTTTTTTTTTGTTTACATTACATCTTCTCACCTTTAATGTTTATGTTATGACATGTTAAAATAAATGTTTTCAAATTTGTGTTGTGAAGCAATTGTATTCTGAATAGATATAAGAAAAATAATAAAAATTAAAAATAGGAAAATGTGTTATGTGTGCTAAGGGAGTGGAAAAAGGAAGTGAACTATTTTTTCAAGTTCCGCGAGAGGACCTATAATGATAATTATGTAGAGCACGAATTGCCGGAAACACTTGGTAGCAAGGGATCTTATATGCGGAGATAATTTTTTGCTTTTCAAATTTTATTTATTGGGAAAAGGGCAAATTTGATGCCTGAAGCTGTATTTCCATTACTATTTTAAGAATTATATTAAATTTTAAGCTTAGTTTTTGTCTAATTTGACTCAATATAATCCGATGCTAACCTAACGGTTTGTAACGAATTTTTGTTTATATAAGCCTTATCAAGATTGTTAAAAAAGTTGATTAAAATAAATAGATTAAACACACGTCAAAATCATGGACCCTTTCTTTTCAGTAACATTAGCAAAAGAGACGTCCACCATTGCCATCTAACTGCAGCGCAAGTATTATGTTCTAGTTTTGTTATTATGTGCACTAATACATACACCCAGGATGAAGCATATAGGACATAACGCGGCACTTACTGCGCAGCATGAACAATAGATGCTTATACGGAAATGTAACCCCTACACAGCGTATGCTAAATCTGGTGGCATAAAATCTTCATGAACACCTTTGCATTAAGTGATATTAAAAACTTTATTAATAAATTTATTTAAGCAATTTTAGTGGTAAGACAAATATATTTAAACTATGAAATTTTGTCCAAGTCCATTAACATTTTTCATAATTGGTCTAATAATTTTAATATATACAGAGAAACTAACACAATTTAATTACTTAAAAATGCAAAGCATAATATCCAAACATATGTTTTCAATTTAATTTTTTAATCTTGTAATATCGATATTTTCCAAATATCACGCACCGCAAAAAGTTATACATATGAACGAAGGTCCAGTATTTAAATGTTCTTGTATGAGATCTTTCCTATTTTTCACTGTCTTAAGCACTGGTTTATGCGATTTAGGTTGCACAGATCCGACAAAAACATATTTTAAAGAGAATATTAAAAATCGTTAACTTTCCGGTAACTTAAAAAAGTGTAAATATTTTGGTTTTCTATTTTATGAATTGAATTCGCTTTTATTTTATCAATCAAATTACTTTGACAATAGCCCACCAGAAGCAAAAACAAATTTCTTGTGGTTGTTGGTGTTGCCCTATCAACACCACCTTTAATGAATTCGCCTTGGCCTGCGCCAAAAGCTAACTCAACTTCCAATTGGCATTTTGTGTGACATTTTGATTTGACGTTTATCCCACCGTTGAGGGTGATGCGCATTTTTTTCAATATAAAGAATACTGGTTTTTTTGTTTGGACTAACTAAAATTATATCATAAAACTTTGATTGAAAACTTTTTGTAAATTTGTACATTGGTTAACTTGGGTTAATGATTTTTTTTTATTATTATTGCTAAAGTTAGCCTGTTAGTGCTTCAATTCAAATATGAATCAGATTGATGAAGTGTGGCAAAAATGGGCGGTTTTCTTCCCATTTTCTTCCCATTTTCAAGTATTTTTTTATAAATAAAATTTTTTGCAAAAAAAAATACAAATATTCTAAATTGTATTTTTTTTATGTAACTCCAAATCACAATTTAAAAACATAAACCGATAAATTTAGTATCTATTTATTTTGTTTTATATTGTTGATTTTTTTTGTTTGATTTTACATATGTACATACATACATACATACAAGCACTGAATAGTTAAAAGAAACACACAACGACGCTTCGACGGCGATTGCATCCAAATCCCGCGAATTGAAATTAGCGTTAAGCAGTAAAGTATAAATAGTTCGTAATGCCCAAATCCTCGTTCGAGTCAGCCTATTTTAGTTTATTTATTTAGTTTATTTACGCTTCGACGGCGATTGCATCCAAATCCCGCGAATTGAAATTAGCGTTAAGCAGTAAAGTATAAATA
Organism: Philophylla caesio; assembly: GCA_963971545.1. Classification (NCBI taxonomy): domain Eukaryota; kingdom Metazoa; phylum Arthropoda; class Insecta; order Diptera; family Tephritidae; genus Philophylla; species Philophylla caesio. Next base: position 221,127,477 of record OZ020604.1, on the reverse strand, counting down.
GTTCGTAATGCCCAAATCCTCGTTCGAGTCAGCCTATTTTAGTTTACAGATATACAAATGTACATACATATATGTTTGTAGATAAGTATACTCGTATGTATGTATGTATGTATGTATGTGTGCATGCAAAATTAACGGACACATGTGCATTTCACTCCTTGCAATAATCTGTATGGAAAGTCATTTGTGTATGTAATTTTTCCATTTTAAAGTTGACAAGCCAACGATGCTCGCACAATTCCCATCATTAATCAAAACACTTTAGTGGCGCTTGTCATTTGTGCAGCCACGGAATGGCGCGCACAAGGACATTAACACAATAGCCGTATCGATGATGCGTGTCTTTTGAAAAGCTAAATTTGCTCTTTGCAAACATTTTTAGACCTACCAAAATATGTAAGCTCCATAACAAGTGTCACTTTAAATTTGAATGCAAGAAAACGTTGCTAAAATGTCAATTTTCGCGCGAAATATATATACAAATATGCATATGTTTGCACAAACACTGATTCATTAGTTTGATATTTTTGTAAAAAAAAGAATTTAAAAATTGTTAGCGGAAGTGAAGAGTTGCACATGTGCGCTTTTCTAAGCGGCAGGCAGTGGCGGCAGGCAGTGTTGGTGCATAAGCAAGGGATTTTATACATTCATACATACATACATACACACATACACACACACATACATATTTATACAGCAAACTCAATCAGTTGGGACCACAGTTTTCACAGCTATTTGAGACGCACCAAAAAAAAAAAAAAAAAAAAAAAATCCGCAGTTGCTGCCAAAAAATGCTCGTACGAGCATCATTAATTTAAAATCGCGTCTTTTGTTGGGTGGCGGTGGTGGTGGATGCGACGACATTCAGTGTTAAGTACACTGATAACTCGGATGCCAAATGTGCGCCCGAAAGTGATGATGACATTGCGATTTTCGGTCTCTTGCCGCCGTCTATCCTGACACTTGAACTCCATTTGAGCGGTAAAATCATAAGTTTTATGTGCCAAAAAAGTATCGCGCTTTAATTTTCACACGAATCGCAATCTGTGACGCGCCTGAGTCGCTGTGTAAACGGTTTCAATTTGATTTTCCAAAATAAACAATTTATTTTTGTGACAATCGCGCGTATGGCGCCAATGATGGGCCGGAAGTAGCACTCAGCATATGTTAAAAAACGCCTCGAGGCGCAAGCCCCCTCCTCATGCTTGTTATTGTTGCCTTTCAATGTACTCACATAATGCTGTCAACATGTTGCATAGCGATTTCCATACTCGTTTATTTTCTATTATTGCAATCATTTCCCCTCCATCCATTTTTCTTTAATGAATGCAAATTTACTTTGCAGAATCTTTCCTTTAAATATTCGCAACAAAGATGTCAACACGCTGCTGTCGTGACTGGGTATGGGTGGCGGAACTGAGTGACAACTGATTGTTAGCTGATTGTTAGTTTTGGAACGCTTGCGGTGAAATGTGCAAGTGACACTTTCGTGCATGAAAAATGACGTGCCTCAATTTTGGTTAAATTGCAAGTTCGAATAAGTAGTTAAACAATGATATGAATGTAAATTCGTCGAGAGTGATGGGAAGGAACCCCAACGGGGAAAATAATCGTACACACAAGTGTACTTACATATGTCCCTCGACTAAGGCAGCTAAAGTAAAATCAAAATATTTGGAATTGAGTGACTCTGGATCCACTAATACCTGATTTATATTTTATGAAACCAAAGCCGAGACCAATTGCAGAAGAATCGGTATTAGTCCTAACTGACGAAGTTTTTAGTCTCCACATATACTGAGTGCCACAAAAGAAGAAGAACCATTAACCAATACTCATTTCCCCTTGTTTACTTACACAATTCTTTAAAAATATTTACTCTGAAAACTTTTAGGAGCAATTTATCGAAATATAGTAGTTTTTCCTGTCAAGCTTGAAATATTGTTACCGACTTTACGTGTAATATTTAACTAAAAGAAAAAAATCAAATGTAAAAAGGACCTGGTATGCAATTATTTCACTTGTTCTGAAAAATTTTTGTTTTGTGATAACACTTATTGTAATCAATTTTGTTTTAATACTACACAAATTTGAGAAGATTTCTAGAATGTTGTAGAATCAAGTTTTTAAATTCTTTTCTATAACAATAAATTAAATTGAAAATAGGCGTGGATGATCGGAAGGTTTAAAATGTTCACAACTTCATAAATACCTATTTATGTGAATCGAACCGAATCCACACATCACGGCTGATAATAAAACATTTTACGAACGCTTTACGAGTATGTGAAAAGAAATGTGTAGCACCGTTATTTAAGTATTATTTTTACAATGAACGATTATATTTAGTAACTTGAAACTTTATTGAATTTAAAAACTCTGAAAAACAATTCTAAGTTTAGATGAAATTATTTTTATATTTGTACTGAAAATCGGAATTGTTTGCATCGCTTAAAAAAATAGCATTTAGAAGGAAGGGTTTTAGGGCTTTAAATTAACGAATATACATGTACATACATATATATTTTTACGATAATATTTTTTTTAATATCAATTTTTTTTACTTTTTTATTAATTTTATATGTAGGTATATTGAATTAGTAACTATTTAGTAAACTATATAAAATAGGATTCAAGTGAATGTATGTATATTAAAAAGGAATTGGAATTTTTTATAAGGAAATTCTATATTTACAAGATACGTTCAAAAGTAGTAGAAATATGATTAATAATACTTAAAAAAATAATTACAAGAAAGCATTGCAGTTTTGTGTATATTTCCTTTAATTTCAGCAAGTTTTTTTTAAACAATGATTAATGCCTGATCAGGAATATCTCAAGATACACTCTGTAGCCTTTTTCTCTTTTTAATATTTATAATTGGTTTACGAAACAATTTCCATTCTTCAAAAAGCTTATTGTTTGCTGATGATGTCAAGTTATTTATGAAAATCCAATATGTAACCGACTACATTAAACTTCAACCTTTTGACTATATTGTCTCGAAAGCGTTTTCCATGATCTGATTTATACGTCGGAATATCGATACTTTTCTGATCCCTTGAGACATTGAAGACACTCTATTGTTCGTTGAAATGGAACCTATTTTATCAGTCCTATGTAAGCAAGATCGAAAGAGTCCAAGAAGTTTTTACCCAGAATATTTTACAAAAATTGCGATCGCCTAATGCTCTCCCTAGTTATTTAAAGATTCGCAAATTGTTGGGTCGGCAAAGCCTCGAAGATAGACGATTTTTTTTCAGTATTATTCAATACACTCAAACATAAATTGTAATGGATTGCCAAAATGCATGTCAAAACCTTTATACTCATCACCATGATTTGAGGTGGGTAAGTTTATTCGTAGACGAAGTCCACAAAACAATGAACTAATGGAAGATGCTTTCGATTCTCCAACAATTATACTAACCTAGATTTATAAATTTAAAGAATAAAAAATCTTTTCATTGTTTTAACAAGTTTCACATACTATACAGATGAGGAATTGGTACTTTCAGGACAACGCCATAACCCACCTTGTGCATGTCGAAATCAATTTCTAAGATAATAGGAAAATAATTACGAACCTTTGTGTTTACATAAAATTGCAAGTAAGTAATTTACTTGATTCATTGTTGTAATTAAGAACACAAACGATAAACACATTTTCTTTTTTTAATAGTATAGCGTCGTCTACTTTACTGTGTCTGCGTCTGCCTCTGACACACGCTGGGTCCAACTATCGTGCATTCAATTCAAAACAAATTTTAACGATACAGAAGTTTAAGTATGCATACGTACATATATTGATGTACATATGTATGTATGCATGAATATTTGGACGTGTGCACATGATAGTAAGTATTTTTTTTTTTTTTTTTTAATTTTCACACAACACTGATGGGATGTGCATCAATCGCAGCGGGTGGCAAGCGACACCTCCCCTTAAGTTGTATTGTACCCTTTGGAGTCACAGGCCAAAGGTCTGAATACCCAAAGGACCTGTGTGCATGTGTGTGCGTATGTACATATGTGCATGTCACACGACTCCCAACTGCCGCCTGTTGCAGTCGCCGCCATTACACCGTGGGCAGCGAAAATTGTGTCAACAGGCGAAATTACACGCGTGTTTCCCAGATTAAGTAACGCGAAATCGTTTTTTCCACCGCCCGAAAACTTCCATTACACATGCAAATAAGAGCAAAAAATGTGCGAGAAAATTTTGAATGAAAAGTTCAAAATTCGCAAACGACCCATTGACGCATTGGTGGCGGAAAATCCCAAAGGGTTCGCACCACTTACGCAGCGGGAAACATATGAAAATTTGCGGCTGAAAACTGGAGTCTTAGAAGAAAATGCGACTGAAACGCTGGCGTTGAGCTGGGGAGAGCTTATGTGAAGTCAGCGCGAAAATTACACCGCCAATCCTTTTCGGCTGACTTACTGCCCGCGCCGCTCGTGGTTTTGATTGATGTTTTAATGTTGTGATGATGTGTGACAAACGCGATTTTGACATTTCGAAAACGCACCGTACACAAACTCTTGCCATGCATACGAAAGTTCATGGCCTAATGCCAACAACGTTAATCGTATGTGCAAACATACTGACATTTTTTGTCGTAACGAGTGTCATCATCGGTCGGAGAGCAGTTGCGGTTTGACTCCGGAGCAGTTGATCCTTGTTGATGGGAAGGGTTGTTTCATGTAAGACTACTCCTTCCTTTGATCGCAATGACAGCTTAAATTGGCATTACTTTCAGATTTAAATTGTTCATGTAAATTTTTGGGTAATGTAAAAAATTATATTTTTTTTTTGGTGGAAAAAACATAATTTATCATTAGGAATATTAAGAATTAGAACGATGGAGTTTTGATAAATGATTCAAATACTTGTACAAAGTTGACTAGAAGGGTAAGTTTGATGGCAAAGTAAGTGACCTACTGATATATTACGTAGCTTAGCTTGACGGCATTAAAAAAGTGCGACTGATAAAGACTTTCAATTAGGTGGCAACAGTTTGCTTGCTACACTCGTGCATGTCGAGCACTTCGTAGTCGATTGGACTATGGAAAGAAATTAAAAACGGCACATTAGATTTAGAATGTTTTTTTTTAGATTTATTTATTCGTTTTAATGTACTCATATGTTACTAATTTCGATAATGTTTGCTTTATTTGAAAGGTGGTTCCATATAAATATGGTGCAGTTCCAATTAATGGACCATGGGGTAACAAACGGGTGTTTTTATTGTTAAAAATTGCAACTTATGTATATCTATGTAAGTGATTCTTACTCTCAATTTTGACTAGAATTATATACATACATATGTATGTACATGCCACGTATAGTTACCAATTGCTAATATTGAAAATATATAGTAATTAAAATAATAATAATAATAATTTGCCAAAAATTTCTCAAGTACATATCTATTTAATTAAGATATAATAACTGAAAGGTATTTGCTCAAATATTATCAAACTAACAAGAAGAAAAGGCGCAATTCGAATGAAATCATTTTCTTTATAGCCCCGCGAAGTGGCCAGAAGTGTTTATTTTTTTTTTACTAAAATTACCAATAAAATGGTTTGGGAGATATGTAAATACATCTACATGCATACTTATGTACATACATATGTTTATTTTTTTTTTTTATATGACAGAAGGTGGCTGTGAAATGCCGATTTTCACATATTAATATTGTTTTGAGTAAAGTGACTTCAAAAGTTACGAACATATCGAACTTTTTGCACTCGCTCGACTAAGATTAGAAACTATGTATGTATGTACGTACTTACCCGTACATACATAAATACATACATAACATAATACAATGGCAGCAGGCCGTTTATACACTCGACTACAGCGGCCATTATACGGAAGATAGGTGGTTATGTTTGTTAAAGTGCCAGCTGAAGGCTTGTTTCGAATTTAAAACAATGACCCCTGCCTCGTCATCAGCTGTGACATGACCAGCACGACAAATGCTTTGCAACACGTGACAACCAATTAGCATTCGAATGGCGAGTGCAACCCTTTGACATGCTGCACACATTTCTAACTGGCCAATTGGTCATCTAAGGACTTAAGCGTAATTGAAAGTCATCGAGTGTAAATAAATTGGCATTTTGGAATGACCATTTGTCACATTTTGTGTGTTGGCACAGTCGCAGCTCCCAGTGCAATTCATTTGGGCAGATGTTACAACTACAAAAAATACTGGTATTAAGTAAATACATATTTAAGTATTCCTAGGAGCGAGTACACATGACTGCGCAATTTTACTCGTAGGTACAAGCATAAATTAAAATGTTTAATTTTTAAACTTATTCACAATATTTATGGTTGTAACCCCACAACTACAAATTGGTACGTGCACACACACAAGCACATATACACACATACATACATATATATGAATGTACTTACTCTGTGTACGAGTGTAAGCTGTTCGATTTCCTTGAAAAAATTTAGCAGATGTTCATAAACTTTCACTGGACACACCAAATGCATCCACATATCTAAAAACTCATGTCGGCTAAAAAGTAGAAATGTATTTCGCCAACTAAAATAAAAAAAGTAAATAATATAAAGTTTACATAAATTAAAAATTCCATATTCGGTTTAGGAGATTATCGGTAAAAAAAAAATGTACATATATGGTATGTATTCAGAGTGTTATGACCCTTTTCCTAAGCCATTCCATTGATCGATATACTAATTTCAAATTATTAAGGCAGCTCAAATTTTTTCTTGGTTTCGATTGTTTCAGTAAAAATTTCATTGGGGAAAAATTTGAATTCTTTGAATTTTTTATATTTTTTGCTGAAAATAAAAAAAAACAAAAAGGGACATGTCGTTGATAGAAAAATGCTTGAAAAGGAAGGAAAAACAAGTAAGAACAGCTAAATTCAGGAGAAACCGATTTTTATATACCATCGCGATGTATTTTTGCATGTGCCCATAATTTCATAAGAACCCCGTTTCTTTGTTTCAAATCGCTGCTAGTATTAAACTTTACTCAATTTCTTCCAATAAATACTGAATAACGAAGGTTTTTGCATTTTTCAAAATTTCCGTTATATGGAAGTTGGGCGTGGCTCGATTTCAAACATTTTTGACGGTGATGCTAGTGATTTCAAGTACAATATGATCACCAAATTTTGTGACGATACCTTACATCGTTATTGAGATACCTACAGACGTTTTTTTAGAAGAGGGCGTGGCATTTTTCAAAATTTGCGTTATATGGGAGGTGGGCGAGGTTATGGTCTGATTTCAAAATTTTTAACAATGATAACAGCGATATTGAGGAAAATTTGTTCACCAAATTTTGTGACGTTAACTCACACCGTTATTGAGATATAGAAATTTTGTCCTAAGTGGGCGTGAAAAAGCCCATTTTTCAAAATTTCATAAATACCTCATTTCTTAGTTCAAAATCGCTCCAAATACCAAACTTCACTCAATTTGCTGTAATAAATACCGAAAAAGCGGAGTTTTTGCATTTTTCAAAAACTTCCGTTATATGGGAGGTGGGCGTGTTTATTGACCGATCTTAACCATTTTCAATACCAACCTACCCTGTTCAATCTATGTACCAAATTTTATTAAGATATCTCAATTTTTACTCAAGTTATCGTTACCACGGACAGACAGTCAGGGCTAAATCGATTTCTCTTTTCATTCTGATCATTTTAGTATAAACTATATATGTATATACATACATTATTTCAGGCTGTTACAAACAACCGTTATGCGAACAAAGTTATAATACCCTTGTGTACAAGTACGCTCGGGTATAAAAATTGTTCTTTTCCATAAACATACGGAAGGCAGCGAACGATAGCTGAATTCAGATATGATTTATCAAGTTATGAATTCAGACATGAATTGTAAGTAAACGCGGAACGACTTGGCAAGCACGAGAGAGTAAAATGGAGAAGAAAAGACAGCAGAGCGCTCGTCCTATCAAAGCAACACAAAAAATGCATGTCTAGCCAAGCATAGACATCGAAAGATCTGTGAATTGAGCACAAGTTTAGCTATGAATTCATTACTTCCTAACGCAAAAATATCAGATATGAACTCAGTACTTCCATTTCAAAAACCATTTATTCATGATTTCACATGTGATTGGTATTGGCGAGTCTGAGGCTTGAGTCTTCTAGTAGTAGCCTATTTTGAGTTTACGAACAAAGTTTAACGCAGTGTAAGTTCTGGTTATCAAAAATTAAGTACATTTTTCATCGATAATAATGTGCTGGTGGGATTCAACTCCAGCTTTGACGTAGCTGTGTAGTTTTTTTGTGTATAACTCCTTTCAAATTGAGAAAGAAAAAAAATAAACTTGATCGGACAAATTTCAAAACGGAGAAAATGAGAAATATTTAATCCTCTTTTTCAACATAAAAATAATTCGTAATTTACCCTGCAATTCTGAAAGAAATAGTGAATTAATAACGAAATTAAAGTTCGACAACTTGATTATATAAAAATAATAATAATTTGGCGCTGACACTATATATGTAGCTCGGAGTTTCACCGAGCTTTTACCATTTTTGGTGAGCGTTTTTTTTACCATTTTGTGCCGACTCCGAGCGGCAAATGCATTTTATGAGAAGTTTTTTCATGGCAGAAATACTCTCGAAGATTTGCCATTGCCTGCCGAGGGGTGACCGCTGTTAGAAAAAAACTTGTCTATGATTTAGATTTTACCTGCCCTGGCTGATATTCGAACCTCGAACTCAGCGGCATATCGAGTTATAGCACTCACCGCTATACACTCGACCACAGCGGCCACCGATTATTGCAGTGTTTGCCATAATTTTTTATCGACCGCTAAACAACTAACTAATCTTTATTTATAAATCTATGTGGCAGAAATAGCATTTATCTAAAATTTTGAATTTTATCTTTAACATAAGAATTTAGGAAATATATTTTTTGATTGATAGATATTTTAATTGCAACGTAAAATATTAAAAAAATAGGAAAATACAATTCTTTGAAACAAACATTTTTTTTTTTTTAATTTTGAATATCTAAAGATGCGTATTTTCACCTTTATTTAAGAAACATTAAATGCCTGAACTTCATTAACGTGGCAATTTTTAAGTAAATGCAAACTTGTGTGGCTTACTTGGGCACAATTCCGACACTTGCGCGAGCATCTGGAATTTCATGAAAATCTTTTCTACTCGCCTAAGTTTCGAACTTGGCTGCTTAGTGGCACATCGAGTTATAGAACGCTCCATTACACACTTGGCGACATCGGCCAATTCAGTTTACAATTTCTTATAGTTTTTCTTTTAAATTCAGCTGCCATTAGTCTATATAAAAATACACACATATTTACATTGGAACACACACTTCTTCCTTGTCACAAATGGTCGAACTCCAGGCTGTTTTGCATTGCAAGATTGCCTACCAAACTCATCGAATCACCGGTTATTTAAGTCCATTGAAGCATGTCAGTGGCATTCATACTCATACATACATACATATGTATGTACACACACACATCAACATACATACAAACATATGTATGTATGTACGTACAGGCGAGTAGATCAGTAACTATAGCACACATGTCCATAAATTGCCAGCAAGTCACCAGGTTGGTGTCCTTTCCGCCAGCGTGCACAACCAGCTAATGTTTGCTTTGTTGTTGTTGTTGTTGTTGTGTTTTTTTTCTTTCAAAATATCAACCAAATTTGCAAACCCACAGCAAACAAATAAGTTTTGCTTTCGAAGCGGAAAGTCAAAAGAAATAACGCGAAGTGCACCCTTTGGCAATTGAAAAGAAAATTTAAAATGAGTTCGACAAAATGACAACACTCCCCTCCTTTTGGCGGCCGTGCAGCTTTCCGCTTTATTGGCTCGGCATTCTCTGTTCGCCGATATTGACAAAGCGTGCAAACGGTGGATGGGTGGGTGGGGGCGCATCGCAAGCTTGGTGGCTAATTTGCAAATAATAATATGTGAAAAACATACAAAGCACGACCGTTCCGGTGCAGGGTACCCAGCCACATTAGCTCACATGTACCATAAATTCAAATGTGCACACATGTAAAACGTACATATGTTGTCATGTATGTGTGTGTGTTTGTGTGTTTGATATGCAAAAGGATGCGCGTATTGCTCGCCTTTAATCTTGCTGAGGAGTGTGAGTGTGTGTGAATGTCCTAGCAGGGTGCGTTCGAACGCGTTGCTGCGCTTCCTGATTTTATTTATTTTGTCACATTTTTTCTGCACATAAATTGCTTGAAATTAGATTTTAAAATCCTCTCGCTCTAATTTTTTCCCTTTTTTGTCTACACTTCAGCGGTTTTGTTGGGTTTGCCAAATTAAGGTCACAATTTGCCTTGTCTACGCTTTTGTGCGTATTCAAAGGATTTGACGTCTTTTCGCCAATTTTTTCCTGTTATCTATTTTGTTTGTCTTTGATGTTGTCGTGAAGGAGTTGTGCGACTACATTTGTATTATTAGAGTGCATACACCCACACACACACACACATACATATGTGTGTCGCGAATAGGAATGATTTGTTTAAGGTTTCTTTTATTTATTTTGTTAGCGACGCTCGAAAATGTAAGCAAATGTAAGCAAATATTTTAGCGAATTTTACAATTTTACTAACAACAGCGAAAACCCAATAACTGGTAATTGCTGCAGAGGGCGAGTGGGCTAGCTATGTATGTACATACATAGGTGAATGAAAACCAAGAAAGTAAAAAACCAATAAAAAACAATTGTAAGCAAATAGTGTTTTGGTTGGCATTTAAATTGATACTTGAAACTCTTTGTGGTATTGGAATTCGCAACAGTGCCTAGTTTATTAAAAAAAAATGTCTGTGTTTCTAAAACAGGATGAGATATCAACAATGTGCCGCTTGAAATTAATGGAAAATGCTCTGCGAACAATGAAAATTGAGTGAATTCCGGCTTTGCTTGAAGCGAAAGAAATTATGAATATTTGACGCACTAGCGAAGCGTAAAACATTATGTCATTATCAAGCGCTTGATAGCAGCAGGAGCCACCACCACCAGCCGAACACATTTGCATACTGCCAGCTCCACGCTCAAACGATGATATCGAAGTTTCAATTTGTCCAAGTATGAAGCGCCAGCAAATGTAAGCAACAAAAAATGTCTGCAGAGGGGAAGCGTCGGGGAATTGTAGTGAATTCAAATATTTTTTTTTTTATTACTAAAATTCAAAATTAGCTCGTGGAATGTTAAATGGCTTTCTTCTGGTCGTCACGGTGCGCCTCCCACATCCATATCAGCAGTCGCCATACGGCAGGCTGCCAAGAGTTAACCTAAACTGGATAACTGTAGCCAGTTCGGCAAACAAAAATGTTAAGAAATGGTGTGAGCTGTTTGTGCTTCAAATGGCATCACTATGGCTGTTGATATTTTCACCATCACCGATTCTACGGACTGTACTTTGTACGCGTTAAAGAAAGACTTCGTCAAATTTTTAACAAAGGTGATTGCATCGATTATTTTGTGTGGCCGTCGCGCAACCAACCAAATCCGCAGCGAAAGGACCACCGCGGTGTTATTATCTACACTTTAGCGGATTGGAATTCGATACTGTACAATATAATGCGAAGGTGAACAGTGTGTATGGCGTCTAATTACAATAAAGCTTCATTGCTGGTTAACAATATTATAAAAAGCGAAGTTTTTTAAATATTTCGAGAGCCATTGAAGCATTGAGGTGCATTCGTTCGCCCCTTGGAAACGGAAGCTGTGAATGACATCCTGGCATCCGCCGTCGACTGCTGGGGTCAATGAAGTAAGTGCTTTAGCAATTGTAAAGAGAGTGGAGTGAAATGGAGGGGGTTGCTGGCTGTCTGTTTCCATAATGCCGACATTCGGCCCGTCAATAAGCGTTATGACAATAGTACGTCCGACTGCATGCACGTCACTCTTACTGTCGGTTGTCATAAAGATGCCGAATTAATTTATTTATTGCCACGCATAAATACATTCAAGCATACATTCATTCATATGTATCTGCAGATATACACATTTACATACTGTCTCGCACATTTCAAATGACATAAAATTGAAGCACGGCCTTTTTGAATCTGTGCATTTGTGGCAACGAATGCGAGTGTTACAAGTCATTAAATATCCGAAATGATGCGAAAAGGGCCGAGCGAGTACATTAAATACTCATAAACGAACTCATATGCATTCATGGATTTCACTTTTATTTGCTATCACACAATTTTATTTCCCAATCGAAAAGTGCTTCACATAATAATAAATATTCACAAAAATACCCAGCCCAAACACACACATGTCTCTACTTATTTCGAGGCATGGCCGATGAGTGGGTCAAAACGTTCACCGACTTCGGATTGTTCGCCACCAAAGCGTCACACACTATTGCCATTTCCGTTTTTCATAAAAGGAAATGACAATCTTCTTGTTTCGTATTCGCACATCCTTTGCACACACACACACACTTCTAAGTATAACCACACGAAATCAGTTAAGCAGCACTTAAACTGTTGGAATTATAATTTATTTGTAAGTGTATTTGTGCAATCATTCCGCAAGTGCAGATGTAAATTCAATGTACTCTATCCGTCCCCCGCAAGCGAAAGCTTAACGTTCCGAATATCCGCTTTGGTTTTTCCTGTTGAATGGCTGAATTTTGCAAAAAATCGCAATTTATTTTGCTCGCTGTAGAGGCACACACCCGCCGGTTGGGCCTCGATGGTTATAGGAAATGAAAACCCATAAAATCCTTTCCTACGGTGATTAGGTAACATCTTTTTCTAGTTTATATGTGCAGGAAGCAATTATTTATTCGAAAATATTATTTATTTCTAAAAATATTAGATATGAAGTTTCTTCCCAAAAAGATTAGTAATAGGTACATACATACATATATACATATACCTATGTACTCGTGTATGTACAAACATATGTACAATGTGTAAAATAAACTTTAAGCCCATAAGAATGAAGCGAATTCTTTCAATAAGATGAAGTCATTGACGAGCAGGCGAATTATGTAGACTTCTTTTCGCTTTACGAGTATTTTTTTGCTTTTAGGTACGTCGTTCATTATCAAAATGTCAAAAGCAAAAACCAAATATATTGCAATTTTGTTTGAATGCGACTTGTTTGCCATCTTTTTTTATGATTTAATTTTTTTGTTTTTAATAGATTACAGAAATAAATGATATCCCACTACGACATTACTTTAACCAAGTTTCCACCACACGAACGTGCGTTATTTAATCGTTTGAAGAGTTCTGCTGGCGGCTGAAATAATATAAATGCGATAATTCGATAAATTTATACTATTTATGTATTTTTCTTTTATTTAAATTCCAATTATATTATAACTCAGTTAATTCTCTAAGAAAAGCGAAGTAAGCCCAAATATTAAATATTTTCAGAAAAAATTAAAAAAATTTTGAGTATGAAGATTTTAAGTTCTTAAAATATTAGATAGGTAAATTGCAAGTTTCAAGTAGCTAAATGATTTCTCACATAGTAATATTTAAAATTGGCTCAATATCACAGTTTAAATTAAATAGTGTCTTCTTTTTCTTGTCCGACAGGGTGAATTGTTGATATTTGTTGGATCGTAAATGTTAACAAATGTTAAGTGGCCTGAATATAGGTTCATAAAGTCTCGCACGGTTAAAGTCCAAAAATGTATATTTTATCGCGAATCTGCCTTTGCGGTAAGAACAGGTAGATAGTCAGTAATTTTAGTCCGTTTAGGTATTGCAGGTTTGTTTTGTATGTTGGTATCTGTCATTTTACCTACGTCTGTGTTTTGTTTTTTGTAAACAAGCCTTAATGGTGCAAATATCGCATCAGAGTTGCTGTTTATTTGTTCGTTTATTATCCTCCCATCAAATATTTTTTGTTTATATATTTCCATCTTTTCAAGAGCATTTAGGCGCCGTCCTTTTTGTTGTACGTGCAGTACTTTCACGGTTTTCTTTATGTTTGCGGGTGAACATTTTGCGTTTACCAAATGGTTTGCAAAATTAGATTCAGGTATTGCCGTGGGTTTTCGTATCCTTTTGTTGTAGTCCCTTATGTGTTCACGGAATCTTGTTCTTACTTTGCGTCCTGTTTGTCCTATATAGCTATATTGACGCTCACAGGTAAGTTTATACAAGCCTTGTTTGTTCAATGGGTCTTCTTCGTTCGTGCTGCTTTTAAGTATCCTTCCCAGGTTGTTATACTTTCTAAAAAAATTTGCAAGTTTGTATGTAATTTTTCCTGTATAATTCATTACTGTCCAAGTTTTTTCGTCTAGCTCTATAGTGTTGTTTGAAATTTCGGTTTTTATGAAAGAGAAATAGTCAAAACTGGTGAAATAATTCGGAACCTATAATTTCTGTTGCATTAACGTAAACGAATAAGTCTAGCTATTGGTTCATTGTGCGCGTATGAGAACTTGTACACGGATAAAAATAAGTGTCAAATTTCTTATGTTTTGAGTTTTATAAACACAGTCGATCTCTTTTTAACGCGGTTTATTGGGACAGAAAATTGCTCGCTTAAAAAAACCGCGTAAAAATAACCACATTTTAGTCCAAATGTCTTTATATAAATCCCGGTAGAAAGAACTCTATAGCTTTTCTAAAATCTCGACGAAATTTAGCTAAACGTTCATCATTAGCGCTTACAAAACGCGTTAAAAATAAAACAAAAGGACAAAATCGGAATGAATCGCGAACGGAGTTAAAAAAAAGCAACGGGGGATTGCATAATAATCCGTGTTCAAAAAATCCGCGTTAAAAAGTAAAACCGTGTTAAACGAGACAATGGGGGATTGAAGTTAACTCAGCGTTAAAAGAAGATCGACTGTATATTCATTGATTATAATTGGTATTCCATTTATTTTATGGAAATTTTCATAAAAAGGTATGAAAACACTCATAAAGGGATTGAACGAAAATTCCTTTTAGAAAAGGTTTATACATAAATGCTATTCATAAAATTCATTTGGGGAATTTTCTGTAGAGCAGTGGAACTATCGAAAATATATGAATGTATATGTTAGTATCTCTTCTATATACCATACATATTTAAAAGTAGACTTTTTTAGTTGTGTTTGTCTTTGCCTAAGAATAGCCATAGTGATTAAAAAACTATGTGAATATAAGAATTTTAGTAAGATTAGTTTTTACTAATGGCAAATCTTCGAAAGTATTTCTTCCATGAAAAACCTTCTCATAAAATACATCTGCCGTTCGGAGTCGGCACAAAATTGTATGTCCCTTCTTTTGGGGTACAACATAAGAAACGCTCACTTCAAATGTTAGGAGAAGCTCGGCCAAATACTGAGCTAAATAGTATGTGCGTCAAATTAATAATAATAATAATAATATGTTTGTAGGTATTTAGTATACGTAAGTATGTATAATAAAATCGCGTTTATAAAATATTTACTGTAATTTCCTTATTCGTTGAATGACATCCTTCGTTAAAAGCAACCACTGCAATCAGTTAGTAAGTCAAACGCTCTGTTGCTGTATCGCTTTGTGATAAATAATTGAAATTAATCATGCAAATGGTCGGACCAACTCGACAAAGGTTCCACCCCGGCTGCGATAGGCTTTTGCAGAAGCCGTCAAGTCTAACGCCAAGGCACAAATTTTCCCGTGAAGTGTTTTCACCGGCTTGCGCGTGTGTCCTTTGCAAAACTAATCAAAATTCAATTTGGTGTTGTCAAAACTTGGCGTTGTGTTTTCGGCATTGCATTATGGCATCATTAAAATCAAAATGAGCAAATGATGCGCGTAATAAAATCGTGATGAGCAGCCAATGACGGCGACAGCCTCTTGCCGACGCCGGCATTCATAGGTGTTCAACGCCGAGGATCGTCCGAAAGTGAGTGAAAGTGCTGGGCCAATTGAGTAAAAGCGCGTGTGTGTTTGTGTGTGTGCTGCGGTAGCTGATTGCGGACATTTCTCATCAAACGAAGCATGAACGCGTTTCCGCTCCTGCGGCAGTGCGGCAGTGCTGCAGCCCCGCCATGTCAATCGTGATGAGTTAATTCAGCGCAACAACCAGTGTGACAATTGAAAAATCGGCGCGCTTTGTCAAAAGGATAACAATGTTTGCAAACACCGGCAAAGCGCCTGAAGATGTACATACATTCATAATGTATGTTTGTGTGTATGAACCAAATCCATGGCAAATTGGCTGCGACTGTGGCACGGACAGTGGCGGACTGCAATCGCCTGGCGCACAACGTGTGCCGCGTATTTGGAAACAACTTTTCAACTAACGACAATTTATGGATCTACCTAGCGAAATTGAAAAGAGGGAAATCGCTGAGCTGGCATTGCGAAAACAAAAGTGACAACGAAATACTTGAATTGCGAAAAAAGGGACGCAGGTATTACAAATAAACCACACATAATCTTGTGGCATACATTTCCAATGCTTGCCACTAACAGTAGTGGTTTAAAGGTTTTTCGACAAGCTAAGGACTTCGTAATGCACAGTGGGACGAAGTGTGCACATACACACCTAATATCCAATTTCGAGCACTGCAATGTCTGTGGCGACAAAAATTAAGAAGCAAAAGTATCGACCTAAAGTAGTTTTTGGAATTTTTTGGCTATCCCGAAGTGCGACTGATTTAACGGTAATCAGTTTAGAAATTATACTTCGAAAGAAAAAAATGTATGTTTCAATTTGACAAATAGTATGAGATAATGTGAGTTAACTTCTGTGGAAATCCAATTCTACCTCGACGAAGGCTTTGCTAATGTCCATGTTTTGCAGATTAAAAGGCCTGCCAGATAGAATACGTTGAGTCCGCTCCAACGAGACATTCAACTGACAAGGCGAAAGAAACGCAAAGGTACGCCACATTAAAAGCGTTGTCGCATGTAAACGAATTAGTTGTTTTGTATTGGCGGTTAATTTTTTTTTGTATACAAATCAAATATATCTTAAAGTTGTGCTGATATTTACTTTGTGTAAAGATTATAAAAAAAATGGAAATAATTGAAAAAAACCAATCAGCTAACACTAGCGACGGATTTGAATGCGTCAAAAGTAGAGAGTTGGGCTACTGTTGTACGTTGCGGCATCGCATGCGTTGCGAATGTGGCATTCTGCAATCAACTACATATAATATACTTAGCTGTCAGTCGAATGCTTCGCCGGAACGCACGTAACGTGCTCTATCTGGCAGGGCTTTAAGCCTTTTTATATGAAAGATGTGGACTCCATAGTGTTAAAAAACAGTTGCCTTAGCATCAGGTTATAACCAATTGTTGTTGAAATTTGATGGAATCTTAAGTCGTAATTTTTAATTTAATTTAAATTCAATTTTAGTTATGTTTTTTTTTCTATAAGTACATCACATACACGTATTGCTGATATTTTTACATTTTCTTATCACCTACGAATAAAATAGCACATCGTATAAAAACTGCTCATCCATCCACCACAGTGAGCTGGCCATTAGCCATTGACAATAAGGACAACGCCAACTGAGCCCAGAAACCAAAAATGTTTTTGCAATCCCAATTCGTCCCACACCCCGTTCACCAATTTAAAATGCAAAATCAAAGTAAATCAATTGCCGCATGACCTACTCCTGTCCTCCTGTGCCGGAGCTCCTGTTTTTTTTTTTTTTTTTTTCTTTTTTCATGGAAGTAGCACTCATCCTCGCCGATCCGTGCCTTTGCAGCAACGCAGGCAGACAGACAGGCAGCCACTTCAAAAGCACACTCTGCATGGGACACGTTTGCCATGCTTAATCTGCTAATAAATCAAATTAAAGTCTCATGTACACACTCATATGTATGTATGTATGTATGTATGTATGCGCATGTGAATGTATGGATTTTGGTTTTGTGTGCGCAGTATTTGCAAAAATCTATTTATTTCTGTTGCAGCTTCGCATAATGCAAAAATTTGCAAAATTAGTCGTGGCATATGAGGCGGCGGCAGCGGCGTTTTATGAATTTATCATAGATTCGAATAGATACAGGAAACAGATTTCGATTACTCGCTCAAATCTGGGGTAAATAGATCACACAGGCGCTCATAAATCTTTTAGAGCGCGAGAAGCTTAAGTGAAACACGTAGTTTATAATTTTAATGGCCTTATTTTTTAAGATATTACGCCCCTGCCACTATAGCTGCAGTTCGTGAGCATCTTCGCTGAGAGTGCGTAAGTTTGACATTTGCGTTTCGTAAATTGGCCATAAAATATTCCAAACATCCGTGAGATTTATAGTTAAAAATCTGAAGTGTATGTCTGGGAGTGTGTGCTTGCGTGTGCGCTTACGTATCATTTTCCCATTTTCACCATTTTATATTTTTAATAATATTGCTTTTGGTGTAGTCTGAAGATGGCACGCCAATATTTATGGTCTCATTGTCTCGCGTGTTTGTCCCTTCACTGGAATCATACAGCCATTCTATGTACACATTTTATCGCATTCCTATGCTAATTTGGGCTCGTATGCACATTACAGGATGTGTCTATTATAGCCATTTGACACAGTTTCTTTAGCAATCGCATTTGTGTAATGTCCTTTCGCTGTGGGAATTACTCACTTTTCTTTTAACAAAGTGGAGTAGAAATATGCAGAGTAGGGGCCAAGTTTAAACTCAGTGTCGGTTTAAACACAGTTTAAACTAAGTTTAGTTAAACTCAGTTTAAATTAAAAGCTGTTGAAGTTGTGTTACTTTTTTAATCAAATTTATATGGGATTTATCTGGAAGAAATACCTTAAGTTAACATTTAAATTTACTAGAAAAAACCTATGCTTTTTTAAATACAAAAAAGTCCTCAATGTTCACATTGGAGCATTGGAGATTTGAGAGAGTTTTCCCTCGTTCCTTGCATAGGAGGTATGCTGAATTATGTTCCTCAAGAACTTCTCCATAGTTCGTGGATTACTGAGAGACTGTTAATATCTATACAATTATAGGTCCTTAACACACACATTTGTTAATACTTCAAGAATGCAGGAAAAAATTCGCAAAACTGATAGACTATTGACAGTTCGTAAATCTCTGAAATTTCGTTTTCGTTTTATTTTCTAGCTCATTAAACAAAATGAAAGCAAAAAGTATTCACTTCCTTTCCAATTAGGAAGCCAAATAGTAAAACGAGGGTGAGTGAGGTGATTAATGAAAGTAATCAACTGTATCGTAGGTGAAGGCGCTTCCCAGGCGGGTACGATGTGCGATTTTGCTGATCTTAAGCAGATTTATTGATGACTGCGAGATAGTCTTCCTATTTTGGCATCTTCAAGAATGGCGTGTGTGAGTGCAGTTACATAATTTGCGAAATACCCCAAGGCGCTGCCAGCACTCAGCACTGCACCAGCATTGAATGTCGCAAGACGACGTCGGCCGACTTGCGGTTACTGAACGTTTGCATTCGCCAAACGTACTTACTCGTAGATGGCTAATCCGCTTGACCACACCACACGCTAAGCGCCAGTGAGCAGCAGCAGCCCACGGCTAACAAATTAACTGGGCGGGCGGGCGTCACTCGCACATTGCCCACCAGTCGTCGTGAGAAGCCAAGAAAGCACTGCACTGTACTTCAATGGCAAGATGGATTGAAGAAATCAATCCGTCTGCACGGGTTATAATTATGTTGATGAGGGTCGCTAAAGCCAAAAATGTAAACGCTAATATTGTTGCCGACGCCGGGATACACTCTCTTCGACAAGCACTTAATTGAATTATGACTTCTTGCCTTTTTGCTTGTGGCGCGACCGAAATTAATAGCCATGGCAATCGGTTGGGCCTTTTGACGAAATGAATCCGTTAGGTAGCCGTAAGTACCGTAAATGGCGCAAATGACGCACATAATTCACTCTAATTGCGTTTGTCACGTCACATTGGCTGTTAATTTGATTTCGTGTGTTGTAGGCAAACGCCTACGACTAAAGATGTTTTGGGCGGACAATTCAACACAAAGTTGTAAACATTTTAAAGTGTATTTTTGTTTTTAAAGAAAAGCTATCACTTACCTATTCCATTTTGACTTTTATATTAAATATAATACATTTTTGGATACCACACGTGCTTATTATTAAGTTCAACACTTCGTCAAGGAACTACTTACTATTTTGTTGGAAGACATAAAACGATTAATTTTTTTTTGGTTAAGTTTATCTCCTTTTCAGACTGATTAACATCTACAGTATGTCAAGTAATTGTTTGCAAAATGAAAAATTGTAATAAAATTCGAATGTTGAAATTAATAACACCAGAAAGCGAATATGTTTTAAATTTTTTTCTTTTTTTTAATTCATTTTTCAGTTAATTTTCTTATATTTTATGCAAAAAAGGCCATTTTACTAAGTGAAAGGAAGAGGGGAAAAGAAACAAAACAGAACAAAAGAGACAATTTGCAAATTCTGAGTAGGCGATGCAACGTAAGCAAAATAAAAGTAACGGTTTGAAATTCTAAAAAAGACTTGGGTGAAGATGTATCGTATGAAATAATTCGACAAGTAATCAAAATAGCACAAATACTCGTATTCCTCCAGAATTGCAGGGCGCAAGACACTGCTGACTTCACAGAATGTTTGCAAAAAGATATCAATTGCTGTTTCCTATATTATAAAGTTTGCTTAGAACTATTAAAAATAATTTATAAACTAAAAAATGGAGTTCAAAAGATTCAAAAAAACCGATTTTGGGACTGAAAAGTCGATCGTAACAGCACGCGAAATCGGGGCATTGATGGCATATAGTGTTCTAGAATTATCACCGTAAAATGGTAAAAATGTTCGCTGGGGAACATTAAACCTAACCTTTTCCAGCAAATAAGGGCAATCAACAACACCTTTAATAATATTGTAGGTGAAGGATAGGCTCAGTATAGATCTGCGACTTTCTAAAGATTTAAGATTTAATAGCATGAGGCGAGAATGACATGATGGTATCGGATCAACAAAGTTCAAAGATCGAAGGGCAAATTCAAGAAATATTTTTTGAACACGCTCAACCCTATTTAAGGCAAGCTGGTTATATGGCCTCCAGATGAAGACGGCATACTCGAGGTGCGACCGAACAAAAGAAGTATACAATAATTTCAAGGTGTATGGATCTGAGAAATTCAAGGTATTGCGTCTCACGAAGCCTAACACAGAGTACGCCTTTGATATTATATGATTAATATGCTTATTGAAAATAAATCGTTCATCAAACACTACTCCAAGGTCCTTTATCTCAGTCACACGCTTCAGGACGCAAGACGATAACGAGTAATTGGTAGGCAGGACATTAAAATTCTTAGAATATGTTATCTGTGAACACTTATTAAGGTTCAAAGAGAGTCGCGATTTCAAACACCAGAGGTAAAGAGAAAATTTTTAGATCATCTGCATTCAGCAAAAATTTAGCAAAGGAAAGGCAACTAGTAATATCGTTAATAAAGAGAATAAACATAAGTGGACCTAAAATGCTACCTTGCGGCACCCCCAAAGAAGGGACAAAAGGGGTGGACGTCACACCATCAATAGAAACAACGCAGCATCTATTCCGCAGATATGAGTTTTGCACACAATTACTAAACATGCCGTATGTATTTTTTGCTGAGTTAAATTTCGACTGCCTTCCCTCTCACTCCTTTAAAAATCTAATATTAAATAGATGGTTAGATTTATGTCTTCAGGCTCATTCATTGCATCAGCGAATATTCCTTCATATACTTATATATCTATTTTTTTTAAACTTTACCCCATACCTAAGTACATACACCGGGCGTACTCAAAAATGTAACTGCAATTAAAACTTGTTTAGTGTTTGGTAAGAGCCTTCCTAGAATTGCAAAGGACTTGGCAAGAGAAGAAAACTATCGGCCCTTGTAACATTTACTACAACTGTCAAATAAAGCGCAAATTTGTGGAAATTAAGTGGGTGAGATTGCTGCCATTTGCGGCTCGAGCGCTTATTTCAGCGCTGCTCCGGCGAGATATTACAATCATGCCAGACCTTTTCCTCTCACGGCGAACAATAATCACGTCCTATAAGTCTCTTATTACACCTTTACTATTGTGTGACGCAGAAGCTTAAACGACGAAGAAATTAAATGAGAGAGCTCTTGGAGTGTTCAAGCGAAAAATTCTTTGAGAGATTTATGGACATTTACCGAATACCGCATACCGCAGACGATGGAACGATGTACGGTACAAGCTTTACAGGACAAGAACCTGCGGCTCCGGTGGCCAGGTTACGTCGTGCGAATGAATGGAAACACTCCAACCCTGCTCCGCTAATGGTGGCGGCGGAAAAGGCAATTAAAGGACTTGGCTGCACTTGGTGTTTTAAATTGGCGCCATTTGTCGAAAGAGCGAAATAGCTGAAGTGCTAAGCTGACAGCCCTAATCTCATAGGTGATAATAAGGGTCAACTACATAAGTAAGGAGCTGAGTTTAATGAGAAAGTGAGCAAGGAGAACACCTTAGGTCTCATAGTCGGAAAAATCCATCTGGTAGCGGGCTGAAACTGATCGGCTTCGCCAGGACCAGGAAACCTTAGTTTGTAGTACTACTTAGGTTCCAACATACTCGTAAGAAGATAAACCAAGCTATGTGTCTATCTGCAGACGCTAAAGTCAAACCACCCTTTTTTTATAGACTAAATAAGTAAGTTATCGCGTGAGAATTGTTGATATTGAAAAAACTAGAAGTTTGTAGGACGTGTAAAAAGCAGAAGAGATAATACATATGTAAGCCTCGACGCCGTGACTTTGAAAATGTCATTACCAAACATACCATATATATGTATATAGTATATTATTACAGAAAAAACCGGCTAATCAAAATTTTAAAACATTATTAGTCATAAATATCAAGTAGGAAAGTGATATGAATAGGTACATCGATATGTATATAAATACATAGATATGTACGTGTGAGCTCATATGTTTTGTAAATTCACACCCTTTTAAGCCATTAACACAATCAACACTTGCATTGCGACATTCTTTGGAGTCCCATTTTAGACGCAGTTCACCACAAACAGCCGGCAGACGGTGGTTTTCATATACACTCACACACTCATACAAGCACATACATATATGTATAATACGTGTATACCCTGCAAAAAATGCGATTAGTCTAGGATGAGTCCGGGAATACTCGCAAGGGAACATGCGACTAATACAATTTCTGATCTCTTTATATGGAATTAACTGTTCCCTTTTGTTCGAGCATGTCCTATGAAGAGACTAATTGACCCCTTCTATATTCGAATGGGTATAAATGAGGACCAGTCTATTTATAAAAATAAAAATAAAAATCTTTGCTTCGACTTAAAATCGAACCAGCGTCCCGAGGGTGGCTAGGCGAATGCTCTCCTTATATGCCAACGACGTGCATGAAATCTTATTGCCTAAGTCCGTACATATACCAATGCCTCGTTTATTATACCTGAAAGAGATGAATACAGGACTAGTCTACAATTATACCGTTTGAGACTTGTTGCGACTAATTAATGCCCAGTTGTACCCGATAGGGAATAATGCCGGAATACTGTCTTTAGAGATTAGTCGCTAAATTTTTTGCAGGGTACATACAAATCCATACTTGCATGTTTACAAAACTACATACATACATATGTACGTCTTGTAGTCAACTAGTTCGAGTTTCTCCGAATTTTTGCAGCCTTTCGCCATTTTCATAGCCATTCTCGTAAGTACATACATAATTCGCAATTTGCTTTCAAACCATGTTAAAGTAATTGTTAAAAAGGGGTCGAAAAAAATTGGTAAAGTAGTGGAAAAAGTGGAAAAATAGCGAAAGTGTATTACATCCATTTCCGATATTAGGTGATAAAATTTTATGTTTGCAAATTGGCAGCGATTTGTTGAGAACGCACACACACACACACACGCAAACGTGGCTGGTGGAGCTCCTGATCAAAGCCATTCTGCAGCTCATTTTACCAACCGTTGAGCAGCTGCAATGTCTAGAAATTGGATATTAACATTGACATTTATTGGTGGCGGGTATGTTGTTGTTTGCACTACTTAAGTTAATAATTTATTAAGTTGGAAGGCACTTAGTTACCCCATTTTCCTCGGCACAACTTACAAATAAAGCATTATGATGCTTTTTATGCAGTTTTGATATTTCATTATTTTTAGTGAGATATAAAATGAAATGCCGAAAACTATTTTTTTTTTTGCATATCGATATTTAACCGTCGAAAGGAGAAGGTTTGTTTTCTAATACTTTAACGCGTAGTTACATTTTGCGGAAGAAATATACTTACTTAAGCATAATTGAGAAGAGAAAATTATGAAAAAACAATACGCAGAAAAAGAGGATGTGTCGCTAACGTTACAACACAGTGCTTCACGCTAATATCTTTCCAATGAATTTGGCACCAATATTCACGTTTAGTACGTACATATTTCAGTATCTAATATTTTTTTAAATTTATTTTTTGTTGGAATCAGGCACGAAACAACGCGCACGAAACATGCCGTCTATTGTACTGTTTTCATGTTCCTTTTAATCTGTTTTAAATCTGCAGGCTTTACGAATAAATCTTAGCAGATTTTGGGGTGTCAAAGAGCTCAGGTGTTCGTCTCTCAACACGTCGCGACCAAATGCCTCATATCTAAGTAGTTCTTGCAAAGGCTGGGCAGAAGCACAGAAAGTGTTCCGCCTTCTCTTCCTCTTCATAACAGAATGGGCATATGGAGTTGTTATGTACGCATATCATTGTCAGGTGTGAAGTGACCGAGAGCAAGTGTTTTGATAGTCCTTCTGAGATTGAAGGCAACATGAGTTTTGCCCATCTGCAACCTCTCGACGCCTCCCAGTCATTGCTAAGCGAAGTATTAACCGAGTTTCAGATGGTGGCAACGATGGCCGAAGGTGGGAGTGCTATAGCTGTATCTAATATACTCCGTGTATTTTTAAGATTTTTTTCGCCGAGGGTGTTGAGGTTATCCTTTTTAATTTCAAAAAACAGCGCATACGTTGATTTTTAAGATTTTTTTGCCATTTGAAACTGTCAACTTAGATCGAATATGGCTACGAATTAAAAAGTTTGAAATTTTGTTAGCGAATTTTTAAAATTTGAAAAGTGTTTGTGAATTCTGTAAGAAGTTTGATCGAAAAAGTTATATCATGAAAAGTATTTTGTAAAGAGGTTCACTGAAAAAATAGTATTTATTTAAAACAAAATATGAATTTATGCATTTAATTTGTTTCAGGTTCGTTTTATAATTTTCTTTATCAGTAAGTTCTTGTTAGATTTTCACCGCATCGGTTATTATATAACGTATGGTGAAGGAAATCCGAATAAACGTATGATAATGAAAATAAAAATATGAAACAAAATTTGTTTTAATTAAATTCACTTTATTTTTATATTTAGATTCAAAAGTTTATTTCTTGATACATTTCTGAAGGTCCGGAATACATTGCTCTGTATAACTCTGAGAAGGAATTGCTAAACCGCCTTCACTTAAACCGCCGGTTCACTTATACCACGCTCGCTGATTGTTAGCCGCAACAAAACTTTTCCGGGGAACTAATTTTTCGAAGTAATTCTTTGGCTGCCAGTCGTTGCCTTCCACTGTGAAATAGAAAGTAACCGCAATCTAGATTAAATTATTTTTGCCCAAGACATATTAAACAGGTAGCAGCATTAAAGAAAATGCAACCACAGGGGTATACTTTGTGGTTTGTTGTGGTCCATCACCCGTCAAAATGGCTATATCACATTTGACGAATTTGATAATTCTAAAGGTAAACAAAATGTACGTGAATCGGAAGTCGGAACGCACCCAACCGTTTGCAGAAAGCGGCATGCCCAAGCTCTTTTCCAATTCGATATTAATAACAAGATCCGACCTTTCCCCGTCATTTATTTATAACACAATGTCCCATTTCTGAGTATGTACATACATATGTTTCCCAAATCGCGTTAACGAAAAAAATTTTAAATATAAATATACAAAATGTAAACAAAATTTTTTTTTTTGGTTTTTGAAGAAAAAAGTTGGTTTTGTGACAAATTTTGAATTTTTATGGACCACTTATAAGAAAAAAAAGAAAAAGCTCCAATCAGCTGTTAACATTATACAACCTGTTTATTATACCATGCTTTTTGCCTGCTTTTTTGTAGTGGCTGGTTTCTGTTTTTTTTTTTTTTATTTGTTTGTTCAACTTTTCACGTACTTTGCTATCTTGTAAAGCACATTTTTGCCGGCACATTTCTTTCTTACTATGCCATTTTTATCTCTAAATAGTTGAATTGCTTAATAAAAAGAAGTTTTTTTTAATTTCCATGCTTTAAAAATGGTTAAAAATTGCACTTTTACTCATCACCAGGTCACAATTTTGAGACTAGATGCTTTATTTTGGATCTAATGAATGCCAACTGGTCTAAAATTGTGACTTTTGTCTCTATTAGAGACTGAGACTGTTTACTGAATTCAGGGGTTTGTAAAATTTGTAAACTCAATAAGAAATGAAAATAGTTTATGGGGCAACAATA
This sequence comes from Philophylla caesio, assembly GCA_963971545.1. Taxonomy (NCBI): domain Eukaryota; kingdom Metazoa; phylum Arthropoda; class Insecta; order Diptera; family Tephritidae; genus Philophylla; species Philophylla caesio. The sequence goes on along the minus strand of OZ020604.1, from coordinate 221,100,964 downwards.
TTTCTTTTGTCATCTAGATAAAAGAAAAGAGTTGTATATTTGTGCTTTTAACAAAATTGATTCTCAATTTAAAGGAAATATGAAATTAAGTTGATTTTGTTTGTTATATAAATCCACTTTTTACTATAATTTGCAAAAATAATTTTAGTCGGGTGATTTCACTTTTACCCTAAAAGTGGCGGCAGCCAGCCGAAATGCTAATAGTTACACTCAGTTTAACCTTACCAGAATGGGGTTTAAACTTAATTTAAATTTGTTTAAATGTTAGATTATTTACAATATTAATAGAACTCATCTGGGATATAATGTCAGCTGCCCTTTAGATCATAGCGAAATGGTCTCAATAAGCAGGTACCCGCTATCATCTCGGCAAAAATAACACTCCAACTTTCTTCTTTACAGAGCGTTTTAAGTACTTCGTGTTTACATAAAGCCTGAGATGAATGGAAGCACTTTACGCATAATTTTTCAGTAATTGTAAATCAACACAAATATGAGTGAATCGCAAATATTGGTCACCGATATATTTTAGAAATTTTATTTGCTTATAAGCCGCATAAAAATACAAGTACCTACATATTTATGTACTTTTACATACAAACATGCCCGCAATGCAAACACTTATCACGCCCACATCGCTCTTCAAACCAATTTGCCAAAGCAAATGTTTATCGCAATCAGCCGAGATTCGTTCGGCTTCTTCAATCGTTTGTGTGTACAACAGAATAGCATTTGCCAAATGACAAAACTTTACGCCAACTTCCGCAAAACTCTAACAGAACTAAACAGTCCAAACAGGCAGGCGGGCAGGCGGGCAGGCGGGCGGTTATACAATTTTTATTTTTGAGTGGGATTGTGGTACGTCTTTTGATCCCTGCAACTTGCTGCAGCGCCTGCAACAACACGCAATAAATTATCCAAACTTTTGTAATAAATCTCTTGCGAAGCATTTATATAATTTCCACACTATCCTTTATCATCTGACTGCTGGCGACGCGCCGGGTGGACACAGGGACGACAGCCCGCAACCTCTTCATGCTGGCTAGCTGTTCTGGACTGGTGGCTGGTGGCTGGCCGAATGGTTATTCTTGTATTTGTTTGTTTGATTCCTTTTTGACATATTGAAGTGGTCAACCAAATAAAAGAATATGAATCACTTTTCCTGCTGCGCGACGTTCCGCCCAACTTTGCTTTCAACAAATAAAAAGTGAAAGCGGCCAAACGGCAAAACGGCAAAACGGCAAAACGTTCGAATGAATGCCAGTGGAAGGGCCTGCCCTGGTCCGCTTGTTGTGCTGGTGACCAAGTGCACATATTTGTCTGCGCTGTGGCGGAAACGTTTGTGTGCAATTAATTGATTATGTCCAAGCTGCTGTCAGCAGTGGCAACAATTTTAGATTAAACTTGTTTATCATCACGCAAAAGACCTCTTGGAATGTAAATATTACAATAGTTTTTGAGGTCAAACCAATAAATTCAATCAAATCAAGGAGCAGCTCAGTCTATTGTTGGCATTTATTTTGCTGGATTCGTAGCACAGGATGTCTTACGCTTTGTTTGGCATTTCTCTGATTCTGCACAGTTCTTTTTTTGTTGTTGTTGTCATAGCAGCATGTAATTTTCCCATTTTACTATTTTTTGTGCCATTTCTATTGTAGCGCTAATAGTTGGTTAATATGTGCGCATATTTGGGTCCAGGAACAGCAATTTGCCCATTGTCCGAGTTAAATTGGACATGTGCACTGGAGCTTGTGGTGGTTTTCTTTGGCACTGTCCGAGACCATTGTCCTAAATGTGGGCAATGCGTTGGGCTACTAGCAAGGCTTCCAGTCTTTCTTAAATGATTTTTTTTTTGGCAACTCAATGGAGTTGGTTATCAACTGAGGAGGCGATGTACTTTAATTTGCCGATATTTAATTGAACTGAACGGGTGTTCTTTTGACAAACTTATTTTTCGTTTTACTAACTAGAGAGATGATCGGTCGTGAACTGTGAGATGCATATGTATGTAGACTACATGGAAATCGTCGCTAGAAATAGTCGCGCATTTTTCACATGTTCTTCAAATTGTAAAGGAGAAGCGACGGGAAAAGGCATCGAAAAATGTCTGCCTTCTTTTCTTCTATAACCAAGTCTTTCGCCCAGGACTATATAGATATTAGAATTTTAAAATTTCATTTCGATTTTGTTATTTTGTATTATTAAATTATTTTACTATCACACTTGGCGAACAATATTAGATGTTGCAACGTCAAAGTTTATTTCATTTGGATTGTTTATTATCAAAAAGTAATTTTTAGCTATGTAATAAATTTATTAAATTTTCGAAATGAACAATTGTAGGAATTTGAATAGTAAGTAATACTTGCGAGCATATTGCGAAAGTAGGCAAACACTTAATGTTAATCCACCTGAGTCTTCAAGGAGTGCAGTGTCACCGTTACATGAAAACTCATCAAAACTAGCAAATACTGCTCGTAAATTTCGGCAAGTATCATTTCGGTAATCTAATAAACGAGTTGGCTGAGTTGATGGGCGAAAGGGTGGTGCTGCAACAATATTGCCACGATATACAAAATGGGAAAGACTTACTCGTACATTCATAGACATTCATGTGTTGACACGGCCAAAGGATGACGAACAAGTGCTGCGCCCCACCCAATGCCGCCTCCGCCTACGCCCATTTGATTGCCCCCAACTGGCAGTGCCATCATTTGCTTACTTTCGCTTTATTGCAATTTGCGAAAATTTAGTGAAAGTGAAAAGACAGAAATTGTATCGTCCATCCACGGAAGAAATGTGTAACTAAAACCACTCGCCCCCGCCTCAACAATACCAGCTATTGTGCAAAAGCGTTCGCTGTCAGCAGTTGTGTTTTTGTGCCCGAAATGAGGCAGCGAAAAAATAAAAGAAAAAAATGTAACACATAATGAGATGACATGTGTAGAAAGAACAGCAAGAGGGTGAGCCGGAAGCGCAAGTTGCAAAAGCAACAACTGCCAAAATGTGCAACAATTCAAGAGTCAATAATAATAAACAGAAACAAAAAGTTAGTGACTGCTTGTCCTCGTTCCGTCGAGGGGCATCGGTTGAAGAAGAGGAGGAGGAATGCGATGTATGTAAATGTTTGTTTGAGGATATTGCTCGGGTGGCTTCACAATCGAAAGGATGTTTGTCATGTTATGGCACGGATGTCAGTCAGTCAGCCATCCGCTCGGTAAAACCATGGTAGGACAGTAAGTAAACCAAGGAAGTCACAGTTATCGAGCACCATCACTGGCAACCCATCATAATTCCTTTTAAGTCCATGATGAGACATCAAATTCGCTGCTGCTGCGCAACTCCATTGGCATTAATTGCCAAAATCAAATTTATTCCATTCATTACAGCGACGTCCTGCCCAAAATGTCCAAAACGTCAAGTAATCAAGCACATCCTGTGGCGGCAACGGCGGTATAAAGCGAGCAAAGTGCCTTGCAATGCCAGCGGCGGAAAAGTGTGGCACTTGAATGACAGATAAACGGAGTTTATTAAATGCATAAATATTTTTTCATGGAAATAGTGAACAGTTGTACATACATACATACATACATATGTATGTAAGTGCAATACTAGATTATGGAAATCAAGTAATGAAAATGGTAGAAACCTCGTATCTCATATTTGTAATGTGTTTGTTTAGTTGTGCATTGTATTTCTTTTTGTTTTTGTATTTATATACTTGATACTAAACCAGGAATGATAAAATACAAGAGTGCGAATTCCAAAGCCTCGGACGTCATGGTCGAAGAAGCGAGCGAATGAGCGAGCAAATTGCAAATGGCAAACGAAGAAAAAGTAGGCAAAAGAGTGAACTTAGGTGCTTTAACATTGAGCAAGACGTCTCACATTTTCCACTCATGAAATGGAATTGTTTTGTTTTGATTGGAGTGCAAAAATTGTGGCTACGAAAAATTTCAAATACTCGAAAAATTTCAAATACTCTGATCTTACAGAAACTAAAAATTACAAGACATTGTCTGCTTACCGTAAGGCTCGAGCTCTGAAAATCAGCGTGATTTGGGACTCAGCGTGGAAGTTTTTTAAACAAAACTGAACTCAAATCGAAATCCTTACATCGCCGGTACTATCACCGAGGAATTTTTCAATGAAGATGTCAAAACTTTGGACAAAAGGTACCAAACAGACTCTTTGAAGAAATTTGTGAAGCAATTGAAAAATTATCCTCTCGGCAAGAGCCCGCTACGTCGTTCATGAACCTAAGCATACTTAGTCTATGTCTTACAATACTTGGATCACAGTCGGATCATACGCGTATGCAGAAAATGACACACTCAGCTGCTTTTGGTCTCTGAATCATTATCCTTTCGATTATGCTCAAGCTGTTTTAGATGAAATCGAATCAGAAAAAATCACCTAAAATTGCTCCTATAGATCCACTTGAAAAATAAGAAATTATTAATTTGCTTTTATACCCTCTCATAGGTCAAAGTTCTTTGTCAAAGGTATCTACAACATAAATTGACGTCTCACTTATTTTATGCTATCCGGACAAAGGCGTAATACAATGTTAAGGTAAGAACTACAATTTTATTTACTTTTTTATAGCTCTAGGCAATTTGTAAAAACTGGTTTAAAGATTACAAAAATAAAGACGTCACTGCGCACATTAATAGCGAAATCAGCTCTTCGTTATTTACCTTAATAGCTACATTCGCCAGGTGTTACGCACATTCTGCTTATCGAAGTGAAGGCACTCCTTAGCTCGCCAAAGAGGCACTTCAAAGATTCAATTCATCCTGCTTGAAAGACACTTGAGCGATGTGAAAACCTCTGTCAAACCTGCACGGAGACAAAAGGTGTGAAATGCTATTGTCCAAGTTCACAAAATGCCGCACACACACAAACAACCACTGGGAGAATGAAATGGCGAGCGGAACCGGACGGGACGCAGAAGGCTGAAGTCTACGCAACCTGATTTGAGATTAGAGGCGTTGCTATGACAAAAAAGGAACCGCATCAAAGCGCTTTAATTAAATTACGCACTCGCCAAGAAGAGGGGACAATACAATCATGTACGAGTATGTAATAGAAATAGAAAGTATAACGAAAAAAAGAAAACAAGGAAGGATGTGTGTGAGTGTTGAAAATTGAATGGACATCGATGTTTCTACGGTTTTGCAGAAAGAACTGCTTGTAGTTCATCAATTAAATGTTTATTCCAATGCGATTTTCATTGGCATTAAACGCAGTCATGCAAAGCAAACAAAAGCAATGGGATGGAGTAAAGCTCGGAAAATCAAGGAAACCCCAAACGTGCACTCGCAATAAAAAGGATAATATTACAATTTCCTTGTAAACGAGCGCAGAAAGTCATATTCAGTACGCTTGACTACTGCTGACCGAGCTGTGCTGGACCATCGGACGCACAGACTCTTTTTTTTTCATATATGGGAAGTGCTGGGTTGGAGAGGTGCGGGGAGAATAACATAATGACATTCAGTCGTGCAGACAACAACAATGGCACGGCTGGTCGGTAGCACCACTCACCACACAATGGACACACCATTCCATCATCGGCCGGTGCCAGCGCAAATAAAGAGATTTTAATTTTTTGATTATGCTGCCGCAGAGAGTTGGTGAACGCAAACGGCGAGCGGCGAGCGGCGACGACGGTGACGGTGACGACAGCTGATGAGATGGACAATGCCACGCACTCAATATGCAATGTAGTCGATATAATGATGATGGTTACATGCTTCCTCATTCTCAGTCACACACGGCCGCAACCCACTCTCATCGCCTTCCCCGGGGAACGACCGTTCAGTGTATTATGCACACATTTATTTAGCGTGTGTGTACGAATGTGCGAATGTGCGCATGCAGTTACTAGTAAATCGGTAATCAATGAAGTAGCGGCTTTATCCTTGGCGGTCCCTTCTTGCCGCTTTCCATTTTTATGCTTTTCTTTTCGTTTTTTTATTATTATTAAGCAACGATTTTTATGGGGAAATAGTTTAGTGAGCAGCGGCGGAAGCGAAGTTGATTAAATAGTAACGTAGCTATTCCGGCGTATTGATTTCACTTAATGCGGCGTAATTTTGACGTATTTCCGTGGGTCAGTTTTTAGCTTCAAGGGTCGAGTTGTTGGACAGCACGACGGACGGCAGTATTATTGTTGCGAAGGATGAGCGATCAATCCGATAATTGAAGTTAATCATGTGCGTCAAGATTTTCCATATTTCCTTTCGTCAATATTAATGCCTTCGCCAGCTTTTTTGGTGCATCGTGGGATTGGCTGGATTAAATGCTGCCGCAGCAAGTCTTAAATATGTACATACATATGTACATATGTACATATGTATGTATGTATGTATGTCTGTTATATCAAGGTATTATTTTTATATAAATACATACATATGTATATGTATGTATATGTATGTATGTATGTATTTTTTTTTTGTTTATTTGACGTAATTTTTATCTGATTGAGGCCGAATTCGAGGCACGAAGGAGCAACAGTTAAAAGAAATTGAAGAAATTTATAAAATTAATATTTTTTAGAAACTTTTTGTTGATTAGAATTACATGAGCACATACATATAACTAAATACAACCAACTCGTTTTCCACACAATTTAACAATTATTTACATTACATAATTTGTTTTCGCTGCAGGCATCGAGAGATGAATGACGCTGAATATTCGAGCGTATGAACATAAATTTGCAAACAACAAAAGAAAAATCATTCCTATTAATTTGAACTGTTGGAATTTTTCATTACGACACAAATTAAACGCCTCGCGTAAAGTCAGTTAACCCCCTCACGAAGGCATCCCTTTGAAATGCCAAGCAATCAAACAAAAGTCATTGCCAAGTGTTTGAGAGGGAAAATTCTTGACTGAGACACAGCGCGAGTGTACCATAAGTAGATGTGCTCATACCAGCGTCGCATTTCACCTTTGTATTCATATGTAAATTTGCGAGTACCACAAATGTAAAATTCCATTATTTCTTGCCTTTCTTGCTTATCCTGCTTTTCAATGGGCACAGCTCATTTTCTTGCTTTGAATAGCCCTTAGAGTTAAGAAAAACTCGTTGAGCCTCACTGATCCTTGGCTTTGTTGTGAATCGTATGTAGTTTGCTGTGAAATGTGTCGAACAAATTTAAATAATTCATTTGATAAGGGAAACGTGGACGAGGAGGGGTTTTTTTTCGCTTTTGTTATATAACGCTTGCTGTGAGCGATTAAGCATTTTTAACAAAAGCGAGGAGTTTTCTTTCTAACAAATTTTTTTTTTATTTTTTTTTTTTGCAAATGAAAGTTGAAGCTTCTCTTGCGTAACATGACTTACGGTTACTCCCCACAAAAGGAGCCACGTGTGTTTGTGTTCATTCGAAGATGAGACGTATTTTAACTTGAATTTCATTTTATAAACATGTATAGGTACTTTTAAATACGAAAACGTGAAATTTATAAGTGTACAAAAGTGTGCAATAAGTCTTACAACAAATGCTTACATTGAATCGGGGTTGGGGATGTGTTCTTGTTAAACAATCCACGAATTTCCATAAACAATGTCTCTTCAAAGGGTTTGACAGGGTTAAATACAACTAACCGAGTCAACTGTTTAATTCCACACGTCGTCCTACATCTACGTTTGCTTGTTTTTATTTTCGGGTTGTAATCATTTCTGCGAGTTTGAAAGCAATGCAAACGACAACAGTTTTGCATTTTAATTTAGGTCATTTATCCGCGGCTCAGTGATAAAATTTTGTTACTCATTAAAAAATTCGCATTGCTTTATATAATTGTACTCTACTAAGCTACTTAGCTTTGGCTAAAAAGCTATTAAATTATAAAATTAATTTCATCGTAAAATTCCGCCTTCAATATGGAGAGAATAATCAATATTGTTCACGAAAATTAAAGCTAATATTTATGAGAGACTAAGGTATTACACATTTTAGCTCTACAAAATAGTAGAGATAGTTCATAAATTATAAATTAGCTGTAAGAGACTTTAAAGAAGAATGATCCCTCTAGAAATTTACGGGTTAAGTAAGTGGGAAGATTGCAAATGTATAAAGCGAGTACTTAAAATTGAGATTAAGAGCTTGGTTTTAGTGGGTATTTTTTTATATTTTTAAAATGAGTTTCGTTGCACCTGGAGCTGTGGAAAACAAAATACATAAAATGTCGGCAATAAACAAAGTGAGTGAGACAACCAGTTTATGTAGCAAACAAATCCACTATCCCAGCACACATTTAGGTTAGAGAATGATCACCGAACGAGTCGAACTCTAATATATTTCTCAAAGGTAGAACGTTAGAAAACTATTACAAAAACTGTCGACAACTATGTATGTATATCATTCTCTAGAAAAAGGGGACTTAGTTCTCGAATAAGAATTCTAATGTTAAATCGAGGTTATTCTCTAACGTTAGCGATTGTGTTTGCTGGGACTTATCCGAAATCAATAAAAATAGACATTCAGCTTCTGCGTCATGGCGTAAAAGTCATATTTTCGGAGAAAAGCATTTGGAAAATTACCGAATTTAAAAAAAAACTTTGTTTAGCTCCATTATATTCATAACTTTGTCTTTTAATACATGTTCAAACAGTACTTTTTAATAAACTACACACAATTATTGAGTTTTGTTTCCATTATAACGCGATTACACTCTGCAATGTCAGGCAGAACACCCTTAAAATCCAAATGAGCCTGCTATCTTTTCTTTACTCTGTTTAAAAAGCATACGTACGCTTTTTTTTTTATGCAAACTTTATCTAAATAATTAACTAAAAGTAGAAATATAGCAGACTGAAATTAATTTAAGTTATTGTTTAGTAAAAGTAAATCTACTTTTAAATTAGGTGATTTTAAAATAAATTGAAAATTGAAAAGTCCCGCAGATTCAGTAAATTGACTACGGCGGAGGATATATGTACATAGCAATGTTTAAACATTCAGTTGGTCTCATTAGAAGTAATCCAAGTACGAATATTTTCTTATTACGAATTCGTTAGGTTAAAATGTAATAAATGTTATCTAAGTTGAAGGCTGGGAATTAATATGAAGTCGGGAAGAAAAATTTCAAAAATACAAACATTAAGAAATATTTGGTCCCCTGCTAATTTCTGCATCATCTCAGCTTTTATACTATTGGGTGATTTACAAGGTGTCATAAAGAGTCATATTGTCATAATATCATAAATTTCATGAAGGTTTAAAAAAATTTGTTGTTGCTTGCTTCATGAATTGAGTAGTAATGAAATACAACTTTGCCCGGTATGTTTTTATTTTGTCGTATTTTATAAGCTGTTATTTGTTTTGGTTTTCATTTCAAATTTTACTTTTGGGATTTTTATTCTGCGGCTTTGGAATTCCCAAGTGGTTACTTCTGCGGTTGCACAAAAGGCTTAACATGTTCATCGCCTTAAAGACAATAATGTACGAATGCCAAAAAGATATATGTTTATATCTTACTTGAATCTGCAAAACCCATGTCCACAACCTGATTTATGCAGAGTTCAGTAATTATTTATTTTTCACACTTTCCCGCGGTATATTTTTTTATATTCGAAATAAGACAGAAAATAAGAAGTTTGCTCATACCAGTTCTATATCCACACAAATTTATTATATGACATATGACTTTATGATACCTTGTGAATCACCTATATACATATATGTACATGTGCATAATATAAATCGTTTTTATACATAATTATATAAAATTGAAATTAATCACAATCTCCCTCTGCAATAAACTTCTCTCTCGCACTCTATTAGTCCACAATTTATTTTTCTTTTTTTTTGTAATTGGATTTCTCAGAAACAGAAAATTACACAACATGGAATATTTAAAATTGTATACTTTTACGACAATACGACACCTTGTGAATACCATACCCCACATGTATGTATATATATATGTATGTATGTATATGTGAAAAGAAAAACGTTTTCAAAAAGTACTTTGCAGATTTTGTTAGTTACAAATTCACTTAATACATTTTGTAAATAGGCCAAAACAGAAGTGGTTGTTAAGAAAGTTGTCGCAGTTATCTGTATTTTCTCCATGTGCGTCTACTTATTTTGCAACACATTTTGCAAACTCACACGCTGGAATGGCACGAGTGCAACCAAAACATAGGAACGCCACGTCTTTCGGTTCGGCGAAATTGTGTGTGTGTAAGCGCATATTTACATATACATAAATACCTATTTATGTAGTTCCTTTTATTAGATACACTTTATTGTTAGTCAATAGTAATAAATTAAAAGGAATAATCCAAGAATACAGTTTTTAAAAGAACTCATTTCTCTCAGTTTATTAATACACCTTCGGTCTGTTACTTCTCCTTCGGGTGTTATGTCAACTTCATGTTGTACGAGTATACCAAATATTATCATGAATGGTATACAAGTTTGCTGTGCAGAACGTTCAGAAAAGTGTTTGGTGTCAAAAGAAGTTCAACTGCGTGAGGAAAGTGTGAATAGGTAACAATTACATGACAACAGCATTTCGCCGTTACATCACAAACAAATTTCAACGGAGGGAATTGAACAGCAAGAACGAGCATTAATGGCCAACTCAAGCACACTCGAGATCTATTTGAAGGACCCTTACAACCCACACATGAATGACAGGCGGCTAAATGGGGCGCATACTTGCATTTACCATTGAGTGCCTTTGTATGTATGTTTGTATGTATGTATGTACGTGTATGCATGTACATATTCGCATATGTAGCATTTATTAGTGATTGTACAATATTTCAGCATTCCAAACAGATTTTCGTCAACTGCCAAACTGTTGACAGTAGCGTTCAATTTTGACTCTAAGAGATACAACAGACCTTTTTCTATAAATCACGTACGCGTATGACCATATTTTCCCAGCATTTCGCTAGAGCTATTACCGAGATAACGTTGAACAAGTTCTTATGGGTTTCCACTAGTGCAGTACAAATATTTAACTTTAGTCAAAGGAACGCAAAATCACTCACTACAAATAAAAACTTGTTTTCCTTTCTATGTTGTTTTTATGTATTTCGCTTTAGTGTTCATCTGTCAAACTGAAAAGGAGCTATGTAGTCGTCTTTATTACATTAACTAAGTGAAAAGAAAAAAGCGTAGAGTCGCTAATTATTTCACTAATATTAGAAAATATTTCAATCTGCGCACGTCGGCACTGGCCGCTCGTAATCTCGCCCATTCCGACTGTACTTTGAGGGCATCAGGGTGGCTCTGAAACCCGTCGGGTCAGATTGCATCTGTACAGGAATTAACGTAGCGCTTCGTGTTCAATCCCCTGACAGACAGGAAGTTTGAATTCGGATTGAACTCGCTTCTCTTCGAGGGTTCGGCTCTTCTATGTTCATACATACATACATATATTCGTACAAATAGCCAAATGTACAGATATCTGCCTACATTTGACATACATATGTATGTGAATGGAATATCATATAAAACTATGTCCTTCGTATTGACGATTAGCTGAATGATGTGAGGCTACACCGCGACATATTCATATATTTTTTTAATATCGGATTTCACATATTTAAGATTCAAGACTGCAAAAGAAAAATATAAACGCACATAACAAATGTGCCAGGATAAGCTGACCCCTCTCATGCAATAAATATTCTCACGCCACCTTCACTCTATTCATATAACTATAACTTGGTTTCCCGATCGTTCGTTCCAAACGTACGTTAAATATCCAAAGTTTTAAATTGTAAAAGAAAAGAGGAAAAAATTTATGTTTTTCGGAGTAAGTAAATTTTTCAATAATTTCCAGAGCTCCTATGCAATAAACAAATAAGTATTTGCCTTCAGCAATATGTACTATATAGTATACCCCCCGCCCCCCCTTGCAATCAGTACCAAAATGAAGCGAAGCAGTGGCGGCGACGATATTCATAAAGAGGCAGCTAGTTTTTTCGACAATGCACGCAAGTAAAAGGCTTTCGGTCTGTGATTATTGTTGACATGCCAAAGTGCAGAAATGCTGACGGGCAGTCAGTCACCAGTCATCAGTTGTTGGTAAAGAGCCTTTCAAACGACAATGGCGCTGCCTCAACTGGTCAACTCCGGTTTGGGATGCTGATGAGTTTGACTTTCTTTTTAAGCAAATCGGTGTGTTTAGAATTTAGGCTTAGACCAATTGGTTTAGGAACAACCGAGGCATATTCAATAGGTAGGCGCAGTAGAAAAATTGAAAAAAAAAATTATTGTATTATTACTGTGTATTTTGTTTTTGCTTTTACGTAAAAGAGTAAAGTTTCAGAAATATTTTATCAACTACTTCGAATTGTACTGAAAGTATTCTTATTACAACGAAATTCAAATTTTGACAATTCAAATTAAAACAAAAAAAAAAATGTTGATCTGCCTTGCCTACAACAAACTTTTCCGAGTGAAAAGTCTATTATGCCCTTCAGTTGCATTAAACATTTTAAGTTACTTTTTTTTTGTAAACATTTCCTACATAGTATATAAAAATGTGCATGTAAATATGTACATATGTATTGTATGTGTGTGATTCGTTTACTTTGCGTTTAAACTTTTCCTTCTGTGAAATTGTGTTGTCTGGCAACGTAGTCGAATTTTCTAATCAATCTTACTAAGCTGCCATATATACATAGTATTTATTAAATATAAGACTTTTTTCTTGCTGTTGTTGTACTAATTTTTAATATGCAATCGAAGCACTCCTCGAACATTTGTGCGTTGTTGTTATAGTTGTTGTTGGGTTTTGTAGGCGAGTGAACACCAAATATGCAAATTTCAATGGTTTTAATAATTTCGCGAAATGAAGAAATCCCATTTCCAAGGCTTCTCCAGTCAGCGTTTTTAATATGCAAACACGCGCTGAACCAACGATTATGGTGATTATCCTCTGAGTTCGCTATGTATTGCTTTAGTTAACGCAACAGTGTTGTTATCGATGTATTACATAGGCAAATATGTACATACATACATATGTACATACATATGTATGTACGTGTACATCGAGTGCAAATTTACATGAAAATTAGGGACCAGTGTGTTATTTATTTAAATACTTCTCCCGGGATTTGCATACATCAAATAATTTCGGGATTTTGGAAACATACAAATTTCTTAGTATATTTTTGGACTTTTTTGTGCAAAGACAGTATCTTTCTCAGCCACAAATGGGAAGAGAAGTTACGCCAAACAACAAGTACCGCAAGTAATGACTTTCAAACGAATTCGAGCAATTTATAAGAAACTTCTTCGTCATACTCGATTCAGCATTTTCAATTCTGAACAATCGTTAAGTTCAGGAATCTTAACCATTCCAATAATCGCTATTTTTGATGAGAATCGATCGATTTTGTTCAATTTCAGTAACCAGTATGTCATTGTGTCACTAATATTTAACGATAGTATTTCAAAGTACAAATGTCAAAATGGGAAATTTTCCGTTCTTTAGTGTCTGCTAAACAAAACGCCGAACAATCATTGGTTCGTTTAAGTCGAATGTACATTGGCACTCTAGTTGACAGTTTCAAAATTGTTTTCGTTTAGTTTGCGATCGTCGACTCCAGAAACATGAAGTTTTAAGTGAAAAAAACAAACGGTAAATAGCATCAACAAATTCATTGCTAAGCTTAGAAGTCGGATTGCTCGCAAGTTCATCTCCGGACCATAGAACCATTTTAACTTCTCCTCATTTACATACAAACTGGTTTCTAAGCCCGCACTCTCTAGTTCGATGCGAAAAGTACCTTGAATCGAAAAGCAGCTGTAATCGAAAAGTAAAAATTCATTTAGAAGGCAGACAAAATGCTTCATTGAAAATATTTTTGCGAAATCCCGCAATTGCAATTATCGCAAACATTTGCATCCCTAGTCCAGGCGTTTGTTTGTGTGCATTTGCACAAAGTATTGGTTGTTCAATGTTTAAGAGGATGTGTTGAGTGTCGGGCGCGGCCTGTTGTTGTTGGCCGCTGACAGCTCATTGTCGTTATGATTATTATTGCATTGATTGTTTATCATTTTCCAACTTTTGCAAATATTAATTTTCGCATGTTTATATTGCGTGTTTGACACGTGCGCCCAAGAGGCGCTGCGTGCGCCAGAGACGTTGGGGAGGGCATTCGTAGATGGCAGCGAGCGGACTACGCGAGTACTTGCTAAGCGAATGTGTAAAATTAACTTGTGAACAATTGTTTTGGAAGTCGCTGCCGTTGTCGTTTTTTTTGTGCTCTTTTTTTTTTTTTTTGCTTCGAGATCTCGGTACATTGAGTTCGTACTACGTGTGTGTGTGTGCGCATGTGCGTCTGCTCGTAGTTGTGTGCGTGGCAATTGAGTTTTGTAGCATATTTGAAGGGTGGGCAGCGAGTAACTACAGTGACGTCGAAAGGTAGTATAGTTGCCACCCCATTTACGAATACACAGCGCGAATGTAGGATAAGTGAAATTATATTTGAATGTGTGCGTGTGTTTGTGTTTGTGCTTTACGTGCATGATGCGGTACAGTTGCGTTTCAGGCCATTCCAAATTTATTCAAATTTTCGAATTGAGTATACAAGTAAGTAGGTACATACGCATTAACATTGAATAGTCTTGTAAAGCACTTACATACATATGTATGTTATCGGTAAAATAAATAAATGAACTTTCCACGCACACATGCACAGAGTTCTTATTGTAAACATTGGTAATTTCATTCGGTAATCGCTGGGTTGATATACGAGAAATGTTTAACTGCACGCATTCGACTTCAAAAGCTCATAAACTGATTCAATTTACTCCACCCACGATCGTAAACCAATTTTGAAAAATTACCAGAAATTGCCTTTCTATTTAAATGGAATTGCTGGATTCGCTAATTAATTGCTGGAAAATTGTTGTTCCAAATTTGAAAGCCAACTGACCTACATACATAGTTCTCCCTCATTGTATCTTTCTTTGTGAACATTTATATGAATGTAAGCATACATGAATTGAATGAATTTGAGTTGACTCTTCATTTCTTGGGGTAACTGCTGCGTTTTGTTTGCGGTCATCATTGTTGCATTGCGCATTTGATTGACAGCAGGTTTCAAAAGAGACAGCTGCGCTATAAAAAACCAACAAAAGAAAAAAGCCTGCGACAGGAGGACTCGCTTCAGATGGCCAATAATTTAATTTGTGCACTTTGGTGGTGGTCACCTTAGTTGGATTAATATTTTAAAATACATTTAAATTAGCTAAGGAAATATCTTTGTGGAAATAAATATAACTCCGACTTCTCGATATAGTTTGCAAGCCTAATTGGGCCGCTTGGCGGGTTCATACTCGTGATAAACAATTTGAACTTGCGCTTTTTGCTGAAATATGACCTATGTATGTTTTTATAAACAATCAATACAAAAATTTGGCCATAGATAATATTTTCTCTTACCTCACTTACCTGTTAAGTGATTGTGATGTCGCCCTAGTTAATTTTTCGCGATGATACTAATTTTAAATTGGCGAAAATTTTATTCCCGTATGTATTGGAAATAAATTGATTATGGCACCGAGTATTGAATGTGCTGGATATCTTTAAAATCGGCACCGAGTATAGAGCAATGCCTAAAAGCGTTCTAGGCTACCATTTGATCATTGAAGCTTTCAAAGTAAAACAAATTAAGCAAGATCATGAATTTCGCTGCAGTTTTTATGTCCAACTAAATATATTGACAATTGTGTTTGTATGTAACAACAAAGGACACCCATACACGCAAGTAAGTACCCTTCTGTAAAAATCCAAGACAGTCAAAAAGGTGAAAAAAAAAAAAACATTTAGTTCATGGGCGGCCATAATCGCAACAGCTCGACAGCTTGGCCGCGTCCGAAATAAACTACTTACGAACATCATACAAATTCTAGTTATTTTTGAAATGTGACTCTCATGACATGTCAATCCGTATTTTGACATTATTTCGTCATTAATGAGTGTCCATGATTTGTTCATTTTTAAAGGTAGAAGTCATGTCCATATAGGATTGTCAAGCCTGTCGTCCATTAACTTTCAATTATGCTAAATGTAACATACTTGTAGTTAGTGTTTAATACGACTGACTCTTTTGTCCTACAAAAGTTTGCAGTTTTTAATAATTTGAAAATTATACATAAATTAATAAAAATGGAAACATAAAAATTGCATAAATAAAAAAGTACCAAATGAAAGTATGAAGTAAAATTAAAGAACAAATTTAAGCAAACTTGTGTTTGAAACTGAACTGACGCAAACTTATCTAGAACTAAGTTGTATGTTTGACAGCAAAAATCGAGAAATTAAACTTCTGTGTTCAATTTGATTCGCTCTTCAAATGCACACCAAGTGTAAATATTTTAGGGCCAACTATACTCGTACATTAACAACGCAGGAAATAGTTCTGATTTCAGTAAAATAAATGCATTCGTTTCCTTTTCTAAAAAAAATATTGGTGGTGGAATTGTATTGGGTTGAAACGCAGCAATCGCATGCTGGGCAGGTAGTGCGCATTCGAGGGGTGGGTGAATAATACTCTTCAGACAAATGTGAAAGACGGAGATGTGCACATTTCACTCATGTGAAATTATTAACTTTAATTCAGCGATTGACCAACAAAGTAAGGTAGAACGAAGGAACTTGGGAATTATATCCGCATTACTATAAAATTCAATGACTGCGCAAACAATTAGTTAATGTACTGCAAATACGCTAAATAAAAAGTTGCTAATGAAAATACTCATTTACCTACTTACATACATGTATGTATGTTTTGGAGCTTAGTTTATTATGTGAAAAAAATAATATCAATAATATCAATGTGTGCAGCATAAAAACAGCAAAAAAAGTTAGTAAAACCAAGAATGGAGATCACTCAGGGTTTGTTTAGCATTTTAAATATATACAGTTGTAAGTATTTTTTTGACTTTCAATTCACAACTTTGACATAAATATTTTCGAAATTTGAATATATCACATAGCAACCCTATGTACATATGTATGTATGTATACAATATTTTTGATCTTCCAAACAATTTCTTTTTGTAAATAAAAAAGCGAGATAAGCAAGAAAATATTAATAGCAATGTCAAACAGTTAGAATGTATGTATGTACATATGTATGTATGTATGTACAACAAGAGATTCAACTATGTACATTCATATGTAAATCTTTCTTCTTTCATTGGCTCGACAACCGCTTATGCAATTTTGGCAGAGCCTAGTATAGCACACCAGTTATTTCTCAGTTGGAAATACCAAGGGTACCCAAGTCCCTTACCGCATGGTCTTTCCAACGCAAAGGAGGCCTCCATTTTTCTCTGCTTCTACCGGCGGGTACCGCGTCGTATACATTCAGAGCTGGAGCGCTTTCATCCATTTGAACGACATGACCTAGCCAGCGAAGCCGTTGGATCTTATCCCTATATTGCAGCACTATATCTACATATGTCGTTATAAAGCTCGTAAAGCTCATCGTTCCATCTTCTACGGTATTCGCCATCGCAAAGGCGTAAAGGCCCATTAATCTTTCTCTCGAACAGTCCTAGAGCCTTCTCATCAGATATCTTTATCATCCATGCTTTGCGCCATACAAGAGGACGGGCATAATGAGAGACTTATAGAGCGTGATTTTTGTCTGCTCCTTTAGATTTCGAGGCTGACATTATTATTGATGTTAATGATGGTTCCTAAGCAAATGAAGTTCTCTACTTTTTCAAAGTTCTAATTGTCAACAGTGATGTTTGACCCCAGTCGTGAATTTGCCGACTGTCTATTTGATGACAGGATATACTTCGTCTTGGCCTCGTTCACCTCCAGACCAATTCGCTTTACTTCTCTATCCAGTTTGGAGCAGGCAGAACTAACTGCGCGTTGTTAAGGCCGATGATGTCAATGTCACACTCTTATAAAAGATGGTGCCTGACTGATTTAGTTTTGCGGCTCGAATTATCTTTTCCAGCATAAGGTTAAAAAAGTCGCACGACAAAGAGTCACCCTGTCTGAAACCTCGTTTGGTATCAAACGGCTCGAAGAGATCCTTCCCAATCCTGACGTAGCTGGTGCTGTTGCTCAACGTCGTTTTACATAGCCGTATTCTTTTGTGCTATCGACTAATTAAGTAGTTCGACCTGACTCACATATCAAGTAATCAGAATTGCTAACATATTTTCAAGGTTAAATAAATTTTTTGTGGTCTTATTGTATTCCCATTTTTATTGGGACATTACCACAGGAATGTGAAATTTACTTTAATGAATGAAATGTGGAACTTTGCATGTTAAATTATTATCTCTGTATGTACATACATATGTGGCCGCTGTGGTCGAGTTGGTAGCGGTGCGTGCTAGATTTTGATATGCCGGTGAGTTCGAGGATCGAATCTCAGTCAGGGCAAGCAAAATCTTAATAATCGAAAAAGCTTTTCTAATAGCGGTCACGCCTCGGCAGGCAATGGCAACCGCCGAGGGTATTTCTGCCATGAAAAAGCATCTCATTAAATACATCTGCCGTTCGGAGTCGGCACAGTAGGTCCCTCTATTTGTGGTATAATATAAAGACGCACACCACATATGATAGGAGAAGCTAGGCCAAATTCTGAGCTATATAGTGTACGCGCCAAAATTATATTATTATTATGTGTGTAAGTATGTATATTGGTATATTGGTAACAGGCCTTGAATGCAACAAGTTTCGCCAAAATAAATTTAAATTATAGATATACATATGTATGTACATATTTTCTTACTGGGTTGCTATGTTATGTCTTTGACTTTTCTATTCGCTATTTTAAAATACATACATCTTAAACTTAAACTTCGTTTCTCCTTTCCTTTCCTTCCCATCGGAAATATGAGGTTACAAAAATTAAAACTGACATATGTATATTTACATATGTACACATGTATGAGTATGTAGTTCAAGGTTACCAAAATCATAGTTAAACAGAGTACAAATAAGCACAGAAATGTAGGCAAAAAAGTTAACTAAACACAATAACAAATAGATCTCGTTGATGAGAGAAGATAAGTTGTGAAAAAAAGCAGCCAATAAGTCAGTGGCGAAGAGTGCTTTTGACCAATGGCTAACATTAATCAGGCCAAATGAAGAGGTGCTTCACAATGGAGTTAAAAGTGCAAGTGTCCAAATTCTTAACTTTCTGAATTCTTAGACTAGAACTGAACGATCTAAAAGATCCACTTAAATAGGTATAACACTTCTTTTTGAAATTGGTATGAATCTTTGCCCGAAGTTTGATATTTGAACATGAATTATAACCAGAAGGTAAATTGAAGACGATTTAGTTTTATATGCAAAATGCAAAAAACTTCGTTTTTCAATATTTATTGACAGAAATTGAGTAAATTTTAATAAATACTAGCTGCGATTTGAAACAAAGAAGCGGGTTTTTATGAAATTATGGGCACCGCCCATACAAAAATACATCTCGAGGGTATATACAATTCGGTTTCGCCTGAATTTAGCTTTCCTTACTTGTTTTCTTTTTCTTTTGTTTTTATTTTAATTTTTTGTTACCTGTTCATCACTCGAGGTCCATAGTCTCAAATTTTGAGACTAGGGATTATACCAAGTTACTAAATTCGGGAATTAGAGGCATTATTTTGAGACCAGACATGTTTCTCTCTCTTTGAGACTAGAGAGACTGCTTACTGAGTTTCGACATTAGGTCCGTACTCGTACTTCTATAGTAAGAATTATCCAGTAAAGAAATTTCTTAGAATTTGACAACATTCGCTCTCAGAGCGAAAAATCTACCAAAAAGTACAAGAACGCAAAACCAGTAAAAACTTGCAAGTTTGACGAACAGCTGATTGAATTTTTGTCCGCATCCAAATATATGTACAAAATGAAAAACGTTTCATTAGTGATTTCCTGAAACATTCCACTACCGATGCTTAACAAATGGAACTTGTGCCTGCTTCTTGCATGTTTGATACCCACATTTTATAATTTTCGCCTTTAAAACTCTTAAACAAAAATTTCGCATTTATCCAAATTGCAATCAGCGGCTTTTGATCAGCTGTTTTTCGTACTTGCAAGTTTTTACTGGCAAAAATTTGTCCAGTAAAAATTATCAACTTCCCCTCAAAATGAAATGTCAATTCGCTCTCTCGATTTCCCCTACTTTGCAAGTTTCTTGCAAGTTTTTGCGTACAAGAACGCCAAAACGTGATAGTTTGTAACAATTGTTACAATTGTTACAATTGTTACAAACTATTGACTTCGAGAACACTACTATTATTTATTTGACATACATATGTATGTATGTATGTATGTGTGAACGTTCGTTTTATTTAATTTTTTTAAATCTAGAAATGTAATTTGCACTTTTTTTCAAATGTACTTAGGTACACGTATGACAATGAACTACGAATTTTGTCAATGCAAAATTTACCACCGCTGGCGGGCGTATCTATACAGAAATACCGTCAAAATATATGAATCTGACACGAACACTTCTGTTTGTGGTGTTAGTAATCGGCAGCCGATCGTTGGCGGATTGCATTGCATCATCGCAAGTTGCTGATTGAGCATCTCTCTGCGCGGCTGAATGCTCTTCGCTGTTGGCTTTCAGCTATTGGCTTGCACAATGCCGCGCCGATCGCACGACTACCTATGTACATACCATATATACATATGTACGTAGGTATGTATGTATGTACATACACACGCCAGTTTGTGTGTTGCTATTGTTTTTTTTTAAGTCGTTAATTTATTGTCATCAGCCTCTGCTTTTGTTTTTTCTTTCTCCATTGTTTACGCTGTTAGCAATGAGTGTCACTGAGTGTTTTGTACAAAGTGTGGCAATCTATGACGTCAGTTGTTTGAATGTGGATCAAGTTTATCATTTGTATGCCGCCTGTAATTCGCACAACAATAGAAACGAAAACCCACAAAAGGGAAAACAGCTGACTGCACAACTTTCCGTCTCGTTTCTAACGCTAGCAATGCCCCACAGGCACACGGAACGAAGATTTCCATATTCACTTACATTTTTTTAAGTTGATATGTTGAATGCGCAAACTTCATACCGTTCAAACGGGTTTTTATATGCAGGGCCGGCAAAACACTTTCAGCCCGAGTGGGTAGTGAGAAATAGTAGTATTTGCTTTCCTCCATTCTGAAATTATCTAAAGTTTTCCAATTGGGTCAGCAATACCTTTACTACCAAAGGCTTCCGCCGGCCTTGTTTATTTGTAAATATTTCGTGTACATACAAATGTATGTTCATATATGTACCTATGTAAGTGCAAGATTCAGATGGCTAAATTATACCGTTGGATTTTGGTAATGTTTTTTCGCCGAGGGTATTGCGCGTTAAGCTTGGACCTTAATAAACATTATTAGCTTTAAAGCTATTGAAGAAAGTTTAGGAAATTTATTCCACTCAAAACTTATAAAATAAATACATACATACATAAATTAATATTTTCTAATTATTTACTTAGCTGCATCGTAATTGAAAATGTTCGGGGCGAATTCAATTCATTTAACTAAATATTACCAAAGCAATAGGGCTCCGTCGTTAAGCAAAGTCCCCCACTATGTACATACATATGTACATATGTACAGTGTATCACTTAAGTAAGTATACACCTTAGTATACTTTCAAATTATTAAAAAATTTAGCCCCATATCTTTTAATTAAACAGCAGTTTTTTAGTACAAATGTTTAGACTATGCTTTGCGTTGTCATGCACGCACCAAAATAGCACAATATTTGCTTTACGTTACCTCCAGCTCATTATTTTCAAGAATATGTTCAAAAATTACATCACAAAAGTAAGTATACAATACAGAACGAGTATATCTTTGAGTAAGTAATACTAATACTGAAAAATTCTATTCAAATAATTTTTGCACTCATATTTGATTATAAAACAATTCAAAAAAAGTAAAACTTTGCGGGAAATTGCAAAAATGGTTGAAAAAATGCCAAGTTATAATCCATAACATAATAAACACGTTTAAAGGTTTGGGCACAATTGAAAATGATCCACGTTATGGCCCACCACGTATTTTTAATGACTGCTAAAACGGCATTATCGTTCGGAAAATAAAAGAAAATCCTAAACCAAGTGTTCAAAAAATAAAAATAGAGGTGGAAAATAAATTAGGAAAACAATTCAAACTATTCGCCGTATGTTATTATTTGCAGGTTACCACCGAAGAAATATTTTAAGGAAAAGACATTTGTAAACAAACAAAATCTGCGTAAACGCACAACATTCGCTGCAAAACGCGATTAGAAATTGGGGAACAATCAAGAATGATAGAGAAGAAGATTGCGCCTTCCGGGGTACCGTTACTCAAAACTTGTCCGATTTGACAGTTGAGTGACGTCAAGATAGTGATAGCCACAAAGATTTTAATTAAATAACAAAACTCTAAAGTCGTTTAACTCGTCAAAACCTTCAAATTTTTATTTTTTTTTCAATATTTATTTCCTTCCATTAAGGTGCAACCACATTTACTAAGGGCCAGTTTTTCAGTGCAAGCTTAACTCTGTTTGTCGTTTAAGCTGAGTGTAAGCACAGTATGCAGTTGTAGTTCAGTCAACTTTCAACGGCCAATATTGAAGGGTTGAATTTAATCTAACCTATCAGCTGTTTGCTTATTACTAAGTTTTGTTTGCAACAAATTTAATTGAACTGAGTATAACTTAACTTATTTTAAACTGAGTTTAACCAACACTCATAAAATACAATATATACATACATTTCATTTTACAAAGAGAGTATATGCAAATTCAAAACATCCCTGCAGTTTTTCTCGGTTGTTGGTTTTTGTATAATGACAATCTTTTATTTAATGAGCCAAATGTTAATAAGGAAATTTCTTGTGCAATTGTAAGAAGGTTTAAAGTCTTAAATTTTTAAGTTTTGGTAAGAAATTACCAAAGTGGTAATACTGCGACTGCGGGCGCTCTTCCATTTTTACTCTCTTTCGCTTATTCACTATGGTGACGTCACGCATTTTGGGAAGGCACAATCTTCTTCTCTATCATTCTTGGGAAACAATAATATATTTTCAGACCAGAGCAAATTAAATATTAAAGAGTCGGATGATCGAAAAAAAATGTAGGCAACAGTGAATTATGAGCTAAATCCGTGCAATATGGCTGGTATTGGACCCATGGAGGTGGCTCTGCAATGGTTTGGAGAAGTATGGCAGCCAATGGGGTGGGTAGTCTGGTAATAATTGAGAACATAATGTGCCGATATGCCTATGTAAACATTCTTAAAAATAATTTGAAAGAAAGTGCTATAAAATTACTTGTTAAGGGATCATTCATCTGCCAGCAATCCAACGTATACTGCAGTTATTGTTGAAGAATGTCTTCTGTATAATGATCAAACACAGCTTAAAACCCCACTTCAATCACTGTATGTTAATCGAATTGAACATTTGTGGGATAATCTGCAATGCGAAATTTGTAAACATGATATAAGAAATAGGCAAGCCTTAAAAAGGGTTCTTATGGAAGAGCGGTACTAGATACCCTTTCACTGCAACGCAGAACCTAGTAAAATGTATGACATCTCGGATTAATACTATCATGAAATCCAAGGTTAGCCAACCAAATATTGATTTTTGAGTTTTAATTGCAAAAATTTAATTTAAAAGTTTTAATGTATGTAAGTATATGTACATCCTTACTTCTGTGATGTGAATTTTTACATACTTTCACTTTAATTAAAATTACACTATTGTTTTTCTAATAAAATAAAATTTTGTTGTCTAAACATTGATTTTATTCTTTTTTATTTTTTGTAAAACAATTGAAAATATTTGAAACTGAATGCAGCATTCTTCATTGTATACTTACTCAAGTGCTTAACTGTATGTACATATGTACATATATAAACATGTCGTTATGGATGTAAATTCAAGAATTCGCTATACTAAAAATAAAAATATTTTACGAGTAGAGTTATCACTTTGGAGCGTTAAGGGCACGAGGTTGCACCTAAAAATGTACTTGGCTGTGTAGGTATGCACTTGTACATAGGACAGACATGTGTATGTGTGTGTGTGTGTGTGTATTTAGGTATTTGCGTGACATATAAAAAAAGTTCTGTTTTGTTTTTAATATTATAAATATTTGCACATCTTATTTCAAACAAAAACTCGTACTATAACTTCTCTTCTTTCCATTTGAGCAACGCAATTTTCTTAGTATAAAATTCCTAATAACAATAAATAAAATGCATACATACAAACGTATGTGTATGTAAAGCTTTCATTTTGTAGTCACTGTCCTGTGTATCCAATCGAGGTAAGCGGAGACGTCCGTATAAACTGCGGGATGACCGGCCATACCGCAGCGCGTGAACCCATAACTGACCACTCCGTAGGCAACCCAACGCGAGAATTTACGATCGAAATACATTAGTGGCGCACCACTGTCGCCGGCACACGTGTCCTTGGCGAATTCGCCGCCTGCACAAACCTGTTTCGCACCCAGTTCGATGCCGAATTTGGACAAAATGCCGGTGCAGTTGTCCTTACTCACATATGGGATACGCAGCTTCAGTTTGATGGGACTGTGAATATTGCGGAAGTACTTGTTGACTGGAAGTGGGCAAGGGATAGTGATTGTGAAAATAAATTTTTTTTTTTAGGAAATGAAGGATTAAATGACGCTTGCTTACATAAATCGGTGCGTCCCCAACCGGAGACCGAAAACATTTCACCTTTCTTGAAAGGGCTCTCATCGGTTTCCGTTGGCAGGCAAATTGGCATTACGAAATGCGTAAAGGACACAGCACGCTGCAGTCGTATTATGGCGATGTCATTAAATTTGCTGAAGGAATGTTCATTGTATTCAGGGTGGACGATTATGCGCTCATATCCAATGTCCAATGCAGCGTCCGCACAGTTCAGGTAATCTGGTTCCTCAATGCAGTCTGGTTCGGTTCTAACATTGAATTCTCCAAGACGAACGAGCTTCCTGGAAAAAATATTTATTTTCCTTGTTATATACATTTGTAAGTTTGCGTAAAGAAATTAAATGAAATATTCCTTCACGAAAATTTCCTTTTTTGTATACATACAAACTTTTATAGAAAATGATAATTATTGTCACGAAAATTGGCACACCTTGGGGCTTTGTCTGATTTCTCTCTGTCCTTTCTCTTCGTGTTCATTCGCATATAAGAGAATACTGTCGAAATTTTTTATTTGTCATTCTAATGTTTCTTTCAGTGAGAAGAAACCCAGTGCTCAGTTTAAGCCTTAATACTAAAAAATAGTTTCTTATTTATTGTATTGCTGAAAAAATATCGGAATATCTGATTTTTTCTACTAAGTATACATTTCTTGCAAAAGCTTGTCAACAAATACTCTCAGCAACGAGGATCATGTATTTTATACACCTTTTGAGGTTCCAACGAAGGAGAAAGAGAGTATTACTTTGAGCCGCTTTTGACCTCCAACGGGCTCGCAGCAAAGTGTCGATATTATTTTCAATAAAACTAAAAAACTGCCTTTAATGCTCGCTTATTGTTCCAAAGGGATACACAGCTCAATGTTGGTCTTAACTCATTGTGTGAATACAATGTGTATCTTTGTCTAAAAACCCTCTGGATAATTAAAGCAAAAATTTCATAATATTTCTTGCACTTACAGTCCCCGCTTGTCGCGTACACCCTCGCCCTGAACACAATGCGCCGCCGTCAAAATATGGCGGTTGTCAATCAGCGCGCCACTGCAACCGAAATCATCTGCGAACGAAAGCGACCAAAAATAAATTTTAACACTTCACCCACTTGAGCACAATGTATTTATGTGTGTAAGGAAGTGTGTTCGAATATATTTACGCATTTTAGTGAGTCATACTTGAATTGTACACCAGTAGCGCCAGCCAAGGGAACTCATCCAGCTCGGCGATTTCGCCGCCATAAATCCGATTCGTCACCTGTTTGCCACATTCGTTGCGCAAATTGAAACTCTGTGCCGCCTCCACAGTTTGTATGCGGCGCTTTGACTTCTTGCGCTTAAATTGCGCTGTCACATTTTCAAAGCGATGGTACTCGAATTTCGAAAACCTTAACGAGGGATATAAGTAGTCCTGTCCATTGGCTGGGCAGCAGACCGAGGGTTCAAGCTTATTGGCGCTGATTTCTTTGCAGGCGCGTTGCACCTTCTTCAAGAAGTTCACTTTCTCTGCGCCAATGTTGGACACGTTGCGCGCCTGTAAATAGGCCGAGCAATTACTGACCTCCGAGCAGATACCCAACTTCGTCTCATTGGGTATCTCGCAGTGGGTCTGCGTTGGAGTTGGAGTTTTATGGCGACTGCTGTCGCCGTTTTCTTCTGGAAGCAAGTGCAATGTAACGTCTGTATAAGCGCGCGCTCCCAAAGCGACTGATAGCGCCAAGGTGACGACGAAACAGTTGAAGTGCATTGTCGACTTGCGATTTGAAAAGATCGGGAATTTCGAGAATCACACACACAGATGCAGGTCCGGTGGCTATACTATGAAACCGACGAGCGGAGCGTAACTAAAGTCACGTCGAATACTATGCACGGCGACTGCCAGACTGTCTTCTCCAAAGCGGCTGTGGCACGGGCGAAGCGCGAGTTGTGCGAGTTGTGCGAATGAACGTCACTCACAGCGATGGCTTAAACGTACTACCGATGTCGTTAAGTGTTTAAATTAGCTGCTCGATACGCGGACACGAACACAGTAACTTGACGTACCGCTCAGCTGTGAGCTCGATTAGCTGGCGACGCAGTCCAAGCGAGAGTGATGGGAAAACGTTTATGAGTTTGTTAGCTGCGCAAGCTCTGCCAACTTGCGAGGAAAATATGAATAACCTTTTATTTATCTTCATACAAGGCACGTATGTAAGTGTAGGTGACTGTTTGTTTACTCGGAGCGCCATCAACGCCACGCTCCAACCCATCCACTTTTAAATTTTCAAAAATCTGAAAAAGAAAAAGAAGGCTTATCGCTACCGACCCTTTAAAATACAACATTTATCTGCGGTCATTTACACCTTTGTGTTTACATTTTTGCTCATTATTATCTCGTCTCGTCAATCGACCACGGACGGGGAAAATTGAGCAATGACATAACGTACTTGTTGTGGCCGCCAAATAAATCGCTGAAAGCCGGTTCTTCAAAACATCCATACGTACATACATACATACATACATACATATGTGTGTGCATATACATACAATAAACAGCTGACAGCCGATGCGGTTTCACTTTCATTTGCGACATGATTAAGTTAGTCGGAAGGTGCGCTGCTTCAGCTGCATACTTTTAGGCCTCGGTAGTGGTGGAAAAATTAAGCTTTCGCTAAAGACGAACTACAGCTGTAGCGCAATAGCAGCTAATTGAAAGCGCCCAAACTCTCTGTTTTTTATTCTCCTTCACTATTTTGTGATCGGCGTTATCGCCGATTCTTGCGTTAGACCTTCGGTATTGTAGAGAAGAAAACAGAGAACAAGTATTGTTTTTATTATGTAATTTAGTTGTTTACCGGCAATCCTGCGTATAAGCACTGGCAATTTTTAATTTGGATACTCTGCTCAAAATGAGCCCAAACAATATGAAATACAAACACCCTGTTTATCCAAAGCATTCGCCGAAATCGTATCGACTGAATACACTTTATTTCCTTCTGTTTATACATTCGACTTTAAAGTGTATACAGTGAAATTACATTGTAAGGATATCAGCTGATTTGAATTTGGCATCGTAAATTAAGGCTCCTTTAAATCGAAGCGATAAGTAAAATACCGATTTAAATGTGAGTGTGAGTGAATTCACCGAAGCATTTCAAATCGTATTTCAAAATCAACTTATACTCATGCATTCCGAAGTGAGAAAGTGAAACCGAATTATGCCACTGAATAAACGTGGTATACTTGTATTAACACTGAAAACCGTGTGAATTTTCATATAAACACTAAAAACCTTTGGTTATTTTAATAATTCAATTCATATCCTCCTCAGCTCATAAAGCCGATATTTTGAGGGTATACATAAATGCGCCACTAGTACTTAATTAATTTGATATTCATTATCCATTAAAGTGCAAATCACTTCGGTCTTTTCTTACGATGCAACTTCGGAACATAATTAAATTTTAAATTCTGTCTGAGAGGTCAGTAGGAGCTCTTGTTTATTTTGTTACCATCAATATGGGTTGGATTTATACACCCATAAAATATAGTACGTATATATATATGTATATGTATGCATCTTTTTATATTTCAGATTTTAAGAAAGGGTAATTATCGACAGTTTTAAAAATATTTGAAGTTTATTTACTACTTCGAGCTTTTACGCTTAAATAAGTTTAAATAAAAAATAATTACCGTAAATCATATTTAACAAATAAATACAAATTCATATATAAAAATGTTGTACATTCTCTTCAGAGTTTTGAGAACTGTGGCTGTACAAATGCAAAATTAGTTAAGAATCGAGCAAAGAAGTGCTATCCCATTCAAATTATATAATAAATACGAGTATTAGTATCTTCCAAAATGAGAATATTTGTATAAATGTACTTATGTATGTATGTAGTTCATAGCTTATTTCGAAATGCTACAAAAAACGTATAAGCTAACGACCATATCACAATTCAGCACAAGTTTCTACTTAACTAAGTAATTTTGTATCTTTATTTGTATGAACTATATAAATACTAAAGCAGACATAAAATCTAATATTTTTTGTAATAGTAGGCTTATTAACTTCCTAATTCCGTACGTTGTTGCGTATCCAGTCAGTGTAATGTGAAACGCGCGTGTACACCGCCGGCCAGCCGCTTAGACCGCACTTGTAGCCGAACGACACGATGCCCTCCAACACCCAGGCGTTGTTGCGGTAACGCATCAGCGGACCACCCGAATCACCTTCACAACTATCCTCGGCATAGATTCCCCCCGCGCATATTTGACCATCCACCACATTCACATTCCGCTCGCGAAACTTTTGTCGGCATTGCTCCAAATCGACGAGTGGCACTTGCAACTTCTGTTTGATGGCACTCTTCGGGCTGCGCAGCGTACGTCCCCAGCCCGCGATGGTATACAAAGTGCCGCTAGCCGTGTCCGACCGCTCTTGCATCAACGCCGACGGCAAGCATGTAGGTCGGATCGAGTCCGAAAAGCGAATTTCTTGGTCGAGTCGTATTAGCGCGATGTCATTCTCCTTATTCGCCGTGTCATCGTGATATTGCTCGTGTGGAATTATCTCTGCGATGCCGACGCGTATGGCTGCGGGGGCGCACGAGTACGGATCACAATCTACTTCTTTGGTGATGTCGTGTTCACCCAAACGTACGGCGGTACTGGAAAACATACAACTAATTACTAACAGGTATTAACAAAGACTAAAAAACATGTTTATTTTTAAATTGAGCTTTTTTAGACACAAACCTTACTCATACATTTAACATTGATTTAATTGATTTACTTCATTAGAAAATTTGAAGGATGCGAGACATTAAACGACGGCCACAAATGAAATAATAATAAAGTGCAATCATTAAAAAAAAATCTTTAAGAATTCTGACCAAAATGCAACGTAAGTGAGAAAGCTTTCTTTTTAGCAATCTGAGCCAGAGCGGCGTCAAAGTTTTATGTAGATTGACCTTAAGATCCTATCATTATGCATTCTTGGATTTCCTGAATCTTGCACGCGTACAAGGCGAATTTATCAAGGTGGTGGTAAGCGTATATACATAAGTAAAAGCCCTCCATGTATTTTGTTTTTGCTTTGCTGGACTGAATGTCAAATTTCTGTAGGTGATTTACATCGCCAGCCATTCGCCAACCAATCGGAACGAAGCCCTTTGACGTTCAGTGCCACAAAGCGAAAAAAGTGAAAAAACCAGCTGGCTCCTTAACACCACCCTAGTTAAATTCGTGGATATTGAACGCAATTAGAAACTTATATGAATGATTGATTTTAGAGAGCTCAAAAAAATTCGCTTAATAGCGAATACTTACAGTGGTCCGATTTGCTTCTCAATGGCGCCTGTGACGCAATGCGCCGCGGTTAGCACATAGCGATTGTTAATGAGCGAGCCAGCACAGTTGGTTGACAAGCCGCCGGCTCCTAAAAATGGTGGAAGTGTTAAAACAAAACAATTATATTCAAATGAACTCATACAACTATGCAAATGCATGGTTTGCATATTCGTGCATTGTTTGCACTGAATTCTAAGAGATAATAAAACAAAATTAACACTCACGTCGTTTATATTCGAGCAGCACCATCCACGAGAACTCATTCAAATCCGCATTTGTGCCACTAAAGATTTTATACGATATTGTCACTCCGCCACAGTTGGGCGGGAGTGGCAGAGATGACGGCACCGACACCTGTGCGCCAGCTGGCAAGTCTCTCGGCTGTTTTCCACGACGCCCACCGCCATTGCTGTGACTCAATCGCTGCCTTTGTCGCTGCCGCCCCTCGGCTGTGTCGGCGGGAAAGAGCACGGTGCTCGAATGGCGATTTGCGCGCGTGAAACCGGTGTCGCCGGTGCAGCAGACATGCGGTCCGTGTCCATAGTCGCCGCGGCATTCGGAGGCGCGCAGGAACTCGGTGTCGATAGGCTGGACGCCGCGTTGCACCACCGACATCAATGTTTGGCAGTCGTAAATAGAGACGCATGCACCAGGTCTTTGGTTGGGATTAAAACAGCGCTGTGCTGGATGAGTCAAAGAGAAAAAAAAAAAACAAAACGAAACAAATTTAATGACGTTGACAAGAGTTGTGTGACAGTGAGGTGAGTAAGCGCGTTGGATGTGCGCACCTGGGGAATCACCTTGACTGACCACACACTCTCAGTTTTAATATTCATTTATTAACCCGATTTTCCTGTAGCTCATTTCTTGGCGCTTGGTTGCTCTAGCTTGAGTTTTTGTTATTTTTTACTTTGCGGTTTTTCGCCGCATTAAAAAGCGAACCAGGTTCTTTACATTTAACGCTACCTGCCAGAAGAGTTGCACCTACAGGTCAGCACATTTAGATAACATGTTTTCTCCAAATTTTATCAAAACTTAAATTATAATATGTAAATTAAAAAAAATTTAGTAGAATACCAACCTAATTATATACATTTTTTGTATATGTATATGTAAGCTATTGAACACGGACTATATACACTAACGAAGAATCAATCTCTCTACTACTACAAAGTAACAATTTGAAGAAAAAATGTCGTTTTTAATTTTTCCTACTTTCTTCAACTAAATAAAAAACGAATCGGAAAAATGTCAAACCAAATAAGTCTAGTTGCGATTGTTTTAAAAATGGTTAATTAAAATACAATTCAAAACAAATGGCTAGACGCAGCATTCTTGGTTAAACATATGTATGTATGTATGAATGTATTTACCAAAATATTTGTGTATTTTTGTCTATTTGTATGTTTGTCTACTATGTGTATTTACATACTTGTTTGTCGCTGAACTAGCTACGTCAGAATCAGAACATAACAAAACAGTGTGCTTCCGCACAATTTCAAGGAAGAACAAGAGATCTGTTTTTTTGTGGATATAATATATGGCTACATACATACAGGTGTATAAATGGCATATTTCATTTTGCTTTTAGATGTTTAGTTTTTCATTTGAAATGCCGGTAATCACATTCGAAAACCAAAAACCGCAGAGTTCCTCATCTTTTGTTTAATATAACTAGGTTTGTACTTACATATGTATTTATATATATAAACATATGTACATCTGTATATATACCATATGTATCATAATCACGTATGCAAAGGGTGTTTTATTTAGTCACGTGGTTTTTAAGAAGAAATAAAACGCATACAATTGAATGCTATGGCCGACAATTTAGCTTTATTATAAAGATAAGGGTTGGCCAATATGTTTTAAATATTAAATTCGAGTCGAGAAGCCCAATTTTCGACCATTTCTTGCAGCCATTGGGACCGTATGTCAGCAATAACGCGCCGAATATTCTCTTCCAAGGCGTCTTGAAATGGCAAACCAAATTGAGTTTAAATCAAGGCACAACTGTCAAAAAGACCAACTCCGAAAAAAGCATTGCCTCATTAAAAAAAACAACACGTCTAAGAAAAGTACCCTTTATATAGAACATACATATGTGCATATATACATATATATACATATATCGTAATTATGTATGTGTATGCATCTAAATTAATCATATTTACACTGAAGTGGAATGGTTCGGCTCCAATGAATTTAGAACCAAGCAAACGGTTGATGATTAGCCGAAGTATTTTGTTTATTAATCTTATTTTAGCAAATATATAATAATTTTGGCGCTTACACTATATAACTCAGTGTTTGGCCAAGCTTCTCCTACCATTTGTGGTGTGCGTCTTTATATTATACCACAAATAGAGGGACCTACTGTGCCGACTCCGAACGGCAGATGTATTTAATGAGAAGCTTTTTCATGGCAGAAATACCCTCGGAGGTTTGCCATTGCCTGCCGAGAGGTGACCACTATTAGAAAAAAACGTTTTCTATTATTAAGATTTTGCTTGCCCTGACTGAGATTCGAACCTCGAACTCACCGGCATATCAAGTTATAGCACGCACCGCTACCAACTCGACCACAGCGGCCACGGCAAATAACTAAATACAAAAAACCCCATATCTGAGTCTAATTAGAGACAGACTGAATCCATCGTTATCATACTCGTCTAAGGTAATATTCTCCTGTCGTCGCTTCTTGCATTGCGACCAACAACAAAGTGTTTCAAAAGTATCGAAATCGTACTATTTATGAACCAGAGTAGACGATGCAGCGTATTTGCATACATAGATACATACATATGTACACACTCGTACATAATTACGTTAGTGGTTAATGACTGTCAGTAAGCTTAAAATATCTTTTATGCTAAATAAATAGTTGGCAATTAAAGAAAAAAACATTACTTCTGTTTATGCACACTTGCATATACTCGTACATACATACATACATATATAAAATTTAAATAAATTGTTAAGAGTTTTAAGGTCAAATATTTTTAATAATCTTTTAGCGGTCAATAAAAGTTTAAGCTAATACGTAGCTTAATTAGTTACTATTTTGAGCAAAATTTATTTTGGAACGCATTATTGATATTTAAGTTTTGATTTGAAAATTGCATCCACACAAACTGTAAAAATAAATGGATTTAAAAATTTTTAAGAAAAATTAATTACTAATTAACAAAAAATTGCTTGTAAATGCATGCTGGCCGCTGTGGACGAGTGGGTAGCGGTGCGTGCTAGATTTTGATATGCCGGTGAGTTCGAGAATCGAATCTCAGCCATGGCAAGTAGAGTCTAAATCATAGAAAAAGTTGTTTTCTAATAGCCGTCACCTCTAGGCAGGCAATGGCAAACCTCTGAGGGTATTTCTGTCATGAAAATGCTTCTCATTAAATTCATTTGCCGCTCGGAGTCGGCACAAAATTGTAGGTCCCTCCCATTTGAGTAGTGGAATTCTGCGGAATTAATTACGTTTGCCCGGAAAATATCAAAATGAGAAAATACAAATAAGATAGCAACTTAAAGTAGGCTCCAGCATGTCCGGTATGAATAAGCAAAGCCACAAAGAAGTTCTGCTTCAGTTTGTATATAGAATATGAATCTTGTGTAGTGAGTAACCTTTGTTTATTTTATGATAATTTAAGCGTCAAATGGTAGTGACGTCAAATTTTGACATCGAATTGAACAGTGAAAGTAGAATTAGCTTAGCTTTAAGAATTAGATTATTCAAACTTCGTGACGAGCTTTTCGAAATTAAGAAAAACATGTCCGAGTCGTAACATTTTTCTTATCGGAACTAACAACGCGAGCGCTTGCCTCCTTGGGACTGCTTTCGTGTCTCTTTTAATCTGTCTAAATTCTGCACAATTTCAAGATAAAT
Organism: Philophylla caesio; assembly: GCA_963971545.1. Lineage (NCBI taxonomy): Eukaryota > Metazoa > Arthropoda > Insecta > Diptera > Tephritidae > Philophylla > Philophylla caesio. The sequence continues at coordinate 221,067,045 of OZ020604.1, read as the reverse complement.
CTAAGCAGGTCATTGGATGTCACTGAGCTCAGGTGTTTGTCAAATGCATCATAATTAGTTCTTGAAAAGGAGTGCCGTCGTCGCATCTTTTTAAAGACAGGATGGACAGAAAGAGTTGTCATGCACGCCCTTCAGAATCAGTTGTTTACGCCTTAAAGTTGTCAGCAGTAACAGGTGCTTAGTGAGAGCAAGTTCTTCAGTCTTTACAGAGTAAAGTATTCACCCAGTTTCTGATCGTGGCTTTTCGGGCGGACGAATGCCTGGATTGAGCGAATTTTAGTCAAATAGTCAGAGCGTAAAGCAACTTCCGTCACTGCAGACACGTAATTCACGGCCTTACGGTTGTAAGTTACTCGTCCAGAAAGACCGCATAGAAAAGTGAAGCTTATTCTCCAAATCTTCTAAACAGACCCCAGGAGCTGACCCAGTGTCTGTTTTGGAGCCATCAGTAAAGCCTCAACATTATCTAAGTCCGGGTTCCGGGTACCTGGTATTAAACCAGCATTTAACCTCAGCAAATTCAATGTTTTATTTTTATTTTTAAATTTGTTTATGGACTTATATATTTTATTTTCAAAAATGATTTCTTAAATGGATTATATATTTTTTTTCATCTGCGTAGTTTATTAAATTCTAAAAATTCGCCACTATTTTCAAACAAAATTCGTGTGATAATTTCGAGATCATTACGTAATGCATTTATCTTTATATCCTTTGCACACGAACACCCAATGAAATGACATTGTAAGGTTCCGCCGCTGTCACTTTTTCACTTACTAGATGTTTCGAAATATTGTGAAAATGCCGATTTAATGGGAAAAGCACTTAATGCCACAAATACAAATACGCGCAACATTTCGATGCCTTCAAGTCACTTGCAGTTCATCAAATAAATTCAATGTACTTCCGATATCTTACGTCTGCCTCCGTTTTAAGGGCTTAGGCTAACAAACCCCACTTGGGATCGAACACTTTTTTATCCTTTCTTTGCAAATATTTGTGTTTATGCAACGTTGAGCGCGGCTTTCAGCGATTGTTAAATGAAGAGCAGCGATAAAACTGAAGCATCAGCCTGCACAGTGGTCAACTTTTATACAAAGCAGAGCTGTCAAAGAGCAATAATTGTAACAGTGAGACCAATGAGTGATATAACTTGGCGACTATAATGAGAGTGGACAGTCGGCATAATCAGCTAAGCACCAATACTTATTAACATACAAGCACTCTCATGTGCTGGCAGCCAGGTGTTGCCAGATTTTAAATGTTAAAAGGCACCAAAATCAGGAAAAGTGGATATTTCGCCGAAAATTCTTAAAATTTTTTGGCGCACGTGAAAATTTTGTAGGGAGAAACCTAAGACATATTTATTTGTGTTTTTCGCTAAACGTATCGTATGAAGAACCGATCAATATTTTGGTATTGAAATTGTGAAATTGCAGTGCTGAAGTCACTATTTTTTGATATTATTGCTTTTGAACCAGACAAACGTATAACAAATAAGTCGAAGTTAAAGCGCGTCTTAATAATACTACTGTAGGTGGAACACTGGCCGCCAGCTTTTGAACTTTTATCTAGTAAATGTATTAATGTGTAATTTAGTTAAAACTGTTGTGTTTATACTTAATAATGTAAGTACTATTTATTTACTAACGTAATATAAACATGGATTATGTATAACATCTCATTGTAATACAACTTTAATTTAGTAAATAGAGTCTTTCCTTTACAGTCAAAGACATAACATGGTGTCAGGTGTTAGCCCGCGTGGTTAATATGCAAAAATTATAAAGTCTAAATCAAAGCGAGTTTAATAAGAGATTACAATAGGCGTGTTTTATTTATTATTTATTATTGATTAATCAACAAACAAGTTGCTTACTGACTATACGATACATTTTAATTTCAAAGCCTTAACGACAGGAAGAAGAATACGCATTAAATTAAGATACCGTCCTTCTAAGAGGTGCATTCATACCATAGACAGTCTTAGCAAACCCGACAAAAAACATATCATTACAGCGAAGTATGCGTGAGGGAACGCTATACACGATAAACTCTTTTTTGACCAAAAATACAAACAAATGTTAGAAACAAATATTCGCAATGGAAAGTTTAATAAAAAGAGGCGATAATTTTTTTAAATTAAACAGCAGTTTTTAGTACAAATGTTTAGATTATGCTTTGCGTTGTCATGCACGCACCAAAATAGCACAATATTTGCTTTACGTTACCTCCAGCTCATTATTTTCAAGAATATGTTCAAAAATTACATCACAAAAGTAAGTATACATACAATACAGAACGAGTATATCTTTGAGTAAGTAATACCAATACTGAAAAATTCTATTCAAATAATTTTTGCACTCATATTTGATTATAAAACAATTCAAAAAAAGTAAAACTTTGCGGGAAATTGCAAAAATGGTTGAAAAAATGCCAAGTTATAATCCATAACATAATAAACACGTTTAAAAGTTTGGTCACAATTGAAAATGATCCACGTTATGGCCCACCACGTATTTTTAATGACTGCTAAAACCGCATTATCGTTCGCAAAATAAAAGAAAATCCCAAACCAAGTGTTCAAAAAATAAAAATTGAAGTGGAAAATAAAATAGGAAAACAATTTTATGCTCAAACTATTCGCCGTATGTTATTATTTGCAGGTTACCACCGAAGAAATATTTTAAGGAAAAGACATTTGTAAACAAACGAAATCTGCGTAAACGCACAACATTCGCTACAAAACGCGATTAGAAATTGGGGAACAATCAAGAATGATAGAGAAGAAGATTACGCCTTCCGGGGTACCGTTACTCAAAACTTTTCCGATTTGACAGTTGAGTGACGTCTAGATAGTGATAGCCACAAAGATTTTAATTAAATAACAAAACTCTAAAGTCGTTTAACTCGTCAAAACCTTCAAATTTTTATTTTTTTTTCAATATTTATTTCCTTCCATTAAGGTGCAACCACATTTACTAAGGGCCAGTTTTTCAGTGCAAGCTTAACTCTGTTTGTCGTTTAAGCTGAGTGTAAGCACAGTATGCAGTTGTAGTTCAGTCAACTTTCAACGGCCAATATTGAAGGGTTGAATTTAATCTAACCTATCAGCTGTTGGCTGATTACTAAGTTTTGTTTGCAACAAATTTAATTGAACTGAGTATAACTTAACTTATTTTAAACTGAGTTTAACCAACACTCATAAAATACAATACATACATTTCATTTTACTAAGAGAGTATATGCAAATTCAAAACATCCCTGCAGTTTTTCTCGGTTGTTGGTTTTTGTGTAATGACAATCTTTTATTTAATGAGCCAAATGTTAATAAGGAAATTTCTTGTGCAATTGTAAGAAGGTTTAAAGTCTTAAATTTTTAAGTTTTGGTAAGAAATTACCAAAGTGGTAATACTGCGACTGCGGGCGCTCTTCCATTTTTACTCTCTTTCGCTTATTCACTATGGTGACGTCACGCATTTTGGGAAGGCGCAATCTTCTTCTCTATCATTCTTGGGAAACAATAATATATTTTCAGACGAGAGCAAATTAAATATTAAAGAGTCGGATGATCGAAAAAAAATGTAGGCAACAGTGAGTTATGAGCTAAATCCGTGCAATATGGCTGGTATTGGACCCATGGAGGTGGCTCTGCAATGGTTTGGAGAAGTATGGCAGCCAATGGGGTGGGTAGTCTGGTAATAATTGAGAACATAATGTGCCGATATGCCTATGTAAACATTCTTAAAAATAATTTGAAAGAAAGTGCTATAAAATTACTTGTTAAGGGATCATTCATCTGCCAGCAATCCAACGTATACTGCAGTTATTGTTGAAGAATGTCTTCTGTATAATGATCAAACACAGCTTAAAACCCCACTTCAATCACTGTATGTTAATCGAATTGAACATTTGTGGGATAATCTGCAATGCGAAATTTGTAAACATGATATAAGAAATAGGCAAGCCTTAAAAAGGGTTCTTATGGAAGAGCGGTACTAGATACCCTTTCACTGCAACGCAGAACCTAGTAAAATGTATGACATCTCGGATTAATACTATCATGAAATCCAAGGTTAGCCAACCAAATATTGATTTTTGCGTTTTAATTGCAAAAATTTAATTTATATTAATTTAAAGTTTTAATGTATGTATGTATATGTACATCCTTACTTCTGTGATGTGAATTTTTACATACTTTCACTTTAATTAAAATTACGCTATTGTTTTTCTATTAAAATAAAATTTTGTTGTCTAAACATTGATTTTATTTTTTTTTATTTTTTTTTTAACAATTGAAAATATTTGAAACTGAATGCAGCATTCTTCATTGTATACTTACTCAAGTGCTTAACTGTATGTACATATGTACATATATAAACATGTCGTTATGGATGTAAATTCAAGAATTCGCTATACTAAAAATAAAAATGTTTTACGAGTAGAGTTATCACTTTGGAGCGTTAAGGGCACGAGTTTGCACCTAAAAATGTACTTGGCTGTGTAGGTATGCACTTGTACATAGGACAGACATGTGTATGTGTGTGTGTGTGTGTGTGTGTATTTAGGTATTTGCGTGACATATAAAAAAAGTTCTGTTTTGTTTTTAATATTATAAATATTTGCACATCTTATTTCAAACAAAAACTCGTACTATAACTTCTCTTCTTTCCATTTGAGCAACGCAATTTTCTTAGTATAAAATTCCTAATAACAATAAATAAAATGCATACATACAAACGTATGTGTATGTAAAGCTTTCATTTTGTAGTCACTGTCCTGTGTATCCAATCGAGGTAAGCGGAGACGTCCGTATAAACTGCGGGATGACCGGCCATACCGCAGCGCGTGAACCCATAACTGACCACTCCGTAGGCAACCCAACGCGAGAATTTACGATCGAAATACATTAGTGGCGCACCACTGTCGCCGGCACACGTGTCCTTGGCGAATTCGCCGCCTGCACAAACCTGTTTCGCACCCAGTTCGATGCCGAATTTAGACAAAATGCCGGTGCAGTTGTCCTTACTCACATATGGGATCCGCAGCTTCAGTTTGATGGGACTGTGAATATTGCGGAAGTACTTGTTGACTGGAAGTGGGCAAGGAATAGTGATTGTGAAAATTAATTTTTTTTTTAGGAAATGAAGGATTAAATGACGCTTGCTTACATAAATCGGTGCGTCCCCAACCGGAGACCGAAAACATTTCACCTTTCTTGAAAGGGCTCTCATCGGTTTCCGTTGGCAGGCAAATTGGCATTACGAAATGCGTAAAGGACACAGCACGCTGCAGTCGTATTATGGCGATGTCATTAAATTTGCTGAAGGAATGTTCAATGTATTCAGGGTGGACGATTATGCGCTCATATCCAATGTCCAATGCAGCGTCCGCACAGTTCAGGTAATCTGGTTCCTCAATGCAGTCTGGTTCGGTTCTAACATTGAATTCTCCCAGACGAACGAGCTTCCTGGAAAAAATATTTATTTTCCTTGTTATATACATTTGTAAGTTTGCGTAAAGAAATTAAATGAAATATCCCTTCACGAAAATTTCCTTTTTTGTGTACATACAAACTTTTATAGAAAATGATAATTTATGTCACGAAAATTGGCACACATTGGGGCTTTGTCTGATTTCTCTCTGTCCTTTCTCTTCGTGTTCATTCGCATATAAGAGAATACTGTCGAAATTTTTTATTTGTCATTCTAATGTTTCTTTAAGTGAGAAGAAACCCAGTGCTCAGTTTAAGCCTTAATACTAAAAAATAGTTTCTAATTTATTTTATTGCTGAAAAAATATCGGAATATCGGATTTTTTCTACTAAGTATACATTTCTTGCAAAAGCTTGTCAACAAATACTCTCAGCAACGAGGATCATGTATTTTATACACCTTTTGAGGTTCCAACGAAGGAGAAAGAGAGTATTATTTTGAGCCGCTTTTGACCTCCAACGGGCTCGCAGCAAAGAGTCGATATTATTTTCAATAAAACTAAAAAACTGCCTTTAATGCTCGCTTATTGTTCCAAAGGGATACACAGCTCAATGTTGGTCTTAACTCATTGTGTGAATACAATGTGTATCTTTGTCTAAAAACCCTCTGGATAATTAAAGCAAAAATTTCATAATATTTCTTGCACTTACAGTCCCCGCTTGTCGCGTACACCCTCGCCCTGAACACAATGCGCCGCCGTCAAAATATGGCGGTTGTCAATCAGCGCGCCACTGCAACCGAAATCATCTGCGAACGAAAGCGACCAAAAATAAATTTTAACACTTCACCCACTTGAGCACAATGTATTTATGTGTGTAAGGAAGTGTGTTCGAATATATTTACGCATTTTAGTGAGTCATACTTGAATTGTACACCAGTAGCGCCAGCCAAGGGAACTCATCCAGCTCGGCGATTTCGCCGCCATAAATCCGATTCGTCACCTGTTTGCCACATTCGTTGCGCAAATTGAAACTCTGTGCCGCCTCCAGAGTTTGTATGCGGCGCTTTGACTTCTTGCGCTTAAATTGCGCTGTCACATTTTCAAAGCGATGGTACTCGAATTTCGAAAACCTTAACGAGGGATATAAGTAGTCCTGTCCATTGGCTGGGCAGCAGACCGAGGGTTCAAGCTTATTGGCGCTGATTTCTTTGCAGGCGCGTTGCACCTTCTTCAAGAAGTTCACTTTCTCTGCGCCAATGTTGGACACGTTGCGCGCCTGTAAATAGGCCGAGCAATTACTGACCTCCGAGCAGATACCCAACTTCGTCTCATTGGGTATCTCGCAGTGGGTCTGCGTTGGAGTGGGAGTTTTATGGCGACTGCTGTCGCCGTTTTCTTCTGGAAGCAAGTGCAATGTAACGTCTGTATAAGCGCGCGTTCCCCAAGCGACTGATAGCGCCAAGGTGACGACGAAACAGTTGAAGTGCATTGTCGACTTGCGATTTGAAAAGATCGGGAATTTCGAGAATCACACACACAGATGCAGGTCCGGTGGCTATACTATGAAACCGACGAGCGGAGCGTAACTAAAGTCACGTCGAATACTATGCACGGCGACTGCCAGAGTGTCTTCTCCAAAGCGGCTGTGGCACGGGCGAAGCGCGAGTTGTGCGAATGAACGTCACTCACAGCGATGGCTTAAACGTACTACCGATGTCGTTAAGTGTTTAAATTAGCTGCTCGATACGCGGACACGAACACAGCAACTTGACGTACCGCTCAGCTGTGAGCTCGATTAGCTCGCGACGCAGTCCAAGCGAGAGTGATGAGAAAACGTTTATGAGTTTGTTAGCTGCGCAAGCTCTGCTAACTTGCGAGGAAAATATGAATAACCTTTTATTTATCTTCATACAAGGCACGTAAGTGTAGGTGACTGTTTATTTACTCGGAGCGCCATCAACGCCGCGCTCCAACCCATCCACTTTTAAATTTTCAAAAATCTGAAAAAGATGTAAAGGCTTACCGCTAGCGACCCTTGAAAATTCAACATTTATCTGCGGTCATTTACACCTTTGTGTTTACATTTTTGCTCATTATTATCTCGTCTCGTCAATCGACCACGGACGGAGAAAATTGCGCAATGACATAACGTACTTGTTGTGGCCGCCAAATAAATCGCTGAAAGCCGGTTCTTCAAAACATCCATACGTACAAACATACATACATACATACATATGTGTGTGCATATACATACAATAAACAGCTGACAGCCGATGCGGTTTCACTTTCATTTGCGACATGATTAAGTTAGTCGGAAGGTGCGCTGTTTCAGCTGCATACTTTTAGGCCGCGGTAGTGGTGGAAAAATTAAGCTTTCGCTGAAGACGAACTACAGCTGTAGCGCAATAGCAGCTAATTGAAAGCGCCCAAACTGTTTTTATTTTTTGTTTTTTTTTCTGACGGTAAGCATATTGGTCGGATCGAGTCCGAAAAGCAAATTTTTTGGTCGAGTCGTATTAGCGCGATGTCATTCTCCTTATTCGCCGTGTCATCGTAATACTCGTGTGGAATTATCTCTGCGATGCCGACGCGTTTGGCTGCGGGGGCGCAAGAGTACTGATCGCAATCTACTTCTTTGGTGATGTCGTGTTCACCCAAACGTACGGCGGTGCTGGAAAACACACAACTAATTACTAACAAGTATTAACAAAGACTAAAAACATGTTCATTTTTAAATTGAGCTTTTTTAGACACAAACCTTACTCATACATTTAATATTGATTTAATTGATTTACTTAATTAGAAAATTTGAAGGATGATAAAGTGCAATCATTAAAAAAAATCTTTAAGAATTCCCCAAAATTTGGTTAACCATTTCGCTTTAGAAGAAAAATTTCATTTTAATGGAGTAACAGAAGCTGATGTTTTAAGATCTTTGATGGCCATAAAGTCCAATGCAATCGGTGCGGATGGGATATCATTGAGGTTTGTAAAGCTTGTGCTGCCATTCATTTTGAGAGCTCTAGCACTCATCATCCATCACTGCTTCACAGCGGCATGTTTCCCAACAGAGTGGAAAAAGGCTTTGATTGTTCCTGTTGCTAAGAAGAATGTTGCCACCAACTCAAGTGCCGATAGACCGATTAGCATTTTACCAGCCTTTTCTAAAGTGTGTGAGTCCCTAATGGCAGCACAAATCTCCGCATTTGTCCAACAAAATAATCTGCTTTCTCCATTGCAATCAGGGTTTAGACCTAAGCATAGCGGTGCTACGGCTATGTTAAAAATAACGGAGGATATTAGGGTAGAGTTTGATAATGGTAATCTGACACTTCTCTGCCTTCTAGACTTTTCTAACGCCTTTGGCATGGTAAATCACGACCTTCTTTGCAAAAAGCTTTAACATTATTTCGGGTTCTCTGATACCTCTGTAAAACTTATGACCTGTTACCTTTCAGGAAGAACTCAGAAGGTGACTTGCAAAGCTGCCTCGTCCGCATCTTGTGCTGTTGTCTCCGGTTTTCTTCAAGGTTCTGTTCCCGGTCTCTTCTTGTTTAGTTTTTTTGTCAACGATGTATTCTCTGTTTGTCAGTATGTGAATGTCCATGCCTATGCTGATGACATTCAATTGTATTTGTCCAGTCGTGTTGGTCTTGTTGAGGACTTGTGTTTTAAATTAAATATTGATTTGTCTGCAATTTCTTAATGGGCTCAGGATAATTGTCCGCATTTGAATGCTGCTAAGTCCTATGTGTTGCCCGTGAGTAACAGTAAAGCATATTTGGAGAATATTCCAAAATTTAGTATTGGCAATAGCGTATTAATCTTTATCGAAAAAATAAAAAACTTAGGCTTTGTTGTGAATTTTATGTTGACATATTCTGAACAGATTAATAAAGTTAGTAGCAGTGTCTATGTTGTTTTGCGTAAGTTAAAAATGTCGGCATCGTTTACACCTCTGAAGACAAGAAGAAAGCTTGCTATTCAACTTATTGTGCCTCATATTACGTACTGTGAGCTAGTACTTATATAACAATCTAGATTCTGTCTCATCTCACAAGGTTGCTATTTGCTTTAATAATGTTACAAGTTACGTCTATGGCCTTGAAAGATATGATTACATATCCCCTTGGAAATCCATTCTTGGATGTAATTACCTCGCGGCAAGAAATTGTATATTTTATGTTCAATCTCATAAAATATAAAACTCCTAAATATCTGTATGAAAGACTGCAATATACTAGATCAAGTAGACATCAAAGTCTGGTTATTCCTTAATACACCTTAATATTTGTCTTCGTCAAGGCTGTTCTTTATTAATGCTGTGAGGCTCTGGAATTCAATTCCGCAATCTGTAAAAATTGCTTCGGTAGGGGGAAGCTACAGGAAAGTAATTCACGATTATTTTAACACGGTAAACAGTTTAATGTGATTGCGTTTAAAACCTGCTCTTCTCGATATTTCTGTTTTCTCATACATTGTGATCGGTGGCCTCTGTGGTCAAATTGGTAGCGGTGCGTGCTATTACTCGATATGTCGGTGAGTTCGAGGTTCGAATCTCAGTCAGGGCAAGCAAAATCTTAATAATAGAAAAAGTTTTTTCTAATAGCGGTCACCCCTCGGCAGGCAATGGCAAACCTCCGAGGGTATTTCTGCCATGAAAAAGCTTCTCATTAAATATATCTGCCGTTCGGAGTCGGCACAAAACTGTAGGTCCCTCCATTTGTGGTATAATATAAAGACGCACACCACAAATGGTAGGAGAAGCTCGGCCAAACACTGATCTATATAGTGTACGCGCCAAAATTATATTTATATTATATATCATACTTTGTGATCGTCTGTCTCCTGAATGTAACTCAAACCTTAAAATGGTCATAAGTATCTATTGTTATTGTAATTAATTATTGTTAGATTTAAGTCTGTATTAAATATAACATATTTTGTAATTTCTATCTATTGATGTATTTAAAAGACTTAAAGTCACATGTAAGACACCCTCATATCCTAATTAAATAAATAACATAAAATAAATATTCGTTTATTGATTTTAGAGAGCTTAAAACAATTCGCTTAATAGCGAATACTTACAGTGGTCCATTTTGCTGCGCAAGGGCGCCTGTGACGCAATGCGCCGCGGTTAGCACATAGCGATTGTTAATGAGCGAGCCAGCACAGTTGGTTGACAAGCCGCCGGCTCCTAAAAATGGTGGAAGTGCATTGTTTGCACTGAATTCTAAGAGATAATAAAACAAAATCTACACTCACCTTGGTTGTACTCGAGCAGCACCATCCACGCGAACTCATTCAGATCGGCATTTGTGGCACTGTTGGTCTTATAAGATATTGTCACTCCGCCACAGGTGGGTGGGAGTGGCATAGATGCTGCGCGCTTAAAACCGGTGTCGCCGGTGCAGCACACATGTGGTCCGTTGCCATAGTCGCCGCGGCATTCGGAGGCACGCAGGAACTCGGGGTCGATGGGTTGGACGTCGCGTTGCTCCACCGACATCAATATTTGGCAATCGGAAATGGTGACGCATACACCGGGCCGTTGGTTTGGACTAAACAACGCTGTGCTGGATGAGTCAAAGAGAAAAAAAAACAAAACAAAACAAATTTAATGACGTTGAAAAGAGTTGTGTGACAGTGAGGTGAGTAAGCGCGTTGGATGTGCGCACCTGGGGAATCACCTTGACTGACCACACACTCTCAGTTTAAATATTCATTTGCTAACCCGATTTTCCTGTAGCTCATTTCTTGGCGCTTGCTTGGTCTAGTTTGAGTTTTTGTTATTTTTTACAATTCAAAACAAATGGCTAGACGCAGCATTCTTGGTTAAACATATTGTTACGTTTTTACCCTGAAACGCCGATGATTTCCAAAAGCCTTCAGGATTTTCGTAATGTTACCTTTGTTTACAAATAATTGACAACACTTAAGAACGCTATTCAATTCACGGACACTTATACATAATTGCGCACCGGCAACTCTAAAACTCTTAGCTTACTGCTTTACAACTTAATTCTTCAAAGTTTAATTACAAACTGAATTACCTAACGCAGTGGCAACGCTATTTTATACTCCGAGCTGCGTACACTGTGGCATCTCCGGAACATTATGGATCGTTATCGAAAGATCTCGATTGCCATTGTTTTATTTGCGTTTTCTCGAAGTCTCTATCTCTTTCTCGGTTTCTCTTTCTTTCGTTGTGAATTATACAACAGCACCAAATCTCCTTCTTGGAATCCTTCAGAATTTATCGCCTTGTCAGCCCTGGCCTTTATCTTGTCACTCATAATTTGAGTACGCTGCATAACACGATCATCCATGGCTTCTATATTTCGGTTCTTTGGCCGCGATGCAATCCTTGCAGTTGCCAATCCATTCTTTTATTGATTGCCGACATCTAACCCAATAGAACCTCTGCTTGATTTTCTCCATGGTATTCGTGATTACCAAGTTCCCTTAACTCGGTCGATTGTGGGAATATTTAAGAACATCGGGAATTCTTGCCTTTGGGACCACTATGAGATTTCGAGATAATTGGCTCTCCCCGCTCTCCGAAGTCCTATACAAACAGCCAGATATTATTTTTAAGCTGTTCCACTGCGTCCAATATGCTTTGGTGATTGGACTTTCTGCTGCCACTTGCTCTTTGGTTGGCCGTATGCTCATCTCCAGTCCATGAATCAGAAGTTCTAAATCCCGATCTTCCTGCTGGCATTTCCTCAGTTTCTCTGCCTACAAGTCTTCTGCTGGTGTTACTGTCATAAACCAAACAACTATTATGTCTTGTTTGGCCTCAGCTTTGGAGCAGTGCTTACATTCCAAGTTGCAAGGCCGGCGAGACAAGGCATCAGCATTTCCGTGAGCACTTCCTTTTTGATGCTCTATAGAAAAATCGTAGCTTTGTAATCTCTCAATCCATCGAGCCAGCTGTCCTTCTGGATTCTTGAATCGTTGTCCATAGAGGTACTTATGGAAATGTTTGACAGACTCTAACAACGCTAGAAGTTCTCTCCGGGTTACGCGGCAATTCTTTTCGGGTTCTCCAATTGTCCGGCTATAGTAGGCCACCACCTTCCCTTGTCCATCAATTACCTGCGACACTACACCTCCTATCGCATATCCGCTGGCATCTGTATCCAAAACAAACGGTTACCCTGGAACCGGGTATGCCAGCATTGGTGCAGTGCACAGCCGTTCCTTCAGAGCTTCGTCCTGTTCTTTATTTTATTCGAAGGCTATTTTTTTCCTCGTAAGTTCATGTAGGCTATTAGCAACACTTGCGAAGTTAGGGACAAAGCGACGGTAATAAGTGCGCAGTCCAAGAAAACTTCGAAGCTCGTGCAAATTTCTCGGCTTTGGCCAATTTATTATGAGACAGTTTCAGCAAAAATTTTTTTCTGATTCGCATATGTTGTTCGCTTTGTATATGAGTCTCGTATCCCATTTACAAATTTCTGAATTTTTACTCTTTCAATGTATTCCCCAGATGCATCTCCAAAAGCCATATGAGACTACCTCTCAATTTCGGAAGCAAATTCTTGTTTGATTTCTGGAAGCGATTCTCCAGTTCTATCTCGTAAATTTGTCTTCTATGCTTGCTCCCGTAACGTGTTTCTTCCGCACCCAATAACGCATCGTAGTTATCCCCTTCACGCTCGGGAACAGTTTGTCTTCTATACTTCAATTGTTTGCCGAAGCCAGCTTTTCAAATTGAAGTTTAAAAACCTGAAAAGGAACTTTACCATCAAAAGATGGCGATTTTACCTTAGGAACGTTTGTTGGAGTAACTGTACATTCAGCTGCAAATTACGAAAACAACCCTTCAACTCCTGCATCTCAGCGTCCAACTTGCCCTGCCTTTCTTCGAGTTGTTCTTGTTTTCGTTGTCTTTGCCTAAGTTCTCTTTCAGGCCTAATATTTCTGCCGACAGCTGTGACGAGATTTCTGACGATATCCGTAGTGACATCTGCGAAATGCTTTCCAACAACATGTTAATGTCCAAAGCTGAGGATTATTTACTAGCTCCTTTCTCCTGTCCTTCAACCATCATGCGTTTGTCCTCTGTTTCCTCAGGTTTACCTTGGAACTCGTTGTTGCCAACTTCAACTCCTTTTCGCTCCATAGCTTCCCACAATCGTGATACCAATTCAGCTGTTCTTCCAGAAGTTGCTAATTGGCGTGTTTCCAGCTCTTGCTTGAGCTCCTCAATCTTCAGGTCCTGAATCTTTGTCATTTTGTGCTATGATCCTTGGAATTTATTTAACAATCCCACTTTTGACACCAATTGTTACGTTTTTACCATAAAACGCCGATGCCTTCCAAAATCTTTCAGGTTGGACCACTGGATTGTTAAAAAAAACACGCTCGGATTTTCATAATGCTAACTTTATTTGTTTACAAATAATTGACAACACTTAACAACGCTGTGACTTCTCTAGCTTAATAGAGATGGTGACTCAAATTAGTTTGTTGAATAGCTACTGAAAATAGACAACGCTACCATATCCATCACTCGCGATGGCTACACTTCATATGTTATGGGAAACTGCGTTAGAACGATTAAACAACTTATTGATCATGTACATATGTATGTAGATATATCCAGATATGAGTAATGTGCAGTTCTGCCGCAGACAAGATTCGCAAAGAGTCTCTACAGAATACCAATTATACAATTCTATGGACTCATTGACAGAACAAGGTGATGTTTTTCACTACCCAACGGAGTTTCTTAACTCTCTAAACCCCTGTGACTACTACCAAATGAATTAAAGTTTAAAATTCATACACCAATAATACTTTTGCAAAATCTTAAGCCACCAAGTTTATGTAACCGGACACGACTCAAAATCGTGCGTTTTATGTCATATATTCTACAAGCGAATATTTTAACCGGGCCTGCAGCAGGAGAAATCACCATGATTCCAAGGATACCAATGATACCAACAAATATACCGTTTAGTTTCAAACGAGTACAGTTTGCCGTAAAAACATGCTTCGCAATAACTATTAACAAGTCACAATGGCAAATTTTCAGTATCATTGGAATTGATCTTCGTGTTTACTCACGGTCAGCTACATATGTAAATACATACCAGAGAACTGCAACGAGTGCAGAAATTGTGTGTACACTCGCGCATGTAGCCGTATTTTGCATGCTTTATTGTTTTCGTGTACAAACCGTCGCTTGTCTGTTTGCTCATAGATCAATACGATCATGACGATGCATACATGCTCGCTACATTATCCGTCGGACAAATTTGCGTCAGCATACAAAGTTGCATGTACATATGTATGTAACACACTCGCCGGCGACAAACGCTCGCGACACTCGAGGGTTGTTTGCGAGCCACTCGGGTTACCCGTAACAATATTTTTCTTTGCAAGCAGTAGTTGATTAGCGATCTTAAGTGTGTTTTCTATCATATTTTTTGTATTGTTTTTTTTTTTTACGTGATATGGCAGATACATAGTGTAAGAGAGTTTTTGAAATGTGATTTTTGTTCCTATAACTTTAATTTTCCATCTAGCAGATTAAGAACTTTGAAATTAAATTAAGTCTTATGAAATGTTTATTTTCATTTAAAATTTAACTCCTACTATTTAAAAATTTTTTAAATACTAACCCTACATGTTGGATCTCATGAAATGTTTTTGTTAAATAAATGTATACAATACATATTAATTAAAATTAACTAAGTCGTTTCTTTTATCTGTAAATAATAGGATAAATACTTATGGCGTTTTCTTTTCTACAGAAAATGTTGCCTTAACATTGCTCTCTGCGCACGTACACACAAGAGCAGGGCAATGAAGTGCAACATTTTTTGTAGAAAAGAAATCGCCATTAGTAGATGCCCGAGTGCACTCAAGTGTGTACATGCGCAAGTTTGCGCCTTCACATGCACGGCCAATCATGTGAACTACCACACTCGAAAATGTAATGATATATCCCGCACATGTCAGCCTTATGTTTATGAGTGAGCATGAATGAGCGCACAGCAGCAGACGGCTGTGCTTGCTTGTATCAAATTTTAGGGATGATGAATATGCACACTCGAGCGCACTCAATGCCGTTCTCTGGTACATACATATGTATATATCGCGCTGTCGCTGAATTGGTGCCCCACAAAATCAAACATTACTAATTCCAGGGAATGGAAACGAAACGCGGAATGTTGTGTTTAGAGATGTTTACAATTATTAAAAATTTACGCTCTCTTACTTTTATCTATGAATTTTTTGTTTCTGGTTTTTTACTCTTAATCAACAAAATATTTTTTTTTTTTGGTATTCGAATTTAACTTTATTACATTTAACTAATTTTATTTTTTTCTTAGAATTTTTTTTTCTTGTTTTTTTTTTTTACTTTTAATCAACATAATTTTTTTTTTTTTGGTATTCAAATTTAACTTTATTGCATTGAAAGAATTTTAATAAATCTCTTTTATATCATACAGTGCGCGAATTTGGGTTAGCCGCACATGCTTCTTGGTGGTTTAACATAAAAGTTTTTGTCAGAGATAACTGAATATACATAGAATATTTTCAATTTTTCTTTATTAAGAAAAAAAGAGAAAATATATTTACATTTCAAATGTATTACAGAAACAAAAAAGTGAAAATAATGAAAATACAACTTAAATATACGCGAACTTTACTTAGCCGCATTACAAAAAATTAGATAATTACATAAAAGGTTTACACAAAAGTTTCGCAAATGTTGTGCTCTTTATATGTACGAGTATATTACTTGGAAAATTCTGGCTGTGATCGAGTCAATTAACTTTTGCAGTATACCTCTCTCCAGTTCCAGCCACGCCTGCAAAATTGCTGTTTTAGCTCCTGCGCTGCTAAGTACTGGCGCCCATTCGCATACACAGCCCTTGCAATTATGCCCCAAACATTTTCGATGGGGTTTAAATCTGGACTTCTGGCTAGCCATTCAAGCAATCGTATAGAGCGCGAAGCAAAAAACTACTTTGCCTTCTTGGCAAATGAGCACATCATCTAACATATCAAAATATATTTTCCGAGTCCATTTTTAGGAAAACCCACCTTTATCATTACAGATCCACCCGCGAAATTACGGCTCATTTTAGGGGGATCATTTTCGCGCAGATCATGTCAGTAATAACTGAACCCATCAGGTCCGTCTAAATAAATTTTTTTTCGTGCCAGTTAACGGCCCAACTCATATGCTCCTTCGTAAATATAAGTCTGGCTTCTGTATTAGCAGGCGTAAGTTGTGGTTTTTTTAATGGCTTTTTCCACTTTATGTTTCTGTCTAAAGATACAATCTTTTGCACTCTTCTTTTTCCAATTGGGAGATTTAATTTTGCTACTATTTCAGAGGCACTCAACCGATTTTTAGTAGCTTCTTCTTTAATAATATTAACTTGCCGGCGAGTTATCTTGGTATTTCTCCTTGATTTTTTATTGGCTATGCCATATTTATCTTCTAATCAAAGAAAATTTCTCACGACTTTCTCTGACCTTTTGATTTGCCGGCTGATCGCTCTGTTGGAAAGACTATTTTCTTTCAAAATTTTAATTTGGCCCTTTTCCACATCATTTAAAAACTTTTTTCTAGCTATTTCAATCACACTATCGTCAACTGAATTTAATCACATTGAATAAGCGTAAATGTTAACAAAACTTCATAAAAAATTATTAAAAGTACAGAGAACTTACCGCTAAAACGATTAAAATAAGACTGCGGCTAACCAAAAATCGTGTTAGTTATCAGACAGTATTCACATTTTGTTGCTTTAGTACCGCTATGCTTTTGTTTTTGTAGGCATGCTAACTGCTATATGTATAGTTCCTAACAACTATTGTTTATAAAAACAAAAATCTGCGTGCGCAGTTACTTTCTCTCTAGTTTAAAAGCGCGGCTAACCAAAATTCGCGCACTGTATATCATACCGCCACGGGTATGTGCTATGTAGTATATATGTACATACTTATATCATAATTATGTATGCATCGAAATGAATCATATTTACCCTGAATTGGAACGGTTCGGCTCCAATGAATTTATAACCAAGCAAACTATGCGTCTGACAAAGCAACGTCATGGAAAGTGATGATTAGCCGAAGTATTTTGTTTATTAATCTTATTTTAGGAAATAACTAAATACGAAAATCCCCATATTTGAGTCTAATTAGAGACAGACTGAATCCATCGTTATCATACTCGGCTAAGGTATTCTTCTCCTGTCGTCGCTTCTTGCATTACAAACAACAACAAAGTGTTTCAAAAGTAGATATCGAAATCGTACTAGTTATGAACCAGAGTAGACGATGCAGCGTATTTGCATATAAACTCGTCCGTTCGTTATTACATATGTATATGCATACATAGATACATATGTACACACTCGTACATAATTACGTTAGTGGTTAATGACTGTCAGTAAGCTTAAAATGTCTTTTACGCTAAATAAATATTTGGCAATTAAATAAAAAAACATTACTTCTGTTTATGCACACTTGTATATACTCGTACATACATACATATGTACATATATAAATTTAAATAAATTGGTAAGAGTTTTAAGGTCAAATACTTTTAATAATCTTTTAGCGATCAATAATTAGTTACTATTTTTAGCAAAATTTATTTTGAAACGCATTATTGAGCATTCAACCTCAGGGAATTCAATGTTTTATTTTTATTTTTTATTTTATTTATGTATTTATTTATTTTATTTTCAAAAATTATTTCTTAAATGGATAATATTCTCATATATTTTTTTTTCACAATAAAGCAGAAGTTCATTTTCAGAAGCTCAAATAATAAGAAGTCTGTAGTCTTTTGTTTATGGATTCTATATACTATAGAAATTGCTCATCATTGTCAAATAGTCCACGGTCACTTAAATAAAAATTTTAACATATATATCTGCGTAGTTTATTAAATTCTAAAAATTCGCCACTACTTTCAAACAAAATTCGTGTGATAATTTCGAGATCATTGCGTAATGCATTTATCTTTATATCCTTTGCACACGAACACCCAATGAAATGACATTGTAAGGTTCCGCCGCTGTCACTTTTTTACTTACTAGATGTTTCGAAATATTGTGAAAATGCCGATTTAATGGGAAAAGCACTTAATGCCACAAATACAAATACGCGCAACATTTCGATGCCTTCAAGTCACTTGCAGTTCATCAAATAAATTCAATGTGCTTCCGATATCTTACGTCTGCCTCCGTTTTAAGGACTTAGGCTAACAAACCCCACTTGGGATCGAACACTTTTTTATCCTTCCTTTGCAAATATTTGTGTTTATGCAACGTTGAGCGCGGCTTTCAGCGATTGTTAAATGAAGAGCAGCGATAAAACTGAAGCATCAGCCTGCACAGTGGTCAACTTTTATACAAAGCAGAGCTACCAAAGAGTTTAAAGAATCTGGTCTCTCTCCTAGCGATAATTGTAACAGTGAGACCAATGAGACCAGTCGGCATAATCAGCTAAGCACTAATACATATTAACATACAAACACTTTCATGTGCTGGGAGCCAGTCAGACACCAGAAAGTCGCCTTATTGCTTCACCACCTTGGATCCAAATCGCTGCAGATTTTCAACTCATTCAATGAAGATGAAGTAGCCTACAAGTCGTTGATGCAGAAATGCGAGGATTATTTCGTCCCAAAAGTTAACATAGCTATGGAACGTCATATATTTTTTAAAATCCGGGTGAATTTGAATTTGAGCTCTGTCATGTGCCTTTGAAGGAATCCGCGAAGACCTTGTATTTGATATTTTCATTTGTGGTTTGTCACATAAATTTGAAAAAATCAAAGAAAGGCTTTTAAGTGAAGGAGACGCGAAGCTGGATAAGGCGATAAATATAGCTAAAGGTATGGAATTAGCAAAAGAAAATGCGCATCTGATTGGGCAACCATGTGAACATGACGTCGGTGCAGTCGCAGCGTTAACGCGTCTCAAAACGGTGGGTGGATATTGGAAAGATTCGCAGCAGTCAAATGAAAGTCAACATTATGCAAAAAGTGAGCACAAACGCATAGAAGTAAGTGCTCTGCACTTAGAGCTAAATGCCATGCTTGCGGTAAATTTAATCATTTCGCCAAGTTATGCCTTTCGAAGAAACGTAAATATATCCAAGTAAATCAAACAAGTGAAGAGAGATGAGAGCGACAAATTGTTTGTTGGAGTGTTAGGGAAAAGATTAGGCTCTGAAAAGAGAATTAAGCAGAATGGTGAATTTGAATGTTATTACGCCTGTCACAAAGCATACAGAGTGGGTGAGTTCAATTGTGTTAGTCACAAAGCCTAATAGTAATATTCGATTGTGTTAGGATCCACGAAATCTAAATAAAGCAATTTTGCGTCCAACTTTTGCGTTTCCAAGCATTGATGAATGCAAATCTAAATAAGAAGGATCAAAAACTTTTAGTACGTACTCTTGATGCAAATTCAGGGTTCTGCATCGTGCCCTTAAATGAAAACTCATCCAAACTATTCGGCAGATATATGTATGTAGGTTTCTGCGTTTGCCATTCGGAAATGGTGAGATTGTTTTCCTGAACTGCAAAGATTTATGGGTATGATTAACTACCTTGGAGCCTTTATAAAAAATATGTAGTCCAAAAATAAAAGTTTACGTGATCTGCTGAATAAAGATATACAATGGCATTGGAATGAAGTTCATAAAAAAGAATTTAAATATTTAAAATCGGAACTCAATCAAGTTCCGGTACTGGCATACTTTGATGCGTGCAAGCATCTGTAGACGCCTCAAACTTTGCAGTAGTTGCCGCTATTTTTCACTAGCAAAATCCCATAGCATACGCTTCAGTTTCTTTAACGAGTGCCCAAATACATTACGCGCAAATAGAGAAAGAGCTTTTCGCTATTCTTTTTGGCTGCGGAAAGTTTCATCAGTACGTTTACGGTTTAAAAGTAGTTGTTGAAACTGATCATAAGCCTTTGGTTTCATTGTTCAACAAATATGTATATGTTAAAGAAAAAACAAGTCGATAACCAAGTAATGCCTTACTACAATTCAAAAGATGATTTGTTGGTCGTAGATGGTTTTTAACTAAAAAACAATAGAATCGTAGTTCCAATAAATCTTCTTAAGAAGATGCTTTCTCACATACATGAAGGCCATATGTACTGGCCTAACATTACAAATGATATATTCAATGTAGTTTCAAGTGGCAAACTTGGCTTGAAATATAAAAATGCAAACCCAAAAGAAGAACTTAGTAGTAATGAGATAGCAGATATTCCTTCGTACACGTTATGTAGGTTGCGACTTGTTTGAGTTTAACCAAAATCGTACTTGTTGGTTGTTGGGTCAGTTTTTCAGTGCAAGTTGAACTATGTTTGTCGTTTAAACTAAGTTTAAACTCAGTATGCAGTTTTTCAGTCAAGTTTTAACGGCCGATTGTGCACTGTTAAACTTAGTTTAACTTATCAGCTGTGTACAGACTACTTTGTTTTGGTTGCAACAAATATAATTGAGTGCAATGAAACTGAGTTTAACTAAACTTAGTTTAAACCCGCTCTGAAAATCTGGACCTAAATATATTGAGTTGGAGGTTTTAAGCTCAAGTGCAGCAAGCTCTTTTGTTCATAAAAAGAGTCAAACTCAAATCTCTTTATTCGAGAGTGGAATATTGACCACACCACTTCTAGCCCTTATAAGCCACGTACAAATGGTCTTGCAAAAAGTAAAAGGAATGCTTTATAAGTGTCAAGAAGAAAAAAATGACTGGTACACAGCACTTTTGCGTTACAGAACTACTCCGAAAAAAAATTTACCTAGTCCGAGTGAATTACAAATGCCTCGAAAATTAGGAACAAAAATACCAGCACTATCGCAAAGTTTTCAAACCAAAATAGTTGATGTATCCTCTTTAGAACTGCAATTAGAAATCAAAATGAAAAGTCGAACGGAAATAAAGAAATTGTAGTAAACGAAAAAGAATTCGTAGTAGATACAAAAAAAAAAGAAGTTAACTTTGTAGACAAAAATGACTTAGCCATGAAAAGTGTAGAAAAACCCAATAAAACGAATGTCACTTAAAAAGGCAGAAAAATCATTCCACCAAATAGATTAACGTACATTTATATATGAACTTTTTTAAATGCATATGCTATTTACATAATACTCATTTATTGTAAAAAAGGAAAGATGTTGTGTTTATACTTAATAATGTATGTAAGTACTATTTATATACTAACATAAGCAACCCTGAATTTTCTATAACATCTCAGTGTAAAAAAACTTTAATTTAATAAAGAGAGTCGTTGCCTGACAGTCAAGATATACATAACAAAAACCATAAATGTCGTACATACTAACTTTACTGAAGCAGAGCGTGGAGAGATTAAGAAAAAGCACGTTTTTTAGACGAGACTCGTCTGCTGGCACTTGAATGCGTTGCTTAGCTTGTTACAAAAATTGTTGTTCTCGTACATACATACATTTGTTTTATATGCAATTATAGCTAGTATGTACATATTTATTTTCGCCCACTCACAAGTTAGCATCTAAATATATACAAATAATATAAAATCGCTTATAAGAAAAATTTTTTCAACGGCTAATCTCACAAAGTTCTGAAGTGATTTTTATAAACTTTTTATTAAAAAAAAAAGACTTTGCCCTAGGCTCACGAGCGGCATACTTAATTTTTTTAATTTTCCGAAATCAAACCCCTTTTCTTTCGGGTTGAATTTTTGAAAAACCAAAAATATTACAAGCATAAGGTTTTTCATTCGCCAAATGTAGCCTACTGCGTAGCGTGTTTATATGTACATACATACATTAGCAGCTAAGAGAGTAAAACAACAAAGCAAAAACTTTGAATTGCGTGTACAAATTAACGCAGAACAAGTGAATTAGCGCTAAACAGCGTACGTTTGCTGGTGCACAATCAAATGCTCATATAAATTGCCGCATGTATGTATGTATGTATGTCTATACTATTATATAAAGCTGATTATAGGGGGAATGTTTGGCATGGTTTGACTCTTAAAGTACTGAACGGATTTTAATAATTCTTTTTTTTTTTTAAATTAAGCCTTTGTTCAGAACAGCTGAGTGGCATACTTCTTTTTTTTTTTATTATTGGAAGATAAACACCTTTTTTTAGCGGTAAAATTACAAAAATTAAAAAGCAGAACAGATATACTGCAATTTTTAATCGAAATAGGCTATGAAAAAATATTTGATGTTTTCATTTTCAAATTTTTAAATAGAAAAGAGAGTGAAGCAATTTTTCCATTTTCAACATGGGTCTAATTCTTTTAGAGGACTTAACTTTTTCATATGGAGAAAAATTCTTAAATAACCGTGGTAATTGGAACTTATACAACCTTATGTACATACTTACATATGTATGTATATGCGTGAGACAACGTTTAATATTAATCAGCTACAGCAATTTTTATTCAAATATGAACCAAAGCTAACATCAGAGCAGTTACTAATATATGATAAGGTCATATCTAGCATGAACAATAACACAGGAAATGTTTTTCTTTTATAGACGCTCCTTGAGGAACAGGCAAGACTTCTTTTGGCGAAGGTTCTTAGTGAAGCCAAAATTATTGTTGCTGTAGCCTCTTCTAGCATTGCTGCTACTCTTCTAAGTAGGGGAAGAACTGCCCCTATGAATTTTTGAAGATTCTATAAAATGTCTACGAATAAAATGTATAGATTTCAATTTGCGTTAACTCGTGTGGCGTCACCACGGTTCGAGATGCTCTGCAATCCAATCGACATAGCTTCGTACTCTGGTGTAGATGCCCGGAAAATTCTCATGGCCACAGCCGCGTCCAAAGGCCACGATGCCCTCTATTACCCAAGATGTTGACTGTAGGCGCATGAGCGGCCCGCCAGAATCTCCGCTGCAAGCGTCTTCATTGTAGACCCCACCCGCGCAGAGTTGCTCATCAGCAACGTACAAATATTTCTCGAAAATATGGCGACATTTCTCCAAAGCATAATGCGGCAAGCGAACTTTTTTCTTTGTCCTGCTATGCTTAGCTAAAATATAAACAAAATAATACAAAAAAAAAAGTGTGAAAAGGTATGTAAATAAGCAGAAATAATGTTTTATGATTGTTCGCGCCTTACACAAGCCGGTGTGTCCCCAGCCAGCTACCATGAGGAGTGCGCCGTCCTTAAGCTCCTGTTGGAGGCTAGCAGTGGGCAGACAAATGGGCTGCAGATGATCATTTAACTTCACCGACTTGTCCATTCGAATCAATGCTATGTCGTTGTGCTCATTAATGCGTAGCTCACGATCAGCACCGTAACGCTCGTGCACGATGATAGACTCAATGCCGAGTCGCCGATTGGATGGCGACGACGACGACGGCAGGCACTCGTGTTGATTGCATTTCTCCGGGGACAGAAAATCTTCATCTCCGATCCGTAAAGATACTCTACGATGTCAGTTAAATAATTTGAAAATATTGCGTCGTCAAGATTAAGTGCGAAATGATAAATTCAAATACAACCTAGTACATACATACATATGTAATTATATTGTATTTATCCGGAACACTTACAGTTTACCTATTTTCTGCTCCACTTGCCCAATAACACAATGCGCCGCAGTTATAACGTAACGCTCGTTGATCAAGGAGCCAGCGCATTCTGAAACCAGCGAGCCGGTTGCTTAAATAATATAAAACAATAATAATAACAAACAAATGCACTGGAAATTCAATTACTGCATAACTTAGTTTAGGGAACTATTTAATAGGCGAAACAAGTGAATTAAATTTTTTTTATATACACACACACGCAAATCTATAACTGACCAGTTACATATTCCAGCTTAACCATCCAAGTAAACTCGGTTATCTCTGCCTGCTCTCCACCCAAAATCTTATTCGAGAATGTCAAGGCACCACATCGTGGCGGCTCAATGAAAGCGACATTCTGACGTTCAAGTTCAGGCCTCTGGCTCGGGTTTGTCCCCGGAAAAATTATACGCTGCTGCCAATCCGCATTGGAATCGCGAAAATCGGTCTCATTGGTGCAGCACACGAATGGAAATTTTCCAATTGCATCAGCGCCTCCGTCACACTGCGACAAACGAACGAAACGATATTGAGCCGTCAGTTGCTTTTGCAGTACAAAGCGCAGAGATTTGCAATCGTAAATAGAAATGCATTTGCCCGCGTTCTGGTTGGGATTAAGACAATTTGCCGCTAGAAAAAGAGGCCTTTCAAAATCAAATTTATTTCCGTACACACAGTGAGATATTTTACCTGTTCCGTCAGCGCTTGGGTCAAACGCAAAGATCGTGACACCTGTCAGCAGCCAAAATCCAATTTGAAATCCGACTTTTAGCATATTTTGATATTGACGGATGTACTTGTAATTTGCGACTAATTCTGGGAGCAGCAAAGTAAGCGCTGAGTGAGAACAATTGAATGGCGTGGCTTAGTAGGGAGCTTTTTGAATTTAAAATGAAGCTTTTAGTAGAAATTTAGCGGTTCTAATGGGAAAGAGGTATTTGTAGTTGACACTAGACTTGCGCAAGTAAAGCAAAATGCGACGAAAGTGGCGTTAACTCGACGTTCACAAAGTTATTGATACTTTCTCTTTTTTAAGTAAAATCTATACCTTTTAGAAATGTTTGAAAAACTTGCTCATCAAATCCCATTTTTGTTTTATAAATACAAGTACATATATATTTCTTTGTGTTAATACTTTGTTGAAATTTCCTTCAAAATGCGTACATATGTATGTACATATCTACATGTATGCAGTTAAATTTAGTTGTTACTCTTGCAAATAAATAAATAAAAAATAAATCGCTTTAACAAATTTTCCATAAACCTTTAATTGTTAACCCTTTACCAACCATCAGCCCTCACTCTCATTTCATGACCATTTTCATATGCTGCTCGTAATTTGATATTTTTGAATAGATATTCGAAGAACAAACAACGCCAAATACACTCCATCCCTTTGATTGCCATATAAACCGCCACATAAACAGATGAACTCAATGACTCAAATGACAGTTAAGTTGAAAATCACTAATTTGTGAAATCACATTTCATTTCATGTTATCTGTTATCTAAGTAATAATTTCTTTCACCCCACAGCCTCGAGCGCAAAACGATGGGTTCAAGGTGCCACATAGAGTCTCCACAGGGTCTATTCGCTGAACTGTTCGCCAAGTCTAAAATCTTTTGCAGTAACCTTTTAATTTCCGCCAATTTCCTTTTGCTCGCAATCTCCTTCTTTATGTGAGTGCGTTGGGAAGGGCATGCGAGCTATTACAATCGCAACAAAACTCAATTCCCCTTAAAGTAAGCAAAGTGAGCTTTCTTCAGGGTCAGTAAGCGCGTCGTGCAAAAAGGGTTAAAACGCTGGCGGGTGGCGCGAACGCGGAAAGGGTGGGGAAAATGTCAGCAACAGTTAATCGCGGGAAATTCAAATGGAAAGTAAAACTTTTTCTATGATTATTCCATTTTTTACTGAATCCGCTATTCGCATTTGTGTTGCAATAAATATTTGTGTAGGTGGGTGTGATGAAGTCACATTTAGTCGCTGGGAATACACAGCATATTTACATACATACATACATATGTATATACATACACGAAATGGAGAATTATAAGGACGAATACATTTTTTGACTAAAAGGAATCTTGAAGTAAGCCCCAAATTATGTCTACATAGTTATTTTCATTGCCTCTTTTAGTAAATCGTAAGAAGAAATTTTTATTTTTGACTTAGATTTTAGGTCCGTTCGTTTAAAAGTCCAGCAATAATAATCCAGAAATTTCTGCGCTTTTTGGAATATTCTCTCACAAAGAGAGATGCTTGCAATTTTTTTTTTTAATTTAAAAGCTAAAGTTTAAAAAATACTTTCTCAACTATCATAAACTATACTAAAAGCAAGGCACATCAAATTGGTAGCCGCAGCAAACTTTTTTTTTGAACTTTTTTAAATTTTATTTTTTATTTTAATTTGAATTGTCAAATTTGGAATTTCGTTGTGATAAGAATGCTTTCAGTACAATTCAAGGTAGCTTTTAAAAGCAAAAACAAAATATACAGAGCTCAAAATTTTTTTTTTAATTTTTTTTACTGCTGTTACCTATTGAATGTGCCTTGACTAAAAGCATTATTTTGTAAACAAAAAATATAAACAAGTAGCGAAAGTTATCATAAATTCGGGCTAAACCGAATTTTATACACCCTCGCGATTGTATGGGGCGCTGCCACGCCCATTTTACAAATCGTCATGAAAACCCAGCGTCTTTGTTTTAAATCGCTCCAAATATCAAATTTTAAACGACTTTGTCGAATAGATAGCGAAAAACGAAGTTTTTGCATTTTTCCAAACTTCCGTTACATGTGCGGTGGGCGTGGTTATGGTCCGATTTTTGACGATGATACTAGTGATATCAAGGACAGTATGCCTACCAAATTTAGTGACGACACCTGACACTGTTATTGAGATACAGACTATTTCGCAAAATTTCATAAAAATCTGTCACCTATGTTGACCGATAATATAAAAGAAAATAATATATTATAATATGATCAAAGTGCTATTTAAGAATGACAACTTAAAACTGCAAGAAGACCTCGGTTGTATCTACAGATATTTAAAAGTCGGCATCCATAGCGCTTTGATAATAAAATAATAGTGAAGTGAGACTAACACTGTCCACTGTAATGAATAAATGGAAGAGTAACGCGATACCTAAATGTATCAGTTCTCTGATGGAATGAATTATGTATATTAAATATTAAAATAATATTGAGGTGAGACTAGCACTGTCCATTGTAATGAGCGGGACCAAATAACGCGATGTTTACTGATGGCCATTTTCTCTGTATTGAGACTTCGTCAGTCCAAAAAGACCCTAACCAAAGCTATATTTTAAAACTATGTATATTTTAAAACTACATATAATTACTTATAATGAATTTTATATTTTTTAACTGTAATTACATATGTATAATGGATCTCGTTTACAGTTTGTTGTTTTATGGTATACGAAGTTAAATGAAATGAATTAAGTGATTGTATAGTTATAAGTTTTAGGCTTAGAAAGCCGTAATAATAAATAAATAAATAAAATATGAACTTAAACATTTTTACGATAAAATAATAATATTTGTTTACAGATACATTTTAAATAAATTAATTTATACTTAATCCCAAATTTATGATATAACTACCACCCACCAAAAAACTTGAATCGCGTAAACTCCACTTGGAATTTTTCACATTTGAGCAATGTGTATTTAACAATGTGTGCTAAGTAATGACGGGATGCTTATTATGTCAAAACGGCAACATTCAAAACTTATTTACATCACCTTAACCCATAAACATACATTGGAGGAAAAAGACTCAATAAAGTTTAGAATTAAAAAATACGCAAATAAATAGCTAAACAATCAACAAAAAACATTCAAGCCCAGTCCGTGTAATGACAATACATCAACCTTATTTTAAGTCATAATTTTGAGCTTTTTTTTTAAGCGGCAATATTTTTTTCCAGCTGTTTGGTTTTTAGATGTTTATTCAAATACTGATTTCTAAAGTGTAACCTACACCTGAAAAATAGTTTCTTAATTTTCCTTAGACAAAAATACATCTTTACTATTTTCCTGAAGATATTCACTTAAATTTTTGATTGCGTTAAAATCATTTACATTAACTGATATAAAATGTTTTTCGAAACATTTAATCTAATGCAAAAACTGTGAATTTGCCAACACAAAAATCGAATTCGTCAAAATGCTTTTCACATATTTTCGCCGAATCGGAAAAATTTAGTATTTAGAAAGCTTCGACCCACTTCTTCCTATGCTGTCAGTACTTAGATTTTTAATAAAATAGTTGTTTATGGAAACAAAGATCTTTTTTTATCGTTGCTTTAGGAAGTTTTTGAGTTTGCAGCTCTATAATCCGTTCAATTTTAGTATTCATAGTAATGTCCAAATTTTACTCGGCTAAAATGTATGGCTGATTGATTACTGCGATTTATTTTTGTCGATGGTTTTGCTGAATTAAATACTCATAAGTAAGTATAAGGGGAGCTTTTCATGAAGCATCAATCCTATAAGCTTGTACGCTCATTTCATTGCAGAACTTGATTTGTGTAAGCTTTTACAACAACAAAACAAAATTTGATTTATTTATTTCTCAATCAAATCTAAAGAACGACGCAAAACAAACTGCAGAACCACGGTTGCCACTGTTGGTTGTTTCCAACCAAACTTGGTGTTTTTTTTTTATATTTTCGAATTTGGTTGTTTGGTAGATTTTTCTCTGATTTGGTTTTTTTTTTTAATTAGAAATAAGCATATTTTTTTTACAAAAAGTATTATTGCATACTGAATGTGAAAAATGAATATCAAATATTATGGAGAAAGTTGCTTTAAAGAGCTAAGTGATTTTGTTGTCAATTTAATGTGTCTTCCGCACAACTCAGCAGCAGCTGAAAGGACATTTTTTGATCGACTATGTATCTCTTATGAAAACTAAATTAAGAAATCGATTAGAATTTCAAACGTTGAATGATATAATGCTTTGTAAGGAGTTAAGTAGAAGCACAGGCAGCCCAATCTATGTTTGTTCATATAAAGACTTATTTTAATGTTTTACTTTTTTAAATTTTTTTCAATGTTTTTTATCAAAACGTCGTTCCTTTAAAACTAAGACTACTGAATTTTAGTTGATCTCATTAAACATATCTATGTCAATGTAGTTTAAATATGTACATATGTATGTACAGTGCACTCGCGGTAACGTGAACTAATTAAAACCAAGGGAGTTCACGTTAGTGAAAATGTTCACGTTAGCGATTGTCGAATTTGAAGACGCAAAATAACTTCAAATTGCTAAATTCAGGATTTTTACACATTTAAATGTAAAAGTATTTTATTATTGCCATTAGTATGTTCATGGGTATGAACATACATATTAAATTGCGAATAAAATTTCACATTAGATTTATTCATTAAAAAAATCCGTTATCTTTTTCTGCTGCTTTTTCCTTTCTAATAGCTGAAATACTGCTTTCTCCCTTAAGTGTCTAAGTACACTCATGTCGCTTTGATCAACCATTGCATCTCCAGCCCATTGCAATGCCTTGTTAAAGATTTCAACTGCCTCACTTGCGGCAATTTTCTTTATGGGGTCTTCGGCAATACAATCATCATCGTCACTTTCTTCAATTTCATGGATTTCGGTGATTTCATGGATTTCCGTGGTATCATCAACACAAGGGTCATCGTTCCACTCTCGAACCATTGGCAATGTAAACTCAACCTAAAATAGAAAAAAGTAATAATGATATCAAAGTGTGTCGTAAAACTTCTACCTGAGGACTCAAGTCCTGAAGGAGATCAACTGACATTCGCATTAAAGAGTTTATTTCTGCACTCCATTTGTCTTTCAGGATACTTAATGGAATGTTATATTCAGGGTCCTCCTCGTTTCCCATTAAACTTAAAATGTTTTTCCAACAATTGGCAAGAGTTTCTGTGCTGACCCGATCCCACGCGACAGATAAAAGGGTAACAGCATCTTTCAACGTTACATTTTTCATTGATTCAAGCAAATCTAAGTTTTTTGCTGCTATTGAAGCCAACAAACTGTTTCTGTAATATAACTTCGTTATTTTAATCGCATTTTGTTCTATAGGTTGGATAAGAGGGGTGACATTTGGCGGCATAAACATGGCAATTATATTTCCATCTTCTGTTTTTAATTCTGCTTCACTTGGATGAGAGGGAGCGTTGTCAATAAGTAATAGTGCCTTTATTGGTAAGTTCTTCCGCTTTAGAAACAATCTTACCTGGCCAAAAGCAAGAATTTATAATAATTATTAATTAAGCGAAAAAATTGTTTACCTGTGGCACAAAAGATTGATGGAACCAATGTTTAAAAATGGCAGACGTCATCCAGGCTGATTTCGAGTTCTTATAATCCGTAGGGCAACTAAAGTGTTTAAAGCTGCGTGGATTTTTTGCCTTACCAATTACTAAAAGTTTAAGTTTATGTGCACCCGATGCATTTGCGCAACAGAGAAATGTTATACGCTGCTTCTCCGTCTTTGTCCCTGGAGCAGTTTTTTCATGCGATGATACATACGTCTTATCTGGCAAAAGCTTCCAGAATAAACCAGATTCGTCAGCATTATACAATTGGTCATTACATAACTCCATTTCCTCAATTTTTTGTTTTAGTTTCAGTTTAAATGGATCAACCAATTGAGGCTGCGATTAGAGTTTTTCTCCAGATACTTTAAGCAATCTAACTCCGTATCTTTTCTTAAATCTCTGGAGCCATCCGTCACTAGCATTGAATCCGGTCGCGTTTTCTTTAAGTAGGGAATGCAATTCCTTAGCCTTTGCTTTTAGCATTAATCCACATACAGGACAATTCCTTTCGCGCATCCGGATGAACCAAAGGTATAGACTTTTTTCCATAGCTGGAAGCTCTGACGATTTTAAAGTTTTTCTTTTTCCCGGTCCTTGGTATGTATTATTCACGCATTTTAAAATGGCTTCTTTTTTCTTTTTAATACTGCATATTGTTGACTTAGCGACATTATATTTTTTTGCTAAGTTAGTCACACTTGTTCCTTTTTTCAGACTGTCTAAAATGTCTGCTTTTTCTTTTAATAGCAAACACTTCGATTTTTTAGAACTCATTCCGATTGATTGATCACTCCGCGAAAGAAAAAACCTTCAACTGAAGTAAGTCGTTGTCATATGGTAAAAATTTGCGCAAATTTTTCAATATTAGGGGATTCCCCGAACTTAAAAAATAAAATTTATTGTATTCAGTGTTGTCCGTATGTTAATAAAAAGTGTAGTGAACAAAACAAAAATTTTGTTCACGTTACTGAGCTTTCTAAGTAAGTTTGTTCACGTTACAGAGTAGTCAATGTAAAAAAAAGCGTGTTCACGTTAGCCGGTGTTCACGTTAGACGGTGTTCACGTTACCGCGAGTGCACTGTATATGTAAAAGTATTTCATAATACTCTGAATTTGTGTGAAGTATAAACAATGTGATTTGTTATATTTCTATTTTCAATGTGACATGTGCATATAAAATACCTTCATATAAAAAGTAAATAAGTGATTGGGCGCACTAGTCTTTAGATGCAATATGAATTTGTATTTCAATAATTTTTGTTTTTGTAATAAGTTTTGTATTTTGTAATAGATACGTGAAAAACAAAGTTGGTTGATTTTTTTCAGATCTTGGTTGGTTATTTTTTTTTACAAGTGGCAACCGTGTACAGAACATAATACATACATACATACAGACACATTCGAACGTAAAGATGTGCATACATATACATATGAAGGAATGTGTAAGATCAGCCAAACAAAAGCCTCAGCGTTATTTTGTAGATACGCAATTTAGATGTTTCTGCTCTGCCCAAAATGACTTTGGAGTTGGGGATGAGAATTGCGAAGCTGATGAGCAATCAAGATTTCCCTATTGTTTGTCTACTTGTGGCATTTCCATTCGCCTGGAAGTCCTTTGTTTAGTAGTTTTTGAATATTTGGTTTATTACACATTTTTTTCAGCTGAGACGCAAAAATGCCACCGACGAAAATGATGTCAATGCTCGTCAAACCATATCCACGCTCGTACAATAAACTAGGCGAAACAAAACGCTGTTAAAAAACGCAACGTTCAATTTAGATGACACAGCTTGACGTTTGACGCCACATAAAAACACGTTGAACATAAAAAAATAAATAAATAAAAACTGCGAAATTATTATCCTTAAAGGCGATTCTAATTCATTGGCACACACATTTGATTTGCTGATAGCATTTACGACCAAAATAACAACTGTGCCTGGCCTATTGCACTCTGGGCAGGATCACCTTTTTGAGGAAATGTTTGCGAACACTGTTTGATGGAGTTTTTATTGCTATGCTGTGAGCTTTTTACGATTTTTGCATTTGGCAAATTCACGCGCAAAAAAAAAAACACAAACAATGCCATCCGAAACAAAACGGTAAGTTAAAGAGATTGTTGTGGTGTTGCTGATGGTGGTCCAAGGGGTGGTGGATTGATGGAAGTGCTCAAGCCACAATTTCAAGTACAGTGTTTAACAAACGTGCGAATGAAATGGAAATTCAAATTTCGTAATGATTTTACCATATATTATACTATATCTCTTAAATTGTTCATACATACATTTCATTTTAGAAAATATTCAAAACTACAATGGAAATTCCTAATTTGTATACAATCAAAATTAGAATTTGGAGAGTTATGTTTACTTTACAGCCAAGTCCACATTTGTACGTATGTATGTACATATATATTTATATTTGCATGCACGAATGTGAAAAAACGTTCACTTAAATCAAACCTAAATTTTGGTAATGCGTTCGATGGACGTAAGACCCTTGACAAAAATAAAGTAAAAAACAAATAAATATTACTTTTTAGCCGACTGAAACTTGCACTTGGCTTTACTGAAACTAAATAGGCTACATAACTGCATACCCAGAATTTTTCTAAAAGTCCTGAATAAAAAGTTTGAAATTTTAATAACAGTTTTTTAGAAATTTGTTTAAATATTTATGGACATTGCTAATTTAAATACCAAATGTTAATTTGGTAATGCAAAACAGAATACCCAGTTTTTTTTGTTGACCGTTTCATATCAACGTAAAAAATTAATAGCATTTAATATAAAGTTATTAGCCGCAATACAGCCTACTACTTCACTACTTTATATCCTCTTTGAATAAATATTCTTTACTCGCTTAGGTATTAATCGAAATATTCAGCCGAACATTATTTTACACTTAATTTTATTGAAATTATTACTTCATCATTTACCCAATGCATAATTACCATAATATTATATTAAAAAGTCCCACTGTGCTTCAGTTAGAGTTCGAAAAAGATTATTTGCCTAAGATTTGGATATTCGAGTACCCTTTGGGAAATGTTTACATTCCGTTATGCATGGAAAAGTATCTGTGAAAAGAGTGGAGAATTATTCGTCTCCTCTTTTAAACACGATAATATTCAGCAGAAGTAATTGTACTACTTTTTTTACTTTATTTTCCAAGTGAAGTTATCGATCTCTCCAGTTAGAGATTGCAGGGATTTTATTTCATTTGGTTTTCTTTTCATTAAATGAATGGCGACAATTAAAACAATTGAAATATCTATACATATACTTATATACATACATATGTATGTATGTATATATAAATAAAAATAAAATATGTCTTTTTGTTTAATTGAAGATTAAGTGATTAGATCTTATTATGTATCTAAATATTCATTGAAGCAAATAAGTACATAATAAATGTATATTTATAAATTTCCCTTTTATTTCTACGAGTAGCGGAAAGCTTCTAAGCGAAAGTCCACAAACATTTCCTGCTGGTGCGACATTTCTACACGCATTAAACAAACACAGTATGTCTTTTTGTAATTTTTATAGCATTTTTATGTTTTCATAGTTCACATTTGGAGCACTGCATTAACCGAGGTCTTAAATGTTTCAACATTAATTCACTTAGCAACAAACCCAAAAAGGATATTGGCAAAAAAATGCATGGAAATAAAAGATTTGTATGAAATACCTAAACATATCTACTTCTGGATTTGATAAATTCTATAACAAAGAGTTAAAGGAAAAAAGTGTGAATTGCAAAAAAATCAGGATTGCACACTTTTGTGAGAGAAATATCTTGTAAAAAAATTCGACTAACACGCGCCACGCCTCAATTAACTGCGCCGACGAACGGATATGCAAATTTGCACGAATTTCACTTTTCATGCAAATAAGCAAACTTTCTTAATTAAATGCGCAATTTTATTACACCGAAAATAGTTCGGTGTGGAATTCACGCGATTGGAGCAGAGCGCTTGAGTGCCAGAAGGGTAGTCAACCAGCTAGCCGGACCATTGGAGGGTAATCAGGATTACCGCTTGCATAAATCACTTCGCCCTGACTGCTACGATTCTTTGCGAATCACATCTCCACCTCCGCCACCAGCGCTGTCGTTGAAGTAGCGGCAACAGCAAGGAGCAACAAATTTAATTAGCAAGCAAAGCGTGCAACATAAATGCTGATGCAGTCAGCAACAAAGTTTTGAGGTAATTAAGCTTGGTGAAATGGATTCCTTGTTCTTTTTCGATGGTGCGAGTGGTGCACTGCAAAACGAATAGCGTGTTAATTTATTTATTATACAAATTTATTGTAGGTTTGAACATTGCTATGCGAAGCGCTTAAAATATCTGTACCACTTGGGAGAAACGAATTTGAGATATATAATTGTATTAAATTCTATAAATGTACAAGTATCTGTGGTCACAAGCAATAACCGCTTAAGTCGATTGTAAATTGAACATTTGTGGCTTAAAGTGTCGTATGGATGATTATTTGTAGGTAAAATTGTTTGACTCAAGTTAAATTTCACATTTGCATAGATACTCGTATATCTGGGAACGAAATAAATTATAATAATCTCGAAGAAGCCTTAAATTTGCATTAAGTAGACTGAAGCGATTATTATTGTGACCATAGTTTTTTATACTTTTATCTTTGGCAAAAAATATTTCTCGTTTTAATTAAGCTTTGTACATTTGGTCATCGATGTATGTTATGTTGAACTTTGTAAAAGAGATTTGGAAGTTAAGCTTGAAGATTTAACACTTCCATTTATTTACTCTATTTGCTACACCATTCATGGAAGATTAAATAAAATAAATAAATGTATTAAATATTTACATTATGAATTTATTTTAATACCAACACAATCCCTACCATAATTGATAAGCATAGACGAATTCCTGTCAATATCTTCTTCGTGCAACTATGAGTATAAGCACAGACATACTCGTATTCATTCCTACCTACATACATACATAGGTGCATGCAAACTAAAATTCATGTAGTTTTCTTATCGTTGCACTTCTGAAGTGAGCTACAAAACTAGAGCAACTGGTATAAAAGCAGTTGCGAAATTGCGGTAAGGCAGACATTTCCAAAAGTGAAACATCATCAGGAACTTACTACAAAATGTATAACGGCAAATACTTAATCGTCATGGCACTGCTCCTTTTCTGCCTGTTCTGCCAGCAGGCTGTGGAAGCGCGCTTCGGCAAAATTGGCCATGAAGTGGTGAGTTTATACCATTTACACGAACACACATTTTCAGCGCTGAATTTTCAAAAACCAATTTCTTAACAATTTTCTCGTAGCACAAGGCCGCCCACAAGGTGGACAAGGTGGCCGGTCATATCAACAAAGTCAAGCACGTGATCGAAGCTGGTGGCGCTGTGGCTGGAATCATTGCTGGGGCTGCGGCTGCTGCACCCTAGAACATATAAATACATACATTACATATGCAGAAAAGTATATACATAAGTACATATGTATGAATGTAGTTCCCAAATAAATAAATTTTAGATATGTATCAAGCACACAAAATGTATTTAAATTTGACCAAATTCAATTGTTTCATAATAGATATGTATTTATTTGAAACGAGTTTCTTCGCTTCGCCATTAAATTTGAGGAAAAGGATTTAGCAGTGACCATGAGACTCGTATAGGGAAAGTAGTATATCAATCTATAAAATATTCAAACATTCGCTTGAACCCAACGTAAACATTGAAACTTTACTGGTCGGGCAGACTCATACCCTTGGGCTTCTCAAATAAATTACTTAAAGATATAGAAATAAGTGTAAGTAAAAGTCAAGTAAATGTTTTTGTTTATAGTATTTGCATAGCAGCTTACTTTCACAAATTTGATCGCTTCCATTGAAACAGCTTTATAGCTCGTCCATTTTTCCCCAACTTATTTCTCAACAGGCAAGAAATAAGTGTACATTTTGGTTTGGAACAAAACCGATTCGCGAAAACATCTTTAATAAATAACTCGACTCCAGCGCCACCTAGCGGTTGGCAAACTTATTTTACATCGTGCAAGAAACATATTTTGGGTATTGAGTAAAATCGATTCGCGAATACATCTTTTATAAATTATTCCACTATCTTACGAGTTTTCTTGTTTAAACAGTATGAAGAAGATTATTTCCTGGTGTAAAATTAAGTCTAACTTTAAGGTAGAACAATACACTAAAAAAAATGGCATTCAATTCCGTTCGGTATTGCTTGTTTGATGCGCAACAAATATTCTAAAAATTTTTGTTTTGGCTTATGTTGCTCTCATATTAGTTTTTCTTCACAATCTACAATTTGTAGGCATCGCTCTCTGTTACGATTTCGTTATATATTTATGCAATAGTAAGTGTTTAACGTGTACTAAGGGTACTGCGAGGATAGCATGTTACATCCATAACAATGGATATATTAAATATTTGCCCTACCTTTTTAGTGCCAGAGTTTAGTTTCAGTTAATAATTTCAAGATACTTCGGTAAGCCGGTGAGGTTCAGAGTCCCTGCGTATCTCCTCGGCAGGCCATCGCAAACCAAAGATTGCATGTAATTCTACCATGAATTCGTCCATCATAAAAACATCTGTCGAAAGTGAAACTGAAGTTCGGTCGAATTGCTGATTTTTTCAGGTAGCAGCATTAAAGAAAATGCAACCCTGATTTGTTGTGGTCCATCACACTTCAAAATAGATACATATGTATATCAAACTTGACGAGTTTGATAATTCAACAGTACAAGACGCATCCTACTTGAACGGATTCTTAGAAAGCATTGCTCCTGGTCACAAAATTCTGGAAATACTGACAGGGTATGTCATCAATAATGCAAAAAATGGTAGGAACTAACTTAACTGTTTGCAAAAGGCGGCAAGCGCAAGCTCTGTTCGAATTGGATATTAAAACAAGATTGAAGTGATGTTTAGTGTCGTTCACCACCATTCCTTTTCGCTTCTATTCTCCATCCAGATTAGGGGAAGCAGAAATAGGGGCATGGCTTTTAGGACTGACGTAGGTAATGCCATCAACATACGCCAGCTGATGTATGGTCTTATAAAAGATGGCCTCGCTCAATGAACAATCGCCCTGACTGAAATATCGTTTCAAACGGCTCAGATAGGTCCTTCGCAATACCGAAGGTATCGGTGATGTTGCTCAACGTTTTAACACAGACGTTTTTCTTTTAAGGGAATACTAAACTCAGACCGATGGGTACACTACAACGTTAGTCCGGAAGTACGAGTATTTTGTCAATAGTTTTACTACATAATCAATATGTATGAATACAAAAAAAGACGGTTTCATTATAAAGCAAATGTTACCACAATTGCACCAGACACATTTTAAGGCAATTTCTTTGAGCAGAAAATGTGACCTTTTACAAGAAAAATGTTAAGGTATTTATAAAAGTTGAATTTATGAAACTGTGCTGTTCAAATTCAAAGTTTGTGTTACTTGCATTATGGAAAGTGTGCCCCGAAAGGTGGCGTTAGAGTCGATTACATTCACATTTCAATGTATGAGAAGTACATGAAAATAAGTAGATTTATAATAATTACATAAAAATACATATATCTACAAATACGGTGCGGTCAAGGCACATTCAATAGGTAGCAGCAGTAAAAATTAAAAAAAAAAAATGTGAGCTCTGTATATTTTGTTTTTACTTTTAAAAGCTAAAATTTCAAAAATATTTTATCAACTACCTTAAATTGTACTGAAAGCACTTGATGAAATAATGAAAGGTGTTATAAGTTGTGACAGCGCCAGATAGAACGCCCTTAGCTCAATGTTGTATTTTGGAAGTATTAGAGAAACGGGAATAAAAGAAGGCCGTTCTTAGGAAAATGTACAAATGAGTGAAGATATTTACATAAAATTTAACCATAATGATTGGAATATTATGAATTTTATATGAAAACTGACAAAAAAAATAAGTTGTATTAAAATTGTTGGTACAACCTGCGCACAGTACGAATTTTTAGTGTTTTTGGATGCCAAAATTAATAAAGACAAACTTCTTCGATAATGATTATTCTTTAGAAACTAATGTTAAATGTTCAAATATGACGCAAATGCATTCAAAACGTACTAACAACATAACAATGTTTGTCCAGCTATTAACAATCTTTCGGAAAAGTTTTCCCACATTAATATAGTTTATTTCCAATCATTGCATTATGAAAAAACTGAAGGTAATCCTCAATGGTTATGAGCATAAAAGCACTGAAGGCGGAATTTTTAGGAAATAAATACTAATTGATAACTGAAAATTTCTGCTTTTTTCAGGTCCATGGAGTTCCTTTAGCCTTTATGGTATAATTATTAGAATACAACATCCATAGGTTAAATTGAATAAAAAATTAGCTTGTTTCAAAGACGAGCGGAGAAAACGAAAAATGTATGTACGTTGCCGAGACGATCCAGTCGGTTGAAGGCGGAAGAGAAATGGGAGTTCCCCTATGAAGATGATTTTATGGAGAACTATTTTTGATACTTTATCAAAAACGGATATTAGAATACAACATCCATAGGTTAAATATATTTTTGATACTTTATCAAAAAACGGATATATTTTTTTCTTGCCAATAAAATATTGTATTGCAAATGCCAATAAAATTGTTTCATTATACAAATACTTGACAATTTTTACAAAAACTTATTCAAATTCTCGCTTTTAGATAACAAGTTATCAACAAATGAGAAAAATTATCCAAAATGTTAAAACAATCGATAATACATATTATGAATTCCACATGAAATACTTAATTTTCTGTTACAATTCAACATTTTTTTTTGTACAAAACTGGTAACCAAATTCTGCAACGGAACAACACAGTTTCTAAGGGCATTCAAGATGGCGGATTTAGACGAGAAGTTGGCAACGCAACCTTTCATTATTGCATCATGCTGAAAGCATTCTTATCACAACGAAATTCAAAATTTGCCAATTTAAATTAAAATAAAATATGAAAAAAGTTCAAAAAAAAAAAGTTTGCTGCGGCTACCTATTTGATGTGCCTTGGGTGCGGTGTTGTAAGGCCAAAGGATATAACGTCATATAAAAAATTTAATTTCTGTGGAATAAAGCCTACTATCTTATTTTAATACAAAAGGTTATTTTTTTTCCTTTATCGGCGGTCAAAAAAAAACGTTTTTTTATTACTTCAAATTAATATAAAAAACATCCTGCAGAAATCTAGCGCATTTACAAGGACTGCTTGCAAATCACGGCCTACCGGGTACAACATACTATATGTAGGTATTACGAAAATAGTAGAAAAATCAAAGGCATTAGAAGAAACCT
Source organism: Philophylla caesio (assembly GCA_963971545.1). Lineage (NCBI taxonomy): Eukaryota > Metazoa > Arthropoda > Insecta > Diptera > Tephritidae > Philophylla > Philophylla caesio. Next base: position 221,027,344 of record OZ020604.1, on the reverse strand, counting down.
AAAATGGCTTGGTCAAGGTAAAATTGCCTAAGTTATCCTCTTCTTCGCTTCTTCTTCGCTCTGTTTGCTTTGTGATCTCAGATCTCGACAGGCTAATGCATTTTTTTTAACTTAAAAATTTTGCGAAAAAACTTGGTACTTAGTATAACTGTATAGTCACTTGGATAACTTTTTTAAAAATGTTAGTGATGTCAGTGAAGAAGAAATGCAAAGAATCTTCGAAGAAGGCAAAATAATGGAAAAATATATCAAAGACCATTCACATGACATGGCACACTTCAGCTGGTAATTGCTCAAATTCCAGCAACACTAGGAAAATGGTCGCGAGAAGTCATATTATGTTTAAAATTAATTTTGGTGTAAATCTACTTATCGACTTTTAATAAAACCCTATGTATCGTTTTATATCTTGCACTGATCTTCATATTTATTTAGTTTTAAAGAAACATGACTCAAATATTTAAGCAATGAACTTTACAGTCTTCTGTTACCAGGTTTTCGCATTTTCAGTTCATATCCAACTAGTAAAGTCACGCGTAAAAATACTAAAAATCGGGGCGAAAGCGATGAATCTAGATTTTGGAAGTTTTTGGTAAATCTTATTAATATTTTTTTATTTTGCTTATCCTGAACTACAAGAATGTACCAATGCGATACACATTTACTCTTGGTAACACTTTGTAATTGTCTCAAATAACCCTTTGAAAAAATATTTTTGGTTTTAATTAAGCTTTGTACATTTCGTCATCGATGTATGTTATCGAGTAAACATTTATTTATAAACTTTGTAAAAGAGATTTGAAAGTTAAGCTTGAAGATTTAACACTTCCTTTTATTTACTCTATTTCCTACACCATTCATGGAAGATTAAATAAAATAAATAAATGCATTAAATATTTACATTATGAATTTATTTTAATACCAACACAATCCCTACCATAACTGATAAGCATAGACGAATTCCTGTCAATATCTTCTTCGTGCAACTATGAGTATAAGCACAGACATACTCGTATTCATTCCTACCTACATACATACATAGGTGCATGCAAACTAAAATTCATGTAGTTTTCTTATCGTTGCACTTCTGAAGTGAGCTGCAAAACTAGAACAACTGGTATAAAAGCAGTTGCGAAATTGTGGTAAGGCAGACATTTCCAAAAGTGAAACATCATCAAGAACTTACTACAAAATGTATAACGGCAAATACTTAATCGTCATGGCACTGCTCCTTTTCTGCCTGTTCTGCCAGCAGGCTGTTGAAGCGCGCTTCGGCAAAATTGGCCATGAAGTGGTGAGTTTATACCATTTACACGAACACACATTTTCAGCGCTGAATTTTCAAAAACCAATTTCTTAACAATTTTCTCGTAGCACAAGGCCGCCCACAAGGTGGACAAGGTGGCCGGTCATATCAACAAAGTCAAGCACGTGATCGAAGCTGGTGGCGCTGTGGCTGGAATCATTGCTGGGGCTGCTGCAGCTTAAAATTACAAAATATATCAAGAAATATTCATATGTAACTAAATACATATGTATGTACATACATTTTGAAACAGTTTCCAAATAAACAAATTTTAGATATCAAGCAAACATAGTTAATTTGAAGTTTTTTCGCAGTAATTGATGGGAAGCCTTACTAGATACACAATGCCGTATCTTTAAAGGACATACAATTATTAATAAAAAGGGGCATTTTGTATACCTATACAATTATAGTAATGAAAAGAAAGTGAGAAATGAAGTCAGTTGTGAGTTTTTAAGGTATGCAAAAGGAATGGAGTTACTCTAAAAATGTTTTTAGTATTTGCGCTTAGGCGTCAAAAGTTGATTTCTTTGTAAATTTATAAATATTAGAATAAGTCATGAAAATTATTTAGTTCTTACATAATAACTTTATGCTTCGCTTACCTTTTGTGATCTTTAGTTTTACTCCAAATTGGCATTAGTTTTTTTAAGAGATATACTTTTGAGGTGCGAAGTTTCTTGCTGAGTGCTGAGTGTTATTAGAAAAAACTAAATTTGGAACATAACCACATAACCTAAAATAACAGCAAGTACAAATATGTTACATAAGATTACGTACAAGATACTTTCTCACTTTGAGTTGATTTCCATTAAACTTTCGTTAGCAAAACTAATCAGTTTTTGGGATCCTACAATTTCAGTACCAAGTGTGAAATCGGCCAAGTATTGATGATATACACCAAAATATTTTGAATTAAAATATAAATCGGTTAAGGCGTGACTGTCTGTCCGTACGTGGACTCGAAATCTTCATTGAAATTAAAATATCTTAACTAAATAAATAAGTTCAAATTTATGTTTTGATAAAAAATCTGGTTTTATAACTCTCTTTTAACGGTAGTTTTTGAAAGTACACCGCTTAAATGTGAACACTTCTGTTTTTTAAGAGTTGTTGAGTTTTTATAATACATTTAATTTATTTTCACTTTCTGAAAAAACATTCTCGTATTTGTAAAAAGTTCATTTCGTTGTCACGTTTCCTACAAAACCATACACAAAATGGCTCTCTTCAAAAAAAAAAAATGAAATAGTACATATACATACATACATATGTCTGTGTGTATGTTAATATGATATACAATATTCCGCAATAACTCGACAACTTTTGACTTATCGAGTGTTCACTGTACACAAATGCATTCATATTTATGAAAAAAATATAACAAAAGATCCACAAATTATGTGCTTTGAAATTAAAAGCGAAACCATTGGCGGGATTGTTTTTTAATTCTTATTTGAATTGGAATTAGAACATTTACCTATCAGGTGCAATGGAAATAGGAAATTCCAATAATAAAATTTAATATACTCGTACATACTACATATGTACGCAAATATCACCCGAAGTATGAATGACAATAACAAAAGTAAAACACTTTAAATCTTATTAAGCTCAAAAGACAAACATTTTGGTATGAAGAGTCATTAGAAGGATTTAATTTATGTAGGAACAAAGAACTTTGGGGACTTCAAAAATATGTATAACATATTCGATATATGTATGTATGTATGTAAAAGTACAAATAGCATTTCTAAAAGCATTTCCATCGATGGTGATTTTCGTTTTTTTCTTTTTGCATATTGAGCAACAAAAATTCAGTTTTTATGTTAAAGGGCCGATTGCAACTTCTCTGGTTAAAAATACCAACGATTAGTTCCGAATAAGCGCTTAACGGGAGATGGTGCAAACGGCCCTAAGAGAACCTGCCTTATGTGCTTAATATGCTTGCATTTTTGCATATTTCATTTTAAACTTAGTATTTCGCATAATTTCATTCCCTCCTTATGCAACCCTGCAATTCTCATGAGAGTTATTGTGAAAGTTTCTATTTTGAAACTGATGAAGAATTCATTAATCTGTTCAGAGAAAAGCACTGTGGTTTCGTTGCTCAGAGTTTGTCGAACAACTTAAAAAAACTCGTCGGTCATATTTAAGTGTAAAATACACATACATACATACATATATGAACTGTCATCCACAGAATGTTTATACACATCTCTGTTCTCTAAGTGACGTGGGTCTAAAAAATACAATATTAAATATTATTTACACTAAAACGAAATAATATTATGCTTCCTCAACTCATTGCAGGAAAAAGCAAAGCTGAAGCAAAACAAAATTCGCAAGCAACTGTGCAAAATTTGGTCTGAAAAACAAAGCAAGTAGTATGATATCTAAAATAAATGCAAAGATGCACACAGCATAACACCAAAACCTTTTGTTTATGTGTATATTTTTCTAAAAAGCTCCTAAAGAGGTCAGTTTCGCGTTTTTGGGGTATGTAAGTCCTCTTTTATAAAAAATTAGTTTCTACAAGCGGATTTAAATAGCATGACTAACTGGTGCGAAGTAAATTGTTGTTTGGAACCCGCGCTATCAAGTTCATTCCGACCGAATAGAGTCAATTCAAAAACAATTTCTGCTTTTTGCTTTAAGAAATTTTCGTTGGGATTCTCAGTACAACCTGCCGCCATATATAAGTCGTTTACAACTCATTAATCTTCCTGCACTTGCTAGTCGCAGAGAAATGCTAGGCATTGTATTTTTGGTGAAGTTGCTGACAGGTTTGACGTCTAGCCCATCTCTTCTTGGCGAAATAAAACTAAACGTTCCCTCCAGAATTTCAAGACATTTCAGGCTTCTCTTTCTGAAGTCATGTACCATAAAAGTAATTTTGAGTTAAACGAGCCACTCCGTAGTTTGTGTCAGGATTTTAACACTCACTCCGGTTCTTTTGATATTTCGGACTCACTTTTTTACATAAAGAAAACTATACTCAATGCTCTCAATAATTGATACATACAAACATATACATATGTATATTACTATTCGATCAGCTGATGAGCATTTGTTTTGTAGCTGAACAGTTTTAGATCTCGACACTTAACAAACCTCTGCCTTTCATGATACGGCGCAACATACATATGTACATATATAAAAAAAAAACCAAAAAAATTTTTTTTTTTCATTTATTCGTGCGTCATGTGGATGCGCCCCTCGCGTCGGTCGGGCGGGTATGGAAGGATAAAACCGTTGGGATAATTATTATTATTAAAATTTGAGAAAGCAAAACTGAGTTAAACATAAAAAAAATATGCAAAAAAATGTTGCAGTTTATTCATTTACATATGTACATACGAGTATATATTTTGATATTTACATATTTCAGCATAATTTTAATTGCTGATGCAACTTTTGCCTTCTCTGATACAATTTAGCAGCTTTCTCTTCCGTTTAAATTCGCAGGGTGGCTCATTTATCTCCAGTATGGCTGCGGCTGTGACTAATAACCCGACAGCAGCAACCTCCTACGAGTAGGGATATTTGTATATAAATGTATGTATGTATGAATCACGGTTTGTTCAAAATCCAATGAGATATATGTACATATAACTTACGAAAACGTTACATAGATCATCCTAAAAATGATAAAACGTGTTATAACAAATTGTTAGTTAGTGGAATTTAAAAAAATGGTAGAAAATTGATAATCGCATAAAGTACTCGTACTGTTACCAACCAAACAGGAGAGCAATGCACAAAATATGGCCAGCATAAATTCAGTTTGTAATTTGATAGTTTTGTATGTAATTTTTGTTTTTAAAGTTGCATACTACAAATTAGGAGAAGAAGGCGTTATAAAAAAGAAATTATTTGCCTACAGTTTCGGAGTTAAATTGGAAATTTATTTTCTTAGATCACACTGCGCATCGACTGGCAGTTCCTACTGGTAATTTCATTGATAATAAATCCGAGCATACTTTGCGGCCGTAACTAATTACTACAGCGACATCTGTGTGCCAACTTTTGCCAAAAGCATGCAAAGTATGTAGTTGCACATATATTTACGAGTACATTTAAAAGTACATACATATATAAATAAATTAGCGCAATCGCAGCGCCTATGTACACTTGGTTGCCATTAAAGAACATCACAATTTTGAACCATTTTATGTACTTCATAATTTTAGGTAAACCGAAATGGCAATTTATTTACTTGCGGATTTCCCTTTGCAACGATAAAATCCGAAATGCTCCACTTGGGCGCTTTTTCTTCTATTTTGTATTCAGATAAATCTGTCTACCCAGATTGAAAATTTTCTTATACAATATCCACATAAAAATCTTTATATATATTGTGACAGTCATACAGGAAATAAGTAATTGCGATTGAATTTAAATGACTGACTTAATCTACAATCGGATCTTGTGGTGTTTCAGCAATGGTGCACTGTTAACAATCTGTTCCAATCTGTGGAATGTGGTTTCAAACACCAAAACTGCTAGTCTCACTATGATTGACTATTCCATTAAGAATATTATTTTACATCGCATTGAAGAAGTGAAGGATCTTGGAGTAATTTTTGACACGAAACTAACTCCAAATAAGCATATCGATTATATTCTTTCTAAAGCACTTTCTATGCTGAGTTTCATTAGAAGAAACTCAAGTGAATTCAAGGACCCTTGCACATTAAAGTCTCTCTATAACTCTTTAGTTAGAAGCAACCTTGATTATTGTTGTCTTGTATGAAGTCCGTATTACTTATCTCACATTAGTAGAATTGAAAGGGTTCAAAAAACTTTTACCAGAATGGCTCTATTTAAATTAAATTGGCCTAGCGATTTGCCATCCTACTATGTTGGAAGGCGGAAACTACTTGGCTTACAATCTCTAGAAGATCGGAGAACTTACTTCGCGCTAATGTTTGTTCACAACTTAATAAATAAGATAATTAATTGTGATATAATTCAATATGGTTTTTTGAATTTCTATACTTCATAACATGAATTAAGGCATAATCGTTTGCTTGTTGAAACCTCTCATAGAACTAATTATGGCTAAATTGAAGCAATTGCCCGATGTATAAGTACGTCTGTGTAACAATTATGCTCATCATATAGATTTTAATACCACTTTATCTAGATTTAAATTAAATTTATTTACTGTGTTAAATTAGAAATAGTCTGTAAGGTTACCCTGTAGACTGAAATAAATAAATAAATAAATATATAACGTATACATAATTTAACCAGGCGGAAGAGCAGTGGGGAAAATCTACATGAATAGCAGGGCCGTGTGCAGGACTCAGCCAACGGCGGGGGTTCTGGATTGAAATTTCATTTACGATTAAAATTTGATGAATACGATTCGCTTCTTTTCATATACGTTAATTTGCTCACGGGGGGCTTCAGTCCCCAAACCATCCCCTTCCCACGGACCTTATGTATGGCAACAGTTTTATGTATTCCTGAGATAAATGTATCCACTGATTTTGGCTGGTTTCATCCTTGGAAAACGAAAAAAAAACGAATTTTTTGCTCTTATCGCGGTCAGAATCATTTTTAATTAAATTTCACAAAATATATGTTAATTTAAGAAAAATGTAAAGAAATGCGTCACAGCTATCAGCTGTTTTCTATTGCAATATGGCGATTAGTAGTGAAGGTGTAATCTCATTTAACTGAATCATGCTAGACTATTATTGGAAAGAGAAGCTGAGTCGCCTCAAACAATCATTCAATTTTGCTTTTCTGCCAGTCCTATTGGGTATTTTCACAGGAATCCTTCCATATCGACTTGCGCAGTAAGTCAATTTATGAAGTTTATAAAAATGAGTACCATCGATATTGAAGTTTTTACCTGCATTGTTCACATGCACACACATACATCCGTACATTTGTATGTACATATGTATATAGGTCTATGCCAGTAGAAATAAGCTCAGAATTTGCGAGGCTTTTGCGATGTTGTTTTCGGTTTCAACACCAAACCAGTTCTCATTCAAAAGACATACATATGTATGTATAGATGTACACACGATGCATCGAGTATACTTACACACGTACACAAAGCCATGGTTAAATGCAGGTTTTTGCAATTCTTCCTTTTCTATGTTAGTGGTCAAGGTCTAAAGTGCATGCAGCAAAAAGGAATCGAAAAATACGGCAGAATATAAACATTTTACATATACATATGTATGTATGTATGTATGTATGTATGGTAAACCATTTGCATTAAGTATATGTACATACTTATATATTTGCTATTGGCGACGAAAATCGATTAAAACATAATTTATATATCGCATTTTGCTTTAGAATTGTACTCGTATTAAAAGGATTCCAGCAATTGCATCGACACCTCTTGTTTACTATCGACGGGCAGATTTGGAGCAGTGCCTTACAATTTAAAAACATTTTTATTACTAAGTCGCACGTAAGTTTACATGCAATCGAAACGCGAACACGCAAATAAATACACCTATACAAAATAAAAGGCATTTTAAAACGCAGCCAAGCAGCGGAGTTCCCAAGGTGCATAATTAGGATTCGATGTGCGCTCACCTTCCTTGGGAGTCTCCGAAAAGAGTCACAAAGGAGCAAATCGAATTCCCAGTAAGCTCATTCAACTATCCCGCAAATACGAATTTCTCTATTCGTTATTTGTGTTTTGTGATTTTTAAAATTATTTATGAATAAACACTCTTTTTCGGTGTTTCTGCCTTCTCTGTTTTCACTCCGTATCCACAATGGTAGTCCCTTTTTATTCCGATTTCGGAACGTAGGATATACAAATATACCAAATTACATGATTCGCGTTATACCCGCGTCTGTGTGGTCTAGTGTCTCATTTAATATTCCCATTGTTAACCGAAAAAGTAGCTGATCGTTAACGTCGCTTGAGTTATTGAAATTTGAAGTATTAGAAATTTAGTATTATTATTATTTTTAACTTTAACTTTATATATTTGACGTACATATTCTCTTAACCGCCACTGGTAGTTCCGATTAGTGATTAACCGGAGGTAGTAAAAACGGAAATTGTGTTCAATTTCCGAAATAAAGAAGAAACACAAAAGGTTGTCTAAAATGTTTAGAACACCCTGGTAAACCCTTTTAAAGGAAGATTTCTGGCTACACTTGTCGCGTTAATATACAAACGTACACAAATATGTACATATGTAGGTATTTATATACATTATTTTGAGATTCACTAAGTATTGCGAAATTCTTGCACGGTGTACGGATTGTACAGATTGAACGCTAAAACCGGTTTTCATATTAGAAAGCTTTGCTATCCCTGCTATTCGTGCAAAGGGTTTGCAAGACTTACAGCCGTTTGCACCATCTCTGGTTAAAATGACCGGCGGTTAGCTACAATTCAGCTTATTATTCAGCGCTTAGTTATCGGACGGATGGTCTTAAACGGCGCTTTTAGTTCCGATTAAGCGCTTAACCGGAGATGGTGCAAACGGCCCTTAGTAAATCCCCCTAATGTGCTTGTGGTAAATGCGTGAATCCAGGAGAGAAGTGCATGTAATCAATAAACATCCACACATAAGAATGTGACATTGAAAACAATTAATCGAAATATCTAAATATACGAGTACATAACTCTTCGTAAGAATTTCAATTACCATATTTTTAACACACCAGTTAAACTGTGTTGGCATTCATTTTAAGTTCTTATTGACATTTAAATTTAGAAATAATGCGTAGGTATAAAAATTAAGGGTGTGTCATTTTTAAATTTAGATTAATATATTAAAATTTTTTATTTGCTAAATGCATTTCTATTTTAAGGAAAAATTAAAGCCAAAGTTTACAAAGTTACCGAATACCGAGTACAATTTAAACGAGTTTGGTATGAAACATTTCTGATACCTTGTGTGATGCCCTGCACACTCGAAACCCACCGAATTCCGGCAGCACCCAAACTCAAACCACAAAACAGCAGCCAAAACGATAATGCTGAGTGTTCGGCACTCGTTAACTCGGCCAGCTTTTTAAAAGTGAACGCCCCTAGCTTTGATTTCTCGTTGAAAGGAAAATTATTAACATGTACACACGACGCTATTTTCCCAATAACTCCAATTTGAATTTTCGTCATACAAATATTTTCAACGGAAATATTGCTATCTATCACTTCGGTCCCAACTTCTATCAAAAATAACGGCATCACTGAAAATGAAATCCGCATCAAGAACTTGCGTAATTGACATTGTTTGAGAAGCTCCAGCGAAGTAAAGAGGACTCAGGCTTCAATTAAAATTTGCACTTCACCTCAATCAGTTTTTTTTTAACCATTCAATGGACGACTTTAAATCAGCTTTAGGTCAAGGTGAATGATATTTTCAGGAGTTGCAGTCAAAAGTTAAAGAATTAATTTAAGCCTTTTCACTTTACATCTGATGGAAACTTGATACCTACGGACTCGTAATCAGCACAACCAAAATATTTCAAAAATTACTTTAACATTTGCTGAATCGGGGCTGATGCGACCAGGCAAAGTTGTGCCGCACTTGTTTCGGTTGGTCCCTGTGGAGAGTATTCACTTTTTTACCGCACTTCCCATACATAAACTGTGACAGCAAGGTACCTAAATACTTATGTGGCTGCTGTTTTTAATTGAATTTTTCTTTTTTTAGCTTTTTTCGGTACGTAAACGACAACGAGTTGGCATGGCGAGACAGCGGCGAAGGTTATGTTGAAATTGTTGAACAGGTTCCTTTCGTCACATTCCCTGCTTCGGACGAATTTTGTTTATCCATGTTCGTCAGTTTGCAGCGCTTTTGCGGCTTTAGACGCGCGTGTGCAGTATGCTGGTTGCATACGAGTATGATTTCAATATTCGCACATGTTTTGTTCATTTACGAGTATGTTAAGTATGCGCGCAGGTACAACAAATGTATGTAGATATGTATACATTTGCATCATACCTGCACATATGTATGGATGATTTTTTTTTTCGATTTATTAACTGATAATTTGGCAGACAGACAGGTCAGACAGCCAGGCTCGCTGACGTGTGGACATGTTTGAGAAAACGGTGGGCTTGTAGAACTCATCATTGCAGCTTAAGTATGTTTGTATGTATGTACATATGGAGTATACATACAGGTGAGTATAGGCACAAACTTTTATTTTTAGAGTTTATCTTTCATATATAAATATCCATACATGCATACTAGGCTGATTGACTCGGTTTTTTGAAACCGGTTTTATCCGGATTTTTCATAAGTTATTGTACGGTTTTTTCAAAATATGGATTTTTCGAATGGCAATAAACCGGTTTTTTTCGTAGTTTTGAAGATATAATAACCATTGTATATATTCAAAATAATAATCAAATAATTTGCAGAAAAAACGCAGGAAATGTATTTTAGAAGATTTTATATATATAGTCAAATGTCATAAGAGGCCGGAAAACCTTGAAAATGGTATAAGCTTTACAGACAGTAATTCCTTCTAGTTCATTGTGCTCAATTGGAAATTCAGTAATATGGTAAGATGTCAAGTTTTAAAATTTGAGACTTTGTATGAGTTGAAGATTATTGCCAAGACGAATTTAACAAGGTGGCGGTGAGCGTATATAAGTAAAACGCGTCCATGTATTTTGTTTTTGCTTTGCTGGACTGAATGTCAAAATTTCTGTAGGTGATTTACATCGCCAGACAATCAGAACGTAGCCAATTAACATTCAGTCCAGCAAAGCGAAAAGAGCGAAAAAACCAGCTGGCTTCTCAACACTACCTTGTTAAATTCGCCCTGATTATTGCCTTTCCTCGCTTTTAAGTTTTTATTTTTTGTCTTTGCCTTAATTTTTGTGACCTAGTCATAATGGATATACTTTATTTTGGAACTAAAGACGTTATTTTGGCAGCAATTAATGCCAACTGGTCTAAAATTGTGCCTTTAGTTTATTAGAGACTGATACTGCTTACTGAACTCGAATATTAAAGTAAATTCTATTCTCAAAAGATTTCTTTCATATAAATAATATCATTTAGTTACATGTATGAACATTGATGTAGGTTTTTTCTAACTTGGAACAAGAACTGGGTTACTTGGTTGTTTCTTGATTTAAAAATTAAGGACCGGTTTTTTTACATTGCCATTTTTCGAATAATTCGAAAACCGGTTTTACGAAAAAGTCGAATAATCGAACACCCTAATACATATGCACATACAGACATGTGCAACCTTATTGCAGGTTGGAAGAGCAGCCGATTATCACAATCCTTGCGATCGATCGCAGTGGAATTCATCACAGAAGATGGTTTGCGTACATCTGAGCGATTGTCTTTTGGACAATGCATTAAGAAATATTTAAATCAAGGATTTTAACAAAGACCAGACAAATTCCTTGATTGCGAGTGGCATTTCCAGTGATTTGCCATTTTTTGTTCGCCCTTAAACGATTGTGTCACGCGACACGACACTCTTTCCAATGCGTGAATCTTGCAAAATGGCTTACCTCAATTGGTGGATATATTTTGATAATTTCAAGGATATTTGCGGAATATATGCCAATTTGTATGTATATGGTGTGCTAAAAAATATGAGCAGAAAATCATTGTAATTATTCTTCCCAAATATACGCACCATATTTAAATATTTATGTATGTATTACCAACGCCTTGGCTTTTATTTTTGCTGTGTCAAATGTGTTGGCCGGTGAATAATTTCAAAGTATTTAATCAATTCATCAAAATTACATGGCTTATCACGTTCACGCCGTGTTTATCACACATTTTTGCTTTGTGCATATACATATGTATATATTTTTGTGCGTACATATGTACATACATACATACATACATACATACATACATGCATATGTATGTATATAAGCTAGTGTGGGTCGCTGTTTTGGTTGCCCACTCAATTCCCCGTATGCCAATTAGGGGAATTCGTAAAAAGTGTTGTTTCAGGGACAGCTGTTTTCTTTTGTTTCTTCGAATAGATTTCCAGTGAATAATATCCAGCAGGAACTTACGAGAGAGTAACAAATAAAAAAGTATCCAAATAAATTACTCGAACAGCTGATTGAATTCTTTGTCCCCTCCAAATATTTGAAAGAGAAAGCAATGCATTAGTCTTTTGCTGAAACGTTTTACTAATCTCAAACACGAATTTCTTTGTGAACTAAACTATTATCAGCTGTTTTCTGTTTGGAAAGTATGTCGTACATATATACATATGTACATATGTACATACACTCATACTATGTACATACATATGTATCTATATCGATCTTTTTAAAAACGCTCTGGCCTAATGCCCAATTCTCCTTCCGCCTCGCCTCACGAAATCACTTGAGCATACTTCCTTCCTTCCTTCCTTCAGTCGCCGCTGATAGCTGCCAAGCCACGCTATAGGGGCAGTGCGTCCACCGGCAGCGCAACCACAACCAAACTTATTCACCGCTTTCTTTTTTAGGCTTTCGCTTTTTACATCCAACGTTGCTGCAGCGGCTGTTGTTATTTTCAGCTTTCTTGTGTTTTTTTTCGTATTTGTTGTTATAGCCTTGTTAATGCTGGGTAATGATTTTTATTATTTCGTCAAGTGTGTGCCACGGAATTAATTAATTTTAATGAAGGTGTTAAATGGATTGTGTAGCAAAGCACAGGAAACACATTATTCTCACTTTGAGGATTTATAATTTTATTTTAACAACTGACAGTTTAACTGTGCGACTATCGTGATCATTCAACGTAAAAAATTACATATATGTACATATGTACATATGTATATGTAAATAGGAGGTAAATATATACATATATATGTATGTACATACAAAAACAGCAACACAGAGTGGTCGCCATTGTACGAGAATGTTTCTGTCAAAAAATCGTCAATTCAATCCAGAATTTTAGTCTTATTTTGGGTCAGTGTGATAGGAAAATTTGCCATTGTCGGAATGCAGAATACCAAACGATCTTTCCATTTCACTCCATCCGAAAAAGCATCGAATTTTCACATTCAAATCAGGATGAGGTGATGGACAATAACTCCGTATATTTATGTAAGTGCATTCGATTGGCTCTCAATATCAACTAACCAACACTTTATTACGCGCCAGCTTTGCCGTCAAAAATATTGAGACTGGGATAGTAGCAACCATTTTGAATAGACTCACAAGTTGAATAATTATTATATTTTTTACACTAAAAAGCCAAAAACGTTCTTTACCATTAAGCGTTTCTATAAATGCTTTCATTTTATTTAAATTTTTGGAATTTTGCTTTGTGCGTTTTTTTTAAATTTATTTTTATTCATTTGCACAAAAGTCTAAAGGGTAACTTTTAAAGAGAACGATAAAATTGCTAAAGTTTGTAGGTTAAGAGGTACTCCTGATACGGTTCTTGCACCGGAACCAGACTTTTAAGAGCTTTAAAGCATGAAACCGAACCATATCGAATTAATGAATAAAAATAAATCATTCTAAATACTTTAACTACGAAAATATATTTGTGTGCCCAACACAATCCTGAAACGAAATGTTCATTTATATAAATTTTTTTTTTAATTTACAAACATATGTATGTGCACGTAGCCTTGTACACACGTACTATGTATATGTACATACACACGAGTATATAAGGACATTTAAATTCGCTTAAAATGTACGCTTGAGTGTCAGTAAATATGTATTCGTACTTACGAATGCAGTCGGAGGACCTTGAAATTTCATAAAATAGCGTCAATAAATGTCCCATAACAGGTATTTTCAATATGGAACGTGATTTCAACTGATAACAACGTCACGATTTTGTGAAAATCAAAAGTGCCCAACGGACACTGCAGCTAAGCAGAACGCGGATGAAAAGTTGAAAGAACAAGACGCAGCGTGGAGACTAAATTTTACACACCTTTTCGATTTTTGCAATGCCCTAACTATGTTCACATGCCCATACAGATAAAGGTATAAATGAACATTAGGTTGGTACATCCTAATATGGGAAGTTTTGTTAACTGTTTCGAATTTTAAATTACCGATATTTGGATTGCTTTCATTGTAAAAATGTGGTTTCTTGCACTTATATGCAATTTGAAAATCAAATTTTTCTTTTTAATTGAGCTTTTTGTTTATTAATTCTAGTACATAAATTCATTTTCACTTTTTAATTAATAAACAATTTCTTTACGCTGTGGTTTGAAAATGCTATAGAACCAATCGCAGCAATTTCGTAGTTTGATCACCGTTAATGTGGTTACATATGTATATGTACATATATGTATATACATATGTAAGTACGTACATGTTCAAGTGAGCATGTACATATGTATGTACATTCGAACCACGAGTACATAAAATTACTGATGTGCGTTCAATGATGGTAGGATCTTCCAATCAAGTGGCGAAGAAAACAAACGCTTGCAATGTCTGGAATTTGGCTCGCGATAAAAATAATTAAACGCCTATTGTGTACGGCCATGGCCCAAGGTCCAGAAGTGCACGGAAAGCAATGCCAAACGCGAAGAACTGAAAGGTGTATGCGACGCATGCAATTCAGCTGAGGAGCTGGACTGCAACGAGCGCGACGCAGAGCGACGAGTTAAGGTGAGTGAGTCGAAGCAGAGCGAAGCGACTTCGCTGTGTGGCAATAATTCCCGACAAACCTCCTGCCTTACTTTAGCTATCTGTTTTTTTTTTTTTTTTTTTTTGTTGTTGGATTGCCCCATTGCCCTCTTCTCCTTGCACTTCGCTAGTGTTTGGAGGGCTGACATACTGCCATCACTGGGCCGTGGCCGCCACAGCGTCGTCGCACCTAAATATAACATATGTACATTTGTATTTGTACAGATGTATGTATGTATTTAGCTGCGTATGTATGCATTCAACTTGGATGTTTCGATTGCATAGTTTCGCAACAATATTGTGGGCTTAGATGTTTATGGCGTGTACTTGCAACAGTTGCTGTGGCAATTTTTTACAACGCAACGAATTTATTGTTTGTTGTGCAATCAACGAAGCATTAAAAAGTGAAAAAGGTACCAAAGCACGGCAAATGAAGATGGGAGAATAAGCAACCAACATTGACATGGATCGAATGGCCCATCGTTCCTGAAGCGAAACGCTGTATCCAGTGCCCTATCACAGAGAGAGTTGAAATTCGGGCGAAAATGGTGCGTTTATTTTGTGAGTGCAACACTTGGCCGCGCATTCCCGCATCCTGCCTCTAGATATGAGAATGTATATATGTATGTATGTATGTTGTATGCACGAGTATATACTAATTGACAAGTCTCCACATCTTCGTAAAATGGAGGGAAAGAGAGAAGGGAGGGTGCCTTTGAAATTTCATCGGATGCTCCAAAGATGGAAAAACTATCACGCAAATTTGTCGAAATCGGAATGAAAGACATTGCTATACATCGGGAGTGAACATAATTGCCTCTGTTGCTCCGAAATGAAAAGAATAAGTTCTCATCGTAACTCGACATCTCCACAGAAAATAGCTGATGTTCTAACATCTGTCATTTTGGCAGGAGAAAATTAAAAATGTTTTGTCAATTTTTATGTGTGGGCAGTTTGATGTTTTGACATAAACATTTGTAAAATTACGTCAAACAATTAAGTTCGTTTAATAAAGCGCAAATATGCTGGAAATAATACAAGAAATATGTTTTCTTTCCTCCCAAATACGTAAACATTAATAAATACAATAAAAAACAACTCAGTTTTTGCTTCTGAATGAAAATATATTCGATGAAAAATTAGCAGTCAATGTAACAAAATGACAGCTTATTTCGTACAATAGATGCCAAGACTCTGACATAAATGGCTGACATGAAGAAATAAACGGTCTTTATTGACAATATATTTCTTGACATCTATTTTAGGACATCAGCTATTTTCTGTGGAGTTGTCGGGTAACAGAGCTGAAGAAACTAAAAACAGATTGAGGAAATACAGTTTTAGGGCCGTTTGGTTAAAATTTCTGGCGTTTAGCGGTAATTCAGTTTACTATTCAGCGCTTAATTATTGAGAGATGGTCCTAACCGACGCTTTAAGTTCCGATTAAGCGAACGGTCCTTAAAATTTTATTATAAATGTTTATTAATTAAAAATACAATTAATTGATTGATATCATTTAATATCTATAGTGAAATAAATTGAAAAATTTTGATATCATACTTGTTATCTTCAGTCAAATATCAAGTAATTTGTTTAAACTACATTTTGCTTTAAGAACTTCATAGCTTTTAAAATTTTTCTTTCTTTCATTTGGATATTTCTGATCAATGCTTAAAATTCTTAAAAAGGATTACACATTAAGCACCAGTGATTTTTTTTCACATCAATAAATGAACTTATTTTCGTTATGAATACATTAGGTCCGTTCCTTATCTCCCAGAAATAGTCAGAAATAGTCCGAAGTAGTCAGATTTAGTCCAAAAAGCGTTCCTTAACTTGAAAATCCTGTAGATGAGAGCAAAAATGAGAGAGTAAAATGTGACTCTCTTTTGTCAGAAGTTGCAAGATTTAGTCCGAAGAATTTTTGCTGGCAAAATCATGAAAAGTGTCAAACTCAACTGACAGCTGAGTTTTGTTAGAAAATATACATACACAAAAAGTGAAAATAATCTAAAAACCTTAAAATGTACATAAATTGAAATGGAAAGTGGCAAGAAAATAATTGAAATCGTAAGTGTTTATCGTGGTTGTGCTTGTATGCATGTATTTTATACATACATTTGTCAATATTTCTTGCAGATTAGTGATGAAAGAGTTTGTGGTGCTTCTGGTGCCAATTTGAATGCGCAAGAAACTTCCTGGTGAACATTTAACATGAATCGGTAAATTATTCATTTTTATTTTTGAAAAGGTACCAAAGCTGCACAACGAGCAAAAGAAAATAACAGTTTTATTTGACATTAATTTTGTTGTTGTCATTCTTCGGACTAAAAATTGGTTTTTTGCGTTCCTTTACTTTTTCTTGTTATTCTCTTTTAGTGAGCGCATTTTGTTACGCTCTTGCATTTTGACACTTTTCAGATTTTAGTCCGAAAAGATAAGGAACGGACCTATTGTCAATATTGCCAACTTGTGTATCATACATTCGTACGCGCATATGTACATACATACATACATACATACATACATAAATACATACATACATATATACTCATACACATACAAATGTATGTACATTCTTGATTTCTCAGTGTTATTGTAAAATGTATTTCAGGTTTCCAGCTGCAGGCCTTGACGAGTCCTGTTATGGGCATTGCGTAAGTGAACTTGCTCATATAAATTTGAGCTCACTTTCGTCTTCTTGTTTTTTTTTTTTAGCTCAAATGAATACTCGTAGCTGTTGGCCCTTCAAGTTGGCGAGTATATTTCCCAGTATACACACAATGGTGGAGCTGTGGGTTTAAATTGGTTACCCACTGGTGAATTTACTTAGGTTAACCATTTATTAAAGACTAAACTGATTCATATTTTGTATAAATGACAAGGTTTATCGCCATCGGCTCATTAGGCTTTGGATTTTTTGCCGACCAAGCAACTTATAGATATTAAATGCGTTTATCGGGTAAAACCACATTTACAATGCCAGAGTTTCGTCATTGAAGTCTGGGACTCACTAAAACACGGCCCACGGCTGGAACGACCAATTGACGATCACTACGTAGTTATGTAAGAAATTAAAAAAATAATAATTAAAAGACGTAAAGTCTTGCTTTTAACAAATTTAACTCGATTTAAATTTTTATTTTTTGGAGGAGAGGCCCGGCCAGAGATCGGGATACAATGTTAAAGGTTACTTAAAATAATTAAACATATTTCTGACTACGGAGGGAAGAAGTTTTAAAACTAAAACAAACGCCTTGCCTTAGTTACTATGAACAATTTTCAATGTTTTAATCGACCTACGTTGGTGTCGTGCCCGCACTCCGGTTTTGATTTCTTTTCTGTGGAGCTTTTGCGAAATTATCTTTAGTTACCTTATTTATATGAGGGGGTTGAGTGCCAACATATCCCGCTACGCACGCTTCTGGCAAACTTGTCAAGAAATAAAAAAAGTGTCTAAATAAAATTGATTTGTCAAACGTCCAGGCAGTTGTTAGTCAGATATTCGTTTTTCTAGCGCTAATTGGAACTTCTTTTAAGCCACTATTGCACAATTCAAAGCTTTTCCGAATGCTTAACCCCATTCTACGAATGACTTACTACATCTGTGCATACGTATTCCTCTAATGAATCTCCCAAAAAAAAAAAAAGCAGAACCTCCATCCCCTCTGTTACTTGCGATTGTCCGTGTGACTTGGTGGCATACTTTCACAATTAGGTTTATTAAAAATTATTATAATAAATCATTTTTTAAGCGTGTTGAAAATATGCGACGCAATGCTAGAAAGGAAAATGAGTAAAGGTTGAGGGAGAAGTGGCCTGAACATTTTTTACCTATCCAGCTTTAGTTATGGAAAGCCATTCAAGTCGGTTGTTTTGTGCGAAATATTTATTACTTTTATTTTTTTTTTTTAATAGATTTGTCGCTATAAATTATAAAACTAATTTCCACTCAGCATTCTACCCTTTGATGTGCTTGAATGTGCGTCTGAATGGACCAAGTTGCTCAACCCTTCTAATGGAGCGCGGATTTCGGAAGAAAACCAACCCCACCGTGTTTGATATGACAGCTAACTGACTTTTTGTTCGTTTTTGAGTTTTTTTTTGCAGGTTTGCTTTCATTTAACCTGGGATGTATTTTTCGTTAGAAATTCGATTTTTTTGGCATTTTTTAAATTGAATTCTAATTTCAAGCCTCCTGTTTTGCTGTTTACATTATTTTACAATAGCGAATGTAACGCTGCAGGATAGCTGCGGGAGTCTTTGTTGTTGCAGCATACTTTGTTGTCTGCCACACGACTAATTTACGGCAAGTGTTTCTAACTTCTTGCTGAGGTAATTAAAAGAAAAAAAAAATACTTCTTTCGCCCACTATGCAAATGTGATTTTTTTTTGTGTGAAAAGGCAATGGAAAACCTAAAAAATTGTTCCAACAGTGCAACTGTTGGTGACTAGGCAACAAAGGCAAGCCCCTCCTAACCTTTTCAAACAACAACAACAACAACACACTGCAACATTGATGATGCAGTAAATTTTCCACTTCAAAAAACCGCAAAAGCGCTGAATCTATGAAAGAAAAATGCTTTAATTTGCATTTGCCCACAAGAGCCCAACAAAAAATGTATTTAAATGCGTTGCGCGTTCGTTTTGGCAGGGGAGGAGGGAGGCTGCACCAATTTGTCTCTTGGGTGTAGTTCGTCAAAAACAACAACATCAAAGTCTGGAAATTCGGTATGCAAATATGTAAGTATGTAATTCGTTTTAATTGGAAACGCATATTAGAAAGGGTTAAAATGTGTGTATGTAAATAAAAAAATGTTCGCGAAATCGAAACTGTCATTAAATAAAAAAAAAAAATAATTTTTCCGTTTCCATTTGATTTCTCTTCCATAAAACAGCAGGCGCCGCGCACGAAGGGTTAAAGCGCAGTAAAAGAAAGGCAACCCGCGACGATGGAAGCCTTCTGCGAGAATTCGCTGAATCATTTTTAATAGATAGGCATCCGAAATATGGAATAACTTTTTACGTAACAAAAATTTCGAATTAATTAATGGCCTAACTTTGCACTGCAGTTTTATGAATGTTCGATAAAATGTGTCAAAGCAGCTTTCAAAAATACAAATAGTTAATCTTCAAAACAAAAACCAGACCAGTATGTATGTATTAGGGCAATTGGACTCAGTATTGCGCATACCGATGTACAAACATATGGACTTGTTATTTACTTATTCGCAATTGTTTTATTATCCGTCCTTCAGATTCAGTAAGCTGGACGTACATATGTATGTTCTTATAATTTTTAATATTATCTCATTGCACTATATACCATACATACATACATATGTACGTATGTGTGTATGTATGTTTGTATGTAAATATGTATGTATATATGTGGTTCATTTCATTCGTTTAATTTATTGCCATTTTTAATGAGCTCTAGCATGTATGTTTTCTGTCACTTGCTCAATGTGTCAATGAAATTCTGCATACACACATATGTAAGTATGTAAATGTATGTATGTGTGTATGTGGCATGTGTGAGAAAAAATAATGCCTCACATGTTCTCCATATACTCGTCGTATGTATTCCCGCCCAACTGTCTGACTGAAGAGTTGTTTATTCAAAGCTTGTTGACTGCGCTGGAGTGTTGGATCGTTGGTGGTCGCATTTTTCTGGCTTGTCCGTATGTACCGAGAACACATGTGACAGATTTTGAAATATTCCAATTACCAAAATATTTAAGTCATCTGTATATTTCTTTATCTCTCTTAAATATATAAATGTATGTATGTACATTAAAGTGGCTTACGCTCAACACAAAAAAATAAATTTCGATTTTTAAAGTCCACACCAGCTACCGCAACGATAAAAATGTGCAATCAATGGATGAATTTGGATGGCGAATGACATTTTTTGGAGGAAATCTTTTAATTATCATGTGCATATGGTATAGTGTGTACTACACACCAAATAGTACAATTCGCATAGAAGAAACAGGCTTTTTTTTTGGAGGCACCATTATGTATCTTCTGCAGATTGTCCTAAGAACCGACTTCAAGAAAAAATGTTTCGAAATATACATATGGAAGGCTTATATAAATAGTGTCTGCGACAGAAATAATATTTGTAAAAACAAGACTTCATTAGCAAAATATGTTAATATGAAATATTACGATCTCAAATTTGTGCCACCTCCTTTAATGCAAGCACGCACGACGTAAACTTTCGAAATCAGCCGCAAAAATGTATTACATATTTCAACTTCAATGTGTGTACATACATACTTACATACAGATATGCATATGTGCTTATAAAAATAGTATTGCTTGATTTGTTTGGGACCCTTTGAGTAAAGTGCTCGATCATCCGGGACATAACGAGCTATTAAACAGTAGCTCAGAAAATGCCAAGAATTGTTAAGGGCACATCTCCACAAGAAAAAGTTGATGTCCTAAAAAATATATCAGAATATATATTGTCAATGGAGACCGCTTATTTCTCCATGTCAGCAATATATTTATATATGTATGTCAGAGTTTATTTCTTGGCATCTATTGCCTGAAATCCGCTGTCACTTGGTAAACTTCGTGGGGTCAACATCAGACGTATTTACATTCCGAAACAAAAACTGTATTGTTTTCTATTGTATTTATTAACGTTAACGTATTTGGAAGCGAAGTAACATATTTCTTGTAATATTTTTAGCATATTTGCGCTTTATTAAAGCGAGCTACTGCCTTGACGCCATCTTGCAAATACTTACGCCAAGACATAAAACTGCCCACATATAAAAATTGGCAATATATTTCTCATAATTTCCTCTCAAAATCACAAATGTTTGAACATCAGCGAGAACCAGTACCAGACTCTAATGGGTTAGTGTTGAACTGTCTTACTGTGAAAAATGTTGTTTTACTGCAGGGAAGGAAAGATCAACACACGAAAGTTCGTGTGTGCGCCAGGCTGCGCACTTGTTTGATTTGTCGATGAGGAGATTAAAAGCAGTTTGGCCTTGAAAATGCATGCACAGACACATTTATGTATGTTTGCAAGTGTGAGTGCGCAGAAACTTGTGTATATATTTAGTTGGTTTAACATTAAAACAAAAAAGAGCAAATGTGCATTGCACGGTGTAAAGTAAAATCCCTTTCACAGGACCATTTGATAAAAAATGACGATTTGTTGTTATAAGAAAACTAAAGACACTTTCAACTTGCATATTTGCGTAAACAATTGCTTATCCAAACCAAAGCCGTAAACTTTTTTTTAAGACTTTCACTAGTTCGTTCATTTAATTTCTAAAGAGTTTTATCGCGTTTGAAAGAGTTGTTATCCTTTGAAAATTAATTTTGGTTTGCCTTTTCAATGTCATTATGTATTAAAGATTTGTATTTTTAGATTTATACACATAACTATATGTATATTTAAAAAAAGAAAACGTTTAATTCGGTATTCGAATAATCAAGATTCCCAAAAAGACGCGCCAAAAAGTTTTAAAAGCCAAAGCCTCTAAGAAAACCGGTTTAAAAACCAGAGTCAATCTCCCAATTCTATGATGAAAACTAAGGCATTATCACTCGATTTTTATACTTCAGTTAGACGGGTCGTGACGTTATAAATGAACAAAATTTGGTATTTCTACCCAACCCCCGGTTTTGTTCCTTTACGAGTATAACGAAAAAACTACGAAATCTCGTACAATGCATTTAACGACATCTACATACTCGTACATACAACAAATGTTTGAATGTCATTCTTTGGGCTTCGTTTTCTTCAAGCCTTTTTGACCATTCAAATTTTGTAGGCAAGAGTCCAAACGTCTGCACACTCGTTGTGGCGGGCAGCGACTGGTGACCACCACCGCAACACTTCTTGCATTCGAGCGCACAGCGACAATCAAGATAAGCCACATTGTGATGGCTGTGCGGCAAATGCGAAATGTCGGCGAGGATGCCATATTTGGCAAGCCATTTTCGCAGCCACCGCAACCATCAGGCATTCCCCAGCCCAGCTCCCCGACATGGAAGATCGCAACAAATGATTTATGGCCGCAAAGCCGCATAACCACTGGCGGGCAACGAGTATTACGAGGCTGCGGCTGGCTAAGGACAGAGAGCGAGCAGCCAGCGCGAGCACCATTCGGCAGCGGAAACGTGGGCGGCTTAGCCAAGCCATGGCGGGCTTCAAAGGCGCTGTGTTGCGCTGCAAGTGCGGAGGAGGTGTTTGCCGCTCGAAATCAGCTAAAACGTTCATTGCCAGATGAAAATGGGCTCTAGGTAGTTGATCGTCGCCACCTCGCAGCGCAAGTATGAAAAATGATTTGTGACTGCGATGGAATCTGTTAATTAGAATTTATTATGTCACGATGAATAACGAAAACTATTGCCATGAAGGGCTACTAGCCACGATCGGCAATGTTTGGAGGTAAAATAAAAATACAACTATTCACATAGAACTATAAACGAAAGCAAAAACAAGCAAAAACTTAAATTTTTAATAAGGATGAAAAATCGAAAGCTTAATGTTTATGGAGCATTAATTAATTATGGAAAATAATTGAAAACCTATTTCCGGCCACATAATTTCGAAACGGGGTTGACGGAGCTACATGGGTCTGAATTTTAATTTTTTACACATCTTTGAAATTTATAATTCAAAATCTGTTAAAGTTAATTTTATGCAAAATTTTGTTAGATATTTAAACGGAAATTTTTACCAAGAGATTTATGTAAAAAATATATATTCTCAAGAAAACAACTTTTAAATCGCAACAAAATTTTTTTAAAATATTTAATTTTTTGGAATCAATTGGTAAAAAAAAATTGCACATGTATTCCTTAAATATTATTACCGAGCCAAGATCGATGAAAATGCTCACAATTTACGAAACTTCAAATGATTTTATTAAACGCCAAAATTTTGTTTAAGGAAACAACCCTTTGTATTATGGGAAATAATATTTATATGAAATAACAAAAACAATATTTCGTGACAAATATTGCTTATAAAATCATATGTATTTACGTACAAGTAAATGTTGAACGGTTTTGTCGTATAATTTATCTGATTAAAGCAAGATGGGAGTTGTGATGTTTAAACCTGCCTCCGCAAACATTCGTACATACATACATATGTATGTACATATTTATACTCGTATACATTTTTATGTAAATACCGCCAAAAACTAAAAATGTTACCAATAACGATCTACAGCCAACTTTGTTGTTATACCTGACCTTAATCTGAGCTGACACTTTTTGAAATTAGATAACCTACAAATAATATACAAACTCCAAGATAACATACATATAAACATTTGTGATTATATATGAATGTATGCTCATTAAACTAGTGCGAAACTAGCCCACTTGAAAGCATTACTGGTCTTCTCTCAATTGCTGCTAGATATTCGATCGCTCTCTAATTCTCCAATTTACGTTGTCTAATTTTCCAGTTTACCATTGGGATATTTCTATGCGCTCCTCAAGCAGAAACAAATGGAATTTACACAGGCGTAGTAACAGCGGCGTGGATTTAACGTCGCGGCTAAAACAAAAGTCTGCTTTTGTGCGACGCTTATTCAAATTTTTATGACCATCCATAAATATATGTATCTTCTTTTCTGCGCCCAATTTAATTCCCTTTTCTTAGTTTCTTTTTTTTTTTAATATTTCAAAAGCAGCTGGGCTTTTGCGCACCAACGTTCCGTTCTCAACAGGCAACATCGGTCCGATTGTCTGCGCTTAGACTTCAATTGCTAACAAAAAGTTTTAATGTCAATATCCACCGTTAATAGGTTTATTAGAGACAAATGTAAAAGTGAAATCTAATAAAAAAACAATGTAGACAAGGAAAACAATAACAAAAACGATTTAAGTCAACGAAGCATAAATTAATCCAATTAATAAGAGTACAGCATATGTTCCGAGCAAATCGTTTAAATCTGTGTTTGTGTACTATATATATTTTTTCTATTATTGCGGACCATAACGTAAAGTGAAGAAAACATATGCATCACAAATACGCCGTAAAATATAGAAAAGCTTACATCGAAGGGATTTATTATCCCGGCAAAGTTTATAAAGTTGAATTTGTATTTGTACACGCGACTCGTGATAGTGCATTTAGAAGTTCAATACATACATACATACATATGTGTAGTATGTATGTGCACCTATTTTACGAACGTAAATTTATTTTAATATTCCCACGTTTGGATCATGCGGGAAATGGCAAAGAACGCAGAAGTTGCGTCTCATATCGCACTTGTAGATACTTCTGGAGTAATTTATCTGAATGAGAACCATAAAATTAGTGTGTAATGGAAAATTGGAAAAAGAGCGTGTAAGTGCCAATGTGCTAATGACGCTTTGCCCAAACTCTTTGAAGAGTTAGGGCTCAACTACTTACCGACTGTACTTGTCGTCCATATTTACATTTAAATTGCTTTTGATTGATAGAAAGAGATCGAATGTCCCTGCGGGCAGCTGCAACGTAACCTTCAAGTGGTGTAAAGTTTTCGTTAAAACGAAAGTCCTATAAAGCAGGTCATCGCAGCTAAGACGTTCACCGGTTTTACGGCGGTCAAAAATAAGTCAAAAAACAGTGCGTTTCACAGCTATAGCACAACCATGTATCGAGAAATTAGTACAATGAATAATTCTCTTATTTAATTTATATTATATTTCAATTAATATTGTACGTAGGTGTGTAACTTTATCATCTAAACTATGTAATTGTGTCACAAACAATTAAACTAATTTTCACATGATATATCAAATAGAGGTTCATTGACCTTCTAAAATTTGAAAATTTGTAACCTTCTACAATTACATAGTTGTAAATACGACCGAAAGCGATCGTTGGTTGAAAGTGTTCCCTGTCAACAGAAGCCGCAAGACCAGCATGACCTTTCCGCCTGAAGGATAAGTTTCCTGTTCCAATACTTTCTAATGACCTGTATTTTTATTAGCATAAAAAAATAAGAAATTTAGTGGGATTTCTAAAACTGAGTTGAAGTATAAAGTTCACTTTCCCAGCATCTCTTACGAAAAATTTTCAATTATTATATCAGAAATTGCTGTCTTCCCTTTCTCTCAAACATATTTTTTACATTTGACCATCTGCGGACAAAATATAGAATGTCAAATAAAAATTAAGATTTTTTTTTTTCATTCAAGAACGGCGTCAGGTGGGAACGAAAAGAAAAGGAAGATAACAGGTAATAACCATTCCCTGGTTCCATAGTAAATTTTTCCTCATATTTGTTGTTGCAAAAACCAAAATCTTGTTTTAATAAAATGGGAAACTAATAAAATCAAACCAAAATGACACATGGAAATTAAGAAGAATTAAAATTTACTATTTTTATTAATTTTCTTGAATAATATAACTCAGCTTTATTAAAATGTGCGTTTTCTAGTACAAAACTGATAAAACCGCTAAAAATCCCTTTTTCTGAAACACAGCCAATTCACGTATTAAATAAGCAATATTTGTCATAATATAAAATTCTTTTATTCACGTTATTTAATAATTTTCGTGAACGCTCAATAGCTCGACGTTTGACAGATCAAACTGACTTTGTCAGCAAATATTTTTCGAGTAAATTGTTTTAACATAAACCTTGAAACCTTTTAGCCGGGGCAATTTAATGGGATATACTGTAGCTTAAAATTTTCACTCATACTTGCACATTGGTATGCCCATCAGTGTGTGTGTGTGTGTGTGTGCAGGCGGTTGCACTAAAAATAACCCGAAAAGAACAACAAAAAATAAAACTAAATACAGCATGTGCAACAACAATAACAATTGCAAAGACCAACAATGATAACAACATTCACAACAACTGCAGCGCAAACCGCAACTTCAAGAACAAAAACAGTGTACACAATATTTTCAATAGCAACAGTTCGCTGTCATTGCTTTGGCATTGACCATGAAAAGTTTATGCACCCCAACAACAACTCAAAAAGCGCAGCGGCCATTCGCATTAGGTGCGGAATAGAAAGAACGACACAAAGTGGCAGACCCACTCACACACACACACTGGCACAAGGCTGTGCAAACATTCATTGGTTCTTGTTGGGCCTCGTCGCCTAGTAGACTTTCCCTTGCCAGCATTGTTGCTGTAATAGATGCAATTTGTTGCTGACTTTCGATGCATTGCCGACCTCTAAGTGCAACAATCAACAATTGCAATGCATTTGCGTCTCGAATGTGCCAAGCATGACGCTTAGGTTACTCGTTTGCTAGAAGTGCTTGCTCGGTTGTTGTTGTTATTGCAGAGACAATTCGTTGACAACCGGCAATTTGTCAACGTGCAATCGTCGAAGGCTCATAAAGGTGTTGTTGTTGTGAAAACGCCAAACGCATGCGCATCTCCAAGTTCCATAGCAGGAAACATCACTCGCCAGTGCGGCTCTTGGGTAAAGAACTAATCACTTCACTGCTTACTGGCCATCACAACTGGTTCCCGAAATCGTGAGTAACTTTTTAATTTAATTTAGCAATATATCTTAGCTTAGTGCGTCGTACTGCAGCACTAGTGAGTTCAGCGTTCCTCATGAGTTCGAAGAATGCATCGGCCTAGTCAATTCACCAGCTTCCTTTTATGGGTGAAATCACAATTTGATTTCAATTTTAATAGAGAGACGAATAGCTCGTCTACTAAAAAGTAATGTCGATAACTTTCTATTCATACGACTGCCGCACTCTTTAACCATTCTGCACCGGTTCAAAGACTAGTTCCAGTACACATCGCCCTTTTGCTACACAGAGGGGCAGCTAATTGAGTATCTGGATTGTGCTTATTCAAAGTGTCTCAACACTGCACGCTTGCAGTTGCCTTTGTATGGGTGTGCGCGTATTTGCGATATTCATCTTTATTGCGAAAAAGTTTAAGGAAATATGTATGGATGTATGTATGTATGTATGTACACATAAAGTTTGCAAATGATTTTTCATTCATAAACGCTTTTATTTATTTGCAGATATTTGTACTGATAGTGATTGCCTGATGCGATTTTTAATTTTGGACTTTTATCAGTGTCAATAAATTAAAACGGAAATGCACGGCCATGAATGATAAAGCCACAAGACCCTGAATGTGAAGCGGGAGCGTTGATCTTCAGTAGGTCTACTCAAAAATATTTTATTGTACTTACATATGTGTTACAGTAAACCCCGATTATGTTGTACCTCACCTAAAGTGCTTACGCAGGCGACTTGGATTTTTGTTTTTTTTTAATAAAAAATATTTCAATATAAATGCGGTACTTAAGCATTTTATAACAACATCACAGTAATTAGTAAGTGCTTACATACCTAGATGTGCAAGTATTTCTCTAATAGCACAGATATATTTAATCTATAAGATTCTTCCACTAGCAAAATCTAAATCATTCAGCGCCAAAGAGCTGCTTATGAACAAACATACAAACGTATCTACATATGTACATATGTATGCACGTTTCGAATTGAATAATGTTTTACCTAAACTTCAAAATAACTATTTTTCTTGGAATTTCGTCAATAAGCACAGAAATCCTCAAAAATTCATATATGTATAACAAAAAAAAGGCAGCGATCTTCCCATTAATAAATTAAAATCTATTAAAAATTCTGCTTGAATATCGTGGTTCCCATTGCTCTATTGTTGTTGTTCTATTGTAGAGCTGCGGCGTGCTATTAAAAAGGTCACGTCTTCAACGCAAATGTACAATGCCAAACTAAATTATTATATTTATATGCAAAGATTACGCAAAAAGCGGCATTTTTTAGGAAGGAAAGTGAAACAAGGCGACCGCCGATAGTTTTCGAATTCGAACGCACACACACACACACAAAATATTTTATAAATACAAACATACAAATATATATGTATATTTATAAATGTATATACATATGTACCTACATACATACATACGCTGGCTCTTCAATAAAGCCATAATTTGTTAATTTACTTGATAATAGGCAAAATGGCATAAAAAACTAAAATCAAATCCATAAAGGAGTAGCGTACCTAGAAAATGAAGCAGTCGCCAAGCTTAATTCGTTAGCAAACCCAATGTCAGTTATGCTACGTTCAGATAGCGCTTAATTGACTCAATTAGTAAATACACGAAGACAATTTGATTATCACCTCAATTAAGGCTCTGAACTGGGCGACGCTTAACGAGAGTATGAATTATGCGGAGGGGTTTGATATCGTAATACCTACTATATTTATACATAGCCACAAACCTAGCCACATATTTATTTATTTATTTATTTATGCCCTTCGTATGAATTTCAGAAATTCAAAAAACCAAATAAGGATAAAGATAAGGTATGTATATTTCCAATTCTGCTGTTGTTGCTCTAAGATTCGTATATATGTATGTATATAAAAAGTTTGAAAAATAAATGTACTCAGATAAAAATCAGTTTATTGGCACATTTCCACCATAAAGTGTTCTGCTTAACCCAACACTAAAAGCATCAAACCAACACAAATTACGGCTAGGAACATTCAAATATATTTTCTCAAGTAGGGACGGGCACTAAATTATTCCCAAAATAATACCAAATAAAAATGAGACAGTCCGAGCAGATTTTCTGTTATGCAAAGGAGTTAGGCTAATAAGTCGACTGCGTGAGACATAAGTTGGCAATGGTTCAGCTAAATTTATTGAACGCAGAGCGAAGCGTGTATGTACATACATATGTATGTATGTCTACCAGAACTGTCGTTGTTTAAGGATTCTAATTGTCTATTAATGTACATATGCATAATTATTATTTTTCAATTTAAATCTTATTGATATTTCTTAACAAAACTTTAAACTTCTAATTCATAAAACAAAAGTAGTTTTAAAATGCTCTATAATTAGAAACATTTAATTAACACTTCGTTTTATAATGAAGTTGGGTGTAACAAGGTCATTGGAAATGTTCTTAACACTTTAAGTGCAAAATTTCTTTTGTTTCTAAACTGTATATGTATAAGGTGATATATCGACTAATTTTGCCAATTCATATTGCATTTTCTTGTTTATTTCCCCAAGTTTGAATCATTAGAACCCAAGCTTGAAACTTTGTACACAATTGAAAAAAAATGAGCAACAAACTGTCAAAAAAAGTATACATATTATCAAAGAAATAACCATCGATTTTAGAAAATATTTTACAGGCGCTCGTTCGCAATTTCCTCCACTTAAAGAATTCTCGAGGTTTTATACATTTGACAAAAACTATCAAACACTGTTAGTAAAACCATTTCCAATAGTCATTGGTAATTTTTATCACAAGATGTTTCATTAGCCACAGTGATCATCGTTAATGTGCCATTAAGAATAAATGATTGCCGGGATAAGTAACTATTCCGGTAGCCGGCATGTAAAACGTTCTATATTAAAACTATAGCATTAAAAAGGCTTGATTCTCCTCTAATTACCAATAAATTCTTCGAAACCAGTGGATTGTTGCCATCGGCATCGCTAAATGTACGAGCTAACTGAAAACTTATCGCGGAACAGTAATATACCCAATAGTAGATTTGTACTTTACATTTCGAAATAGCCCAAATACGTACATATATCCGAAGCCGAGCATTAGATGCAACCTTAAGCGCTTTCCCAAGACTTTTTGTCGATGAGGCAACTTCCTACTTTCATTGCATCCCCCGCCATCATTAATGAGTAATAATAATTGGATTTTTCATTTACCGTTACATTTTTGAATACTTGTACTTCGCTCGTGTACTTCTTATTTCACTCAGTTAAAATTTGCACATGAACATACGAATAATTACCAATGGGGTCAGTGCGAAATTGTGCTGTTTCTTTTTTTTTCTCATTTCAAAGCCATTGGTAGTCCATTTTCACTCAGTTTGTGGTTATTGGTTCTCATCAACGGACGGTCATGGTCTGATTACGTTGCTGGTCAACACTTTTTGCGTGACCACAAAGGCACTATACAATTTTCGGAAGGGTAGCTTGACGAATTTCGCAACGCAGGTGCCTGCAGCAGCACTTGGTAGAGCGACGGTGGTGGTTGGTTCGGTGAAGGACTGGATAGTTGGTCATTTGGTTGGTTTATTGTTTGTCAGACGATGGCATCAGTGACCATCGACGGATGTAACGGTTGACAAACAATACACTAAACGTACAGATTGCATGGTTCGAAGCCATCGCTGGATGGTGGTCATCCCCGCGACGCTGCTTAATTCGCTCCACCGCTGTGAAACATTTTGCGAACAAAAGTCCAAAACAACTCTTTCTTTAGTTTAGTGTAATTTACATTATATTATTTTGATTGTGTATTATTGCAATCATTTTAATTGCCATTGTTTGCTGTGCATTTTTTAATGCAAAATATTGCATTCATCCATCCAACTATACAGTTCAGTGCATTACGAGGTGAACTCAAATAAATACATGCATTTAGAATAATGCAGATTGAACCGGTAGCAACAGTGGCGCGCAAACAACAATATTATTTATTTTTCTGTTACTCGCCATTTCTAAAATATTCAAAAACATCTGCTGCAGGCTTGGAGTCTCAGAGTTGCCGCCGTTCATAAAATTGGAAAGCCAAAATAATAAACAGTGCGTTAGATAAATATCTCTGAGTGCCTTTAATAAGAAATATTATCAATTAATTATCTTATTTATATACATGAGTTACTTCTTTTTACCAGAAGGAGGAATATTCCAACGTTCATCCTTCCTTATCTAAATGAACAATCTTACTCTCTTTTCTCCAGGGTTAAATATTTGGGTGTCGTTCTCACACCGAAATTAAATTGGATAATGAATACAGAGCATCGAATAAAAAAGTCGTATGGTGCTCTATACTCTTGCTAAAAAATGCTAGTTGAAAAGTGGGGTCTTCATCCTAACCTCATGTTATGGTTGTACAAAGCCGTGATTGGGCCTTTCATTGCTTACGGTGCGCTGGTCTGGTGGAAAGCCGGGAGACTCGCTATACCCACACTATGCTTAGCAGGGTACAAAGGTCAGCATGTATTGCAATTACCGGAGCTATCAGAACCACCGATTGATATTTTTATCAAGCAATGCGCGAGTCGCGCGGTGCCATACGGCTAAAAGAGTTGTCCCAGTGGAATGAGCGTTTATATGGTCATGAACGTATTTTGCACTTATTCAGTGATCCGAGTATCCGCGTAAGATCCGATTACATCAGTCCTACGCTTCTATTCGGAAAAAACTTCCACACACTGTTTCCCTCAAGGCAAGATTGGAAGAAGGTGGCTTTCACCGAACGGTTCGAATTATGTATTTCCACAGACGGCTCAAAGATGGGTTGCGGTGTAGGAGCGGGGGTCTACTCGACTGACCTCCAAGTTGAAAAATCGTTTCATCCACCGGACTCCTCCAGTGTTTTCCAGGCTGAAGTTTTTGCTGTCCGAGAGGCGTGCAATATCGTTCTATCCTTTGGACTGGATAAGACGAGTGTTGCGATTTTCTTGAACAGCCAGGCGGCTATCAAAGCGCTGGACTCTACACGCACAACTTCCAGCCTTAAAAAGCAGTGCCGAGAACTGGTCTGGGTGCCGAGGCACAGCACTATTCATGGCAACGACGTGGCTGACGAGCTATCCCGCAACGCAAGAGGTTCTTTTGCCGCGAGTTATGTCAAAAGCCGTATCTCCCAGCACTGGCAATAGGTGACTAACATCAGGTGGAAGAGCCTTAAATCCTGCAGGGTATGAAGGAGTATATGGTCTACTAATTGCGCTAAACGGACTTCAACCATCATTAAAGTAGACAGGAAGGATCTGTCGAGGCTAACCGCCGTATTCACAGGACACTGGACACTGGGTACTCATGCGGCAAGGCAGGTGCAGAAGAAACGGTAGAACATGTTCTGTGCAATTGCCCGGCCCTGGCTAGGATGAGAATGAGGTTTTTAGGCAAGCCTTTCTTCGATGAATTAACTCAAACAAATGGCATTCACCTACTGCAACTGCTGAAGTATTTATCTTGCTGTTTTTCAGTTATATGTAGATTTTAACCGCGAGTTGTGGTATTAAAACGGCACATAATGGTGCTGATTGGAGTTATTTTAACCCGTTATTTTAAACCGCCACGTTAACCAACCAATCATACATAAATAATATATTGAATAGTTCAGTATTTGGTCGAAATTCTCTTACCATTTGTGGCGTAAGTCTACATGTTGTACCATTTACAAGTTGTAAGTCGAATCCAAATCCATTGCCATTGCCTTCCGAAAGTCGACCGATATAAGACAATATTTCTAAAAAATATAAAATAATTGGGACAGTGAAAGTTCACAATTGAAATAAAATCTATTCGTACTTTTAACCACTTTTAAAACCAGAAAAGGTTTCTTAAACGGAGGCAAATAATCTGTAGTCTACCCTCGACGCCAATCCGAATTGAGAAGTCTCATATCAACTTATACTGGAAAATTGAAAGTGGGTTGGCTTTCCAATTCGGAACCATTCGCATTTGAGCGAAATTACCAGGAATTTTGTTATGAAACTTGGTGGGGATGTGCGGGAAGGCCTTCTTTATCTAAATTTCTCATCAATCGCTATGAAATTGTAGTTACTAATACCATTTAAGCGCTTTGTTGTTAAGTTATCTCCTCTACTGCCACCAAATTTGTATAGAAAATGTCACTTATCGCTTATATTTTGTGTGATATTTTATATGTATTTGGAATGTTCACGAGCGTGTGTAGTACTTTTAATATATATATTTTAATAATAAACGCGTTTAAAAATGTGTTTAGAAATTTAACCACTTTTCACAAACAAAAAGAAATAAGAATATCCGACAGTATTTAAGAAAAAATATGTGCTGCCATACTTTTTAAAAGTAAATACACCACAATTAAGGCTTTTGGTTAAAGCGTTTTTATGGTTTTTGTTTTAATAAATCAATCTGTACTTTGATCGCGCGATTTTTAATTACAAATTTCGCGTGCGCGGCTTTTTTGAAAATGCATCAATGCTTCGATATATATATGTATGTATATTAAAATTTTTTAATTTCAAAAACGTGCGATATAAGTATGTACATATGTACGTATGTATGTATAGACTTTATTATTTGCATTTTTCCGAATTTTTTTCGTTGTGTGTGGCCGCCCTGTATTTTCATTTCATTGCTCCACAAATGAAAAAGTGAAGCTAAAATTGAAATTGTTTGCAACTTTAACAGCAAATTACTTTAAAACTTCGGGCGTCTTCAAATTTAAATCTACCCCTTTTATAACACCCTTATTTTCAAAGCCTGGTACCCTTTTGGAAGATTTTCCCTTCAAAGTTTTCAAAAAGATGATAAAGAAGGAAAAAAGGAAACCTAGTTCTTATTGTAAGCTACCTAGTTTTGGAGAAAATTTCCTCGTTTATAAAAAGTTTATTTTCTGGTGTGTATGTGAAAGAGCATATGTATATATCAGAATATTCTCAATTAAGTTAATAAAAAATGTTGGTGATTGTTTTTAACTTAATTTTTACAAAGCATATTTTTTGGAGTTGGTAAAATAAGATTTAAAATTTTTTTTTAGCACAACAGGAGAAATGTAATCATTACGTCTTTACGAAAAAAAAATAATTTGTACATATATACTACATGTGTATGTACATATGTAGGTATATAGGTAATTAAATGGATTGAAAATATATTAATCAAATTATATTAAACACTTTAATGATGGATTACAATAAATTATATCGAAAAGTCAGTGTTATTATGCGCTTAGGAGTTAATTTTTAAAGAGAAGTTTTGTCAAAAAACATATAATTTAGGTTAGTTACCCATTCCCCATGGTTTTTTTTTATCTAATATGGAACATTTATATATAGCTGTCGATGCCTTTGTAAGAAGTCATGTAAAATGAAAAAAAATTAAAATCAGAGAATCAAAACGAAACATCTAACGAACCTACGAACATATACATTCGTAATATGTAGGAAGAATGTGAGATTAAATAACACTGCAGGCATAGGCCAACTATGTAGCAGCCCGTTGAAATGGAGTGAGATGAACAGGTCAGGCAGCAGCGAATGGAGGATTAGAATGGAGTGAGAACCCATTCAGTCAGGCAGCACCAGCAATCGCACAGTCATTCCTATACAAAAACTGCAATCAGTCGTCTCCCTCCCCACTGCACTGTGTTCTGTGCTGCCGTCGATTGAATCCAACTCTCCAAGTAACTTCATCGATCCCCCCAAACCCTCAATGTTGCAACACACAACCGAACACTAACACCGAAAACTCCAGCCATAATGGTAAATGTCCCATAAGCTGCGCGGAAGCCATACAAAAGTCTCACCATAATTAGAAACCGACGAGGAAACCAACGTGGCTGGGAAGAAAAACATAAAACACTGAGCCCACAGACACACGAACAAGCCGGCGATGAAGTGACGGAGAAGAGTAGGCCACAAGAAAAAAAATAAGAAAATAACAAAAATAAATGCTCGTGCTGAAAATGTGAAGTTCTATGTGGAGCCGAACGTCGAGCCGTTGCGAATTCGGTACTCCGTGTGACCCCAACACCAACAAAAATTACACCAACGCCGCCACCATCATCGCTAACACGAGAGATCCGGGACGCCAGCAAATCCATTAAAACTCCACTTTGCAGCGACGCCAGCGACGACGGAGCAAAACAATTTCCCTTTTACTTGCTGCAGTGCAGCACAATATTCACAATTGCTGTGCACATAGTCGCAATTGGAGTTGCAGACACACACAAGCAAACATATGTACACACTTGTGGCAACATTACTATACTGCCGACGATGGCTGGTGGCTGGTGGCTGGTGGCTAGAGCGAGTCGTGTGGATATGTGCATTTAACAATTTCAAGGTTTCAAGGCCCAGTAGCATAGAAACTCACGATCGAGAACATGGAAAGTTTTGCAGCCGACAAGCACACAAAAATAAGAGCAGCAAGAACAGCCAAGTTGCCACATCGAGCGACGGCAGGCGAGGATGTGGCAGCGCTGCAACATGACCATGGCCATGGCAGTGGCAATGATATTGATAAAGCCCGCCTCGCATTGTTGGCGGCAAGCACGCAGCAGTTGGCAGTCGTCAGTAAGGCTGGACGGGGCGTTGTGGTTCGACGTGTGAGGTGTGGCACTGGCAGAGGTAGAGGCAGAGTGACAGCCGAAGCAGCAGCTCCTCCAGAACTCTCCATGCGATATGCGATTTCTGCAAAACTCCATCACGCAGCCAGCCGTTCGGGGAAGTAATGACTCGTACATACACACACATACATACGATAATGTATGTTCATTTGTGCCGAAGTTGCATTCAATGCGTTTGCGCAATGAGAGAGTTTTGCGGTCGTCGCGTTCTCTTCTCGACAATCACGATTTCGTTGCATGCAATATTCTTGTACATATTTACTTGCGAACATACAAATGGACATACATATTCGTACATAAAACGTTCGACTAGATTGTTCTAGTATATAGACTAGTGAAATGGTACTACTACCACCAATTTGAGACGAGCAATGCGTGCTCATGTCTGAGTGCGGCAGTCTGCAGTGTAAGTGAAAATTCAGAAAAGGAAAAACTATTTTAAAATGACCCAAAATTTATAGATTTTATATGTTAAAGGTGGAGTTTGAAGTTGCATGTTGCAAGTATGTATGTATGTATGTATACAAACTAGAGACAAGTAAATACAACGATATTCACGCAAGTACTGAGATCAAACCCAATTATTTTGATAACCTAAGGTTTAGTTGCAAGCGCAAATATTCAAAAAAAAAAAGTAGCCCTGGATTATTTTGTTTGGAAATAATTGCGATTCTCACCAATTATTTAGCACAAAAGCTAAAAAGGTTAGCCAAAAATTAAAAACCCAATATTAATTTCGCAATTTAACCTAAAAATAATTTCGCAATTCTTTATCCAAAATGATCGATTTTCAACTGAATACTGATTTATTGTATGAACCTAGTTAACTAAATGTATGAGCTTCTAATGTTATTTATATGTTTGTATAAAATGGAATTTAGTTGTACATATTTGCGCGGATCTGAGTCCTTAGATCACATTTTCATAATAATAATAATAATAATTTGGCGCTTAGACTATATAGCTCAGGGTTTGGCCGAACTTCTCCTACCATTTGTAGTGTGCGTCTTAATATCATACCATAAATGGAGGGACCTACAATTTTGTGCCGACTCCGAAAGGCAGATGTATTTGATGAAAAGGTTTTTCATGGCACAATTCCCTTTTGGAGGTTTGCCATTGCCTGCCGAAGGGATGACCGCTATTAGAAAAAACGTTTACTATAATTAAGATTTTACTTGCCCTGGCTGAGATTCGAACCACGAACTCACCGGCACATCGAGTTATAGCACGCACCACTACCCATTCGACCACAGAGGCCACATTTTTATTATGGCAAGGTCAATTAACGCTAAGGACAGGATGGCAAGCTTAATTTAGTCAGTATGAATGGACCGAAAAACCGTTTACCAAAATGAAAATTGTCTTTAAAAGAAAAAATATGTTTTCTTTTTAAATGTTCAATATTACAAGTCGACAAACATTGAGTGATCGTTAGAACCAATAAGTAGCACATACTTTTTTGAATATTTTCAACGCACTGAGTTCGAATTTGGGTCCATAATTACTCCGATAAATCATCAGTTGAAGTAACTTAGTTATGCGCAAATCTATCAAAATTTATGGACTTAAAAGTAGCTCTCGAAAGAATACAAATAATGATCTGCAAAGTAAAAATTCAGTTAGTGCGATGAAGTTTAACTGTAAAGGTAAAGGGCAAAGGCGAGGCTATCAAGAGATGGACCGATCGAGCGGGAAGACACAATGCTTTTTTCTCCGGCAAACAAAACAAAGATTTTATTAAGACTGGCTAAGTGTTGGTCAAAAAACATAGATCTTGCAAGATTTCAAAAAGGCCCGGTTTCAACTGACCGAGATATCGTCTATTGAAGGTTAATCTTAAGTTTGAAAGTGGATTTTTGAAATCACAAACAACCCTCTCAAAAACAAAAAATTGTATCGTAAGACGTTATACGATCTCAAATATAGAAAAAAAAGATGTAGAGTTCGATCTCAAAATTAAAAAAAATTACGCACTGAATTATAATTTACCACCGCCAAAGAATATGTGTACGTAGTAGGTGTTTTAATTAAAACATATAAACATTTAATTTGTTGTGTGAATATTTAATTTTATTTTTAGTCCAAAGTTCCCGAAATCCCAACTATTTCGTTAAGATAACCGGAAATGTATTTACTCCGAAAATTAGTTTGAAGTATATGTATGTATACGCAATTCTCTGATGATATACTTATTTATTTCCTTACTGAATTCGAAACAGTCTTAGACGGTCTGGTAAGCGACGCGACAGCCACATCACCAGTGATAATTGCAGGTGACTTTAATGCATGGGCCCGAGAATGGAGCAGCCGACGAACAAACGCAAAAGGAAGGACTTTGCTTACATCATTATCAATGTTAGAAGTAACGCTTGTTAACACAGGCGATAAACTTACCTTCCAAAGAGATGGAAGAGGGTTCATTATTGATCTTACCTTCGTTAACAAAACAATCTTTAGACGAATGTCGTGGCATGTAAGCGAAGACTATACGCATAGCGACCACCGAGCTGTCATATTTTCGATAAAAAAACGATCTAGGGGTACAAAATATCACGAGATCCCATCGAACATTGCAGAACGTGAGGCGGTGAGGCGAAACTGTTTGCAGGCAAGCCAGAGGCAGTGGAGCGCTGCTGGTAAGAGACGCTGGACACGTACAAAATAACAATTTTTTAAAGCAAAATTTTAGATCGATTACACTATGTATATTTTAAATGAAGATTTTGGTGTGTGGTTAATTTGCGTTAAACCAATTCCACATCTAACAAACATTAGATTATGTTTTAAGTGAATTTTCGCTGTTAAAATAAAGCTGTCTTACATTGCAAAAGACTGCCAAATCTTAGTAGTCTGAAAAGTGGAGACTTCAGAGAGCATTTGGGTGGCTTACAACGCCCCAGTGCTCTATGCTTTATGCTTCTAAAACTGCCCTTTACCAATACCTACCTAAAAGGGACATCTGTAAAGCGATGGTGAAAGCAATCATTGAAAAGTCACAAGTGTGGTACACTGACGGATCTAAACTTGTCAACGGGAGCACTGGGCCCATGGTATTCGGACCTAGATTTCAAAACAGTGACCAGATGAGACAACTTCCAGGCGAAAGCTATGCAATTGAGTTATGCGCTCACGAATGTCTTCGCAGAAGAACTACTGGACCACAATTAACATCATGTCAGATAGGAACCGAAAAGAGAGTTACTCTGTGGTGGTTTCCGTGCGTCTAATAAAGTGGAAGAACTCTAGAATCGCAGCCCAATGGCGATCGTCAAAGAAAAATAGACAATCCATGAGGTTAATATGTCCATCCCGCGAAGCCTCTGAAAGACTTCTCAAACTTAGCAGAGGGACTCTCGGGGGTTGCGGACTGCAGGCAAAGGTGGCTTGGATGAGGAGACCTCTGAGCATATATTGTGTGAATGCCCGCGTCTACATAAGTGGCCTCAGCCTTATACGCCTTGGGGAGTGACTGTCATCTCCATCCAGAATATGGACAACGACACCCTCCAAAGTGCTTAACTTCATAAATAGCCTTAGGATGGGGTGAGAACTTAAAGGGTAAGAACATTAATTTATGTTAGGTCGCTGCGCTGCTATGCCCTAATAATATTAATAATATATTGTAAAATGGAACGCTTTCATATTTGCCAATATTTTTATTTGCTTTAGTAATTTTCATTCGAACATTCACGGACATTACTTGCTATGTTATGTTAAAAATGATATTATAAGACTGCGAAACCCATACGAAGTTAATATTTGAAAATGATTGTTGTTAAGACAAGTAAAACTGAAAGGCTGATTTCTTCTATTTCTTTCAGATCACGTTTTTTGGCTTTTTTTATAAAATGAGGTAGGCTTTTAATAATAATTAATGACCATTAAAAAAATTGGCAAAACTAGGCAACATGGTGAGCTTATTTTGATGAATACCCATTAAAAATAGGTGAATGGTCAGGCGCCATCTTTTATAAGAGAGTGCAATTGCTGGCGTACGCCGATGACATTGGCATCGAGGGTCTTAACAACCGCGCAGTTAGTTCTGCCTTCTTCAAACTGGATAGAGAAGCGAAGTGCATTGGTCTGGAGGTGAACGAGGGCAAGACGAAGTATCTCCCGACAGCGAATAGACAGTCGGC
Source organism: Philophylla caesio (assembly GCA_963971545.1). Taxonomy (NCBI): domain Eukaryota; kingdom Metazoa; phylum Arthropoda; class Insecta; order Diptera; family Tephritidae; genus Philophylla; species Philophylla caesio. The sequence goes on along the minus strand of OZ020604.1, from coordinate 220,987,169 downwards.
ACATTCACGACTGGGATCACAAATCACTGTTGTCACATCATTTACTTAGGAACCAGCATTAACACCAATAACAGCGTCAGCCTTGAAATCAATCGGAGAATCTCTCTTCCCACAAGTGCTACTTCGGACTGGGTAGGCAATTGAGCAGTAAATTCCTCTCTCGACGGACGACCATACTCTATAAGTTTCTCATCATGCTCGTCCTATTGTATGGCGCAAAAGCATGGACGATGACAACATCAGATAAGAGGGCTCTTCGAGTGTTCGAGAGAAAGATTCTTCGAAAGATTTATGGACCTTTGCGTCTTTACGATGGAAAGATTAGCTTTACGAGCTGTACAAGGACGTAGACGTTGTGCAGCGGATTAAGAATCAGCGGCTCCGCTGGCTAGGTCACGTCGTTCGGATGGTTTTTGACGCGGTACACGCTGGTGGTGGCGTTGGAAAGACCAAGTGGAAAAAGACTTGGCTATACTTGGGATTTCCATTCAGTAGAAAACTTATTCTACATTTTCGATGCATAATTATGATCGGCGCATACATACATTTACATACAGAAATATCTCTATATTTATCGAGAATTCGTGTATGCGGCTATTTAGTCCATTGCAACCACATTGATTGTATATGTAATACATATACATACATATTTAAAATACTTATAATCCATATACAAGTTGAAGAAATTTACATCAAAAATTATTCTCCTGACACACACATACATACATACATATGTATGTTGATAAGTAGTTGTGTATTAGACATTTATTATAATTCAGGTAAATATTTTCAACCGCTAAATTGTTCAAAAACAGGAAATGCATCAGGAATTTTCCTATTACTCAATAAATGGCTCAACATAAAGTTAAAAAATTGCATAAACTAAAGAACTCTGAACACGTTTCAGAGATTGCGTTAAGTGGCGGAGCAGGAATGCAGCAGCAAAAACTGCACCGGCAACAATTTCATGACCAACCAGCAAACAAGTTTGCCAACTAAGTAAGTAAGAGCGTCGCCGGGCAGGATGCGAGACGAAGAGGAAAAGTGGGCGACAAAGTGACATAAAAATGCAAGTAAAAGATGAAGAAAATCAGAAAATAATAAGCAAAAGCCGAGCCAGAAGAGTTGAGTAAGAAGACGTTGCTGCACCCAAACAGCAAAAGTAAAACTGACTTGTTTATTGGCGAAACGTTGTGGGGCGGCGTTGGGGGCAGTTTAAGTGAAGCATCTGCAAAGCAGTTGCAGACCGCAGACCGGAGCCCGAATGTATCCACACGAGGAATTGGCACTGCCAACTGACGCGCAAACACTTTCAAATATGTATGTACATACATACATATGTACATATTGCACCGGGCACATACAAAGCTTGAGTGGCATTCGAGCAAATGCTGCAGAGAGCACGCTGCAAATACACACACACACACACACACACATGCATATGTACGCACGCACACCATTGCATTAACGCGCAGTGTTGGTGGCTAAGTATACAGTGGAGTTGCAAATTGCCATTGTTGTTGTATTTGTTGTACATAAGCAGAAGTGGTTTTCAAGGTCTGGGTCCGCATGTTGCAAGCAGGTTTCATGCGGCATTCTAGACGTCCACTGCCATCGTCATTCTGTATTCTGCTTGGGGCAGCATGAGCTGCGGCTTCTTCGGCATTGCCACTGCAGCCGCAGCAGCAGCAGTAGCAGCAACATTCCTGCTGTGCAACCAACTGCAAAAGGCATGCAGAATGACGAAGCTGGTCGCAGTGGAGTTGCGCCGAGTTGGCGAGTTGTCGAGTTGTGGCAAGTTGCACCACCGCCTTGCCCCTGAACTTGCACTTGAATTTATGACTTGTTTGTTTGTTGCACATCCACCCGTAAGTTTCCATACACACTCGCTCAAATATGTACATTTGTATGTACTCGTATGTTGCAACATGCCACCGAGCTGCAAAATCAACGGCGGCGACGTCAAACACGTTTTATGCTGCTGCTGCACACTTTTGCGCCGCTGCTCTTTGTTGGTTATTATTGCCGTCTTGTTCGCTTCAATCGCAGCTGTCTTCCCACAGCACCGAGGAGGATGGGGCTGCAGCTATGTGTCGTTGCACAGCATGTGTCGCCGCCGGTTGTGAGCGGAGCGGCGGAGTGTGGAAAGGTGGGTCGGCAAGTGGGTGGAGAGCTGGAGGGTCGGCTGGTGAGGATTATGGTTTTATGCCTTTTGCTTCCTGCTTTAACTACACAAGCACTCGTACTGTGCACTGACTGAGGGTCAGACAGACTGCCTCACTCGACTGCGACGGGGTCTGCTGCCCTCCCCGAACTCTCGGCCGACATACTACAGTCCGCTTCCAATGGTGATGCAGTCAGCATTGTTGAGGCACTCAGCGTGCAAGGGAGTTGCAGCAGTGGCAGCAGCAGGCATTTCGAATGCGAAATTTATATTCATACATACGTACATACATACACTCGTACATACAAACAAGCATACATATGCACGAGTATATTCTAGTCAATGCTGGCCCATGAATGTAAGTATCTAGTGGATACATTTTATCCGTCATAGGCTGTATGCGCGAGCACGCTTCTGTTGAGCAATGGTGTTGCAATTGTCGTATTATGTACTGCTTGTTCTAGACGCTCGTATGTATTTGCATTGCTCTCGTGCGGCAACAGCGAGCACAGCAAAATCGTCGAGCAGTTAATGTTGCACAGGCGGCATTTAGGCGAAGGGAATTGAAATTCGACTCGAATAGATTGGAGCTTTGCGAACTTTCGTGTCCCATAGAAACGAACAAACGTTTTTTTTTATTTATTTATTGCCATATAAAGACCAAATTTTTCACATGTATGTATGTATGTAAGTAATAAGTAATAGTTCGATAAAAACTGCTACTTAGAGTTCTTCATCGCGATGTTCATAGCCACCCCGCCGCAAATAATTATCCTTGGCAAACAATTTTTAATATATGTAAGTGCAAGAATTTCGAAAATTTTCTCAATTATAATAAGCTGCAAAAAAACAAGCAAAAATATTTAGATAAAGGGTGCTTTTTTTTAGACATGTGGTTCTCTTCCCAGACGTCTTGAAATGACAAACCAAAGTGAGTATAAATTAAGTAGCAGCTGTCAAAAAGACCAGCTCCGAAAAAATTATTGCCTCATTGAAGACTACACCTCTAAAAGAACACCCTATACAAGTTGGCTTACTTCTGTGTACAAATGTGACTTTTTAACCGACTCCAAAAAATGGAGGAGTATATCAATTCGCCGGAATTCGATAATTCTTTCTATGTCTAAAAGCTTGGTTCCATATTAAATTGAGACCTACAATTTTGTGCCGACTCCGAACTTTTTCCCTGATTAAGATTTTACTTGCCCTGGCTGAGTTTCGAACCTCGAACTTTGGTTGTCGATGGAAGACTTTGCCGCTCATTTTCCTACTAAGTCTACTATACTTTTTCAAAAACAAATTTCTACTGTCAACAGTGATGTAAGTTCCCAGCCGTGAATGTTCTGACTGACTATTTGATGACAGGAGATACTTCGTTTTGCCCTCGTTTACCTCCATACCCATTCGCTCTATAGGGTTTGGAAATCGCAGAACTAACAGCTTGATTGTTAAAGTCAATAATATCAAAGTTATTGGCGTATGCAAGCAGTTGGCTCCAGACTGATTTAATTCTGTGGCTCGAATTATCTTCTCCAGCATCAGGTAAAAGAAGTCGCACGACAAAGAGTCATCCTGTCGGAAACCTCGTTTGATATCACACGGCTCGGAGAGGTCCTTCTCAACTCTAACAGAGCTGGTGATGTTGCTCAAAGTCATTTTACATAGCCGTATTAGTTTTGCAGGGATACACAAATTTAGATATTGCCGCTTATAAGTAATTCCTTTTTGTGCTATCGAAAGCGAGTACTGTGAATATTTGGTTGATGGTAGATTTACCACGTCTAAAGCAACACTGATAAGGACCAATCAGTTCATCTTTCTATATTTTAAGAGTTTCACCAACTACTGAACTGCGCCACTCAGCTTATAAAGGATAAATTGTTATACATAAACTGCCATCCGCAAGTAGCTTAATTTCGCGTCATTTATTGAAAAACTAAGTTATTAATCTAAGGTTTCAAATCCTTTATAGTAAACAGAAAATATAAAACACTTATAATAGGGTATGTATAAATATTAATCTCTTATTTAGAATAGCCAGTCCTGATTTTGTACGAAGAATATTTATATTTCTTCAGTTGCTTTTCCTCATATTTTTCCTACAACATAGAGTTCGCGTAGAACAAACTAGTAGAAGTAACAGAATTAAAACAGCAATTATGGAATAGTCTGATGATCTTTTATATACTCGTATAAGTCGATATATGGTCGAGTGGTAGAGGCGCGTGCTATAACTCGCTATGTCGCTGAGTTCGGGGTCCCCCCCCGATAAGCAATGAAAAACCTCCGAGGGTATTTCTGTCATTAAAAAAGCTTCTCATAAAATGTATTTGACGTTCGGAATCGGCACAAAACTGGTAATTTGAAGCTCGCCCCAACACTAAAATTTATAGGGAGTTTAAGCGCCAAATTATTATTATTAGTATTTTAGATATCGCACCCTAAACCAAAAACCGTCACAACTCAAAATTTTTTAAAATCGCTTTTATCTTATAAACCTATTCCCAGAATACTTCTCAACATGCTCCGAAAATTTCTTCAACGTAACTATCTTATTTACTGGAAAAGTACGTTTAAAATATTACAACCATTTTTACATAAATTTGTTTACTTCTCTTGGATATTAAAACAAATTTTAAATCCTTTTTCCACATAAACTAATTCACGGAATACTTCCCCAACTGCTCCAGATATTTTTTCGTAGTTACTATCTTCTTTTACTGGAAAAAAAAACTGTTTGTTTTGCCTCTCCAGAACATTTGAGATTTTTTAAGTTGGAACTGTTTTTGGTTTAGGGTTCGATATGTAGGTTTATATCTTAATGTTAAATTAATGTACTTATACTCTATTCACAAATATAGAACAAAGATTATATTAATAATTTTGGGCACTTTATTTTTCTTCTAATAAATAAAAATTATTTTTTAAGTAAGATATGGTTCATTCTCTAAGAAAAGCCATAACCAGCCATGTATTAAACTACTTACAAAATGAAAAATGATTTAACAAAATTTTCATCAAAATTTCGAACTTATTTAAAAATATTTAAAGAATTTTTTGAATATGCAGTTTTTAACTTATTAAATTTTAGTGAGAAAAAGTGCAAGTTCCAAGTGGCTACAAGTTATCACTGATTTTTGACAATTTTTTTACTGACAGTTTCCTCCATACAACGCAGAACCGCGATTATTCGTAGGCACCAGAATCTAACATTTTGTTATACTAAAATTTAATGAATACCGAAAAAATTTTTTAAATTGTGTTTGTTAGATAATTCACGATGTATAAGTTGGAAAATAAATTTAAATAATCGGAGGACAATTAAAATGTCCAAATGTTCCAATATACACTCTCTGTTTACTATATCATTAGTCGAGTTCAACACAGCACAAACCCATCCAGATATCTATTTGCTATCCTTACAACAATATATTTTTGTTTGACACCGTCTATTATTTTCGCTCGTTTATTTGACATTTCTGTCAAATCCGACTGTCATTTTCTGACAATGCTTGGTATAAATATTTGCATTTGAGCATCAAAGCGCGTTCAACATCCGACGCAAATGTATCACAAATATTTGTACAACATACTCGCACACACATTAGTATGTACATATGTACATACATAAGGTAGTGTCAATATGATTTGCATCCAAATTGAAAATGATATTGTGTGCTACTTACTTATGTATTTCTATTCATTGTTTAATGCAACTTTAAGTATGTTCGATTCGGTTTGGTCCCTTGAATGATCGTTTCTTAATTTGCATCTAGTTTCATCTTACCAACCTTCCAGCTCTCAGACACTTTCAAATTTTAGATTTCGAAAAGGGAAAACAATAAGGCTTTTATGAGTGATAAAGCACTCGGTGGTAAATTTCTTCGAATTCCATTGATTGAGACTATAAAGACATTTCTAGCTTTCGAATAGAACTTATTTTCGAAAGGAACTACAGAGCAATGGCACTGGACTCTGTTCGTTTTAAGTGAAAGGGAAACCATTTTGGATGCATTTTTCTACAGTAATGTATGCCCGTCCTTCCACAGCCCCCAACTAATATTCTAAATCGCAAAAGTGTGTTTGTAGGTGCTACGAATTTATATATGTACATATGTATGTATAAAATAAAATGCATAAATGTGGCACAATCCATGCAAAATTTACACTAAACAATTTTTCCCGCTCGAAATATTTCTTTGCATTATTTGGGTCAAAATATGAGACACGCTTTATTTTATTTTGATTTGACACATACAGTTTCCGAGATATATTTTATTGACTGCAAATGTTTATTGTCCAGCTGCATGGCATATTCACACCCTGCGACGGAGTCGGAGGTACTTTGAAAAGAATGACACGCCTAAAATTAAATAATCGCATCACTTCAGCTTCAGAACTTTATGAATGGGCGAGGAGAAAACATCACTGCCTAATATATCGGTTTTGTAGAACAATGTTCAGGACTACGAAGGAGCAGAAATTAAAAAAAAAATCGATTTGAAAAGTTCAAAACTATTTAGAGCACGCCCGGAATTCACAGCATTGAGCCTGAAGAAACAGATTGAAAGGCAAGACTTATTCTTTTTGTAATGATTTCAAAATAGAAAACTTCGTAAAACCAGAAAGAAGATGTGCCTCAGCAAATAAAAGGTAGATTTTCATACTTATTATTGTAAAACAGCCTAAATTAGAAACCTAATAAAAAAATTTGAAAAATTCAGAAATTGCTATTTATGTAGTGCCGAATAAATTCATAATTTAATTACAAGCGTAATTTTAAACTGCCCATTCTGAAACTGTATGTGTCAAATCAAAATAAAAACAAACGGGTCGCATATTTTGACCCAAATAATGCAAAGAAAAATTATTCGAAAGGAAAAAAAATTTTAGTGTAAATTTTGCATGGATTGGCCCATTTATAAATGTATGTATGTGCGACTGCCAAAAACGTATAAAAAATGGTATGTATATACATATGTACATATACATATGTATGTGTATCCTTTCGGCGTCTGTTACATGCATTGTTGCTGCTGTTGGTGTAATTTTAAGCAGGTTATTCTGGCAGCGTGCAGATAAAAGGATATTGTGGGCGGAGTTTTTGTTAATGACATTGAAATGGATGTGACTGCGGGGTATTTATGTACATATATGTATGTATGTATGTATGTATGTTGTAAGAACAGTTTGTTTATGTACACAGGTATTTAAGTATTTATTTTGGTAGGGTGTAAAAGTACATAGGGAACATTCCCATTCGCTCAAAATTGTATGGGCAGGTGGCAATATATAACTCGAGGAAATAAGCGAGAGAGAAACACGTGCCGGAGCATAATGCGCGCCACTGAGCGCCAAGAGAGTTGCAACGAGGCAATTGAGAGTGAAAAAAGGAGTTCTAAATTAAAGTTCATTAAGACAAAAAAAAAACAAAACAGTTACAGCTCGTTTACAAACAAAACTACTTAAGAAAAAATAAAGTTTTTTAAAACCAAAGTTTTCGATTTTTCAAAGTATTACAACTCTCACTTTAGAAAGTTTTTCCAAAAATTACATAAAAAAACCCCCAAGTCTTTCTTACTGAAAATCAAGCCTGCTCAGAAATGGGCTTGAAACACCTTTGAGTAGCTTTATTAGCGATATAACACACAAAATATCTGTGAAATGGGAAATTTGGTTTCTTTGTTATGGCAGAGTTTATATTTTTGTGATCCCACACCTCTTAAAATATTATAACCTTAGACTGAAACGTAGCCCATGTTCGATTCCCGGTTATACTGTATGTAAATATTCTCGTATGTATGTATGTGTGCTGAATTTCAAGCAAATCGATAGAGTAGGCACTGTTGCCCTGAGCGGCATTTAAATTCATAAAATTTTCGAAAGAAATTTTAGTTGCTATATCTTATCTACCACCCTGTATAAACCTATTTCCATTTTTCGTTCGCCTGTCTGTGGCTGTGTATTTACCCGCAAAAAGCGCCGCCATAGGTTGTAGCAGACAAGTCAAAAGAGTATCCCCCGCACAATTGCGCCCACATCGACAGCCAGGAAAACGAATGGAAAGTGCGTGAGCCTGTCAGAGATACCCTCGAAAAGCCACAAGAACAAAGTCAAAATGAAAATGAAAATCAAAACGAAAATGAAATGAAATTCGTGAAAATTACAACAATAACAACACAACGGGAAAAACACTACGCCAAGAGCAAGAAAGGAAGTCCTCTCGCCTTTTCCTTCCTTCGTGCGCTTGGCTGAGTGAAAGCGAATCCGAAAATTCGTGTGTAAATAGATACAGGACAACCGGGGCAGAACAGCAGAACAGGCATAACTGAGTGGAATGAAAATCATCCCCCGTCGAAGCGTAGCGAGGCCAAATGTGCGTGCATCGGATGCCTGGGTGTTTTTCTTTCATTTTTTTTATTTACTTCTTTTTCTTTCTGACTTCGTCAATTTTCCTATGGCAAAGCAAAGCACACATACATCCACTAATACGTCCACACTCAAAAAATAGAAAATGATTTTCACATTTTCCGCCCAACGCGCTGTCTTTAATGGACTGCTTTAAGGGCAAATGCCCTCCTTTTCGCTCCTGCGCAGCTCAAATGGAGGCTGCAGAATCCAAAGTGCGAGTGAATGTAGTAAAGCAAGGAAAGGCACGGAAGGCGTGGAGAAAAAGTTCTATGTGGGCGAAAAAAGGTGACTAATGCAAACATTTTTAAATTTGGGTTTTTTTTTTTAATTCGGTTCTTCTACCAATCAGCATTGAAATGCAACACTGTTCAGCAAGCTAAATATTTAGGAATTATATATATGTATATATATACAAATGTACCGAAACCTTTTGTAAATTTGTTGTTCTCTGTACGAGTACTTTTAAATGACTTCCGCTTCGAGATCTTGAAATTCAAACATTGCAAATGGGAATGTAGGCCATTTCATTATTTGTTTGGCGTCCCATAAAAGCCTAACCTAAATATATGTATGTTAACACTTCTATCAAATAGATGGTAGGATTGTAAGTATGTATGAACGTATGTTTGTTCGTACACTATGTACAAGGACGGATATTACGCAAACTGTAAACCCCTTTCAGTTTCAGACATTTTACACGCTCTCAACCAAGTAGCACTCGCTTAAAATCGCACATGCTGAGCTGACAATGGCTTTCACGGCCAAAGAAAATATTTAACAGCACAAACTCCCTGTTTAGCAGCTATCGTCGTGGTTGTTTTGAAACCGTAGCGACAAAAATATGGAGTTTGGGTTTTGACATCATTTCAGCTGCGGCCAAATAAAATTACAACACCCTCTGGCAATGTTATAAGTAAAGGCGACCCGCATTACCAACGCTCTCACTCACAGAAGCGTCATTCGTCGATGGCAAAATGCCATGGCGATCGCTGCTCTGTCACATCATCGATATACATATGTATGTATGTATGTATGTACATATCTATTTATGTATATATGTATGTACATATGTATTTATGTATATATGTACATATACATATGTACATACATACATCCATACCCATTTACTGTATGTGCGTTAGCATAAAGTCTAATATTGCGTTGGCTTTTGGGTTTGAAAGCCGCTTTCTGATTGGACTATTTTTGGGGTATGGGGAATTAAAAAGTTTGTGGGCTACGCATTCCAATTTGTAGACGAATATGTATATACACACATACATAAATAAATGGTATATATTGTTATTCATTTCAAATATGTTTACGCAGGCAATTTTTTGGTTGCGAAGCAGTTTTCAAGTCCAATTTACATCGCAGAATTTGCAAAGCGTCTTCGGGGATAATCATAGATACAAAATCATATTAAGTGTATGCATATGTAGATGTAAGTATACATAAGTATATATGTATGTTTACAGAGTTAACACCGTCCTGACTTGATTTCTCGTGCGTGGAAATTAAATTTCCAACGCCTTGTGCGATTGGCGGAGAACGGGCGTCCAGAAATTTTAACCTTGAATTGTCGGATTTGCTTGGCTTATCGTGATGCAGTTATGACATAATTTACTCCTCAGAACTTCGCTTAGTGAATATTAATGGCAAATTTAGCAATGAGGTACTCACTTACTTTACTTCTTAGTGAATTTGCAACTGATGCAAAATACAATATTTACACGGCGCCCACATTTACATAAAATTCTCTTACAAAACCAAGTTCCAAACCGTTTAGAAAATTTAAAAAAATCAACAAACGTTCATTAACATTTTTTCAATTATTAGAATTTTTTGTAGTTCAATTAAGCGCCGTCGGTATGACTGGGTTCATAGTGTCTAAAAGGATTGGTATTTTCAGATCGCAAGTACATACATACATACATACGTATGGGAAGACTAGGCAACCAACAATGTATTATAGCCGACATTGTACCGAACCCGCAAGTTGACACCACTCATGTGAGTTGGAAGCCCTCGCCGTCGGTGAAGTATTGGAACAATTTCGAATTTATAAGGACTTCAATCTAAAATTGCTCGATGGTGGATGAAGATCTCCGAATTCGATTTCGAGTCCGTTCATCGTTCCGGTAGTAGGTTAGCTAATGTAGATGCCTTAAGCAGGGCACCAGACCAGCCAGCTAAACCAGTTGAACCAGCCGGGTCCATCCTTGAAACAACAACCGACGTCAAAGAGTGACTCTACGTAATGCAAATACAAGATGCAAAGCTTCGTGAAGTAATCGACATTATTCAAGGTAAACTAAAAACATCACGCGAGCAAGAAATAAAGAAGTAATTCCGTATCCAAAATCACCGACGTTTTCGTTCTCACAGATTCTCAAATAAATTGTGGAACCGATATCGAGTGTCAGCAATCTGTCAACCACGCATACTTATGAAGCTAAATTTAAAAACGACGAATGCATAGCCGAGAATCAGTAAGTGAGTCAACGTTCATCACGTGTAGAAGATACAATTAAAATAATAACTGTGTAAAATTATTCAATAAATACTTTGTCACTTTATTTAAATTAAACTTAAACTTTTATTTAACAACGGAAAGTCGACCTTGGTTTAGAGCAAATTGAGGAGTCGTACATATTTTATTGTGAACTTTTGCTAATTTTAAACCAAACATTAAACAAATTTAAGGATTTTAAAAGTTTTCCCCGTCTTATTAATTCGCTGATAACTAAATTTACCGTTATCATTTGAGCAAATAATACATAAAGGATGTACGATTTAAGATTTGTCTGTGTTTAATTTTTGCCACCTCTAGATTTGACACCTAAGCTCCTCTGGACGTTAAGTTTCAAACTAAGCGCCCAGACCTATCTTCCAGAACATTGTAATATTTTAGTTGTTTTGCCGTGCTGATAAAAGGCGGGTTTGGCCACAAAAACTTACATTTGTATCTATGTATGTATGTATATAAATATGTATTATATATAAATTATAAATTTGGGTATAATCACACATTACATTCGATAATACATATATAAACAAAAGGTAGCATAGAACAATTTTTTTCTAATAGCAGCCAATCTGACGTATTCGGCTCAAGCGTCTATTAAAGTCTACTTCAAATCGGCTCCTATGGAAGGATCAAGCGCAGAAGGACCTGTATTCACTTGGTATGAATAATTTTCATTACCTTTCAAAGGGATGAGGAAACTGGTGAAGAAGAAGAAGAATAGCGGTCTAATTAAAATACAGTTTATTCTTCTAGAAACTTCTTATAAACCAAAGACTAAAATCTATAATTATATATTAATATTTCAACATCTTTTATTATTTTTTTTATTAAAATTTTGGATAATAAAGTTCAAGTTTAAAAATACCGCGGATTTAAAAAAAAATTGTTTGGCGCATTTGCGTCCAATGAACTTTTGGACAAATTTAAACTTCCCATGGAAAAAATTCCAAAACCTTCGACAAAAAAAATGTAATTATCAACGGAATTTTTGGTAACTTGCAACCTTGCCATTATTATATAAAAATTGAATTAAATTAAGAATCCAAACATTTTTTTATAAAAAAAGTTAGAAATTTTGTTAAAATTAAAACGTAAAAAAAATTCTGTGTCCTTGTTGTTGGATTCTAAAAAAAATTATAATTACATAAACAGATTACCCGATAGCCTGTATGGCGCGAATAACCCAATTATTTCATATTTTGAAACTAAAAAATCGCAATCTCAACTTAAATACTTAACCGCGCGAAATGTATGTACAATTTTTCAAAGCGCAATATTTTATGTGCTTATGTTAAAATGTATGTATGTATGTTTTGACGTACAAAAATCCTCTGAACAACCCTTAATGAAAACCTAAACATGTTTTATTTGCGGTGGAATGAGGATCGATACTTAGATAAAAGCTTTAGCTATGCAGAATGGCAAGCAGGTTACATACATTAATTACATACACACATAGATATGTACATATGTATGTACATCGATGTAATACCCAGCATCAAATAAGACGCAAAAAGTTGGGTTGCTTTGTGGCAGACGGCCAACCTGTTTGAAGACTTGTGTCTTAGAGGACAAAGGCCCAAATGTACACGGAAGCGCCCTGGGCAGCCGAAAGCTAAGACGCAATTTTGCACGCTAAAGCGAAGAAGCGGACAACGCCTTGAAGCCAAGAGTCAATAGCGTGGCACGCAGAGGAAGGTATTACGACACGCAAAAACCATTGCGGCGCACACAAAACAAAAAGCTTCCATGCGTATGTCCACATATAAGTATGTTATATGTAAATATGTATGTACATATATGTATGTACTTACATATGCGTGAATGTGTTCAAGGAGGCATGAATGGTGAGTCAGCAGCTGCGTGTCAAAATTGTGGTTGCAATGCGCCATAGCCACACACTTCCACGTGCTTCGCCAGATACTGAACAATTTTTAGCTTAACTATTGACTAAAGATATCTCAATACATACATATGTACATATATATAAGTATATATATTTAAGTGCGTACATACAATTTTAAAATTCTCTCTGATGTTGCCGAGACATATTCATAGTCAAGGTCTTATTTCCATTTATGAAGTTGTAACGATATTATTAACCGACTTCTCAAAAAAGGAGGCTACCAATTCGTCGGGATATTTATTTTCTTTGCAATAATTCTTCACTAATTGGAAAGGTGAAATCTCTAGGGTACTCCCATTGGATCATGAGGAAATTAGCGACTTTAGTTTTCGCAGAATGAAGAGGCGACATGACTAGAATAATACCAGAAACGCTATCGATCCTCACGCCTCCCTTCCGCCATGCTGTCTTGCGCAGCTTTTAATAAAACGCTTATTTTCCCTATTTCGATTTCGTTGCAAACAGCAATCAAGTGAGTTTTTAGAGCGTGTCCAAAAAAACAAGCGAATGCAAAGATGACCCTCGTTTTTCGCGCTCTGCAAGTACCTAAATAAATAAGCAGTAATAATTAAAGTCGGTGCTACATATGTTGTTTGTATTTAAGACGTGGTTTTAGTGGGTGCTGAATGGAGTCGGCGATTGTTGTTTTCGCAATCATTGCATGCGAGGGTTAAAAAGTTAAAAATTCGTTTGTATATTGTATCAGATATACGAGTATAAGCACACTATTAAGTGCAGTAAAACTTCGCTAATCCGGATATCCTTTACTCCGAATTCTATTATACAAATATTAAATTTTAATATTTACCTTGCTCATCATTCATTTCTATATGGAATTATTAGCCAGTTAGTACTTTATTGTATGGAATTGTGTAAAAAGTTTGAAATTTGGATGAAAGTTTGTTGCATTTTTTAAGTTTTCTGCAAAGTTGAGAACTTTGGTTTGTATCACTTTTCTAAGAGAATGAACTTATAGTAATTGAAAAATTCGTAGCTAGTCCGGTTTGATCTGTTGGCAGTTACAACTTTGAAGTAGCCAAGGATTTTGTATAACTAATAACACTTGCTTACAGGCTTTGGGCTCGTTAGGCAATTGAAAAGTAGAGCCCTTTTTCGACGAACGAAAATCTCCCTCCACAAATCCTTCATCATGGCCGTCCTTTTATATGGCGCAGAAACATGGACGATGTTAATCAGCGATGAAAAGTCTTTCGGAGCTTTCGAGAGAACTGTTCTTCGCAAGATTCATGGCCCTGTTCGAGAGAGCGGCGAGTACCGTAGACGAGGGAATGCTGAACTGCTCGAGTTGTATAACGAAATGGATATAGTCAAGCGTATACAAATTCAACGACTGCGATGGCTTGGCCATGTCGTTCGCATAATTGATTATAATCCGGTGGAAAAATCCTTCGAATCGGCACCCTTGGATTGGCAACGAAGGCAAGGACGCACTGGAAGGACCAAGTGCAGAAGCACCTGTCTGAACTGGCGAAGTTTATTGGTATCGGTCCAAACCGACACACGGCTGTAGTGGCATATAAGAAAAAGAAGAAGTCCGGTTTGACCTGGTTTGAACTGATTCAAGTAAACGAAGATTTACTGTATATGTTTTCATACATACATACATCTACATAGGGCTATATACAAATTTGTATGCGCGATAATTACTTTGCAAACATACATAGCACGAAAAGGGGATCTTCTTACATAAAAATATAGTTACTATGTATGTACATACATATGTATATTCTCTGAGGATGGAGTACTCTTTTCGTTGGTGTTATTTTAATAAAAATCCTCATTATGTAACATATACAGCCACAAGTGTATACATACATACATATGTACATAGGTATGTATGTAGGTATGTGTTTAATATAGAATTTGACAGGACAGTTCGAGGGTGCATAAATTTTTGCCGGCTTTGCATATAACAATGTCAATCTACAATGTACATAGATTCTACATACATACATACATACATACATACATAGGGACACATTGGCATATGCAAACGCATTCTTTTCATGCACATATGGACATACATACATACATACATACCTACTCGTAAGTTCGTGCAAATTTTGCAATTTAGATTTGAAGGTCAAGCTCGCGAATCGACAATTCCAATCAGCTGCACAAAAGGGGTTGCATTTAAAATGAATTATGCTTGGAAGCATCAACGAAATACTGTAATTAAACGTGAAAGCTTACACAAAGTACTTCTACACACACATAAATATGTATGTATTATACCTATAAATACTCAAACACATACATACATATACATACATATGTAAGTATGTACGCATATGCAACTCTGCGTTCCATTTAACATCTGCGCCTGCTGCAATTTTTTTTTTGTGGACTTTAAAGAATTTCATCTCGCCTATGTATTTCTGACGCGAAGTGGGGCAGTAAACCAACAGGATTGTTTTACTAGAAGAAACTTATTGACAGACTATCGGCGCTTACATGAAAAATGACGAATTTCGCGTTGGATTATGAGAAAAGTGGCTTTTCTCGACAGAATTATAAAATTAAACAGAAAAACAATCAAATTGTAATTATAAATACATAGGTATATGTTTCGTAAACTCGAATTTATACACATTATAGTAATCATTGTTATACTATGTGCATACTTTGTTGTTACGTGACGTGACATAACGTAGCAATATTTATATGACCTTACGTTTATACTTTACTTAAAAAGATTGAAAATTTTGGTTTGGATATTATTTGAATAAATAAATATTTTTTACTGATTAACAAAGGCTTGTCAAGAGGATTGTAAGGCTCACGAAAATCAAGGATTCTCGTTTATTGAGAGTCGCAATTGCCGATAAGGAGTGTATACGAGTACATATACATATTCTTAATTAATTTTTTCATGTATAACCTAAAACTTTCACCAGAAAAATATTTTTTTATTTCAATTAATATGTAGCGTATACAAAGGGATGCAAAAAGAAGAATTGAAATTTTGAAGATATTCATAGTTTTTCTTCCTTCTTAGCACTGTGAAATTTTACGAAAAGGAGTTTGCAATTTTAAATTATTTCTGGTTACGATCGGTACCTTTCCATATAAAGTTTTTTTGTTATATTTAAATACGAACATACACCAACATATGAACATACATATGTACAAGTAAAAGTGAAAGTTAAAATGGACCTTTGTGTCCATTGATTATATTCGCTTCCAATTTGTTGTTTAGGTCCAAATTTAAATAACGGCAGATTAGTGACTGTGGATTGTAATTGACTGTATTTGACTGTATAAGATGTAGTTGCATCGGCAAGTGCAAATGGTTGGCTTGGCAATCCGAAGTTTCTTAGTTCGATGCTTGGAAAAGTATTTAAGAAAAAAACAATAAAAACAAAGTCTTGGATAAAGAGATGTGGTGATCACCAAATTAGCTTCTACCATGAAGCTATTGTAGAGCTCCTGGACGAAGTGATAATCTTCAAAGCGAAAACAAAAACCGTTCCCACGACAGTCGCGTCTACGATACCCGAACGACCCGGACACAATTTCGATGGTGAGAATATCGACTGCTTGACACTTCTAGGTTGGTTGCTGCCAATAAGGATCTAGCATTTAGAGCCTGGGTTTGAGTAGTTTATTTGTAAATATGCATATCTAATTAAATTTAAAAAATTGCTTACGAATATTTCAAGCACAACGGCGGTTAGTTAACAGCTTTTTGAAATATGATCAGACGATCAATCATAATTAGAAAGTATATACTAACTACATTTTGCATCATTCAAAAAATTAAGATTTCTTTCTCCGAAGTCTTGGCAACTCTGCGTTTTGTGTCGAAACTATGAATTAACACAGAGTTGCTTTAATGGATAAAACTCTTGAGCTCCCATTAGCGCATTCTTTTGTGTTGTTTTTTGTTTTTGTTTATATAATGTCAATGTTCATATGTACAAATGTAAGTATGTATGTATGTATATTCGAGCGTCTCCGAACCCCAATGATCGAAATGCAAGGTACCTACATACTCGTAGTTAAAAATTAGGTCAAGCGTGGCAAGCAGACTCTGGATACACGCACACGTAAACGTACATACTATATGTACATACATATTTTGTATAAAGGTAACCCTTTAAGAAACTATGCATTATCGCATACATACATACAAACATACATATGTACATACATATGTGCGGTGCAATATACGAATATGCAAGTAAGTAGATAAGTAAATAGCACACTTGCCATCTTCCAGTCGTCAATGCCATGTGCATCACTTCCTTAACTCAGGCTGCCCCCTTGCTGGATCCATCCCAATTCCTTTGCTCTGCTACCCAAGTTTCGTTCGTTCGCTCCGCTCACTGCCTTCGTCGTCGTCGTGTGGAACAAAGTTACGCAATTCCTTACCTGCCGCGTTAGCTTATGAAGAAAGGAAGGGAATGTGAAAGAAAAAGAGGAATAAAAAAGAAACACACACATTCACACATATGTACATATGAATATTTATAAAAAAATGTATGTATGTATATGTATTAGCACTATAAACTTTTATATAAATTTAGAAATATATTTGAGGCAATTCGAAATGGAAAGGCAAAATTTATATGCGGACGGATCGTGCAGTCCGAAGCAAATAGGATCTGCGCCGAAATGAACAAGTGTGTATGTATGTATGTATGCACACATTGTATACGTTTATATACATACATATGTACATACATACTCGTTTTGCGGCATTTTATGTTGGTCCCAGCGCTTATTGTATTTTGTCATCACGATCGCTTCCTATGAAAAATTTGGCAATAAAAAAGCTCAACAAAGAGCAATGTGAAACCAGAATGGGCTAAGGAATGAAGCAAAGTAGAATGACATAATCTTTAACACGCAGGTTCCAGATTTAGTTTGTGGATTTATTGGAAAATGATACGAGTTGCTCAAATTTTTTTTTTATTTTGAGTTGTTTTGCTGAAAAATAAAAGCTCTCTAACTTATTTTGTTCTGAAAATCGTACGATTTATATTCGGTACGATTTGTTAAGTATTTTCGAAGATGATACATTTAAAATTTCACTGTTATAATATTAGAAAGATTTCCATTACACATTTATGCATCTTTTGCAGTTTCAAGGTAAAATACTTAGTCTCTTTATCGCAAATCGTACCGAATTCAAATAGTATTTAATACAATTAGTATTTTTATAGAGATTAGGTAGAAAATATACTTATCCTGACTTTCAATGGAATGACTTGAGCGGAGTGCGAAATTTTTAATTTTTCTTGATATTTCATGGCCAGTATTTACGTTCTTCCGAATCCTTCCTCGAATCCTTCCTCGAACAAAACATTCGATCCCGGTAACGATGACTTTGGCAACTTGTGCACTTGTTTACCGGTGAATTTAATGGCTATAGAGTAAAACAAAAGTGGAGACAGTGCGCCATACGATATGCAAAATTCGGCGTTTTATTTCAAAATAACGTCGTCGGTGTTGCCACTCGCACAGACTTACGAAACTTGAAAAGGTTTTTTTTTTAAATATATTTTCTATTATAAGGAAGAAATATCGACATTGAATACCGGATGTGCTGTGCCATAAAAGAACTCAAGACTTCAGGTTTTCGAACTACTTCGAAGGTAAATAATGATGTGGCTAGATTTTCTGGGTTTCGAACCGGTTTTATATTTTTTTACGCTACGCTTTAAAACCAAGTTGAAGCGTAATGTGTACTACTCATTTGTAAGTGTATACTGCGAAACAATTAAAACTTGACGATATTTTTATGCAAAATGCAAATTTAGATATTCATATGTTCATTGTATGTATGCCTGTATGTTGAGTACGAGTATTCCTCAGCAGGGTCTAAACATCTCATATGTATGCTATGCATGCACATATGTAGTATATGTAGATATAGCTGATATGAATGTAAGAACATACATTAGAGTGGTTCAAAAAAAAAGAGGCGAAAGTCGGTATTTTAATGCGCTCGACCCTAAGGAGTGTTCTATATCGTAAAAATACAAACTTTTACATCGCGAAAAAACAATTAAACGTGGAAATGATATGAAATAAGTCTTAGAGCGTGGACCCCTTACCGACTTTAATTTTTTCTTGTACATACATACATACATATTTTGGATAGTATTAGGCATATTTTAGCTCCCGAAGATCACGGGATAAGTCTATTTAAATCCCGGAATTGTAGAAAACAAAGAATTTAATAGCCATTTATTTTTCAAATTTTGTATCATTCTTAAAAATTCCCCTTTCAAGGGTAAAACAACGCCTTTAGAGAGTTCACTATCGACAAATAACACAGCTTGTTAACTCCCTTAAGGCTTTGTTTTGTTCTTGCCATTATAAATGAGCTGGAGGATATACCACTCGAGTAGAAAATGCGATGTTAATAGAACTAACAACGAGGTGCCTGAAGTGGATAAGGCAGAAAGTCTTAAAGATAAATTGCATCAAGTTTTAACAAGCAGCTCGCAAGTGTCCAATAATCGAAAGGCATAAAATGTATCAGAAGTTTTTGTTATGAGGCGATAAAGGCTATGTCCTACATAGAGCATTTAAGTTATTGTCGACAATCCAGCCAACAAGTTTTGAGGCGCAGCAGTGCTTCTTCTTTACCAAATATGTACATATATTTGTACTTGAAGTATACATTATTTTTTATGTGTGTCAAATTTTACGTTTCTTTCCTTTTTTTCTTGAAAATACTAACAAATACATACATACATATATGATTCACAACAAATCGTCCTTTGCTATTTGTTTGTTGTTTTTATGTATACTTCTATAATACAACGATTACAGACGTGTTACATTTTTTGGCAAATCAGGAATTACTAATCAAAACTTCGTAAAATTCGAGACCCCGAGACAAAATGCCCAAAATTGACATCCCAGATAGTATGCACATATATGTATATGTGTGTACATGTTCGTATTTAAAAGTATAAATACATATATTTAGGGATATACATACATACATACATACATATACGCACTTTTTGTTTATGTATTTGGGTGTATTAGAATCCTATTCCGTCGATACACGACCTCATCATTCGTTAGACTTTTCATTTTGTTTTTTTTTCTTGCCTTTCTTTTATTTGCACCGTTTTTACAACATGGCCTGACATTGTTATTGGTTTTTTTTTTCATTTCTTGCACGCGTTCCTGTCTCGTTTCGGCCTTATATGCAAGTGTATATACAAACATATCAATATATATATATATATGTATATATATATATATGTATATACATATGTGCATATGTATGTATGTATGTTTATGTGTTATGTTGCATGAGTCCAAGGGTATTCGCATTTGGTGTTTGTGTTGCGCGCCATTGAAACTCACTCGTCCATGCTCCTCGCATTCGTTTTGGGATTATATACCAGTTTCCGTTGTAGCTCATACACACATGCATACACGCATACATATACATATACACGACGATATATCCATGATATTCCCTCTTTGCTTATTTACTCGCGCAAACATTTTATGGATGTAGTACATACATACATACACATTTATTTATATAATTATGTACTCGTATATACATACATATATGTATACATATGTATGTATAGATATCTGTATGCCCAGGCTGTCCTCTGCATCTTTTCCATGCATTCATTTCATTTGTGCATTTTTATTTGTGTGCTGGGGTTCGGGCATGTGTTGGTGCGCGTGTTGTCGGCTGGCTCTGCCAATGGAAGGAAAAAATAAAATACAGTAAAACTTGCAAACCATGACAGACAATGTGTTTCGGAGTTGTTGCCACAAAAACGCTGGCAGGCAGAATATACAGGGAGTTAAACAAAGTAATTATTCATGAAATGTCTCTGGACTTAGTCAAACCAACTTACAGAAAAACTGCATATGTACATATGTGTGTATGTATGTATGTACATATATTTTGAGTATTAATGTTGGTATTTTGGTGTGTACTCGAATGTCATAGACATTGGCCGATGCTTTAGGTTCGTCGTTGCTCAATTAGTTCTTAATTGCATGTAAATTGAGTCGAGATTTAAATGAAACTCTGTGCTGCTTGGTTTTCGAACCGATTCCGCCAATAGTACTTGGCTGCCGACTTTTTATGTGGATTTTATTAGGTGAGAATTGTCGAGGAGAGTATAAGCAAAAGAAAATTAGAAAAGTACAAAACAATTACGCCAAAATGGTTGTTCGATAGTTTTAGGGATTTTATTTTCTAAATTTTAGCTCTGAAACTGATAATGAAGGTACCTTCTATTGCCCATCGCCAATCGAGCAAAAGACCACGCTCTTCTGGCTCAATTCAAAGTCAAATCAACCAAATTGGTATTGTTTTTTTCAGGTTTTTGATTGTTTTCTCTTCACTTTCATACATTCTCTGACATTTTTACTCCTCAAAAGCAAAACAAAATGGATGCATCAATCACCTTACAGAAAGGCAGCAAGCCAGAAAGCCTTCGGAAAAACGAATCTCTTTTCAAGTCTCACTTTCGATGATGAATGTAAAAATAGTTTGTTCTCCATTCGGGAACAAAGCCATTATCTTATTATAGATTGTATGTGTTGACATTTGTACTTATCTACGAGTATTATGGGTTTTCTGATTTTTTTCTGTCGTTTCACAACTGGCAAGAATCTTTTTAGAGAAAATGTTATGAAAACTGCCCTATGCTCTATGATTTCCATTTCTGCATATTTAAAATACATAAATTTCTATTAGAAAATTATTTTTACAAAAACACCCTGTATGATTTTATCATAACAAACATATACGTATGGATGTACATACATACAATTTTCAACTTTTTTCTCATTTTGATCGAGAAATTATAATAATTCTTGAATCCTTTACTTTTTATCTTCAGCCGGCAAGTGGATAATTGGAATAACACTTTGTAGTTGATATGTATTCGAGTACGAAAGTACATACATATACATACAAGATGTCCGTCGTAATTACGTACAAATGGTTTCAATAGAAGTACATATAATTTTGTAAGTAAATTCTTTGGTTCCAAACACAATTAAGTGAATGTTTGTAGTTAGAATTTAGTATGGTAAGGCAGGTGCTGATATTGCCAAGGACAGAAAAAATTAAACAAACTTCAAAGCTTCGATGCCATCAAAAAAAGCAGTTATTCGTCAGCTAGTTAGTGGCATGCGATTTGAAGAACAACAGTTAACAGTATTGCATCGCATTGGTCGAAATGTGACTAGAGCGGGACGCTCGGGATCCCACATAAATTCCAGTATTTCGTGGCATGAGAAACGGCCCGAGAATGTTGGGGTCTCAAACAGATTCTATGAAACATATAAGAAAGCAATTTGCTGATCAGAAGGTTAAGCAAACGCCACCATTCCATTCCAAAGCTCGGGCCATTTCGCAATTTATTTTACATAAACATGGAGCAGTTGGTTTTGTTAGATTACACATTTCTTTGGAAGTTAATAAAATATTTGCAGGCATTGAAGATTGCCTTCTATTTGCCCTTACACAATACTGTGTGCCCTTAACACATACTTACATATATACATATGTACATCCTGCCCATTTTATTTTTAGTGGGTCAGTGCAGACAAAAGTCTCTTCATAACAAAAATATTCACGGACACTCGCACTCCTATGTATGGATGTACACATATGTATGTGCGTATGTATGTACATACATACATATATGGAAGGCAACAACATTGCCCCATATGCGATTAAAGCTGTCCTCCATCTGTGATTCAATTCGCTCCCCATGCCTGCCCAACCCTCCCAGTCCGACGTAAGCGGGCCTAAGTTAGTGCTTGCGACATGCCACAATTTCAATGTTCTCGAATGCGGTAATATGGAATACTAGTTTTGAACCATTTTTGCCGCTGCTATCCAAAACGAGATCAGTGGCAGTAGCGTTGGTGTGGTTGTTGTTCTTGGTGCAACTTAAATACTCGTACATAAATGCATTTAAATGAAACAGCATTAAGTCCTTCTTTAACCTCGTTGTGCCCCAAGCTCCAGGCGTTGGTAATCGGACAGACGTACGAGTATGTATGTAACGCTCTTGCATTTATAACTCGGCAGTTTTCAGTAAGTCCTGCCCAATACAAAGAGCCAAGTAAAGCCAACTAAGTCTGGCCCAATGCGATCTAAAAGTGCGGACGGCCAAGGCGCCAAGTTCTGGTTGCATAAATGTATGTATGTACATACAAATGTACAAAGACTCGTTCTTATATACTAATATATCAATAATATACATACATACATACATACGTATTTGTATGTGAGTATATGTGAATGTCATGTAGTTGGGACTCTAAGTACATTAACGTGGTCCAAAATGTAACGGAAAATAATTTTCGGAAATTTTCCGAAAGATATAACCATTAGCGGCTTTTATATATTTGCGTCAATAAGTATAAAGTTATATTGAGAGTTTAGACTTAATCGCTCAAAAATTAGTTTCGAACTTACTTTTCGGCTTTTAGAACACAACGCTCAAAATCGATTGCACAATCTTTTCATACATGCATGGCTTGATGGAATTATGTATGTAACTACCAGCAAATAGATAGATTTTGGAAAAGACCGAAAAAAAGTCGACTCTGTGGATTTCAAAGCGGCTTTCAATAGCACAAGAAGAAATTTCCAATACGCCGCGTCTGAATTTGGTATGCCCACAAAACTAAAACTACACAAAAATTACTATGTAAAATGACGTTGAGCAACACCACCACCTCCGTCAGAATTGGGAAGAACCTCTCCGAGCCGTGTGCCACCAAATGAGGTTTTAGACAGGGTGACTCGTTGTAGTGCGACTTACTTAAGCTGATGCTGTAGAAGATAGTTCGAGCCACAGAATTAAATCGGTCAGACACCATATTTTATAAGAGTGAGCAACTGCTTGCGTACGCCGTTAAAATTAATATTAGCTTTAACAACTTTCACCAAACTGGATAGATAGGCAAAGCGAATGTGTCTGAAGGTGAACGAAGGCAAGACGAATTAACTCCTGTCATGAAACAAATTGTCAGGCTGGGAACTCACATCAACATTGACAGTTATAACTTTGAAAATGCAGGGGACCTCGTTAACGATGGAACGATGAGATGTACGAGCTTTACAAGGACGAATTAAGATCCAGAAGCTCCGTTGGCATGTCGTTAACATGGATAAAAGCATGTGAGCATATACATAGACATTGAACTACGACCTGGACTTAGCTGGTTGAACTATTCATCTGATTTTCTAAGTTCATAAGTTACTTTTTATAAAAATGATGTGCACTCTAGTAAAAAACAACATTTATTTTTTGAATAATACTCACCGAATCAAAGCGGTGATTCAGTGGTACCAGAGAACCGGCTCATTTATCGATTCTTGTACCGGTTCAAGTTTATTCCATGTGGTTCGAACAAATGAACCGAAACACAATGATTTTGAGAGCGGTTTTTAACCTCGATTTCAAACCAATCTGATCCAATTTCTTTCCTTTCTGGGCATTAAATCCGTTATTTCTTACTAACTCATTTTCTGCTTAGTAGAAATTATCCTTAACTTCATAGTGAGTATAGAAAAATACCCAACTACAGGAATATCCACATAGGTAACTACATATTTAACCGATTTGGGAGCTACCTGCATCACTCATTTGTAAAAATAATTTTTAATTTTTAATTTAAATAAATGTTTTCAGTCTTCAGTGCAGTCCAAAGAGTGCCAGTTTTACTTTTAATTTTATTATTCAACATACAAACTTATGTACTGTACATTTGTACATTTCACAACCATGAAGTTCCTCAGCTCGCACGAACATCAACGCCAACTTCAACTCAACCATCAACACACCAGTCCCTGGCGCTCCTGCTGTTGGAGCTACATATGTAGTAGAGCTGCTTCGTCTGCCGTCGTTGATGATGATTGCCGGCTGCTTTGTTGCTTGGCTGACTCTGAAGCACACTGGCGTCGTCATTCCAGAGGCCTCTGCAATGTAGTGTGTAAATAGCAAAAGGATCGGACTGAAGGGCAGCGGCGTATTAAAGAAGAATACAAAAGTCATAACGACCGACTGAACGACAGTGGCAGTGGTAGAGTGTTCCATTCAATTCCATCTCTCTCCGTTCCGTGCAGCGAACACTTTGCCTTGATCGACAAGCGTTGGAGTCGGCTTGCCAGCCGCAATGATGGTTTTTCATACGTTTATATATATGTATGTACATACAAACATACACATATATACATACATACATACATATATGTACATACATACATTTGTATGAATATAAGACAAAGAGTAGGCACAGTTTTAAACCACGCTGAATTGAAATGGAGAGTGCGCCGGACTGATAAATAAAATACATTAGTGAGTACACACACTGACGCACAGGCAATGGAGCAAACGCTTCAGAGTTGTGTAAATAGAGGCGAATGGCGTAAAGCTTAAAACAAAACGTAGCGAAACAAAATAAAACAAATGAAAAAAACCAAAGTAACAAAAAGAAGAATACCACTACATAAGTATTTAGTTATCCCAATGCCATTGCCATTATCACGGCACGACTATGTCGTTGGTTGTTATTTCGCTCGATTTTGTTGTTATGCTTATTGTTCTCGGTGGTTGGTTGGTTGGTTCTTCACGAGGGAACAGCGAGCTCCATGGCTCCATGACTTTTGCGTGTTTCAGAATATAGCAACATCGAATGCGCCAAACCCCCCCACCCTCCTCCTTCCCGAAACTCCATATTATTGCAATGCTTCTGTGCCTGCCGAGTCTAAGCTCTGCTTGCCCCACTGGACCCAGGTTGACGGCAAAGTGGGTCTGGTGTCTGAGTTTGTTCAAAAACAAAAGCGACAGTGACTGCAAATTGTTGGGTTTTACTTTTTATGCTGATTCCCAGACCCATGCATCAACTACCGCAAATGTACATACATATGTACATAATTATATGCACACATACATACATATACTCGTATGTATATGTATATTGGCATACACACGTAAATATGTACGTGTTTGCTCTTGTAGATATGGTATGTAGTAATTTAGCGTACATATGTACATACTCGTACATAGTAAGTATGTACATACTCGTATGTACATACATACATACATATGTCTGAATTGAAATGGTTTTTTAAAACATTAATGCTTTTTACTTTGTCTAGTTATCGTTAGTACATGAAATGGTATTTCGCTACAAGTTTCAAAACATTTGGACCAAAAAGGTGCAAATACATACTTACATACATACATACATATATCCACAAAATCGGTACCAACCGTACCTACAGGACTGACCCAAATTTGATGCAAATTGTATTGAAACATTACATTTTTATTATACAAAACTGTTCCGATTATAGTAAAATTTCGTTTTTCGTTACAGCAAAATTATTTACAATATAGTATCTACATATGTACATACATAGTACGTATGTATGTATGTATAACCGAAACTTTGAATCGAAAAATGTACTCGATAATTAAAAACCTTAATTTTTTTAAATTAAAAGGAAAAGCTAAAATCTTCTTTTCATCTCCGCATCGAATCCGATAGCGAACATGAGGATAAGCCAAGGGCTTCAGAGACTATTTCCGGAAACAAAATTTCCGATTGGATAAATTTGGAAAGCAATCAGCCATCTGAAGTTGTAGTAGCGTGTGTTGGCGATGTTAGTGTAGAATATGAATGTTCTTCTAATTGAACGAAAACTGTAATACTAACATGCTTACTTTTAGGCTTTAACTTTGTTAACTATTCCAAAAATTTTAACAAATCGTGGGAAAATTGTAATCATATGCGGCAACATTTTTCTCTAATGAACTAAAAGATTTCAATCCTTTCCAATTTCGTTCAGTGTTAATTTTTTTTTTAATTCTTGTTATTTGGAAGTTAAGAAGTCATACGTCCCATTTCCATGATTTCCGTTTCCATCCATAAACAAAATAAATAATGTTGTTTCGTTATATGGAAGCAAATACGACAAAAAAATATTTGATGCATTTTTTTGATTAAACAAATATCGGTTTTCGTAGAAATAAAATGTTTTTTCATTGCAAAATATCGGAAATTAAATTTAATGGATATGTTTATACAAAAAAAAATAGTAGTTTAAAATATTTTATAAAAAGTAAGTTAAAAAAAACATGCTTCAATGCAACTATGAGTTAAGGAGCCAATTGGTCATGAAAGAGGGGCGACCATTGTTTTAATTACACCCCAAAATCCCGAGCGGAGATTCGTAAACAACAGAAAACAAATTCATATTTAGACACCACGTCCCAAAACATAAATAACTGTAATCTTATTTTATTTACTTTTCGTTACACTTAGTTGAGGGTAGCTATAAAATTATATCATTGGTGTGTACAAAAGTCATCAAAACATTAAGATTATTCATAAATCTACAAAATGCCGCGTGTTTGTGTTAATTCTCCTAGCTAATTTTGATACGTTACTACTAAGGACCAGTTTTTCAAGGCTGGTTTAAACTCAGTTTAAATTAAGTTTAGTTAAACTTAGTTTTAATTTAAACTTAGTTTCCTTGCACTCAACTATATTTGTTGCAACCAAAAAGAAGTAGTCAGCAAACAGCTGATAAGTTAAACTAAGTTTAACCGTGCGCGATCGGCCGTTTAAACTAAGTTTAAACTCCGTTTAAAGCTGACTGAAAAACTACATACTGAGTTTAAACTTAGTTTAAACGACAAACAGAGTTCACCACTGAAAAACTGGCTCTTAAAGTGAAAATAAGCCAATTTCGCTGTTGTTTGAAAAATGTTATGAAGCTTATTTTAAAATTTCCAAAATCACGTAGACGACTGTTACTTTTCCAAAATAATCAAAACACTCGGTGAAGTAAGCTACTGTGTCATCAGTGTCAATGCCGTTACCACATTTTCCAGACATTCCAGTACCGGAAAGATTTTGTATTTCGTCAAGTTTATCGAGTCCTATTGAAGAAGAAGATGAAGCAGGCCCTTCTAATAGCGAAGAGGTATTTATAGATGAAAAAATACAGAACCCACCAGATTGATTAGTGTTCTGCAATAATATTGATGGATTAATGTCAGCATTAGGTCACAAGCATACATACATACATACATATATTATCAGGGTAGATCGGAGCCAACCATGCATGCAGACTATTGTTGGAGCCTCCAGAGGGATACTGCCACTACTGACTACGAGAGGAAAGCCAATCGTCCAAAAAAAAAGTGTGTTAATGTAGAATAACAACTCATGTCACCGCTTCATATAATTTTAAGTAAAATCAGTAAATGCGTTTCACTACTAAACTTGATGTGATAAAACAATTTTATTTCAATATTTCAAATAGTTTTAAGGTGCGAATCATAGGTACATACTGTGAACCCAGTGAAAAACAAAAAAATGTTTACTTTGTTGCATTGTGTTATTGATTCATGGGCTTGGATGAAGCAATTATAAGTGTACCAAGTGACTTTTTGGGGGTATTCATAAAATTTAATAACTCAAAAGATTATAAATTTGACCATTCGCTGTTACATGAATTTAATTTTAATATAATCTTTCCTATTTAATTCATTTTTGTTTTCTTTTATAATGTAATTAACTAAGTTTTTTGTAATTAAGTTTTAAATTTTTTTTGTAAATTTCAATGCATAATTTGATGCATAAATTAACTTTACCTTTCTATTGCTGGAAGAGGGTTCCGAACTATGCATCCAATTTTGTTGAAAACTTTATAGATTTCTACATGGAAATATTAGGCACGCGGACCTAAGCAGTTTACATTTAAAGGGGCTCCTAGATAAATACGAACCGCGACCTAATTCGGCGTATGAGATTTAGGTGTGTGAAATTTAAGAGCACGAGGATTTCAATTTATCTTATATTATTTTTAATACATTTTAATTATGTACTCTGTAGGTAAATAAGCGTTGTTTATCTATCTCATGTACATATGTACGTAATTCTTTTTTGAATTGAATACTTCTTTCTGATATTTTGTTATATATATGTATTTGAAATACACAATCATTATATATTTCTACTGCCAGGAAAAAGGCACTGCCAGCACATCCATTTGTAGATATGTTCGAACATATGTATGCTTGTGTGTACGTATTATATGTGTATGTATGTATGTAGTTTATCATCTTCGCAACAAATAGCAAAAAGCAAAAGTTGCGGGTGTGCGGTTTGTTGTGTGACGCCGTCGCGAGTTGCGACGCGTCGCCAACTGCTCTGTTAATCGCTGTCAAACCGCTACCGAACGCTGTCGAACATAAAAGCAGCGCAGCCGTTCGTTGTTGGCTACGAACATGCTGTGTATTGTTTGAAGAAACGACCGGCCTGCGTGCGGCGAGCTCCGAGCTCACACAACAAAGTTGCCAACCGGGTGGAAATAGTTAAAATTTCGCTTTCCGCCAATAAAGTTGTGTTTGTGATTTAGAGCGGATGTTTTTGTTCATCATCTGAAAATAAATGTGAATAAAGAACTTTGTAAATTATAAGCAGTGAGCAAAGTAAAGGTGAAACTCGGGATATCGGATTATTGATAAAATTAAAGCAATACTAATTGCTAAATTACAACGAGTTAGCTATGAAAAGTTTTTAATACATATGTATCTGTAAAAATTGTGCCGCCTGAAAACGCAAATACTGAACGATACAAACTGCTGTGGTTTGGTCCAACGTTCGCATTTGAATATGTACATCTCTTTCGGAATTGTTAATTTCCCGTTAATAAAGAAGTAACAATAAACAATTTTGCTTCTCAATCGGCCGTGTAATTTCATAAATTTTGGCAATGGTTGCCGGCAGCGGCGAAAAATTTAAAACAGTGAAGCCTAAAAAAGTGATCTGCACAATTACTTTAACTCAAGAATATTAAACTTTTCAAAAAACACTTTGAGAGAGACGCGCATTAATAAAATAATTTCAGTAATACAACCTTTTATAAAGTTAAAAACAAATGAAACCACGATACATATACATAATTCAAAACAAAATTTTTTGATATACATAAAATGGTAATTATATATTTTTGATACGCGAGTAGATTATGAATACTAATTATAACTTATCGATAAATACAGACTTTCGGAGATATATAAAAGAGCAGCTGACAAATCATTAAAAAATCTTTAACATAATCGGAGACTGGCATTAATGTGACGACATGTATACGAAAATTAATTTTGGACCCTTTTGAATTTAAAAAAAGCCTAGTAGAAAAATGCCGAATTCCAAAGGGATAAATACAAAACGGGTATTGAAAGTTAATCGAAACCATTAATTCGTCGAAGTCAAAGTACACACGACACCGTCAGAATTCTAAATGCTACTTATGGCCCCGCGTCGTGACAGCAACAGCAGCTCCAATATTTTGGTCCACCAACAGCAGGAACAATCTCAGCAAGGCCAACCACAATCATACCCATTCCTCTATTCGACTGCGCTATTCAACAGGACTTCTTTGCTTGAAACTACTGACAATACCTCTGGCACCAATACCACCAAAAGCCACCGTTTAAATAACGGTAACATCAACACTGCTACCATGCCACCAATGCAAACTGGTAACCTGTCGCATGCTTCACTGAATGGGACTGCTGCTGGCGGTCAGAATTCGGTTAGTCAGAATGGTCATCATGTACACAATGTTGGCAATATCAGCAATAGTAACAACATCAACAATAATCTAAATGTCAATAGTAACGGTAATATTCAGGAAAAATATATTCGCTGTTGCTATCCGAATGGTGAATGCCTGAAATTGGATTCCTATCTAATTTCCCTTGACGATCTGGGTGAAGTGGTGCGTGTTCTATGCAATAACGAGAACTGCACCTTGGGCCAGTACATGCATCGTGAGTGCTTCGATGCATGGGAGCAGTCCGTTATGTTGACACTGAAATCGGTGGGACGCGCACGTTCGTGGTCCGATAGACAGCGCAGTCAAAACCTGTGGACAAAAAAGGGATATGACTTAGTTTATAAGGCTTGTGTATGCAAATGTGGGCATGGCCATCTCCGCAAAGATCTAGAATGGACGCCACCCACACAGGCAGTGGGACTTAAGTCAATGGCATCGCTAAATGGCGGTCAATATGCCAATGTGAATGGCGGCTTAGTAGCAAGCAGTGGTGGAGTTGGTCAGCAACGTGTGCTGCTGGTAAATAGTGGGGGGAACTCTGCAGAGGAAGATGACAAGAAGAAAAAGAAGAAAAGAAATCGCAATAACAATGGGTCGAAGCCTGCTCTGACATCTGTAAATTCGAGCGGCCTCATAGCAATTGGACAACAACAGCAAGCTCAACTACCACAGTCACCAGTACAATCCCAACAGTCGTTACCACAACAACAACCATCTCAAGTTTCCCAGCAGCAACAGCAGCAGCCTGCAAATTCTTTGCTTAACGGAGCACAGAATAGTGGTAGCAATATAAGCAATGGAATTAGCGCCATATGTACGCCAAATAACGCCACCATCAGCAATGAAACCAACAATACGCTCATATGCAACAGTAATAATAATCAAGTCAACAGCGCATTTGCCAATTTGAGTGTTGGCGTTATTGGCTCAGGTTTGCACAACAACACCAGTAATAACAATACAGCGGTGCAGATTCAACAGCAGCAGATGCAACAACAACAGGCTGTTGCCTCTTTAAATAATATTTTGGGCCTAGATTTACGGGCTCGCGCTGGCAGTTTATCGTCAAGCGGCGATGGTGGTAGTGGTTCCACATCACCTTCCGCCTCCCACTCGAGTGGTGGTGACATTTCCGTTTCGCCCATACACCAACAGCAACAACAGCAGCAGCAGCAGCAACAACAACCACAAAACCAGCAACACCATCTACAACTTCAACAATATCAGCAGAGTTTGTTGCAGCAGCAAAATGGCCTATCGAAGAGTATTTTAAATGGTGCATTAAACGGATGCGTAGATACAATCCAACGCAATGCTGCACTACTGGCCGCACAACAGCAGCCCACCGGCACTCCAATCGTGAGTGGCGCTGCTACCGCCGCTTCCGTTAATGGATTAAAGCAACTGAGTATCTATGATCAGCACATGGTGCAGCAACAGAAGAACAAGGAGGTGGAACTTTATTCGGAGCGTGTACGGTGAGTTCATACCTACATACATATATTTTTACATACATATGTATGTATGTACATATGTATTTGTGTGGGCTTGTGCATAAATAACAATATCTTAATGTCAATAAACAATAAGACTTATCTTATAATATGTAGAATATTGTGTTGGACGGGTATGTACATACATACATACATATGTACATACATATATGCACTGGCGATCAAAACCGATCGAATGTTTGCCTTCTTGAGATATTAGCAGTGATTTACATGATACGATTAAAATATACATATGTAGTTCCTTCTTTAAAAAAAGTTATGTGAATTAAGTTTTTAACTTTTTTTAAATAAAATTTATGACAACTTAGGTACCAAATTTTGGTCCAAATAAGTATGAAATATTTTAATAAGAACTTTATAATATTTTTGGGTATGTCATCTTGGTGTCCATAAAATTTTAGTATCTACATATATTTCAGTGCAAATTTCCAGTGGCCTAAAAATCGCGTTGATTTCCGATAATTTTTTGAAATTTTGATGTTGACTCTTTTTTAATATAACGTAGGTAGGTACTTACATACACATTAACATGACGTAGGGGTTGCGCTATTTCTACTACATAAAATATTTGCGATATAGTACTTATGTACATACATATGTACATATGTATGTATGAAAAAAAAAATAAGTCCACAATTTCAAAAAATTATCAAAAATCAACGCGAAGTGTGATTCATTTGAAATTTACACGATATATTTCTTAAACAAAATTTTTTTTAAACTTTTTTGTGTATGGTGTTTTTTTTAGCAAATTCTATTTAAGTATAAAAAAGTGCAAGCAAGTTATCACTGTCCCTCCATAGCGCCAGTATAAAAATGGCCAAAAATCAGTAATAAAATTTAATGAGCTAAATATCCGCATACCCAAAATATTCAAAATTTTTTTAATTAACAAAAAAAAATGTTTTTGGATGAACATTGGGGAAGCCCCAGCGTCAATACTGCAAAGAAAAGCCGTCGTTTATTCTTAACCAATAAAGAATTGAATTATCTAGTTTGCGTAAGTATGATCAAAGGCCGATGTTAGTCACCCTGTAACGATTTAAGTATTATCTTGTTGCGAGTGGCAGCCTTGGCAATAAGAGTTGTCAAAAGGATCGCAGCAAAGTGCACAATATAAATTTGTCGGCCATTACATTTTTGGATTCAGCACAGAGCGTACGCAAATACAAGTATAAAACCTACGTCATCCTACGCCAGATAGGAATTTTCTTACCGTTTTGCATTAATACATTAAATTGTAATCTATATTAATAAAGTACATACTTTTTCATTTTATTACTTAAAATAATTGCGCTAAGTTATTCTCGTGAGTCAGGCAGCGGTAAGAACAGTTTGTTCTTATACTTTAACAATTTTTATACTTGTGCGCTCTGTCGGTGGTACCACGGGAACAAAGAGAATAAGACAAGCGGACTGGGCCATTTTGTATGCCGGAGACCAGCAAATATTTTTTGAGAAAGCGAGCACGCGGTGCAAGCAGCAGCCAGGGTAGCGAAGGAGAGTCGTCGTCAGAAAATATGTATGAGCAAACAGGAGCAGTTGCAGGTGCAGCTACAGATGACAGCGCGAATGCGATAATTGCCACATTAAATGCGCTAAGGGCGTCCGTGGAGGAGCTCAGGCACAGCACTGTGGAAAGTCAACGAGATATAGTAAGACTTCGCGAAGAAATACAGCCACAGATTGCGCCAGAACAAAGTGTGCAGCCAGCACAAAGAAATGCAAGTCAGTCCGTCGTGGTAGCAACTGATTCGCAAGTCAAGCTATATGATTTGCCGACTTTCAGCGGAAATGTCGAAGAGTGGCCGCTATTTTTTGCAAATTTTAACGACACTACGCAAGCATTTGGATACAGTAACCGCCAAAATTTGATGAGGCTACAAAAATGTCTCATTGGTCCCGCCAAAGAAGCAGTAGCAGCCCTTTTAATTTTCCCGAATGACGTGCCGAACGTAATAAGCGAGCTCGAGTTCAGGTTCGGCCGACCAGACATATTGGTTAAATTTCAAATCGGCAAATTGCAAAATTTCCCGCCAATAGCAGAAAACAAGCCAGAGCAGATCGTACCGTTTTCTTCAAGGGTGCGAAACGTTGTTGCATTCTTGAAGTCAGCAAATTGTCAGCAACATTTGGCTAACGTTACTTTATTAGAGCAAATGGTGTGCAAGTTACCGCAAGCTCGGCAGTTCGAGTGGGCGAAGCACGCATCTACTATAGAGCCGTATCCGACAGTAGAAAATTTTTCTGCATGGCTTAGCGACTTAGCGAGAATAATTTGCTTGTTGCCTACAACAGGTACGCAAGGCAGCAGACAGCTTACATCTTTGGGTAATCCGCGGCGTCTAATGCACATTGACCGAGCTAAGGATTCAGTTGCCTGTTATAATTGCAGCGGCAACCACATGGTTTCACAGTGCGATTCCTTTAATTCAGCAAGCGTTCCAGAGCGGTGGGACCTAGTCAAGGCAAAACAGCTATGTTTTTCTTGCCTGCGTAAAGGGCATTGTACACTGAAATGTCGTTCGAGAAGAAAGTGCACTATAAATGGCTGCCAGCGTTACCATAACCAGCTGTTACACAACGAAGATGCAATAGTGCAGCCGCCACGTTCAACCACACTGAGGGATGCCAACGTGCAGCCACTTCTGAATTGTCGCGAAAAAAGTACAAGTGGTCAACTATTTAAAATTTTGCCTGTGAACATATACGGTCCGAATGGTAAGCGGGAGATACTGGCGATGTTTGACGAAGGTTCGTCAATCTCAATACTGGAAGCCGAGGTAGCCAAATCTCTTGGGGCCTGGGGTGAGTTGTATCCACTTACGCTTCAGTGGTATGACAATAATGTAGTCACCGAACGAGCTTGTAAAGTCAATATTGAAATTGAAAATTGTGCAACTAAGCAGAAGTTCCCACTGAAAGAGGTGTACACGGTCAAAAATCTAAATTTGCCGGCACAGTCATTGCAGAAAGAAGATTTTAAACATTTTTGCGATTTGCCAATTGAAAACTACGGTCATATGAAACCAGTATTGCTGATTGGGTTAAAACACGCATACCTTGGTGCAACTACAGCGACAGTGCAAGCCGACTTCGAGAGCCCATTAGCCGCCAAGACACCGTTGGGTTGGGTCGCATATGGCCCAACCAAGTCATCCCAAATTTTAAACGCACGAGTTATGATCGTGCAAAAGCATCAAGAGCTACACGACTTGGTACGAGAATATTTTGCATCAGACAGTTTCGGAATTAAGCCGTCAATAACGAAACTAGAGTCAGATGAAGACCTGCGCGTACGAGCCATATTGCAGCAAACCATCAAACGAGTGGGAAAACAGTACGAAGCCGGTTTACTATGGAGAACATACCCACCGAAGTTGCCTGAAAGTAGAGCGATGGCAGAAAAGCGCCTGCTGACCATTGAAAGGCGAATCAAAAACGATGTTTGCTTTGGTGAGCGTTACAAAGAAGAGATGGCGAAGTACGTAAGCAACGGGTATGCTAGAAAGTTAAGCATTGCCGAAATCAGCGAGCCAAGTCAAAACGTTTGGTATTTGCCACACTTCGCCGTATTCAACCAGCATAAGCCAAATAAATTTCGGATCGTGTTCGACGCTGCAGCCTCAGTTAACAACGTTTCACTCAACTCAGCGCTGATGAAAGGCCCTGAACAAGCACAGCCGTTGATACGAATTCTACTCCAATTTCGTCAGGGTCGCGTAGGAGTTTCAGCAGACATACGCGAAATGTTTTCGCAGATTAAGATTCGCCAGGCCGATCAGCACGCTCAAAGATATCTGTGGCGAGATGGGGATACTAGTCAACCGATTACAGAATATGTTATGACGTCTTTAATCTTCGGTGCCGTTTGCTCGCCATGCATCGCCGAATACGTTAAGAACACAAACGCCGAAGATTTCCGAACGCAGTTACCAGAAGCCGCCGTTACAATCATCAACAAACATTATGTTGATGATTTAGTTACCAGCTTCGACACAGTAGAAGAGGCTGTACGTATCAGTAGAGACATCGTCAATATCAACTTGCAAGCAGGGTTCGATTCGAGGAATTTTATTTCCAACTGCGCCGAAGTAGAGGAAAGACTGAACCACGCAACATCAGCAGATCGACAAGCCGTCAGTATGGAGCGCAACAGAGAAGCAGCGAAAGTACTCGGTTTATACTGGAACACCAGCGCAGACACATTTGAGTTTCAAACAAAGTTTCATCGTGTGCCAAAAGAAGTCCTGGACGCAACGCGAGCTCCGACAAAGCGAGAATTGTTGCAAATCGTGATGTCGGTGTTCGATCCATTTGGTATGTTAGCAGATTACTTAATTAATACTAAAATTCTCATTCAAGAGACGTGGAAGTGTGAGATGGGTTGGGACGATGTTTTGCCGAGGGAGCTCAGTACGAGGTGGTTCGTTTGGTGGGAAGAGTTTCCCAATATACGACTTTTCAAGATACCCAGATGTTACTCACCGCGTATAATACATGGCGGTAGGGCCGAAGTTCATATTTTTGTCGACGCGAGTCAAGTCGCATTTGCAGCGGTCAGTTACGTGCGTGTACTCTACGAGCGAGGCGTCGATGTCAGCTTTATAATGGGCAAAACACGTACGGCGCCCACGAAATTGATGTCCATCCCGAGGCTCGAGCTACAGGCGGCGGTATTGGGCGCTCGATTGTACAATCTAATTGAGGACAGTCACGAGTTCAATATCGACCGAGCAATCTTCTGGAGCGATTCACAGACGGTCTTGCAGTGGGTTTATTCATCGGAGAGAAAGTATAAGGCCTTCGTCGGTCATCGAATCGCCGAAATTCTAAGTCTCACGTCCAAAGAGCAGTGGCGGTGGGTGCCATCTTGTCAGAACGCAGCTGATGTAGCAACTCGCCCATTAAGTCCACCAAGATTTGACAGCAGCAGTCGTTGGGTGCGAGGTCCCGACTTTTTAAAGCAAGATGAGGCCTACTGGCCTTCGCCTTTGACTACAGCGACTACGGTCCTTCCAGAAGAACCAATCACGGCCGTCTTGTTGGTGCAGCCCGGAAATTCACTAATCGAATTTTCAAGATACAGTTCATTTGCGAAGTTAAGACGCGTGATGGCCTGGGTTGTGCGAGCGAAGGCTCTCCTTCGAAAGGAGTCAAGTTCTACCACACGTATTTCGTCGAATCTTACAGTTGCAGAACTTGAGAAAGCAGAGCATTTATTGTATAATATAGTTCAACATGAAAGCTTTCCAAGTGAGATCGCCGATTTAACAGCCGCACGTAAAATCGCCAAGCAAAGTTCGCTGTATAAGCTTTCGCCGTACATCGACCAAACAGGTATACTTCGGCTGAGCGGCCGCATCGATGAAGCGACATACTTACCCATGCAAGCACGACGTCCGATTTTGCTGCCACAGAAGCACATCGTATCAGCGTTAATCGTACAACAGTATCATGAAGCAAATCATCATCAAAATTTCGCAGTCACCATCAATAATGTCAGACAGAAATATTGGATACCGAACGTTAAATCGTTGCTTAAGAAGGTTAAGCAAAAATGTCAGCGTTGTGTCATCGACAAAGCGAAGCCAAACCAACCGATGATGGGTCAGCTGCCGGCCGACCGCGTAACTCCGTTTGTGCGCCCATTTACATATACGGGCGTCGACTTGTTTGGTCCGTTCAACGTTACCATCGGGAGGCGCAAAGAGAAGAGGTGGGGCGTAATTTTTACTTGTCTAACAGTCCGGGCCGCCCACATCGAGTTAAGCGAAAAT
The DNA here is from genome assembly GCA_963971545.1 of Philophylla caesio. Lineage (NCBI taxonomy): Eukaryota > Metazoa > Arthropoda > Insecta > Diptera > Tephritidae > Philophylla > Philophylla caesio. The sequence goes on along the minus strand of OZ020604.1, from coordinate 220,949,238 downwards.
TTGAGCACAGACGCGTTCATTTTATGCCTACGCAACTTTATAAATCGTCGTGGTACACCAGTCAGAGTAAGGAGTGACAACGGCACTAATTTTATTGGCGCACAAAGAGAGCTGAAGTCTGCCGAGCAGTTGTTTGATACCGATCGTATACAAGTCGAGGCCAGCAAATACAACATCGACTGGGTCTTTAACTGCCCGATGAATCCAAGTTCTGGCGGCTGTTGGGAGCGCTTGATACGTATCATCAAATGCCTATTGCAGAAAACGTTACGAGAAGCAGCACCGAAGGTTGACACTCTGCAAAGCGTTCTAATAGAGGCAGAGAATATTATTAATTCGCGACCGCTAACCGATGTGCCTATATCGCATGAATCAGACGAGCCACTAACACCCAACCACTTCCTGTTAGGGTGCGTGAACTCGACCCAGACGCCGCATCCAGTTAACGAGAGGGTTTGCCTACGGAAGCAGTGGCGAATTGCCCAGAATCTCAAGGACCGGCTTTGGAAACGCTGGACCACGGAATACTTGCCACAACTAATGTGCCGCACCAAGTGGCAAGGTAAAGCCACACCACTTGAAGTTGACGACCTGGTAATAATATGTGAAACAGCGCTTCCTCGCAGTCAGTGGTTGCGTGGTCGCATTACGCAAGTTTTTCCAGCCAAAGATGGGCAAGTGCGAGTCGTCGAGGTGAAGACCACAACTGGACTTCTACGCAGACCAGCTTCCCGCTTGGCCAAGTTAATTGTTGGTGGTGAATCCTGGGAGGATTCACGGGGGGCGGGGTGTTAGTCACCCTGTAACGATTTAAGTATTATCTTGTTGCGAGTGGCAGCCTTGGCAATAAGAGTTGTCAAAAGGATCGCAGCAAAGTGCACAATATAAATTTGTCGGCCATTACATTTTTGGATTCAGCACAGAGCGTACGCAAATACAAGTATAAAACCTACGTCATCCTACGCCAGATAGGAATTTTCTTACCGTTTTGCATTAATACATTAAATTGTAATCTATATTAATAAAGTACATACTTTTTCATTTTATTACTTAAAATAATTGCGCTAAGTTATTCTCGTGAGTCAGGCAGCGGTAAGAACAGTTTGTTCTTATACTTTAACAGCCGACTTAATCATGAAAACCAGGCCTTCCCATCTTTAGTGTTAACGACGACTTTTATTTGCAGTGTTGCAGCAGTGATTCATGCTCGATCATCCCCATTCTTTTATAGATTTGATTATTATTTTTAATTTAATAGTTCAGGTTATTGTTTTTATTCAACAGTTTTTATTGTTTTTATTTTATAGTTAATTCTAATAAAAAATTATCACATTATTTGTTGATTTCAAAAATGAGGAGTTTGTTTATTAGTGCTGAGGACTTCATGATGATGAAAATGAGGAGTTTGTTTATTAGTACTGAGGACTTTGTGATGGCAAAAATAACTATTTTGACTACGAGTGCTGATGAGTTTGTGATGACAACAATGAGTAGTTTGGTTGCCAGCGCTAATTATACTATGAGCATAAAAATGATTAGTTGCCTTGTCTGTTAGAGCAAATTAGATTTATTCTTGACCTACATATATGAAATTTTTGTAGGTAGGAAAGAGATATAAAATCACACCGACAAGGGGAAACTATTAAGTTTTTTCCCACGCCCGGAACAAAAATGAAAACTTTAATAAGCACTTTTGAAATTATATGAAATGATAATTTGAGCACTGCTGTCTTGTAGGGTATGATTTTTAAACATAGTGTACTAATACATACATACGTACATAAATACATAAATTTGTTGAATTTTGTTTTTAAATTTTGTACAAAGTTTGAGACTTTGCTTTATGAGTGTCTTGTTAGAAAATGCATTAAATAAAAAATAAAAAAAATTTTGTGGCGCGGCACATGTTCATCTTTAATTTAATTTAATTAATTATGATTTCTACATATTACGAGGTAAATTTTCATTAGAAATCCTACCATTTTCTCAAAACTTATAGGAAAACATGTGGACATACACATTCTTATGTATTTTGAGAGTTCACCGGAAGCCATCCGCGACCATCGTCACTATATTGTAATGGCAATAGTTGATGTTGTTGCTATTATTGTTATCGGCTTTCCTTACGCCCTCGCTCTTTATAGTTCTTATCAGCGTGCCGACAGTGGAAGATCGGTTTGGCTGTCCACTTCTGCTTCAGCTGGGAACGATTGCCGTTCGAGTTCCCCGCCCGCCAACCAAGCAATTGTTGTTATTTTGCCTAGTGAAAAAAAATTTCGTTAATTGTTGTAGTATTCTGCTATGTTCCTTTTTATTCACATATGTACATATGTACATATGTATATACATACATATGTATGTATGTATGTATGTATATAATTTTTGTGCTTCGACTTTGTTATCCAAGAACTGTGTCGAATAAGACGTTCATACAAACACACATCAATATGAACGTATGTATATGAAAAAATGCGAAAAAAAATCCGACACAATAACTATGAGCAGGAATTAATTTCATTGAGTTGTTTTTTTTGTTTGCTTTGTGCTTCGGTGCGCCCGCTTTGGTGATAGTTGTTGCTTTAATGTTCGGTGTTTATTTGCCATTCAAAATCAAGACCGCGTGCAAAGAAGAAGCGGGCCCACATTTGCAAAACTACATTTATAAACATGTTTCGGCGCTGAATGTGCGTTATTCTTTCAGTTTTCCATTCCTCCAAGTTCTGGCATTATTTAAATTTTTTTGCCAATCAATTTGCTTCAACACAAAAATGGCCTTGAATTTGTATTTTTACTATTTAAAGTGTTTACAATTTTGCGCTTCGCTGAGAATTTGTGAGAGCTCCAAAAGTCAAAGATTTGATAAGCAATAAGCCCGAAGTGTTAGACGCATGGGTGAAATTTTATTCAAAGCCTTAAATACTAAGAAAGTAAGAAAAGGCTTATCGGCTATAAAAGCACTTATGCAATACAATTGTCAAAAAAAACGTTTCGCAAGCGAAAAAAATGCTAAGAATTTACATTTGGGTTGATTTTTTTTTTAATTTCCTCCAAAGTTTGAAACTTGCGTTTAATTAAAAAATAATTAAAATTGAATAAAAGAAAAATAAGGTAATTGTAAGAAGTTTTTGAGGTTAGATTGAAAGACGTTCCAACTGTTTTTTGTCACACATTTTATTAGAAAAATTAATTATATTTTTCGAAAATTTTTTAGGAAACCCAAAAAAAATAATAAATTGCGTTAAAATAAAGGCTACAAATATTTTTTACACAGCTGTACTTACAGTTCTTGTAAATAAAAGTCTCGGCAAGTTTTGACCATTTTGTTTTTTGCTTATACAATTTTCATTATTTTTTAATTAAACTTTAGTTCACACAAACTTTCATTCCTTCGTTACTTTGTATTGCAATACATACATACACTTAAACATACATTTATTCATACGCTCTCAAAATTGTTTACCTTTAAATTTATCAATTAGTTCTTAGACTTTCTTTGTGCAAGTTGTGAGAGTTTTGAGCAAATTTTGTCTTAAATAATCTGTCGTCATTTATCACTCTTTCGCGCATTTCTTTTCCTCGTGTTGCGGTTTTTTTTTAATAAACAAACAAGAAATAATTTGTGTTCGCAATGATCAATTGGATAAAATAAATATACAGAGGTCGCAACATTGAGTACACCCATTGGCCGAGCAGATGACGGAGCTTTTTTCGATATTAAAAAAAAAAATTTTTTTTTTTAGTATTGATTAGCTGATTAAGCAAAATTAGCTTTTGTTTTATTTAAAGTATATTAAAAAATCATGGTGGAAATATAATTCAAAGTGTATATGACGGCGAATAAGAGAACAAACGTTGAGGCAAAAGGAAGACAACTAAGTAATGGAGGCGAAGACGGATGCGGGAAAAAGAGCGCTTACGTACGACCATGAAAATGAAAACGAAATTTAAGAACGAAAATTAACAGAAAAACCACTGAAAAGAAGGATAAGAATCAACACGAACGTAAACTAAAACGAATAAAACGAAGAAATTAAACACGGATGGCTGTTACCGTTACCATTAACACACATTCACCATTACACTACTGTTTATTCATCTTTTTTTTTAATTTTTATTACTTTTGAGTACTTTCCATTTTTAGATGGCATTTCTAAAAGAAACTGAATGAATTCTGTAATTGTAAGTAAAGTTTGTAAAATTCGCATTTTGGATCCACCATGTAAGCGACAGAAGTTTATTTACGTTGTAAAAGCTTCGCTACACCCGAAAGCTTCATTGTGATTTGTTTCCCAAGGTTTACCCCCCCCCCCCTTTTCGCATTCTCAAGTCTCTGAGTGCTTTACTTGCTTCCCTGCAAAAAGGCGATTAGTCTAGGATGAGTCCGGGAATAATCGCAAAGGAATATGCGTCTAATACAATGACTGATATCTTTATATGGAATTAACTGCTCCTTTCATAGCAACAAAATGACAGCTTACTCTAGACAATAGATGCCAACGTTTTCTTGTGGAGACGTGCCCTAATTGTTCCCTTCTATACCCGAATGGGTATAAATGACGACTAGTCTATTTATAGAAACACAAATAAAAATCACTGCTTCGAGTGAGCAGCGAACCGGCGAAAAGAGTGAATATAGGACTAATCTACAATTATACCCGTTTGAGACTTGTTTGCGACTAATTAATTCCAAATTGTTCCCGAATGAATTAAATCCCCGAATACTCTCTTTAGATATTAGTCGCACAATTTTTTTGCAGGGTTTGTAGCTACCAACATACTTATGATATGTACATACTTATCTACTCGTACACATGTAATTTATAATTAAAACTCCTTTTGAGCGCTTTTAGTCAAATATTGTTTAAAAATATTAAAAAGCTCCCGGCTCAAGCAATTACTGCTCCTTATCAGCAAATATAGGACATGCAAAGAGTGACGGTAAACATGCAGCTGCTGACAGATTCAGAGGAGGTGCAACAATTATCGCTAAACCACACACACACGCACACATACTCGTGCGGCAGTGAGTGACATTGACCGAGACTCAGAGCAGGCAGAAAAAATGCCCAGATGAAGTTTTCTGCACAGCTTCGGCACGCGGAACATGGACGGGGGCAGAAGAGATGTGTGGATGTTGCGACATATTTGACTCTGAGTAGACAAACTCAAGTCCATTGTTGCTTTGAAATCTGAAATCAAAACGTCGCAAATAAGCAAATAACCAAATAAACTCAGTCCTTGTAGCCATAACCACCAAATGGTCGGCTGCCATTGCGAGATGAGAAGCCCTGAGATAGGCGGTTACGTTGCAGTCGACAAGCCGACAGGAAGTTTAAGGCAGATGTTCAGACTTAAACGCAGAGCGGCTCGCGAAATTGGGTTAAATATTGTGTTTTTTTTTGTTTTTTTTTTGTTTTTCTTTTGTTTTTATTTGTTTTTTTTTTTGTTTTTTTTTTTTGTCAAATTCAAAAGATTTTTCTTCATACTCTACTTTTTTGCGTTTTGCGCTGAAATTTCGACTCTTTATTTTGAGTTGTTTCACAGTTCCGTTTTGGTTTTGGTCGCACTTTCGCCAACGATAACAATCGAAGTAGGGGAGGGGGTGAGGGGTTCGTCACCAGTTGATGTCCACAATGTAAAGGGTCCAACATGCAACGGCGTTGGTCGTAAATCACCCGAGGGGAGCCATTGACATTCGACATGCCAACTTGCCTGTTCGTTAAACACACACACATATGTACATGTTGCCAAATGCAGTGCACAGCAGGTCGCCACGTCACTGCAATCGGCCGGCATGTTGCAAGCACGACACATGGACTTACTGGCACTGCCACGTTGCCATGTGGCCGCAACAAAAAAGCAACAATGTGCAAACAACAAACAACAGCGCATCCAGACAATTTCTATATTCAAGTTCACTCAGTGTCCACTCTGAGCACTGACTTCACGAGTGTTGCGTGGTGGCAACGCAACTGGGGGTGCTTTTTTCAAGCATGCAACGTAGATGTTAAGCGCCAAAATTGCAACAACAACAACAAAAATAAATTTGCTATTAAAAGCAGCGCAATAAGCTTAACTCTACCAGCCAAATAGGCGAACTGTGTATATTGACGACAGCGACGGCGACGGAGAAGGCAATGGAAAGGAAATGCAATTTAATAAAATCCACAAACGTAGTTACATATGTGAAAGCGCCGACGACACATGGTCGCACGAATGGTGCCATCTCCCACACATCTTCCACACTCACATCATCCACACACTCACATCAACAGCCATAGTCATAGCCATCATTTGCCTGTGTCTCACTTTAAACGAGAAGGGCTTATTTCAATGGTTTTCCAATGGGGAGTATTACAGCAGCCACTGCAGTAGCTCGTTTTCCCTTTCCCCGCAAGCGTTTCACTGACATTTGCCACAAGTTATCTATCATTCTGGTTGGGAGTTCCATTGCTTGCCTCCGGCCTGTTCCACGTCACGTCACTACTGACCAGTTTCTCTCTCTGCTCAACTGTCGATGTTATGAATGTTTCTTTGACTGTTCAACTGTTCCGACTACTCGCCGGAAGAGCGTGCGCATTTTTTTTGCAGTTGGAGTTGCACTCGGTTGCTCAGCCAGCATTTCCAAGCGAAGTAGGAATTTCATATATTTGCAACTTGACTAAATAAAGCCCGCTTTTGCTTTGCTGTCTTGTGTCCCCAGGTTTTTCGCTTGTTCTTGTGGGTTCAGGACGGGTGTTCTTGTTCTTTTGGAATTTGTGCTCCCCGCAAAGAAAAAGTTTCTTTCCGAACACTTGGTGGTCTTTGTTTTTAAGCGGCAAATAGCCGAGGACACCGAATTAAGTGAGCAAGCTTTTGTAACTGAAATAATTATATATCTTTGATATACGCAGTCCTCAGCAGCGATAGATATCGTGCTACTTAATTTAAAAAATGCGAAATTTGTACGTTTAAATGTTTGGTTGATTGGAACACAGAGAGATATCATAATTGGAATGGAAAATAGGCATATTTTTTATTTTATATCTTAATGGACCATAAGTCCTCTGCCGCGCTAAATTTTTGTGCGCATACCTTACTAAGTAATCGCTAGAAAATAACTGTCATAACTTACAAAATTATTTATTATTCTGAATGAAATTTTTAAAACAACCAGCCGAACTTTTTAAGCATTTCTGAAACAATTTCCGCTGGCAAGGAAGAGGATTTGGACTAGTGCAAATAAAAAAAAACATAAATGGCGTAACAATCTACATAGCGTTTCGTGAGCAGAGTCGAAATGGTGTGCGCCATTTGGTTTACTGGGCATCTTAACTTTTTCTGAAGCTGCCCCAGACACTCTTCGTGTGCCGGTGCTTGGGGGGTTTACAGCACAAATGACAAAATTGGATAAATGCAACATGCAAAATTTGTAATTGTTTGCGTTAGTAAGTTGCTATGTAGGCAGCTTGTCGTTTTTTTAAACTTGCCTTTCCAACACTACTGACACTACTGTATTTACACACATACAAACTTCGAGCGGAGGGGTACAATTTCACGACACACACTTTTGCAAACTGTAGCACTTGGAGTTGCCAACAATTGCCGTTGTGGACTTGAATGGATCGTTTGCATACGAGTATATAAAGCGTGTTCCATTACGAGCATTTTTATATGGGTTTTTATACTTTAAAAAGTACTCGAATACTTTTATTTAGAAGTTCTAAAATTTATTGAAATCTATTCGCAAACTGTACACTGGCAGTGATTAGTCAATTTTTATACCTTTCATGGAAATGGTATAATTAATATTAACTTTGGTCCGATGTTTGTAAGTACATACCAGAACGATAAGAGTTAGATCCATTAAGAAAAATACCGATATGATCAGAGTGACGAACTGAGACCGATTTAGCCATGTCTGTCTGTCTGTCCGTCTGTTCGTCAAATCGGATGACTATAACGTATATAGGCGCTGATTGTTCAGATATCATATTTTGTTTTATAACTCCTTTATTTAAGCAGCCAGAGGTTTGGAATTTTGCAAGAAGGTCCGCTATTTTAAGCTCTATAGAAGCAGTGAAAATCGAACAGATCAAAGATATACAACATATACATATGTACATACATAGCTCCTATACAACTGATTGTTCACTTATTTCATTTAGCACGAAAACACCTTTATTTAAGCAGCAAAAGTCTTAAACATTTTGAACGAATAATAGCTATTATAGCAGAGAAAATCATTAATATTGGATAAATATAACATATAGCTGCCATACAACCGATAGTTCATTAAATCAGCTAAAGACTTAAAATTTTCCACAAATATGAATTATCTTTGGGACTATTATAGCAATCAAAATCATTAATATCGAATTCAAATTAAATATGGCTCTCATACATTTCTTCCATTTATGAAAGGCTTCGAAGGCTTCTTCGGCATAGCCGAAGACAGTTTTTTATACCCGAGCGTACTTGTACACAAGGTCAAGATCGGTCAATAACCACGCCCACCTCACATATAACGGAAGTTTTTGAAAAATGCAAAAACTCCGCTTTTTCGGTATCTATTACAGCAAATTGAGTGATGTTTGGTATTTGGAGCGATTTTGAACTAAGAAATTAGGTATTTATGAAATTTTGTTAAATAGGCGATGCCACGCCTACTTATGAAAAAATATCTGTATCTCAATAACGGTGTAAGGTATCGTCACAAAATTTGGTGAACACATTGTCCTTGATGTCACTAGCATCACCGTCTTTGATATCGTACCATAACCACGCCCAACTTCCATATAACGGAAATTTTGAAAAATGCAAAAAACTTCGTTTTTCAGTATTTATTGGAATAAAATTGAGCAAAGTTTAATACTAGCAGCGATTTGAAACAAAGAAACGGAGTTTTTTTTTAAATTACCGGCACCGCCCATTCAAAAAATACATCGCGAGGGTATATAGAAATCGGTTTCGCCCGAATTTAGCTTTTCTTACTTTTTTTTACTTGTTTTCGTTTATTCCGGGATTCTCTCTCTTAAACAAAGTATGTATAAACTTTAGCTTGGGACACCCTGTTGCTGCATGTGAATGTAATGCATAGTTTCTAGTGTTTTCATTGCTGCAATTGTTGTCGGCCGAAGTACAATATTGTCAGGGATTTGCTGGCAGGCGCAGTGCGAGGCATAAAAGCCTAAATATACACAAACACATGATGACATACACACATACATACATATTTACATACATACGTACGTGCCTATTATGCATAAACATATTGCAGGACTACGCCGACGTGGACTCTTGTGTGGGTGGGTGCCAGACATAAACGACATTCAGTTGGCACAAACCCGGCTTCTTATGCGCACAACAGCAACAAAAAAGCGGCGCAAAAATGTTGCTAAAAGCGAAAGACTGCAGCTCTGGAGCAGAGAAAAGACTTTTAAGTGCCAGCACAAATCCACAGTTGGGAGTGCAGGAGAGCAAGGGGAGGAGAAGTGGGTATGCCGAGCGGAGTTGTGGCTGTGGCATTGTTACTTGGCAATGAAAAACGGCTGTGCATACATTTTTTTATTCAAATAGGTGCACGAGTTGGTATGTGGCATGCAACACAGTTGCCAACTTACACATATGTACATCTGTCGCTGCCACTGTGGTGACTCTAAGCCTGTAGCTGTCATTGTTGGCACCTATTGTGGCATGACAGTATTCGTCAAAGCCATCCCAAAGCCTGCCCATAGCACTCTGTTTCACTATTTATCTGCCACCAATTGTTTGCTGCGCAGGTCGAGACTTTTATTTTCATCCACATAAGAAGGCACAACTTGCAGATCACTGCAATCAATGGGACTACTGTCACCAGAGCAGTGCGTATTCATCCATTTTCGGTGCTTTGCAGTACAAATGCGGAGGCACAGTTTCGTGTAGGGGAAAAATGCTCTATGCGCTCACAGAAATAATTACAATAATTTATAGATATATTTTTTTTCAAAATAAATTTGACCAAAGCACTTTTTTCGAGTTTTTGGAGTCTCTGGGCAAGAATCCGATATCAGAAGTCCTTTAATTTTTTGGAAGATTTCTACAAAATTCTGTAAAAAGCCACATTTTAAAAAACTCCAAGTAAATAAGAGAATTTTATTTAATAGTTTTCCCTTTTCGACAATTTTTTACGAAGTTTTTGATCTGTTTTGAGGTTAGAAATTGTTTTCAAATGAAATACCAAAAATTACACTTCATGGCACATTTCCTAGCACAAACACATATTGACAATTTTTTTTAAATTATTTTTCAATTTTAACATTGTTCCATCTCTAACAAACAATATTTAAAATTTTATAAACACAATTTTATTTAAATTTCGAACTTTTTGAAAAAAATTTTAGTATTTTAGGGTATGCAGATAGGTAGCTCATTAAATTATAGAATAAAATGGAAGTTTGTAGTGGCTACGGATTACCATTGATTCTTGACAATTTTTTTTACTGACGCTCTTTCGCAATTCCATTCATAGGAAAAAAATTGACGTTTTGCAAAAAATTGTCAAAAATCAGTGATAATTTGTAGACACTTGAAACTGCATACTCAAACAAATTCTAAAAACTTTTTTTTTCTTAAAAGTTCGAAATATTCATGAAATTTTGTTAAATCAGTGTTCTTTTTGTAAATAGTTTAAAAAGGTGTTTATACATAGTTTTTCTTTAAGAATGAACCTTATTTTACTTGAAAAATAATTTTAATTAATTAGAAGAAAAATAAAGTGCCCAAATCTGTCAATGTGCGGTTGTGCTATAATTTGTGAACATAGTGTAGATATTAAATAATTAATAAAGGTAAATTTAAATTGTGGCAAAAGTTGCACAATATTGTGGGACTCTCCACACACATTTACTACGAATAATATTGTTTGTACATACCATATGTATGCACTTATGCTTCCATATATGTATGTACATACATATGTATATTTTGTTGCATGCAACTTTGTGGCGCATTTTAATTTGCACAACCATCCGCCGACTCTAGCGCAGCTTTATAAAGGGAATTATGGTTTTTGTGTGCACATTGGCTGGTATGGGTGATCGTAAATACAGACATACATACATACATACATACTTATGTCCCCCTTTGAATTTCACTCTCCTTTGTTGCCCATCTACTGGTGCATTCATATTTATTAGCATCTTTATTTATTCATATGATACACAGCTGCACTGCATGAAAAAGAAAATTGAAACGAAGTTACATAAATATTGCAACAAAATGATGGCAAAACTTTAAAATTATATTTGCCAATTTGTTGAAATGTTAAAAATATTTTATAAAGGCCGTAAGTATACCCGCCCCCCGCAGCTCTATTTAAGCGAGCATCCCATTGCCGTAAAAACTGCATACACATCTCAACTTCCGGTGTTTTTAGTTTTGTATTGGAAATGTATTATGTATGTATGTATGTATGTATGTATGTATGTATATACTTTCATTTATGAACCCTCCATGGCACTTGTAAGTAGCGAATTACCGTGTCCGCCGTTAATTTGATTCGCTCCATCTAACTTGCCGAACTGATTCGCTCTATCTAACTTGTTAACTTCCGACGTTCGCCATATAATTTCGAATAACTCCGTTCGTACTGCGTTCACTCACTTCAAACAGTTATTTTATTGAAATCAAAATGTACGAAAATCTCTGCTCTTCTGCGCGTTCGCCAGCCTGCTTTTTATTTTATGGTCAATCATCTTCAATTCGTCCCCGAAACCATATAAATGACCGAAAACTCGAAGAAATAAACAACTGCAGAGTCATAAAAATGCATGGAGGTGCATATACATACATACATATGTACATTTGTATGTATGTATATGTGTGTGTATTTTCTGCATTTGTTTTTTTTTTTTTTGCAAACCCTAATGATGCTCGAATGCGTTGAGAAATGGTTCGCCACAAGCGAACCGAGCGAGCCGTCGAAGAACTGGCAATTTTATGATATTCTTAATGACGCTCCGTTAAAACAAAAAAACATTGGCTTGCTCATACATACATATGTTGGTATGTTTTTTGGCAAAATTTTCAAAAATGCATTTGGTTGTTTTTTCAAGAGCTCCTGAATTTTTTGTTAATCTCGCTTGCCTGAGGTTGCCGAGCAGGGAAGTTCTCAATGAACATAAGTACGTTCCAAGCTGTCAATCCTATAAAAAACGCAAAGTAGTTTATTGTATTATTCCTTCTCGAAATAATATTTGGTTTTATGCGCCTAAATTTGTGTAAAAATATAATTATTTCTTACTTTTATCATTCTGTTCTTTTAAAGACATTTTTGTATGGTCATGGCCTGCAATATTCCAGCAAAAAATTTAAGTAAAATAACGCCTTTTGCATTGCCTTATTCCCCTCCAAATGCCTGCTGAATTTCTGCACATTTCTTTGCATGCAATTTAAATTGTCTGAAATTTGAAGCCGTTACTGACGCACTTCATCATCATCAATGTCAGCCGCAATGACTCCAGCCAGCCAATCGCAGAGGGGCAAGCAGTCGAACAAGCAACATCTGATCGCCAGAAGGCAAGCAAGCTAAGCGACTGCGCCTGTCGTGTTGACTGACAGCAACAGCCTATAAAAAGTCTCCCAAAAAAAAAAAGCAATTGCAAGTCACATGCAAAACACTCGTTGTTTTATTGCTGCAGCAGACGGCAGCAACTTCAGTGTCATTAGGCGCGCTTAATTATGCCAACTTGCCGCATCCACGCGAGAGTGTAAGTCCCAGTCACAGCCAAAGTGATTTGAATTCAAGCCTTTCTCCCTTGCTAGGCTGTTCCATATTTCCATATTTAGACTTAAACTAGTGAAAAGCTGACCCAGATAAGAATGAACGACTACTGAGAACTAGAAACACGCAAAACTTTTTGAAAATCCGTCGAAAATCTCACGGCATATCAGTACTGTTCCAGACGTAGTTAGTTTTTAACTAGTCAGCACATTGGCGGACCTATTGGCGATATTAAAAATGCCAAACCATTTTCGCAGCCGCAGACGCTGGACATGAATTGTATCAATCATTTTGTTGTTGTATTGCTTGTAAGTCCACTGTTTTCATATTCTCAACATAAATTCGGTTTTTGTAATTTTTAAAACTGTCCTTCAAATGGCCCAAATTGAACTTGATTGTCTGGGTGGCGCGTCGCGTTTATTCGCTTCTTGTTTTGCGACACGCGATTTTGAATTGCGTCACAAGTTCTCCGTTCGGCTGGAGTTCAATGCAGCCGCTGTGGGAAATGGTGTCTTCATTGTTAAAAATAAGTGTGGCGAAACGAGATTTCGAGTCCAACATACGTTGCGCGTACTTGATTGGTCGCCTTGTGACGTCATGCGCGAAAAAAAGCAACTTATTAAACGTTATTTTGCTTCTGTACGAAGATAAGCTTTCATATCGGCCAGACAACCAATTAACCTTTGCTGCATGCAAACAAGTCCAACAACAACAACAACAACCACAACAACGGCATCGCGAAATGCACTCGGCAACTGAGGAACAGCAACTTTTCGCTGTAATAAAATCAAAAGTCATTTAAAGCGACCAAAGGAGGGGAAAACGAAAGCAGACAGACGCAACACACAAATGCAAATGATCGTTCGGCTGTGTATGGTAGTGGCAGTTGCATTTTGTCGTCTGCAACATTGAATTTGTTGTTGGAGCTGTACGTTTTCTCTTTTTCGGCAGCCGCGCGCTGAATTAATAAATTTCGTGCAACTGACACATTTTGCTGCCCAGCAGCCGTTAAAATTGGTGGTGACAACAACAATAACTGTTGCTGGCGTTTACTTGCGATGCGCAACGGTTGTCCTGTGCTTTCTGACAAAAACAAGCTAAATAGGTATTGTGAACTTTTAAAATTCCGATGATTTTTGATTTTCGGAAGAAATGTTTAAATGTTCCAAATGCTAAAAGAGTCCAGACAGTTACGTAAATTAATACAAAGGAAACTTCATAAAAATGTGACAAAGTAAACTGCAATGGATTGCGATTACCAACTCTGCGCACATATTTAAATTAAATATCCCCTGAAGTAGTGCTGGCTGACAATTTTCCCATCGGCACAAAACGGCATTTTTAGCTAAAATAAAATTAAGAAACAAAAGTGTTTTGCGCATATTAAATATTTGCGAAAAAAAAAACGTTAAAGGCAACTTTCACTTTTGCGAATTTACCAAACCAAGCTAAAATATGAGTGCCCAAAGCACATACGAAAATCGCCGTCCAGCGCATCTGCATTATGCACCAAGTACACACCCTGTAGGGAATACTTAAACTAGTCAATTAAAGCATTTTGTCACTCGTGCTTTGATGAGCGAAAATGTCGAAGCGGTCAAATTTGCTTTGGAGTTTAGCATTCAAGATACACCAACGTCCACTCTGTTGGCCAATGAAAGGATAATCGAGAAGCCGTAAATTATAATTACCTAATTTAGATGTGAAGGCTCACACGATTGGAGAATGCCAAATAATATTTTTCAATTAAGGAGTAGCTAATTTTCGTCTGGTAATTTTTTGTAAATAATTGCAGACCGAGCAGGTTCCATTATTGGATGTTGCTTTGTTAAATTCGCCAATTGCTTGCTTGAAATCCAATGCTGACGCGAGTAGTTCTGGTTCTTATTTCCCTAGGAGCGAACCAGTTCGATACCAGGGCATTTCCCATTTGGGTGTACTTCAATGCATACTTATACTCGTATATACATACATACATACATACATACATACATACATACATATGTTGGCTTATACATTTTAACAGCTTCACACTCAATCGTCGGGCGGCCAGTTAGGCAGGTCGGCGGACCTATAAAATTGAGTTTAAGCATACAAAAACAAAAAATAAAAAAAGAAAACAAATATTGTGTTGTAACTCAATAACGACAGCCAACAAACAGAATTACAACAACAGCACTTACAATTACAGCAACTTATTATTCGTCATCGCCGGCCAAACAGCAACCAGTCAGCAACATTTGTACATACGTACATACACACTGTAGTTGCTGCTGTCATAAAAGGCATCTCTGTAATTGTCGTTGTTGTTGCTACATACATAGCTTCATCGCTGACAGCAACTCTCGCACCTTTTAAAGCTTGTGGCAATGCTGCTGCTTCTGCTGTTGCTGTTGCAGCAGCAAAGCTTTGTCAGCTATCGGCGCCACGCCATCAATTATTGAGATAATATCAAAAAATCCAAAATAAAAAGAACGCAGTAGGATGAGTGGGGCGTGGGGCAGGGGGCGGCTGGTGACCGTTTTACAACATTTAAAATTGCACTCAAACTGCGCGATTTGTCGCCACTGAAATCCGTAAGGAGCAGTTAAAAGCGTTTTAATCGACTTGGCTTGGTTGAATGACTGATGTTGTCGTTGCCGTTGCTGTTGCTGTTGCTGTTGCCGACCAAATGATGACATCACGCTGAGCGTAATACGGAGTGCAATATGTGGAATGAACAACTTAAAAATCTGCGAAAACTGTCACACCATTTGGCAAATTTTTATATATAAAAAAAAAATACAAATACAAATTAAAGAGCAAAGTAAGGAATAAAATCAAAGAGAAAATATTAAACACTAAAACTAAAAAAAATACTACAGACTAGTTGGACAAAAAATTAAAAGAAAAGAAATTTAAGTTGCAAACGAAATACGAAATATTTAAGTAAAAAAAAACTACTCTCAATTCAAAAATTGTGAAAAAGAGATAGAAACACTACATTAATGTATAATTGGTTATAAGTATATCATCAGAATTAATTAATTTAAAAAAAAAAATTAGGTTTTTGTTTTGGAGAAAAGTCGTGAATTTTTTAACCCGATAAAGAAAAAAAAAAGCTCCGGTGTGGTAGAACTTCTTTTTCTATGAACACACTTTTAAAGAAGAATTCGCTTATTATTTTTATTTTTGGCATCACCTTGAACGCGTTTCAATTTCAATGTTTTAATTTAAAATGCTTCTTATTCACAATATTCATTCGATAACAGAAAACTAACTCTAAAGTTTTTCCTAATCCAATTAGATAAGTTTTTTCTTTCGATATTTCAGTCTTCTTTAAAACTAATGTAGATGAATAGTGAGAGCAAAAAAAAAAAAAATTTAAATCAACGCGAGTTTCTTTAGCCTTCAAAATTGCCCTTTATTTTGCTTGGATTAATTGGTTTTAAAATTGCATACTTAATTTTTTTAAAATCAAATAAAAATTTTCTTTTCGTTAGCTGCTTTCAATTTTCTGAAATTTGCAAATACAAACGAATTCGCAAGAACATTAAATTTGTATTCGAAATCGACATACATTTCTTAAATACATACATACATACATACGAGTACATAGAAGGGGCTATGAAACTGCATACTCAAAAATTTTCTAAAATTGCTTAACTGAAAAAAGGGTTTAAAATTTTGATGACAATTTCTATACATATTTTATAAAAATTAAAACTCAGGTTACAATGATTTTTGGTGGAGAATGCAGTTTTTATTAAATGAAAAAAAAACAAACGAAAGTAATTAAAGCGGTCTGATGTCGATTTTGAAGTAAAACAAGGACCATAAAAAAGCTGCACATAATATATCTCACACACACACACACACACACACACTCGCTTATGCACTTTTTCATATGCATGCATTCACATTTATGTATGTGTGTGTATGTATGTATGTATGTTGTATGTAAGGACACGCACGTTTATGTATAATACAAAAGTACATATTTATATCCTGGCATGCTCTCGTTATACCGTTATGTTAACATCGGCATTACACTTACCGTTATCATAATCGTTAAAAACGCATTACACGAGCTGCTCGCGCGCTCGCAACACCCCAACGATACAAACTTTCAACGCCCAATTTCGTTTGATTTCACTCAATGGCGGCAACGCGGGCTCCTTCTGTGATATTTTCCACACTAAACGGAACTCTTCACCGACGCGCTGAACACATCTTTGTCAATTTGTTGCGGTTTTCAAATCAGCACTTTTCGCTGGCGCAATTTTTATCGCCAACCCAGAGAGAGAACATGAAAACAAAAAAAATGCTGCGTTGCAATGAAGCTTGAATTTTAATCACACACCCAGACACCCCAACTGCACTGGGTTGTCTCTGTTGAGTTGCTGAGTGGCTGAGTCGCTTCCTGAAATCATTTTTTTTTGCTCTGAGTAATTTTTTTCGTAATTTGGCGGATTTCGTTGCAAGCGAAATGGCATGACGGAATGGAATGTCTTGTCTCTGTATTGTATTTCTTCATCAGCGCCTCGCTATCGCTGCACCATCGCCATTCGGCGCGACACCATCGATGCTCATCATCTTTCGCGCCACCGCCACCGCCACTGGCACCACCACCTACCGCAACGCCAGTCCGCCCTCAAACGCACTACTAGCAACGTTGGAAGTCATTAGGTTTTATGATTATTAGCTTGTTTAGCTCGTCAAGTGTTGCAGCGGCAACACTCACCACTCGCGCTGTGTTTCAACATATTCTGCGCATTCATTGCGATAGTTTTGACATTTGTTTTTCTTTTTTTTTGTGTTTTAAATTTTTTTTTGTATGCTTTCGTAAACGAATGTTGTAAATTTGTACTTTTCTTTTTTGTTATTAATACGCAACGGTTTGTTTGTTTTGTTGAGTTTGATGAGCATTGTTGCCTGCAGCATTGTGCATATGCTTGTTGTTGTTTGCACTTTTTCCCAATATTTTTCTATTAGCAAACTTATCTCGCTGCCATAACAATTTCATGGCTTTTGCTCTTGCAACGTATGCTTTCTCACCTTTCCATCACAAGTTTTGCGGATACATCTCTTTGTATTTTTGTTACAAATTTCGCGCTTGTTTTTGCCTTTTTTTTTAGTTTTTGTTTGTTTCTGCTGTTTTGTTTGTTATGAGTGGACTTTATGGACCTTATAAGCAGTTTGTAAGTACACAAGTCCAGTTTAGTTTTATTGACATTTCTTGGTTAGTTGGGGTGGATCAAGTGCTTAATTGAATAAAAATTATGGCTGTTATGATTGGTCATTTGTAGAAATGTACAAGCTGCAAAGATTTGTGTTTTTGTGATGTGCACCAATATCATTTATTTTCATTGAACTTATTTATTCGTTGGTGATTTCTTCTCTAGAACTACATAATACACGCGCGGCTAGACATATGTACATACGTCAAAAAAAAATTATTTAAATTTCACCAAAATATATATACAAATTATCAAATATTTTCTATCTTATCGTTGCAAGTTTGTAAGTAAATTAAAATTTGTAGCCACTTGAAACATAAACTTTTTTTATTTTATTTACTAAATTTCGAATAATTTTGCAAAAAATTTTACGTTCAATTAAAGTCTCTTGATTTTTTTATATTTCTAGAAAGTTTTAATTTTTGGTTTCTATGATTTTTGTTAGTAAATTTTTTGTGCATAAATTGAAAAATAAAAAAAAAATTTATAAAAGCAAAGTACATAAATAGTCAATATGTGAGCGTCGTACAAATATGATAAGCGGCGATCTACTAATCGTTCTCTCTATGATAAGTGATATATCAAACAAAGGTGGTGGATCCGATACCTTGCACACACTTTTCATATTTAAGAATCATTAAATATCTTTCTAAAAAGCATTGCTACGGGAATTTCAACATCCAACGCGCCTTTGGCGCTCTCAAAAATTTAAAATTTTTTTTAAACTCAAAGAATATTTAAAGAAGATTAAATATTTTTTTAGATAACACGTCGCCCGATTTGACTTCTAATTCTAAACACTCGCCTCATATCCTGCCTTTTTGCGAAGAAGTAGAGTCGACACACAACTATTCATTGCGTATTAATTATAAGTTTTAAAAATTGATTAAATAAAATATTCCTTGAAAAATTACAAATGATAATGGAGTTCTTTCTTTTATTTTTTAGGTAAGTGCCCACTATCTGCATTTAAAAGCTCATATTTTTGGTGGTAAGTAGATACGAATAACGTTAACATAATTCCTTGCAACTGATAAGTGCCAGCTCAAACGGTCCCTAAAGGACTATAAACTGTGAAATTATGAGCACTTGTACACTTCCACTTTCTTTTTTGCTTAAACTATTCCCGCGCCGTTTGCTCACGGCGACTGCAGCACAGTTAAGCAATTGAAGCAACTAATGAATATGCATCCAAGACGACGGCATGGCCAAGGCCATTTTGGCGAGCAGACGGCGCCGGCAATGGCGTGCAACACCACCGCAGAAGAAATGGCGAAGTTCTGCACAAGATTCGCATGGCATTCAAGCGCAATGGCGAAAGTTACGAGGGGAGCCAACCAGTACGTAGGAATCGTCTGGAGTGAATTAGCATTTTATGGATTTCTTGAACAGAATTGCTGCAGCCAAGAGTTTTAGCTACTGCTCTTGAACGCTAATTAGCAGCGTTTGTACTTTTGTTCTCGCGCCATTATTTACACTTATGGCTCATGCATATGTATGTACATGTGTATGTAAGTGCACATGTTTCACTTTTGAAAGCGCAGCCGAAAGCGTTGCAAGAAACTCGACAAGCTCAGTCTCTTCATCTCACAACAGTCGAACTATTCGGCGAATGTGTGCACAATTTTTGCACATTTTTTTTTTGATTAGCCCATTTGATTAACTACTACCGTGTGCGAGATGGCTGAAGCTCTGAGTGTTGCAACTGTGAAATCTCTTTGTAAAAGTTGCAGCAGAAAAGACTCAACTATTTGCTAAGTGTGGGAATAATATTTTAAGTCGAGCACAAATTTTAATGTTCAAAAAAGTTGCAAAAAGTAGCGAGCAATGGGCGGTGAGTGCCAAGTTGCCGCTGCATTTCGAAGAAGTTTTTCGTTTTTGAAACCCCAAAACGGCGAAACAGGCAAACTTCTTATTTCCTTTCATGTTGCCGGCGCTTTGTTGAGAGCGGCTTTTCTTCAACGCTGCAAAACTACGAGCGAAACTCTTGTAACTATGGCACTTTTGAATAATTGCAGCTGAGGTTAAGTGCACAGTCAAGGTACTTTCTTGCAAAGCAGCAACCCAGCAGCAAGCTCCTTTCTTGTCATCTACGCTTAAGTTTTGTTATTTCGTTAAATTGGAAGTGGCAGCAGACAGACAGCGTAAATAGTTTTACAAGTTGCCGAGCACCCACCAGCTCTCGCCGCTGCTCTGCAAGCTCAACGGCTTACACTGCATTTGCCTGACTCGACATGGTAAGCTCCCATTTCTGGTTGCACACGATGCGTTTTATTTTGTTTATGTATTTATTTATTTTGTTTTCACCACTCCATTAAAGGTTCTGCCACGCATCCTTAGTGGCTTAGACACGTTGCCAATTAATCGGGACTGATTCCACAATATGCTGGCACTTTAAGCGGCTTACTCGGGCTTTTCTTTTGCATACTCGTATGTTGCTCCTCACTTCGCTTTAAAGCGCTGGTGTCTTTGACGCAATATTTTGTGTGTGTGGAAATTTCAACGCATTTGCTGGAAAGCAAACCTGCCTGCACCGTAAGGAGAGTTCATGGCGTTCAAAAAGAAAACCTGCAGACCTTGCTTCCAAGTTCTGCTTAATTTTTGGCAAACTTTTGCTTTTGTTTTGCTATGAATTACAGCGTGCATTGGCGCTCTGCTTAGCTCCATCTCACGCAGCTCACTTTGTTCAGGAAGCCCTCATAATTGCAAATTCTTCGTTACTGCGAATCAGTTTGGTGGTGGTGTTGCGGTTGCCGCTCATGTCGGAGCGTTAATGTGCTTTATAATGTTGAGGGCGTGATTTTCTTGCAGCGGCCCCCTCCCTCTGGACTGGATGGCTGCGTCTGCGGATGGCAGTCAAGTACCGCTGCTGCGCTCCTATTCCCCACGGATCGATTTCCGAACTTAGAGAGCCAGTAGAGGAGAGGAGTGGCGTGGTGTTGGCTTTGGTGTTTGTGTGCTGTGCTGTGGTTCACCGAAAAGTGCAGCGAACTTGCACTTGTGGCACTTGCGGTTATTGCTGTCGATTATTTATGCAGTTTATGGCTTTCGAACAAAGGCACACACACACACATACACACGTACACATTTTTAACGGTATTCTCATTTGGCGCAAGTGCTGTTTTCGCCGTCTAACCGCAAGTGCTGGTGTGAGAATGCCGCAGTGTTGCTGGCAGTTCATAAAGGATTTGCGCAAACATTATGTGGAATATTAATTTTGTTTCGCAATTTGAGCATTTCAATGACGTAAAGACTATGAAGCAAGGCATTCATCTTTCATCCTGTTTAAATTGTTTTTTTTTTTACATTCTTTTGTGTACTAATCGCTGTTGGGAGGAGAGGTAAGAACACTTCAACAGAGATTTTCCAATATCAGCATTTGAAAAATTTCCAAAAATCATATTCTCAGTGTCTCGGTCATTCCTATCCAATATGTGTCTTACTCAAATGAATGTTATTTAATAAATTTATTTTCTATTTATTACATTCACTTTCAGCCAGCAAGCGGACAATTTGTCTGCCCAATACATTTCATGTCATCCTTTAATTTTATTTCATTCATGGTTATTTGCCAGGATCATACATTGTTCAACGAACGAAAAGAACTCGCATCGAATTCCCTTCCACCATTCACTTTTCTATTATCGCTTTTGGTTTTTTCTCTACTATTTTACTACTTTTGCTTTTGTTTCACGCTGAGACCAATAAAAATGGCAACTAATAAATATAAACTCTTTCCTTCTCCTATTACAAGCTATCAATTTTCATTCCTCGATTGTCCTTCCACTCGTCTGTATATTTATGAATATGTTGCATGTCAATTGCTGCATTTTACTCTGAGCGACGCACATCCATCCACTTTATTTATTGCAATCGATTCTATTGTGCAAATTCGATTGTCGACCAGACAGTATCCACACATCAGTTGGTACCAAGGACCGTAGCACTTCAAAGTTGTAGTCTGAAAATGAATATTTAAAAATAATTTTACTATAAAAAAAAGTTAAATAAATTAAATTACATTAGTTCATTTTATTCATAAATACCATCAAATCATTAAGTTTGCAATAAAAGTGCGTTCTTCTAGTCTCTAATGACACTTTTACTGCAATTACTTTTGTGAATAAAAGTCACTGACTGGTTTTGTATGTGTATGTAAATAATTTTTAATAATTGAAAATCAAAAGAAAAATAAAATATAATCAGCAATAATGATTTTTTGTGGAGGAAATAAAAAAATCACATGTAATTGTTTTTTAATTTATAAATTCAAAAACGAAATAATTGCATTTTTCATAAATTTTTGTATGATTTGGAAACTTTATATTTTTAAATTTGATTCTAATTCTCGAACAAAAAACGTTCCAATATGGAATATTTAATTTTTTTCTCAGAGTTTAACCAACTTCATATAAAGAAAATATTTTTTATTCACAAATTTTATTGTGTACAATGTTTGAAGTTTGCATTCTTAAGGCGTTAGTTTATGAAATTACTATAATTTAATTGTAAAATTATAAAAAATGTAATAAATGAAATGTACATTTAATTCCTTCTTTTAAATGTATGTACAATGCACTGTGAAAAGTCGCGGAAGGGCGATTTGCCTGGCAGTCTCTCTGTGGGAGTTCGACAACGTTTAAGTTGTCTTATTTTCCTTTTCGCTTCCAAAATTAAAAAAAAATATATATCTCATCCGCCGCGCTGCTGCTTTTCATAAACTTTACTTTTAATTAATTTGCAACAATGGACCAGACAACAACATTCCATCATCATTTTGCTTTATGTCATAATTAACTTGGCAGCTGCCGTCGCGTCTCTGGCTGACGAATTTATTTCAAGCTTTTCTTTTGTTGCTCGTCGTTTTGTATTTTTCCTCCATTTTATTTGGTATTATTCTTTTCCTTATTTTGTTTGGCTCTTTTGCACTGCGCTCATAAAATTTACGAGTTCAAGTGTACGTTCGCATCCTTTCAATTCGCGCTCGCACTCGTCCGCTGGGCAAATGAGCATTGTGTGTCAGACGGTCTGGCTTTGTGACTCCCTTCCGATGTGTTTTTAAAATGCATACGTAACCTTTGCCAGCTTTAACCGTTCGACAATGCAAAATCGCAGTGAGGTCGAAGTAGAGTTGCCAAATTTAGGTGAAATTTAAAGTACCTTGCTGCTGTGCAAACCCTTTTTTTCCAAGACTTTTTGTGGGTATTTTGTGAAATGCTATTTTGCGTTCGCGCAGTTCGCTGCTCAGTTTTTGGTTAACCGTTACTAGTTCGGGTGCTTTAAGCCAACATGCGTTTAATGCCAATGTTCACTTTCGTGAGTACCGCATCTTAACTTTGGCAATAGATGGCAACCATGTGCTCGCTTTTTTTGAATAATTCTTGCAAATTTCTGCTGAATTCTGCAATGTCGCTATTATCCTTTGTAATTTTATGGTTTGTTGTCGCAACTGTGCCTCACCTCTCCTACGCCTCTTCGATTGTGGCAATGTTGATTTTGATTTGTTTTCGTCTCAACTTGTCCCTCTGATAATACGTGACTGCGTCGGCGTCAGTCAGTTCAGCTCCACCGGCAGCGATTTGTTTGTTGCATAGTTTTCGATAAGTTGCTGGCAACATTTCGGGGCAGCGGTGGGAGCTGATGGCGACCCGCGCCATCACATCCAGTGCTATCTCGCCGTGCTGTGTTTTTGTTCTTTTTGTTTTTTTGGCAAGCGATTTTCCCCGCTTATCTCAGCCATTTATATTGTGTTCGTGTCATTTCGCTTTCGCTCCTGCTGCGACGCCCAGCGCTCTTCCTGCCGCTAGTAAAACAATAGCGCCCTGCAAATGGGAATATGAATTAAAATTCGAAGTTTATTTTTGTTGTTATTGCTTGTCTGGCTGCAGTCTGCTGTTGCCGCTAGTTTGCGCACAGAATCGGATTTGCTTATAATTTCGCTGATATTGTGGAGTGGCATCGACGCGACAGACAGCCAACACGGCCCGCTGCTCCGTCACTGCATTGGAGCAGAACGCCGTGTTTGTGTGCCATGTTGAAGTGCGGCGGAGGGTTGGGATGCCAGCACTGTGGCTCAAAGTATACATTTAATCGCTTTGCCAGGTTTCCCGGTCCTAGGCGTGATGGCGTGGTGGCTCGTGTGGGAGGTACAGGCGGAAGGTATTCGGATACATGCAAAGGAATCTCGCTCGATTCCGGTGGCCATTCATTACGTATCTGCTCGAACTCGTCGCGCCTCCAACGCTGAATGTTTTTGTATATTCACTGTTGTTTCTGCATTTAGTGTAACTGTCACATTTGTGATATTTGTTTTTTTGTTTTTTTTTTTTCATTGTATTGTGTTTACAAATGTTGCAATTAACCAGCTGCACTTAATCATTGCGCTCATACTCACCCTTCTGCCGAATAAATGCGTTGAATAATTTCCATGGTGAAACATTGAAAAAAGGCTTAAACAGAACTCTCAGATTTTGTGTGTTTTAAATCGGACTTCGGAGGAGAGGAGAACAAAGAAAAATGTAAATGTTGGTAGGGACGGAGCTGAATCCATTTCATAAAAATCACTAGTTGTTTAGGAAAATTTATAAATTCAAACTTAAAAAAAAAAATTCGAATTTTTGAGAATGCAATCTTGTAGAATAAAGTGCAAATTACATTACAAATTGCCATTTATTTTTAACAATTTTTTTTTATTGCCGGTGCTGCGCATGTTCGAGTTTTGCTTTTATTAATATACGCAAAATTCAATTAACTTATTTTTTCATAGTTCGTTAGTCACAGCTGCAGTAACATCCACCTGTATATTTGTCTATATTCATACATACTTATGTCTCTATGTTTGCCATCAAATGTGGATATACATAGCTAAATAAAGTTTCGCTAGCGATTGTTTACTTTTGCTTTTGCTTACAAAACACCGCGAAAGGTAAATGCACTTAACGGTGTTTAGTTTGCTTTGGATGCTGCTGGACTGTTGTTGTTTTTGCCTTTGTAGTCGCTGAGTAGCTCTGGCATTTTATTGCTGGTTTGTACTGACCAAACCCAAACCCAGAGGCTGGAGCGTGTGTGCGCTGTGTGCGCATTTACGAACGAATAATTCACCCCAAATTCGGCTTTCGTTGTCGTAAAATCAGCCAAAGCGATTATATATGTATTTGTATTATTATATCTATGTACGTACGTATGTATGAATTAATCGGCGGCGTGCATATCCTCTGCAGCTCAAACCCATTTTTTAAATTAATAAAGTAATTACTATATACATATTAAAATACAAAACTAACTGGTTTTCTAACTCATTTACTCATTTCCAGTTTTTTTCACAACCTTAAACTCATTGGCTAGCCGAGCGCTACTTAGCGCTTAGATGCCTCTGTCATCACAACGCTTTACGTAAAGCTAGCTGAAGCGTCAACACTCACACACTCACACACACACACACACACATACTTGCATAGATTTTGCCACTCAATACCCTTCGAGTTGGTGTAGGTTCAGGTGCCATAGCGTGTGCACTTCGATGAGTAATCGCTGCCTGAGTGCAGTGCGCAGCGTGTTTTTGATTTTTTCTTGTTTCCTTCTACGCCACAAACTGCAGTGACTGTCGAAACAAATCCATTATTTGACTATGATTCATTGGAATATTGTAAATACGCAAAATCGATTAACTGCAATTGCGGGCGACTGAAAGTAGAACAATTTAGTATCGACGAAATTATGAATGCAAAACCTTTTTTTTGCAGAAAATATACATATTTTCGTAGGTGTATTCGTCATTGCAATTTGCATTCAAAGGTAATTACTTTTTTTTCATTTTCACCTTTTCTTTGGCAATCATTAAATGGCGTACAAGTCAGTTTATTTTGAGGAGAGGAAGAAATCCAACAAGGAGGGGAAATTTATAACAAACTTGATAAAATGAAGTTACTTAATTCATATGGCGTGTACAACAATCTAAAATAGGAAAATAACTGCAGTTTAGAGATTTGTGGTTTCAGTCGTTAGTCTCTTGAAAAGCTTGAAGACGATTCACTGCTCGACCAAAATTTTATTTGGCTGAGGCTAAACAATCCAATTGTTTAAGGGCTCTCATCGGTCAATGTTAATGGTTGGCGGTGAAATATGGACCGATGCTAAACAACATTTTGTTTAAAATTTCAAAAAAAACATACGACGCACGCGAGATCTGTTATAAAATCACTACTGAAAAGTAATTCGAAATGAATGATCCGAAATTTGAATTCATCACTCAACAAATTTTCATAAAACACGAAATTTTGAAATAAGAATTTGATTTTTATTTATAATTGAAATACTCTTGAATAAGTTTTTTCACAAATAAAAATAAGTTCAAAGATCTTTGAACATGTTCGAATATCGAAAAGGAAGCACTGAGAACCGAAAGTGTTTTTAAAGTATTCCATTTCCTAAGACGAATGGCCTGGCCCCATCACGAACTTTGCGTTGAAAATTTTGCCGCCAATTTTGTATAGCAAAAAGTACAAAAATATGCTTAATTAGTTATTGTTTCCCAACTGGATTCCAATTTTTATCACCCGTTGCCTGTTTTGTAAACATTCGTGTTGTATTTATTTTAAATGTTAATCGTATTTATTTTCCAATCCAGCACTTTCCGCTTGTTTTCCACGTGTTTTTTTAATTTATTTTCAATTGAAGAATTTAACGCAGTGTTGCCGTTTTGCTGCTAAGGTCACTTTAGTATTGCTCATTGTGTTGACAAATGATTAACACCTTCGTCGTTCGTCCATGATCAGCACCTCGACTCCCTTCGCTTGTGCGAGTATACTCGTAAACAGTCATAAATTGCGGTATTTACGCGCTTCTTCGCGGGCCTTTGTTTGTTTTTGCAATATCTACAATAATTCTCAAGTACGACTGGTCGACAATAAATTTAGTGCGAAATAGCGAGTAGTAAACAGATTTACTACGAAACAAGCGATCGTGCGGACCAACACCCAACACTTATTCGCGAGGAGAAATCTTCAGCTGAATAATGAAGCGGCTAAGAAGATTTCATGAATCGCGTAAATGATGCTGAACTGCACTTTATTTTACCTTTTTTTGCTGTCTTCATTAACTTCTTCATTAACTCTTTATCGCCGCTGCTGGTTGCGCTTGCAACGGTTGCACCTTGGCCGATGATCATGGCAATAATAAAATTTGTTTACGAACATATTCTCTATCTTCTACAATGAGCGCTTTATGAAGATGGACGAGTAAATCGTGTTTCCGGCTGCACAGGCCAGACCTTGAAGACGCAAACGATTTCTTTTTCCAATGCAAGGCGTTTAATAAACATTCTATTGGTTCCTTTAAAAATCGCACATTTACAAATACCTTTGCTGCGGGCATTTAGACATTTTTTTTTTTTTAATTTGGCGCTTACACTATTTAGCTGAGTGTTTGGTCGAGCTATTCCTACCATTTGTGGTGTGCGTCCCTTTATTCTACCACAAATAGAAGGAGCTACAGTTTTGTGCCGACTGCGAACGGCAGGTGAACTTTATGAGAAGCCTTTTCATGGCAGAAATACCCTCGGAGGTCGAGGGGTGACCGCTATTAATTAAAATTTGAACCTCGAGCTTAGCGGCATATCGAGTTATAGCTCGCACCGCTACCAACTCTAATACAGCGATCACGGTAGGCGCATACATTCGTTTAAAAATCACGAATTCTCAAATCTATAAGAGAAACCAAAATTTAATTAAACAAAGTTTAACATACAAAGTTGTCATTAAATTTTCAACTTTTTATTCAGAATTTTTAGAAATCTTTAAAATATGCCAACCCCGTGATTCTGTGCAATAGTGGAAATAGTTTTCATGTAAATTTTTGTTTTTGAATTATTTTATAATAATTAATATAATTCATTATTCAAAAAAAATGGCGTTTTAAAGTTTCAAACTTAAAAAAAAAATTGTAATTCTGCAATTTGTGAACGTTTTTTAACCTTTTTGAAAAGTTTTAAAATTTTATGAATATAAGTCATATAACATTTTTGATAACCTTCCAAAAGTCTTGGCAATTTGATCTCTATTTAGATAAAAATATTTAGCTAGTGAAGTTCAATTTTTGTTCTTGATAAAAATATTAAAAAAAAGTGTATACATAACTTGTAACACTGCAACGTCCCAAAAACATTCAGGTTAAATACAGATTAGAAAATGAGCATATTGCTAACGGTCGGGGATCATAGTGTGATCTACAAACTAGCTAAACTAGCTTGAGTAATGGTTATTTTTCTAACCACTTTCCAACCAATGCCAATTCTAATTGTTTTCTAATGCGAATTATAAATTAATTTGACCCAAAAGTTCAAAAAAGCAATAAATTCATCTTTGTCTCTTAATATATTATAGAGATTTGGTTGAGCTAACACTTAAAAAATTAGAAACATGCATTTCTAATATTTTTCAGATCGTTTTTTTTTTTAAATTCTGGTTAACGATTCGTTAAACATTATAAAACTGCAAAATAATATGCAAATTTCAAATGTATAGGAATTATTGAAGATTTATTAGAACTATATTTGCTGGCTGTGTTGGACATTTTCTTGCACGCTTTATATACATAGAAGGATCGCCTGCCTAGAAAATCTAATAAACCAAACGTAATTAGCCATTTGAAACTTGAATTTTTTATACTCAATTGAACGAGCTATAAAATTGTATACCAGAAATCTTTTAATACACCTGAGCAATTCTTTGAAATTTTGATGAAAACGCGATAAGGTTTTGTGCAAAATATTAAGCAGTTTGGTGGAAAATAAAAATAAATTGCTTAAATGTACATACATATGTACATAGATATTTCGTGACAAATTTGCCAAGATTCTGATGTGGCTGAGTCTCTTCTCATTTCCAGCACCACCCATTGCTTCGCTTTGTAGCACCGGAACTTCTAAACCCCTGATTTGTCTACAATAACGAATCTCATTTGGCTCTGAAGCTTTTGCCTGACACTTTGCCACCCTTTTAAATTTTCCGTCCGCTGATGCTAATATAGTTCTAGTTTCTTAGCTAACATGCCGCTGCACGCTAAGTAGTTCACTAGCAACAGAGTAGAAAACCCGTTGTAAATCTTTGCTTTTACTTTTTGTTTTTGCTCTGCCGACTGCTCGACTTGTACGCGTTCTTGACATTCCTCGTTCGGTTCGTGCTATTGCACTCCCAGCAGCACACACACACCACCCCATACAGACATATGGGTGTATGTGTAAATGTGTGTATGTGTATATGTATGAGTGTATCTGTGGCTGCGTGCATTGCGCCTCATTCATTGTCTCAATTGCATTCTGCTGCTGCTGTGCAACTCTTTTTTGCCACGTTCGCTTGTTGCATATTCCATCCATTCCAAAGCGTCGCAGCGCTGCCAACTCGCAACGACAGTGAAATCAGTGTTGTTGTAATGCCATCATGTTGCGTTCGCTTCTCTATTTAAATGCATTTGTCCTTGGCTGAGTGCATTGCCGGTGTGATGTGAGGCAAAGCCACCAACTAACCGGCCGCCGATCAACCAACCGACTGCCTACCGCATTGGTGGGCTAGCCAGTCGGCCGAACGAACAGCTGGCTGCCTAGCTGGCCATTTGCTGATCGCCAGCATACATGGCTATCTGTCTGCCTGTCCGTCTGCGCATTTGGCTGGCTGCCTAGGTAATTGACTAGCAGAGCAGTGCTTAGTTGGGAGTTCTAACCGACCGACTGGTTGGCTGGCTGGTTGTCTGACTAAGTAAGCGACCACCAGTAGCCGGCTGGGAATGCAACTCGAAACTGGCATTTTTATTTTTTCGTTTTTTTTGCTTGGTTCTGTTCGCTGATACTTTAATCGCTCGCTACGGTTATAAAGCGCGCTAGTTTGTTTATGTGTTATTATTATTTATTGTTGCTTCGTTTGCTGATAGTAAAATTAGTTGCGCCTATTTATTGCCGCTGTTCTTTTGTTTTCGTTTATGTTTTTGTTTTTCTTTTCTTTTCTATTCATTTCATTTTATTGTTCAAGTAATTGGAGTGAAGTGACGTGTTGATTGCCTCTCGGCTGCTGGTGCCCGACTACTGTTAGCAGTGCGAAAGGTCAGTAAAGATCAGGCGACGATCGTTAAAGCGTTGAGGAATAGTATTTTTGTCATTTGAATATTTCTTTCTCGACCTGGGCTAGTATAATTTGTATTTTGTTGGATTTATGGAAAGTCCGTGCTTAATAATAGTGAGTTAGGCGATAAAGTCTATCAATAAACGAAGCCCTTCTCTTCTTTTCTAATCACAATTGAGTTGAATGTTTGTTTTCGTTCAAGAGCAAGGTGGCGATGATTAGAAGCAACATTCGACTTGATCCTTCTCTTCCTTTCTTTCTTCTGCTTCTTGCAATGATTTTAATGCGCCACTATAGAACTTTGCTTTT
The DNA here is from genome assembly GCA_963971545.1 of Philophylla caesio. Classification (NCBI taxonomy): domain Eukaryota; kingdom Metazoa; phylum Arthropoda; class Insecta; order Diptera; family Tephritidae; genus Philophylla; species Philophylla caesio. The sequence goes on along the minus strand of OZ020604.1, from coordinate 220,918,858 downwards.
TGTTACAAGAAGCGGTTCCTGTGTTTTCGCAGGTCGCTTTAGTCCAATCCGAAAAAACTCACCTGTGAACCTCTGAATCGGCCACGTTGTAACAGCTCGATTCCTGGGCATGCCTTAGACGATCTCGGCTAGAACAGCAAAAAAAAAAGTAGCTAGAGATTTTTGGAAAATTGGAATATATGTATTTGTGTGGGATCGGCGCGATAAATAAAGTATCGAAAAAAACAATTTATTGTGCGCATGTATGAATGTGTGTACATACATTCAAAGGTTGCTATTCCTTAGGTTTATCTTTTGAAGATACGAGTGCTTTTTGCGTTTGTATGGGGCGCGAGCGATTGTGTGCTCACGCGCCCAGCAAAGCCGCAATTCACAAGTATCTTGACACATACCGATTGCGCATTCGCCCGCCCCTTCCGCTTCGCAAGTAACTAAATAATTGCGATAGCAAACTTGTAATTGAGTGAAAAAATAAGTGCCCACCAAGGGCGAGAGGAGAGTGAAAGTGAGGAGAGAGTGAAAGAGGAAGGCGGGGAAAAGCGCGAAGTGACAAAAATAAACATTGTGTTGTGTGTTTACAATTCATTTATTTGCATTTGCACTTTTTGCTTTTTCTCTATGGACAGCCAGCTGATAAAACATTCACAACCACACACACGGATTTACTTTTACGGATTTACTCAGGCACTTGGGCACTCGAACTCCTCATGCATAAGTAAACATTAGCTGTTTGAAAGTGAACGCTCGCATGGCCGATTGCGCCAGCGTGGCTCGATTGCGTTTCATTAGCTGACGTTCGCATGCGGGTCAACGCGGCCAATCAGCTGTGCAATAAAAGCGATAAATAAATACATAAATAAATAAATCTACGCACACACAATTTGCACTCGTTTGTATGTATGAATATTTTAATTTCTCTGCTGCGCTGCTCTGCGTTTGCCGGCGCACTTCTTGCAATTTGCCAGCGCTCGCCTTGAGCTTTCAAATTCCGCTATTCGTTTGAGAAATTCTCTAAATGCAATGTTTCACTTATGTAAATATATCTTTTTATTGCATATTAATTCTTTAGCATAAGATTTCCTAACACCCACGCGCTGCAAGATGGCCCACACAATAAAAGATCGCTTTTTGTACTGCAACTCATTATTGTCTTAACTTTTGACACCTTCTGCTGTATTGCCATGCCACCCTTGTCGCTCTCCGCCGCTCACTCCACTGATCGTCAATTCGATTGCTTGAGCGCTTGCTTAGGCCCTCGGCCCCGCTTACATTTGCCCAACTGCAGAAACATATTTACACACCTGAATTCAATGGCTTCGGCGAGTTCAGGCATTGGCCCCACCGGCCCGTACTTGGTCGGATCGATCGCACAAAGCTTTTCTTTGTTTGCGCAAGTAATTCACACTTTTACGCTTTCCCCCAAAGTTGCTTTTAAAAATAAAAGTAAATACGATTAATAATCTAAATGAAAACAAATATAGCCGGCCAATGAAACAATCAGTTTCTGTTTATAAATATATACATATGTACATATGTATGTATGTATGTATGTGTGTATAATAATCGGTACTTTGCGTGTGCCTTTTTTAACCATTTATTCCTTGTAAAATTTTATGTAACTCAATGATTTACTTCGCCGGACTAAAAGTCATTCGTACAATCTTTTAAAGCTATTCCCGGCATATGGCAAAAATCATTTTGTTCAGATAATTACGTATGTACGTCTGTATGTCTGTCTGTCTGTATGTTCATACATATGTAAGTTCTCCCATACGAAGTTAATATTGAATTGAGGTTAAGATTAATGAAAATATTTCCCTGGGTCTATAAATAAATGCATTAATCAATTAATCGAACATGCCGATAAATTGAAACATGGTTGTTTAATTAATCAAAGAATAATCATTTGGACTAATCCTAAACGAATAAATTAGATTTTTCATAAAATTACTTAATTAAGGGGGTACTCTACTCCCAAGGCCTAAAATTGCGAAGGAGCTACTGAATGGATTTAAGAAGTTTTTTTTTTCATTTTAATGGTACATGTTTTGACTTAAAAATGTTTGTATTGAATACCAAAAAATAAAACATTGTCGACCTTGAAACGTCATTGACTAAATTCATAATGAAACTGTATGGGTCTCGCTTAAGTAAAATTCTGGTCAGTTGGGTAATCTGTAATCAGAAATTAAATATGTTTTCTCGAGACAGAATTTTTTTATTTTGAAAAATCTAAAATTTATGCAACGATTTGTGAACATTTTCAATTTTCACGTAATTTTTTGACATATTAGAGACTCTAAAAATTAAACAAAAAAAATTTTCCAAATCGTACTCGGGAAAATATGGCGTTATGTTCACTGAATAATACAATAAAAAAATTTTTGAAATCGGACCAATACTTTTATGAAAAGTCTTACTCGGCAACTAAAAAAAAAACACTACTTACTTTCGGGAAAATGCGTTTAAAGATAAATTACGGTGTATAACTTGATTTAGACGGGTACATTACGGAGCCCAGAAGCATGCACAGGTATGTAATTTCTACGAAATCCTCTCTGTGGCGTATTCTTGGAAACATATAGATTAAAATTCAATTTAAAAAAATCGATTTTTTGAAACCTCACGAGTAGAGGACCACCTTAATCAAAAAACCTAATTAATTGGCGTTAATTACTTAGGGCATGATTAATCATCATTATTTTAATTTTTTTCGATTAATCGCACATTCCTAATACTTTTATATCTAACGATAATTTTTAAATACCATATTTTCAAGTCTATTGAATCGAAAATTTTCACTTCATATTGGGAATCTCTTCTTCAAATATTGCTCAATATTGTTTCGCACTCGATACGTCCATTTACGGTTGTGTACTTTTTCCAAATGCGTCTGCCTATTGCGCATTACGGTGACTCCCGCTGACTCGGCACTAGCGTCGACTTTGCGGTTTTCAAATACCACAAACCTGGTGGGACGGAATGCACGTCCTTCCTCTTTTGGCAGCGCGAAAACTAATGAGTGATTCACTTTCGCGAATTGTGTACTTTCACGTACGCCAGCAAGAACCCAATCTATGATGTAGTCGCCTAGCTTAGAAAGTGCAAAAGTGTTTATATAAACTGAAATTACATCATGCAATTATCAGACACCCACTGTCGAACGTCACAGCCGCCGCAATCGCCCCGAGCGCCCCAAGCGCTTCACCACCACTTCACACTGACTTTGTGTACTTTATTTTATTTAAAGTGTATTTAATTTTCTTTATATTAAACAATAGTACGATCGCTGTGCATTTCGCAAATATGGAAATTTATTTATTGAGTTGCATTTTTTATGCAGTTGCTTGTAATTTTATTTTGTTTTAGTATTTTCTTTATGGCTTACGCTCGTTCCGCTTTTTGCCATTTTGTTTTTGCATTTTTCTTCTTTTAATTATTACATGTTCATATGCATGTATGTATGTACGAGTGTGTATATTTGTCAGACAGTTTAACAATGCATCGCTTTTATACCAGCTGCATATATTTTTATCATTTTATGACTGCCGCTGGCGCAAACTTGTTTAAACATTTGATTGTCGCTTGCTTAATTATTCATTTATTTATTTCATTTCCTTATGCTTTAGATCCCACACATACACAATTATTTTTGCAATTCAATTACAGTTTTTCACAATTTCATTATTTCTGTTTTTTTTTCTTTTTGTTCAATTTTTAAATATTTACTTATGTCTGTACATTACGTATGAATTTATTTATTATAACATATTTTTGCTCATGACCCTGTAACACTTTTAATAAATTTTCGAATTATTTTTTCAACATATTGTATTTCATGCATACATACATATGTATGTACATACGAGTACAAACAAAAATATAAAGGAATAGGCATCTGGACCGTTCTATGGAAGTAAAATTTCCCTAATTTTAGATTTGTTTCGCTTAACTGTTAGACAGAAGTAGGTCAGGTGAGATGAGCTGAGGTGAAAGAAGGAGAGGTAAGGTAAAAAGAGATAATATGTGGTGAGTTTCGATGTGGTGAGTTTGGATGTGGTGAGTTATGGAGCGGTGGGCAAATATGCGGTTTGTTTAGGTTTAGTGAGTTTATGTATGGTGCGTTAATTGTGTTAGTTAAGGTGTGGTGAGTTTAGATTATATGTGTTTTGATGTGGTAAGTATAGGCTGCGATTAAAGGTGTGGTGGATTTATTAAATTTGGTTGATTAAGGTGTGGAGAATTTAAATGTGGTGATTTCAGTTATGATTCGCAAAAGAAGTTTTTATTGACGTCGCTTACCACTTTGTTGTACACTAAGGCCAATAGGGGAGTGTCACTTCAAAATCAATGAAAGACCCGCTTCGCTATTTTTTTTTTTTCATTTTCAATTTACTTTTAAAGATTGAAAAAAAATTTACGCTCTCGAAATTCAGTTTTTAGCTAGGAGAGTTGGGGTATTATTCGATTACTAACTGAATTTAAAAACAACTAATTTTATCTTTGCTGAAATTGACGTAAATTTAATATTTGCTTTGTATTAAATACAACAAAGAATTCTTCGTAAAATCTAGTTTTAAAGAGCGTTTATCTTTGATTATCGTAAGTCTGAAATCACTTGGCACACCCTCGCAAAAACACTGACCCTTTGCAGTTTTGCATGTGATAAATGTTCAACAGCTTTTCCGCAGCCAAACTAGCAAGTGCACAGAGCAAAACTTTGTGCAACATGATTGCCAAAAACCAAAGACCAAACTGTGTATGGGGATGAATATCGACTTTAGGCTAGCTATGATCATTGCTTTCTATTATTTTTACTGATCGTCATTATCGCTTTGCCAAAAATGTTGAGGTAGATCAGTGTCAGTCGGTGGGTCAATCATTCTTCAAATAGCAAAACAAACAAATTATGAAATTCGTCTAAGCGTGCTGCATGCAACGGGGCAACAAAAAAAAAATAAGTATGCATGTATGTATGTAAGTATGTTTATAGTACGGTGTGGTGTCCATAGGGAACTAGACGACGTGATCGTGGCGATTGTCGCTCGCCGGTCGTCATCCGTTGTGGGTGTGCTAGCGTGTTTGCTAATAGATTTTTTATTGTTTTTGCTTGTGTGTATACATTTGTTGAAAACATTTAGTTTGCTTTTAGTTTTAGACTTTTACATTGCTCATTTTATTACAGTTTTCGTGATTTTCATTTTTGCTTTTTATTTTGGCGTCTACCCTGTAGAAAAACAGCTTGGACCTCAATTGGCTGCGTTCCATTGATTCGGTTGAATAAAAAGCAACCGGGAATGTAAGAATATACAAACAACATAAATAGATTCTTATATTGAACTTTAACGTAACTCGGTAGCTTTCAATAATAATAGTGAGAACGCTTTTCTTAACACTCCCAACAAACACCAACAAAAAAATATTTTTTCAACTTTTGATAAATTCACAGTTCTGAAGTAATGTAACTCATCTCCAGCCTTGGAGAAATTGTTAGTTCTCAAGTTGCCATGCAACTCAACTAACTCATCTCGTAACTTTTGGAAATAGAGTATTTAATCTTTGCTGATATAAATAGGAAACAATAGTACAATAGTAACGAGGGAATAATTTTACTATGATATCTTGATTTTGTTTGTAGTAAGTTCTATCAAAAATTTGATTCTCTAGAAATATCAGAAGATCGCTTTCACCTTCTTTACTAGAAGCACTAACAAATTCACAATTTCTATATCTCAAAATGTATCTAATATTTCACATTGCATCTAATGCGTTGACTATCCAAAGCAAACCAAATCTAACGAAAAGCCAAATTTTTCTCACGATTTTAATCACCGCTGGCCAATTTTGCGTGGCAATCAAACAGTCAAAGCAACTGCGTGAACCACAAACAATGCTGTTGTGTATTTTTCGTTCTATTTTGATTTTATTCTTTCCAGATGTTCTGCTCACCACTCGGCGAATGTTTATCTTAATGCCGTACTCACGTGCCAATATTTGCGTACTTGGCACACCTAATGTTGTTGTTCTCGCTTTGGTGTAGATTTTTTGTTGTTACTGTTTGCCATTGTTTATACACACTTACAAACATACATACATACATATATAGAAATATATGTATCTTTAATTGCGATGCGAACGCTGTATTTAGTAGGCAAATGATTTGGGTTGAAAGTGAAATAAGCCAATTCGGGTTTGCCTTTATTTAAAATGCATATGACAGCGCCACCCAAAATGGTAAAGGTAAAGAAGCGAATTGAGAGCGTGTCAAATGAAACGTCAAACGTCAATTGACTAGTACATCAGAGAATAATGCTACAAATGTACATACATTGTATGTACATCAACATTTTAAAGACCTGGTGTAGTGTCGGTGGTTCGGTAGATCGTTATCGGTACATCAAATGAGCGCGAAAACTGCGCCGGCAGACTAAAAATGTTCACCTACTGATATTAGTTACATTAATCCATTAACGAGTATTCATAAACGTACATATGTACAATATTAAATCGGGTCGGCCCTAATGCAGAAAAAAAAATCTGAAAAATCATAATAAACGAAGGCAACAATTCCACTTTTTAAAATGGTTTAATTTTTTGTTTGAACTCAAATTGAAACACAGTCGGCAACAAAACTTTGCATTCACTGATTTATTTTTCAATATTTGCAGTATTTTTCACGATAAATATCGAAATTAAAACCATTTAAAGTAGACTGTCAAACTTTGTAGAGAACTGGCACTTATCAAAATTTAAAACTTTCTAATTAGTTATTTTAGAAACATTCTGTGGATGGACTTTTCAATCCCTTTCTATTTCAGTCTAATAAAGTGTTAAAATGCCGTTGGTTTTGAGGCGTAACTAATAAAAATTTCCAAATCAAGTTTTTAGATAAAATAGCATGGATTTCATGGAATTAGAAGTTCCACATCCTTGTATGCACATACAGATATAAAAAATTAATGATTTTATTAGCGAAATTCCAAAGGGGTTTCCCTCTCAAATGCATTGAATTTGAATGCAATTTCGGCTTCTGTAAGTAACCATTTTGCTAGTTACGACTTTTTGCATTTCAAATTGTCACACATCAGTTAAAAGGTGTTTTGTATAAAATATAGTTCGCATCATATATAGAGAAAATATGTAATTTGATATTTGAGTGAAATTTTAATATTTTTTGCGACCCAACTTCATGTATGTATGTAGGTACATCCCGGGCTTATGAATTTATGGACACCACTCGCTATTGCTACATCGCTTCTCGCTTCGATAAAAATGTGCGATAAGGCAGACAACCATTCGAGCTAACTTGTCGATCTGCATATAAGCAAATATTAAAAACAAAAGCGTCAAATTAATAATCATAAATTTCGACAAATAAAACGAAAATAGTAAACTAAGGCGAAACTCGTTGCTTAGCGGCGCTCCCAAAAATATATATCAAAGATCAAAAGACAATTCGATGGGAGGACAGAGACGCAATTAAAAATTTGTTCATATGTATGTATGTATGTATGTAAATAAGTTTATTTATTCCAAATAAAATGATTTATAAAAATTTACTTGCGTCCGACAAGCAAATTGCAAATCGCAAATCGCAAATTTGAATATGAAATTAAATATGCTCTCAACAGCTGCAGTGGACAGCCGACCAGCCAGACACAACTGTCATAAGAATATCAATTAAAGATAACGCAAAAAAGTTAAAAAATTAAGATTGCATAAAAAAAACAACCACGAATTTATCATTTGTGAAGTGGGTGGTGCGCTCCTCTGAAAGCAAATTAAGCGTCGAAAGCAAATGAGCTAAGGACAACACTCGCGTGCAATAATCGCAAATTATCGTTTTCTAAAAAAATGAAATTTTAAATCACTGATGGCCTAATTTCATTTTCAACATTCTTATCATGATTTTAATGCACTTACGAACCGCTGACTCTCGAATCTACTTTCGGTTCATATAAAAATTATTGTTTCGTTTACTTTTAAATTGGACTAAATTGATATCAAAATTGATTTCGTTATTTGATACCTTATAAGTTTTGGTTTCATCCCATCAGAAGAACTATGTAGAATCGCTTTTGACTTCATAAACGAATGTGGAACCGAACGAAATTGGTAAGAATAGGAAATGCTTCTTTCTTCGCTTCTCAAAGTCCTCATTTTAACACCGACATGTAATTGGCAGTTATAGCCAGCGGCTTGAGTCCATTGATTGCATTCCCCGTAATGAGCTTAAAAAGCGAAAGATATTTAGACATTCTGAAGGGATTCTTACTAAAAATACATTACCGCTTTCATAAAACCATTCCAGATCTATTCCAGGAGGTGTGAAATTCTAAATTTTCTTTCGATCCGACAATAATTTCTGAGGAAATCCTGTTTTATCGCTGCAATTTTTTTTTTAGTGCACACGTACATATGTGTGTCAATATATATTGTACTCGTATATCTATTTTTTTATAAATATCACTTAAAAAGAAATAAAAAATGATGCATTTACTACGTGCAACGAATTTCAAAATGAATAACTTACCGAAACATGAAAGCTGCAGTGAAATGAAATTAAATCATATGTAAATTAAGCGAAAAAAATGAATATGCCTGTATGTAATCGTGTATCGTCGTCGAACCCACGTGCAATAAATGACAAAGATTTATGAAAAAAAAACACTCAATGCGAGTTTCGGCCAAAAAATCACACGCGGCACATGGAGCTGCAGGTGCGGCCATCCAATTCACATTTCCATTTTATTTTTCGCATTTTGTTTTAGCTATTTACAGCAATAATTGTACTATAAGTTCGTAGGTTTGTGGTCGCAACAAAAAAAAAAAAAAGAAGAGGAAAAAAAAACAGCAAGCCAACCAACCAATGATTGAATTAAAAAAGCAATAAATACATTTTATAAATAAATGGAACAAAAGTTGAGCGAAAACAAAAGCTGGTAATCGCTTCTCAAAATCTTAGCCACTAAATTGCCAAAACCACACCTTGGTCGCGCATCAGATAGACCGTTACACTGTTGCACCGACTCACAAACGCCAGCAAGTCAACCACCCGCCTGCAGCTGCGTCTGACTGATAGGCTACTGGTCTGTGTGTGGTGCAGCGGTGCATTGAACTGTTGCAGCTATGGCATATATGTAAGTGCACAGTGCACATATTCGAGCTGGTGGGTGGCCGAGGGCGGAGGGCGCGGAGGGGCTCGAGCTCGGAGCTGCGACCTGCGAAACAATTAACTAACCGACTGCGAGGCAGCGGGCAGTCGGGTTAGTTGCTGTACGCAAATGGTGTCGGCCGATACAGATCTGCTGAAGGATGGCGTCTTAAGCCCAATTGTACCTAGACATTCGACTTTTTGTTCTGCCAAATAATGTGGCAAGTGCGAGCAGCAGTTCACGAACCAACAAACTCAATGCAAATGCATTCTATTTTATGGCATTTGTAAATCAACAACGAAAACGTGAGAAGCTAGAAAACGTGAACATGATGGCCGGCTGACAACTGGTCCATTCGCGAATGGTATTTCGTTGTTATACTTCTATGTAAATAAAAAATCATGAAAAAGGCGACACCTATTTGAAAAAATAAATAAATAATAAGACTAGCAAAATGTTAGCTTAAACGTCGTCAGGAATAGATTATGCGGTTTTTTTTTTAAATTAATTTTCAAAGGTCTTTCAAAACATGTTCCCCAAAAAATATCTTCTTGCCTCGATATCTGACAAAATTTGTATTTACCAATATTAATGTTAATATTTAGCTTGAAATGAAATGTTAAGACTTTAAAATGGGCAAGAAGTTAAGACACATAATTTAACTCGTCTATCCGATTAATGTCCTAATATCTTAAACTCGTTCTGTGCAATCCAGCTAAAATAAAAGTTATGAATTCTGAGGTAGATAAACAATTTATGATTGTATAACTTTAAAACAAGTTACGAAACTTTTGTATTGTCAAAACAAGCGAAAGCAATGTTTTGAAAGATATTTTCATAATTAAAAAATTATAAGATTTTGTTTAATAATTTCTGTTTGCACGACAGATCGGCGAGTTCGCAAAAACTTAATCTATGGATGAACAAAAAACCCCGCAAAAACTATAAAATTCTTATTTTGTTACGCATTGAAATGTGTTAAAAGAAGAAAGATACATATTTAAAAAAAAAGAGGTCGCCATTCTGAGATGTAAATATGTAATAAAATCTCGACCATTTTAAGTGATTACAATTTTAACTCGAAACATTTGTTAATAGTTTTTGCTGCGGTTGGTCATTAATCCAAAATCGTGATGCGACTGCTTTCATTGTGAACTGGGAGGAAATTCCACGCATTTTTAAATAATTACTGTTAATTACTTACAACAGCCGCTCACCTACGTGTGTACGTTGTACATATGTATGTACATATGTATGAATGAAAAAATATATGCAGGTATTTGCATTTACGATTCGGATACAAATTTCCCACTCGTGCTTAATTAGAATTAGTTTTTTTTTTGTAAGAGCAAGGCACTTCAATACCGCATTCAAAATTTTATGTTATTTTAACTTACAAATCGCGATCATTTTTCAAATTTTCTTTGTGGAGAAGAGTTATGAGAATTAAACCAGAGTACAGTAATTATAAATTTGTTTAAGCAAGCGATTAGCAGCTTTGGTTTTAATTCTAACAACAAAATTCTGGTGAAATATCAGTAACGCAATTCGCTTCTGTTTTTAACACTCCACTGATCGGGTACTATGTCCTTACGTATGTATCTTGGTGTTTGAAATGAGTGCAAATGTACCGAAACATATACATACTTCGAACGTCATCAGTAAGTACATTCTGTAACCTCTCCTAGGGTATCAATATCCAATAAACATTTAGGCTTGAGCTCAACTTGAGGTTAAGTTGAGAACTAAGATACTTCTCAAACCTCCAACGTTGTTTCTCAAGTGCATCTCAAGTTGAGAATCATAACGTTCTCAACAAAAAGGGCATTTTTTTTGTATGGCAATAATTACTATTCTCAAGTTGAGAAAAAGTTAGTTCTCAACTTGATCTCAAATGTGATTCTCCAATTGGTCTCAAACGTTTAGTAGCAGTACTGAAATAAAAATCGAAAATATATTTTCTCCCTTTTGAATTTAAAACACCGTGAATAAATGTATGTAAATTCATTATACTCGTACTTTATTGCTTTTGATAGTTATATGAAAATACCAAAAAAATTAGAAGAGTTTGAGAAATACGTTGGATATCAACTTGAGAACTATGAATTTCTCCAAGGTTTGTCTTCGGACGATAGTCCTTCTATAGTACGACGCGAGAAACATAAATTTGTATCCAGAACTTATAAAGGTGCCTATGCACAAGGTTTCCCCCCGATAATAAAGAGTTTGATTTTCGAATTGAAACGCTTCTCTCTTGTAGAAGTTTTCTGAGACTTGAGAAGCGGTGGAGAAGTCGACTGGTAGAAGCGTTTCAATAGCGTCCCAGGTACATGTGTACCTAACTGATCGCATTCTCGTAAATGCCAAACATTATTTATCTCTTTGTTTGTGACCCAATAAACAAAAAAAAAATATGATATCAGTCGCTGGCGCAGCTGGGCAGCTATGTATATTTATAGCAGCAGCGCACGAAAGCACACGCCTGTCTCAATCACTGCGTCGCAATGGGTCTCCGAATAATGATGGAACGCCTGACATTGGACTTATGTACATCCATATGTACATGCGGTCTGATGAGTGTTCCTTTTATTTCTTATCACGCACTCAGCAATTCCATTTGCATGTCCAATAAATAAACAAATCGCAAAAGCCAAGTCGTCGTCATTTGCTTGTGTACATTTTATTTCTTTCTCGCAACGACTTAAGAGCCTCCGCAAGTTGGTACGTACGTACAGATGTACTTATACATATGTATGTATGTACATATATATATTTACTGATATTTGTATATGTATAAACCTTCGCCTTGAAATATCTTCCTCGGCATTTCTGTATCGATTATTTTTATTGACTTAGTGAGTGGGCGATGATATCAGCCAAGCTGTTTGCGCTGTCCCCGATTTCACCAAGCCTCCCCTTATTGTGCAACGATCGAGCATTTTGTGCTATTTATGGCGTTATTTACATGTTCATTCCTTCAAAATGATCGCACCCATTCAATGGGAATTATTATTTTATTCTGTTTCTGCTTTTGGAATTGAGATAGCGAAAGTGTTCTAAAAATGGCTATGACAACAATTGATAGTAGTCGAGTTTTTGAAATATATTATTCTTCTCTCTTACGAAAACTCTGTGCACTTCGAATTAGATAAAACCGCTATCCATTACTTTTTTTTTGGTTTTTTTTTTTGGTAGAAATCATTTATCATGTCTTAATTAAAGTCTAACGCTTGTTCCGCGCGCTCGGATTACATGCAAACCGTCGCCGCAGGTTGCACGCTTAGGTCGCGCGTTTATTCTAATAAATGAAATTACTCAAATTTCACAATCAACGTTTGTATCAAATTTTAGTTGTTTTCCATGAAGTTTTTGAAATTTTTAATTTTGGTATATCCATTAAGTATTCATTGAGCTTTCTACGCTGTGTGAGTTTGATAATTCATCATTTTCTCAAATTGTTTCCAATTGGGTGTAAGATTCTCTCCGCTGCGTTTTATCGCACAATTAATGTTTGTTTGATATTGTTTTATTGTGCTTGTAGTTTTTCCGATTTCCATTAACCGTTTTCATTTCTTTTTTTAAGTTTGTCATTGAATGTTAGTTTTTAATTTTTCATCTCTTGGCTTTCTTTTATCATTACTGAATCTTGACACCGCTGATTTGCATATTTTTTCAATTTACAACTAACTAAAGCAACAAAAATCCACTGCACCACAATTTGGATTTTCAATTTTCGCTTGAAAGTACACTGAATGATCTTAATTGTTTTGTGCTTCGCCATTTCGGAATGAATCATTGACGGCAAGAAGGGGAAGTGGAGTCTATCGCAGTTGAAATGTTTAATGGCCGTTGGCTAACCATTGTGGCACATTAACTCGCCACAACAAGGTGTTAAGCTGCTTTGTGGCGCTTGCGGCATTGTTGTTAGCGTTATCAGGTGCTTAGATGCGGTCGCTGGTCTTTGCCACAATTTACACTTCTTCACGAAATTTTGTATGTACTCGTATGCCCATAAATACATGGCTCGCCGATTTTGTCGCGACATGGCCAGGACGTATCAGTTGAGTCAATTTCCTGGTATGTTTATCTCTTGCCCGATAAAAGAGAATGTGTCGCAATTGTTGGACAAAGGCCGAGGGAAATACTCAGACATTTTAATAATAACAACAAAGAACAATACCAACCGTCCGAGTGATGATGTTTGACGGTTATTGTGACGTTTTAAGCGGGGGACAAGCAATCGGATCCTTGGCGCGCTTATCAGCTGAGCCGCACCGCTTGACGCAACGTTCGCGTTTTGGTGGTAGCTAACTGGTGGCACAAGCGTTACCTGTTTTTTTTTTGTAGTTGCCTGTGAGAAATAAACTGGCGGACTAATTAGTTTTCGACCACAGCACTTGCCACCAATTTAATGGTCAACAATAAAATGTAGATATTTTCCCCTATTTCGGCTTAACGTTTTAATTTGTGTATTCTCTTGTGCTGCCCCATTCTTAATGAGTTTTAATTGCGTGCGCATTTGAACCGAAAAAAAAAGCCGATTACCACGCCGGCCGTATGGGATTAAGCAGCATTAGATTAGGCAGCGTGCGGACAAGCGAACAACACCAAATCGGTAATTAAATCGAAATGCTGGTTTCTAGCCGTTATCGTTACACATTCCGTTGGTCCAATTGTCCGCATTCGACTGGAAAATAATATTTCCGACAAGTAAAATGTTTCCTGCTTGTTAAATTTTTGTTTTCCTGTAAACAAAATGAGTCACGATGGGCGCACGTCAGTCATATAAAACTTATTTAATTTAAAATATTAATTTTTCAACATATTTAGTTTGCTCGAAATATTTATAATTTCCTTCTTCTTAGCTTATTTGTATACAGTTGCTGGCAGTGGGAAACAGTGTAATGCACAGTTTCTTCAAAATTAAAAATATCAATTGAACGTTGCTAACGATACCAAAGTATGCAAATTAATCGGTGACAAGTGCCTGAATTTCGGGTGTCTAATTTGAATTGCGAATGCTGCCAAAATGTATCATAAATAATCCCAGATTCCTATTCACAAATTTTCCCCAATTTTCTTTGCAATCAGAGTTTTCATATATTTCACAGAAATGGGAAAATTGTATAAGGCCCCTGCTCTGCTACACCTTCAATATTGATTTTCAACATTTGAATCGCGATCCAAAATAAGAAATAGTAGATACTGAAAACTTTAGTTCAATGATACCGAACTAGTGAACTAGTTGATTGTTATGAACCAGTTCGTTTCATTTATAATAATTGTATTATTTTTTAATCAAAATGCATTATATAACTAAAGCTTCAAAATTTTTACATAAATTAAAAAATTCAAAAAATTTTCATACAAAGCACAAATTTTTAAAAATAATTTTTTGTTTTTTTCCCGAATGCAGTTTTGTAGCTTTTTAAGTTTGGAATAGTAAATTCAAGCGCAAAATGTTCTAAGTATGTTTCTAAGAAACAAATAATCTTAACTTCATCTGTCCAAATTTCAATATCAAAGCTGTCGCTGGGATAGAAAAAAATTCGCACACATGATAAAAATCTGTACTTTATCGGGAAGCCAAGCAAATATAAAAACAATAATCGACTGTAGCAAAGAATGAGTTAATGAGATCTTATCCAAATACAAGAAGCTCAACGAAACCCAAAACTCGAGTAGGGCAAATTGCCTAGAAGCCCAGCGTCCTTCATTCATTTATAAAATATAGCTAAAAATAAATATATAAATAATTATGGCTCATTTTGTTTGAATTTCTGTTTTGCTTTACGCATTCTTTTATTCAATAAAGTACTTTACTATAAAAAATATGATTTTCTGATTTCTTCTAATATATTTATCTTTCCCAAATTACCAAATTGGAGTTCCATATTAAATAATAATGTTACGAGTATGCATAGTTGTGGAAATAAGCTTCTATATTCACAAACTAAACGGCCTTCGCCGGCGTACGAACAAGTTTCAGATTAAATTATTAATAAAAATTTGCTGTTAATTTGCACAAATTTTGTTTCAATTACTCATTCGTTGTTTTTGATAAATTTGCCAAATTAAGATTCGCAGATGTTAACACTATTAAAATGTATATCAAAGCTATTACTTTATGAAAAAGCCATTGGAAGCGACAACCTAACACGAAACAATAGTAAAGAGGCTAGTGTTTGTTGGCTGATGTCTGACAGCTTAAAATGTCACAAACCGGTTTCGAAAGCATGAACAAATTTTATTTCGATTAACAAAAGCACAAAAAGAGATTTTGAGGCGGACGGACGACGACTGACTGACGGCATTTGCTGTGTGTGCATTATCAACTGATGTATTCAATGATGACTAAATATGGCAAAGCATTTACGACACACACACACACACACACATACTTATGTAAGTACACACATACGAACACATACAAATACCCATAAAGATGATAATTTTTTTGTCGGAGATCTCTTTATTATATTTCAAAGTTAACAATTCTGTTGAGTTTTTCGCTGATTTTTCAACATTTGTAATATTGAAACTTTTTGGCACATCATTTTGTAACAGCTGGCCATCTGCACGCCGAAATTACACAATTTTTAACTGTCTAATGAATATGCAGATTTCTTTTTTTTTTATTTTAATTTGTGAACTGAAATTAATTAGAAACAAATGTGTGTAAACGCCTCTGATGAAGCTTACATTTTGTGAGAACATTTATGTATGTACGTATGTGCATACACACCATATGTAGAAGTAGTCGTTTTTTTATTGAGCGTAAATTTCTTGAGTTGCCAAGCAATCTTTTTGAAGCTGTACGATCGTCTCAATGACCGCTTACTCACTGGAGCAGCTGCGCCAATTACCAATTTAAAAGATTCGAAACGCATTGAAAAGGTTCAAAGTTGATTGGATGCGCAATAAAATTGATATTTATGAGTTTGTCTTGCCGCAGTTTCTCCGCCCCCGACGCGCAGAGAAAAACTCAGGCAGCAAATGTTTTTTGTTGGGCGAATAAGTGAAGCGATTTTGTTATACAACTATTTACAAATACACTACACGAGGGAACTTTGACAACGTTTCGGACATTGAAACTCCCGCTTATTAGTTACATTTGAAAAATTGATAAAAGTCAATTTTAAAAATTTTAAATTAATTCATTGAATCACTGCGCATGATGAACTAAGTAAATCGCAAAACAACCAAGTTTTTTTTGAAAAGATCAGACGGTGACGAAATTCCTTCCTAAATAGAGAAAGACGCAGCTCTAAGGGGGCTGATCACGAGAAGGCAATCCATGGGAGAAATGGAGTTCGCCATTAGCATCATGGACTGAGATGACATATATTTGAATTAGATGTACTGCCAATGGTATTTCCTCTCCCTCGACAAGATGCTTAGGTTCGTGAAAGGGTCTCGATATGTTTGTATCCTCTCTTCAAGCGTTAAGTATAATGGGCAACTGACGAATTTTCACGCCTACCACATTTTTACTCCATTCCATGAAAATCGCTGCTCTCATCGCCGCCGCCCTTCTCTTAGCGATTCCTCTCATCCTAAGCCAGCAGTCGTGCCCGTACTAGCAAAAGTCGCATGCGCATGCCATTTTGTCGCATAAATCACTAAAACCGGCAGCCTGGCAACCGCAACAAAATGAGACATCTCTCGGAATTTTGTTTGATGTGGAACCTATTTGGAGACGTTGTTGAGCGCCGCCCAATCTTCACAAATGCATCCAAAAAATCAGCCACTTTGGGCTACTCTTATGTGGCACGTACATACTTAATTACTTACACTAGGCATCAAATGAAAGTATACATTTAATACTTATTGCGAACTTCACTACATTCGTTCACTTCTTACTTTTTCAAATTCCGCAACTGATGCGAATAGTTTGCCATGAACAGGCACAGTTTTGTAAATAAACCGTTCGACCAAAATTTATACTTATTTTTTATATGTAAAAAGTCTTTATAAAATTAAAAGTGATTAGTCTGTGGTAGTCATATGCAAGTATAATTTTAGTTTGTGTTGATTTTTAACAGGGTAAATTTAAAGTTGTTTTGATATTTAACTAAAATTGCATTGATTAGGTAAACTTATTTAAAAGTGAATGGTTTTTTATTTGACTTTTGTTCTGTTCCTAGTGAAAAATGCGAAATACTGAAGGGATTCGATAACTATTTGTAGAAGATAGAAAGAAGTGCGAAACATACGCTAAAATTAAAAGTGTTTTTTAAAAAAAAGGTCAAAATATCGAAACACGCTGAGCGTCTAATAAGAAGAAAAGTTATAATTAACCCTGACATTTCATCGAGGGAGTTGATTGACAATTTATATTTAAATGTTTTTGTCAGTTCAATGCAGAGAAAATAACGTCGCAAAAAAGCGAGTTAAGATTTCCATTGTGAATAGAAAAAAAAAATACTATAGTTTGCAAAACAGTATGTAAACATGCCAACCACATTTCGGGACCAAGTATTCCAAAGAGCAGCCGCACAAATTTGGCGCCATTTTTCTTAGAGATGAGCCGTCAATGGGTTAATATTCTGCCGGAAGTATTAGGGAAATTGTTTCTAAAATTGTCTATTTGTTTTGCCAATTTATACATTCACTTGACGCCTTTTGCTTAAGCATCATAACTTTTAAATAAAAAATAAAAATAATATCTTTCTTTCGATTAATGGAATAAGATATACTTTATATTTTTTGTTATCCATACATATATGTTTGTACATATGTACGTATGGAAATATAATAATGTTGTACTATGAATTGCTACTTTTTTATTTTAATTAATCTGTTTGAAACAACAACTGTGAAATGTATACTTTCATTTGACGCCTAGTGTATGTGTAGACAACTGAGGAACCTGCCCAGCAGCGGCGGCAGGCGTGGAATATCAGTAGCTGTGTGAGTTGTAGTATGCAACAACACAACGCAACGCAACGCAAAAGCTAACATTTTTTTTTTAGTTTTTAACTTATTTGCGCTTTTCGTTATGTGCAGTCGCATGCGCATTTGTAGTAGGTTAGCGCTGATTAATATCTAAATTGTGCGAGTACACTCGTATTTGTCTGGTGTGGAAATGAGTGGGTTTTTGTCTTTTCGCTTATTTCGAGTTCAACGTTGCACGTGTTGCAATTGTTTATATGAACACATACACATACAAACACACAAATAAACAATCATAAAATCTCATTATGGGAACTCTGTGGCATTTGGCCAATAACCTGTGCTGAGCTGCGGTTGCATCGCATACATACTTGTTAAAATGTACGAGTTTGTATGTATGTATGTATGTGATTAGCAAATTTAAAATATCTTAATTAAAATTCACAACTTTTAAAGTCGAATTAAAAAAAAAAAAAAATTGTGCGTATGCAGTTTTGTAGCCCTTTCAATTTTTCATTGAAATGAAGTGCAATATTTTTTTAAGCGAATAATATTTTGAATAAATTGAGCTGGGATCAAACTAAATAAATTTATAGAAATATGTGTGTAAATTTGAAATACTTTAAATAGAAAATTTGGATGAATCGAGATTCGATTTGAAAATTTGTTGAATTTGTTATTTTCTGCTTGTTTTTGTTATTGATGTCTTTTGCAAATTAATAACCGAATTCAGTACCTCAGTCTAACCTCAAGTCTCAAAATGAGCCAGAGATGATTGATTTTTCTCGCTTTCACGTTTTTTTCTTTTGCTTTTATTTTAATTCTTTCACCAGGTCACAGTTTTGAGATCAGAGGCTTATTTTGAGTCTAATAGATGCCTAGCTTTAAATATTTATGTATATTCGATAATTGCAAGTAATCTCATCATTGAAAGTGAACGTGATTTATCCAGTTTATCGATGTTGCGGAATTGAGTAGAATCATTACTAACAAACAAATAATAATAAGAAACTCAAATTTAAAAAAAATGCTACTATCCATTCGCATTCTTCATAGTTTAAAATCAGCAAAACTCAAAAATTTTTTTCGTTTTTTTTATTCTCTTTCTACAGGTAAGTCACTGCCACTGGATACTAATCGTTGAGTAAATAAAAATCAAATATGTACGAGTATGTGGAAAGGTAAGCGCGAAATTGTTGAAGATTAAGCCGTGACAACACTACGATGACGATCAGCTTCAGATCCGACCAACACCGATTTTACTCCCAATTCAAATTGCGAAATCAAAGTTTGCATTAACAAGTCAATATATTTACATACAGCATTGATTTTATTCATAAAAAAAATCCCAGCTATTTTCGGTACAGTTCTGTTCACACAACTGCTTCTCCCAAAAGCGCTGAATGAATGAATAAACAAAAGGCGAACACACTTGTTAATTCGCGTTAAGTCAATATTTATGAAGTTCATTAAAAATTTAACAGAATTTCAACTAGATTTTTGTTGGTTTTAACGACTTCTCAATGTCAAAATGTCAGTGGAAGAATGAAAGAAAAATAATCAAACCAGGGTGAGCGAGAATTCACAAGTTTTTCGCTCATGGTGGCGTGAGAGCATTTTTTTAACCATTCATACAAAGAATAAAATATTTAAAAATATTTTTTTTTTAATTCGGCTCTTCACACTTTTCCATAAAAATTGTATTTTAGTATGCAATTTTTTAGTTCATTCAATTTAAACGCAATGAAGTGCAAGTTTCAAGTGGCAACAAATAGCGAAAATTTTGATTTTTGACAGCAGTTTGCCCAGCTCCTCTTAACCATTTTTCACTGCTACGCCATAAAATTATAAAAAAAAACAAAGTAGCACAAAGGTAAATGTAAATTTTGCATTGTAAACGCACACAATGACTCCATATTTGCAATCCACACAAAGTGCAGTAAACAAAAGCTGTTTCAAAAAAAAAAAAAAAAAATAACGACTCTTGTACCTTTTTCGTTTAGCTGCTATTTAAAGGCAGCAGTGCAAACATTTGCACAGTCAGTAGACATTCACAGATTATTTTAAAAATAAGTCAATGTAAATTCTCTGATTTATTACAAACAAAAATCAGGGTCAGACATTAAAAAAACAGAAACTGCAAAGAGTTGAAAATATATGTGTGCTGAGGAGGTCGGTGCATCCTGTCGGGACGCCATTGGCTGCGCGTCGTTCTGACATAAAGCCAGGAAAGGAACAAATGCCAAACTAGAAAATAAACGAAAATACGAAATTGGACTTTGTTGCTAGGAGCATGAAAGGTTTAACTAAAAGCTTACTAAAATAAGGGGTAGAGAAACGAATTTTGATCAGTTAGAGCATATCCTTACCGTGCTGTTGGGATAGCGTTCGATCGCTCCTAGCTCAGCTATCGTTTGCCCCGTCATTTTGAGAAGTGCCATCCGTTCCCTTATCTGTTGATCCACTGCGAATGATAAGTTATAATTCAAAAGTTAAGTTGTTGATTCTTTCTGGTTGATGTTCAACGGCTAAACTTGTTGGAAGGGACCCCAAAACGTTGACCATCTGCAACAACCATAAATGTATTTAGTCTAATCTATTCACCTTAATTTGAAGCTAACAAAATACCCGAATGTAGTTTGGCAATTTCAGTCATTCTTTTGGATTTCCCCCGCGCACCACCACTAATGCCAATTATTAATTTAAAAACAAATAAACGTAGCACTGACATGAAAATTTATTGACAATTAGTCGCTTAACGTGCAAGCCAATCGGACGAAGCATTCCGGTTGGAGGGTTTGGGTGGGCACTGGTGTCCGCATTTGCATAATTTTAGTTTGCGAGTCACAATTTTTGGCTGCTTTTTTGTTGCTTCCAATCACGTAATCGTAGCTGCACTGCTGCGATGGACTGTATTTGCGTATTTTTGGTAGCGAATTTTGTGGCATTATGAATGGTGATGGATCGACATCGGTGACGACGTGACTCTGGCCCAGACGCAGTTACATGCATATATTCCAATGATAATTCCTTTTTCGGCACGAAACACGAAACAACAAACACTCGGTACGAGTATATTAGCAAATGTGGAATATAAATTAATTTTTTTTTCTTTGCTATAGCCCATGAAATCATGAGGAAGCTACCTACTTTCAAGTGTGTTACTTTTTATAGCTTACAAAATATTAGTTTCATACTTTTTATTTTACTGCGTTCGCCTGCTAATTCTTAATTGCTTATTGTGGATTATTTTCTGTGTCGTTATGTTCATGTGTGTATGTGACTTCCTTTGTGTATCAATTATTCATAAAATAACAACAATAAAGCGAGCGAGCACTAGCCCAACTTTAGACTACTCGACCACTTTGAATTCGCTTTAAAAACGATTTCATAAAATACAAAACTTAAAAAGGGAAATGAAAAGCAGCAAAAAGCGTACCATCATTAGCTGACATAGAAAATATTTGTAATAACAATAGATTCGGTATATAAATGTAAATTTGAATAAAACGTGCTAGACTAGCTAAAGCTTGAGCGGTAGTTGGTTAGCTAACAAACAACCAGCGATGGCGGCGGCGGCGGCTCATTCACTTTCGTACGCGACAAGATCTCGCTTTCAATTAGCCCGCCAAACGTCTTTGTGTGTGTGTGTGTGTGTACGTGTGTGCGTGTGTCTGCTCCAATCCAAAACATATGTAAGTAGATACTCGTACGCATTTATGTGAGCTAATAGTTGGCCATTGTTGGGCTGCCAGCAATTGAGTTAGCCACTCAGTCAGTCAGTCAGTGAGCCAGTTTGGCAGTCTGTTGGTCTGCGCATAAATCACTTCCATCAACGATACAGAACAGACGTAAGCGAGTATGTACATGCGCATTTAACTCGCTAGTACGCATGCGCTGTGACTTTGAAGCGCTGCTCTTAGAAAAAAAAAACTAAATTATTTCCTCAATCTATTCATAAATAATAATTTGACGCGCGTACTTAGAAAGATATTCGTGTGTGTGTGTGTGTGTGTGTGTGTGTGTGAACTGATACTTACGAATGCGAAGTGCGTACACACATATGTACATACATCATATCGCAGTGACTGACAGCCGCTCGAAACGTAAACACTGCCATGATTCGCTAAGTATTTAGTTCATAGTGAAGAACAATTTGCACGTGGTCCCTGCGGGAATTCCCACTTGGGCTACACTGGCGATTTTCTGATGAATTTGTAATATTTTTTTTTTTTTGGTCACGCTAATTTCCCGAAACACTGCCTTCAAGTAAAACACTGGGGAAATTCAGATTTATTTTTATTTAATGTTGAAATTTAATATTAAATTTTTTTAGGTAGCTACAGCGTGTGGAACCATGAAACCGATTGCTTCTATATATGTACATACATACATACATATAACGGATTTAACCAAGTTTGCACGCTTGGCGGCGCCGCATGCGTCGAGATATTTAGAAAATTTATATTTAAAAGCAAATTTTGAGGAAATTTTACTTAAGGTATTTATTGCCGCCATCTTTGTTGAACTAGTTTTATTTTATATGGCTAGCGTTTTACGCGACTAAAATTATTTAATTAAGCAATTTTCAAAATCATAAGTTTAAAAATTGGCTGATTCTTCAAAGGCTTTTTCTTTCCCTACAGGGACGAGTTCGACTGATCGTTTACGGTTCACAAGATCAATTTTAAAGTTGAAATAATTTTGTTTGGCGCTCACATTTAATGTATGTATGTATGTAAATATGTTCTCGTACGCATGTATGTATGTACATACATATGTGTAATATTTTTCAGTTTCCTCAGAGCTAATTTCATAAATTTATCACTGCGTAGTGAAGTATAAATCGTTGGGTGTCAGCATGTTGTTTGATTTATGATCTAATTAAAATTTAATCCAGCTATGATTTGAATTTAAAAATGTCTTAAATTGGGAACTACAACATTTATGAGTAAAGGAATAATTCAAAATACGAATATTCTTAAAAAGTATAGCAAATATGTCACATAAAGCTTAGCATCCTTATAATTCTCATTGCCGCTGGTAGCTTGCAAATCGCGCAGTTGCTAGCCGTTATTAAAGGTTTTAAAAATTGGAAAACTTGAATACGAAAAATGAATTTTCCCCTTCATTATCGAAGGTGACTTTTCAAAAAGAGATTTGCTTTACAATTATTTCCGAATTGTTAGCCAAACCTAATATTTACTGGGTTAAAATTTGAAAGTCCGATGAAATTATTAAATTTATTTTATTTAATTCGAAATTAAATTAAATTGTGCAAATTGAATTGCTCTTAGCCAAGCCCCGAAGCTGAAACGAGTATACTCAAAAGCCAAAGTTGAAGCCACCAGCAGACAGCTGGCAAGCTGCTTGTGATTTCTCCATTAATGCGGGCAAGCGATTTAAAAACCTACACACACACACATACATACGTACATACATACATACATATGTGGCAACTTAAATTTTTATTAGCTAAGGTGCCACACCACGCTGCATTGCTTGAACATAAAAGAGAAATGTATACCCACTGCGAGTAGACGTGTTCTTGTGGCGCTGCTTTAAATCACGCTTTTCAAAGTAATTACCGGCTTTTAAAATCAATTTTTATTTGCAAACTTTTTGCGCCAACACCCGCTGCAAAGCTTGATCGCTATTTGCACTATTTTGTTAACGTTTTTAAAATTGTGAGAATAATAAAAGTTTAATCAACAAGCAAATAAATATGTCAACACAAAGGAAAAGTGCCCGCAATGCATCCTCTCCCCAAAAAACTCCAGTACAACAAATACAATCAAAAGGAGCTTATAGTCCGACAGTGGCTCAGCTGTTTGAGAGGCTGGAAAAGAAACTGGAAACGTCTATAGAGAGCGTAGTTCAAAAATTAAGCGCCAGTGAAGATCGCGTTATGCAAAAAATTAGTGAACTCGCGGCTGAGCTTGCAAATCTTAAAACAGATATAAAAAGTATTAATGATAGAGTGAGTGCGCTAGAAAAACTAAGCGGCGAATATGGGGAACAAAACAAAAAAGTTCTCACAATTGGTCAGCAAGTCGATGAGCTGGAGAATGCGTTGGTGTCAACCGATGTAATTGTGTATGGTGTACCGCAGGTGGCTGGCGAGAATTTGCCTTCGCTGTTTACTCAGCTTTGCACGAGAGTTAACTTGCCTCCACTTGCCATTCGCTCATCTTTTCGAATGCTTAAAACTAATAACAATAAAAACTCCTCTCCAATCATATTTAAAATGAATTCAGCGTATGACCGTTCACTTTTATTCAAAGCGATCGCTGGCTGCTTTAAATCGAGCCGAAAGTCTTTGATTCTCCGCGACATTGGCATCAATGCTGAGGGAAAGTTCTTCGTACATGAATGCTTGACAAAGGCGAAGCGTGAACTAATGCAATACGCAACTCAACTTAAGAGACAGAAACGCTTGGTGAGTGCATTTTCAATTCGTGGGCACATATATGTAAGAAAACATCCCGAAAGTGAAGCAGTGAAGGTTTTGGATCGTAAAAGCGTCGATCACATTACAGCTGCTACATAGTTTACAAGCATACATATGCTATACTAAATATATTTATACTTATAAAATGTTAAGAGCGCTGATTTCGTCATTTGGTAGTATTAAGTCATTCTTCTATCTCTTGCTTTTTTCATTTTCTTTTTGCTCTTTTTTTACCTTCTATCTATTTTCTCTTCGTAACTGGTCATTTGCAAGCATCTCTTGAAAGACACAGACTTGAGCAATAACATAAGCATAGGCACTAACGAAAATAATCTAAGGCTTGCTCTTAAATTAACATGCCAATATCAAAAAGGGTTCAATGTATGTCATTTTAATGCACGAAGCTTAACAGTAGACAAACTTGAATATTTAAATTATATTTTCCGTGGCCTCAGCATTGATGTGGTGTGTGTAACTGAGACTTGGTTCAAACCTTGTATTGAGAATTCAGCATATGCTCTGTGTGACTTTTCAATTATAAGAAGCGATAGGTCCACTGGTAACAGAGGCGGTGGCATAGCTATTTATTTTAATACTAAACTCGGTTGTAAGGTTTTACATAAGTCTCCTTGTTCTGATAATGTTGAAAGTATGTTCGTTGAGTTTAGTGATAATGTTCAAAAATGTCTTGTTGTTTGTGTCTACAACCCACATAAATGTAATGATTTGACATCACTGTTTACTAAAATATCTGAGTTATCTGTTAGCTATGTGCATGTCCTCATCTGTGGTGACTTCAATGTAGACATTTTAATGAATAACGCTAGATGTAAACATTTACTGAGCAGCTTTAATGCCAGTGGCATTACTATCGTTAATAAATATGCAACGCGTTTTTCACCACAATGCAAGCCAAGCATGTTAGATATTTTTGGAGCAAGTGTCGTCAATAACATAAATCATATTGACCAATTTCCCTTAGCTGGAATATCTGACCATGAGTTAATGTTTTTAAGTTATAATATAGAATTTAATAAAGTGAAACCAATTACCGACTTGACGTTTAGAGATTATAGGAACATAAATATGGCTGCGCTATTGGACGAATGTGCCGCAATAGACTGGAACTCCTGTTGGTTCTTTTCAGATGTTGACGATAAACTAGCATTATTTAACATGCTCGTGAAATATCTGTTTGCAAAATATGTCCCTGTTAAAAATATTAAAATTTCTGACAAAAGAAAGCCGTGGTTTACTAAAACCATTTTAGACCTTATAAAAGAGCGAAACGCTGCCTATAAATATTGGAAGCGAAGTAATACAGATGACCGTTGGGTGAAATATAAGTATGTTAGAAATAAAGTAACAACAAAACTACGTCAATCAAAAAGAGCATATCTCGAAACTAAATTTAATGCTAACGTTCCCTCCAACGTTTTGTGGAAAAATATAAAATCAATGGGAGTCTGTAATAAGGATAAACAAATATGTGCCGTTGACGCCAATGTGATGAACTCGTATTTTATAGGAATAAATAAGCAAACAAATCCTTCGTCTTATGAGATAAACCAGCATCTAATATCCAAATCGGGTTCTGAATTTACGTTCAATGTAGTCACTGAAGATGAAGTTGTAAAGAGTATCTATTCTATTAAATCGAATGCTATTGGTGTGGATGGTATTAGCCTGCGGTTTTTAAAACTAATTCTTCCCTATGTGCTTCCCTCGCTTACACACATAATGAATTTTATTATAACCTCTTCTATATTCCCAAAACAATGGAAAGTGGCAAATGTTATTCCGATTCCTAAAAGTAAAATTTATGACTGCCCTTCGAACTATAGACCTATCAGTGTTTTGTCGGCACTATCAAAAGTCTTTGAAAAATGTATCTCTAAACAAATAGTGTTACATATGAATGAAAATAACCTTTTAAGTGAGTTTCAATCTGGCTTTAGATCCAATCATAGTTGCTCAACAGCAATAATAAAGGTAATGGACGACATTCGCCCCGCCTTTGATAGCAAATTACTTACGATATTAGTACTACTGGATTTTTCTAAAGCTTTCGATACTGTAAACCACGATATTTTGCTATTGAAACTTCAATATTATTTCGGTTTTCACCCGACCTCAGTTAATTTGATGAAAAGCTACCTATCGAATAGGGTACAACAAGTGCAATGTGGAAATTTATTTTCGAAACGCAGTACAATATCTTCTGGTGTTCCCCAGGGATCAATTTTGGGTCCAATACTATTTACAATTTTTGTGAATGACATTGTCCATTGCTGTCAAAATGCCTCTATCCATCTTTACGCTGACGACACTCAAATATACTACTCACGACCTATTGGTCTTGGGGAAGACTTAGTAGTCAGGTTAAACGACGACCTAAGAAGAATTTCCATCTGGGCCAAAACAAATGACCTTTGCTTGAACGCAGGTAAAACGCAGGCACTATCAATAGCGCACGACTCTTTTGACCTGAGTGGTTTGTCGCCAATTGTTTTGAACGATACAGAGATCAAACTTCAATCGGTTGTGACTAGTCTTGGATTTAAAATAAATTCCCGTTTAAGTTGCAAAAACCACATTAATTATATTATATCAAAGATATATTACATCTTAAGAAATCTGTGGCAAACATGTTACTGTCTACCCATCAACACAAAACTTAAACTCGTACAGGCCCTAATTGTCCCCCATATATCTTATTTTGAAGCGGTATATGGTAATATAGAAAGCGAATCTAAAAATAAATTAAATCTAGCTTTAAACAATGCCGCAAGATTTATTTATTTCAAGCGAAAGTTTGATCATATTTCGTTTTATACAAAAAGTATTTTAGGTTTTAGTCTGCAAAATTACCTTAATGTTCGAAATATTTTATTCCTTTTCAAAATAATTAGTTATCATCAGCCTCGTTACTTATTCCAAAAATTAAACTTTGTTCAGTCCGCTCGCACACATAATATTGTTCTTCCAAAATATACAACTTTAACGGCTTCCAGATTGTTTTTTGTTAGTGCCATCAGGCTGTGGAATTCCTTACCATTATCAATTAAATGTATTAAATCAAGTAGATGCTTCAAAATGGCAGTTACAAATTTGTTTATGTAATACTCTTTCAACTCTTTTCCTTTGCCTCTTCTATAGTATAAGCAATTACTTATATATAAGCTAATGTCAACTTAAGTTTTAAAAACATATGTAGTTAATTGAAAATTGAAAATGAATGTTTGTAATTTAACTTTCAAATACGTACACTGAAAAGACTTCATGTCTTACTGTACACACATGTGAAATTAATAAATAAAAAAACTTCTATTTCGGCGCAATTTCAACTAATTCCGTGCGACTAGCATTTTTTTGTTGCATGTTTTGTACTCGTTTTTTTTCTTTCCCGATTTTCCACTCAATTCATGCATATTTTACGAGCTTATCGTATTACCACTCTTTTGGTTTTATGGCGAATTTGCTAATCACCGATTTCGCCCAACTTGTGCGAATTTCATTCGCCGCCGCCGATCACTGCCTCCTGATAATTTTCACTTTCATTTTCGCTTCCAATTACCAAACCGCCAAACCATAAATCAAATGCTACCATCTTTTACGTGCAGCATCCACCCGAGAGCGAGCGCCAGTAATTGCTGGGCAAACTGCAGCAAACGCAAGCTTGCCACCGTCGACTCTCCAGCTGGCGGGCTATTATCGCAAGGAGTGGCCAGCAAGCGTTTTTGCTGCTTGCCAACATTTTTGGTATTTATATTTGCATTCAGTTGCAAAGTGAAAAGTGTAACTGCTGTTGCGGCTACCAAATTTCTGTAGTGGAAAAGTGAACAAATGCCGGAGTGATTTGCGGGCGTTGCTGCTGCTAACTAATCTGTGTGTGCTGTTGCCACCGCTGTATTCATTGCATTGCTAGTTATTTGTTGCATTTGTACTCACCCACATACATAGTTTATTAACTCATTGTAAATTTCTGCCTGATATTAGTGTCGGTTGCTACTTTTTTCTCTTGTTTGCCTGGAGGCGCACGAAATGAAAAAAAAACCGAAAATAAAATCGCAGGAATACGAGCAGTGACTGTGAAATATGCAGCAACTGTGTTTAGGTCTACAACCATCCACAAGATAATAAATATTGGCCAACTTTTTGGAAATTCCTCAAATCATTGAAAATCGAAATTTTCTACATTTTTTGCACATTTTCTAGAGGTTTTGCTAGCAAGCTGAGTTATTCGAGACGTTTATCATGATTTTGGGCTAAGTTACGACTTATTGTTAACGATGTGTTTAGGCATTTCACCGATGTTGCCAGATTTTTGTTTTTGTAAAACAAACAAACAAAGGTTTAAAAATGGCTTCTCATCCCATAGAGAACGGCACTTGAGAAAGCAAAGATAAACAACAAAAACTGTTTCTAGACGACATAGTATGTATGTAAAGTGCCAAATTTTAAAATATAAATTTTTTTTTTTTTATTAAATTGTCAATTATTACTTTTTCATAAATTTTCCTAAAACCTAAATTTAAAGTAGAACGTTTTCTCAAAATTTAAAAGTAACCGTTGATTTTTGAAAATATTTTTTTCTACACTGACGGTGTTTCATAGTTCCATCGACATGAGCATATGATTTATAGAAGAAATTACGTAAGAGCTCGAATTTAAGGAATTACCAAAATAAAGCGGTGATTTATAGTGAAAAATTAAAATTTTTTTTTTATTTGTACTTTTTATAAAAGTTTATTATTTTTGTAAATTATGTAAAAAGTTGTAAGCTTCGGTTCTTATCGGTTGTACTTACAGAAATAGTTGAGGTCTTAATCAAAATTAATTATAAATTAACTTTTAAGTCGTGACCATATTCTATAATTTTGGAAATGGCGCCTTGTAAGATCGGAAAATTTACTGTTTGGGAAAGTTTCGTGATTTGGGAAAATCTCTTGCAAATCTGGACCCGGCGACCGAATCTTGTCAGATTTTCAAATTTTTCCTACTAAGCTTTGGTAAGAAAACTTTACTCAAATATCCAAAGCAAATTTTCAAATATTTTGCAAGCTTACAAAACACTCAACTGAGATGCAGCGACTTGCGGGTTTTAACTCGATACTCTCGACCATTGACATTTGTAACTGTAAATAAGAGATGACGGACTATTCCTTAAAGATGAGCGCTCCGCTCGCATTTTATATTTGAATTGTTGCTGGTCTGGCAACATCTTTTAACCAGATTTTAAAAATGCTGCAGTTAATGTTGTCCGTTCGCGCGCAATTTTCGTCCAGCTTGGACTAAATATTTATCTCCAACCTCCTGGAATTGGTGGCAGTTTATGCAATTTCTCGCTTTACCGCCAAACTGAATAGATGAATGATTTCATTTTCATTTCGGCCGGTTAATATAATTTAGATTCGAGCATTTTGCTTGCTGCTACGTCGCGTCGCGTGCTTGCCACCCGATTAGTGGCAGCATTGGGAGCACGTGGGTGGTACACACACCGCTTGATTGCTTGCCACCGAGCTAATTTGCACTTAAAATGTGTAGCACCAGATCTGGTCCATCGGCCTTCCGAGCGCGTTGTTGCTGTACTTAAGTCGATGATAAAAACATGTGTACGTACTACTTAGTTGTTAGTTAGTTAGTTGCTGCTCTCTTTGTTGTCTCACATCGGACGGGACGGCACTTTGCTTATTCGCTGTAAATCGCCTCAATTGCTGCAAGTAGTGCAAATTGATTAATGAGTTTGCGATTGCACATTTCGTGCCAAGGAGCCAACGACCAAAATGGAAATCATTTCACAATGTAATCTGACACTCCATTCCGCCTGTGTGCCAAGTAATGTTCGCAGTTGATCGAGGACCTGGCTGGCCCCCCACAGCTTCTGCTCTCCCCCAGTGGCTGCCAACGGTTTTCATTGAATATTTTTTTTTTACGTTGGCTGTTCGCTCTCCAAGCCCCCCTCCGTCCGTCAAAGCTAATCGCAATTAGCGATCTACTTAAATGATCTGCGCTCAGGTCTTGCCGCCCGGCGACCAATCTGCCTCACCGCCGGCTCTAGTCCAACTCGTACGCCGCTGTTGCATTCAGTTCAGTCGGTGTTGTTGGTGTTATCGATGTTGCTCTCGCCTCCGATTGGTTTTAGTTTAGTTGCTGCCAAGTGTGGCGCGCACTCAATTTGTTCCCAATTAGTTTATTAATAGCGACATAAATAAATTGGATGACCAAAAAAAAAAAAACAAAAACTCGTCTCTAAGCGCCATTCGTTTGTGTTTTGTGTTGTTTTTCCGCTTAACGAAACTAATTTGTATTTTTCATTGTTTACTCGTCACTATTTAGCTTTTTCGTTGGTGTTTGTTGTTTCTTGTCGTTCGGTCCCATTGGATCTCTGATGTAACGTTTCATCATTTTTTCCCATCCATTGACGGCCAATGTTGAACGAGTGCTTAAATAAATAATTACTAATTAGTTTTGTGTATTTGTATTTAAATCGTGTCTGCAGCGGCGCCACACCGTTGGTGGCATTGCAGCAATCCAAGCATTCGACTACATCGTACAGGCGTACCTGCATACCTGCATACATACATACATACATATGTACATATCGACACATGTTTGCTAATATGCGCCACCTGCCTTCCCCGCCCCACCTTCTTCCGGAGCGCTGCTGTTTTATATTTTTTTTTTTTACTCCGACACGCCACAACGGAGGTTATTGCACCATTGTTGCATGCGGCAGAGCAGAGCACATTGCTCCGTTAGTTACTTATGTATGTATGTATGTATATGTGTTTGTTTGTATGTATGTTATGATTTGGCTTAAATACACCACAATTACCTAATGTACTCGTATTTATTAGACGCTTGTTAATTAGCGCTCAGCGGCGGCAATATTTTACTCCAGTTTTTATTGCAGTGCTGCTGCAACTTTTTGCCTCCCCAAAAAAAAAAACTTCGCACACCCCATTTTGCCAAAGTTGAACTTCGTGCTTGTGCAACATGCCGCAGCGGCGGTTCTAAAAGGTTGCCGTTTTGTGCATTTACTATTTTATTGGGTTGCCGGCTGCATGGATGTGTGCGCGTCTGATGGTGTTGCCAATTCGCTTGCAACAGGCGGTGGCGCCTCACTGCACTTGCTACAATTAAGTTGCCACTTACACCACCGGTGTGCGGGCCCAGTTCGTGTGCTCGGTTGACATTCACGTTTTATGCAAAAATTTTCATTTATTCGCCATCGCGGCACTCAGCCAGCCACCTCACTTATTGGAGCATTTGTCACGTTTTGTGATGTTGCTCTGTTGGTTTTCATTTTTTCCTTTTGGTTTTGGTTCTTCTTTTATGGTTCATGCACAAATTTCGCTCGTTCGAATCTTCGAACAGCTTCGATTTGATTTGAATTTCAATTTGTATAGGTTTATTAGCAATTGTGCCAGTGAGTGAGTGCACGTTCTCGGCAAATGTCACAGCTGTCAAATGTGCCACTAACTATGAGCTTTTATCGAAGGCATGCTGTGTTGTGTTGAGCGAGTCGTTGCAGAAGCAGAGGCGATTCTGGTAAAAGAGAAATTTAGACTGAATGTAGTTAGTTTTTAGGAAAAGTAAGAGAACCCTCTTTGATGCCACAATCGAGTTTTAAAAACCAACATAAACCCCCGGAAACCGCCATCTTTTTCAATGTAGTTGTCCCTATAAATGGCAATAATTTTAAATTTAGTAAAAGCCAACTAAATTTTGTCAGTTTGCAGATCGATCGTCTTTAAACGTCTCACAGAAGTATCACCGCTAATGCTTGTTTTTTGAATTCGCTGCATTTTGTTTACATTTTGTACACAACAGCTGGTTATTTGGTTTAAACGCAAGGTTGCTTAATAACAATTTCTGCTTAATTTACATTTAATATTTCGTTATTGTCATTTGCTGTATCTTTGTTCTTTCCATGTACACGCATCTCAACTTCATTAACTTGTTGTTGCCTTTGAAAACAATTATGATTTATGTTGTACGTTCATTGCACTTGCTGTAGCTAAATTTATTGCGTTTTTCGCAGTCATCGTACAATTATCGCCTACTATTATGTTAAGCGACCTTTAGTCGAGGTGTTGTTGGCATTTCGTGGATGTGGGTGGGGAGCACATAATTTACAAGTTGTCCTTAGAACAACGCCAATGCATGTAAACAGTTTATTGTTATTCAAAGGCTGTTCGTTACGAGAATGGTCATGAAAAAAAAGCTTTTTTCTAATTGCTGGTAGAGTCTCCAGACTAAGAGAATTTTACATTTTGTTGTGATTTGTTTGAATGCGTTTTAGACATTATTTTTTAACTCGTTCTTAACTTCAAATAGCATATCGTGTATACGTAGCAGCAAATAGATTTAAAAGTAAATTCATTTAATATTAGCTGTATTTCATATTTGTTTGTCATAATTTACATTTATTTGATTGTGTTTAATTTAATTTTTTTTTTAAACTTATTTTATGAAAAGTAATTTTGTACTCTAGAGGAATAAAAGTTTAATGGTCGCAACTCATTGCTGCCCGTCGATATTGGCTCAGATGTGCTCTCAATAAAAAATATTCGGTTGTTTAGATTTGTTCTTATAAAATCAAAATCTTTTTTTTTTTTTAACTCTTTCACGTTAGCTTCGTTCAAAGAGCCTTCATCACTTGATAATCGAGTTGGTTGCCTTCTCGGTCATTGAAGACTACTTAGCACGGTGTCTTTATGGTCAATTGCAGAAAATTAGCGCTCGTCGTCTTTGCTATTTTTTCACACGTTTGCACTGGTTTGTTTACTCTCCGAACAATACTTATTTACTTTTCAATTGATCCCAAAGTTTGTTTTTCTCACCTGTCTAAAAATTCTGCACACTTTGAGACATTTTCTCACCTGCGAGGGTATACAAACACTTGAACATAATTTACTTCTACTCATTATGCGCAATACAATTTTGAAAATATTTATAAGTTTCTGTATAAACATTGAAACGTTGTTGACTTAATTTGTTTGCGCTCGGCCAATTTTACCACGCGTTTTCCCCTCTTGCGACATTAGTACAAACATATTTACGAGTGTGTGTGTAGGCCATTTTTTTTTAACTGCCTCTTAATTGCTGTTGTCTTCGGGTTTTGAAGGTCAAAGTCAGCTGGTGGCACCGTGGGCCATTTGCAGTTTTCGCCAGCCAGGTTAAGTGATGGGTCTGCTGCCCAACTGCTATACATATTTTTCCTTTGTAATAATTTTTACTTTTATTTTTTAATCGTTGTTGCGTACATAGTAAAAATTCCTATTGGACTCGAATGTTTACTGAGACTTCGCAAAATATTTCTGGACCGCACATAAATTACTTTAATCAGTTTTTATGTTTACTTTCAGTTAAATAAAAAACGCAGACTCTGGCCAGACAACAAGTTGACGGATACAAAAGCTGTGTAATTTTATTTCTTACAAAAATAAAAATGTTGTAATCTTGTTCTTTTACTTTTAAGGCGACTTCCTCCATTAAATTTCGTTTCAATAGAAACATTTGTTTGTACCGTGGTGGCCATACGATTTCCAACTAATTTCAAAATTATATAAATGTGTCACTTATGTTTATGAAGGCATTTTCAATTCAAATACAGTTTATTTATTCTCTAACAAAATCCCAAGTTTGAAACTTCAAAATTCTAAAAATCAACGGATATTTCTAGCACCTTACAACTTGCACCTTATAATAAAGCTATGAAATTACTTAATTAAACAAACTCTAATACGTTATTTTAATTGAAAATTATTAAAATAATAAATAAGTAAATATATAGTGGAATTTTGAATTTGGTTGCCAATGATATGACCACCACCGTTAGAATTTCATTTTTTTTTCTCAACTTGGCGCCTTTTTTACAAGCGATTGTTTTTTTTTTGTATCTGTTCCACAATGACTTTGTTGTCGTCGTAGTTGTTGTTGTACGACATTGAGAATGGTATCATTAAGGGGGTCCACTACTGAAATCGAGGGTTTTTTTTTTAATAAATTGCGTAGGATCTACTGAATGGATTTCAAAAATTTAAATTTTATTTTAAAAGTACATGTTTTTACTTAAAGGTTTTTGTATTGAATACCAAACACAAAAACATTGTTGACCTTGAAACGTCATTGACTTAATTGATGTTGAATCTGTAATCAGAAATTAAATATTCTTTATAATGTTTCCCGAGACAGAATTTTTTTATTTTGCAAACTCTAAAATTTATGCAACGATTTGTGAATATTTTAAATTTCCACGTAATTTTTTGACATATTAGAGACTCTAATAATAGAACAAAATTTTGCTAATCGCACTCGGGAAAACATAGCGGTATGTTCACTGAATAAATCAATAAATACTTTCATGAAAAGTCTTAAATTACGGTGTATAACTTTATGGAGACGGTTACATTACAGAAGCATGCAAAGGAATGTGATTTATATGAAATCCTCTCTGTGGCGTATTCTTGGAAACATATACATACATATATAGATTAAAATTTAATGAAAAAAATCGATTCTTTGAAACCGCGCGAGTAGAGGACCACCTTAATAGCAATAGACGCCAGTGCTTCATTGGACAACTTGCGTTTTATTATTTTTCTTCTTCTTTTTTTGCAAAGCTGTCTTTAAACTTCTTTCGCTGCTCTAAAGACGTACGCAATTCTGCGTCAGCTATGAATATTTTTGGCAAATTGTATTTTATTTTCCATTTTACTATTATTTACGTATGTATTTCTTGATTGTGGGTAAAAAGTCAAGGTGACAGTTCGTAGAAAAAAAACCAAAAATGGCCAATCAGCAATGAAACGCTTAAATTATCTTATTAGGCGCACACACACACACACATACAAACAATGAACAAATAAGTCTGTTGCTCGGCTCGATTTTTTTTGGTGTTGCCGACGTCAACGAACATTGCGAACAACATTTAAATATATTCAAATGATAACGATTTGGCCAACAGCTGTTTATAATCTAGCGATTTTTTTTAAATAAATTCGTTTGAGCCAACAAAAAAAATTACGTCTAATTATTGAAATCGGACCATAACCACGCCCACCTTCGATATAACGGATGTTTTGAAAACTGCAAAAAACTTTGTTTTTTTTTCAGTATCTATCTATGGGAACAAATTGTGCACACGGGCCTGCTAGCAGCGGGTTGAAACAACGAAACGGGGTTTTTATGAAATTTTTAAAAATGTCCGAGGCACCGCCCATTTAAAAATACATCGCGAGGGTCTATAAAATTCGGTTTCGCCCGAATTTTGCTTTCCTTGTTAATTTTCCACCTGTTTCGATTGAAAGTGTTGAACACTCGCGCTAAAAAGCGAAACCCAATTGATATTTTTTGTCACACTTCGAGTTATAACTTTGATGGTGCCAGTCAGACTCATTTATGCGAAAGAAATAAAAATTAAATACCATATTACTATTATTTTGACCGTGGGTGTACGTGCATATACGTATACAAACATTCATATGTATGTGCGATTATGTTTATTCAATGCCAAGGTTAAATAGTATTTAATTTAAATTTTCGTTTTATTTTTACTTTTGGCAACTCACTCTGTTTGCTATGCTTTTACTGTCTTATTTGTTTGGGTTTTCGTTTTTTTTTTTGTTTCTTTTCAATTTTGTCTTCGTACTCACTAGGGGCTGATAACTAAATTTGCTCGAAAATTACTCAACACCTCAGCGGGTAGCGAGCGCGCTCCTCACAATCTTGCAACTTGTTTGTGCAATTGTTTCTTGTTGGTGTTTTTTTTTTAATTGCTTCGTATTTTTAACTTTTTTTATTTGCCCACTCTGGCTCTTGCCGTTTACTTTTATCGAACGTTTTGTTGTGTCACGCTTTTTGAGCTTATTATAAATTTGCTTTTTTTGATATTTAAATTTTTTTTTTAATTTTGTTGTTTAGTTTAAGAACATTTTACACTTTTAATTTCTTTCGGTTTATTTGCTTGTGTGCACTTTTTTTTTTTAGCTCTTTTTCTCGTTAGCAAATGTATGTATGTATGTACATATGTACTTACATGTATACAAATCGGAAACCCTACAGGAAATTCATCTGCCTTTAAAGTGGTAGCAAAACGGCTGTTACTGGCAACGATAAACGTCCCGCAATTTTTACATCCTCCCTGTATTCTGCGCACAAAACTTTCCAGAGAATCTCGTTGTCACCTTACAAACGAGTAACAAGTTACAACGATTTTGTAAGCGGAATTCAAAGGTGTTTCCTCCCTTGGCTCCTGTTTATAGCCCAATAAAAAATCAAATCGGTAATAAAGTTAGTAGCAATTGTTTTTAAACTTTTTTTTTTAACGACATTTCTGTCAAAAGAGCTAAGCTATCACGCCTTTGAGCTTAAAAAAAATGTTTGCTTTTGTAAAATAAAATGTGGTTAAGGCTTACTGCATTTCAGGTGAATAGCTTAGAGCGTCCCCTTTCAGAAGCATGAGTGAGCAAATTTTCCAATTTTGCTATACCAAAATTCAGAATACAACGCTTGCAAAGAAACCACAATACTACAAAATTGAAGAATGTAAATACTCTAATATATGTAAAAAAACATAATTTTCAAACTTGATTTTTCAACATTTTCAATTTTCTATATGCAATTTCAACTTGTGCTTCAATTGTGTACTGGTCATATAATTCAATATTCCTATTATTCGTGCCCTGAAATCTATTCATTTTTATAATTTTAAATTGTTACTGGAAACCGAGCGAATCGCTCGAATGTTTTAAGCCGAACAGTTTTTATTCTGTGTGCGTATACAAACAGTTCAGAAACGCACATACACATGCGATTATATATAGATATGTATGTACATATGTATGTATTTATTTACATTCATAATTATACATGTATATGTATGTGTGTGTGTTTGAGTGTAAAATATACAGAAATAGCCATTCATTCAGTCATCATTTCCATTGTTGGTCGAAATCAAAAGTAAAGAGGAAGTGAAGTGGAATTCCTTAATTTCACAGATCGACACCACAAAAAAAATGTATGATAAAAGCGAAAATGTTAAAGAAAACAAAAATAAAAACTCAAATAAAGAATTGCCAACTTGCTAAATTACGATCGTAAATTTTAAATTTCGTATTTTTTATCGGTTGCAATTAAAAGCGTGATTTGCTTTCATATTGTGTGCGGTGACCCTCCTTGATTATTTGTTTATTTTAAGAAGATTCAACTAAATTTAGAATGGCTTGTCGCAATATATGTATTTCATAAGCATTTGGCAGCATTTTTTTATTGTTTTAATTTTTGGTAACATTGGCGTTGACGTTGAAACTTACTGATTAAGTAATTTAGTAATTTTTTATTTACTTTTTAAATTGTTTACCTTGTATACGTTAGAGAAATTGAGTAATTTGTTATTTGTCTTTGCAGTTTAACATCGGGTTGTAATGGCATCTTTTCGCGGCGTTTGGATTTTTCCTCATTCAATTTGTTGCCGAAGACTCGCTTAAACTCCTATCAAGTAAAGGTAAGTGAAATGCAAATTGCAAAAAGCAATTGCTATCCCCTTGAATAAACAGTAAACAGTACTTAATCGTTTTCTAGAGTTAACGCTGTTAAAATACTTAAAATCTTATTTTTACCCTGTTAAAGATTTTTTCAACACCATGGCGATTCGTTATATATAGATATATATAAGTTCCTTTGAATTACGATTAAATCTGAAACCTTGATGATTATTATCATTGTACTGGTGTGGACAATACTCGTGTCACTAATTCTTCTCCCCTTCTCTGGTAGTATTGAAATTGTTTGTAACTATTCGAATTTTTGTTTTGATAAATGAGCGTGGAATTTCCTAGTGCTCAGCATTTGCCGTATACACACATATACACATATGTATGTACATACGAATATGTACATAAGAACGAAAAATGTTTAAATCTGCCACAAACGACACCACAACTTTCGCACAAAATCCAACTGAGGTGAGGCGCTTTAAAAATTTCAAATCCTCATATGAATATTATATTTGTGTAAGAGTATGTGTGTGTGTGAGTGTGTGAGTGTATGTGTTCTTTTATTTGTTTATTTTTTAATCGGACTCATTGTTTTCACATTTTGCTATTCAAAATTAGATCGTTCCATATCACTTTGCATTTATCCAAGAGCGATTCTTTTGAAGTTATTTGTTCATTCATGCTTTTTTTTTTATTCATTCGCAAAGATTTCCAAGAATATATTTGTTGCTATTTTTTTACTTTTGCTTGGGAAGTTGCTGACTTTCCGAACACAGAAATTGTGGAAGAGATTTTTGCATAACAAAGCTCAGCTTCTTCAAGTTTTGTTTATTCATTTCTGTGTGTATTTGAAGTTTATGAGTTTATTTTTCTGGAACTGTACATACACACTTACGAGTACATACATGTGTACGGACACATTTACAAATTTATTTATTTATATGAATAAAGCTTAGTACCTATACAATCTCAAGAAAATCGAATAATTCATATAATATTGCACTCGAGAAATGAAAGAAAAAAAGAATTTCATCTAAAAAAAATTATTATCTTAACCTTACCATTTTCAACCCATTTCCGTTTTTTGGGTAGTCTTACTCCCCATTGTATTTTTGTGCATGTTTGCACTGATGTTGTATATTTAAAATATATTTATTTGCTAGTAATAGTTATATTATAAATACCATAAATTCACCTCATTCATAAAATTTAAATTACAGTAAGTTAAACACGTTCGATTCTGATAATGGGTGCGAACAATAATTTACTTTTATCAGTCACTAAAGTTCGGTTGGGGAGCCCAGCTACACTACAAAGCTTTAAAGTAAA
Source organism: Philophylla caesio (assembly GCA_963971545.1). Taxonomy (NCBI): domain Eukaryota; kingdom Metazoa; phylum Arthropoda; class Insecta; order Diptera; family Tephritidae; genus Philophylla; species Philophylla caesio. Next base: position 220,879,523 of record OZ020604.1, on the reverse strand, counting down.
AATTCTCGTATATTTCTTCGAGAAAATTTCCAGCAACTGCAAAGTACTTATTGAAGCAACAGAAATGACAAATTTTTCTTGTGATTTTTTTTTAAAGCGGTAAACAAGTTGTTACATGCATATGTATGTATGTATTTGTGTCTCCACCACAAATATAGTCGTCGAGCTAAGATCTAAGAACTTTGGAAAAAAAAAAAAAATTTACGCCAACCTGATTACTTCACGGAGCATCGGGATTTTTTTAGGTTAATCCAAAGCAGTCGACCATAGCCAAATAAATACAATCAGTAGATATAATATAGAATGTAAAATCCATATACACAAAGTTCTTCTAGCTTCAAAAATTATTTCGGGCAGAAGGCAGACAAAAATTATAAATTTCACTCTTAGAAGAGCAGACTGTCCTCCAGTTAACCTAAAACCTCGAACCAATACCCTAAACTAGAACAGTAAAGTACCTGGGTGTACACCTTGATAGAAGGCTGAGATGGAAAGTTCACATAATATCCAAAGCAAAGCAACTAAACGAAAAAACAAAACAGATGTAGCGGCAATTTTGAAATAACTTACACTTGAGTTTGAAAAATAAAGTGATAATCTCTTAGGTAATAGTCAAACCCCTCAAAAGTTTAAACGATGTTATGTTCGAGGCTTACCAGATATGTAAAGAATTCGAAAGTTTCTAAGCCAATAAGGTACATGTATGTATGTATACATATATACATAACCTCATATATATATGTATATTGGTAATTCTCACAGGAGACTAGCCATTCCTGTTATGAAGATTAAATTTGTGTACCATTTATAACTTTTCCATTTTGTGATAAAGATAGATTGCCAATAAACGAACACAAAAAAAAACCTTAGTTATATAAAAATACAGTACAAGTATGAACACATAACTATGAAAATGATTTTCTTAGTGTCAATTCCGCAAAAGTTTATTTCACAAAGATTTTTAAGGGAAACAGAACTCCGTTTATAAATAACAGGACTTCAGCGTCAGCAAATTTTTTAGTAGAACAAAATATTTTCTTGCGATAAAATGACCCTTTATTTTAAGTTAGGAATAATTTAAGCAATATTTTCCCGATGTATTAAATTTTTTTATACATACATACTTCTCGTATGTTTAGACACTCCGAAATTTTTTAGATCGAGTGCATATAAATTTTAACTTAATAGAAAATTTGGATTATTATCGTTTGAAAGTATTCAAAATCCAGTTTAGCTGCGTTAGTACACAAATTCCTTTGAAATTATGATTCATAGATTTACGGGAAATTAAAGTTTTCTCTCCACCGATACCGCTCTTCAATCCTCCTGTTTTCCTCCATTTTCAATTTCATCATTCAAGCCATGCGAAAATCGCTTTTAATGCTTTTGAATATTTTATGAGCGTTTTTGTCCTTGTTTTTGTTCTCTTTTATGTCTGTTCGAGCTGCATACACAACATCAAATTACATTTCAATTGCCGCCGTCAAGAGTGGGACAACAAAAGTTTTCGTGGCACGACCATGACAATGGCATTGAACGAAAACTTAGTTACCTGTCGCTTTTTGTTCTTCTGTCACTTGCTTTGTTTTTGTCTGTCTCGTTAGTTATTGATGTTAACCCGCATTCAAATAAAACAACAGTTATGACATGTGCGTTATCCTTCGGAAGCGTCTGTGTGAGTAATAGCGGCGGGAACGAATGATTTACCCAGCAGACGAACGATCCGATGAGGAAAGTTGCACACTCAAATTTGATACTTTTTTTTTTTAAAGAATTTATAAACACAGCGGCGATATTTTATTCCTGAAACGATTGAGTCATTGCATATAGAAGCTTTTCGAAAGTACGGATTCAGCCACCAAAAATACCCTCCACTTTGCAGCTCTCCAGCCGACCCACTGGGTTGTGCTACTCCTTACGGAGATGAGGATATCAGCCGAAACAAAACAATTCAATTTAGCACAAATGCGTTCGCTTGCATTTGTGAATCTGTCGTAATTGTATATGTTTCTAAATCTAACCGGCGCTGGCATTCGGCCACATTGTGCGCTTACCATCCTGGCTCTTAAGCCGATTTTCCGCAAACTATTCGTTTTGCTTACAAAACCTGTGCAGACCGCCATTGTTGCAACAGAAAACTAGTTGAAAATAGTTTTGGGAGCAGCCGAGGTGCCTTCCCTTCTGACTGGCTGGCTGGCAGCATTTGCAAATAGTATTGAATTTATAAATATTTAATTCGTTTCCAAATGCTCAGAATTTCCATTCACATCCAAAATAACAAAATGTGGCAAGCAAATGGAATAGAATGCGCGGCTGATGCAAGCAGGAAATATATGTAAGTAACTAGAAATAATTTGAAAGTACTGATGTGATTCAGCTGCAAGACTGAGCTGCCATGTCGGTACCTGTGGGAATGGCGACCAAGCAGCTCCAACTGCAACTCCCGCCACGCTACTGCTGATGCTGATTCTGATGCTGCAAGCTGCTTTTACCAGCGTTTTCTTCCGCTGTTCACTCGCCGTCTGGCTGGCGGTCGGTCTGCCTTTGATGCAGTTCTTTCTATTTGCCTCCTGAGTCTTCTATCGAATGTTTTGTGTCCGCCTTTCACTTATTTCGTCTTTTTGTAACGAGTTTTTTCGCCTTTAAACTTTTCCGCTTCCCATTGCTGAACGTGCTGCCCATTGGTATTATCCTGCACTACATACTGACATTCCTTATTAAACTTTTATTTCGTTCGCATATTTGGATATTCGATTGTACAGCAAATCAGCAGCATGCTTTTGAAAAGCTTGCAACGCATTAAGATATTAGAGTTCTGCTGCAACGAATGCCCTCCTTGCCTTCATCCAACCATCCGCCTTCGTCCTGCACTCTTCGCTGTATACGAAATCCAGTGCAATTACGAAAAATATGCACAAAAGTTATTTGCTTATTGGAATTCCTCTGAGAGGGAGGCACTTTGATTAGTTTTATGCATTCGAAAATTAAATTTTGCCTAATAACAGCTTACGTTCGTACTTATTTCATTTTCTTGTTTTCCGATTCAAAAGCTTTACATTTTCCTCAAATATTGAAATATTCAAATAAGCACCATATGCCGTCCTGTTATGCTCCGGGTTGTTTGCTGCCCACCTCACTTGCTTAATTAGCATTTGGGTAAACATCTCCTGGCTGCCACGGCACCCAATTAGCAGCGACAAGTCAACTTCGCGTGTTTATCATTAATCCCGTTAGAACACGCTTACGTTCGAAAGTTTTTCCACATTTAATTTACACTAATCAAATTTTGAAAGTCGCTTGAAAGGGTTGAACTTGAACCATTTCGACTTTGCTGCTGCTGATTTTTTTTTTATTGCTTCCACACTTTTTTATTGCGCATATCCTTTGGCACATCATCTGTCAACATTTCCACTTAATTCTCTCTTTACTGAAGTAAATTATCGCAGGAGGGTTAGGCGGAAAGTCAATCATCGTTAATAATTAGAAAAGGCTCATGCTTAGTGTGGAATAAATGAGTTTTGCTTCAGGAAAGGGGGTATACTCAAATCTCTTGAAACTCTACAACCTCTGTGATAATCACACAAGCATTGTTTTTTCTTCGTTTATACTTTTTTAAATACATACCTACTCAATTTTCGATATATTTCAATACCATACGGGGACAATCCTAAACTTTTGCCGCCGTTCTTTTTTTTTTTTTTGAGGTAAACATAGTTGCCAGATATACATTACGTCAAGTCGTTCTGATTTTAAAGCGTCTCAGACAAATATATTTTAGTTTAAAAATGGAAATTGCTGAAGGAAAATCAGCGTACGAACGTTTCATATGGTTTTAAGTTCGATATAACCCTCTTCATAAGTGCTGCGATCTTAAAGACGAAAGTTTAAAAAATGTGTTTTTTTTTTCTATGTCTATCCGGAAACTTTCAGGATAACCCATCTTCAACTTACGAAATTTATTTAGGGTTAGCATTTGCCTTGATGCAATTATTTTTTGCTTTTTAATTTTTATGTTGTGTACTCTTTTTAACTCATTTTAATTTGTGTCGTCAATCAATTTTATGTGTTTCCTCAATCGTTACTCGTTGACCGACAATTTGAATCCTTTTGATAATTTGTTGTCATTGTCTTCAAAATAATTTATGTACTAATTTCTCAACACATTCGGAAGTGATTGATGATGCGTTTGATGTGAGTAAAAAATGTTTCGACTTTTTTGTTTCTTACTTATTATGCGTCCAATACTAAATAGTCCCAAGGGAAAAGTGCAATGTAAATAGTTTTATTTATTAATCTGAATTCATGAAGTCTCTGGAAAAAGGCTGTTGTAGAAAGAATTATTTGCTGATTGATTAATTCTGTAAGTGAAAGTTATATACATATTCGAGAGTATGCTGCTGAGAACTGTGGATTTTTGAAGAAAAATTAAACAATCGAATTGCACTGCGAAAAGTAGCCCTAAGCGATCACATCAGTTGGACAATAATCGTCAAACACATAAAGGCTCAGTTAGTCAAGACTTAACTTAACTTAATTTAAGATTTCGCCAACCTGTTATATGGAAAGCCGTGCATGCGATTAGTCAACACTTAACTTACCGTAAGCAACTTAAGAATCTGTTGATTTTAGATTTGTAAGTTTCGGGTTTATTTTATATGGTAACATAGGCGGCGAACCGTTAAATAGTTATGGACAAGAAGAAAATTTTAACATAAAAATTAATGACGAAAAGTTGATCGTATACTCCAATAAAGAACTGTACGATAAATTCTGCCCTGGTTGTAAATTCGCCAAGAAAAATTCTATATTTATCATGTGGATTTGCCACCACCTTTTCCTCTAACCAAGTGACTGCTTCTTGCATATCTTGAACATTTGTACTAAACTTAAAAACATTCGACACAATTGAATTTTCCTTGACATTTTTACACGCAATATGCGATTCAAAAATAATCACACAAGTGCTTTATTTTCTAATTTGTGCCAACGAAGATATTCAAAGAACAATATGCAATAAAAATAAACGTCAAAAAGTAAGTTGATGTGTTGAGTAATCGTAACTGAGCCTTAAGGTTTAGTTGAGTTGAGAGTGGAAGTTTATTTTGTTGAGAGCTAATGCACTTCTCAATCGTCCAATGTTTTCGCTTAACTGTAGCTCAGCTGGAGGATAATATCATTCGCAACAAATCGAGTATTTATTGTATGGAATTAATTGTGTTTGTTATATTAAGAAGAAAAAAATTGTTCTAGACTTGTTCTCCAACGTGGTTCCCCAATGGATATTGTAATGTGTGAAATAAAAAAGAAGAAGAATGTTGAATATACATTAGAAATTACAACGATTTTCTCCAAGCTTAATTGGAGAACGATGGTGGATTTTAGCTGGAAAAATATTTTTGTTCGATCGTTGCTGAGTAGCAGTGCAGGTTATCTTTCGTTGTGTTAATTTCCAATTCATTTTAGAAGTTTTGTTACCTGCACTCGTTGGAATTCTTATCTTTTTCTGCTGGATGTGTGCTCGCTCGTTCCTGCAATGTGTGACAGAAAAATTCAGACGCTTTGAGTGACTGACAGTTCTGGTAGAAAGTGTTGTGGCGGCCTGGCGGTTGCGGTGAACCTCATTAAACGCAGCAAGAACAACTCCGGCTGAAGCTGCAATACATAGTTGTGATAGTAGTTCATAAGATGAATTCACAGCGAATGTAGCAAACTAATACAAACGCCAACCCATTCGCCTATTTGTTATCGCGTTTCAGCTGAAGCGAATGCGAATGCGATATATGAACTTTTTGACTCGACTGTGGACTCTTTTCCGCTGTCACTGTCTTGTCTTTCATGTTGTTCTTGCTGTTATTGTTGCTGTCATCATGCGCAGCAGAACGCGCCTCACTGTTTTTGATTGTGCGGGTGTCGCTGCTGCAGTTTATCTGCAGTTTTTTGCCTTCATTATCATATTTTGGCTGCTACTTTTATCCATTGCCGGTTTTTGTTTCTTATTACTTGTTTGCGATTTTGTCATTTTTGTGTAGTTTCTGTTTTTCGGGCGTTGCGTGACATTTATTGCTGCCAACTGACAACAGCAATCAAATACTCTAAAACAACAACAACAATGTACTTCTCACTTTTGTCAACGCTGTGTTAGCACAGCCAGCAACTGACAGTGGTTCAGAAATCTTGAAAAAGTGTACAAAAATTTGAAACAATTTACTCACGGACTTTTGGGATGACTGAGGAGAGATCTTAAGTTTTTTTTTTTTTGAAAATACAGTTTGTGGGATTTAATATGGCGTATGCGGTTAAATAAAAAATTATGGACTTTCCTTAAACATGGTATTTTGATTTAAAATCAGGCCTTAGTTTTATAAAATTATGGATTTTCCTTAAACTTGGTATTTTGATTGAAAATCAGACCTTAGTTTTATAAAATTCGCATTGGCGAATCCAACATTTTTGAACTTTTGTTTTTAAGATGCTGAGTTTCCATGAAATTTGGTGCCACCTCCCAATTCTATTTGCGCCCGAATCAATGTGAATTTCTACACAATATTGGAAAACAACACTACTACAACTGATAACTTTATACATTTTCCTTCAGCAGCGCCACTGTGGGCCTTTCTTCCTTCCATCAACATCATTACAAAGTCAGCCGTTTGTGTTGAAGCCACGGCTACCGATTTTTACTTTTGTTGCAGCTCGCTTTCGTCTTCTTTTTCGCTGGCGCTGTCTGTCAGTGCTTTTGAAGTGTTGCCTGCTGCCTGCCACACCGGCGACATTGCTGACGTGTTGTCGGTTGTTGCGCTCTTGCAGCGTCTACTGCGGCTCAAGCAGCTTGGCTAGCGCTGCCTGGCTCCAGCAATCGGCTTTCTGTGATGTCAATCATGGCTGGTAGACAGGTTGGCTGGTACCAGCATTGTCTCCATGGCAATTGTCTGCATTGCAGTGTAAATGGTTGTTCCAGCTTTGCGCTGTTCAAGGCGCCACGTTGTTCGTGGCTCCCCTTATAGCTTCTTATTTCCTTTTTGTCTTCCTCGTCTGCTGCACTCATTTCAAATTTCAAGTTCAAGGCTAAGGGATGCCACCTGTAGTAAAAAAAAATAAAACTTTATGTCTATTTCAAATTCCAATTTTATAAAAAAAAATTATATAATGTTTTCAGTGTTTAAACGATGTTAATAGTTACAATTTTTTAAAGCTAACAGTTGTGTTGCATACAGTTTGTGAAGTCGCTTCATCTCGAGTCTTTTTGACTTTGAACTCAATTTTATTTGCCATCGCAAACGTCAAATGACAGCGATTCATAATTTTAGCTGCTGCAAGCTTCTGGCATTTTTCGTTCAATTCCCCATCTCCATTGCAGTTCGACTTAGGTTTTCTTCCCATTGGTCTTTTATGAACTTCACTCAGCGCCATAAGAAATATTCCTCGCAAATGCGATTACAAAGTTTAATTTAATTTTACCAATTTTTGATGTTCCTTTGTACGCTTTTGCGCGGAAATCTTGAACTTTACATTTAGATATATATATATATATATATATATAAACTGTTGCCTATCAGAAGTGTGCTAGGTGAATTTAAATAAATCTTGACTGATTTAATGCCATTTTTGTGTAGTTTGCGCCTGGCGAAGTAAAATCTATTTTGTTGTTGTTGAAGTTGTTGTTTTAGCCGCAAGGGGGCTATTGACCTTTTGTATGTCGCGAATTGCGCTTTTTCTTAAATTCTCTTGACGGAAGTTTTCCAATTGAAGCTGCTAAAGTCTCATTTTGAGAAATTCTGATAATTTAATATTAAACACGAAAACCGTTTTGGATTTACTTAACTAATAATTTATAATCGGGGTGATTTCCATCTCAATTATAGTCAGTTGCCTTCTCACTATAAACACCAATATGTACACTAATGCAAACATACATACATACATACGTGTGTACATATAGTATGTAGGTATCAATGCACATGTCAGTCATGCATTATTTCTTTATTTCACTATTTACAAACATACTTACGTACAAAAAAATTACTTTATAAGTAACCATTGTATGCCGAGTTTTGAGTGCTTTTAAATTGTGTCTGGCAGATGCATAACATACATACCTCAATGATTTTCAATTTAAATTATTTGGGTACGTGAGGCAAACATCTAAATCGAAACATTACCTACCGACTTTTGCGCCATTTGCTCGCTTGGCTGTAAATCCGCAAGGCGTAATTGAAATCATTGACAACAATAAACCGAAAACCAAATCAGCACAACTTCACACATTGGATACCTGCGAGAGTTGGAAAAACAAATTAAAAACATTAACATCTAAAAACAATGTAAACAATAGACACCCTTGAATATTATTCTATGCTACGCCACATAAATAACACAGCGTCAACACTTCTATACGTACAACAAAGCGACTGAAATTGTGAATCTGGTGTTTTACTATTAGTGAGCACCTCATTAACAAAAAAAAAAAAAAAAGAGCAGCTGAGAGTGCATTTGAAAGAGTTATGAGTGCTTAAACTGAAAAGCAATATTTTTTTTCACTTTTCCTCTTTTATTTCCACTTTTTAAATGCCTTCTCTGATTGTGTTTTTGCTGCCAACCCCGACTTTCTGACGGCTTCGCTATTAAATATGACTTCAATCGACGGAAGCTGCCCTTTTATTTTTCAAGAACTATTCTAAAATCCATCTCGAGTTATGGTTGCTAAAATACCGAAAAAATATTTTCTAACCAAATGCTCGTACCAAAGAATTTTTCGTTCCTGAACTTGACGTCGTTGGAATCTAATTCAATCAAATTGCTTTTCAGTGTGTTGAAGTGAGCTGAGTTATATTAGGATCTTACCACAGCGAACTTCTTTGTTCGTACTCACTTGTGTTTATGGCATCAAAACCGCCATGAGTGGTATTTGATCTGATCCTCTGACGTTATGATCCCAATATCCTAAGAAGTTCAAGCTGACACTTGATGGTATGCAACTGGTGTCTTGAGACCAAGTCGCACGTGCGGTACGACTCATTAGATCATATTTCGCGCTTGTGCAAATTTCCACGAAGTCTACAGTGGTCTTTGGACCGGTAAGTATCGTTATAACTTTCTTTGATGCAATATGCCTTCTTTTCTAAGTTCCTCCAGAATAGGCAGAAGGTCAATGGCAATGAGTGGCTCGGGTCCTAAGGGTCTTGCTGCCGCTGCTGTTCTCCCCATTTCCTATGATGAGTTTGTGACCCGGGATTAAGAGAAGTTGAATGTTATTATTTACTTAAAAATAATATAAAATTATTAGAATGTCGCCGTGGATATATTTCTAGAATACCAGAATTACCACAGGTTTTAATTTTGCTGAAAACGGAGAGATATTGCATTCACCATTCTCATATTTTGATAAAAATCGAGCCACTGGTTGCCACTTATTGCATACAAACAAATTTAAACATACGCAGCACATTTTTAAGGTTTACTTATGAATTCATAAATAAACACCCAATCCAAAAATCTACGCTGAGTCTAAGTAATTCGATGCAGAAGGTTTTTAGTGCTGTGCACTTATTTTTCTGTATTTGTTTATATTCCTCAGCATTGAAATTAATGCTGCCCGCCTGGTACTTATATGGCGAGAGATGACGTTGGTTGGACACATGCGCCTTGTGTAAGAATAAAAAAAAAACAAAAATCGACAAGTCAAAGGCAATAATTTCAGAATGGGGTTAATGCGTCGCGACAATAATTTTATTTGTTTCACATTGGTCCGTCCATGCATTCATATTGGACACCCACAGCCGAAAAGCGGCTGGCTCACAGTCGTCCAAACATCGGTCGAAGGTCCATAAACAAGCAAAAATATGTATTTAGATTTGTTAGACATAAGTATGTATGTTTGTATAGACATATTGAGTTACAACACAAACTCAATGGTCCGCGGTAATAAATTAATTAAAAACGCGAACGTACTTTAAATGAATATATAGTCCTAAATTTATAGTAAAATGAGTTGCAAAATCAGTCAACACTTTTCTCTTGTTTTTGAAACATAGTTGTTCCGCGCTTGATTTGATATGTTTATAGTATGCACTATATTCATATTAAAATTGTTTACAGATGCTAAGATGCATGGATTTTTCTGAGAAAATCTCGAATTTCTGTATCGCAAGGATATAAAACGGAGCAAAATCGGTGGATGTAAAAGCTTTCCTTCTTCCCATTCCCCAGCGGTGGCTTTTTAAAACAAGTGAAGTAATTCAAATCTGCTTTCAACAAAGTGTACTTAATGTATGAATGACTTAAATTACAGACTAATGTCATTGACTAAAAAAAACTGTCGTAATCGAAGAAATACAAATCTTCGTTAATACTTCTTCTTCTATGTTGCGTATAAATTCAAAATCAAAGCAGTAACAATAATCGGGAGCTCAGTAAAACTATGGGAGTATACATACATACATATATGTATGTATTGTAAATTTGACATTTTGCAGCCGAGTTATGCCACTTTTTCAGTAAATGAGTGCGATATCGTTTCGTTGGTAAATCTTTCGTTAATTGAAAATGCTTTACATTGCAGCATCTCAATTTAATTTTGCAGCAACTAAAGCGACCACTTCAATTCCTAGTCCAATTAAAAGCTCAAACATTACTTGTTTACTTAAGTTCTTAAATGCTTGGCAATAACGCTGTAAGAGTATACCGTTAAGTAGCATAATGAGACAGTTGCAAATGCAGTGAAATGCCACTCCAATACTCACTTCTAATTGTTAACAGCACTTCCGCACTAATTGATTTCAACAACGCCATTAGCGAGTGGCCAACAGAACTCGTATATTTTCTCTTATATTTAAATTGTTCAGCTAGCAAATGAATCACACTTTTTTTCTGGTGTTTCATCACTAAAAGCCTGTGGAGCATGAAACTGCCGCCGTCCGTCATCTGATGCTAATGACTTCTTTTGACTCCACGGAAGGTGAATTGAATAAGGTGGTGGTAATCAGTGCACCAAACTCTAGCTTCAAACCACCTTATTGAATTAAATTTCCATTCTCAACAAAACGTTCTAATTTGAAGTTGCAAAGCATTAACAAATCGGAAACGAACAATCGGGAATATATTTGATATAAGCAACACAACAGTTAAGAGTCTTTCCAAAGATTGTCAAAAGATAGTTTGAAAGACTTTGCGTATTACGGCATAAAAATGATAAGTGAAGAGCTTTAGACTTACTTATGTTGAGTACGGGAGACTCCTCTTGACTTTAAAAAACACTTGTTACCGAAGACACAGATCATAAACGACTGATATGTTAATTACAACTGAGAATTTCGTTGGACTGTTCTATCGTTTTTAGTAATTACTTTTTTTAAATTTTATTTTGAAGGACCTGTTTTAATTTGGTATGAGTAGTAACTGGCGTAACCTCGCAAAGAAGAAAATAAACTGGCGAAGTTTTTTTAGTGTCGGTCCATACCGGCACACGGGTGCAGTGCCATAAAAGAAGAGGAAGAACGGTTGAAAACTGCGGATGAATCTGATTGAACTACGAGTTACTACTAACAGGGACCACATCGGTTATGTCTTTCATCGAAATTGTCAATAAATAAACATTATTTTTTGCTCGATACAATTTCTATTCTTCTGTTGGAAAAGTAAAGTAAAAATGTAACTTATATGTTTTCGATAAATATTCGAAATTTGACTTATTTTTCGATAAAAAAAATAGTAATTTTTTCATACATATTGTTATGGTCAGTTTTTTTTAACACACATTTTTAATTTGACTGGAATTAAAATTTTTATATTGGATTTAAAAAATTCGACTTTTGAATTTGACCGAAGTTTTTTTTAACCAAAAAACTAAAATCGAATTGACACTATTACTTTTGATTAATTTTTGACTTTTTTAACAAAATTTTTAAAACTTTCTTTGTTTTGGTAGTGATTTAGAATTCACTGCTATTGAAAACTCAAAAATAAAAGTTTAATTTAATTCTTAATTAGAGAAAAAAATGGCCATATGTTTTCATTTATCTTTCTGAATTAAAAATTTCAATTTAACGTCGTTGTGTAAACATATTTCTTTCCATTTTTGAACTAGACTTACGTGAGGTAAAAAAGAGGTCTAATGACAGTTGATGGTTTGAAAGATCGTTGCCAGAATTGCCTTCTTGGTCGAGTTCGAAGCGGGAAAGGCGGGGCCCCTCCTAGCTTTAGTTCGTTCATTGTGGACGTCGAAAAGCATTAGCGTATGAACAACAACGTAGACGAAACAACAACAACCGTAATAAATTCAAATTAGGTTAAAAATGTAGCGTAATAAAATTTACAACTACAACCCACACAGACTGGTTTATAAGAATAAAAACAAAAACAAAAACAAAACACAATTCTACATATAACAGCGATATACGAGTATTCTAAGCGAAATGTACATACAAAACAAGTGCGCTGAGCAAAAAAAAAAACTAGTAAAAGAATTGCGAAAAATAAAATGAAATGAGCTACTATTTTTTTCGCATGCGCTCGTAAAAACTATAAAAAAAACAAGGAAAAAAGGCATTTAGACACACAAAACAACACTTGTAACAATACACTTAAAAAAACATTACAACAATAGCAGCAACATGCCAACTTTTGAACGGCGCACGAACTGTCGGTTATGGAATTCTCGCCTGTAATAGAAATACGCAATACGTCTATGTATGTATGTATGTATGTATGTATGTATGTATGTAAAATCGTAGAACAACAAAATGAAAGGCGCAATTTTCCTAATTAAAATTTTAGTATTTGCCACTTAAGAGAGGCAATAAACAAGAATTTAAATCAGAAAGGCGAGCAAAAGTTCGAGGAGGTGCGCTGCCTCAACTTGTTCCAGCTTGTCGCTGCGATTGCCGGCTCGCCGGCCCAGTTAATGCGCCACTTGCGTGCCAATCGCCAAGCGACCTGACCAACCCCACTACGTTTGATGGCGCGTATGTACTTGAAACTGGACACGCGCTAGCAGCGAGTATGTAAAGCGAGTTTGTTTGAGGCAATGAATTTTGCAATATCGCAAATTGTGGCAAACGAAAGAAACCAAAAAATTCAGTAAATTAAAAATATAATAGAAAAGTGTTTTGTTTTAATGTTGCGCGCAATGTACACTGAATACAACAACAACAACAGCTACAGCAACAATCAATTATCTACACTACACATAGTAATCACTTGACGGTTGCATTAAGCAAATGTGTGTTGTTGCAACAATGCCAGCAAGCTTGCCATTTAATGTAATGTATGTGGAGCGTAGCGCACGGAGCGTTTGGAGGCAGCGCGCGCGTGATTACTCAACGCGATCGCCCGCGAGTGACACAAGCGCGTACACCGAGCGCCAAATCTACGTTGCAAATTAATAAATCAACAACAACACAACAATGACTAACATACCAAATGCAAACAGCATTTACACTGAAACTGAAATCGAACACAATTTTGTTAACCCCCGAAAAGCGTCTAATTGCAAAATATATTTTTAATCCATTACACGCACTCGTCCGACCTCCCTCCCCGCGCCGAATCTTCGGCGTGGTCAGGGGGTTGGGCGTTCAAAATGAAGCAGTTTGCTTTAGTTAACTTCAAACAACTCTGTATTTGGATGGATGGCAAAACTTTCCAAGACAATAATTCATTTCACGCCTTCGTGGGCTTAATACGCGCGCCTGCGAGGTGTCTGAGGTGTCTGAGAATGCTCCAAATGCGCTGAATGCTTTGAATGTGACCATGGGCAATAGGCAAAGACAAATGACAAGAACGAAAAGGAGTAGCCGTCGAAGCTGGTGTCAATGGGCGCCGACATTTCATAAATTGTTTATAGCCCAAGCTGGACGGCTGCGAACGGGACGCGGAGGTGTTGACATGTCTATTTCGTTTTGGGCGACAGGAAGTGGGCTCTGCTATGACAGCTGAATAAATTAAAAATATTTTTATTTGATATGCAGTGGCACAAGCTGAGCCCAATCAAGACTGAAATGCAGCAAACAAATAGGATATTATTAAAAGCCTAGTAAAAATAGCCGATAACTATTCAAAACTTTAATAAAAAACGTAAATTTATTTCATTGCTTGTGTTTAGCTATTTGAAACAAAGAGGAATAATGCAAAAATGAATAAAGACTCTGCGATGCGTAGATTCCTCAACTAATACAACCTTAAAAGCTGAGCTCACCAATTCACTCTACTTAAACTGAACTGATTTCCCCCGTTCGTACGCCCGAGCTTTGTCAACTGCCAACTTTTGCTTCATCACTTCTGCGCGCTTCATTCGCTTATTATTTTGAAAAATTAGCAATTTAAAAAATTGCTGCACAACTTCTAGCAGCTGCCAACGGTTTCTGCCCTTCATGGTAGTTTATACCGAAAATCTGTTCTGTGTCATCTGCTAAACGGCGAAAGTTTGCCACCCCTCGCATTTCCACTTGGTGCTCCTAGTACCTACGAGGAAACGCTAAATCCGAGACATTCACACACTACTGTCTGGTTGTCTGGTTGTCTGAGCTGCTGCTGCTGCTGCTTCCTCTTCGTCTCCTTGGTATATGTATGTATGTATGTATGTATACCCTATCGATGTAAGACTTTAAGCTTTATTTTATTACAATCATTATTGGTTGTGAGATGAGATACTTAGTTGTGGCGGAGATGTTTCTTTCTTATTTCTTTTTTATTCTATTTTATTTTTTTCGTCATTTCGATTGCTGCGCTACACACATATTTTTTTCATTCTTTACTCTTGCGACATCCAATCGAATCGCCACTTTTTCAGCTATCAATGAGTAAAAAAGCAAACTGTTTGCCTAGGGTTTGGCTGTAATTCGACGAACATAAAACTTAAGACACTTTTTCAATTTTCCGCACAGCTTTTATGGGTAATTTCAGTGAGTAAGAAAACATGTTGACGCCATTTTGGTGGGTAAATTGGCAATAAGAGGTGATCTTGGCACTAACGAAAGCTGTGGCAAGAAATTATAGCGAAAGGGAGCAGATTGCAGGGTTTTTTTTTTAAGATTCACGAATAGCAATTGTGCGGTAATTTCGTTAGTTTAAGAGCAGCAAAATACAAAGTTAGCGAGATTTTAAACTAAGAAGGGAAACAGTAAATACAAAAAAAAAACAGTGATAGCTTTAATGTTTAGTATATTAAATTCCAAATTAGTCGGAAATAAATTTTAAATTCAGCGTGATCTTTATGTGGGAATTATTCAATAAATAATGTATGTATACATTAGGGTGGCCCTTAAAATAAAATAAAAATTTTCTTGCAATCTCACCCCCTCAATCGGTAATACCACAGCCAAATATATCACTAAAACATTTTGGTATCGATTGCAGATGTTTAAGGCGTGTAGCACAGAAGCCAAAGTTCAGATTCCCCAATCGAGACTAAAAAAATTTTAATTAAATAAAAATTAAATAAAATTTAATAAAATATCAAACATTTTCTTTTAAATTAAGCATTTTACCAATTACAAATTCTGCTATACAAAAATTTTCATAAATCAAGGGCAACCCGAGACTTTCTTTTTGATTGTAATTAAATTGAGTGGACTGACTAACTACAAAACTTTAAACTCGGAAAAGAAGACAAATTAAATTTTGATACAAATCTTTAATAAACTGTTAATTGTCAATTATTAATGCCAAAGTATGATATATTCTTTTTTTATTTTAATTTAGCGCATTTTATTAGAGTAACAATTTAAATAAAAAAAATAAATAAATAATCAAAAATTGTCAATTTGTGTTGCATTTTAATTAAGCGACCAGAATTATAAGAGTTTTAACTTCTACCACGACGCCACACAGCTCAAAGTGCCATAAGTTCTTTTAAATGCCACTGTGAGCATTGCTCTCACACTTTTCCATAAAATATTTATTCATAATTTTTTCATTTTATTTATTTGAGTGCAAATTGCTGCGTTGTCCTGCATAAACTTGTGCGAACTCACTCCACTGATTATAAATAAAATCTCAGGGAGTAAGTAAATTTTTAATGTCACTAAAGTCAGAGCAGCCAGCTGCCAGTCGTCACTCGTTGACAAAAATGGTAATAATAACGGCACATAAAAGTCCTACGACTAACTTCGCTCGTTGATGGATGAAAGCGTATTGTGTGCCTACCTACTCCGCCACCACATCGACCACTTTATGGCGAGATTTACAATTTTACTTGCATGGCAGTGCGCAAAGCTATTGTCCTTGTTTGGTTTTTTTTTTGCTTATTGCTTGTTGCTTGTTGCCACAAGTGCCACTGACCTCTCGCATTTGAGCACCTGAAACGAATATTTCCCCTCGGCTGACCTTATGCTCTCTCCTTCCATGTGCGCTATTCGGTGTGTGTTTGTGGGAGAAGGCAATAAAGTAAACACCTGTCGTGTCTGCAGACAGCGAGCGGATAGACCATTTAAATGTCCATGCACACACATATGTAAGTGTGTTTGTATGTCGGCGATAAATAAAATAGAAATTTGAATGACTCGCTTCGTGAACCTGAAAAACAATCAAAAAGTTCTTACAGACAGCAGAGCATTTGTTAATAAATATTTATCGCTGGGAAAAATTAAGAAAACGCAATATCGCTGAGCACTTTGCGAAGATGCTGAAATGGTTTAATGGCTTTCCAACTGCGTGACTATAATGCAAAACTCCATAAATGACATTCTGCTCTTGTTTCGTTTTCGTTTTCCTTTTTTTGTTTGCCTTTTGTTATCTTTAACCATTTAGAATTCCTCGCGTTGCTTCACTGCGATGCTCAATAACAACTTATTTGCCACATTGCACGGCCCCGTCTCGTTTGGGCCGCTTTGGCTGTATTTTGCATTTGCTTAAACGAGTTCAAAAACCTTATCGGCAGGCTGTTAGCAGAAAGGTATTTTTAATTTGTGTGTCTCGCTTTCCACGGCCAATTCGGCGCTTACGCCAAAAAGCTTAATCGCGGAGACGCTCTGATTTTCAGTTGAGAATTAAAAATAAAACAAAAAAAAACAATAAGTAAGAGTGCGCAAGTGGTGCCATGAATTGCACGAGAAAAAAATGTCAATGAAATCTCACTCACCTTTCGGCCCCGCACACGTCGCATGCCTGCTCCGAAGAATTCCCACGCCTGTTTATCATCCAACGAGCAAAAAAGTGAAAATTAATGGAACACATTTAAGTGGCATACGTACATACATATATTCGAAATGTACGCCAAATGCCTAAGTGAAGCGCACAAACAAAGTGCTTTGCGAATGGTATCGAGGACAAGGTCATGGCTCCCGAAATAACGCATAAATTCGAAGAAAATAAAGATATAAAAATAGCATATTTGTAAGTGTGTTTGTAGCACCAAAATTCCATTGTAACCTTAAAGCACAACACACACACACACACACACACGCCCAATTTTAGCTCCACAACGAATTGTGTCTGCTGCGGCTGCCATGAATCGCTCAATATATTTTGTCTTAGCTTCGTTTATTTTTTTTTTATTTTTTCGTATTTGCTCGCTCGCCTCGAAACTCGCTGGCTGTTGCGTGCGTGCTGCGTGCCCAAGTTTATTAACATTTGCCCGAAAAGGTAAATAACACCTAATAAACTTGTGTATACTGCCGCCCAAACTCCTAGCCAGTGGCGTCTTCTGCGCACACTGCCTCAAAAATGCTGCACGCCCAGCAAATGTCCCTACAAAAGTCTACGACAACTGCCGGTAGGCCTTGAAATTATATTGCCAACAGTCAGTAGAAAGTCAGCATGAAAGAAAAGAGTCTTGAATAAGGGCAAGTGCAAGGACACCAAACGCCCACACACTCGAGCTACGAGTGGCACGAACAAAAAACGTTAAGTATACGCACTGGCGTACTTCGCCTTTCACGGCTGCAGATACTCATGGCCATGACCATAATTCTCACGGTCACAATGCAGCCTTTTCCTGCTGCCGAATGAGCATAGGCTTCCACTGCTCCTGTTTCCGTTCCCGTTTCCGTTCCCGCTGAGTATTCACAAGTGCACGGCAGCCGTCATTGCCAGGGCCACGGTCATGGGGCGAACGCCGCTTGTGAGTTGGACGTGCACGTGCTATTCACTCGCGTGACGACGTTGGCGTCGCGGTCGGTGGCTATGTGCTGTGTGTATAGTATAAATTTTGCGTAGTTGGCTTTTAGGCGCATACACATTGTCGCAGCAGAGCAGAGGTCGTTTACTCTCGCTTACGAACCACTCATGCTCCCGGCTTATCTGCCCGCCAAAGTGTGTGTTTAGTTCGCGTACGCTGCAGTAGGCTTTTGTTTTTTGCTTTTCGGAAGGCCTCTCGCTACTGCGCATGCCACTGCTCGGCAATACAATGCCGAGTATGTTCATCGGCTCGGCACCTCGTCTCGTGCCGATGTTTATCCTTGTCAATGTTGGCTTGCTAGTTGGCGTCGTTGTCTGTGCTTTTCATAGGCGCCCAGTTCAATGACCTCAATACTCGTCGACTGCAGGCAAGTTTGCGCAATGTCTGCCGGGTGGATACAGTTAAAAATAAGCTCGGACAGACAGACGTAGCGCCTACATGCCACTGTATGTATGTGTTCGTATTTTATTTGTGTACATAATTTCTGTTACGAGTACTCGTGCATACCAACTGCTGTGCGCTGTACATTCAAAAGCCATTTCGTAGGCGCTCAATGGCCTCGCCTGGCCTCAACCTCAACGCGCGCAAAGTTGGGGTAGGCGTCGTTGTTGTGTTGCAAGAGTTTAATTGATTGCTTGCCTGTTTTGTTTGTTTGTTTTCGGTTCAAGAGCGAGAAAAAGGAAAATCGCTCGAACGGGTGCTTTAAAATTTTCATGACTAATGTCAAGGATATGCGGCTTGTGAGACTTTCAATTCAAGTGCTTGCCTTGAACTGTCTGTGCAATGACTGCGATTTAATTGTGCAACCTTTTGCGCGTATTTTAAAATGTTAAATGCCGTTCGGTGGTGTCTTGGCTTTATTTTTATTTATGTATTTTTTTTTTTTCCAAATGTTTTCACTTTAGATAAGTTTGTTGCCATTCTATATTTTTTGTTACTTGTTTTCGCGCAGTAAGCTCGTTCGCCGTCAGACAACATCTGCTACGCGTTTAGTAATTTTTGAATTGGATCTGCTTTTAGTTTTCTAGCTTTCCTTTCAATTTCCACTTGAGTGTGCATATCCCACTTATAAATATGTAAATACACTTGCTTTTTGCTTTCATGTTAAATATTCGCAAACACTATCGGGGAATGTGACGCTTATTGAGTTATAATTTAATTATCGTTATAGCAAATTTTTCAATGCTATTTACTATATTTATATCTACAAAGAAAGTTCAATGGAGAAAATAAGTTTTTTATTTTGTTATAAATTATCCCAGCAAACATTTTTGATCGCTAAGAAAACTTTCATCACTACCGAATCTTTTGCGTCCCTCTTACGAAATATCACAACTGTTTAAAATTTCCAAAATTTTGTAAAAATGTCGCCAAAAGAGTGGTGAATTCATCGGTAGATTTGGTCTGGTAGTGTCGTGGATTTATCGTTTTGGTGAAATCTCTTCCGATTATCTTGCAGTAACTATGTTTTGGAACTAAGTTTTGTTTGTGAAAACAATACAATTTTAGTCAAGGTTTTTGAAGTTTTTCGGAAATGTTGAGTTTAAATACCAAATACAAATTCTATACTCTCACTATCTGAAATCCTTCTCTCACCTCGAGATGAGTTTCAGTTAATTCAAATTGCAAAGATAGCGACATTGTAAGTATGGAAAAAATAAAATGGCCTTTGCCGGGACGTATTGTCACATTAGATATGAAAGGGTTAATTTGAAACTTTCGTTGTCTCGTTGAGCGTTGTTTGCACTTCTGCTCGTCTCATTATTTCTTCGAGGAGCTGTAATTGTAGCATCTTTTCGGTGGTTATTATCGCCGAATGTTTGCCTCAAAAAGAAGAATTTCTCGTACGATTTTCGATTATTTGTCTGCCTGCAGGTACACTGACCGTTCGGATATGCCGCCTCAGTTGCATTTTTTGTTTTTTGTCAGTCCACTCAAAACATTTGTTGTTGTTATTGTGAAATGGCAATCACTCGCAAGTCGCAGCAGCATTCCACACCAACTTTTTTAAGTACAAAGCCCAATCGCATGCGACATTTTCACAAAATTGTATCGATTTTTTGTTTGTGGCATTTTTAATAATATTATTTATTTATGTATTTTTAAATGCCACTGCTGGCTTTGCGAAAGCGACCGCTGCCATCTCTGTGGCATTTCTTTGCATTTTTCAGCTAACAATAAATGCCTTTCGCTGGCAGTACGGTCCGCGAAAACCCCCCACCTTTTGTCTCAGCCACATTTCTCTCTGTCTCCGCTGAATTGCACTTTAATTTTACGAAGTGAAAAATTCGCCCATTAAAGCGTCAAACATACTCACTCGTACATTCATAAGTGGTGAACGTGCAAAAGGCGAAATGAAAAAAACTAAGTTAGCATGAAAAATCGCCGTAATGAGTAGACGAGAGACACGAGAGACAAACAAAAAAACAAAAAATCAAAAAATCGCGCACACTTGACAATGATAAAGCGGATAATTACATGGATCTGCGTCAATAAATTGAATGAAAGTGAACGTGATTTGTATTGCATTGCATTTCTCATATTTGCGAGGTTTTTTTTTTTGTTTGGTATTTTGCTCTTGGATTATTTTTTTAAAATTTTTTTTTTTTTCGAGTTACATGTCTGTTGCTACGAGCGTTATCTTTGTTGCTGCTGCTGTTGCCGCAAAACCGTCGCCATTGGCTGTGGTTGGCTGATTGGTGGCTTGGCTTTGGTCGATTGGTTGATTGGTCGTTGCTGGGTTGGTTGGATGGTTGGTGGCTGACTGCTTGGCTTGGCTTGGCTTGGTCGGTTGGTGTTCTCGGCGGCAGGAATTAATTGCATTGATACGCAACAATGATCTGCCACTAATGACTTTAACGGTAACACAGGGCACAGACCAAAAACAAAACGCCGCGCAAAAAAAGGTTACAAAGCTAGTAAATTAACGGAAAATGTAATAAAAACGAAAATGAATGTGACTGCTTTAAGGTAAATATGCTGTGAAATAATTTAAAAAAAACAACTGGCGTAAGTGGCTGTAGAAAATATGTGCATTTAACTGCAAATAATCAATGTAATTCAATTCTCTTCAGATAGTTTTAATACGTAAATGAACATTTTCTCACTATCATTAACGATTTTTTTATTTTCTTTATACTTCACACAAATAAAAAATTAGAGATATAGTACATTTTAAAATCTTATTGAATTGGAGATCCCAGAAAAATATAGATTAATTGATATTGGTGCAAAATTGTATATTCTCCATTACACATTCGTATGTGTTTCCTCACCTGAAATGCACAAGGGAGTAACTAACAAAAATCTAAAAATTTACTCTTTGATTGTTTATGATGGTACAGACACTCACATCGCTTTAGGCAAATATTTAAAAAAGCGGCTTTAACATTTTTGGTGACGACGCTTTGTTGAAATGAAAACAATTGGTTTATCACAAGGAATAACGCACCGGCCGAAGGCTTTGTCTTCCACATTTTTCTTTATTTTCTAGATAAAATTTCCTCATAAAATTTGCATTGCGACGCGGGGAAATGTTTACTTAATATTTTGTGTTTGCTTTATTATTTCTGGTTTGCTCCGCTTGCTGCACACGCCACCTCCTGACATTTTGATAAATGACCCCTGCAATCTACCAATTTCAAGCGGTGGATTCGAAGGGTCGTGCAAATGATTATCTTGCTGTTGATTTTTATTTATTTTTTTTTCACTCGCGTAACACAAAAAGAACGTCGTTACGGTTTTCCAACAAAGTCATCTAAATATATCATTATTTTAAGCGAGTAAAACCTCTAAAAACAGGAGGAAAAACTTAAATAAATACTAGTGATTGAATTCATGGATGGTGTGGGTCATTGCAGTTCGTTTTCATCGTTCCTCCTGTTCATAATTTCCTATACATGTTTTTTTTCCTTGTCGTAGACGTTTTTGTGTTTTGCTCAAGTTGGAGGGGGGAGGGGGGCGAGTAAAAATTTGTGCAGTCCCAGTGCCGCTGTGGTCATTATAATTTAATTAATGAATTTAAAGATGCTTGATCGGTTTACAGAAGAAATAACCAACAGGAGGAGGAGAACTCTATCATTGAAACATATCACAAAAAAAAAATATACGTAAAGAAAAGAAAAATAGAAAAAATCGCGCAGTTTTGGGTGAGAGGTGAATAAAAAATGATTTGATTAATTTCTCATTTTCGCTGTTGTTCGTCATTTCTTTGTTTACTTGCACTTTCAACCCCGGCTGTTTGCTTTCCGAGTTGCTCCCTATTTGTGCGCTGCTCGTATTTTATTTAACGTTTTTTGATTGTGATAAATGAATGGCGTTTTGCATAAACTTGCGCAGAGAGTGCACTCACTCACACCGAGTTATAATCGATGTGTTATGCAATAAATTCAATATATGAATTCTTCATGAATACAAGGGAAGAAAATTACTTACGTCGACTTAGTTTATCGTATTATTCGTAAAATGGCAATTTGAAAAAAATATATATCAAGAAAAAGCCGAGTAAACCGGTTCGTGTTTCATGCAAGAAATAAGCCACATCAATTTGCATATAACTAAATGCAATTATTTCTATGAAATAATTCTTTTGAAAATAAAATGTCCGAGTTCAGTAAGCTGTGTCAGTCTCTAATGGAGACAAAAGCACAATTTAAGACCAGTTGGCATTAATTGGTCTCAAAATAAAGTCTCTCAATTATGACCAAGTGATAAGCAGGTAACAAAAATTAAGACAAAAACCAAAAAAAAAAATGTAAAAGCCAGGAAGGCAAAAATCCTCAACTCATAGTAAAAAATTTTATATCTTGAGAATATACGAAACTACTGAATTTCACATTGAGCAAAGCGAGCTATAGGGACTTAATGTCGGTAAGGTGTTATACAATTTTTCAAGGTTTTCCTGTCTTCCTCTAAGATTTGTATAAATATATAAAATATTCTAAAATACCTTTGTCGCGTTTTTTCTGCAAATTGTGCTGCCGTATTTATAACATTAGGTAACTACGCGGAAAGGAGTTCTGCACAAAAATACTGTTAGGAAAAATCAAGATTTCAAAAAACCGTAGAAACCCGAGTTTCGAATACGGGCAAGCTAAGAGTATCTATCATCTGTAAGATATGTTCCAAACGATTCCCCTTCACGCATTCTAGTTTCAGAAATAATAAGCTTCTTAATATCAAAGCTCCTTTTTTTAATAATTTTTTTTTTTATGAATTCTGTATTAAAGTGATTTTTAAATATTTATTTACTGAAATTCGGGCTTCTTCCCCATTTCTGCACGTCTAAATGTTTATTTAACATTTGCATAATACCTTCGAAAGTAATTAATCATATTTTCTTTGCTGTCCTATGTCGTCATATTGCTAAGTACTATCTATTTTTAATTTACTTTTTTTGTTCCGTGACATTTTGACTTTGTAAAATTGACATTGACATTTGGGGGCGCAACTGTTAAAAAACATGGAATATTTGCTTAAAATTCAAAAAGGAAATTCAAACCAAGTTATTAATGCCTTTAAATCGTCGAATTTGTGTTATGTAAGTATGTACATATGTATGTAAGTTTGTTGTGGCATGTCTGCCCGGTCGCTTGCGGCGCCAACGCTTCATCATTCTATTGTGGCTGCGCGTTTGCTTCGTAATTTTTATAGCTTCCACTTGAGCGCGCTTCTTGTGCGCATCAGCTCAGTTTTGAATGCCACTTTCTGCTGCGTTACTTTCATATTTCTCTCCTCTTTCAAAGTCTCCATAAAGTGTTGCAAATTTTCCCAACTCTCACTTGTGTTTGATTAGGTACCTTCAGTTCTTTTGCCCTGCACCATTTGCCAAAGGCTGAGCACGTAGGTGCCTGCTTGTGATTTAGATGCGTGTTTCTGCTAAATGTGCTTCTGTGCGCAAATTGCCAAATTGTCGTTCAGTTGATGCTTTTGATCAAAAGCGTTAGACTGTAAACTGTGCGATATTCGTCTCTGCAGTGCGAGTGAGTGTGTACCTTTAGCGACATATTTGCACAAACATAAATTGCCACCTTGACTTGCCACCTTGGCAATAATGGCCACTATTCGTTGTTGGTCACAAGCAAATGCTTAGAATGGACTTTATTTAAAATTAACGCTTCAAGTTAAACTGCTCTATGCATTTGGAGCCACTTTTTACAGGCTCCAGCTTCTTGCCTCTTTAGCTCGGTGCACTTTTAACGGTGGCAATCGCCTTCGCCAATCTTCGCCAGTTCAATCTAATGTACACTCTGCACTCGAACTCCATTCGATTCGAATTGATGTGCGTATGTTCATGTGTGAAATGCGAGTGTGTGTGTGTGGCAGAGTTTTTATTTGGTTGTTTGTATGCCCTTCCGTGCGCCCGTCTGCTTTCGCTCTATAATAAATTTTATTTGCAAATGTTTATCCTTTCGCTTTTAGTTTTTTTTTTGTGGCTCTCACTCGCCGATATTTTGTGTCTAACCAGCTGGTATCGCTGCGTGTGTATGTGTGCGTACATGAATACTTTTGCATATTATTCCGCACATAACTATCGTGGCAGCATTTCACATCTGTGCGTCTGTCAGTCGCCTGTCGTCTGACGTCTCAGCTGCACAATCACAATGCAATAAACTCTTCTGCACCTCATTTCAATTGCAAAATGATGATAGACATTACTGAAATTGTTATGATGGCTCTTAACAAGTTCGTTTACACCGAAGTGTCAGCTACAGTCGACGGCGAAGAGGCGGGCGCGGCGGGCACGGCGAGCAAGTCGGTGTCGGTGAAAACAGCAACAACACAAAGTGCTGCACTTTCTTCATTTTAACCATAGACTACTGCATCGAAATCATATCATAAACATATGTACATACATATGTAGATCCATGGGTAGATAGTTAAGTTTAAATATACTTATATAGAAAGTACGCCTTCAAATGTGTGTGCGTGTTTGTTCAGGAGCAAATGTGAAGTTGTTGCGTTGCCTTGACAGTTGTTTGATTTGTTCGCAATCGAATCTAATGTCGTGCAAAAGCAAAAACCATCTGACACAGCGCATCGACAAGAGCAGGATATGCAAAGATGAATAAAATAAATATGGAAAATAAATGCAAAGCAAACATGAGGTCGTATTGAACGATTTGAAATATTCTTTTATGATGCAATGGCAAAGAAATACTTATAAATTGAAGTAAATGCAACTGTTATTGAAAGTAATATAAGTGCACACAATCATATCCATACACAAAAACATGCAAGAAGAGTGAGAAATGTGTCCTTTTGATCCACCTTCTGTTCAGTTTTCCTCCTTCTACTTCGGATTTTATTGCGTTGAGCACTCCCATAGCTGTATCCATATGAAAAAAAAACCTATTTCACTATGAGCTTGGAAGTTGAAACGTTCAGCAAAGCTTACAACCGATGGGAATGAGATAATAAACCGGTAGGTGGCGCCAGAATCTGATATATTTCAAGACCCGTAATTATGGCCCGAATAGAAAGCAACAACTTCATAAACAATTTAGCCGGTAAGTGGCGCGGAATTTGACTTTTTTTTTTTAAATCCGCATCTGTCTTCCACATTTGTTGTAAACTTTCGTTTAACTTGTCACACAAGCCAAAAATTTGATTTTGTTTTATTTATTAAACACGACCGTATTTGTACACAAGGGTATATTAACTTTGTTCGCATAACGAGATAGATATAGACATACTATATATACCAAATTGATCAGAATGAAAAGAGGAATCGATTTAGCCCTCACGGTCTGTCCGTGGACACGATAACTTGAGTAAAAATTAGATTAGATTTCTTAATGAAACTTGGTACATAGATTGCTCTTTGGGTGTGGGTAGGTTGATATTAAATATGATCGAGATCGGTCAATAACCACGCCCACCTCCCATATAACGAAAGTTTTTAAAAATGCCAAAAATCTGTTTTTTCGGTATCTATAACAGCAAATTGAGTGAAATTTGATATTTGGAATGATTTCAGGCAAAGACACTGTATATTTATGACATTTTGAAAAATAGGTGTTGCCACGCCCACTCATAAAAAAGTTTCTGTATATCAATAACACTGTTAGGTACCGTCACTAAATTTGGTGAATTTTGAAGTCGGATTATAACCACGCCCATACCTTCCATATTACGGAAGTTTTTCGATATCTATTTGAACAAATGGGGTAAAATTGCGGATTAAACAAAGAAACTGGGTTTTTATGAAATTTTGAAAAATGACCGAATCACCGCCCATTCAAAAACAAATCGCGTGGGTATATAAAATTCGGTTTCGCCCGAATTTAGCTTTCCTTAATTTTTTTTTTTTTTTTTCATTTAAATTTTGTAAAACTATTTTGTTTATCGAGTTTCATATCGAGCCTTTACCGCCATTTTAGCGTAAGCGACAAAAACCAAATTTTACAGGAGAAGGTTTTTTTAAATATTTTTTTTTTTTTTAAGAGTGAATGTCGCTTACGATAAAATGTAAAGTCGTACATCTCCATAACTATAACGATTAGCGAAACAATATTTAGCCAGATGACGTTTTATCAGTTTTAGAACAGTTCTGCATCAAAAAGTTAATTTTGGAAAAAATGTCGCTTACGTTATTTTCGCGGTTAGGGCTCGATATGCCAATGGGAAAGAAGTTATGAATATTTGACTTGAACTGAAAAACGTCATAAAAGGATGGCCTCGTTTTCATGCGTCCAACCCATCGTCGGGCTAAATGAAATTCTCAGCAAACCAAGAAGTGTTTCTTATCGAAGGTTCCACAAATGAAATGAGTTTATATCCGTTATTGTGAATTATGATTTTTTTTTATTTATTTATCTGCACACAAACGTGTGTGTGTATTCGTTTGTAAATACTTGTAAACGTGTGGTATCTACATATGTACTGTCTGCCGTGAGTTCATTGAACGCCGTCTTTTTGACACCTTACACTAACACAAGCACACGACGAACGACGCCTTAAATGTACCCACAACTGCTGACAATAGTTGCCTACTTATAGGGGCCCCTGCCGCCAACGATAGTTTCCTTATCGTCGTCCACAATCGGGTCTTGTTGCCAGTGTTGTTTATTTATTTCATTTTTTGGTCATTCCTTACAGCTGTCAACTATGCACTTGGCTATCTTCCACGAGCATCTCAATGTGTACTTTTTCTTTAAAATACTGCTGCTCTTTGCCATTTAGTAACTTCGACTTGCTTGTCTAGTTCTCAGTTGAGGGCGCTTCTTAGTGCGTTATTGGCATTTTGATAGCGGTAAATGACTGCTTGTTTGTTAGTAAATACAGGAACACACACACACACACATGTATGTGTGATCAGGTGTGTGTGTATTAAGTGATTCGAAAAAACAAAAACCTGCGGGACATTTGTCAACAAAGAAAAAAAAAATGGAGTAAGATTTTAAAAATAGCAAATAGAATGGCGAAAATGTTGCTGGGGTACCAGGAGTAAGAAATGCGCAACATTTAAATATTTTTATAAAGTCATTGCGACATTATTTAATTATTGTTTCTCAATATTAAATTTCTCTGTTTTTCGAATTTCCTCGCCGTTAAAAGATGTAAATCAACGCAAATATTGTTGCATGCCGCATTTCAACAGTTGGTAGGATTCTAAGGCAACTTCTCACTGGGCAACCACAAATTGATAGCCATAAGTTGAATGGATCTTTTAAATCCTTTAAAGGAAATGAAACAAATTGCTTTTACTCCGCCATCCTCAACTGGGAATTTTTTTAATTAAACTTCTGTGAGTCCATACTGAATTTATTGGTAGTCATGTATGAAAGAGCAAAATTACACCTGCAAAAATAGTTACTCTTATTTATTTATTCCTTAATAGTATCGTATTTCCATATAGCTTTTTTATATGTTAACACATATTCTCTTATTATTTCATTTTTGTAAAAAAAAAGCTTATTAAGCCTATTTGCCTGATAAAGTAAAATAAGTTCCTAGTGAAGGTGGATTTTGGTGGAATTTAAGTTTTTTCGGTAGATTTTGATACTTAAAAATTATAAAGCCAAGAAATAATAAAATAAATTGTTTCAGAAATATAAAAAAAAAAGTTGAAAATTTAATGAAATCAATGAAAGTTTGCAAAAATTTATTAATTAATTTTTAATCTTGCCGTCAGATAAAGAACTTATTTTGAACTCCTAATAAAAGGGCAAGTACTGCAAGGACCATTTGGAAAGAAAGTTCCATCACAAACTTCTTTATCAACAACAATTTAGGAGTGGCAACTGAGTAATTTGAAAATTAATAAAGATTACAGTACCATACTTCATGCAACTAATTTTCCGAGTGTATTTATTGTATTTTAAGAAAGTAATTATTCGCAATTCTTATAACTAAGTATAGATTCATGTGCGCTTGTGTGAGACATTTCAACAGTTTTGCTTTCAATTTAATTTCGATTAAACTTTACTTCTTCAGTTTGTGTTTCTTTTTTTTTTTTTGTTTTTTTTTGTTTGCTTGTTGTCGGTTGTTTGGCAACTAAGGAAAGTGCACAAATGCACAAACCGAAAGTAATATACGCACATATACAAGTTTGTATGTAAATATGTATTTGTCTACCAAAAAGTAGTAATAAAAACAGGATCTAAGGTAAACAAGAACTGCAAAGGCAAGAAGACGACAGAAGTAGCAGACACCAAAATAAGTTTGCAAAGCAGTGTGAACATTTTTTTTTTGTCAAAATTTACCTTTAAATTACCAACCACAGACTGTACTGTTACTGTACTTGTTGCTGTTGTTGTTATTATTATTATAGAAGTCGGCAAAGTTTTATGGAGCGTATGATGCATATTTAAGGCATCTAACTAACTTAACTAGCCAAGGAGCTAAAGGGCTAGTTGCTGGTTGCACTGCATTGAAAGTAAAAGGAGTTTGAAGTGAAGTCTAGAAGCGAGTAGAATTTGTAGTGGAAGGCGCAGACAAAACTTTTGCAAATCTAGATATGTATGCAAATGACAGCAATACTGGGTTGGCTTGGTTTTTTTGTTAGTGGAACAACGAAGCAACTTTTAATTTATACTTGGATGTTTTCGGGAAATGTTTTCGTAAAAAAAAATACCAAATTTTTGCATAAAAAAGAGCATTAAAAACTATTTTAATCAGCTTATTAACTACTAGCTACTAGCAAACTTTCGATGTGAATTGCATGTACTCCAATTTATTAAGCATTCACTATTCTTTATTTCCATTTCCATAAGAATCTTTAAGAAAAAGCTGATTTTCTTCACTAAATTAAGAGGGAAAGTCTTATTAAGTAAGTGTTGCGTACTCGGAATATGTTAAATTTGACATTTATAATGCAAAGCGTATTCGAAAGTTTTGAAATCGCAAATTTGAAAATCCTTACAAAAAATCTCGTTTTTACTGATGAAAATAACAGTTCAATCGCGTGGCTTCAAAAATCAGTTGTTAGAATGTGTAATGCGGAATCATAAATCTAACATAATTTGTTTCCACAGTTTCGATTGGAGCAGCGTTGATGGCTGAATTGCAATTTTATTTGGATCAACACGGATAGCCACTCGTGGAAGACAAAACATTCTTCACCACGACAATGAAGTCTCTCACTTATCAGCTATAACAAAAAGTCATTTCAAAATTCGAAATATCCATTTGTGATTAACAATCAGTGACCTTTCGAAATCTGACGTCAGATTTGTAATAAGCGACCCCGAAAATCTTTACATATCATGTTTAAAAAATAATATTGAATTAGTCTTTGTTTTTCTTTTTTTGTTCGCTTTATTGAATGTGCTTGTTTGAGTTTTTGAAATCTGGCTTTGGATTCGTACTTAACACACTCGAAAACATAAATGAACAAAGTCGTATCAAAATATATTAAAGCGTCTTGATCAAATGGTTCTCTCTATCTAGATTTGGGACTTAGATCACAGATGCAAAATAAAACGATTTAATGGCGAGAGCATTGCAGCATCGGAGTGAGGCTTGGGGGGTTTGTTGTGATTTGCCTGGCCTTACTCGTCGTGTTAGCCGTTTCGAGTGGTAACATGCAACTGAAATTCCGCCGTGTTACTGCAAATCAGTTTGTTATTAATGCCACTTAGAAAATCTGAAAACGCTCGGTCATGCTGCCAAACCGCAACGGCGCTACGTACTCGCACAAACGAGCATTTGCCCTGCTGCATACTTAGCGCGTTTCAACTAGAGCCATTTGGGTGCATGCAACAACACTACAATTACATAGATAATTCCGACATCGTCCGACTCAATAATAAATGCGGGTCCTTTGTCAGGATTATTGTTTCATTTGTTGCTGATCGAAATGGTGTTATTGTTGCGGCGAAGAGTTGCGGGCTGCGGGCGTTGCCTTGCAGCGCGCAGCACTGAGATTTCCATTATCCTGCCGTTCTGTATTTGCGCTTTAAGTGCTTCGGTTGTAATAAATCGCACCTGGACGTGGAATTGACGTGTGCACTCAACACCGTCGTGTACAGCGCAGTCAAGTGGTGTTTGCCCTGTAACATCGAAAACAATAACGACGAGACTAACGGCACTTAATAACGAAATTAAATAAACGTTTTTCGTAGACGGGCGATTCGGTGAGCTGAGTTCACGCAGGCGACGGTATGTACCTAGTGCCAGTGAAAGTTGTAGGGATTCCTTTATATCTATTTTTTTTTTATATGTATTTGAAAAATATCTATTTAAAAGCTGATTGCATAGATACTTAGTTGTAGTGGAAAAGTTTTATTCATTTATCGATGTTGTCACCTTTTAGTTGAATTTATTTAAATTTCAGTGAAATTTGAATGCTCTCCGCGCTGTTCTGCAGCTGATATTTCGCATAAGTATCTACGCCCACGGCGCACAATGCATACAAATGTACATACTTACATACATATGAGTGCATATGTACTCGTGCATAGTCATACTCTGGGGCAGAGCGAGGCAGTTGGGAACGACCGGTGTATGTTCGTATTTCCGGTTGGATTTTCAGGAAATATTTGGCACTTGTTCATTGCATTATTTATTTTCCGGTTTTAATGCAATACATGCCACAACAACAACAACAATAACAACAACAACATCATCGGCAGTTCCACTAACAAAGTCGAAGTCTCACAAAACACAATGCAGACATGCCAGAATACAAGTGGCATTTGTGGCAGGCACACAACGCTCGACATATTTTCGAATATACTCGCATGTACATACATTTGTATATCTATGTATATGTAAGTGTGTGTGTGCAATATTGCAAGCGCAGCTGGTGAATTTCTTGTTTGCATACACTTCCCTACATACATTTCGATGTTTTTCGTTTTTGTCCGTCTGCCGTTGCCAATGTCGCGTGAAATGCAGACACAGCAATGCACAAAATTCTCGGGTTTTTTTTTTTTAGTATCTTTCCTTGTTTAACCTCTCACCCCATCTCGCCACTTTCGATGAATTTTTGTGGCATGTTCCAGACGAAAACGTGCACACGCCGCATAACTCAAAACAGCCAAAGGAAAAAGTTGTTTAAGAAAGTACGGCAGCGGAAAGCGCGCAAGAATGAGAGAGAAAGAGAGAGAGCGTAAAGGCAGCGGAAGCGCTGGCTTTTTTCAGCGTCGCCGCCTGGAAGTGGAAAAAGCGCCATTTCCGACTGCTGTCTGCCGGCAGCTGCCTTGCAAGCAAAAACAACAGCAATAAAACAAGGCATGAAGTGTTTCGCAGTGAGTTTTATTTATCTGCATCTCCGCCCCCGCACTCGCGCCAAGATGTGTGCTATGCAATTTTTAAAGGTTCTGCTAGCGACTGCTCGCTCGTATTTTTCCACTTCTGCTGGCCACAAAGAGGTGTTGAAACACCTACAAAACCATTGCCGATCGCTTGCTTGTGTGTGTGCGTGTGTGGGTGGGTGTTTAATTTATTGTGTTGCCAACATTGGTTGCTAAGGGTCAATGTGTCTACTTTGCTCCTCGTGGCCGTGCGTGTGTGTGTGTGTGTGTGCTGTTCTTTCGCCGTAATCTGAAAATAATAGTATCGAAAATTGCATTGGGGAATGTAATATTCCGCAAA
Organism: Philophylla caesio; assembly: GCA_963971545.1. Lineage (NCBI taxonomy): Eukaryota > Metazoa > Arthropoda > Insecta > Diptera > Tephritidae > Philophylla > Philophylla caesio. Next base: position 220,847,371 of record OZ020604.1, on the reverse strand, counting down.
ATGTTTAACTTGCCAGGCCATTTTTCAACAACAGAAAGAAAAAACTCAACTCGCTAAGGCTTTAGGAACTTGCTCCCTGAGCGTGTAGCGCAAGTTGCACATTGCACTTGGCAGTTCGCTTCTTCTTCTTGGATTTTCTATTACTTTCCCTATGATTTCTCTACCTTGTTTGGTCCTTTTGTGTGTGTGTACATCGCTGGCGACGTTTCATAATTTGTGCGTCTGCAGCAAGAAATTTATGTGGCCAGTCTAAATGCAATTTCCTTTTACCTTTTACCTACACACATTTTAACACTAGGCTGGGTCAATATCTGTATATATATTTTTGTCTTTCATTGGAATTGAAAATATTTTAACAAATTAATTTCAATTGAAAAAGTGAGAATTATGGTGAGAAAATAATGACTGAAACCACCTTACCTTCAAATTAGAAAACTCTGTCGTCGAATTGAGAAATTTTCTCTTTCATTGTGAGTCAAAATATATATTTTGTATCTGTCCAAATTGTATTGGAATTAAAGAAGCAATATTGACCCAGCCTAATATTGGTTACTTCCCAATAAACATTTAGGCTTGAGCTCAACTTGAGGTTAAGTTGAGAACTAAGGTATTTCTCAAACCTTCAACGTGGTTTCTCAAGTGCATCTCAAGTTGAGAATCATAGCGTTCTCAACAAAAAGGGCATTTTTTTTTATGGCAATAATTATGATTCTCAAGTTGAGAAAAAGTTAGTTCTCAACTTGATATCAAATGTGATTCTCCAATTGGTCTCAAACGTTTAGTAGCAGTACTGAAATAAAAATCGAAAATATATTTTCTTCCTTTTGAATTTAAAACACCGTGAATAAAAGTATGTAAATTCATTATACTCGTACTTTACTGCTTTTGATAGTCATATGAAAATACCAAAAAAAATGTGAAGAGTTGGAGAAATACGTTGGATATCAACTTGAGAACTATGAATTTCTCCAAGGTTCGAGAAATTTGGAGAAATGCGGTGGATATCAACTTGAGAACTATGAATTTCTCAAAGGTTTGAGAAATATTTTTTTGATGTTTGTTGGGTTATAGCATTTAGTACTGTGTACCATTAAACTTTTCTTATTTACTTCCATAAAAACTTATTTAATTTTTTCTTCTTGTCTTTGCAGGTATGTGTTGCTATTAAATCTAGATTACAAACATTTTTGGCCAGAAATTGTGGTGAGTGTAAATGCGAACATAAAAAAATAAATGAGCACAAACATACTTTCGTAGCTTTATACACACCCAGCAAGCGATTGATATACATTTGAGGATGATTTGAAATCAAGGCGCTATCTCAAATGTGAAATCTTTGAAAGTTATTTATTATTATTAATTTGGATCTCCATTTGAGAACGCGGTTAAATCTCAAGTCAATCAATGCTTATTAACCAAAAATTAGTACAACACATAATTTGCCAACTCAATTCTGAGAACGTGAATGTGAAATTAGACCCAAAAAGAATAATTTTTGCATCATTCGTTTTGTCTTCTTACCTGCCAAAATATTTTTAATATCGATTTGAAGTTAGTACTATCGTATAGGGGAATTTATCGCGTGAATTTAATTTCATCAATAGGCTGCAATGTACAACATATCGTTGAAGTAACTAAAAAATTTATGGACCTAGTAAAGGTCACATGAAAACACTTACTGACATTAAGGCAAAGACGAGACTTATGGCACTAGGAATGTATGTTGTCAAGTTCCAATTGTAATTTGATCAAGTCAGTACTATTCCTCATAGTTGAGAATTTTTTTAAATCATCAGCATACAGCAAAAAGTTTGAGAAAGAGAAACATAATTTAATATGATTTATAAACAAACCAAAGAGCAACGGCCCAATAGTACTGCCTTTTGGAATGCCCGAAGTACCAAAGAAAGAATCCGACAAGAATTGATCTACTGTAACAACACAACATCTGCGATGTAAATAAGATCTAAGCCAATTTAAAAAAATAGAATGGAATCAAGACGCAATTAAAATTTTATGTGACACTTTGTCCAAAGCATTGGAAAAGTCAATGTAAATACAATCTAATTGGGATCCAATAGAAAAAGGCGATATACAATACTCTCTACAGACAGCCAGGTTTGCGACAGTGAAGCGTCCAAGTATACAACTATGTTGGCTTGGGAAAATTATTCTTAATGATGCCTTCGAAGAGTTTCAAAATGGTAGACAGTGTAGACATTGGTCTAAAGGAGAACTGGCATTTTGCACTCAGTCACATCATAAATACCACAGAAGTCACAAAAGAGCACGTGTAAATCGTGCAAAAGGGGTTCATTGCAAACGTAATCAAAAATTCTTACAGCGCTCTTTGACAATTCGCATAAACAAACATACTTTTTATGTACGAATATGTATGTATGTATGTAAATGAGAGTTTATTACATGCGAAAGTTTTAAATTCACACACACACACATAAACTTGTACTTACATAGTATGTTACATACCAATGAGGAAATGTGTGTGTGTGATGAACGTGTGAGCAACTCATAAAAACTAATTCAATTGGTTGTCATCCACTGTCCTCGCCGCATCTTCAACTCCCCTCTCCCGCATGCCGCAAGCAGTCCGTCGTCATGCGCGCCTCATAAACTTTGGCAAATGTGAACCACCAGAAATTTCCATCGTATGCAAAATTTTTGCTCGTAAAACACAGCGCTCCTCTCTGTCCTTGCTTGAAGGTTGGTCGCGCCGCAAAAGTGTCCTATGAAATGGTATAATTATTTTGAATTCTGCAAAGCGGCGCGTCAAGCACTAACCAACTCCGGCTGGCTCCCGTTCGGTCTTGATTAGCTGTCGCCAGATTTTTCGCAATCATTCTTTAATTAGAAGAATCAATCAAAGTGAATCGATGCCTTGTGTTGGAGAAGTATTCTGATTAGCAGTATTCCTACTCAAGAGTAAATCATTGGAAAAGACTCTAAAAATCCTAAGCGGAGGCACATTTGATGTCCTTTTTATTCCACGAGGCGACTTTCAAGCCCTTTAAAGCAGCGCTGGTCCATTCCACGACTCAGAGAGTGCCATCGTTTATTCACATATTCTTGCAGTGCATCATAAAAGAATGAGTACATTACTCTATTAGGCACATCCCCAGCCGGCTAGAGGCGGAGAAAGCGCTTGAATGAAAATCTCACACACACGCACGCACACAACCTTTCGCATTGCGTATATGTACGTGTATACGAATGTCAAGCGGTTTATTCACCTTAAACCGCTATTCCTATGCAGAAGAAGAGCAATAAACAATGGCAAAACAACAGCAATAAAAATGAATAAAACTGAAAACGCAATAAACAGCACAACAAAAGGATATTTGTGCCAATGTGTGTGTGTGTGTGTGTGAGTGTGTGTTATGTGTGTGTGCTGGCGCAAACTGTTTTTGTAGTTTTTCGGTACACGAAATAGCAACGTAATAAAATGGCAATGAGGTAAAATAGGTTGCAAGCCATTTCACGTGAGAAGCGTTCGCTTAACAAAAAACAAAGCAATTTGTCCATGCTTTGAATGCAAAGCGCGCAAAGAGTCTTAGAATTTCCTAATTTCCGCAGTGCAACACCGGCGCTGCAACTGATGGCTGTGAACGGTAAATGTCGCAAACTCACACACACTTTGTTGTTGCAGATAATAAAGTTTTTAGCACTTTCTCAATGGGGCCATAGCATAAGTTACGATCAATAGCCTGCAAGAACTTGCTCTCTCTCCCTCTCTATCCCCCTCTCTCTGTGCTTCTGCACCTCCTTTCAAATGCGCAAATATTGCTAACCTGCGCGGCGTTCGTTCTGGGTGCAACGCGTTGCAGAAACTGTAAAATGACATTGGTGAGTATGTTTTTATTAAGCGAATTTATGTTGCGTATAAACAACAGCAACGACTGGCAGGCAGACAGGCAATCATCCGTCTCCGGTGACTAATTCAGTGACCTCCTCCTTGGCGAGCGAGCGAGTGAGCGAGCGAAAGCAAAAGTTTACAATTTTGAATTGTTGCGCGCACATGAACATAAAATTTCGGGGCATGCAATACGTGTTTGTGGCGCAAATGAATTGTGGCATAAAAATGAAATGCACTTAAGTGTGGCAGGCGAAACAGTCGCGACGCAGGCTATTCGGAATTGCAAAAGTAAGCATTTTCTGGCTTGAAAAGTTTTGCGAAAAGTGAGCAATTTTTAAAAGTTGGAAAGATTTGATGGAATTTCACCGTCGACGTCGCTGTAAATGCAGAGGCGAGCTGCGATGTACATCAAAGTGAGTTTGTTTATAAAAAGTAGGTAGTTTTCGTCATTTTCAGCCAACGATGGGTGTTTCCGCTGCCGTTGCGTTTTCAGTGCAATTGCATTGCATTGCGTACTTTATGGTTCTGAGAAGCATGAATGTGAACGACTAAATGGGTACATAAAAAAACTATTGGCGAAGTAATTAATGGAGAAAATTGTTCAAACGAAATATTCATATTTTTTGGAATAACTAAATAGACACTTTAAAAAATAAAAAATAATAATTCGCTTAATACGTATATTAAAATGTTGAATACGATAAACAGTTATACAAACCAGCTTACAACAAGTTTTATTTATGAATATACGAGTATGTCCAAGTACTTCGGCTTATATTTTTTTCCATGCCAACGACTGCTACTGGTATTCTTTTTGTTAAGAGGAAGATGTACTGCGAATAACTACTGGCCCATACATCAGCTAATAAACTGTCATCTGTAAAACTGTTCAAAATTGTTATTTATTTTTAAGTGAAAGGAAATAGAGATTTTGCTAGTTTCGCTCTCGATATCGCAAAGGCATTCATTCTAATTTTAAATTTTTGTGATTTTTTTTTAAATATTTTTAACTATGTTTTTATTATTTTTGAATTTTTTTTTTTAATCCTCATGACGAGGAGGCTTATTTGCATTTTTCTTTGACTTTGCAGCTTTTACAAGTGTTGACAAAGCCAGCCACATAATCTTTGATTTAACTTTCTGTTGTTCGATGATTGTTAATAAACTTTTCACTTAAATTGACTGTTTGAAAATATAATTCCACCCTTTACTAAGTAATGAAAATACCAATATTGCTTACAATTCAATTTATTTTATTAATAAATTGCACTCGGTTTGGCTTGAACATGAAATAAAATATTCTCTTCGCCGATCAATCGCAAAAATATCAATTCATTAAAATGCTGAGGTGATGGACGATTCCTTTACTGGTTAGCAATAAGGCTGACATGGGAGAACAGCCACCTTTTACGCTGCACGAAGGTCAAATATTGATATTCAAATTTTAATTATTATATATAAGTAATATTATAAGTAATAAACGCAGTTATGTCGGCAGTCATTCGCATTTTGCTGTAAGAAGTAGCCTGTAATTGCAGCTCACAGCTGCAAAATCAAAAATGAATCATCATCAACGATCTTTCGAGGTTCATCAACTTCCTTAGTATTTTAGTAAACGGCGATTTTCTACTGAAGCCTCGAAGACCTTTCACACTGAGACTGTCTGACTGACTGTCTAACTGGTATGAATTACCTTCATTAATTACCAGATAATGAGCTAGTACGTTTTTTGGCTTTTCACTACAGGGATATGGGATATGTATTTATATACCATATCTAAGTTGATGGGAGTGTGTGTGTGCTACAAATTACTTCGCACATGGCACCATGTGAATTAAGTCAAGTCGTAAGTTACACATTTCGATAAAGAAAAGCTGAAGAAGTAAGAAATAAAAAAACGCAAAAAAAAACAACAAAATACATTTTATTTTACAAAAGTGTACTGCGCAAAAGTAAATTCAGTAAAACCGAGGAACATACATATTTTCATTTACACCCAGCAAACATTTTAGTTTTGTAGCGGACTATATGTATTCATACATACATACATATGTTAGCTAGATTCGAAATCAAAAAATCAAATTAATATGTTTGAAATGAATTGAAAACCATCACGTTCTAAATATTTATTGGTATTTTATCATAAATTGGTTACTTCTCAATTTATTCTCTGCCATTTGAGTAAGTAAAGCTTCTTCCAAAAAGTTACTCGTAATTAATATTTTTGTTTGCAATACTGGCGGAGTTTGAAATTTTGCTTGCTGGTCATAAGCGAAGAAAACAAAGAATAGTTCACACACACACACATCTTCACCGCTTTGTGATGATAGACTTGAGGATTACAGTGCGGCCCTTAAGTTTTAAATAGGCCTCCGTTGTTTATCGGCTGTTGGTTCCTTTGTATGCGTGCGCGTGCGAGTGTATGCTTGTGCGGCATGTGTGCCATTTAAAATGAAAAATTAAGCAGAAAACAGAATTTGCGTCCCTTCTCCAGCCATTGTATTTTTTCTTTAGTTTCCTTGCATGCATTTCATTGCGAAACGATTCGCAGAGGCCACAAAAAGTATGCATTTTTAGGGTTTACAAGCACGGAGGACACACGTGGTGGCATATACAGAAATTATAATGACAGCAAACAAGCTCAAAAAATGCAAAGATTTTTATATTTAAAAAAAATATTTTTTTTTTAAATCGAAGAGAAAAAGGTAATCGAGAAGATTATTTAGGATCAAATCCACATTCATGTGGTGAACATTTTTCTCGGTCTGTTAAAGTTTTTTTTTTATAAAATAAATGCTAAAATTATTACAATATTTGAAATTGAAATTAAAATTAATGTTATAATACTGTGTGGATAGTACGTAAGTAATGATATGAATCAACTTTTAAAGGCTAACTTAACTAGTATGCAAATCGATAATTATTCTATACTAAAGTCTCATAGTTATACAAATTGTTCATTGTGCATAGAAATGGCACTTGCCGGCCGCCAAAGTGTCGTTCGGTTGACGCAGACATATCTAAATTTCCCTTAAAATATCACGGGCGCCCTCGAGTCAGAGCTCATCATAGTAATAACTCGTAACTTGAATTTATTTCGCGTCACAATGGTAAAGTTTTGAAGGCAAAAGTTGTATCTTCACATACTTCTTGTACATACATACTTATGTATATATTGTTGTAAAGTTCTCCATTGCAACGCATACAATCTAAATCTAAATAATTTGTTTGCTTGCACAAATCATCAAGTGAATTGCCGCACGTCTTGGTTACGACCAAAACGCAAATCCGACTAAGAATGACTGACTGAAGAGACTCAGAAAGGAAGAAAAAGGAATATCTGAATAGCGCGGCACCTAGTAAAAGTAAGATGAATTTAAATGGGCGCTGATAAATCTGCAAAGCGCCGAATGCTGCTGGTGATTCTTGCATTGTGCCACCCACTTGGCGACACGCACAACAAGATAAGCAAATGACCGTCAAACGCGCGGCCAACCGGAGGCAGTGAAGAAGGGCCATCTAGTGCTGGCAAAACATTTCTGTGCGCCAACAACATTTCACAAAATTCGAGCATTGTGACGGCGATTGTTGGCAGCGAATCATATTCTCCATCGCTCACCAGTGAGAGTAGTTTGGCGAAATGAAAAATTTGCGTTTTCGTCAGTTGGCCCCTTCCGAGCAAAAGCCACTTCATCAATGCCTTGCTTTTGTGTAGTTTAACTGTTTCTTTTCTCGTTTATTGCAAGTGTTAAAAAATTGTATGTTAAACATTTTCGAGAACTTCGTTCGCGCTGTAAAACTTACACTTTGTGGCATGACTTTTGGCTGCCCCATACGCCGCTCTCCTCCCAACCGATGAATGATTTCCGTATTTTCTTTGCCGCTTCACACTTTTCATTTAACTCCGCAGGGCTCTGGCAAGCGGGCGGGGAAGTAAATGCAGTTCGCATTGTGGTCTTCGAAAATGTGCGAGCTCGTTGGGGCTGGCAACCATGCACTCCCATCTGCCAGGCGCGCTTGCCATCGACGCCACCAGCACAGCCAACTATCGTGCATTGTGGTTGGTGTCCGCTGCTGTCTGTCTGTCTGCTTGTCTCGTTCACTTTTCAAGATTAGTCTTTGATAAAGTGCATTTCAAGTTAATGCAAATGACAGCATGCCACAGAGACACCTACACCAACACCCAACATCCAATCCAACACCTACACCAGAAACTACATCGACGACTACAAACTCTTAGTTCATGAAAAAAAAAAAAAACAAACAGCGGATACTTTGCAGAAGTTGGCTTCTTTTCGCAAACATATTTTCCGTTGTTTCGTTTGGTTTTCCAAACTATTTTGTTGGCTTTTAAAATGCGTATTGGTGCTCAAATGTGTCTTCTTCGGAAAGTTCACATTCAAAACTTTGGAACGCAAAAGACAAGCACTGAATAGAGAGTTCTTACAAACAGGAAAGTGGAACTATCAGGCAACCCCTTCGGATGTTCGTAAATCTCAGTTGAATAAAGTGAAAAATATTGCCCATTAATGTAGAAAAATTAATCCAATCCGGCTACCATTTCTACTGACCAATTTCCCGCTTTTCGCCACTAATTGCTTTGTAATTCTGGCCTGGCAACCGCCTCTTTCTACACAACGTACATTTTGTGAATATTTTTAATTTTTAATTATATTGCCATTGCCGACTGAGCGAAAGGGTTGTAACGTTATTGATCGGGTATACAAAATGAAAGCTCCATAGCGACGCAATAACACAAAGGGACGGCGTAAATGTCAATGAGATTTTTTGCGTGGACCATAATGTCGATGGCGACGGATGAGTGAATATGTATGCAGATGCATTGGCGGATTAATTTTTATCATTTTCATTGCTTTCATTCAATATCATATCTGCCCTTCCTTCCGTTCACCGGTTGCGTTTGCAATATGATTTAACTATTCATGAAAAAGAAAGCCTTCTTAATTGAGCTTCGCAGGGATTATGTTTTACACTAAATTGTTTAAGCTGCAGAAAACGTGGGTTGTGCGGCGAAATTAAATTACCATTGCTTGTATTTTATGTATATTGAAAATCCACTAGAAAAATTATTGGCGCATAAAAGTCTCGACTCTAACGTCTTTTGTATTTAAAATTTAAACACATAAATAGCAAGGAATGTGTTTCTGCACTTTTTAACTTTTTAGAAAATTTACATTCACTTTGTTGGTTTGCACGGTCTTCCAACTAGAAAAATAAATCATAGTAAGCTTCTGGCAGCGTTGCAATTCATTGGGATTAATATGCGAAAGCCATTTGAAAGGGTTAAAAAACGGCTAAGTAGACATTAATGGGATACGTGGTGCATGAGAAATGGGAATGTATGTAGTCTCTTTGGTTGCAGCGTAATTACATAAAGCTGCAATAAAAAGTGGCAAGCAAAAGAAACTTCATAAATTTTAATGGCGCGAGATTATAAGGGTTCAGGCGCAGGTAAAAAAAATAAATTATTTTATAAAATTGTATATGCATTTTATTCGTCATCTTTTTTATCTCTCTCTTTTTTCTGCCACATTTGTTCGCCAAATATCTTTATGGCGCTTAATGACAGCGCCAATTTAAGGCTTCACAGTTCCAAAAAAAAAAACAAATGTTAACCATTAAAGAGTTTTTATAATGGTTTGGCAACTGCATACGCTTTCAAATTTTGCATGTGGCTACTATAACGAATCAGTAATGCCTATCTGGTTACCAACAGATATGCAATCGCACTCGGTTTTTTTTTTGTTTTTTATTTAATAAATTTAATAAAAAATAATAAGCACAAACGATTTATGGCGCAACGAGAAGAAAAACCAAATTGATATGATTAACATGAATAAGGCTTCTGCTCCTGCTGTTGTTTATTTCTGCTCGTTTCACGCTTCTGCCGTTTTGGCATTAAATTGGCGCATTGCTGCTGGTGGCACGTTGCAAGTGCAAATAGCAAGCAGCCGACGCGATTTGGCCTTATGCTGTAATCGTCTGCTTTTCGTTGGCTCGCTCCGGCGGCACATATTGAATTACCGATATTCTTCAAAATGCATGCGCTGTATTGAATTCGTTGGCATCGCACTGGACAAAGTTTTTGCGTTGCGTCATTTATTTCTTTTCAGCCCGCCGAGCGATCGAACAAGCGAGCCTTGGATAAACTGTGGCGATAATGAGCCCTTTTGAGCGGCGGCTTTCATTCCCCCTTCACCCACCCTATTTTGATGTTCTCTTGTTAGTACTCGTACTGTGGAAATAGCTCGCCACGCTGCAACACAATTGCCATTGTTTTCACCTTAAATAAAAACCAAAACAATGGGCAACGAAAAAAATATCGAACTACTTTTCTTTGCTGCCGCTTTGCTTTCTTCGTGTTTTCTTTGTTTCGCGTACGCCTCCCATCTGCATCTCCTCCCTCCTCTCCTCAAGGTCCTTTTCCGCATAAATTTGATGTGAAATTCCCCTCGTCCTCGCAGCTTGCTGCTGTTCGATCGGAGATATCGTTTTACCTGCGACTCAGGTAGACGACGGGTTCGCTCGCGCATGTCGCAATCGTATTACAAACTCGCAATCTTATCAGATTACGTAACGTGACATAATTAATTTCCATTCAGTGGCACTCAAATTCACCCACGGTAAGAAAAACATTCGACTGAGTATAAATGATTCCTTCGTATTGAGGCTGTTGGATTCCCTCTGCGTTTCTTTCTTTCGTTTTTTTGCCTTTTCTACTTTTGTTTTATATAACAGCAATCGCTTAACGATTTGGATTATCTGTGTTGTTATTGAAGTTTGTACGGTTTGCATTTTCAAATAAGTAGCCTTTAATTCGAATAGTCAACATCTTCGGCTTTTATCTAAAGTGAAGATTCGTGGGATTCTGCGAGAACGTTTGTCCTAAACTTCCCATCTTAGATCAGTCATTATCTTCTGTACTAAGTATAACGTTCTGACGACGGCTCCTTTGTAAAAGTAAACAAATCACCGCTAATGTGAGAACATAATAATAATAAAAATAATAATAATAATAATAATAATAATTTGGCGCTTACACTGTATAGCTTAGTGTTGGGCCGAGCTTCTCCTAGCATTTGTGGTGTGTGTCTTAATATTATACCATAAATGGAGGGACCTACAATTTTGTGCCGACTCCGAATGGCAGATGTATTTAATGAGAAGCTTTTTCATGGCAGAAATACCCTCGGCGGTTTGCCATTGCCTGCCGAGGGGGGACCGCTGTTAGAAAAAACTTATTCTATGATTAAGATTTTGCTTGCCCTGACTGAGATTCGAACCTCGAATTCACCGGCATATCGAGTTATATCACGCACCGCTACCAACTCGACCACAGCGGCCAAAATATGAGAACATAAAAAGTAAAAATCTCATAATTTCAGAAAATGGCTTCTTTAAATGAAAAGCTCACTCTAACTTTGAACGACCGGATGCGCCTTAAAATTTTCGGGCGACATTTCATTCGACTATCCCGAAGAAGTCCCTGAAATATATAAAGAGAGCGCTTGGTGCCCAATTAAAAAAATTTCAAATTAGCGAGAGTCACAATTTTAGACCAGTTGGCATTCATTAGTTTCAAAATAAAGCCTCTAGTCTCAAAATTGTGACCTGGTGATGAGCAGGTCACAAAGAATTCAAATAAAAACACAAGACAAAAACGTGGAAGCGAGGAAAAGCAATAATCTCTAGCTCATTTTGAGACTTGAGATGATACCAAGTTACTGAATTTGCGCATTAGAGATATTTATCTTCCGTAAATCGCGCTTCGTGAAAACAAAACTCAGTTTTTTCTTACAACCGCAAGTTGTATTTTTACTTTGCCTTACTTGCCCTCAGACGATTTTGATCTGTTTTACTTTTTTAGTGCGTACTTGTTGATAGCCACACGTGAAAGTTTTATTTTGTGAAGATTATCTTGCGGCATATCTGAACATATTTCCAAAAAAATTGGTAACGACTATGTGTTCGTTTCGGAATTAACTACTACATCAAAACCCCAGGTCGTGGTGTTATTTATTCGTGAATGCACCTTAATGACATCGATTCAGAGTATCTCAAAAATTACATGTAAATATCTTGACAAGAAAGTAGATGTGTTTTTTCCATGCCCTTTTTTTTTCATTGGAAAGCAACGCAGCAATTTTGTGCTTATCATTCAGCTAAAAATCTTGAGTGAAAGTTGTCTCTTTTTTTGTATTCTTGTCACTAAATTTGTGTGGCTCCTAAAACTACCTGGAATAGGTAAATTTGCTGCACAAATACAAATGACCTCAGCATGGTGATGTGTATGTACCGATGGGAGTGTTTGTGTGTGTGTATGTAAGCTCGTAGGTACAAGCCTAAACAAGATATTACAAATTTCCTAATAAATTGCGTCCACAACGATGTACTCGTAGTCAGTCTTCTCTAGTCTATCAAGAATTTACATACGAGATATGATTTTGGATTTTTTTCTCTGAAACAAATTGCCGTTGGTTAAAGCGTAGATGCATGTCCACGTGCAAGCAGTCACCAAATACCATTTAAATCAAAGCAATATTTATTATAATTACCCAAATATGTACGTTTGTTTAATACGAATACGTTTTAGTCCAAAAGCTGCTCCTGCTCGATCTGATTGCACTTCGAAGTGCACACTCACAATCATTTACATTCTGTTCACAAATTATAGCACAAACACATATTGACACATTGGGACAATTTATTCAACTCCAATTTTGTCAAATTATTTTTCAATTAACACATCGTTAATTCTCTAACAAACACCATTAAAAACCAAATTTAAAATTTTTTAAAAAATGTAGAAACATTTATCAAAATTACGACCTGTTAAAAATAATGTTTTTAGAAAATTTTAAGGTGTACAGATATGTAGTTCATTCAATTTTAGTATAACAAAGTGCAAGTTTCTAGTGGCTACGAATTATCGTTGATTCTTGAAAATTTTTTTACTGACGCTATTTTGCAATTCCCTCCATAAAAAAATAATGGCGGTTTTGCGTTGTATGGAGGAAACTAACAGTAAAAAAATTGTTTAAAAAATGTATGTTTATGATTTTTCCTTGAGCATGAACTTTATTTTACTTTAGAAATACTTCTAACTAATTAGAAGAAAAAGAAAGTGCCGAAATTTGACAATATTTGGTTGTGTTATAATTAGTGAACAGAGTATATACGAGTGCATATATACGTATGTATGTATGTATGTATGTATGTAAGTATGTGTGCATTTGTATTCAGGCAGGCCTTTCATTCAGTTTAGTTCAATGGCTTTGCAGTTGTTGCTCTCTCCTCTCTTCTCGGCTTATAAATAACATTAAAAATAAGTAAATTTATATTTTATTACATTTATCAAGCAAATTGTGTCGGATTCGTTGTTCTGTCACGCGCGTGCCCAAAAAAATGCCAGCGCGGCTTTGCAGCAACAACAACCTCTTCAAGCAATTAAATTAAATAAAAATAAAAACGCTACAGTTTCGATTCGCCACTTTTGTATGAGCAACGAGCTGCGAGCCATCTTATATACTATATATGTACATACATACATATAATGACAATAAACGAATTCATATGTATATAAATGTACAAATTTTCTAAACTTTACTGTAAATTCATCTAGCTAAATCTTGAATTTTTAATTGTCGAATCAATCGCGGTGTTACTATCTGAAATCGTGGTCTTTTGAATACAATTCACTGCTAATATCATTTAGAAACGGACTTAAAACCTGAAACAATTTGTTTTATTTTAGGGAGCACGAAATGTCAGTAAATATTTTAATAATCAGACTATAATATTTTATATTCTAATATCAATTGTTAATCCGATTCCAAAGGAATTTGAGTGAGTGACAGCGAGGATGTAGCTAGGTGTCGCTAGAGGCGCGTCATTTCGAAAGGGTCAATGGCGTAATCGAGATTTCCATTCGAAGTATCTCTGCCTCAGTGCCACGCAGCGGTGGATTGGGGCACAACTTTTCCGCAACATTGTTTTAAAACTCAAGGCTTGTTCAACCTTATCTTAACCACGAGTAAGTATGTATGTATGTATGTATGTATGTAAGTACGTAAATACATACGTCCATGTATAAACAGGAAATCGCCAATACGCAGTTACTCAAATGGAAAGAGTATTAATTTTTTTTAGATTTTTGGTTTGACTAACATTCATAATTACCCTTCAGAGGCGATAATAGCGAATTCTGCTGGGTGTGTGTGTGTGTGTCATTTATTGCATATTATTCAAGTATATTTGATTCGAATTACGTACTGGGTCGGTGGTTATTGAGTCAGTAGTAAATGTAATTAATTGTTGTAATCATTAAAATTTAAAGAAGCTTAAAATGCTATGCACTACAATGTTGCATAGACGCTTTTAAATACCATAAACATACAGACACACATGCATTTATTGTTCATACTTTAATTTTATGTGCACTTTGGCAACTAGAGATGACTGTAAATTACGCTTAGTGAATTGGAATGACTACTTCATGGCGCTTATATGTTTGTATTGCAGAAGTGCATATTAATGCGCTGATTTGTGAAAGTGTGTAGTCGAGATTTTATAGCTGAGCTGCGGTGGCGGTGTATCGCATTGGCTGCGGTCATGATTTTATGAGGCGCGGTGCGTGACTCTTGGCGAATTGTTGCTGCCATTTCACATCAACTACAAACCTTGGAAATGTTATTAAACAAATACTAAAAATGTACTATAATAAAATCGGCGACTGATTCTTATTGCGTCGTAAGTAATAGTAGCAGGAAGTGAAAAAACGTGAAACAGCACAATCGTGAAATGCACCAATTCACAAAATTGTTATTCGTTTGCGTTAAAAAAAAATTTTTTGATATATAATTTTCTTTATAAGTTTTTCGCAAACATAACATTGAAATGTCACATAGCATGGGCGGCGAGACGCGCGCCTTGCACCGATAAAAATATTAATTTCTTCGAACGGATACGTTCGACGCGTTGCTACTAATTGGGCAAAATCGGTGCGCGCTCTTCTCTAATCAAGCACATTTTCAAAGCAAAAATCAGTAAACTGCATTAACTATGGTTTGCAACGCATGCAGATGCCACTAAATGCAATACTATAACCAATTGATAGCGACGCGCGGCGCGACTCGGCGGGGCTGCCCAAATAGAAGCGCCGTGCTGTGTTGCCTTGCGTCGCACAACTCAAAATTATAATTACATAGATGCATACATAAATTTAAACGGCACAAAATGCATTTTTACTTCATACTTGAACTCGCTGCGCACTGCAACAACTGCGCTCCGTCTGTTAGTAACCAAATACAACCGGCGCGTCGCTCTGCTGCCTCGCACCGCATGCAATAACGCGCACGTCTCTCGCTTATGCGCTAACGTTCGTGGGCCGCCGCGTCGTATCAACCGCCTAGAGTTCATCGCTCCAATTCAATGATAGTTGGTTGGCGCGTTTGTGCGCCTTCTCTGCTGGGCTCACACTTACGCACGCACACTCGCGCACACACACATCAGCCGCTGGCCCACTTGGCTGGTGAAGCTGCTGCTTCGTACGTCGTGCGCCGTGTGCCGTGCGCTGCGCCATTCGCCACACATATTATTTACTCGCTTGCGCTTTGTCTTCGGCGCTGCGCTCAGTTCGTTTGCTTTTATCGCTTTGCATAATATTAGCAACAATATTTGCGTAAAAATAAATGAAAAGTGCCCAACTATCCACAACTGCAATTCGCAACTACCGCCACCACCAACCGCCAGCCGCTACCCGTTGCGCTATGTCGCTATGTCGCTGTGTCGCTGTGTCTGCCCGTCTGACATTCTGTCCGCTTGGCCGCTTTCGTATGCCTCTGTGTGTGTGTGTGTGTGTGTGTTTTGTTGTTTGTGCATTTTAGCAACGCTTCGAATGCAAATATGCATTGCCACTGTAGGCGTTTTTGATGAATCAAACAAATTTGTGAGCAACGCATTAGGCGCGATTCAGTTAAAATTCGTGATTTACAGGACTGTTTCGAGTATTTGGGACTATACTTCTCTGATTTCGGGAATATTTTGTGATTTTCAAAAGAAAGGATATCTTTTATTTGCATTGCTTAGCTAAGAGGTGGTGACGTGAGTTTAGGTGAGTTAAAATGAATTGAGACAAATTGCGGTGTGGTGAGATGAGTTGAGGTAAATTAAGTTTGTGCGATTGCAAGACAATGTGTTAATTGCTTTTGCTCTTTTGTATGTTTTTTAGCCATCTACTAAATACTTTGGAGGGCTATTTTAAACTAGCTCCGAAATTATAGCGAGCTAGTCCAGAAAAAGACATTAAATGATTTCGGAATCGGACTAGCAATGTTGCTAAAACAGCTACTTGTATTTCTTTTTCATTTGTACTAGTTTTGACTTGGTACTTGTAACTTGTAACTTGTAACTTGGTAACTGATCTTAATTTTCTTAACTCAATTGTTCGCTTTATTTTCAGTAGTTTTCATTTCATTTCAATTCACATCATTTTAATTTTATCGATTATTTTCTGATCACTCTCCTTGCTTGCAAATATTTTGTGCAACTAACCCACTGTGCGCCCACTCGTGTTGCGCTGCTGTGACACTGCACTTTTGCATTGATTGCGGCCACAAAATACAGCTACAAAAATAAGCTGCTCTCATTGTTCTTGTTGCTACTACTCCTGGACACCCGCTGGCGTTGGGCATAACAACACATTTTCCCCTTTTTTTTCATTCTCATTTCGCTATAATTTGTGTTTCGCGTTTTGCTACTGTGTGTGTGAGTGTGTGTGTGTATGGGTAAAATATTGTAAGGCGTGAATTATGGCAGCTGATAACTAGTATGCAGTAAATAGGTACAAGCAATTACAGGTAAATGCGCCTGTCTATCAGAGAGCTTTAGTTAATTGCACCAAATACTTCATTTGCTTGCTTTTAATTGCAAATTCATTTTCTAATTGATTTCACATTTTCTACTTTTCTACTCCGCTACATTGATCAATAAAACAAAAGGCAATGCATTTTTTAATTGATTTGATTATCTTTCATCATAATTTGATTGGCTTGCTGTTGCGCTATCTTTTATTGCTTTATTTATTGCTTTTGCAATGGTCCAGCGATCATAAGCAGTCATAAGTTGGCGATTATAAAGAGTTGTCAACACTTTTATTACCAATTACCGCAATGTTGCCAATGTAGCAATTGCGTTGCTGCCAAGAGTGTTCACCATTCTGGCGCTTCGCTGAATGAGCGCTCATCCAACCTTTCGCTATCACAAACTTTGCCCGCCAACCAACCACTCCTTTACATTGTGCGTTTGTGTCAAAGCGATTACCGGCAATCTCGTTTGCTCGCTGCCCATTGATAATTAAGTTCACGGCAAATGTTCTCACCGCAACTGCAACACAACTTCGACACAGAAATAATAAACAGCATAGAAATATTGCATCGGCAGTGTCCAAATCTTTTTCTTTACACACGTCCACATCAAATCCAAAATTTGTCCGCGCTCACATGCAATAACAACAACAATCACATGCACAACATTACTGCATTTCCATTTTGTACCGACCAACTCTGTTCGCGTTCCGCCGCCACTTTTATTGCGCAATTTACTTGAAGCAGCAGCGATTTCCTTTTGAGCTGCTGGCGCTGAGTGAGTTAATCATCGCGCGCAATCTAAGCGAATGTTTTCTTGGGATTAGAACACTCGTTTGAGTGAGTTTTAGTAACTGCGTTTAAGTACTCATGCGATAATTGTTCGCATCATTGCCAGCCATTGAGTAAATCTGTTGAATTTCGCACGCTGCAGACTCTAATCCAATTTGCAGACAACATCTGCCAATCGCGCGACATGTGGCAGCGGCATTTGCCATTCTTCGATTTAATTGGACTTCGGCGCTAATTTACTTTATGTTTCTAATTAAAACTTAAATTTGCGTGCGTTTGGTTATTTGTTTCAAAATTGTTGAATGGTCCATGCCCAACTTTAAGCGCTACAGGCAAGACATTGTCATTATTAAGTATTCAAATATAAAATGTGGAAGAATATCTAATCAGAAAGCTTTATTAAATCTCCATATTAACCATTCAGCTCTTTGTTGGTGTGTTCGCATTACTTTCCTTTCTAACCATTAATAAATAGCCGTTTTATGTTATACTCGTAGCCCGCGCACCCTGTTTTACGTGAACGTGAAACGTCTGTATAATTGTACGATGTTTTGAAATATAAAGATGTCTACATAAGAATAAATTTATAAATTGCGTTTATAGCGTCAACAGAAAATTTCATTTTTCATTACACAAAAACACATTTTCTGAAAATCCCGCCTCCAGCGGCTTCTAGCGGTTGCACTTCTCACTCCAATATTTCCCCTCGTATTTGGAGTATACATTTCTAATATTAAATGTCTGATAATAATAATAATAATAATAATAATTAAAGGCACGATATGATTAACAATTTCCACTAATTCCTTGTCAAATTTGGTCCGGCTTTGTGATTTCTTGAGGTGAATTTAATCCTTTTTTTTACATAAAAGTTCCTTAATGGCATGACATCCCTCTAGCCCAAAGTAAGAACGGTCTATTTTGCGCTTGCGGGAGCTCAGTTTCCTCTTCCTCATAATTCTTATCTTTACCAGATTATTGCGAGTCTCCTCCGTCTTTACTGCTCTCTTAACAAAAAATGTTAAATGAAAAGCAAAAGAGGAAATAATGCGGTCAGAGGTGAATATTTCCGGATGCGTTTTTATACGAGTACACCCATACAAAGCTACTTAACTCACAAGCAATCACTTCACTTCAATATAATTCCGTTAATGCGTTCTAATCAACTCTTTAATATGATAGCACAACGCAATCTTCTTGGTGGGTGAACATCAGAAATTATTACGAGTGCGAGGAGTTCTCCAGAAGTTATCGAAAGTAAAATTATAGTCGCGTCGCTATTATCATTCTCATCGCCACCCAATCATCTCATCCACAGAGTCAATGCTGATTGAGTTTAAGTAGAGACAACAGCAAAATTCTATATGAAAATATGTTTGTGATTATGAACGTATGCAAAAAAAAAATGGATTCAATAGCAGAGCGAGCAATATTTAAATGTATAGTATAACCGATGAACGAATAGCCAAATAGACAACAACCCACCGAATACACAAACTATTGCGAATTGTGGCAAACGAAGGAGGGAGTGGACGTGCGGGCGAGTGGACAGCCGACATCGGACTTTGAATGGACAAGCCCCGATGGATATACGCAAGCACACTTAGTGAATGGCAACAGCTGAAAAACAGCAAAAGTCAGCGGCGCAATGGGGTGGAGCGAGCGCGTGGTGGAGCAAGACGCCGCCGCGTGGCAACATGTTGCATGCATGCAAATATGCAAATGTGTGCATTTGTATGCGCTAAGCAGTTGCAAACAACGCACGACCAAACGAGTACATACAAACACACACAAAAAAAAAAGAGAGAGCGAAAAAATAGACGAAAAAAGAAAAGAGTGGCAAACGTTGTGAATGGGCAGCAAAGCGGCGCAGTCCAACTGTTGCTATTCGCCGCCTGCCACATTTGCTGTCGCCGCTATTGCTTGCTGCTACTGTTCTTGCTGCCGATTGCCGATTGCCGGTTGGTGCTCAGCTTTAGAGGTTTGCAATTATTGTCGCTGACTGTCGGCTGGTGCATTGACCGGCGCTGGCTGCAGCCGTCCACGGTGGCGTCGGCGAAAATGCAAAAATTGGTTATTGGCAACAGCGGCCGCGGCGGTGGCGGTGACTGTGGCGATGGCGGCAGGAGCGACAACTAACAACGACTGCCGACTGTTAGGCAGTCAACCGACCAATTGCTGATTTCTAGCTGCCGATAGTGCTCTCATTGTAGTTGTTTTTGTTGTTGTTGTTGTTGTTGCTGTTGTTGTTGTTACCTTTGTTGCTGGTCAATAGAATTGTGATTGCGATAGGTCTGGGGCATTTCCAGCCGCGCTGAGTCGAACTGAGCTTGAGTTGTCGGGCGCGCGCACACCAACGCAATTCCTTTTGTTGTTATATTTGTTTCTATTCTTAATTGCTGAGTTGCCAGCGTTAAAAGCTGTTTTTGAACTATTACAACTTGTTGTTCTTGCTGTTGTTGTTGTTCTTGCAATTTGCCTTTATTTGCATTGCCGCTTCTTCTGCCCTTCTACTCGCGATCACGCCGCCAACACGTTTGCTCAATGTCTATCGCTGATGTGTGCCGCACATTTCGTTTGTTTGTTTGTTTGCTTGTTTGTTTGCTTGCTTGCGAGGATTGCTGCTGCTCCCACTGTCCCCGCTGCCTCGTCAAAACATTCGAAGCAGATGTGTCGAAAGTGTTTGCATATTGTTCTGTTCGCTGCGATTAGGCAGGCGCTTGGCTTGTATTGTTGGTGTTTTAATTTCGCTTGTACTTGCCTCCGCTGTAATGTGAGTAGGTTGTTGTGGCTTGTGCAGCAGCAAGTTTAATGACCGCCTACAAGGCCCCCCTCTTTGTATGTATGTGTGTATACACGAGCAACAGCAACAAAAACAAGCCAACCACAGCAGCAGCCACAACAGCAACGAAGCAAACATCATAATTCATTACTTGCATTTTATGCTCCGTGCGCCGGCGCCCGCCTATCGTCAACATCGCGTTACAAGCTGTAATTGCATTTTTTTCAATAACCAATTCGAATTCGTTAAATTGTAATAGTTAGTAGGACCATATAGAAGCCAACGGAAGCGGAGTTAAGCAATGGAATCTATCGATTCTCCGGCAATGACTCACGAATCCCCACAAAAATGTTTGAATGAAATGTAAGAACTCTAAGAAAGAATGCTGCGGATGCATCGGTTGGTTGTGACTTTTCTTTTTGCTTTCCTCACCCCTAACTTAAGCTAAATTTTTTATTAATATTTTTGCAAAGTTGTATGCGTCGTATTTTTACGTTGTTAATATCGACGCCTTTTTTTTGTGTATGCTGGTTGCGTTCCGATATCTGCTGGCTTCAATATTCTTGGAGCGCCTAAAGAGGAGTTTAAATATACAATATAGGTATGTGAACTATCAATTATGCATTCTATATTTTATTTAGCTTATGTACCTGCTGCATTTTTAAAGCTTTATTTTTATTAGCCATTAGCGTTAAAACCTCGAAGTGTATCGACGGGAAAAAATTGAAAACTCAACTAACTTCATTACACGTTTAGCCGCACCACAAGTATGACAATTTATTTGTATTTAGGGGGTCCTCTACTCTCTTGTTTTCGTGAAAACATAGCCAACGTAACTGTGATTATAAAGAATATTTAATTTCTGATTACAGATTACCGAGCTGGCCAGAATTTTACTTAAGCGGGACCCATGCAGCTTCAACATCAATTTAGTCAATGGCAAAACATGTACCATTAAAATGAAAAAAAAAACTTCTTAAAACCATTATGTAGCTCCTTCGCTATTTATATCCAAAAAAAACCGCTCGATTTCAGAAGTTGGGAGTAGAGGACCCCCTTAAGAATTTTTTTATTATTTTTTATTATTTCTCAAGTCAAGCTTCAAACTTTGTACAAAATTTACGAAATATAAAAAAAAAATTTCATAAAAAGTGCGAAAGACCGTCAATAAAAACCAAATTTTAAAGTCAACGGTATTTTGTAGCCGATTAACACTTGCCATTTATTGTACCCAATTGCATTAGCCACAAAACTGCAGACTAAAAGAAAATAAATTTGTTTATTTTTCCTAGAAAAATTAAAATTTTTGATTTTGTTAGAGAACGAAATGTAATTACAAAATAATGAAAACTGAACAAAAGAAAAATAAATTGAAAAAATTGCAAATGCGGTGCGGTAAGAATTTTAAGGTAGCTCACCTCCAGATAGCTGCCAATTCTCAATACAAATTCGCACTGCCCCCATCTTCTTTTCACTAATTGCTTCATAAATAATTTTTGCCATTCTCGCTGTTAGTTAAGTCATTTGGCGCAATAATAACGCGGCGACCGGTCAGTTTTACTGATTATGAATGCTTTTGTGGCGGTCAATGCAGCCTTTTGATAGCCCAGAAAAACCAGTCACGATCACAGCAAAGCAAAGCAAGGCGATTCAAGTGGAAAACTCAAGTATGCAAAAGTAACAGAATAATAAAAAAGATCTAACGCTAACCGCCAATGAAGCAAATATGAATCTCTTTGGTTGCTTTAAAGTTAATATTTTTAAATTCAGGTTCATGCCATTGCAGCTGCATTTTCAGTAATCATCACACACACTCTAACAAACATAACAGAAAAAAAGAGTAGTAAATTCGGCTGAGTTGCGTGCGGAATTTTGTAACTCTCTGCAGTAACGAATTTTATTTGTTTTTGCATATGTCTTTGGCACTCAACGTTTGTCGAAAATCGCAGCTGCCATCGGCCTACATGACGAGCAGCAACATTTTACAACGCTCAGCAAACATTTAGCAACAAATTGCGCTTTTATTGCCACTCACGAAATAGCCAACATAAAAAAGTCAATAAAATTAGTAGCTCAATTTGAGACTGGCACTGGGATTTAATCGATACTGAATTGAGTATTTAATATCAAATGAGAAGGAGCATCAAGGGGAACTTCTAATGTTGGAATTTTTGGAAAAGATTTAAATTAATTTCCTCGAACTTGTAAATGGAGTGTTCAGCTGTTGAAATTTTACTCGTTTGCCTCCATATATAATAATGGGTGTTTTTTTTTTTACTTTTTTCGCAGTTGGTCCTTTTGACAGCTGTTACTTGATTTATACTCAGTTTGGTTTGCCATTTCAAGACGCCTTGGAAGAGAATACTCGGCGCGTTACTACTGACATATGGCCCCAAATGCTGCGAAAAGTGGTCGAAAATTGGGCCTCTCGGCGGAAATTTATTCGAGCCAGCCGCGGCGGTAACTTGCCCGAAATCATTTTTAAAACATAATGGCAAACCCTTCTCTTTATAATAAACCTAAATTCTTGGCCATAGCATTAAATTATATGTCTAAGAAATCACCCTTTATAGACATAATTTATTTTTATATGGAAGCAAGCCGCTTTATTATTGTGCTAAAATTGAATTTTGCCACACTTCTAAGAGAAGAAGAGTTCGAAATTCGTATGAAAATTTGTGGAATGTTGTTTTTTTTTACTTTTCAAAAGCGGGGATCTTAGCTTTATAAGATTTTTGTTGCTGAATAAACTTTGAAACAATTGGAAGATATAAAAAATACATAGACGAACATTAGAGGCAAACAATATAATTTTTTGAATTTAGTTGCATTTTGAGAACGCTAGTGAATTCTTTGTAAATTTTATAAGCTGCCGTGCCAACACCAAAATTTACCGCTGAATTCTTCTACTTTTTGCATTGCAAGTAATTTTTCCATCCCATTCATGCACTGTGATAATTGCTTATCAACTGAAAATCTCAACTTTTGCATTGCATTAATCATTCATTTCAGAATGGACTGGCTTTTTAATCGCTTGTGTCACTACAAATTGCCGTCTTTCAACGCCACTAAGTAAATCGATGCAAGCAAACATTTTTCAGTGCAAATATGCGCTCATTTGCTGGCGCGAGCGTACAAACCTCATTTGCATATTTGGCAAAAGGCAGCCAATAAACTTTTGTTGTGATCGAGCGCCAGCGGGGGAATTCGTTGCAAAGCGACTTAAATAACTGGCCGTCTAAGCGCTGTCTGCCGCCGTAAATCTGGCACCTACACGCACACACACATGCACACACACACTTATTCAACAAGATAAAAATTTATATTTAAATATTTGTGTCCGCCTTGTCGTCCCGCATTTGTCGGCCTGTCAGCCCACACTCGTTTCGGCGGCCCCCTGCAAGAATCCGCTAAATAAGTATTTGCTAATATTTTTCATAATTTTATATTTGAAAATGCTTTGTCGTAAATCACATTCTAATGTTGCAGACTTCAAATAAGTTTTAATAGTTGCTTGTAAATCAAATGTGCCCCGTCCGTCTCCATGCCACTGTACGAGTGTGTACAGATCCACAAATGCTTTGCTGTCAATGTGCATTGTTTTTCGTTGGCGCTGGTTTCGCTGCAGCTCTGCCATTTAATTGTGTTTTTGTTTATATAATTTGCTATTTTCTAGGTCAATACCAGTCATTAGCCTCACGGCTGCCAGCCATGTGCGTGTTTTTTTTTGTGTTTTTGCTTTGTAGACTTGCAGGCTTTTAACACCTTAGCACTGCTTTTGAATTGAGTAGACGTTGTAAGTAAGACTTTTCTTACTTGGCTCAAGTGAATTTGTAAAATTTTGTTGGTTTGTCGCGCGCGCATGCGTGTTAGCTGTCTTTAACAAATGACATTTGTTACGCGACATACATTTATACATATGTTCATTTTATATATATGTACATACTTATATGTAAATACACATAATTATAAGCAGTTATGTCAATTAATTTTTGTTTTCTGTACTCGTTTTTAATCTCTTTATAAGGCCTCTTTTACATCATCAGTCACTGTTTTGGCAATCTGTCACCAAAGAGTTTATATTTGTGCAACAATTTTTAAAACCTCAAAAAAAGTTTAGTCACACTCGAAGTGCCAAATTGTCTAAGTAAAATTTTTTAATAAAAATTATAACAAAATTTGACAGAGGATGTCGGTTAATCGACCACAAATAAAATCATTTTCAAAATGCTGGGAAAAAAACCTTTTAACCTTAAAATGCATCAAATCTTAACAGCTGCGTGGAGTTGTGCGAGATTTTAATCTTGCACTAATGACCAATAAAACCGTACTTAAAATGAGTTGAGATCAACTTCTGCTACATACGTTTATGAGGTGTTCACATGCATACACACACACACACACAAGAAGTAACCCCAAATTGCCTAACGAGCTACTGAATGTTTAGGCAAAAGCTTGTTAGCTTGCTTGGGTCATTACTTACCGATCGTGTGTGTGCGCCTAACATCAGTTGAACTGGCCGTTCATTTTGTTTTGTCTTGTTTTGTGTTTATGTTTCTATCTTCTATCTTCTACCTTTTTTCCATGTTTTACGCATTTGTTTCGCCTTTAATGTCATCATTTTTCAGCTAAAATCATGATCAGATTTTGATAGACTTAATAATTTTCCTCGAACGAGCTTAATATTTTATCAGCGAATCCCCCTCTTCCTCTCGTTTTTTTTTTATTTTTCCACTATCATAGTACTAGACGGCGACTGGTGTACATTTCTTTTACTACGAAGTGAGTTTAATCTAAACATATAATCGCACGAAAAGCCGGTATACATATTTGGGTGAATGCTCCAAACGATTTGCTTAGCTCTATCTCTGGTGTTCAAGCTTCCGCAGTGCAACTGCATCTTCAAAGAGCAGCTGGCGAGTCAGCAATTTGTATTTATCAGCTTCTTTTCAAATGCTTTGAGCTTTTTGTTCGCGTGTGTTTTTTGTCGGTGGTGGCAACATTTGTCTTCGATATGAACATCTAAGCAAATGATTAATGTATGTAAGTAAGTGTGCCTTAGAAATCGTATCGGCAGCTGGTCAGATTTGTAGTACGCACGAATGCGCCTGATAATTTTTGTAAGTAAAAAATTTGTTTTTATGGCAACACATTGCATTGTGGCATGTGGCTGAGGATTCCAGCTAGCAATGCACTTCAAATTTAGTCATTTATTTCTGCAACTTCGCTCTGCCTGATTTATGAAGTCCATTCGTTTGGTTGACACTTTTGAAAGGCTGAGATACGCGTTCCCGCTATTCATTTTCATATTTATATGGATTACATCAGCAATATATGTATTTCTGCTACTTAAACATTAGTTTCCAATAGAATCTGATCAAAGACGAAACTTTAAACGAAACCGAAATCGAAGGCGAAACAGCGGAATATCGAAGCTAAGAGTAATCTTCTTTTTCACAAACTATTATTTTGTCTATATTAAAGATGTTGTAATTAATTTTTATTGTATAAAATATGCTGCTTATGCAGAAAGAATATATTGTCTCATAAACCAGCATTTGGTTTGTAGACTTTCCTCTTCAAAAACTACTTGTAATTATTTAGATAAAAAATTTTGAATTTATTTAACGACTGCTCTATTGCATTTTTTTCGTTTGAGATAATCGCTATACGATTTAGTAGCTTATCCGTCCATGTAGAAAAATCACAAAAAAAAATGTGTGAAAAAGTAGTTTTAGTACAATAAAGTGCTGGTCTCGCTAAACCCGCAGATTTATAAGAAGTGTATTGTTGCATTTTCTGACGTTTAACAAATAAACACAATTAATTTGTATATAACAAAACAGCAAACTGGAAATAAGGAGAATATCCGAAGCTGAATTGCTGAACTAACAACGTCAGCTTAGTAATTTATTTATTTTTTTATAATAACAATTTGGCGCTTTTACTATGTAGCTCAGTGTGGAGTTGAGTCTCCTTACCATTATTGATGTACATACATTTAAATGTTGCACCAACAATGACGGAATCTGCTGTTTTATGTCGACTCTAAAAGGAAGATGCAGTTTATGATAAAAAAAAATGCACTCGGAGATTTGGCATTGCCTGCCGAAGGGCGAATGCGATTAGAAAATACTTTCTACATGTTCAGATTTTCCATGCCCGGGCTGAGTTTCGAACCGTGGATCTCAGCTGCATACTGAGTAAACAATACTTGAATGTATGTGCCAAACAAAACAAACTCTGCCTAATATCAAATTTGCGTGGCTAAAAGGCGGAACTACCACTGTGCCACCCTTTTTTTTTTATAATACTCGTATATGGTAAACAATAGTTAATCGGTAAACCGAAACCGAACCTGTGCGTTCGATCGGACTCTCGCTTCTATTTTCGACAAACTTTATTTTTATATCACTTACGCACGCGAATATCTATAAAAGTACGTGTGTATGTAGTATGTTTGTATTTACAGTCGCATTCATCATCGCATTAGCATATTAAAGCAATAATTTCCCTTTTCATTAAAAACCACAAAATAGTAACATATAATTTTGATTTTTTTTAATGTAATTTCAGGTATGTATGCTTCCACGCCAGACATCATTGTTTTAAACACCTCTGCCTTTTTCCATTGCCCAGGTCAATATGTAAGTGTGTGTGTATATTTGAAGGTAGGTAGACACTTATAAATATGAACTAGCTAATGGGTTTCCTGTCGAAAACGGTGTTAAATTGTGTATTCGAAGAAAATCTAAATGTGGCGATGGCAGCAAAGGGGTGCTACACTCGAAAAAATAAAGGGTAAAAGTCACTTCCAGTGCTTGGCTAATTCTATATTCATAGATAACATATAGTACTTGAATTGAACGGTGATCATTCAGAAATTGTCTGATTTTAAGGGAGTAGTGTAAAAAGTCTTGGCGAAAAAAAATCTAAACGATTAAACAGCCTTGTGCATTGGAACCTTAGACTCGATATGTGTACGAGTGAATAATTTCTTCCAAACCACATTAGCTTCATATATCTGAAGAATATCTTGGCCGAGTGTGAAAAAATCGTTGAAGATTAACCTAAGTTTTTTCACAGTGTTTGTTTGTTTTTCTTTTCTGTTTCTGGCCAAGGTTTGCGGCTAAGCAGCTGCATTAACTGCTACAATTAATTACATACTAATTCATATACTTTGATTTGGTGGTATTACATATGTATTTATATGATATATACATTCGAGTATGTCTATGTATCATATGTTTGTACATGTGAACCAAATCAAAATTAGCATAATATTCTCGAGAGCTTTTAATTATAGACAAAAGCGAAACAGTTTTTCTTTTTCTTTTTTTTTTTTTTTGTTAAACGCCACCGCATTATGTAAATATTGTCGGTTACTCTACGAACAAACATTCACTCAGACACACACACATAACGACAAATTGTAATGCGGAGGAGCGTGGCGCTCAAGATCAAAAGTTCAAGATAGTAAAACACCTTTTCTACTTTGATATTTTGCTAGTATGTGACTTTGGCTAAGTCGCACAAAATATTTCTGTTTTTCTTTTTGTATGTAAATAATGTTTCCTATTTATTGCGAGTCCAACCCACACTCGCCGATTTGTGGAAATCAGAAGTCCGGAAAATTTACCTGGAATTGATTTAAATGTTCTCAGTTTGCCGGTGTGTTAGTTAATTGGAGAGGTGGTACTTCTCAGGCCTTCTTCATTAGCTATTTGGTGTAATAAGAAGACCCGCATTTTGTTGCTGTTCATGTGTTGTTTGTCTGCATGCCTTTTACTTCTGTAAATAATTTCTACAAGTTCTTGGTACAAAGCGTAGAATATTTATATTAGCGTCCTTTGAATTTTCTGATTTCCCCTTCCGCACCTTCGATAATTATCTACTACAAAGCTGTAGTTCTAGATTGATTTGCTTTCGTTCAGTTAGAGGCGAGTCGCAGCTCCCAACCGGCGATTGTCGGCGACGCAGTAGATTTATCGCGCAATGTGCAATAATATGCAAAATGTAAAATTTTTATAGTCCGCACGATTTATTCATATACTCGTATGTATGTATGTATGTATGAACATACACTGATTTGCACCTTCAATCTAAACATGTACTCGCATGTACTCTACATGTACATGATGCTTTTCTATTTTATAGTTAAAAAAAAAAAGCTATCGCTTTCCTCCGTCTGTTCTCGTCTGTAAAAGTGCCATTAAATTCGTCTGGCTGACTGATTTTCTGTTATACAACTACTTATAAGTTTTACGACCAAAACTGTATTGTTTTTGTCGCGTATTCAACATCATTCCATAGTAAAAGGCTTGTATCGTAAATACATACAAACATACATACTTACCTGCAAATAATTCGCCTAGGTAAGTTTTGTTGACACCAACAAACACCTACCGGTGACCACACAAAAACCATGTCAACATCATTCGTATGTCCCAGCGAGCATTTTCAATCAGTAGCGACTTAACAGCAATTCAGCTTGGAAAAAAAAATCGAGTGAATTTTTACGAATCTAAAGCCAATCCGCAATGACTGCTATTATTTGCATACTCTTTGTTTTGTAATGCAAAATGAAAAGTTGCATACTCTTTGTTTTGTAATGCAAAATGAAAAGTAATTCTTCTTACCAAGTTACTTAATCGCTTTGGAAAAGTCAAAGCAAAAATTATCGCAAAATGTTTTTAAATTAAAACGACCCGAGTATTTGAAAAAAAATTGCCAATTTATCTTTCCAATGCTCACTAGGCATATGTACTCGTGCGAATATTACTTTGGCAGTGCTGCTAGGGTACTCGCTCAGGTCGTCTGGGGTTGCTCGTGTAGCCCGTTGATGGGTGATTGCGCACCCACTCAAGCCATTTTCGGTGTGTTTACTGTACTTTACACAATATGTAATCGAAAACAATTTTGCTGCATTTTAATGTCACATTTTTGCAAATTAACACTCCGCTTTATGGCCGATTTCTGAATGCCAAACAAAAAGTTTATTTTGAGAAATTTATTATTTTTTCATACAATACTCAGCGCATACACGATTTGCAAACATATCGCTGATCAAATGTCATAAGGCTCGAACCGACTTTTTGGGAAATAAATTTTTTCCATTTTTACTAATAAAGATCTACTGCAAACAATTTAGAGGCGTAATTTAAAACCCAACGCTGGCCTGGACCTTTTTAAACAACCTTCTGCACAGAATTTTATGTATTGAATATTTGGTTTTTTGCTTCTCTTTTAAAAATTGACAAATCTGCGAAAATATTGCACATTTGACGAAGCTCTAAGGAACGTTCCAAGTGAAAAGGAAAAGGAGACAAATTAAAAAATGTCAAAATCATGTTGATTTCACTAGGAGCTATACGTGATTGGTTATATTTCGTTAATTTTTGTTACCCTGCCTCACCAGTCATAATTATTTACACTCTGTTCACAAATTATAGCACAAACACCTTTCTCCACCTGCCCTTCAATTATTTAAAACTATTTTTTAATTAAAACATCGTTTATTCTCTAACGAAGAGCATTAAAAATAATTTAAAAAATTAAAAAAAAAACGTAGAAATCATTTAGTTATCAAAATTTTGATCTTTAAAAACAAAATTTTTATAATTTCTTTGGCTATGCAGATATGTAGTTCATTCAATTTTAACAAAGTGCAAAAAAAATAAAATCTTTTTTTTTTAATTCTAAATTTTTTAAGTCATGGTACATTTTTCATATTTTACTTGAAAATTTAGATTTTGAATTAGAAAATTAAAATAAAAATTAATTGCCCAAATCTTTCAATATGTGGTTGTGCTATAATTTGTGAAAAGAGTATGTAAATGTATTTATGTATATATGTTTTTCCATAAAGATCATTGCAATCCAATTTTTACTGAAAACGAAAGCGTATAGTAAAACTTTTACAACACTTAAAATTTCGCTTCAAAAAATAAGCTATGTACATATGTCATTTTGTATAATCGACAGTTTGTCAAGTTCGGTGAACAAATCTGCCAAGCAAATAAACGCTCGTTTTTGTCAGTAAATAAATAAAACTCGATTTTGGTCATCGCAAAAAAGCCAAATAACATCAGCTCCTCACAATCCGGGCTGCAAATTTAACTTAGATAACATAGAAACAAAAACAATAAATAAAAGATGAAATACACCTCATTTTTGCGTTAATTAAAAAGTACGAATGAACGCCTACTTTTTTGTAAACTTAAACTAAGGTTCGTATATTTTCGTTCGTCAGCTTATCACTCAATCGCCTGCTATCAAATAATTACATACTTTGCATAAATTTTATACTTCATATTAACAATATATACATAGTTACTAAGGTCTAGTTGGCAAATAACGTACACCCTAATGCGCAAACATACACACATTCTTTCCATATGCAATTTATTTGTGATCCGTGGCGGCAAAAGAGGCAAAAGAGACAAAAGAGCAACGGTGCTTGTTATTTAGTTGCACAAATTTGGCAGCGCATGTGTCATAGTCAGCAACGTGCCACAAGCCAGCGAGCGGACGTTGGCGCGATGTACCAACCTATCACAACTGAAATCGTGTTGAGTGTTCGCTGTATGCCTCCCCTCCTCCGCATTCCATATGTTGCGCTGCGCACTCCTACGCTCGTTGCTTAAATGATGAGTGTGCGACCGAAGACGAGGAAGGCAACAAAATTAGAAAACTCAAGTAAAGAAAAATGAAAATGCAAAAATCAAAAAGCTACTAAAAGCAAAAAAGCGGCTTCAAACCGCAACACTTTGTGCAACTGCACATGCAACGATGTGCAAAGCGTTGGTTCGTTGGTTGGCAACTGCGAATGCTGTCGCCGCGCCGTGGCTGGGCGCATCAGTGGCGGCGTTGGCGTCATCGACGACGACATCGGCAGCGGCGGCGGCGGCGGCGTTCGTGGCGCGCTTCGTTCGTGTGCGGTGCAGTTGCAGCGGCTGTTGTCGTTTGGCCGCCATCGCAATCTAATGTCAGATAGTTTTGCGGTCGCTAACCCCCAGTGGAAGGAAAAATGGTACTGTGCCACACACACACAAACACACGTGTGAGTGATTCCACTTTTGCATGACAGTTTTTTCTAAGCGTGCATATCTACACACATTTTGAGTGCGCGCGTAGTTTATTTTAGATTCTTTTTAATTTTTGCTATTCTAATTTTTGCAATATTTTTCCACATTACACTGCATTCTAGTACATATACATACATACATATACATATTAATGAGTACTTTTGTGCTTATTCGCTTTGGTGCAATCGTGCGTGTGCGTATCTTTGTTTGTTGCGTTTATTGCATGCAAATTGTACACACTCGTATATGCACTCACACACACACACACATACACTTGTAAATACTTCATACGTCCTCTTTGCAAGTCAAAATTGGTTGATTGGTTTTTATACCTTTCAAGAAGATGAATCGCACTTTGCTATGTGGAACTCAGGTGTTCGTTCCGCAGTGATCAAGACGAATGAATAAATATAATTTTTACCTGCAACTTTTCGCAAAATTCAGAACTATTAGACCGAAATTGAAATAAAATTCCATAGAAATGGCATATTTCCTGTGGTCAGGTAATCGCGTAATTTTGCATTTCCAATATCTAGTAAACAAAATTTTTCCTTTATTAAAAATCAGATCTCGCAAGAGCTCTAATTTTAAGTCAAACCAAAACTATTTAAATAAAGTTAGTGAACCAAAAAAAAAAAACAAGCAGAGTAGTAATAAAAATTGAAAACTTTTATGAAAGTTTAAGATAATTTACTCTAAATCTTCAACCATCCAAAGCTTCTATATTCCGCACAAACTGAAGCAGTTGCGTCCTTACTTGCTACTCCTCTTTCTGGTGGTCTTTATTTTTCATTTCGTTTTCTTGATTTACTGCCGACACTCAAGCAGCGTCAAGCAATTCCAAATGCAATCTTTACGAGTTGAATGTTTTTCTCGACGATGACAAGCGTAATAATCGTTGCCGTTGCAATTCTAATGCCATTTTTTTTTTATGTTTTGCTGAAAGTGAAATTTATTCATTTATTTTTAAATCCGCAGTGTGGTGCGCGAGATCTTTCCGCTAATCATTTAAAATCCAAACGGTTTCATCTTTCATTCTCTGAAGTAGACTTCATCGGCTGTGAATTATTTGGAAAACTTATATTTTGTAGTGGAAACATGCAACATTTGTTATAGTATTTTTATTCAATAATTAAATTTTTTTTTTCATTTTCACTTCAAGTTCCATTCGAAATTTTATCATTTTCAGTGGAATCGAAATATTTTAAAAGTGGTATTAGGTACTACTGGACTAATAACTGATTAAATACAGTAAAAGTAATTGTCGAGTGTATTAAAAAACTGCAAACAATAAAATACACTCGCTCTGCTATCGCCTGCTTCGATAAGAACAAATCTACTTTTAAATACAACGCTCATTTACAAGCTTTCCATTCGATTGATTGCCTTCGATATCTGTATGTACACACACACACACATACATATATATATCGGCACACCGATGATCGTACTCCAAGCACCGTTACCCCTCCTAAACCCCCCCTGCATATCATGTCAATGTTCGGTTATCTTATCAGTGCGCAAATTATAGCAGCTCAGAGCTCCTTCTCTAGCAAATTCTCTATTCGATTGCAAGCAACAACTATTTATTTATAGCCAGGCATGTATGTACGTATATACGTACGATAGCATTAGGGTGTTTCTTATTTGACCTAAAAAAATGTTTTAATTTTGTATTCTAAACAAATGTTTGTAATTTTCGCATTATAAAAGTAATATTTAGCTGTCGCCACGATTGAATGTTTAATATAAAGTGTGTCAAATGTGTATTAGGCTGAATTTTGCTTGGAATATTTAAGAATAAAAATTAAAATGAGCAAATATTTAGAATTCGTTACTATTTTGCAACATCTACCGCCGCGTTTTTTTTTTTGTCATATTTGTGGTTAAATATTGTGGAAGCATGTTTCCTAAAAAAATTGCATCCATTCAGGCAAAAATATGCGCCGTAGAACGATGTGTAGAGTTCAGGATAAGGCGATTAAAACTCATCAGGTAACTCAAAACTGGTGATAAAGTGCTTTGACAAACTGAACACTCTGACTCTGAGCAACCGGGTGTGGGTTCTTTGGGTTCCGGCTTACGCTGGTGTTTTTGGTAGACTCGCCTACAACCTTATGCTTCCTTATGAAACTGGGAATACAGTCGCAATGATGCTGTAGATTTTAGAGGAAATAGGAGAATACTGCGCTACACATGTTGGCCAGATACGCTGATTGATGCATAATGGCAAAACAAATATATGGGTTGCTCTCTGATAGCAGACGCCGGTATATTTTCAAGAGACCTAAGATATCTCGCTGAAGTTAAATTAAAGTAAATTCTCGTATCCATAATGGTGATCGTAATTAATACTAAATGCAAATTTCCACCATTCTTGAAATTTTCTTAGTTTCCGCAAGTAATAACGACCATAAAATTCAACTCAAAATAAGTTTTTTTTAAATCACGCGCTCGTTACTTAGATAGTCGAAGCAAATGCGAATTGACGCGGCTACTTTTTGGAAGTTGGAAATTTAGAAGACCCTAATGTACTATGTATGTATGTATATATGTTTGTAAGTGTGTGCATTGCAGTGTAATTATCTAATTTCGCAGGAATTGTATTGTTCTTTTTGAGTAATAAAATGTTTCGAATCGTTATCGGTTAATTACCTTTTAAAAATTTGTTTCTGCCAATATTTGCGAATATTTGAAGAACTTTTATAGTTTTAAAATGTTGGGTTGTAATCTTGTGCAGTTAAGTGGCTCGCACCTCTTCAAAACAAACAGTCGAACATAAAATATTAATTCATATTTTTTAAATGTATTTCATTCAAGAGTTCATGCAATCAATCAATACATTAAAGTCAACGCCTGGAAGTAGGCAACGAATTTATAGCACAAACGTTCAGACGCTAAATGAGTAATTCAATGCGTTCTCATGCTTTGCATAACAAATAACAAATAACAAATAAATTACCACAAGTCCATACATCAAGCGGGCTTGTTGTTTTTGTTAAATGTGTTTCACATTTTTGCCTTGGCAAGCAGCAATTAACACGCCTACATTTGAAGTTAAGTTTGCTGGTCTCGCCAGCGTTTACACTAACATAGTATGACCATTTTGAGTGGCAATCGAAACTGCCAATTTTCTTGCTTAAGTGCAACAGGTTTATCGCTTTTAAATGTGTAAGCCGACGATCGCCACAAATAAAACGAGACTGGCACTAAAGCATTGGCAACAACAAAAAAGTGCGATTTGTAAAAATTTGCTATTGCCACACAATGACGGCGGCAATTGCATTACCTGCCAGCTGTTGCGACGCCGCGGCCGGTCGCACCTCTCAGCCGTTGGCGTCCGCTGCCAGCG
This sequence comes from Philophylla caesio, assembly GCA_963971545.1. NCBI lineage: Eukaryota > Metazoa > Arthropoda > Insecta > Diptera > Tephritidae > Philophylla > Philophylla caesio. Next base: position 220,812,603 of record OZ020604.1, on the reverse strand, counting down.
CCGCTGCTGCACTCAATTCGCATTGGCAACATACAGCTAAGCGCCGCGCTCTGTTCGTCGCGTTCATTGACTTTTCGACATAGATAACTCTGTTTGCATTGTTGTCGGTTCGTTCGCGAGCGGCCATGCCCAAATGTGGTGGTGGTGCTTTGCGGCGGGCGCGCGCGCATATCGGCTGCGTCGCGCTGACCAACCGACAACAAATACAAATAGAAGTAGTAGTCGCTATTATTGCATATTTATTTGTAATTTCTTCTAGTTGCTTTTGTTTTGTGAATATTTCTGCCTCGCCAACTTTTAGCTGGGTGGCAGACATCCAATGTATTTAACACTTCACCTCCGCTTTACGAGCGATTGCGCAGGCGCACAACGTATTTCCTTCAGCTGCGCGAACGAGCACTTTACATACTACGAATCGCTGCAGCTTTTTTGTCGCTCAATGTTCGGTGTTTAAATGTGAAGTGGCATGCCACTAATGCCACTAGTGCCACGTTTGTAATGGCGTTTAAAATATTAACACCACAGCTGTCATCACCGCGGCAACGTGCCATTGCCAGCGTCAGCGCCAGCACCTGGAGCTTTAATCGTTGTCGTCGTCTTCTTCGCATTCGCGACTTCGGCGGCGTCATCGTACTAAGCAACAGTAAGATAGAAATACTTTATTGAATTTTTGTGCCAGTTTTTCAGAAACTTTTGCTTAACTGCCGGCGATGTGTTTACGGTTGTAGTTGCATTTGACTTTTGCACTTTTCGCGCCACAACTTGCAACCGAACGTACACCGTACACAAGTCACGTTAGTTTACCGTTTAACCGATTTCAATAATGCAAACATTTTTAGATATTTTTTCAATTACACTGCTGCTTGCAATGGCAATCGAAATCGTCATGCGTTATCTTTTTCCCAAGCCACTTTATGATTTCAATTGTAATCTGGCTTTCAAAATACCAAAACGTAGGCGTTTCTGATTTGAGTTCCTGAAAATCTCTGCGACAGCAAAAGTTTATTTCGCATTACTAATTTTTTGTCATTAAAGCTAGTAGAAATTGACGAAAATTGAGGCCTGTGTGGCTAACGTGTCTAAGGAAATATGTTTAGATTTCAATATCTGATAACCGAATTATTTCCGAAATAATAATTAAATATACTATGCAGATATTGACTGAAGAAGAAAAAAAAACTAATTTAAATATTTAATTCGTTTCCAGTTTTCTATCTACGTTCAAGTTTCGTTATAACATATCATCATTGGCGGACAATAGAAATCGGTCATAGCAATTTGTTGCAACAACTCAATTGCGACATCTGCATATCGTCTTATCAATTGATTTTCATCGCATGGTGCAGTCGCGCGACCCCGCAGGCACACCGACACATACATACATACACGCATACATGTGTATCCCAGTATGCCAGAAATACAGCTAAATGCGGTACTCGTATGTGAAAAATTTTTACTCCCGTGGGTAGGTGATGAAGTGTGCACCGCCAACCAGGCACTCAGCCAGTCAGCCACTCAGCCAGTCAGGCAGTCAGTCTCTCAGAGTCACCCACTTCCTTGAGGCGCAGCAAACACATTGTTTTTTATTTTTTTTGTTATTTTAATCTCGTAGCAAATTTCAATAGTTAAATATGTGCTACGTCAAAATTTACAATATTTTTGAGTATATTACCTTCTATTATCGATGCTGTTAAATAAATGTTTGTCTGCCGCCATCGTAATTTGCGCGAAATAACAATCAGCAGCTGAGCTAGCGAATTAGCTGTTATTGTTGTTGTTGTCGCTGCTGCTGTTGGTGCATGTTGTTCTGAATGCTAGCATTTATTGCAACATAATTACAATTCCGCATACGCCACCGCAGCCCGCCAACGCCGATTGAGCGAAGCGTTAAGTATGGATGGCGGCGCAGGGCTGCTGGTAGTTGAATTATTTTTAGTTGGCCCATGCACACACACACGCACGCTCACGCAAACATAAATATGTAAGTTGTGCCATTTGCATTTGTACTATCACTTCCCAGCAGTCGACTGGCACTGAGTAGTTTCAAAAGATCGATTTTTCATAACCACCAACTATTTCGGTAGCACCGGAAATAATATAAAAGTAACCAACAAAGGCGTCAAAAGAACAGAAGTAGTTGAATGAAAATACAGTTAAAGGCCCAGTGTACGCTTGCTTTTCTTCGACAAACGTCAAAATTTAATAGAAATGGAGTTAAGTGTATGAATGTTGACTGAATGGCAACTCTGCTGCAAGCGCCTGAATTGCTTCAAAGTTTCGATTTGAGAGCACTTTGATGAAGGCCTTTGCCATTTGCTTTTCTCGTTGCGCTAATCTGTCGGTTCTTAATGCTTGACAAAATGTCGATACACAATGCTTCCATTCGCAAAATCTCCTGTCACGAATTCGGAAAAAATGCTATCAGCAATTCCGACGTTTTCGTAGTTTGCGTCGCCAACTGTAACGCTAAGTTAGAATGCGTGTTACCAACTCTTTACACGAAATTCAGCGGTTTTTTGTTTACATTTGAAAGAGAATGCAAATATTTTCACAGACAAAGTTCACAATAATTATTTAAATACAAAAAATTATTAAATGAGTTCCATTGTTTTATTAAAAGAGTCAGCGCGAAGCCCGAAATAGACGTTTCCAACCCGCAAATCCTTATTACCGTTTCCTCTAAATTATTGAATGTGTGTATGTGGTTGCTTCTCTCTTCTCGTTGCTCTGTGCTCAGTTTTGTTTAAAGTTAGCTCCCGTTGTACATAGCTTTTATGGTTCAACTAAACCTATAAAACGAAGAGAATAACAGAAATAAAATATCGTTCTACTTTTAATAAAAATTCAACAAATTAGCAAACATTATTGCTTATTTACTTTTTTCCAGGAGGTCGCTGTTGAAGTTTTCGTTGAATTCAAATAAACACTTCTTACATTTGTTTTTACTTCAGTGAAAAATATCCACTTAGTTTCTAGTTGACTTGCACTTTTTTGTTCGTTTAAATTATTATTTTCACTTCTCCCGATAAAGGAAAGCGTTCGTAGATTATTTTCACGAATAACTGTCAAAATTGCGTTTCACTCGGAATCCGTGATGGCAATCTCCCGAATTTCGTAATTTCCTAAGGATTTTGTGATCACGTCTGAATTGACGATAGCAACGTCACAACGTCGGGAGCTCCGACGGATTTCATAATAGGCCTGAATATAAACTAGTATGTAACCTGCGATAATCGGGTGTGATTGACTTCACGATTTTATGTTTTTCTTAAGAACAGTTATAATATTTCTTTCAAAATTAAAAGGGAAAAAACAATATGAAAATTTTTTATTTTTTCCAGGCAAATATCTCAGAAACTAAAATACTGATTTTCAATTTAATAAGGCCAACATATTAGATGTCCTCTGAAGTATTCCCCAATGTGCAAACCGTCACCAGTTATTTCGATATTATTTAAATTATAAATGATGCTCGAAAAACTATTGGGTCTGTGTGAGTGCTGTATCGCTGCGTTCGCTGGAACAAATAATCATCATAATTACAGAATGTTTCATAGCTCACATGTTTGCCTACAACTCGGAATGCGACCAGCGACAAGCAACAAAAGCTACAAAAGATGAAGTGAAGTGGGTGGGGAACGATCAACAAACAACGAAGTGTCGGTTATGTTGCTGCCGCCACTGTTGTTGTTGTTGTTGTTGTTGTTTTTGTCAATTTTGTACTCTGCCAGTGCCTACATGCAGCGCAGCATGCATTCGTCTGTATTTGTTTGCCTGCCTTGTGTTTGCTAATTTTAAGGTGAATGAACTGACGGGCTGCTGTCTGCTCGTTTTTGCAAACCGTCATTCCAACTACACTCAATACATATGTACACATGTACATATGTAGAGTACATACATACATACGTATGTATGTGCGTGTGTAGCCACCAGCATATTATGCTGCACTCAAGCTTTTGCTCTGCTACCTATCAATTAGCAAACAAATTCAATTAAGTGCAAAAACAATAAAGCGGCCAAACTCAAACAAAAATACTTCGCTCTTTGCTAAACGCTGCTAATTTCGGTCAACGGGGCAAACTTTCCTTTTTATATTAAATCTAAAATAAAATCGGATGCTTTACTTATTATTCTTCGATATCAATCACAAATTATCTAGTTAAACCGATGCGCTGACAAAATTTTTGACGCAGATGTTAGTCCAAAAATACTTTTAAATATTTGTATTCCAAGGCCAACTAGCAAGTTCATTTTAGCAAAAGCAAGTGACTGTTAAAGTCATTACAAGTAGACAATCTCGAGTACTGGTTAAGCATTATTTTTTGGGAGCATAGCCGTTACCGAGACCAAGAAAGGCCTGATAAATACTAAGTGGATCCGAAGTACAAGGCAAATCGAGTATTAGGGTGTTATGAGGAATGGCGAAGCGAATGATTTTGTCGGGCCGGTTGTAAATTAGATCCCAATATTTCGATAGATATAACGAAGCGAACGGCGAAAAAGCGCGAGTCAATACTCGAAACCTTTAGCATCATCTCTGGAGCATTTTCGCCGTTTTCTTTTTTGTTTCTGTCAAAATATTTTTACCTTTATTTTTGTTCGCTTCGCAACTCATAACAGAGGCCTCATTCAGATATTTATTAGAAGAAAAACCGATCAATATTGGCCGCACTTTATCTACTGTCCACCAAATATAGATACTTCTAGCGTACCATAAAAGAAGGGCCCTACAATTTTGGAGATTTTACTTGCCCTGGCTGAGATTCGAACCTAGAACTAAGCGGCATATCGAGTTATAGCACGCACCATTACCCACTCAATCACAGCGGCCACCGAATTATTTGAGTTTTATAATACACTTTTAAATTGAGATCCACAATTACGAAACTAGAAGCGGGACAGTTATAAGACTGACTTAAATAAGAAAGTCAAATATAATATGAATTACCTGCTATGAAAATAGTGATGAGTTTAAAGAAAAACTATTTTTAATATTATAAAACGCTATGTAAATAATTTTTAGGGAAAAAAAAAAGAATTCAAATAATTCAGCTCGCATTGATTGAAGAATGACATTATTTGAGGGCATCACAAGAAGAGTGCAAAGAGTACAAATGCAATAGTTTATTATTTTGCAATTCAAGTTTGGCGCTTTTTTTTTTAACGGACTCCGGTAACTTGTACATTCGAAAATAAATTGCATATTTTATTAGTTCGGTTGAAAAGAACGTTTTGAATTATCATTTGAAGTTACCTGATTTAGGTGCTTTTAGGAAAATAAAAATATATTGGAACATTAAAGATGATGAATGGTATGTTTACATATTATTTCATTCAACCATTTGAATATAAAATAAGCAAGGAGCGGATATCTTCTGTACGCACAAATATATGTAAGTGCATGCGAGTATGTACGAATACAAGGGAATCTTTAATTTAATCGTCCCTGTCAGACAGCCGCATTAAGCAATTAGATGAGTAAAAACTCTTTTGGCATTGATTGCCCAAAACGTTCAAAACAGCAGATTTGACTTTGCGTTTGACATGCATTCGGGTAGAAAATGCGATTGAGACAAAGAGCCCTCGTTAAAGTGCCGCCATATTGCAAGGGACAACAATTTTACAATAGAATATTTTTTTTCGCTTTGGGTTCATTTTCGTTAACTGCTTGCTTCACTGGCCACTGGACCGTCAATGACCATTCAGGCGAGATAAAAATTATAAACAAAAAGCGAAATAACCGAAAAAAGGCAATAAACTTTTTATTTTAAATACTCATGATTTTCCAATTTTTGCTGTTCGACGGATCCTTTATAAATTCGTAGTTTGCTGTGTTGCCGCAAATTACTTTGTTCTGCAGATGCTTTATTATGTCGTAATGAGTTCAGCTGAACGGAGTAATTAGGGCTGTGGCAATCCGAGTGCTTAGTAGTTTTGTTTGCGGCGTTCATACCTACATACATATGTACGAGTATGTATGTATGTATATAAAAGAAAGGATGCATAACAAAAAAATCAATCACAGTCTTATACGTACAATTATGATTTATATGCATTTCATTTTTCGAGAACACTTTTTATGCGTCTTATTGGTATTCAGTAAACAATTGAATTCGAAAATCCTCGAACAAATCATTGACAATAGTTGCCGTCGAATCTCAATATTTCCGTAATCCAGCCAGGAGGACGTGCAAACTTTTACTCTATTTGCCACTCGTGCCTGCCGCTTCAACCGCTCCTCACAGGTTTGCATTGGTGCGCTCTACTCCGTTGAGTGCTGTCCTTACCCGCCTTCCCCCCGCATGGCTTGGGCCTTCAACGTGGCTACTGTGTCGTACCGTACAAGTTGTCAGCATATCTCACTACTCGCCTTTAAAAAGGTTTCCCTTGTGTTTTTTCTCTTTTTATGTCTTTAACATTGATTTAATGACATTGACATTATCGGCGGCTGCTGCTGCCGCTGCTACTGCAACTGCTACGGAGGCATTGGCAACGATGACTTGGCAGGAAGCACAACGGAACTTAGCTGGCTTTGGTCCAACTCTGGCTCCCTCCGTCGCCGGGTCACTCCTCCGTATGTCTTCTGCCAAGATAGACACTCCACTTTCGACTCTTCCCTTGAACTTTCAACCATCATACATAACTACAAACTGGTCTTTCTGCATCCTTTGGCAAGTGAAAGCGGCCAAGTTGCGATAAAAAACGTGCGTCTAGTTGCCTCCAACTCTCTCCTTGCCGAGCGTTGCCGTAGTCCTTCATACTCTGTAAGTGTCTCGATTTGCTTTGTCTCGTTTTTTATTCCATTTTACTTACTTTCTGGCAGAATAACTGCTTTTATGGTTTATTTATTGATTTAACTTTCTATATATTCACTTTTATCTTAGGGAGTTGCTCTCGTCTCGGCGCTTGTCTGCTAAATCTTGCTGCTCCGCTTGTTATTATGATGCTCGGCATTGTGTGGCACTTACTCATGGTTGATGCATTTTTTTCTGCTTTTTTTTTTTTTGAAAGGATTTTCCAATAGCTCACTTGTTTTGATATTCAGAATTTCTCTATGTTGCTTCATAATCTCTTTTTGTTCAATTTTTTTTTCCTTCCAGTTTGCGTCTGCAAAGTTCTTTATCTGCTTAAGGACATACATACATATAAATACATACATACATACGTACAAACATTCCTTTGATAAAATTTATGCGAATCGATAGTCGTTGTAAACCCTCTCACCACCACAATCGTCTCGCCCTGCTAGCCAATAATGAGTTGAAATAAATAATGTTAACAGTTCTTTTTAACTTATTTTTGGTTTTGTAAATGATGTTCTTCCAGCATGATGAGCTAGTTGCCTGCCTGGCTGTTGGCCGCTTGCCGCGTTCAACAACAAAAAGCGCTGATTAAGAAAGTTCATTGGCGTCGCATATCCTTATTTTCGGTTTTTGTGCAACATTTCCAATTTTTCCGATCTCATTTCTTAGTTGATTGGATTTTTTGTCTGCGTCTACATAGTTGCCTCATCCATGGATGCATGGATGGATGTACGAGTATGTGCGCGTCGCTGCCCTGAATGATTAAATAAAACCTTTCCGGTGCCCCTTCAAGCGCTGCAACGCTTTGCTCTTCAATGAAATCGAGTGCATTCACTGCTTTGCAATTCGATATTTTCCTTTCAACTATTTAGAAGGAAATTAATTTTCATCTCATTCACCTGTGTTCTTAAGGTCTCCTTTTCTGCAAACAATTTCTCGAATGTATTTTGCTTCTTTTTTCGCACTGCGATTTGGAAACGCCTTTTTCTTGTTATTTTTCCCAAGACTTTGGGAAGCAAAAATGAGTGCTGTCTGTTTCATACACAAACACACTCACACCCACGTACGAGTACATCCTTGTAAGTATTTAGTTGAAAGTTGGAAGTTGCAAACGGTGTTGAAGTTGAATTTCGTTGGCATTTGCAGCATAAAGTGTCCTTTAAGATCGACTGCTGATTTGATTTGCGAATTTAACAGTTTTAATTTAAAATTCATACACTTAAAGTGAGTTGAGTGTCTCGCCACTATTTATTTTATAGTAAAGTTTTCCGCGAACATTGCCACACCTTACCTTTCAAGCCAACACAGCCGCACAGCCGCACAGGCGCACGTTTCTCGTTAGTCCAGGACCGCGCCACACAAAGCACCGAATATTTATGCAATTTAATTACTAAATATCTCTTAGCTTGCCACTCTCACACACACACATACTACATACGCGTAAATGTACATATGAATCGCCTTTGTTGTGCTAAATATTGCGTACCACCGAGCAATCGAGCAGCTGCACCTACAAGCGGCTAGCCAATATTTACAATACACCAATGCAACATTTGGCTGCATGTATCACGTTGCATGCGTTATTTAAGTAATTTTATTACATTCCAGGGCGACACACATGCGAACGCACGCTCACGAGCTCAGCCAGCTCGTGCTTTAGCCGCAAAACTTACCCAAAGGACATGGCATTATAAGACAATGCTCGTCCTCGCCAATAACGGAACGCCGCCAGGTGGGGCCAGTGCTATCGGGCTGAGCCAACGATGCGGTTGTTGTTGATTTAGATGCAACAGGACAAGCACAACAGCTTGCTTTGTTGTTTGTGGTGTCGTCGTGTCGTCGTCTGTTACACGAAATTGAATTTAATTATAATAGCTTTGAGTGCCGTTGATGCAATAAAACGTCCAACTACCATCTACACACACACACACACACACACACACATACGATGTTCGCAGCCGACTTAATGGAATTTTGTTCAGCCTTTGTTGTTGGCTGCTGGTTATAAAAGTATGTTTTATTTAATTTGCTGCCAAACCCGAGTAGTCCTAAACAAATTTAGATTGATACATTTGCGCAAAAATACAACTGTGGAAAGCTTATGAAATGAATGCAAAAAGCCTTTTGTTTTATGCGCTCCTTAGCTTCTACTGCTGTTCGACTGCTGTTGAAATGTTTGCTTAATAACGACGCGTGGGCACAAACAAATTAGTCGTTCACTTACACACGAACGAATCGACTGCTCTGCTCACAAATTATAGCACAACCACATATTGACAGATTTGGGCACATTCGTTTTCTTTTTTTTTAAACTATTTACAAGGTGTAAAATGATTTAGCAAAATCCCGTCAGAATTTAGAACTTTTTAAAAAAAAAGTTTTTAGAATTTTTTTTTGAGTATGCAGTATGTTGGCTTATTCAGTTTTAGTATTTCAAATTTTTTTACTGGTAGTTTCCTTCTTGAAACGTGAAACCGCGATTATTTTTTATATGGTAGTAATTGCGAAAGAGTGTCAGTAAAAAAATTTTCAAAAATCAATGGTAATTCGTAGCCACTAGAAACTTGCACTTTGTTAAAATTAAATTGAATATACTACATAACTGCATACCGAAAAAAGTTCTAAAAATTGTTTTTAAAAAGTTCGAATTTTTGATAAATCTTTTCTACATTTCTTATAAAATTTGAAAACTTAACTTTAATTGTGTTTGTTAGAGAATTAATGATGTTTTAATTAAAAATAATTAAAAGTAATTAAGTGGAGGATAAATAAATTGGCCAAATGAGTCAATAAGTGTTTGTGCTATAATTTGCGAACAGAGTGTACAATTTTCGTATATTATAAAATTATTTTATTAGAAATTGTTGTCTATATATAATAAAACGGTGAGCATTATAAACGCTTGAGCCCTCTATAGCAATGGCTCAGCGTGGTTGAAGCACTTAAAAGTGGAATTTGCCAATTGATTTTTTTTTTTTAATTTCCATTTGTGTTTTTTGTTTTCATTTTCATTGAATTCCAGATTTTAGTTCTAGTTTTTCAATAACAAATATTAGAAAAATAGTAAAAATATCTAAAGCAAACGCAGAAACTTCAAACCACTCTTCAACACGATAAATACAAAGGTCGCTTTCTATCAATATAAGTTTTCTCATCCTTCGATTTCCATTGAGAAAAGCTAACGGTTCATATTTATTTAGAAAATTACTAAAAAAATTGCAGAGAAAGTGAAATATCCGGTGTAATGCTTGTCAACCGAAATGCTAATATAGACCGAAATTTTGATTGTGCTGAAAATACTCTGACAAGGGCAATTTCACCACCAATTTTTTACACTTTTCTTTTCCATCTCCGATAATTATCAAGAAAGAAAATATAAGTTAAAGCGAATTGCAAATTTAAAAAATTCTGAATTTGAACTCAAGTGTCGTAGACTGTGTACTTATGTACATGAATGTATGTATGTAGGTCCCGGTATTTATTACTTTCATTCCGGCGCAGAAAAAAGGAGAATTGTGTTTAATAAATATGGTCGCAATGACCAAATAAATCCATAAATTTTTATTTTTTTTGAGGGAAAAATGGCACAAAAAATCTTATCAAGTAAGAGGGAAAAAAAAACGTAGAATTTCATGTGAAAGTAACAATACCGCAAAAAGTGAAACGATTGCATTGTCCTTTCGCCAGTTCGCTTGCGGTGATTAATATCCGTCCCAATCTGGCTGGGAGTGTGTGTGGCGGCGTGATGTGCATTCTTAAATGAAATTCGCTCGCCGCAAATTCTTGCAGATTTTTTACACGCACTCAAACACACACCCACACACGAACGCACTCTCACAAGCAATTACATTTATAATGCCAAACAGTTAACACAACGCCCACAACTCTCAGACAGCCACGTTTCCAAAGAGCAAACAGCACAGACAACCAAGAACAACAACAACAACAACGACCAGAAGAAATTCGTCCTAATGCGCGCGCCAAATTCAACTTGAAATTGCCCTCACATTGCGTGTAAACTGTTTCAAGCGCCAAAGAGAAGCAACACGCAACTTCCTTGCCTGCTGGAAATCCTGCCAGCCTGTTAACCAGCGCCACCAAAGAGAGAGCAGAGTTTTTTAACCTCGGCGTCGGGTGTTTGTGTCCCTTCCCCACGTCTATAAGTGAGTGCCGAGCGGTAATAAGAGCGACAGAGATAAAGAGAGAGAGAGAGAAGAGTTATTTTGTTAGGTGGGAAGAGGGCGGGCGGGCACTTGTCACCTTTCTGTTGAATGGCCACTGACATCGCCACAAGCTGCTTAGTGAAAGCGGCGACAGGAGCGAAAGTGTTGAAGCCAAGTGTCCTCTTTAAAGCGCACAATTTTATTGAAAATATCTATGCTGGTGTTTAAATGTTTGAGTTGTCTGCCTGTCGTTGTGTGATTAATTGCACTTGACTGTTCTGTGGCATCTGCTGGAGCGTGCGAGGCTCCGCGTAATGTCCTAGCGAAAGCGCGCGAATGTGCGTGTGTGTGAATGAACGCGCTAATTATTAATGTTAATGTTGTTGCTTGGACTGACGACGCCCGAGCTTTAGGTGCAACCACAGTCAGGCAACCAAGCAACCAACCAAGCAGCCAGCCAGCCAGTCAGCTAACAATTTAAGCTCCTGTCCAATGTCCAATCAGACAGGCAACAACAGCGGTTGGGGTTTGGCTGGCGAACAATGCGCCTCGTCGCTTAATGAATTTTGTAAGCGCGCTTAAGTTGTTGTTCAACATGAGTGAGCTGGTTGTGGTTGTGCTTTATTCTGTCAATGAGTTTTGTTGGCATTGTCACGCGCTGATTTGCAGCAAACTTTTCTGCCCCATTTTCTTCTAAGTTTCATTAAGGTGTACTCTTTTTTTTTTGCTTCTTGGCACTGTTGGCAACTTTCACTTTCGCCAACTAATGCACCGCCCCTCGGCCCCACTAACATCGCAGTTAGCCAAGTAGTGCCGCACGCGCTTTGGCCGCAGGTAATTCGGAGGCGCTGCTCGGGGTGCTGGCGGCGCTGGTTAACTGCTGATAATGTAACAATTTGTAGACACGCGATATTAGATGAAGTCATTAAGATAGAAATTCCCGTTTAGTCGCTCAGGTAGCGATGTGGATGGCGGTGCATTAACATACAAACCTGCGCTCATTACAAGGCAAATTGAATTAGGTGACAATATCAACAATGGTTTATGTTGCTGCAATTTTGACGAAAAGATAAATCTACTGACCTAAAGAATAAAAGTAGTAAAAAAATTTATGAAAATATTTGCAAAGCTTTTAGCGCTCTGCTATTAAAGTGCTGTTGCCTAGCCAAGCAAAGGAAGAAAACTGGGTTTTGGATTTCCATTCACTGGCTGTAAATTGCTCCAAAGTAACCGAATTAACTGTACGAACACCAAAACTATTAATGTCCATTTTCATTTTGTAAACTGAACTCTAAACGCCCCTCACTGCGCTTCCACATTTTCACGCGCATGTTTTCCTGATTCAGAAACAAGTTTATCCATCCCGCCGAAACACTTTTGCAACTTACACATGTCCCATAACGAGCAGCTTAAACAAACTTGTACGCACTTTATACCGCACCTTTCGCACTCCTTCCCCCCGCCTGAGCCGTTAACGTTGGTTAGTAAGACTTCGAGAAAGTGCACTAAATTCTATTGGCCCGCACTGCTCGGGGTCGTCGCTCCTTTCTCAACAATTGTTGCTCGCTTCCTCCATTGGCTCTTAACGCTTTGACACAATCTTGTGCGGCGCATCAAAGGACAGACGTATGCCACAGATGCCACATTCCACATACCAAATTTTCTTTGCAGATGTTTAAAAGTTTTAATCTCTTGTTTCGCATTGTGTTGTTGTTGAAAACAATTTTTGGTTGTCTTACTGATGCTTTGTTGCTTTTAATGGTTGTTGCTTTTTGTTGGAAGTGAATGCTTCAGTTTGAGGAAATTTTGTTTCTAAAGTTCAGTGCGCCCGAAAGTGAGCGCCGCCGAAAGTAAAACTAAATACTTAGCTGAACTTCATATTTCAAACTAAATATTTGCGTCGCCGTTTTGTGATTGCCGTTGACCTTAAAATGCATTTAATATTTATTATTTCACTTTATTAAGTATTTGCCTTAGCAATTTCATTGCATTAAAAAAAAATACCTCACATGCACGCACGTATGGAATGGTTTGATCTTAATTTTTGAAATAATTTATTTTTTTGCAAATTTAGTCCCGCATTATAATTTTTATTGTAGGAGAAAACCGCAATACTTCCGCAAAGTTATTAAAATTCAGAAAAAATGTATTTAATATAATGAAATGGAAAGTTATTCCGAATTTTATTTTAAGTTTGAAATTTTATTTACATTTTGCAGCTTTAAACTAAATTTGAAACTCTACATTGAAACGTAATGAAAATTCAATGAAGTAAAATATTTATTAATTTTGTGGTGAACTTACAACTTTTTCCATTTCGTTCAGCATAGCAACTGTATGCGCAAAATCTTTCAAGTAAAATCCCCATTCATTGCATACTTTAAGGCGTCTCGCGCTCTTATCGACAACACCTTTGTACCTCGTTATCACTGAATAATGCAAGCGAACTCATTAGCCAAACCAAACTGATCATTACAGATAGTTATTAAAAGTGTCATTATCCTTCGGTAGCAGCAGACCGCCCCACGTTCCAGCCCCAGCCATTTTCCGGCAGGTAAGCCAATTGACTGTCTGCTTCGGGCACTCACACACACGTGCTTCAGAATGCTAATAAATAGCTAGCGCATTGTATACACTTAGCATATTTAATTACCTGGCGAAGCGCGAGAAGGCAAAGAAGAATAAGAAGAAGAAGAATGCGAATAAATTTCCAAAGCGCAATCTCTACGTCACACCTACTTAGTGCGCGTCCTTATTGGCACTTTTCCACCACATTTGCGTACGTGCGCGCGTGAGTGAGTGTGTGCCGATATTTGCATACGCGCAGGTGTTTCACCTTCGCTATTGGCACCGCAGTGCCATATGTGAATTGAACGCCGCCATCGCACCCAAACTTCTTTCTTCTTTCAGCAATTTTACTTAGTAGAAACTTTTGCATTTTTCTTGTTTTTTTTGTTTTTTGTTTTGGTGCTTTCTACTCGAAGTATGTGGTGTTACGAACTAGCGATTAGTGGCTTAAGTAATGTCATTTGTGACAACGCTCCGATGCTAATAATCACACACATAAAAGTGCATTTGTGTGTGTGTGTGTGTGTGTGTGTGTGTGTGTGTGTGTGTGTGTGTGTGTGTGCTCGTAAATGTCGGCGTTCATATGCGACACAGTACCACTATTAGCCTTTTAGCCAGAGACACACTCCTCACGCCATTGAGCACTGGTGGCACTTTCTTTATTGACTCCTTAAAGTGCAAGCAGCCAGCAGACTTTGTGCGGAGAGCGCGAAGGGGCGCCTTCGGTGTGCACCTGGTTGAGTGCGGAGCGCGTGAAAGTGTAGCGTCGGTTGGAGTTTCTTGCCACTTGAGGCGCTGCTTCCTCTCACGCTCTGCGAGCTTACTTTCGCCTGCTGTTCAATTCCATTTATTCCGATCCAGCAATTTTGGTTTTCTTATGAAAAATGACATTTGGCGTTTGGGCACGTGGAGCGCGTGGAGCGCGTGGAGCGCGTGGAGCGCGTGGAGCGCGTGGAGCGCGTGGAGCGCGTGGAGGGGGATAGTTGGCGGTGGCTGACTCCGCTTCGCTGTGGTTATTAGTGCGTCTGTCGCATGTAATGCGTGACATTTTCATTATGTCTGCTCGTGTTTTTAAGGCTCTTTGAAATTTTAATGCCAGCTTAGAGATGACATACAACAACGTTTGTGTTTTTGTTGTTTTATTTTGTTTATTTTGTAGTAGTTGCGCAATTATTTGCTTGAATTATCGTTTCCCCCACAAGTGCGCGTTTTATTTCGCACTTTATTAAAATTCGTTCTTCTGTAAATGCGCACACGCAAATGTACATAAATTCGTGTTTTATTTTTCATTTGGCACGTTTTAGGAATTTAAATTGCTTAACATTTATTCGCCACACTTTGGTTTTCTATTAAAACTAGTTAGAAATAGCGCAGCTGCGGGCGATATTAATTTTCAAATAATTTGGTTATTTCCTTTCACCTGCTTACGTTTAGAATTACTGATGGGTCTCGAACGCAGGACTTGAATGTCGCTACGCCCCGTGTGCGCCTAAGTAGATTGCGGCTGGCTTAGTTGCTTAAAACTGAAATTTAAATTTTCCGCACTGCAATAAGCTGGCGAGGTGCCCTGATTTGTTTGCCTCAAATAGTTACAAGCAAAGCACAAATGCCCCAACCATCTATCTTCTCATACATTAGTCGGGTGCATTGACTTCGCTCGGAGCCGTCTCGGTGTCATTTGTTGCGAATAACTGTTTAAATTTGAAATTACCCAAGAGCAACAATTTGCGTTGCCCGCTGCCGCCTGCTGCCTTGGTTCTTACCGCATTCGCTAATTTGTGTGCATAGCTAATTAAAACAGTTGGCTCAATACAAACAACCCAATCAAGTAAATAATAAACTTTTCTGTCCGTTTGTAGCTTTCGATGTCATTTGCACTTTTGCACTCTTCATTTATTTATGTTTGTTTTAATTTTCCGTTGTGGAACTTGTAATTTATGGGTGAGTGATTTTGGTCTTGCGAGTCCACATTTTATCAGTACGAGTGAGTACGTGCAACATTTGTCGTTGCATTCATGTTCATGTCGGTTCATTGATCTGCCATTCAGCGCCTCGGCTTGCATTAGTAGCTTGGCTTTGTTTTCTATGTGCGTATGTATGTTTGTATGTATGTATGTGTGGCTGAATGTTCAAAGTGTTTGCAGTGACGGCTGATAAGCCCACTCATCAGCAGTGCAAATATGCATTCGTGCATGTCTACACACACACACACACACACACATACAAATATTGTATGAGTGTTAAGTGCATTAGATGATTGCTGGAGGCACATCGGACGCAAAAAGAAACCGACGAGAGCCACTACAACAATAAGCTCCTAATTATAGAGACTTTGCGATAACTCCTTATCAGTCAAATACTCAAGTGTTCTTAGTTGGTGGTGGGTGTCGGAATGGGTGGCGAATGGGCGTTGTCGTCACCAACAACCTGCGAATGATTTGCAGAACCTTTCGATAAGCGTCGCAGGTAAGTTATAACTTATGTTGGATTACAAGCGAAAAAAGGGAACAAGGTAATAAAAATGTGCATTCTCACCATTGCCGGTAAGGAGCGTAGTCGTCACTTGTCTGAATCAAAAAATGTATTATATGACTCGAAAAGGTAAATGCATATGTACATACAAACATAGTGAAATTAATTGTAGATTGAAAATATTTGAGAAAATGAAAGATTTCTAAAAATATTTAGAATAACCCAACCTCCAATTGACACTTTGACGAGGGCAAGCCACAGAGTCAGCGTCTAGCAAATTTTAGAGTACAGCACAACATTTCGATCATCAAACCCAAAAAAAAGGCCTAAAATAATAATTTCACTTATTTTCTCCCTTTCGTATTTTAATGAAACCTCTCGCGTTTGCTTTAATAGCTTTATTAAGTTGATGTGCTACTTCCTGTCAATGTTAATTTCCTATGTGCATTTGAACCTTTTTCCGCCTTTTTCACTTAGAGTACCACGCCTTGAAGTTCCACCTTACCGATAAAGCATAAATTATTGAAATCTCACGGGGGCAAAGGTTATGAGGTAACTACATGAAACAATTATTCCGAAGAATTGATAACCTCTTACTTTTTTTTGAAAATTAATAAAATGGATGTTTAAGTGGGCTAAAGATAACCGTTGATTTTTAAGATTTTTTTCCGAAGATGTTGATTTTTTCAACCGTACAAAAATAATGTTTATTTTTTTGGTTATAAATAATTCTAAATATTTTTTTTTTGTTAAGTTCTGAATTTTGATAAAAAAAACAAACACTTTTTCCTATACTAGGAACAGGAGCTTAAATAAAAATACCTAAATTAAAGGTGCAAAAACTGTTAGTTACAAACGCAGATTTCCCAGTTCATTGAGACAAAACTTTTCTTGGGGATATACAAACGTCAGCTTTTAAAAAGAGTTTGAGACGAGTTGTGTTCCACCAGTCCCGTTCGCTACATGAGATGGAGATTAACTTAAGTGGAAGAAATTATCCAAAAGAGTATACATACAATAACTTTGTTTGCTTGTCGTATCAACATTAGCCATTACCATTTCCATTGTCACTAAAATGAAAAGCGGGAAAAAATCAAAATGAAAATGAAACTAAAAAAGAATTTGAAGAAAAAACTTGAAATCCTCCAAACGTGCACTGGAACATATGTACATATGTACATACACATGTAAGTAGTACGAGTTTGTCTATCCACATCTGCTCGTACAACTCTATCAAATGTCTTCACTTTCCCCCTGCACTCTCTCGGTCGTCGTCACGCCTCGAGGAATCGCGTTGCAATTGTGGCTCCTTGTAGTAAGTAATCTGGTTGAGTTGAAATGTCTTCCAGCTGGTTGTACACATCCAGTGCAAATGTCCTGGGGATTAGGTTCAAATCAAAGTAATGTAGTGTGCCATCGTAAGGAGCAAATCCAATGCAATTCACAAATGGCAAAACGCACATCAATTGCATTTATCTAGCTGGCTTCCGTTGTAAGGATATACTACATTAATACATATGTATGGTATGTTGTATATGCAAGAAAGAGAAGCTTGGCGAGGGGTCTGCGTAAAAATTACTATTCGTTGTGGCGCTTGTTGCGGTGAAAGGCGCCAAGTATGTGTGTTGCATTTTAAACAGTGATTAACTTTTACTGCGCTCCAAGTCGCTTTCATTACAAATGATTTTTAAATGCACTGTTGGATATTTGGTTTTAATTGAGTGGAAGCGGAACAAAGTCTCAACCAAGGATGCATTTTAACGTTAAATTTAACCGTTCCAAAATGTTTTCTCTTGTTTCGGTTGAAACATTTCAAAATATTATCGTTAAAGCAATTATCATAATAAATTTCATTACGTTTTTAACCGAAACAAAATGCTGGCGTTAACGTTAAAACGTTAAGAAAAACGCTGAAGATTCACTCGTCGCAAACAGAAGCGCTGCATACTTTTAGGCACATTAAAATTAACGAAAACGGAAATTTTATAACGTTGCAACATTAACGCTTTGATTTCGTTTTGATAACATGGCGCCGAAACGCAACAAACTCATTTCGTTAAGTTAATTTTGCTCGTTAACAAAACAAAATGGTATCGTTTCGTTTGTTAAGCAGCCCTGGTCTCAACTATGAAAGTGCTCTTAAAAAAAAAATAAAGTTGCAAACCGAATTTCAACAGAGTAAACATCAAAGAGAAAGTTTTGAAAAATCAACATGGCTACTGCGACGTAAATCCTCTTTATCTTAACCCACCACAACTACACTTACCGCACCTAAACTCACCACACGTTTACTCACGCACAAAACTCACCATTTCTAAACTCGCGACACCCAAACTTAATCCACATCGCGATTCAGACGCTCCCATCTCTTTATGCATAGACATACGCTGTGGTCGAGTGGTAGCTCGATATGCCGCTGAGTTCGAGGTTCGAATCAATAGCCAATAGCGGCCACTTCTCGGCAGGCAATGGCAAATCTCCGAGGGTGTTTTTGCCATAAAAAAACTTCTCCCTCCAAACACTCAGCTTTATTTTTAATACTCGTAATAATAAAAATGCATTACGTTCTTGAACACCTCATTATTAAGCGATATTTTTTATTAAAGCAGCACTCAACTTTAACTGTATTCGCTTGATTCGCTAAATTTAAAACTCAATTTTAAACGTCCCTCATTTTTTGTAATACACATTTGCTGGTCTTGGGACTTTTTTCCAATCATGCCACCACTCGCCTTGCAGCGGTCAATTATTTTGAGTCAACGATTCGTAAAGAAAGGGACATGCAAAATATTGCCGAGTTCAATAAACTGCTTTGCTAGATTGCTTTCCAAACATTTACGTTAGCATCAACAAGGAGCCATTAAAAACGACAACCAATTCAGCCATAAATAGACAGAGGCACACATGCGCTCCACCTATCAACGAGACACATTATTATTATTATTTTAAACTCTGCACATTTTTCGAAATTGTTTCCCCTTCAGCTGTCCACACATCGTCCTGGCGGTATGCTAAACGCTCGGGCATATCCTCTGATGCATATAAATTTGTAAATTTACCGACGCTTCAGCTCAGTTCAAGTCTATGTCTGTTGACATTTGTCGGAAAGCAAAAACTCTCGCCAGCGACTAAAATAAAACTTAAAAAGTGCTGAACAGTCGAAATAAGCATTAAAAGCACAAAAAAAAAAAAAAAAAAAAAAAAATGGAAGGTCACTTCAGCGGAGCGTGTCATCAGCTGCTAGTACGAGTAGTCTGTCTAACGTCTATTGCTCTCGAGCGTATTTCTGTGTGTGTGCGTATGTGTGTGTGTGCTGCTTGTGTGCCTTTTGTCCGTTAAATGCATTTGCAATTTAGGTTGTTGACGTGAAATCATAAAAAATGGTACTTTTTTTTGGCGTAGTTTCAAATACAAATAAGCTTGTTTTGTTTATATTGGCACCATCTAAATATTTGCATTTGCTCGCTATTTTTGCTTTAGTTTTTAGGATCATTAAAAAGTGAAAAAATATGTTTGCCAAAGCTTGAATTACGTCTACAGAAAGAAAGTGGCTGGTGGGGCACAACGATGGCCACAGCGTCTGGCTCAGTCGTCCTCGAAGTGCGCTTTTTCTTCTTTACATTTGCTGTTTGTGGTCCTCAAACTTTTAATTACTCCTGCCACTATGATTTTTGGCAATCAAATAGCAAATTTACGCTTGGGCAAGGGAAAAAATCACTGATAAAAGTCGCCAAATTTAAATTCGTTTATTATTTTTTTTTTCGCATTACTTTTAATATTTAAGTTTTCTGCCGTTCACATATTTTCGTATAAAAACCACTAGACTCTGCGCTGTCGTTTAAACTGCACTAAAGCGCCGCTAAATTGCTCTATGAAATTTGTTAGCATCGCTCCGTCAACGCGCTATTAAATTCTATTGCGAGTTTTTGAGTTCAGAAAGTGTTCAGTAATGGAGAATTTCATTCAAGAGCGTTTACAAATTGAATTTGTTCCTCGACAGGATGGCCTCATTTGCAAGTGAAAGCATTTCGCCGAATTAAATGCGCATAAATGCCACCACTCAGACAAACAAACAAACATATTTGCAGGCAATAACAATGCATATCACATCAAATACTCGATGACGTCCTGTGGCTATCGTTGCGCCATTTTTTTTTCTTCTGGTCTACTCAATGAGCATTCGTTGGCTGCTGCGAGAGCTTCTAAACATGCAATTTAAATGCATTTCAAGCGACTGCGCTGTCCTGAAAGTTGTAAGGCAGGAAGATTGTGCAAAAAATAGCCCCCGAAGGAACTAGAAACTCTAGTGCGGGAATAGCTTTGGAATTTCTTTTAGATTTTTCGGTATTTATGCTGAGTTTCGCAGTCGTATTAGTTTGGCTTGCCGCACTAACCCGTGTCGCTACGCTGCCAATAACTAAGTCCACTTGTAAGCTCTGCCACATTGGTTTGAGTAGTTGCAAGGCACCAGCGTATATATGTAGAAATTTTAGACTTTGAAACATTAAAAAGTAGAAAACTTCGCAAGCCACCACAGACACAAAAAAAAAGGATATTAACGCAAACGTTTCATACACGTCCTGCGCCATTTTTTCCACTTCTCCTCAGGTTCGTGCTTCGTGCTATGGAATTTATTTTATTTTTATTTTTCGACTCTCAGCAAAGATCTACAATCTTTATTTTGCAATTGTGTCTCGCATTTAAATTAAGTGCAAATGACATGAGATTTGTGCAGCGGCAGCAGCTGCCGCAACTCCCTAAGCTACCGCCGACAACGCGACAAGCGTGTACGAATACTTACAAGCGCATAAGCAGCGAAATATGAGAGTGCTGCTGGAAGAATGTTGTTTAGCTGCCTGAAAGTATGCTTTTACTCGTACTTTGCACATATGTACTCGCACTTTGAAAGCAGCTCCTTCGCTCGTCTGCACTTGTCCGCACTCCCCGCTCGCGGCCGTGTTTGCTTGCTGGCTTGTTTACGCGCGTTTACATTTGTCGCGGTATCCTACAGGCCAGCATGCCGTTTGAAGTGGCTAAACATTGTGCAGCGCCTTTTTGTCCTGCTCCCTTGCGCCGCTTGGAGCTCATCCTCATCCTCGCACGGTGCGGCATTGCCTCTTCTTCGCTGTTCTTTTGAAACTCATTGCGTTCCAATGCGGTGTAGCGCTTTCTGGATTTATTGAAATGTTTGTTTGCTCTGCATTGTTTGACGCTCCGTCCGCCTCCTCCCTTTGCCTGCATTCCACGCTGGCTACGTGTTGGCTCAGCTGCAGCTGTTTATTGTGTTCAACATTTTCTCTTATATTGCATTATTTCCGTCACAGCTTTGTGTTGTCCTTAAAATATTATTACTCCATTTCGTTTCTTATAAAAAAACTACTTACCGAGCTTAAGTTGAAGCCATTACATGAAGCGACAAACATGAGTGAGCAAAATTTCCCAGCCAGCCCATCCCCGCTTGTGCAGACGCAACTTTCCGCGATTATCCTCGCTAACTCCTGTGTCTGTGTTTTAAAGCAAATGACGCTAAGGGCTTATTGTTTTTGTTTGATTGTTGTTGCAATTCCATTTCATTATTGTGTGTCATTACCACTGTCAGTTTCATTCATGGAAGCTTGTTTGGCTATCTGTCTGGTCTCACTTCTGCCTTCCCCTCCTTGGGCTCCTGTGAAATGTTGTTGTCAGTTGTCAGCTGCTGCCTCATTCTTCATTGTTTTCAGCTAAAAAAGAAAAGAAAAAAGTGTAGTCGGAGTGAAACAATTGCTGATAGTTGTAATGGCAGCAACAATTGCTTGTTTGTTGCTGTTGTGTCTCTGTAATAGCCAGCCATTGTTATCGTCCGATGTACACTGGATCGCTGACAGTATCCCTCGTTGCTGCAATTTGTCTGCAATTCTTTGCTTTTCTACATTTCAAGTGCCTTTTTGGCAAATTAATCCACCTGTTCGTGTCTGTCGTTTTGTCATCTAAGTACTTGGGCACTTGATGCGCTCAAGGAGCTGTGGAGCTCTGCGGAAGGATGTGCTGTCTTAAAGAAAAAAAAATGGCGGCTGATTTTGTGACTTTGCTTAGGGATTATTTCAGTTACAAATTTAAGGGTTTTTGAAGAATGTTTCTTATGTACTTGAAAAAAAATCGGCCAGAAAAGAAATTGGCATGTTTGATTTGAGGCTTCTCGCCGTTTCACAATTTTCTCAATTTAAATTGAAGTGAATGAGTATGTAGTACGATGTGTATAAAACGCTTTGCAACACTTAACTTGAGTTTCTATTATCAATAACAAACTTAAAAAAACATAATCTCTATGATCGGCGTTCGGACAGAGCTTTAATTGAGGCAATTAGTCAATATAACAATTAACTAATTAACTCCATTAAACGCTGTCAGAACGGGCTCTGAAGCTAATGGAAGCTAAAGGAAGCGTGATTCGCTTGAACTTCCTTTGCCGGAATTGATGGTTAACGATTTCCCGCTTTTCAATCACAAATCTATGTATATCGACCTTGGTACAAAAATAATAAAAATAGAAACAAATCAAAAT
Source organism: Philophylla caesio (assembly GCA_963971545.1). NCBI lineage: Eukaryota > Metazoa > Arthropoda > Insecta > Diptera > Tephritidae > Philophylla > Philophylla caesio. Next base: position 220,790,056 of record OZ020604.1, on the reverse strand, counting down.
AATTATTTGAGAGAAAAATTTGTTTAAATTCTGGGCAAACCGAAGCTAATTAGTTGCCTAAAGTGATTGATTCAATATCTCAACATTCTAAGAGTTCCAGCTTTCTATGTATGTAAATAGGTTTTTTTTTTGTTGAAAGTTTTTACGCAGAGTCGTCGCAATTGCGTCGCTGAACTGTGTACAGTAGGTTAATATGCCCATAAGTAGGTTAATAGTTTGCTAATTGTATACATCGATACATATTTATATGTTGAAACTCATTAATGAATGCCCTTCCCCTTGTTTGAGTTGAATTGCACAGCCTCGGCAGGCAATTTCACCAAATTAATTCAGCAACGCAGCTGGGCCACAAAAGCAGCTTTGGCCGCCCACTCGGCAAAAGTGTGAGTAAATCACGGCTTGCAGGCATCAAAATTTAAACTCTGTTCAGCAACCAGCAGAAAGCAGCACAACTCCGCTGTGATCGAGTATCGCTCCCTCAATGAAATGCAAAATTTATGTCTCGCTAATGAAATGCATCGTCGCCAACCCGCTCCCGTGCCCACCAACTTTCCACGCCAGCATTAATTGAAATAAAGTTTGCCATTTTTTTTTTTTTTTTAATTTCATTGCAACTTGCAGCAATTTATCATGCAACGAGTTTATTGTACAGCAGTATGTATGTATGTTTGTATATTCGTACATATGAATTGTTGCAGTGCCTGGCAGCTGATTAGCATTTTTTGCTATATTAAAAATTTCACCATAAATCCTTTGCGACAGACAGCAGTGTGCAACAAAAGCGTGCCTCAACGCAGCCGTGCTCTCGCGTGTTGTTCCACTGGAATGTACGAGTATGTGCGAATATGTGTGTATGTTTGCATGGCGCCTCTGCAAGTTGGTTCGTCTTCCGGCGCGTCTCTTTGCCTGCATTGATAGCTTGATTGCTTGGCTGTTTGCTTATCCGCTTGACATTACGCCGCGTCACCGAGCGTAGTCTGTACGCCAGCTCGCCAGTTCGTCGGCTCGTCAGTTCAGGCAAGACACCTACGCATTGAACCAGTCAACTGTCTCCTTGTTTTGACTGCAATTTGAATACGCCCATGAAAGGTGGCAATAAAAATCTCAAATTTTATATTCATGCCTCGGATGCATGCAGCAATTTGCTTGCAATCCTTCCTTGCCTTCGCGTCCGCCACATGCAATTTCCCACTTTTCTCTTTGCCAGCGCAATTTTCACTTAACTCTGTCGTCGTCGCCATTGCCATCGCCATTATCGTCAATGCTATTACATACATATCTCCACCGATGAGTATGAGTCACTGGCTGTGTTTGTGTGTTTGTGTGCGTGTCTAGTGCTGGCATTAAATCACTCAAACCGCCCGCCCACTCATCCAAAACTCGTATACTCACATACATACATGCGAGTTCACGTACATATGTACATATGTGCGAGCGTGTGTGTCTATCAAAGCCTAGAGTATTTACTTACTCTCCATATTGACGACGCTGTCTTTGGTTATGGCTGTGGGCTCAGCGTGGCTCCCATAAGAATGTGACAATTTTCTGCATGGCACACTCCTTTTCTTGACTGTTTTGTGGTTTTGTAGTTTTTGTTTTTGGCCCAACTGACGCCCGCAATAAATTTTTGCATTGAGGAACTGCTGCTTTCCCTGTGGCATAACTCAAAACTGCAATATAAAGCTTCAATTTGCGATAGACTTTTGTGCGTGGGCTCGACCGCTGTTGTGGCTACATTTGGAAATCCAATCGAAGTTTTTCACCAACCGTTGCCGCTTCCACCTCATATGTTTCTCTTAGGTTTAGGGAGCGTTTGAACCAATGTGTGAAAGAGTAAGATGTTTTGATTGAACTAAATTCATTACTTCGTTCAACATTGTGAACTTAACTCTTCTGTATCACAACTCTAATTGAATTAGAGTTTCTTCTATTTTCATAAGAGTCCGTACTCAGCCTTAAAGTTTAGTTTCATACTTCATATTTTGATACTTATATACATATGCATATGTAATACATACATACATATATGCACAAGTAAATTAATATATTTTTGGATAAATATGAATACGGTGATTGTTTAAAGCCCTACTTATTACCATTCAACCATAACACTATTTTATTCAGTGTTTAAAGTTCTATCAGTCTCTTTAGTTTTTCTATGCCAGTTGCTCATCTAAACATTTTTTATATATTTTGGACCAAAGTTCGATAAGGTTAAAGAACTGAGATTCTAATCCATTCATTTAACTAAAGAACTCACATTCTAACATACCGCCAGTATCAGTCATTACCAGAAGTAAAAAAGTTATAATCAGAAACGAAATGCTCTTTTGGTTCATAACTTTAATCTTCACATATCGAAAATAAATATATTAAAGTTTCAGTCGAACTTAAACTTGAAACGCAGTTGCAAGTAAAAACGGCTGCAGAAACGTGGAAATTAAACTATTTAACTTTAATTATCTTTAAACTACTCACCCAGCCAGCACACCGATCACTTTATTTTACTTTTATTTTCTTGAAAAGAAACGTAATTCAACTTTTAAATTGGGCGTTTTTTTTTATTCAATTTTTTTTGTTTGCCGCGAGCAATATGCTGTCAACTGCTCACTACTTTGCCGCTAGAAACTATTTTCTATAGAGCAACTTAGACGAAGTTGGAAAAATTCGAACTTGGCAAAGCGAGCGTAACTTTACTGCCAAAGTATAGAAATGCACTTTTTTTTACGATTCTGCTATTTTACTCATTATAATTTTTTGTTTTGTTTGAATAACTTTTTCAGCTGTGCCACGAAATGGAAAGGAAAACCAATTCGGTTTTCTTCCCGTGCTCGCCTGTCGGCAAACTCTTCGATTGCATTCAACAAAGTTTTTCTCGTTTTGTTCTTTTACGTCGCCATGTCCTCTCGTTGCATTGTGAAGTACTTTGTTGTTGCTTCAGGTAAATTTATATGATTTCATTATAGTAAATTTGTTTCGTGTGCGGTACGTGATGATTTGATAATTTCACCTAAACCACATTCACCGCTCCTGTCTTTCATTGCATAAGAGGCGTAATGGGTGGGGGAAGGAGATGTTTTTCTAGTGGAGTGCGGTAAGAAATATGCACACATGTATGCGTTCCATAGTTTGTATTACATACTTAGTTTGACCTGTAAAGTGAGCAATCAATCGTTTCTCGTAAATTTAGCAAATTTATTGCCAACGCTTTTGATGTGCTCAAACGAGTGCCCATGTCACTTTGAAACACAGTTTATTTCGACAAATGAATTGGTTTTCGTCTAGACGAGTGCGCCACGCATTTTAATATTTGTGGAAATCGGGTTAAGGGGGTCCTCTACTCCCAAAATGTTCGATTTTCACACCATTTTTTGACATATTAATATATTTCATGACTCTAAACATAGAACAAAATAAAATTTTTCCAATCGTACTCGGGAAAACATGGCGGTATGTTAACTGAATAATTCAATAAAAAAATTGTTGAAATCGGACCAATACTTTTGTGAAAAGTCTTACTCGCCAGTTAAAAAAACACTACTTTCGGGAAAACGCGTTTGAAGATAAATTACGGTGTATAACTCGATGGAGACGGGTACATTACGGAGCCCAGAAGCATGCAAAATAATGTGATTTATGTATATGAAATCCTCTCTGTGGCGTATTATTGTAAACATATAGATTAAACATAAATAAACAAAAAAATCGATTTTTTGAAAACGCGAGAGTAGAGGACCCCCTTTAGAAAATATGTATACACATGTTTGCCATCGCAACTTTACCTGCTCGTTCGATTTCGATTTCATTTCTTATTTTAGCACTCAATTTCGAGGGCCAACGGACATGACATGCCATACAATGCAGATTTATGTGACTCTCACACAAAATTCTACTCAGCCATTAATTTTTTTTTACAACATATTAAGATAGTAAGAGTATACTGCCTTGCAACAGTAAGCGATTTGTCTATTTATTTTACTTGTTGACCAATCTGACGATTCAACTGTAGAAGAGAACAAACAAATTTGGAAGTGCAACCCTGAGATTCAGTTTTCTGTAGTGGCCTTCACACGATCACTCTTGCATTCAAACATGTTTGTCGAAAAGTGTGATCGTGTAAAGGTAAGAAGTTCCTATGCGCGCCATGTTTACTCGTTGAAAGTTGAATATAAATGAAGTTTTTTATCGTTACATAATTATTTGCTTCAAACACTAATTATTTTGCAGAACATTGTTCACGTTTATTTATTTTTCTGGAACACTTACCACATTTTAGACTATACTTTTTATTTGCTTAAAAACCACAAAAGCTCACTCTAAAACGCGTTACCAGAAACGCCAAATTATTATTGACTTTGTGCTGCTTTTTTGTTTGTATTTAAATTGGCTGCAATGTTTTAATTTTTGTTTTTCTTATTTTAAGTTTTCAAACGCCGTTGTATTCTTCAGCGGGTGCAAGAAACTTTGCATCTGTTTGAGTATTTTTTACGAACATCTCTAAAATACACACAGAAACTTGAAATCGCAGTGCGAAAAAAAGGCGTTTAAACGTTATTAAGATTGGTTTTGGCCAAAAAAAAAAAACGAAGCATTGCTTTGACACGATCCATTTATGCTCATTCAAGATACGAGTTTGTTCTCTCAACGCAAGTTCAATTCAAAAATCGTATCCGACATTCTAGAAATGAGTTCCTATAAATTATTTATTGCTGAAGACAAATGTGGAAAAGGAAATTGCATCTTTCAAATATTTTGCCGCGTTCTGAGTTCTTTGTTTAGTCGCCACACAAAAAGCACAACGAAAAAGATTTACAATTTCGCATGTGTAGCGTCAATTATGCGCCGCCAGCGGCAACTCTCCATCCCCACTTTTGTACTTAAATACACTTAAGGTGATTATGTGCTCTTAAGTGTATTTGTATTTGTTTGTTTTTTTTGTTGTTCTTTTTTGAATCGGTAATGTCTTGAGCGTAAATTACACACAAGCCTCATAAATAAATCTCAGCGCTTCCTACTCACATAAATATAGATAAGTTGGTATTATCACACTCCCCCTACTTCCCTTTCCAGTGTCGCTGCAAAGAGTTCTTTCTTGCACGCCACTCCCTTCATGAACGCCCAACGCTTAAGCAAAGTAATGCATCATTCCAGAGCTTGTATCCATACATACACACATATGTATGTACATACGTACAAATGTACTCGTATATCCCCTTCCTCTGTACTTTAGTAGGCTTTTGTGGATTTGCTGGAATCGGTGTCTCATACTCGTTTGCCAAAAAGTAAAACAATAGTCATAAACACATTAAATTAAATTGCATTTCAATTTTGTGCCGCCACCAACTCCTTCTGCTCCTTCCTCATTTCCTTTCCCTTTCCACTTTCACTCCTTGCTGCCTTTTCCAATTCACCAGTTCATATATTAGAAACTATTTAAGTAGTACAGTGCTTGTCTGTCGATAGCGTTCGCACCACTTTAGCGCTTCTCTAAACAAAAACTGTCGAAATATAAATTTATGTGTATAATTGTTGTTGTTGGCAGTTCCTTTGTGTGAGTTTTTGCGCTTATAGTAACTACTTAAGTACTATTTAGTTATTGTTTGATATATTTTTAATGTGTAGACACAAGTACTCTCGCTAACGTACACAGCTACACCCTTTATAAAGAAATACATTGGTATGAATGTAACGTAACGCACGTTTGTGTTTTGTCTAGTGTAATCCATTAAAAAGTTTATTTTCGCTGGCGTTTGCGTCTGCCATAAATTGTGACTTCTCATTGCTATGCAACTCTCTGAAAGGATATTCCATGCTTTGCTTCGCCTTGCTAGCAGGCACGACCTCCTCTTTGTTTGAACTGCAGCTAACCTTTCATATCCTCGCATATCTTCTCTGCCAACAAAAGCCTGGCAGTTTATTAAAAAGCAATAATGTGTGCACAGGAAATCAGGAAAATGAGAGCTGTGCAAAGAGAAGCGAAAACCTTGGCAATCGGAAAAGTGGCAAAATGCACTTTTCCAAACCAATGTAATGCATTATTGCTCTGTCAAATATCCTCGAAAGAAGAAGATGTACAATGTAACCATTCAATGTATTTTTTTATTTTATTTTTATGACTCTCTCTGTAACTGCGTAACATCTTTTGATCCGCGGCACTTTCGCCAGTTTTTCAATTGTTATTTATACCATTATGATTTCATTCCCTCTTGGCGTATCCCACCGTACCACATTGTCAATTTGCTTTTTTCGGTAAATATTTGTTTTATTGTTTCATTTTGCTGGTTGCTCCTTACATACATACATACATACATACCCGTATATCCTTACTCTCCTATTATAGTATTTCGAGTATAGAAATCATTTAATCTATTGAAACTTCCTCGCAACAACGCTGGCAGTATCAGCGCCATCAGGCAACAACAAATAAAGAATGGATAATAACCTCGAACAATAAATAGTGCAAACACTCCTCACTCATGCTAGTAAGTTTGTTAAGTACTCGTACATGGCAGTGCAAATGTCAACAGCCACGCCTTTGCTCCTCTTCAATTCTTGCTTTATTTTATTTTATTTATTTACATTTCGCTATATATTGTCTCTTCAATGTCAACAAATGTTTAACTAAATAATATAACATATGTCTGTATGTATGTATGTATGTATGTGTGCTTCCAAGTAGGCACAATCAGTTTACCTTTCCTGTTGTCTTATTCTTCTTTTGTTCAATCTCGAAATTAGTGCAAACGTTCATTAATCGAATTTATTGTTTTACTTTCGTTCGAGTGTTATTTTTGCGCACTTTCCACCCCTCATTATTGTTTTTTTTTTTTTTTTTATAAGTTATCTGGCCAGTATCCATTCTTGGCATGGTGTCAATTGGACAGACTGCTCCAGTGTCTTCGGTTAAGTCAATATTAATAAGTCGCTTGTTTACATGCGGCACTCTCCAGTGCGGAGAATCCCCCCAACCGCCTCAATTCAACTCGATTCCTATCATTTATTATGATCCACTTGATATTTGTCATCAGTCCCATGCAAACTTACTTTCAGCAAAGTAACGCTGCAGTTATGTATGTACTATTGAGGTTAGCTATCGACTAAAGAACTGGCACTATTCTTCAACAACAAAATAATTTTCGACTTGAGAATCTACGAAATCTGAATCTGAAGTTGCTAAGAGATATTTGTCGTTTGGGAGAAAAAAAAAGATCTTTGTTAAAGCTGCGCACACCTTTTCAATGGTCGCTAGTGTGTAGAGTTAAGTAAGTTTAAGAATTACTAAATGTATACAAGAAATTTCAAGCACATAACCTTATAAACAGATTTTACCCTAGTTGGAACATTGGACATTGCCTAGTACGCGAGTTGGCGCTAAAGTCAATATACATAATTATAAAACCCTTAATGATGGTCTGGTTTTATTGAAATTACATGTTTACATGAAATTCGTCTGATAAGTAGCGCTGGAATCGGGATTTTCAGGAACATTTATGTGACGAATCAGTTGATATTAAAAACGGGGGGAAGGAAACTAATTAAATGAGAAATAATTCCGGTAGGTGGCGTTCAAAGCGAGTCATAAAAGAAATCTTTATCTATTTTGCTATAATTAGATATGCAAACTAAGCACATATGTATATACAAAAACATATTTTTACGAAAATTTAATCTACTAGGTGGGGCACTAGTCGGTAAAAGTTTGTGTTTGTGTATCGATTCTCTTGAAATTATTGAATGCGTTAGGTGGCGCTGCAGTCGATATTAAAATCTGAAGTATACTTTTATCTATTCTAAAATTTTGTTTAGAAGAAAGTCGTGATGCATACGTATTCAGAATATAAATTGACGAGTATTTTACAAGACCTATCTAAATATACAGGGTGTGCAGGCCAGTACGTACTAAAATTGTATGAGCTTTAAAACTGTATACTAAAACAATTTCTAAAACTCTGAGAAATAAGTTCTAAATTTAAAGCTTTTTTTTTTGATTTTTGGATGTTTTATACAAAGTTTGTAATTTATATGGTTTAGTTGGAACATGTGCTATATATTAATTGGCGGAAACCTAAAGGCAAATATTCTTCCTGAGTTTAACGTATACATTTTTCCAATTTTTATCTTTTGCTGCACAATGGCAGAGCGTTCAAAGTTAAATTGTACGTACATATATTGTGTCAGCTATTTAAATAAAAAAAAGAAAAGTACACACCATGACTGTGGACACCAAAAATTTTACTTAAAAAATGCACTTCAACTTCGATATGGATAAATAATTTTTTCGTACATGTATACTTATGTGTGTATGTACATACCACCGAGTACCATATATGTATGAACACGTCTTTAAATTGCAGCAATTTATGATCATCCTTAAATGTCAAAGCACACGTCGCTCGGTCACACACACACACACACATAAATAACTGATAATAGAGTAATGAACATTCCTAATCTACGTGTAATCGCCTTTGATGGACACCTGAGAGTATTTTATTATTTTCTGAATTGCACGATTTTCGCTGTACCTTTTCATTTTCATTTGTGGCGCCACTCGCGTGTGTCAATAAACGCATTAGTCTGCGCCACAAAAGCATACTTCTGTACTAACATATGTATGTATGATGCACAAATTTCTATTTATTTTTATCCATACAATTTCGTGCAATATTCAAAATATTTATATCTGTGGACACATACGACTTGAAGCATATGTTGCTTCTGAGTTGCCTCGATTTGAAAAAATAATGCTTTTTTTTTATAAGTTAGCAACGTATCTCCGTCAAAGCCTTGTTTTCGTCTATTACTTTATTAACCCGAGAACACACACACACACACACACACATATGTACGCACGCATACCTTGTATTACTCTTATTGATTATCAATTTGGGAATAGAGTACGAGTATATCATTGGCGGTTATAAAGAGCTCGCACATATGAATACATAAATTACTGTGTGTGTGTGTGTGTGTGTGTGTGTGTGTAAAGCAAAGAATAAGGATTTCCCGACACGTTCATTCACTTTGTCTGCACTTTCAGTTCATTCAGGACTTTAGGGAAATCCGATGTTATTGGCATTATGTACTCGCACGCTGCTCCCAACTCGGACTAAAAGCAAAAGGAGGATCTTGACGTGCACACACACACACCCACACGCATGCATACATACGTGCTATATGTATGTATATGTACATATGTATGTACATATGCATGTGTTTGCAATGTGCAAGTGTTAGTCAGATGTTCAATCACACCACAGCTACTTATGCGAATTCAATTTAGCATAACTTAACGGTGCCTTATTAAATTTTGCAGGTATCCTTGGCTGCCACATCCACTCACATCCATGCACACATACATACATACATACACACATAAATATGTGGTTACATATGTAGATACATACGGCGCACATTGTTTCGGCACGTTTTGTCTTTATCGCTCGTTGTGTTGTATTCTTGCGACTAAACAATTTTGTCGGGTATTGTGGTTTAGGAAAATTGGATTTTAAGCAAAACTGCAGTGCCGTAGCTCCTTTCCGATTTGCCACTCCTGCTGCACCTCTGCGCCTTTGTCCTGGTTTGAAACAAACTAATACGATTTGAATAGAAATGCAGTTGTATTAGTGAATATTTTACTTGCCACGAACCCTTTGCAAAACAAAAAAAAAACAAAGACAGAGCAAAAAAAAGTTATGAACAAATATGCGATGCATTTGAATTTTTTAAGAGTTTTTCTGTTTTACATTTGTAAATTTGCCGTAATTTCATTGTAATTAAAAGTTGTATCATTTTTTTCTTTTCTTGCAGATCGAAGACGAAGGCAACCATGGCAACGACGAGACGCGTCTGTTCATTTTATCCTCTTTGGCTCAGTCACAAATGAGCCGTGTCGCTTGCATTCTATGCGAAGAGCCGATGCTGGTTTTCGATCGCTATCCGCTCGTCGATGGTTCATTCTTTTTGAGCCCAAAACAACATTCAGCCGGTTGCATTGAGGTAAGTTCACTGAACACATAGCGATAGTCAATATTTTGTAAGTGCACTTATTAAAAACTATGTAAAAAGCTCATAACGAGCTTGAGAGTTAGATACGTATAAAATACACAAGCACATATGGACTATGGATATACAATTAAAAATTTTGTCGGTAGCAAATCAAACGTTTTCAAAATAGCTTAATTCTATAATAAAATTCAAACAAATTAATGTTCCACGCTTCATTTAAAGTTGAGAAAAGCTCTACACCTTTTTTAACATTTTTTTTTTCCATACAAAAAAAAATCAGCCATTCGTTATTTGGGAAAAAAGATAATATTTATTAATATTAAAATTTACACTTTATTATACTAAACTTGCATGATCTACTAAAATGTTTACTGAGATTTTGAGAATTTTTTTTTGAGTTTTTTTTCCATATAAAAAAGGATTTTCGGCAAAATTAAAAATTCCAAAATTCAATGATATGTGTTCATGATATAGTATGTACATATATGTATGTATGTATTTTTTTCTAACTAAAACTTTCACATATTAAAAAATATTTCTTAAAGGATCACATTCGTGCTTTACTCTTTTATATGAAAACGTTTCGGCAAAACTTCGCAACCAAACCGAACTTTACAATTTACGAGTACGAGTACATCAACATTCCACCCAATCGGCGAAGATCAATATAAATATTTACTAATGGTGCCATTGTTTGGTTTTCATTTTGTAATCTTCGAGGACAAATAGTTTCATTGATTTTAAAACAAAACGAAGAAAAACGTATTTTTTTTTGTAACAAGTGGCATTCCTGGAATTAATATTCGATTGAATTATTTGCATACAAATGGATGCACTTCAAAGAAAAAAAAAAAAAATTCTCCCCAATATCAATGAGGGCGGGCATCACACAAGCTTTCAATTTTCTAAGAAGCCACTCTGTGTTGCACTTACAACTCTTTGTGCAATTTATCTTTGTACGTTCAATTGACTGACTTCACATCCAAATCCAGCTCAGCTCGCTGCTGCAACTCAACGCCCACATGCGACAAATTCGACTTGACGTGCGCTGGCAAATGATGCAGTTAGAAAAGAATATGCTCGTAGGCAAACGAATGCAAGTGCGTTGCCATTGTGTTTCTCGGCAGGCATTTATATTCCTCAAATGTATGTAAAAAGCGTCAAGCCTCATTGACGATAAATCCGCCGTGCAAACGCTGCTCGAAGCAGTTGCACGCACAGCTAAGGATGCAAGTGAATGAAAACTTTGACATGGCCAATTTATGTATGTTGCAACCACGAAGGCACCCACGTTGGAGAGCTAAGTTCATGTCGTGTGTGTTCATTTGTAGTTCAATGGAAATAATCATCGCTAGTAAGAAATTTTCTTAAATATTCGCTACTTTGTGCGAGTTTACAACAAAATGTTATAAAAATAATAACTTGACGTTTACGATCCATAACTCAGTGTTTGGCCGATCTCTCCTACCATTTTTGATGTACCCCTTGATGTGTTGTTCAATATACGGAATCTAATGTTATGTTCCGACTCCGAACGGCAGATGTGTTTTTTGATAAACATTGAGGTTTGCCATTCACTGCCTCCACATTTTCTATGACTTTTGATTTTTCGTGCCTCCGCTGAGATTTGTACCCGATAACTCAGCGATATACGGAGTTATCGCACATAACACTACGCATTCTTCCACAGAAACGAAGGTTTTGGCGCGTTATATTTCCTGCGATTCGACTATAAAGAGCTTATCTTTGTTATTTTTAGAATTCGATTATAATTTAGTCGGTCGGTCTTCGCAGGAAAAGAAAAATTTGGTTTAAAAGAAAACCCTAAAAGCTTAAAATATCCATTGACTCTTCGTCAAGGACGTCTTAGGAATTGGTTTTAAATATGAACGAATCATAAAATTCGGTTAAACCATTTCACAAAGTCACAGAAGTAAGTGGAGCGTGGTATTAGATCCTTCAAACCCCCATTTTCAAGAAAAGAGCGCAAAGAAAATATTCAAATAAAAGCTGTCATAATATCGACCCTGCAACATCCTGACCTTTATTTGGCTCTACCAACTTACTGCTATTTTTGCTTTATTGTTCAGGTTTCTTTGTCTTGAAGACATCGACTGCCATTTGTGTCGATGTATGTATGTATTTATATGTGCGTTCTTATATGTAAAGAGCTTCTGACTTTTGTTGTGGCAAGTAGCACTTATTCACGGACGTTCCAACATATGTAGATAAACGTAAAATGGTTACGCGCTGCCAGTGGCAGCAGCAGTTAAAAAAAAATCATCGTTGACAAAGAAGGAAGGGAGCTGACGAAAAAAAAAACGAAATTAAGGCCAAATATGTTGGCTGCTCTGAAACTTAATTTGATGTTGCGTGCATCCTACATAAATATACATAAATTCGCATGTTGTTTATTAAGTACTCATGAGACACAATGCAGGGCAACAATCAGTCATTGTAAATTTCTACTCGAGACTTTGTCTACTTTCTTAACGCGTACTCATGAACCTAATTCTTGTATCGAACTTGTTCTCCCCATCTCACTACTTTCGAGCAACTGCATTGAAGAGAAATCCAATAAAACCGAACTAGTTCGCTTAGGTTAACGTTTCTTTCCTGCAGCGAGACCAATATCTAGTTCAGAACTAGTCCGACTTTATTCATTTTAAGGCACTTTGTCGCGCTTAGCGACATCTGCTTGAGAAGTGAGGCAGTCGTGGCTATCCACTCGCGAGATAGACTCTTTGGAGTTGAATAATCTTATTTTTAATCATTTGCTAATTTCGTTCTTTAAAAGCTGATCAAAAAGAGCTGGTCAGATGAAGAGCAAAGTGGTTCAAAATTGTCCAAATCCTACTACTTCTCAACCTCATACCCGCTTCACTAGTTCATCCTTGTTGTCCCTACAGAGTTATCATCTACTTAGCTGGTTGCCTGCCACAAACTGCCGCAACGCCCGCCAAAAGCCATAGACTTTACGCTGTCATTGCCATCAAAACTTTATAAAACATACCTATGTACTTATGTATGTGACTTATGTGGATGTATTTGTTTGATATTGGCGTTGCCCGACAATGCCTGGGCGCTTTGTAGCCAGCAAATAGCATCCGTTTGTTGTGGGCGTAAATGTCTTTGCGCTGCACCATTTGGCCATAAGGAAGTTTACGTCTTGCATTATTTCAAATTAATATGTCAGTCTGTGGGAGTCGCAGCCAATGTACAGCCGCGGCTTAGCTTCAACTGCAATCTGGCGTCTGCCGTCTGCCGTCTGTCGTCTCTTCGGTTATATTTAGGACAATGCACGCCCAGTGCCAGGAAATGTCAGAAGATGTAGAAAGTTTCGCTTGCAATTTTGTGCTGATTCCTACCGCTGGCTGGGATGGTTGCTTTTGTAAAGCTTTCGTGGGTGATGTCGGTGTTTTTTGTTTTTTTGTTTTTTAATTTTTTCCTTTTGATCGTTTATTGTTGTACATTTCGAATTTTTAATGCCCTTAATTTTTCTCGCACCATTTATGCTGAAAATGCTAAATCTGGGCAGGAATTTCGCCAAAGAAGATGGATTTTTGAATAAGAATGCAAAAAATAGTTTCGGTGGGTGAAAGGCATTCAAAAACACAAGAATTTGGTATACATTTATTTGTGTTTGTAGTTTAAAGGTTCAATAATAAACATTTCTCAGTAGATTTTTAGCAGAATCTGGCAAGAAATTTTTCACTAATTTAATTGAAGAATTTATGGGTTTTAGACTGCACCATTCAACTCACAAATTTCATTTAAAAAAGTTCTAATGCGCTCAGGAAAGCGATAAAAAAAGACATTTCTAAGAAATTGTGTTTGGTCCTGGCCACGAAAAGACGATTTTAATTTTTGACATTTTGCCTAGCCAAATTTCTAATATTTATATACCATTGTGCGGGACCGACAATAAAATATATTTTCAAAAAAATTGAATTGGTACAATTTTTTATCTTTTAGTTTTTTTCACATTTGCGTCCATAAACGAAAATCTTGTCAAAAAAGAAAATATTAAACTGTTTTTATTTTAAAATTCAAGCAAAAAAATGGAACATAATTTACCAACATATAATTGAACGCCATTGAAGCCAAATTTCTAACTTACTACAAACAGATTATAAATGCCATGACCATGAAATTCTTAATGAAATTCTTATTTACATTCGACGAAATAATAATATTGTTAATATTTGAACTTTCGTTGTAAATAAAGTGCTCAAAAAATATTTGTTTTCTTTTTTTAATAATTTTCCAGGTGAAGTACGAAGGCAGGCCATTGTATTTGACATGCGTTTGTATGGCCTGTTTGGATGGCACTTCAACCAATCGCGTCATTAATTGCAGGTGAGTTAAATTATAATTTACAAGTGTGTGTATATGTTATACATATATGTATGTATGTATATAATGGATATAAAGTGAAATTGACTTCAGTTGATATGTAAATACATAAATATGTATGTACATAGGTATACGAAGTGGACGCGCCGCTCTAAAAATGGGCGCCAACACTTGCAGAGGTTTTTGTTCTTTTACCTTTTGTTGTAATCGTTTTTTGCCACTTACATAAAACTGGATTTTTATTTTTCATTTCACAGATTCTGTGGTGAAATTTGGGATGGCTCGAATCTAGTCCTTGGCACCATGTACTCATATGACATTTTTGCCGCCATGCCATGCTGTGCTGAGCGGCTAAAGGTGAGCGAACATTTTTCAGTAATTTAGATAACAGATTTCCTTAATTTGTAACTCTGACTGGCTAATTAACGCATTTTGCCATTGTAAATCTGAAATTTATTGTTCTTCTTATCTTTATATCACTTGCAGTGCAATAATTGCTTCAAGCTGCTCTTGCATCCGCAGCAGCGTCTCAATTTCTACAGTGACTACTCGCACTGTGTCACCTGTCCGTATTGCGCCACACAGGACACTCACTTCGTCAAGCCGCTGAGCTTCTGCTACACCAAGAGCAATGTGGGGCGCGTCCAGGCGATCGCATAACATGAGGCCCCGTTGGAGTCCACGGAAATGCTGGCGGCAGCGACAACAGCCACACAAACGACAACAGCCGCAGCCAACGCTGCCAGCATTGCCGCTCCAACGGCGAACAATAGGAACAACAGCAACAGCATGCAAACGAAGAAAGTTGTGCTCTATAATCCATCAATTGATTACTCAGCGCCGTTGCAACAACAAATCAATCCGGACATCATTGGCGCTCATCCGCATGCGCAGCAATTCCAGCAGCTATGCGGCAGCGGCAGCGGTAGCGGCAGTGGACTTGCCATCGCTGCTTCAGCCACCACCATACACAACACAAATCAGGTAAGACAGCCACTACAACAGCAGCAGCAGCAGCAACAACAACAACAACAACAACAACCGCCGCAACAGTCGCGTGTGACTGCTACGCGTCTGTCCACACCAACAGCAACCGCACAACCGACGGCTCCTCAACCCTCATCCCATCAGCAACAGCAGCAGCAGCAGCAGCAGCAGCAACTTCTACTACAGCAACAAATGCTGGCAACTCGACCGCTAAAATTAAGCGAACAATGCAATTTAAGCAATTTGCATTTGAATAGCTTCGGTAATGAAATGAGCCCGATTAAGTCCGGCCTCGAGCAACAACAGCAACAGCCGCCACAGCAGCGTAATAACAGTCAGGTGGTAGGGCTACTAGGCCGCAACGGAGACTCCAAGTATTTAGTAGCAAACAGCAGCGCCGTTAGCAGTATTAGTAATTTATTAATTAGCAATAATTTAGCAACGGCCGCAGCTGCAACAGCAACATTCACGGGCGGAGTAGGAGACACAACAAAAACCTCAATGGGCGCTGGCAACAAACTGAACGCATTGTGGGGCCAGTCGGATGCACTTGTCCCCCCATACATCGGCGCTGGTGGCAATGGCAGCAACACTGGCACCGGCCATCCTTTCGGCAATCACAACAGCACTTCTGATGCCATCTCTGCCCTGTGGGGGTGCTCCTCTTCGTCCACCAGTGGCTGCTCCAGTGGTTCCGGCTCGCAGCCATCACTAAGCCCCACCTCCACCACGTCTACGCGACCAGATTACCGCAGCAACAACAACAAAGAGCCATTGTGGTCGGCGGCGCAAACATCGCCCACCGGCAGCAACACACTCAGGGATACTTATTACACCTCAAAGGCGGGTGTAGCCATAACCGCAGGAAACGCTCATACCGGCGAGACTGGTGGTGGCGCTAGCAATGCCGGCGATAGCGGCCAGCAATCAACGTCGCCCAGCGCTGTCTCCACTTGCTCCTCGGCTTCGTCGACCTGCTCGTCGGGCCTGGGGTCGAGCACTGGCATCGATGTTGGCGGGTGGCCCAACTGCAAGCTGCAGAATTATTTCGCAGCCGATAATTGTGCTGCTACTGCATCCCACGACGACGCCTCGCAGTACGCCAAGATTAGTAATATTTGGGATATACCGAATCCGGCGGCAGACGCCACAACACGCGCCACTTCTGACCTCTTCACTGATCTGTGGTGCAACAATACTGACAGAAATAGTAGCGCTGCAGCGGCACGAGCCGCCAGGAACACAAATACCACCGACCTCGACCTAGGCGAGCCCATCAACTTCAACGATGCCGCTAGCATTTGGCGCACAACTGGCAGCGGTGGGGCTGGCGGCGGTCGTGCGCTCACCAAACAACTACCGACATCAACAGCTATAGCTGCTAACAACAATAACAACAATAGCAACAACAATAAAGGCTTGCTTGCTAACATAACAACTGATGGAGATAAGGGTGGCGTGGTGGGAGCACGAGTGATGGAGGCCGATGGCGGCGCAGCATGCATGCAATTATTTTCGGAGCAATTCCTCAACTATATAAACATAATTAATTATGCTGATTAACTTTGTCAAGAAGTGCAGCGATTAAAGTTTAGCGAAGAATTATTTTAGAGCGTATGAAATAAAAGGAGAAAATATGTAAAAGCAGCTTTAGATGTATCATTAGTGCGCGACTAATAGTGAACCAAAAAAAAAAAAAAATTGATCTGGAAAAAAATTATAACCCCAACTATATTTGTTGGTCGACCTTAAACTTTTTGTATTTATAATGTGCGGCGGCGGAAAAAACATGAAACAAATTGCAGAATTAATAATGACAACAAATGCAAACTTTGAAAAAAAATTTTTAACAACATTGTTGTTTAGTTCCAAATAATACATACAAACTTACTTATATTATAATAAATGCGAGGTAGTGACCATTTAACGTTTAAAGAAAACAAAAAAAAAACTTAGTCCATTTAGTTTAGTTTATTTTTTAGATGTAATTTTATTTTGCACACTGTAAAGTAAATGCCTTTTTGTGGAAAATTTTGCGTCCAACAGCGAAGTGGAGCGGGTAGCAAGCGTAGCTATCTTGTTCCACGAAAAGTTATTGCTTGAACTGGTAGCTGTAAGACGCAAAATCTTTTCGGGCAACTATAGAAAATAGTATAAAGTATTTCTTTTAAAAATTCGTTTGAATTATTATTTTTTGTTTTAGTTAAATTCCATACTCTGCAATTATCATCTCTAAAATCATTATATGTATGTACATTTGTTTATGTTAAAAATAGCTTTGTTGAATATTGTTTGAGTTTTATTTAAACCAATTTTCTTACTGTAAATTAATCCTTCTCGATTAACTATGTGTAAAGGGGTTTTTTTTTTTAAGTTTCCTTTTCATTTTTTGCCACAATTATAAGATGTTTCTGCTTGCTGCTAAGCTTTTAAGAATGGAAAATGCATAGAATTTTTAAAAGAAAATTTACCAAATATTTTTGTTAGTATAAAATCCTTAAACAAATTATTACTACGAAATCATCACAATTAATGTGTTTTAATTATTTACGTGTAGCAATTTTATGTCATTATATTATTAATTAGCATTACTACGTTCCCTTTTTAATTATTTGAAAAATCAAATATTGCTGTGTTTTTCAATAAACATAAATCTACTTTGAAGGGATATTGCATTAAGCAAGTGTATATTTAGATGAGGGCCGTTGTTAATAGACGAGTGTTAAGGAAAATACCCCAAATTAGCTATTAGGAGTGGTAGAAATGCACGAAGATGCATACATACATACATACAAATAAATTTAGTTGTTCGTTGCTTGTAATTTTTTAGCGTAACATCTTTACCTTCAATTGGTAATTATAATATAGAGACCCCGCCCAAAAGGACACGCCCGAACACGAACACACACACACTCATATACACACACACACACATACATACATATGTACATACAACTCAGCAGCAATTGTTTAAACAAAAAAAAAGTCATTGTTACGCCCAAATGTAGGCTTCTTTTGCAGTGTGTACGTGTAAGAGGCACCACCTGAGCCATCATCTGTGCGAACACACCTCTTGAAGAATCTGTATTGGTCTGGCGATGCACCTTTTCAATAATTCCTGAATATTAAAAAAAAAATGTTTAAAACTTTGATGCACAGCAATCGCAGCATTCGTTACAAATATGCCGGAAGTAGCCTGTAAATATTAATGATAGTGCACCTTTGTTTTTTTTTTTTTTTTGAAAATACATAAATTGTAAAGTGTGTACCGCACTCACTTAACAGCGCAGCGTGATCATATTAGTTTTAAGCGACCCCTCATCCCCCAAAATCATCTTCAAAATAACCCTTGTTGATAAGCTTTAGCTACATAAGTACATATTTTCCAAAACTTAGATTTTAGATTTTAGAATTAAAATGTCGTGAAAATTTAATTGATATTTAAGTGTATGGAAAAACAAAAGAAAAATCTGTGTATACCCCAACCAAGTTTGGATAATTGAAATATGTTTACTATATATAATTGACGCCCAAATGTGATCTCTTTCAAAATTAGTTTAAGGCAGTGTGTTGCTGCACACAAATGTGAGTTGTGTCATTGACACCGGCAAAAATTGCCATTTTTTCCTTTGGTTATGCGAGTCGAGTGTTTTTGTTTTTTATTTGCTTTCGAGCCAGTTTTCATTTATTTGTTGCGCCGCTAAACAGTCAACGCCCATGGCTCCTTTCAGATGTGCATGGTAATTGTGATATTGCTCAGCTGGAAGAGGGCCATTGCCGCTTGTCTGCTTCAGCCACAAACACTGTTTCGATGTTGTGATATCGGTACTTCTTTGGGTTCGGAAACTCGCCGCCGATTTCGCTTGTTTGCGATTGTGGGACGCGATCATACTCATTTCGAATTTTGTTTTAGTTTTGGAAATTAATATATTTGTTTGTGTTTAAATGAATTTTCATTTAAATAAATGTACAGTTTCGAAATTTGACTATAGTTTTTTTTCATATTCGAATTCAAAAAATATTCCAAGTTTCTAAAATAAAAATTAAAATAAAATAATTTGAATAAAAAATTCTTCAATTTTAAAAAAGTCCATATAATTTTCCTTACTAAATCATTTCTTATCGCTCGATGTGCGTAGTTTACGCCAATTTCTTCGCAACCAAAATGAAATTTACTGTGAAAATCTGTTCGACACGAACATTTTGAATTCAAAATAAAAAAAGAGTAGTAAACTTAATTATAACAAAAATTAATTAAAAAAAAAACATTAACAGTTATTTCTCCTTAAACTGGTAAATTTGCAACGAACGCTGGCGATTGTCTGTTGCTTTGTCCTTCTGAACGTACAGACGCAAAAATATTTGCCACACTCGATTTTAATTTGATATCGGTATTTCCCACGCCTTTTAACTAAACCTTTAAAAATATATGGTTTTTTTTTTCAATTCAATTGCTAGTTGTATGTACATATGTACATATGTATGTATGAATGCACATACATTGACACTTCACCAGATCGTCGTTGCTTACAATCAAATCTGTGGCGATGACACTTAGCGCTGCGCGGAGCATTATTCTCCATATGACCCAACGTATGTACATGTAGATATGTATGTACATATGTATGTGAATCCTATTTGTACTTTAAAAAAATTTGCTCCGCGCTATAGTTAAAGAGTTACAACACACACACACACACACAGACACACACACACACGTACACAAAGGCAGTTAGAATTAATTTAAATTAAGCACATCGTACGTCATTAAGGACACACACACACACACAACGTTATGTATCTACATATATAAATAAGTCAGCCCATGATTCGGTTTAGTTTACAACTGATTTCATTGCAACAAATGATTGTTTTTGCCCTTTTGTTATATTAAAATAATTTGTTTCATAATTTGTGTCGCTGTGTTGTACGTAAGTAGAGAGTAGAGATAAAAAGTTTGTAGTTATTTAGTACAAGTTTTATAAGGAAAGTGTATTTTATATATAAATCGAATTAGCGAGTTGCAAGACGCTTTTGGTGACCAGAGCAGTGATCATTCGATTTTAATGCAATGGTTAGTTGTAGCAATTTAGATGAACGAGTCGGAATCCATAAGAAAATATATTTTTACCCACCATTACCACCAATTGCGTAATAATTAAAAAAAAAAAATTAAATAAATAACCAATAGAAGCAACTATTTAGAAAGAGGAGACAACTATAAAAAAAATAGGTACATTTGACCGACACATAATCGGGAATCGAGTGAATGAATGTAGCTTTCCTGAATTTGTCGTAAGCAAAAGTTGAGAGTTAATCCACTAAATAAATAAATAAAATAGAAACGCATAGTGAAAATAGAAAACGAAATAAAATAGTTAAACATTACAATAGTAAAAGTAAAGTAATGAAATAAATAAGAGAAATCTACCATATAACATTAATAATAATATTACCTCCTTAGCAAAACTTGAATAAAATATACTGAATAGATTGTGGCATTTAACAATTTGAAAATCGGCAATTTATTAAAGTTGACAAATGCAATTTTACTTGTATAGAAATGAAGTGAGCGATAGCACACACACACACACACACACACCACTAAACTGATTTGTAGTTAACGAGGTTAAATATTTACCAATTACTCTTGCTGCTTTACTATCTCCGAAAAAGTTGTTGATATGCAATTGATGAGATCACCTCGCCAGCACCCACCTCCAATAAAAGCACACGAAATGTAATTATCTGATTTAGTGTAGCGAATTTCAAAATTTCGGAGCGGTGCATGTTGAAACGGAGGCGAAAAATATTTAAATCATAAAATCACATCTACATATATAATTACATAGAAACCCAATAGGAAATGTGGTGCATACACAAGTGACACTAAACGTGGTGAAGGCCAATCTTAGCATCGCCATGTCGATACGATTAGGCGCAACTTGTTCGTTTTTTTTCAATTGCGCTTCTTTTTGATAATGAGTTTCAAGGTTACCTCAATTGTGTTCTCACTGATTCGAAGTGCATCAATAAGCCAAGATGCGCTGGAAAATTTTCCCACTGAGAAGTTACACCAATTTAGAAAATCGGTGCGTATGTTTATTCCGAGTAGTTCATATCTTTGTATAAGCAAAGCGAAAAAGCTTTTTCAAAGAGAGCTTTGTACACGTTTTTGGTTGAAATATCAAAGTTTTCACAATTATGATTTATTCCAAATTTGTTAATTTCATTAAATGGGACTTAAAAATTACGCTCTATTTCGTTGTTTGCAATTTTTTTTTTTTAGTTAAAAAGCCCAAATGGAAATTTATACAAGCATTCGCACCAAGCCTTTATTTTTCTTTTAAATTCAACGTAAAACAATATCTAACGAATAAGTTTTCATTATTTATACTTTCGTGTACTTTGGTCGTTCTTATTTATAGTTTAATTATAACTTTATTTTGCTTTAATTTAAGATAATAAGTTGTAGCTTGTTTTGAAGCACCACAAAGCCTTTTCGAAAAATTAACTAGAACTTTTCTTTCGGAAGTACGGGAAGTTGCAGGGAGATTAACGAGGAGTTTGGAGCTCTTTATGGCCAATAAGAATTCAAATAAATTTTATTTATCTAAATTAAATAAAAAGCTATAGTTAAAGTTTAATTATTTGAAGTTAATATTTAATGCTTTGTATTAAATATATCGAGTTCATTGTTTATAAAATCAACTAACAAATTTTTATTTTTTATATTTCTAAGATCGCATTAATTTTTCTGCAACTTGCTGCTCTCTCAGATCATCTGATGACAAAATGTACAAACTTTGAAAATGGTTCAATGCGTTCAGAACACGTTTAAGAGAAAAAAAATTAAAATTTAGTTGAAATTAAAAACTTTAGTTTGTTATTGTAGTTTTATATTTTTTCATCGCACAAACCACTTATTATTAAATGTATGAGTTTGCGAAATATTTATGGAATTATTTTCTTGATTTCAAGGGCAAGGAAGATGCGCTTGTGTCCTTAACTTTCAATTTGGCAACATCAAACTAATGAAATTGCATATTATCTGAGAAAAGAATTTATTTTATTTTTTTTGCTACATTTTAGTTGAGTTATTGTAACACAATACACCCTACGCAGTGATAAAATAGAGCACACACATTTACTAGATCATTTCATAATACAATCAATATAATCAAACATCAAAATCATCTGCGAAAGTTTCGCCACCTGGAACGGGGCAAGGGGCACTGTGAAAAGTGCAATCTTTCTCTTTTTATGCAACTACAGCGAAAACAACAAAGCCATATGTACACATTGTACAATACAAACATATTGTCAATTGCGATGAAAATATTTTGAAACTTGAAGGAGAAGCTTGAGTTATGTAGTAAAACATTGGGAATTTTGTGTAATATCGTAATTGCATTGTACCTTTGCATGTTTTCTGCGCGATTTAACAAATTGATTAGTTTAAAATTTTACATTTTACATACAAACATACAGCCAACATCTAGCAATTACTTATATTGAAACCGCTTAAACGGTAAGGCCCAGTGTGAAACTCTAAAATCATAGATTTGCAACATTAATCCATACGCATACACATACATACATAAATTAATGCATACAATGCATACGCGAAAGTGTGTGTATGATGAAATAACTTTCCCCTTTTCGTATTCCATAATGTAGCAAGGCATTTATGCATTTAATTGCACTTTTTAAAGTAATTTAACAAACAAAGTAATAATAAAAGCGTATCCGAATTAAGTAATATTTTTTTATTTTTTGTTTTTTGTTTTTAAGAAAGGTTTTACAAGCTATTGGGCAAGTTGATAGAACACGTAAGTTTAGTTTATTTTTTACCAAAATTTCGGCTTGAAAAATGCATATTGAAAAGCACAGAAGCAAAAAAAAAACAACAAAAAGAAATACAAATGAGGAACCAATTCCTTTACATACATACATACATGCATGCATACAAACGTACAGATATGTATGTATGTATGTATGTATGTATGTACATATGTATTTATGTAAATATATATTGTATTTATGTAATTTAGATAAATATTTTAGTTGATTTTGTCTATTAATTAACAATTCGAAGCATTATTACTTTTAATGAATTATTCAACAACAAAAACAAAAACAAAAAAACAAAAAAAGAACTACAACAAATTGAAAAAGAAAAAATCACATGCACATACTTATAAACGTTTGTAAGAGCTTACAATCATACAAGTTTTTTTTTATATTCAGTTACATTAATTATATTATCGATTAATATTGAAATTTTTGTTGACTATTCAAAATATTTAATAAATAATTTTTTAATGCAAAATGTCATTTCCTGTTTTATTTTATTTACTTTTATTTATAAATAATTTTTGTCTTTCATTTGCTGGTTCATTTCAGTTGGAAATTTGTTTGGTTTGTACGCATTTTAGTTCGTAAATGTTTGCGTTTGGTTAAGTTTATTTGTAGTAATTTGGAGTCACGCACTGATTGGCCCTAACATTACCGGACTAGTTAGCTGAGCAATCCTTGCCAATGGTTTTTAACCTTGGGGGACACGAGTTGTACGGAAGAAAAGTAAGGATAATCACAAAGATTGTTTGAGAAGAGTTGTTAAGTTTTCAGCCAGCGTTATGGCATCGATGGTATAGTAAAAGCACATAATTACAACAATATTTTGGAAAGATATCTACTTCCTGGCGTTCTCAACCGTTTTTCCTTAGATTGGTTTATTTTTATGAAAGATGGGGCTTTCTGTGTTACCGCAAAGTTGACGTTGACAAAGAACTGGCTATTTAGCAAGATTATTTGTTTGTTAGACTAGCCCTCATCCAGAAAACTTTGGAATAACCCACAAATTATAATTGACGGTTTTAAGTCAAAATTAGAAGAAATCTGGGATTCGATAACTCCAGCTGAGCGTCTCAAGCTAGCAAAAACTATGCCTTTACGTTACATTGATTTCACGGCCGTATATTTCCTATAACCTTAACTAGTACCTCGAAATAAAAATAATTGATACTTTATTAAACACGATAAAACATAGTCAACAAAAACAGGTAAATAGTGGTTAGAGCTTCTTCGAGCAGTGGGCTCGTTTGCCCTCCTTGCTACCCAAAAATAACCAGCCACCACCACCAAGACATTGCCGCCAAAGGTGGTTTACGAGAACCGATTCCAAGCTCACTTCTCGACTAAGTGCAATTTCTGCTGGACTTGCTGGACATGCGTCGGTTCACCCTTGCCTGTCGAGGCTCCAATGATGCCAGCTTTCGAAACTACTTAGCAATGAACTCATCTGATATTCCTCTACAACCTCGTGGTGTGATTGCGAAATAAACTAAGAAACGTACATACTCATAATCGCAAGTAAAATTATATTTGTCGTGACAACTTGCACTTAAATTCCAATCTACAATGGCGAAATATGAACTATAAAAAAATTGTGTCTATCCGCGAGAAGTAGTTGTCGTCGTAGAACTCGATTTTCTTGCGGTATTTCTCGAAAGGCAAGAATGAATAAATAAATAATATAAAATAGAGCATTTTTGATATACCTCAATAGTAGAATAAAAATAAAAAAACAAAAACAAAAATAAAAATAATCTCAACTAAGTATTAAATAGAAATGATAACAACTCTATTCATAGCATAAATTTGTATTTAGAAGGAGAAATGAAAACATTTTTCTACAACTGAATATTGTCCTCAGTTTCATCAGATATGAAAATAGGCTTCAACAAGTAAATATGTGTGTACATATGTACATATTTAGCTAATGTAAATGCGTAAAATAACCGCGGCATTCGAGGATTAAAACTAGCTGGACGAATGAAGGGGAATACCAGGCGTAGGAACATATTAATCGCAGAATATGTAGCATTATACTAGCATTACCGTTAGTTGTACTCACTCTCCTCACTAACCAGTCAACTTTAAGAACATCTATG
The DNA here is from genome assembly GCA_963971545.1 of Philophylla caesio. Classification (NCBI taxonomy): domain Eukaryota; kingdom Metazoa; phylum Arthropoda; class Insecta; order Diptera; family Tephritidae; genus Philophylla; species Philophylla caesio. Next base: position 220,764,749 of record OZ020604.1, on the reverse strand, counting down.
ATAACTGAATTAATTTGTTTATTTTTTATTTAAAGCTGTACATACACACACTGAAAGCACACTTGCATTGATAGTTACACTTTTCGAATTGTCAAGGCGTTCGAAAACTACAAAATATAATAAAAAAAAAGCTAGTAAATTTACACCCTAACCTGCAATTGCATAGTCTCGCAATCGATCCTCTCGAGATGTCAGCTACTCTTTTTTGAGAAAGTAGTATTTGGTTTTTTATTTCCTAAAATTTGATTTGTTTCGCATACATTGTGACCTGTCCCTCCTCCCTCCTCCCCTCCCATTTGCATAAGTTTAGTTAAATTTTTAAATAACTTTATTTTTATGAAAATTTTTGCCCAGAACTATTGTTAAGCGATTGATTGGAAGGAAAAGGAAAGTTATTGAAATGGGAAAAGTTTTTGTTTTAGTTCAAAACTTTGCAACACAACAGTGGTGAAATGAATGGGGTTGCCAGTTGGATTGTGAGATCTTTGAGCTTTTTGCGCGAAGCTTTTGCATTGCCCCTCCAAAGTTGGAGTGAGGGTGACACCTTCCACGCCACATAGCAACAATTACTTTACATCTCTATTATTAACAATTATTTATTTATGTATGTAGTTTAATATTCCCACGCTGCGGAGAAGGAGCAGCAGCGAAAGCTTTTAAAGCCTTTGTCCTTTTGAAACTTTGCCGAAAGTACAAACCTTAAATGAAAATTTGCTAATAGAATTCTTAGACCTTATTCGATTACTTACTACCTGATTTTTAATTGTTTATGCGTTAAAATTTAGTTGGATTTATTTGCAATTAACATTGTGTAGCAATCGTAAATGTGTGTATGTAGTATATGTATGTACACACATACATACATAAATACGTATGTACATACTACATACATATATTGTATCTATATAATTAAAAATATGTCGAATTGTTTTTAGTTCAATTAGTACACTACGAGTATTTTCATGTCGAATTCCAAGTGCATTTCGTTTATTTGGAAGAAGTCAAGATTGACACTTTGCAATTCGTTAAATGAAATTCGTATAAATTTTAACGATCACCTCCTACCTCTTAAAATGCTTTTATTACACATAAATACCTAACTAAAATACATACATACATACATACACGCATACATACACTAAAGTTATATTCACTACTACTTAAAGAAATATTTAAAAGAAATCATTAGAATTAGTACTTTTTTTTATTCATATGTTAATTAGCCTAAAACAAATCCGCATTTATGAAAAAACTATTCATTGTTAGTTTAGTAATTAAAATATAAATGTCATTCACATGATTATAAGTTGTAGTAGAAATCGTTTAGTGTTTAGTAAAGTATTTTAAAAAATCATATTGAGACATCTGTACATATTAATGTATGTGTGTTTTAGTTGTAGTTCAATGTGTTTTAAACTGTTTTTAGTGAAGTTACGTTGAGAAAATTTTTGTAAACAAAGCGTTGAGATATGTATTTACATTTTGTTTTCAATTGGGCTGCACTTTGAAAAAACAAAAACAAGAAGAAGAAGAAAGGAAACAACAAAAAAAATATATATTTGTAGATTATAGTTCGTAAGTAAATCGAACAAAAACGTGAGAGAAACGAAAGATCTTTTGTAAAATTTTAAGAGCATAAATTAAGTTTTAATATAAGCCATTAATTAGATTAATTATGTACACCGTGGAAGCGCTTGAAAACGTGATCGGTCAACAGGTTTTGTAAGAAACGAATTTTTGAAAAGTTTATAATTATTGAGCTCTGCGGCTTCTGCACGCTAATATTAAATACCAATTGTAATGTAAGAGCTTTTGAGTAAAAGAAAAAACCCGCAACGTTCGCGCTAGGTGTAAGCTGTAAGCGAAGCTTTCTCCTCAATAGCAATTCCAAGAAAGCAGCTGAAAACGCAAAAGCTTTACAAATAAATACTTTTCATATAAGCTCTTCAATTGAACTAACCACACAACACAGAATACGTTAGTATTTTAAGATTTCAGTGAAAGCTTCGCCGAACTATTTTTTTTTCTTTAAAGATGTTTATGCAATTAGATGCAAAGCTTTTTTCTTATCAATTATTTGTAGCATTTAGTAGTTTGCACATAAGGAAAAGTGTGGATTAAGCAATATAACGTTTAATTTTAGATTTTAATGAAATCGAGGCAAGCCCTCATTGCCCATTTATAATCTGATTTATGTGTATTTATGTATAACGATTTTGCTGCAGCTGCAGAACGTATCAGCTAAGAATAATGAGAATTATGGTACGGATGTGAATAGTCGATGGTCGATGAATTGTCGAACAATCGTTAACCCTTCAGAGTGACAGTGTTTAAAGCGCGTATAAAATTGTAAATATATGTATGTATATGTATTTTTAGCTAATATATTCAAACTTATACTTATACTTATGTACATACATATATTCCTATAATGTACTGCTTTGGCAACAGCAGATCACAAATAAATATGTAAATGTCGAACATATTGCAATTGGAAAGAAATGAGCTGTTGGGAGGAAAACATGGAGTATCCGAGAGAACCTTGTGGAATTTTGAGGCAAATATTTGCTGGTATTTGTACTGACCCAATGACTGGTTGTAGAATGTTAACGAAAAATGTGATGCGCTAGGACTGCGAAGAGAGATTTCGAGAAGACTGGTTTACATGAGTGCAAGGGCTTAGACAAAAAAAAAAAAAAAAATACGTGAAATCGCTGTTCGGTGTCGAAAGCAAAGAATACATAAACAATAAACAATAACTGACTTAACGCATGCACGAATCCGAAAATTTAACTATAAAAGAAGGACTTCCAAATTTCAAATACAATAACTTTCTACGATAATCATAAAGATATGAGCATAAAGATTTAGTCAAAGCTATTACGGATTCTACAATTACATATTATTCGTAAAAGTTTAATAGTGAGAGAGAAGCATAAGACAATTAAAACTTTTTATAAAAATAAAATAACACAAAATAAAGACTAGCAGCAGAGCAAGAACTCAAATGCAGAACTCAATGCTACCTCAGCGCATAAGTTTGTAGAGACCGTAATTACCTCATTACGCGGTTGATTTAACCTAATAGAAATTAAAAAAAATAAAAAAATTTTATGGTGAACTGCCAAATGTGTGTCAAAATTAGCAGCGGTGTAAAATGTAAAAAGGCACTAGACGAATGTCTTCACTTACTAAATTCATACATGTTTAATGCATACATACACATAAGAAGTGAGATACAAATCGAATTATCGTAAAAGACTAAGAGATTTTTACTAAAAATCAATCACTTTCTTGGCAAATTATTCGATACTCGAAACTCATCATCATCAGCATTGTAAACCAGGCCAGGCCAGTTATCCAACCAACAGTCACTTACTAAATTTTCGTTGTAAATCATTTTCAGCTCTCAGCGATCATAACACTCATACGATTTTTATTTTTGTGTTTATTTTAATATAAAATTATGTTTACCCGTTCGTGTATAAAAGCGTACAATTAGTATCTCCTTAGTACAAGTTCATTCCATAAACTGAGTTCATGATCCTCTGGAACTATTCCCAGACACATCCTAGACTAATCGCATTTTTGGCAAGGTGTGTTTGAACTCATCTGTTGTAGAAATTTCAAAAATATTTTCGATCAATCTCGCCATGAAAGGTTTCGTACTGAATTTAAGAACTTGAGCTTTTAAGCGTGATTTATTCATTCCTTTCCTATGTTTGCGAATACGAGTACTTACTGTTCCATTTAATATTTAAATATTTTTATTCGAAGGGCACTTGAGAAATTTGTTCTCACAAAGGTTGTTTGTGACAGGCAAAATGACATACAAGCCTGAATAAATATTTTTTCCACAATCTGTTGTTAGTTTCTTCAGTTATGTGAGGATCACAATTTATTCTTTTCTTGTCGGAGAATCAGAGACAATACTTTAAAAGCAAAACGAAAAAAAAATGCTGAACAAATTGGTTGTTAATGTGTTTTTTTGATTTACTCATACCTCATAGCTCATCGTTATATAATTTCCAACATGCAACACTTAAACTTAAGTACTTACATACATAAATACATACTTACATACTCATATATCTGCTTGCAGCCCACGTTTGGGCAAGACAGCACTGAAATTGCAATGTGCAAACATCGTTGTAAGAATTGAACACCAAAAACATTCTCATGAAAACCAGCTCATCGTCATTAAACAAAAGTTCGAGTTTTCGAGAAGTTTAGAATCTAAATAAATCAATAGTAATTAGCTAACTGTAAATATAGTTTACATTTTTCAATTATCTAGAGGCCAGTCATAATTTGCAACGCATACATACATACATACATATGTACATATGTATGTTATATGTACATAAATATATTGCAAGGAACATAACTTTAAAGGATCAAAGTTTTGGAGTGGCGAACAAAACGAAACGAAACGAAACAAAATGCGAACTGCACATAAATAATCACTTTTTAGAATATCTACATATGTATTTAATGGTAAGAAGCAAACGAGTATTGCATACATAAATTGCTAATTAAATAAATAGATGTAAACATGAAGTTCTAATGATTAAGTTGGTGAATTAAGTTTATGAATTGAAATCAATTGGAAAAATCAATTGTGTTTTAATATGTACGACTATTTTATTATAATATTATTATGGATAACTACTTTCATATAAGTACATACATATGAATGTAAATACATACGACTAAGCACATACTACTTAGATTTTAGTATTAACCTACATAGGTGCATTAGCCCAGCGATCGCAAGGATTTGAAGAAGTTCTCTGAGAGTCACCAAAATTGGTAAATGTGAGGTGTTGAAAAGCAATCATTTTTTCCGTTTTGTTTTTTTTTTTTGGCAAAATTACACATACATGCGTACATACGTATGCATTTAAAACTGATATTTTCGGAGAGTTTTTAAAATTAAAATATTTATTATATGTACATACATACATACATACATTCGTAAGTAGTTACTAAGCAAATAGTTTGCATACATACATACATACATACATACATATGTATTTTTTATGTTTTATGTGTCTATGCTTATATGTAGTTATGTAAACAGGCATATTTTTGAAAGTTCTTACAATTTTATTGGCACTTACAATTTGTAAGTATTTAGCATAACAAGGCAATCGTGTGTGAGAAAAAAACGTGAGTAACGCGAGTTAACGTTTCAAAAGAGCTCCCGAAATGTGATACTAAATTATTTAACTACCCATAAATTGTTGAAAAGAAAATTAACAATCGAAAATTATGCAGCAAAACAAACAGTTGAAGTAAATTGAAACCTTTGTTTGTGATAGGCAAAAAAAAACGAAAGTCTTATTTAAAAAAAAAAACAACCTTTTTATTGCAAACAAATATTGGCTTAAAAGCAATCTGTCAAAAACACCAAAAAAAAAATTATATAAAATTTTAAGATTCATTAAAACTTAATTTTTTTTTTTAAATTTACATACATAGGAACTCAAACTGTGAAATTGGATTAAAAATTTTGTTACATAATCGTAACATGGGTGGCTTCCTTAAACACATTTTGCATTAATACGAAACATCAGTCTGATCCAACAGCATCGTTGATGCTTTGCTTTATTTCGTTTGCGAATTCACCACCCTTTCGTCTATTTAGTATTAAGACGTCAAATTTGTGAAATTGAATTGGCTTCAAAACGAAAGAAACTGTGAGCATTACAAAATTGTGGTATTTTCCAAAATGTATACATACACACACACACACACACACACGCACGCACACACACACACACACACATAAACCCAATTTGGCATTAAGTGATTTGTATTAAGAAATTGAAATCATCGTAGATAAGTTTTATTGGAAAAAAATGTATTCACACAAATTGGCTTACAACTTTATACGTACATTTGTAATTAAAATAGGTTTATGTAATTTAAAATTTAGCACACAAACGAAATTGGCCAAAATGAAGTTGCGTTAGAAATTTAAATTGCATGTATACAAACATATATACGCACTCAGTGGCAATAAACAAGAATTGGCGTTGCACAACAATCGCAAAACGTTGCTTGAACACTTTCCACCGGAAAAGCTATAGTACATTTGTACTTAATGGTGCGAGTTTTTCTTGCCCAGTGGGCGATCGTGTCGTCGAATTTCTAGTGGGAATCTTGATTGTTAAGCACTTTTCCTACTACTATTATTAGTTTTATGGCTTAAATATATGTATGTATGTGTAGATCTTTACTACTCACATCTGTGACATTTTTGATAGCTTTAAGTCGGTGTCTATATTCGTAAAAAAAATATTGTATGTACTTGTGTTTGTATGTGTATTTCGCTTGTAAGTATGTATTTAACTCGACTTTGCGTCGCATTTCACTTGCAGAAGCCACCAAGAAGTTTTTAGCAACTCAATTCTTGCACCACAACATAAAATCTATAATTACTTTTGAATGACTTTCACGCAGTCATTGCAGCATAAAGGGGCCTTCACACACAGCAGTCGCGGCGCGTCACAAATACGTTTCTGGGTAAAGTTAACACTGAGCAGGTGACGGCACTGTTGCGTGTCTGATGTGTGCGAAGGTACCATTATACTCGATATTATTGGCTCGATTACACAACAGAAATTTAAAATTTCACAATAAAAACTAACTGACCCAAGTGGCACAAGCAAAGAACAATTTTATGCGAGAACTTTTTAGTTCAGCTGTAAGAAACTTATTCATTTTAAAAAATATAATATAATAAATGTATAATCAAAAAAAAAAAAGGCGTAAATAGTTTATAAGAATCAAATATCGAAATAAAGGTACTTGTGAATTCATAAATGCATAAGAACGTACATACATACATACATACATACTCGTATGTAAGTATGTAGAGTTTTCTATTATATAATTAATATCGCCACAGTACTTAATTAATCACACTCTTAACATAAGTATCGAAGAATCGAGCGCAAAGCAGCTCTAATTGCTTAGAAACCTTAAGAATCCGATGGCATTGCAGTAAAACCAGAATGCTTAGAACCGCCCAACTATTTCGGGCAATATTGTGACGAGCCATTTTATAGCTAACAAGTAGAAATGGCAGGAAGTTTAAATGATAATCGAAATTAAAAACAATAAGAGAAAAGTTGAAGTAAACAAGTAAAGTAGCAAAGAACTCATGGAAAAACTGTAAGAGCGTAAAAATTATTTGCAAAAATTACAAAAATGATCAAATACCTCAACTTTTTTTAGTGAAATTCTTACAAGAACCCAAAATAACTAACTTTAAACAGCCGGCGAAAAAAAAAACTGAGAAAAATTCAGTAGAACCAAACAATTTAACGTGTGAGCAAGCTATGCATTTAAAATTTATCAATTGATACATTAAAAAAAAACCTAAAAGATAAAAATTAATATGCTAAATTAAGTACATAAATAACGAAGTAATGCACGCCCATCCATATGAGAGAAGAATATACAAGAATATTTAAATGAAAAAAAAAGTAAAAAATGAACTTAAATTTATAACAGTTCGCAGCAGGAATTTTCAAACAAAACTTTTCACTAAAAACTTGTTGTAATTTCATAATATTATTATTAATCTTAATGGAATTGTAATTTGTGTCATTATGACGTTATTGATTTTGCATATACATTATTAAGAGTTTAATAAATCAATTAAACTGTTACACACAAAAAAAACATAAAAAACAAAGAAACAATATTTTTGCAAATATGTATGACTATGTCATACATTCAAAGCTACATACATATGTATATACATAATCAGTAAAAACAGTTTAGTCTGACAGCCATTTGAGAGCTTGATCACCACCATCTATTATTGAGACAGTCTGTTCAACTTAAAATCGCCAAAATCCAATTAACAGACACAAATAAGTTTGTAATTCATAACCAATACTTATCCGCAGATATCTATAGAATGGAGTGGCACAGCGTTGGCATCCAAATTGTTGACAATGCAAGTATACAGAATATACTTTTTAGGTATTCATATGCACAATAAATAAATATGGCTGCCACTGCTTGCAGCCTAAAAGCTTACAATATCCACAAAATTATCAAAAAAAATTGTACATAGTGTCTCTCACATTCAAATTTTACACAAGCTCTGCTTACATGTTACATGTATATACATACATACGTACATACACACAAAGTAGCAATGCACGCTCAATAATCACTTAAAATTAAAATTAAAAAAAAACTCAGCCAGCGAAATAATACGAGTAGAATGAAAATCGTTGGGTATTTTGTGAATGAATACTTCCTAACTAAAGGGCAAATGTAAAATGTTTATTTAAACTACCAGTAAAAACTTAGAGCATACTCAACATGCACCTCATTATATATAAATACATAACATACATACATACAAATGTAGACATAATATTTTATACTAAAAATGTAATTAAAACCTACCTACCTAAAACACACACACATACAAACACGTTTATAACTATTGATTATTACAATTTATTGCATTTTTATTACCTATTCTTCGTATTCGTATGTACGATCAATGTACTAACTGTACTTACTTTGATTATTATAAATATTTAAATATGTTACACTATGTTACAAACTATGAAATGTATAACCTACATACATACATACATATGTACATATGTATAAGATATAACGAAGCCTAAACAATTTGTAAACTAGATGAGAATGTCTACATACTTACATACCTACGAAGTGAGTAAAAAAATTTAATTGTCAAATTAGCCCAATCCTCCTAAAAACAAAAACACAAAACATTTAACATAGAAGAAACGGAAGCGCTGACTATTATATTCGGTGGAAGTCGAGCGGTTTGTTTGAATTCCAGTTGTCGGTGTTTAGCGCGTTGGTAGCCAAGCTTCGGTGTGTCGCTGAATTGTGCTGTTTAAGGTAAATTGCACTCAGGTAAGGCACAATGCACGCTCACCGGAGCAAACTTGGCGAGCAACTGCTGCGCCGAGACGCACGATCAGTACGCTCGGCTGTAGTCGGGTATGATCGTGTGCCAGATACATCACATGTACACATGTTGTTTCGAAAACCTGTGCAATGCTTGGAAAGCCGTTTGGCGTTTTTAAACTGGAAATGATAAATAAATAAACATATACTTACATACATACATACACGAAGACTTGGAATGTTTGCGTTGAAATGTAAATTGTTTGCTCGTTACCTTTGTTGAAATCCATAGAAAATTCTGTTCTGTTTTTGTTTCATTCGATCGCGTGCTGGTTAATGGAGGTACAACTGGGAGAGCAAGCGATCGTTGAACATATATGTATTTTATTTAGCCTCGTTTCCAGTGATGAAACTTTAATTCCTTAAATTAGTAAAATTTAATTTGGACCTGAGCGATCTGCCCTAACGATCGTCGTAGTAACTACCTACATTAACTTATAAATAGCAAAAACAAAAAATAACAACCATAAATCGTGAAGAAGTACGAGATCAATAGTCGATGGATCAGTAATTGATTGTGGATGAAGAAACGTGCCACTTAAGCGTGGCTTATTTCCAACCAGTACAGAGAGGTCTGTGGTAATCGGGTGTTTAACTGTAGTTTAGCCCTTAAACAGAGATAAATATGCACCGTGAACCTGACCTCAGACATATTGAAATGTTTCCAATACGAGCAAAGTTTTTCATAAAAATTATAATACGAGTAAACAAATGAAAAAACATTTAATAACAATATTAAGAAACGTATGATTATGATGAAGAAAAGACGACAAAAATGCTACAATGATACAAAAAGACAAACCTCAGTAACCCTCAAGTCCCTCACAAGCAAGTTACAAAAACAACACGCATAGAGTGAACCACATACAAAACAAAAAAAAATCTTTCTCCTCCCCCCTTTCGAGAGTACAAATTGTTTTTTATGGTAAATGGAAATAAGAATTTTTTAAAGAATGCGATCAACGTATCGAAGCTACATAGCAGGCGTGTTTGGAAAGGAAGATTAAATTAAAAACTAAAACTAATTTAAAATAGCATGAAGGCATAAATGTTGAGAAAACCCAAAAAATGAAATTCGATGACCTCAAATTAAACAAAAAAAAAGCGAGCGAAAGAAATTAGCACAACTCGAAAAGAAAAGAAAAGAAAAAACGAAGGCAAGAACCTTCGAGTAAACATAAAAAAAGCATTCTAACTTAACAACTACAACAACAACGTTGTTAACGTCTCTCAATCACATTGCACTTAATAAAATAAACTAAATAAACATACATATGAAATTGTGTAACTATTACAATTATTTTAAATAAATTAAATAATTATTGATTAAATACATATGGAGTTCCCTGCTTTTAAAATTAAACATTTCTTATCATTTTTTTTTGTTTTAATTCAGCGAAGTACTTTTCTAATGTTCTCGGCCACGAAGCGCAAGCGGAGCAGGAAATAGTGAAAAATGTGAAGCGCAATTCATTTCAGATATCTTTTCAAACTGTCATTGCAGTAGATCTCCTGATTTGACAGTTTATGGCTGCTTGGAGCAGACGAAAACACTTAGCGCTCTCATCTCACAAAGGGAACTTGAAACTATTTCAGCGTTTGTTTGAAACATTTACTCCACTCGCTTTAAAATAAACTCCTACCACGTGTTAATGAAATAATCGAAAGTCGAGATTTTATCGAAATTATTTGGCTTTTTACACTTTTATGTGGTTACAATAGTTAAAATACGAGATTAGAACATTGAGAGGAATCCTTTCACAGCAAAAACATTTATATGTAGATACTTACATACATACATACATATATAACATACATACTTATGTATAGATGCATTTGCTTCATAGAAACAAGGCTACAATAAAAACTAGTGAAATACAAATAAAGGCAAAAATTAAACAAAAATATACAAAGCGAATAAACTGAAAAATATTTAAATAGGCGAAAATATAAAAAAAACAACAACAACAATACAATATTTAATGCAAACATTCATCTCTAAGCGACACTTGCATGCCAAAAGAAGTAAAAAAATACCATTAATTAAATTTAAATTTAATAAAGTAAACAAGCCCAACAAAAATATTGAAATGCTTTCGAACTTCTTAAAAAAAAACACTCTCATAAAAAAAAAAATAGTATAAAAATATTAAAAACAAAATATTCAACTATATAATAAATCACAAAAATCCACACTCAATTTTAATTATTATCATTATATTGGATATATTATATAATCTATGTACACCATAATAATCAAACATACATACATTGTATTAACCATAAACGTTATTTGAATTACATACATACATACTGCATACATAGATATCACATCACCATTGTCTTAAATATTTAAGAAAAATTATTTCATTATAGAGGATTTAGAAACAAGTAAGAAGAAGATAATAAGTAATGTTTTTCATGTGAAATAAAAGCAAAATAAGCATTTTTTTACGAAAATCTCTATGGATACTGAAGTACTGTATTTATAATAAAGTGCGACACAAGTCGTTTTGAAAATATTAAAATAATGTTTCATTCAAAAAGCTTTAATGTGTTTAGAAGTTTAGCAAATACTCGTACTTCCTAACTGCCTTAGCAATTTTGGCCAATCTCAACATGGTCTCTCCAAGCAAGTACCACCGTGAATACCTTCAAGGCTGGATTTGAATTCGCTCTACTACTTAAGTCTATGCCTTTGTAAAGCTCGCACAGCTCCTGGTTTAGGTAAGTAAAGCGCCAAAAGAGATGCAAACTCTACGCATCTACATAATTACGTCCAAGATGCGCCGGCTAGCTATTGAGAGCATGCGATTTGTACACAGAACTGCATTATTGCCAATTTTTTTATTGCAATAAAGCTCCGAAATTAAGAAAAACGCATACTTCTCGAAAACCAACACTGACTTTTCCACCTAAAACAGAAATGGGTTCATATACGAGTATGTTCTTCTAAAATGCAAAATCGCGCTTCGTCATTCCACAAAACCTCGTAACTGAAAATTGTGAGAGAAAAAATTTGCACTCGCTGACCGGAAACTACAGCCAGCCAAAATATCGATATTAGATAATAGAACTCAAAACAAAGATCGTACGTAAAAAAAAAGTTTCATGGCGCTTCGTTCCCTGTGTCAATTTATATTTACATATTTCACCACACCGAAATCCAATCAGATCGAATAAGATTCTGATATCACTCAGCGAATGTTGAATTTGTTCCTGAAAAGTTTGGTGAAAAGGTCATTCTTCGCTCTAAGTATCAGCGCAGTTTGAAAACAACTGATCGGGAAGTGATACAGTTTTTACTCGCCTTTGTAATTATTTCCATTTTCTTTATACGCGGTTTTGTGCTTTTAACGACGATATACTCGTATATATAAAACAAATACCCAAATTACGTACGAAAAGTCATAACGCAAAAGGAATGCACATAAATATTTTAAACAATTTTGGTTGGTATATTTGTTTATAGGTCGTATAGGTAGGTTAGTTGAAAATAGAAACTGAAATCGAAATTTTGTAAAATGTGTATTCATGATTCAAATGAGTTGAAATTTAAAGTGTAAACTATACATCGTAGTTGCAGCAAAATTCAGAATTTGGAAAGGATAACACCAAATTCAAAAAGGAGGACGTAGACAACTTTTGGACACAATTTTACACCCTAAACCCAGGATTTTGCATAGAAGTCCATTCTCGCATTTCGTTTTTCTTCGTTACTCATTTCCATCTTTCCATCCATAGACTGCAAAGTCGTGACTGCAATGTATTTAAAACTTGAAAAATGTTGATTGGTCCATTAGTATATCATAGATTATTCCAAATCACGGCTGGTGACCACCTTCCGCCAAAATCTTAGCACCGAAACCAGTTTATGGATCTCATCGGATCGAATATTTTTAACAAATCTGTAATGTTAAATTTTACGATATTCATTTTGTTTAATAAATCCAGAATAGAGCTATAAGATAAAATTATTCTGCTAAAATTTTGTGTGCTTACTTTGTGCCAGTTGATGTCGAAATCTCTAAATTTGGCATTTGAGTTTGGCAGCACTTTTTTCGAGTTCACGCGGAATCAGCGATAGCAAATTTTTCGTACGTTCATAACTTTTCTACGACGTCCTCAACGATGATAGTTCAGATTATGTCCCTACAGTATTTATACCGTGAAAACACCTTTTTGTACTACAAAAATTTAATAGGTAGAAAGGTTAAATGTGGCAACACTGCGGAAATGTAAGTTACCCCCGAATTCAGTAAGCAGTTTCAGTCTCTAATAGAGACAAAATTCACAATTTTAGACCAGTTAGCATCCATTAGACTCGAAATAAAGCCTCTAATCTCAAAATAAAGTCTCATAATTGGGGTCTGGTGATGAGCAGCTCACACAAAATTCAAATAAAAACAAAAGAAAGAAAGATATGTGAAAGCAAGGAGAAGCAATAATCTCTAGTTAATTTTGAGACTTGAGATGATACCAAGTTACAGAATTCGGGCATTAGTCTATCTTTTATCTGTAAATGAAATAAGAAAAATCATGAGTAAATTATAGAAACAAAAATAAAGTTAATTAATTAAATGCTGTAACCCAAATATTATTTTTGTTGTAATTAATATTTTAAATGTCTTCATGAGCTTTAAAAAGAGAGTTTTTTGTATGAGCAAACCTACTGGAAACTTTGGAGGGATGTGGAGTCGAGGATTGTCGAGCATTATTGCTAATACGAGGACTTGTATCAGATTGTGTGTATTCTCCGAATCAAATATGGAAAAAATAATAAACAATTAGTTATAACAAACAGTAGAACTTTTAAACTTAAACTGCCCGTTGAATTTCAATATCATAAAGGTCAAGTTTGAAGTTGTCACAAGTTACCGTTTCTTTTTCACAATTTTTCTGATGCTGTTGTACAGTTTTTTACAAATGATCAATCACTAGAAATGGGGTAAGACAGTCAGTAAAAAATTGCCAGAAATCTAAGTTAATTTGTCGCTTTTTTTAACTTGAACTTTTATATGCTTAGAGTAAAAATTTGAGTAGTGAGTATAAAAAAGTAGTTTTCTAAAAGACAACAAAAACTAACATAAAAAATTTTGATTTTTGTAAATATCATATAACAATTTATTATTTAGTAAATTTTTTTTTAAACTTCTCATTGTGATTTTTATCATATTTAAGTCTCAAATTGTTGCTTACTATATTGGTTACTAATGTGAGCCAACAAATTTTTGAACAACAATTGAATGGCTATAAAACTGTACACTTAATAAACACCTCTAGATTGTCTTAAAAAAACTTAAAATTTGTTAGAAAATTTGCAATATTATTAAAACTTGTCAAAATAAATGTATAATTATTATAGCTTTTTACTGCGGGATAATTGTTTAACATATACTTAGGTACATATGTATGTATGTACGCTATTTTACTCATCCGTTGAAATCACACATATTTTCTTAATCCTCTTGTATCGCACAAAGCTCAGCAGCACTCGCAAAATTCATTGAACAATGGCTAAATATTTAATCTGTATGCCACAATAAAAACTCGCTTGCGGCGTAGTTAAATGGAATTTCACGATTGAGAAAAAAATCAGATTTCTCTGCTTCAATAAATAAATAAACGGACATTATTCCTCAACACAACTAAATTTCGAATAGGAAATTGAATGCTCAACGGGTTAGATGACAAGCAGCTACGAAAACAACAAGAAAGATCGAGACAAGGCACGTACCATTTGAACAGGATATCTGTTGGTTGGAGTGTGAGGAAATTGCGTTTTATGCAATTGAAGAAAAATTATGAAGATGTGCAAGAAAAACAATAAACGCAGAAGGGTTTGGACACATCATTTGATAGCAAATACAGAATAAGAGCTTAACAAAAACAATTGTAGAATAGCAGTTAAAGTATTTCAAATAGTTATGTTCATACATATGTATGTATGTATGTATATACGAGTACATATATAAATTTTTGCATAACATATGTACATATGTATTTAATATTTACAATCCCAGGGATGCTTGGCCATACCGAAGCATGATAAGCTAATAACTCAAATGACTGTTCAGAGCTTATCGTTAAAAAAATAATGACTCAAACTGGAAGTTTCGAGTAGACAAAATTAACTAATTGACTCAATTAAGTGCTGTCTGAACGCCGCATAAGGCCTGAAAAACCGAATTTGCAATATATAAACTCAGACATTATCCTTTTTTTTGCCTGACTTGCCAATGCAAACATCAAACACCAAAACCAAAACCATCAAAGGGTCAGTTAGTCAAGACTTAACTTAACTTAACCTAACTTAACTTTACTATAGAATTGGAGACGATTACTCAACATGTCAACATAATTTTTGATGATTAATTTTTGTTGCATATTGTTCGTTGAATATCTCCGTTGACACAAAGTACTATAAAGTAGTTAATAAAAGCACTTGTGTGATTTTCTTTAGCACAAATGTAAAAAATGTGCAAGAAGCAGTCACTTGGTCAGAGGAAAAGGTGGTAGGCAAATCCACCCGATTAATAGAGACTTTTTGTTGTGCCAATTTACATCCAGAGCAGAATTTATCGTACAGTTCTTTATTAGATGATACGATCAACTTTTCGTCATTCCTTTTTATTATCAAATTTTTTTTTTGTCTACAATTTTATTTTCAGCTATTTGACTTCGCTGCCTATGTTATCACATCAAATAAACCCTTTTTAAATGTAATTTTGCATACATTTATTTTCAATAATTCTAAATGTCAGGATCAGGTAAGCCTGATTCTCTCACCGTTCTCACCGCTCTCAATTTACGTAAGGCCGAAACTTAACAATCTAAAATCAACAGATTCCTAAGTTTCTTACGGTAAGTTAAGTGTTGACTAATCGCTTGCACGGCTTTCCATATAACAGGTTGGCTTAAGTTAAGTTAAGTTAAGTCTTGACTAACTGAGCCTTAACATTTTTTCGCACCAGTCTGCAAGATGGCGACTTCATGCTTCAACCATTCACGGTTTCTTTATCTGCCACTTTTAAGCATTCCGGCCACGCGTTGCCAGAGCCAAAGCCGCAGCCGCAGCTGCAATGCCAATCTCAACTTTCACTGAACAAACACTTTGCAAAGTGTTGGCGGATTTCTATATTTTTGCAAAGCCAACACTTTTCGAAAATCCTCACACGTACCCACACACACACACACACATACGTTCGCTTACCTCCGAGCAAGTTATTCTTCTTACATGTGTGCGCTTTGCCTCCGCTGCGTTTAACAACCGTAAGCATTACCTTCTTAAAGGTCCTTTCGTGTGCGTGTAGCAGAAAGCCCGACAGACAGCTGCTTCACCGCTACAGTTTTTGTGTGTGCGTTCGCGGCAATCGTGTCATCCTGCCATTGAAGTCTTGTCACTATATGCAAAGCTTAAGAAATCGCATGGAATGCATTCTTGCAATTGAGTTTTCTTGTTCAACTTTCCCCACCTTCGCCGCTAAGTAACACTTCTTTTTTAGATAACAAGAAATATATATTTCGTTGAGTGCGTTCAAACAAAATCGCATACTCTATAGAAATCATTTCAAAAATTGAGTTGTTAAATTTTTAAGTCATTTCCGATGTTGACAAGTACGTACGTGAACATTGTACAGTTCTTCGAGTAAACGAGTTTCATCAGCATCACTTGATTTTCGCCTTCTTTACTCGGAACGATTTCTGTTAACTAAAAATCAACTAACCAAAGTATTTAAACTTTGAATATCAACCGAAAAATTACTTTTAAAGCGGACATAGAAATTATTCAAAACATATTTACATATGTATGTATTTACATATCGTTACTATAGTATGAAAAGGGCGAACTTTACAGGGGAAGAAAAAAAATCTTGAAATCTGACACGACATGCATTTAAACATTTTTTAAATGCAATCCACAATGAAAAACAAACGGGCAAATTTTGTTCGAAAATCTATTTTGTTATTATTTATGTTTCTAGTAGAGTTTTATTAGTTAGACCTTTTAGAGATCATATTTAAAAAAAAAATGAGAGTTATATTTTACAATAGTCTTGGACCTCTGCTGCAAGTCATCATATTTATTGTTTTGAATTATATTAAATATCATAATGAAACATCACGAGACATTATTTGGCAAATCCGTTACAGACATATATACATACATACATACATACATATATGTATACACAGGCCAAGGCCGTATTTAGAGTGGGGTTAGAGGAGTTCCAACTACCCATCTGTACCCATAAATTCACTCTGCGCTACTCGTTGGATGGAAAACCACGACGTTTTACTCGGGTTTAAATAAATGACTTCTACGATTGTTGCAGCTCTTAAAGAGTTACTTCTTGACTCAGATCTTGATGTCTTTTCTAAAGCTGGTTCATCTTTTGAATCTAAAACCACCTGTGAATTTGTTGTGAGCCTTTTTGTAACATAGATGGCATTCTCCCTCCTTTTAACATCGATTAATGGTGAAATAAAACTACTTCGTAGTGACTATATACAAAAAGAAAGCAGAAACAGCAGTAATACAAGAGATCCTGAAACTTATTTAATGTCGATGACAACTATACAACTGCGAGATAAATTTACAAATCAAATATACAAAAATGTAGTTTCTTTATTCCTTCGATTTGCTCTTTAAAAGAAATAAATTTCGCTGTATCAAATGCAAAATAATTTAAAAGTTACAAAGGTGTTGTTGACGCGACAACACCTGTGCCCGAGCTCGCTTTGTGGAAAAAAAGGATGAGCCAAAAAGAAACTTTTAAGCAACTAACATCTGCAATTGAAGGTTTGAAGCAATGCAATAAGGCATTTTTCCCAGCAATTTTTTCTTTTGTTAAAAGTATGGCGACAATGACGGTCACTTTGTTGCAAAATTTGACGAGAGTGGAACGACTTAATGGCTAAGCCAAAAATGGGTACTCATCGTCGATTTTGATATTGAAAAATATGAGATAATAGATGACTTCGCAGCTAAAAAGTCCTGACGACTTAATTCTTCGTATTTGTATTCTAATCAAAAATAAAAAGCTTTTTTCTTTGCTAAATTATATATACATAATTTTTATTTATATATACATAAATGTTTGATAATTGATCAAGAACACAGAAACAGACAGTAAATTTATAAATGAAGTTAGAATTTTGTTTTTTTTTTGTTTAACCCCCCCAAGGAATATTCTGGCTACGGCCTTGAGACAGACGTACATATGTGTGTACATATCTTATATGAAACCCTTTCACTTTTATCTGCAATAAAGTGGCCATTTGTCGCAATTTAATATGCTCAAGTACCAGCTTAGTTAACCATTGAAATTGTCAATCGAAACAAATATGACAAAAAAAAAAACCAACCGCAAAGCAGTACGAATATAAAGCCGAACAAAAACAAACGAAACAAAATCAACTAAAACAATCAGATAACATCAAAATGTGCATTGTCCCCTCCAGAAAAACTTACATTTCGAATGGTCCCAGTTCTAATAATGCGCCCACTTCGAATCCAATCCCCTAAGGTTATTTATCAAAATCCATCATCGAACAGCGCCAGCTACAAACATATCAACTATCGCCCATCCGAAAATCGTCCAGCGGATTTTTGTTTGTCCTCTGCATTTTTATTTACGTTAGCGCACGTTTCGCACCATTCGCGCCATTAACCCCTTCACTTTCATTCGATATGCCCGATGGCCGCGCGCAAATGGTCCAGACGAAATGAAAACAGCAACAGCAGCGCAAAGTTGCTTGGGGAATTTCGTCCTGTACTGCATTGATTGTTCCACTTCATTTTGCCGCTTAAATATGAACCGGATACTGTTACTCGCTGCTACAAATCGAGCTGTCCAATTGCGGCTATTTGAAGTATTTATAGAAATCAATCAAAAGCTCTTAGACCAACGAGACTACTTGATCTTGATCCTTCTGGCGCTGAGGATTTGCTTGACTTTGATGTTGTTGTATGCTAAACATGATTTGCGCAACACTGCTTGCTGAGGCAGTTGTTAATTGTATCAAAAATCTCGAGATTTTTGTATCAACGCACGTTTTACCTGTCAATGTCAATCAGGTACAAAACTTTTGCGCTTCCTTCGTTTTTTTTAACATTTTATTTCGAATAGAACCTTCTTTTAGCAAACGTGTGAAATATTTACATTCATTTAATATTGTTGGACAGAGCAAAAAATAATAACGACTGGACTTTCCAAAAACGACAGTACTGCAGACTTAAGAGAATCAGTACTTAGCTACCAAGTGACTCAGTACTGAACCCCGTACTTAGTATGGACCAAAATTTCACTTTTGCGCAATGCTTATTTTCAGTACGACAAAACTCAGTACTGAAGTTTCGCTCAAAAGGCTATCAGATGTTGATAAGAGACTTGTTTAGTACGGTGTTGGTAGGTCGAGAGCGAACTTTACTACTCATTTGAAAAGTCGGTCCAAAGTGGCACCTGTGGGCGAGACAAGAGATCTCCGTCGCATGCTACAATCGCTTCATTGGAAGCTATCTTTCCAGGCCTGCTTAGAGACTAGGGCGCCATTGGAGAACGAATCTTCACCGAACAATCTTGAAAGTTTTGGCATAAATTTGTGGTCATTGTGGTAGCCTTAGGAGAGAGTAGAGATGAAAGAAAAAGGAGAATATTTGAACCGGAGATGCAGGCGAAACTGTCAAACGAAAAGTTTTGCGCAACTTCGCAAGGAATTTTTTAAGTCATTGGTCAGTTGGAAAATTACTGTCCTTTTGTAAATACATACAGACATATACATACATCTACATTTCTACTAAATTGCATGTATGGATGTGTGTGCGTGCATAATCAACCTTTTGGCATTGGCTAGCAATGGACACACAAAACTGCTGAACAACAAAAGCTAGTGAAAGTTGTCGTAATTACAAAAGTTTACTAAGAAATCTTAATAAAATAGCCGCGGGCTTAAGGCGCCAGAGCAGTGACCGAATTAGTGTCTGTGCGATTCCCAAACTGAAAAGACTCCCACATTGACCATAAGCGAGGAGTTTTGATTAATATGCTTAGGCATAAAAATGCCAATAAACAAATATCTAAGCGGGGGAGGGGGGTTTATGTGCCGCTTTCGGCGCTATGATAAATAAATACGAGTATACCCAAATTTAAGAATAACCTCATAAATATACTCGTTAAATTAAACATGACAATATTCAACTACAAACACGATAAATCAAAGGGCATTACATGTTCACAGAGCTAAAGCATGTGTGTGTCCTGCAAATAGCCGTACGCCATTGCACGCATGCACACATGCTCGCTTCGCAAACATCCTCCCCTCCCCTTCGACCACTGCCATGCCATTCACTTGTCGGCGTGCCTGGGATTCTTAAGTGTCGCCGAACCCTTTCATTTAAATATTCCAAACTCGCTGCCAGGACATCTTAGTCCGAAGCAGCAAAATACAAATGTACGTGTGCGTGCGTGTGCGAGCTGGCGCATTTGCGATGATTTATATCTAATTTAAACGTCTTTTTCATACTTAAATCTTAACTTCAATTGCCTGCCTCATCGCCACCCGTCTTCGAGCGGCGGTCCGTCGCTGCAGGCAAATGCAAATCCAGTCTGCATTCCCCAAATGGGACAGCAGCATCCACGCACCGAATAAAAGGGGTGTGAAAAGTGTACAAGCACAACACGAAGACCAACCAATGTACATACATACTACGTACGGTCCATTCACAGTTGTAGAGTTCGAGGGACAGGACAAAGGACACACTTTCTCCAGCAAGTGATAATATGCAAATCTTTGTGTACCCAGAAAATGCCTCTGAAAATTGCTGGTATAGCTCGGCTGGCGGTCTGATCTTCCTTCCCTGTTGTTGTTGTTGTTGTTGCTGTTATTGCTGTTGGTGGTATGTAAGCACATAAATCTTGTATTAAATGATACATAAGTCAATATGTTAAACCGGCATTCATCCTCTTTTCGTCACCCGCTACCTGGACTTGCCAAACACTTTTGGAAGTGTTACTTAAGACAGTTTCTTAATGGCTGTTACAAGCTTGCTAATATCAATGTGTGAGTGTAGATAGATATGTGCCATATCTAAATACTTGCATCCTGTGTATTTGGTTGTAAGATTTCAATCAATTGGTGGCGTATCTAACGTTGTGGATTCGAATGTCCTTTCTATCTACTTGAGAATAATAAAATATGTAGTAGTTGTGGTAAAAGATTTACTCTGAAGTTCGTATGTACAGCTAGTGGTCAGAAATAATTAGTGTGCGATTTTAAATGTATAATTATACAAATTTTCCAAAAAGAGACAAGCATAAAATGTCAAAACTCTTATAATTTTATTGGATTTAGGAAAGAGTGCGTTCATATTTGTAGACTCCTACACTCCGCCCCCCTGGACAGAGTCCTGCGCACGGCCCTGCTCCTACATAATTATACAAATACGATTATACAACTACTGATCTTAACAATTTATTGTTTATTTTTTGTGAAATCAGTAACAACAACTTTTCTAAGAGTAATTCAAAAACCATAATATGTATTTCGGAATAGTCAATTGTACTTCGGAAAACGTAAAAGGAAATTCAGTATACTTACGTTGTTTTCCGAAGACTCGTTCAAATTTGAATTCCACTATTTGACTCTCTGTATTTACTCATTGCGACTAATATTTAAAAGCAAATCTTTGACCAAAGCAATACGACGCAAGTACGGTAAATGAGTATTATATCGATCATTGGACTGCTTAAATTTTCGAAAGAAACCAAAAACGAAAGAAGAATTTATTCGGAATTCAACGTCACCTAAACATGGTTTTATAAAACTTTAATTTATGCTACAGAAATAAACGGTTCCAGTGTATTAGGCATCTGCATTGAATTTGAAAATGAAATAACTAACTGAATGACCCAACATTTTTATTTATAACACCAAAACATACCACATAGAAAACTATTTTCGTCACGATTTAGAGAATAAAATGGAAATTTACGAAATATATGCGAAGTATAAAATTTTACGATGTATCAATCGACACAGTATTTGACACGCGAAGCAACAACAACTCAAATAAAACAATGGCACATACGACGAGGTCTTGGGTATGGCCCAAATGTGTATTCGCCTTTGCCATGAAAGTAATACTTTCTCCGAGTACATACTCGTATGAGTCCAACAATTCCAACAAATCAAGCCAATAATAAAAAAATATAAAACAAACTCAATAAGACATTCCGCATTTCATTTAGTTTACGTTGTTGTTAAAACAAACTAGTAAACGCTTAAATGTGTCGACTCCTACTCCAACAAAAAATGCGATTAGTCTAGAATGAGTCCGGGAATAGTCGCTAGGGAACATACGACCAATACAAATTCTCATTTTTTTATATGGAATGAACTGTTCCCTGAACTGTTCAACAATGACCTATGAAGAGACTTATTGTCTCCTTTTATACGCGAATGGGTATAAATGACAAAAATAAAAATCATAGCTTCAAGTGAGTTTCGAACCAGCTGCTCGAGGTTTACCAACGAAGCGCATGAAATTTCGTTGTCAAGCGCTTCCATATACCAATGCATCGTTAATTATACGCGAAAAAGGTGAATATATAGTACTAAACTACAATTATACCAGTTTCAGAATTGTTTGCGAATAATTAATGTCCAATTGTACCCGATTGAGACTAGTTCCAGAATACTTTCTTTAGAGATAAGTCGCACAATTTTTTGCAGGGATCCTCTACATACATAAGTACACATGCACATACACACATTCGAGTTCTTATCCTCTTTATTAATGATGACCTCCTGTCATGCTATTCTAATAATTGTTGACGTTGGGTCAATTTTATTCAAAGTCCTCTCGAGTAATCGTGTGCATATTTAAGGCAACTAACTTAACCACTGAAAATATTTTCGTAAGCAGACTTATTCACAAGCAATGCAATGTCTTTACATGTTGCATACGACATAATACATTTAAGTACAAATATGTGTATGTATGTATGTATTTATAAATATAATGCGCGTCATAAATATAAGGTCATCTTGCGAATTTTTGGCAATTAAATCTTGCTTTAATTAAACTCTAAAGGCACTTCGTTATAGTTGAGATACAATTCAATCTGAAGGTAGCAACAGCTTTTTGATATAATTTTCTCAGGGATATCTGTAAAAGAAAGCTGTTACCATTTTAAAAGTGTTATCTTTCTTGACTATAACTTCGCACCCTTATTATACCTCTCATATAATATATATATATATATATATATATATAGTACCAGATGGATAAGAGTTAGACCCATCAAAAAGTATACCTGATCCGGATGATGAGCTGAGCCGATTTAGCCATCTGCGTATGTCTGTCCGTCTATTTGAGCGCCGACTAGTCCCTCAATTGAGCTATTTGGATGAAACTTGGCATTCAGGTGCCTTTTTTTATAATATATATTGTACATATATGTATGTATCGGAATCGGCCCTAAACTTCTTTAATTAAGCAGCTAGGGTTTTGAAATTTTGCAGTATAGTCCGCTATTATTAGCGGCATAAAAACAATGAAAATCATATATGTAGATCAAAGAAATATTACTAATAGCTCCCATACAACCGATTGTTGAAATATTGCATTTAGCACCAAAACCCCTCCATTTAAGATGCTGCAAGCTCGAAACTAGTTTAGAAGTGAATATCAGAAAGGTATGAAGCCTTCGGCATAGCGGAAGACTGCCTTTTTTTATTTATTTTGAAATTAAAATTTTTTTGAACAAAAACCATACGAACTCAACTTTTAAACTTTGTACACAACAAAAAAAATTACAACTGTTTTAGTCCAATTGTAGTATAATAACTTGCAACATAGAAAGAACTACATACATAAATTGTTAATTTTTAGTCCATATACATACATATGTACATACATACTTATGTATGTAAGTTGTTCGCTCTGAAAAGTGATATACCCAGCTATAAACTCGTACATATAAACTTTCATCATGACATCCCAAAACTTGTCTCAAATTTCACACATTCGAAACTTTAAAAGTCAGAGGTCTAAGGTTCCAAAAATCGATTTTTTGTAAATTTTTTGTAAATATTCCGTTTCCAATGGAATTTATGCTTTTTATATTTATTAAAAATATTGTAGACAATTAAAGTCTGTGCAACTTATGTTCAAAACATTTTTTTATATGTCGAACCGTTTCTGAGATAGAGGCCATAGTGCGCGCGGTTATAGTATCATCTAAGGTCAATTGATAGTTCCGATCGAAAATACTTTATAAATTATTGCTAATTACATTTATTATTCATTGTTTATTACTCAATCATTATAATTACTTTTTCTGCTTACTTATCTATTATTAATCAAGTATTTATTTATTTAATAACACTTACCTGCCCGTGTAGTTACAAAATAGTTAAGGGAAAACTTAAACATGTTTTAATTCTAATTAAAAAAGGAAAGAAATTATTTATGAATTAATATTTTTTTTATTGAAAAATGTCATTCGATATCTTTATGGTTGTCAACATTAAAAAAAATGATAAATATTTACAAACACAAGTTCTAAATTTAATATTTGTCTTCTTCTTCGTTGTCGTTGTCCCGCTGCTGTATAATTCCAAGTTCGTCTTCTTCATTTTCGTCTTCAACGACATTTCACTGTAAATGTTCCGTAATATCTGGTACAGCATTGAGACAAGCTTGGCCATTACACTGGCCACAAGCTATAGCCCACTGCAATCCCGCTTTCCTGCATCCACATCTTGAGCCGCAACCACTCTTGCAGTTACAAAAAATCTTGTTGAGCAATTAATTTGTAGCAGTTGGTAAAATTGTCGTCACGGGTTCCAGGATTTTGTTACTCATTGTCTACCCCCAATTCTGGGGTTCCGAATCATGCCCTAACCAAATTTGAACTTGGTAATAGACACGTTTGAAATGTTGGTGAGCAGCTGCACAGGTTTATTAAGTTTTGTTGACTTGACGTATGGTGCATAACGGAGATGATCGATACTGTCCACTGATTTTGGAGGAATATAAAGTGCTAATAAAGTTTGCAAATAATCTTTGAAGCGGACAGTTTTTTTCTTCAAACGCTGCAGCAAGTTAGTCCAAATTACTTTACGTCAATACGTGGTGGATTTATAATTATGACGCGCGCTGTATAATCTATGTAATATGCCTCGTCCACCACTTTATTTTGGTGTGTATTTTGTAAGGGTTGTCGAATGTCAAACAAGGTACATAATTATTTGCACAAGGATGTTTAAAAATTAACCAACAAAAAGAAAAATATATAAATATGAGAAAGCAT
The DNA here is from genome assembly GCA_963971545.1 of Philophylla caesio. NCBI lineage: Eukaryota > Metazoa > Arthropoda > Insecta > Diptera > Tephritidae > Philophylla > Philophylla caesio. The sequence continues at coordinate 220,739,451 of OZ020604.1, read as the reverse complement.
TTGTGGGCACGTACTTATTGGAAAATGAGGCCAAATGGCCAAGATGTCAATCGGCCCGCAATGCTCAATTTAAGATGGGTGCCCGTACTTTCATTGTGTTCGCAATCCTTTTCTATAGTAACTTCAATTCACTTGTATATATTTGGATGAAGGTTAGTGTGTGCGGGCATCAAAAGATTGACAACATATTGACAGCTGTAACAAGTGATCATAATTCAATCCATGTCCTCTGACTCCATTTGTGTTTTGCGAATAGTTACAATTGGGGTGAGTGGCCAAATCCTTTCACTCATGAATTATTCCTTTTGTGTTCGCATGAAATTGGCATGGAAGGGTTCATGGTCTTCAACATGGTAAATAGGATTAGTAGCTGTATGAATGTAGCCACGCAATTTTTAAAAGCGTACATTTTGTCCATTGGCATAACACTAATGGCATATTTTTATGCGGTGTAGCTGCATTCAAATGTATAATTTTGTATGTATGTATTGCTCAAACGACTGCGTTTCGAGTGCTCTGCTAGTTCATTTCAATGCTAAAAACTGATTTCCAAAAAATATACGAGGAACTTTTGAGTGCTGAATTCTATGCATACTCGCAGCACTTTTAGATATTCAACCGAAAGCACTATTGAACCAAAACTCGCAGCAGGGCTTCGGACCATGCGGATCAAAGGAGCAAATGAATTTGTGAACTCTTTGCTTCTACTGTTCAGTTCCCCATCGAGAATTTATTTGCCTCCGAACTGGTGTGCTGAGTATTTTTAAAACTTAAAACTGCTGTCCTTTTATAAATACCTTTCGTTCGGCTTATTTTTTGCTTGGCAATTGTGGTCTACATACTCCCGAGATTGTAGATTGGGTTCCGAAAAGAATATCTCAGGTCCCATCCCGTCAATCATCGGAAGTCTCGTCTTCCACCCAAGTTAGACTACTATTAAGTACTATTGAATTCTTTGTATTGCCTTTACTCCACATGAAACCTCTTCGTCGGCATACTGTTTTAGGAGTGAAAGTAGTAGTAATTCCCATTTTGGCTTGAGACCCAATCGGAAATTTGTAGTCAGTTGTTTTATTTTTCATTACCATAGCGAACTTCCTTTTCGCAGAAGCGCTGTGATCAATCAAGTCGTTTGTATAAGATCTTCAAAATCTTTTTGAGCCATTTGGTCCATTTTTTAACCGACTTCAATAATAGGATGTGGTTACCACTTCGTGAAAATGTTTTTTTTTAAATTACCGCATAACATTGAACCCTGTGAAATGATTCCTGATAATTCTTACTAATCGTGGCCGCTGTGTTCGAGTGGGTAGAGGTGCTTGGTATAACTCGATATGCCGCTGAGTTCGAGGTTCGAATATCTGCCAGGCTAAGTAAAATCTAAATCATAGAAAAGTTTTTTTCTAATATCGGTCACCCCTCTACAGGCAATGTCAAACCTCCGAGGGTATTTCTGTCATGAAAAAGCTTCATGACATCTGCTGTTCGGAGTCGGTACAAAATTGTAGGTCCCTCCTTCTTGTGGTATAACATAAAGACGCACACCACAAATGGTAGAAGAAGCTCGGCCAAACACTAAGCTATATAGTGTAAGCGCCAAATTATTATTATTATTATTAATTCTTACTTATCAAAAAAGTGCTAGCTTGACGATGGTTCAGTTCTGATTATTGTATCATGAAAAAACTTGGGTTACTCCTAAATATTTTTAAGTAAACAAGTTAAAGTCGGTGCTTTTCATTAACAACTGCTTGTTTTAAATGCATTTATGCAAAATTTATTAAGTTAATGGCACATACGAAATACTTTTATTTCTGGTCCTCGTTGAACAATGAAATGAAATCCCAATGCTTTACAATTGCAAAAATTTTATTTTATGTAAATAATTGAATGCTGAAAGTTTTTTGTACATCTAAAAAAATGAAGTTGAAAACTACAGATTGAAAGTTCATTTCCGATTTTTAATACAATATTTTAAACTAAGACAATAGAACAAAAATATGCAAATTGAATACTAGATTTTTCATAATTTCAATGTATAATTTCATCACTTATTCAGTTGGTACAGTAATCAAAAGTTTTAACGACAATCTGAGCTTCTTCATCGTTCTGACTTCAGCCGCTTCAATGCCATCGCTTTGTTGTTTTTTGGAATAGTCTTCATAAGAGTTATGTCCTACATTTGCTTCGGGGGTGATTCATTTTCTGTTTTGTTGTTGTTACAATCGTTCATTTTGTTGCAAATAAAGGTACGATGGTTAAATTGATGAAATGATCACTTGACTGGTTGGTGACTTGAATTTGGATAGCAATTTACAATTGCTTGTCGAACAAGAATTCGCCCAGAGCGCCTTGTGACGACATCATTTTGTTGAGGGTGCTCAATTTGCCGGCCAAGTCGCGTTGTCCGGTGAGTTGTTCCTCCAAGAATTCACCAGTTAGCCAGTCAACCAAGTGGTACCAGTTGGGTGACTTCTCGCAGGTCCTAATCAAATTGCGAATGCTCTTCGTGACCTTGGTTTCCAATTCAAGCGCCTGGCGTAGGGCATCAGCACCGCTGTCTACCTTAACGTCAACATCCTGGACGAAATATTTTTAAAAACAAACTTATTAGGCGCTTTATAATAACTATGTAGATTTTATATGTAGGTTTTATACTGGACTACGTGTATGTATGTACATATATGTACATTGTACAAACATATTTATGTAAGTAAGAAAGTGTACGCATGTGTCTACTTACAATGAGTTGAATCAAATCGGTGACGCTGTCGGTCAATTGACCGCGCATAGAGAGGTATTCAATGAGCTTCGAACCATGTTCACGCTCCTCGCGCGCCGACTTAAAGAAGTGTTCGGCGAAGCCGGGACGATTGATGAGGTCGCGTGAGAAGTGTGCAGCCATGGCTAAGTAAATGTTGGAAGCGTTGATTTCCATCTGGACTTGTTTTCGCATCTCATCCAAGCATTGGCCAGTTTTGTCGTTTAGTCCCACCCATTCGGTTGGCACGCGCGGCTGCTCCAAGCGACCTTCAAGAAATTTTGAAAAACCAATTTCCGACATTTTTAATATGCATTGTACAAACATACAAACATACAAACATGAAAATGTAGGTACATAATTTTAAAGTTGTAAATAAAAATTTAGTAACGCTCTGCTAAAATATATAAGTATGTACATACATGCATACATATGTATGTATAGCAAATAAGGATTCGAAGTGTAACATTTATGTAGATACTTTAATTATATTTACGTCGAATTTGTAAATATATTTAGACAGATACGACTAGAGGGGTGATTCCCACCGGCGTGTTTTTGGAAAATTGGCGGTATTCTTATGTGGTGTGGAGACATACTATATAGGCAGTATATTATTGAAACATGCTTCTTCAAAACAACGCATTACCTTCATAACAATATACTACAGATAATTTGTAAGCACGATTAGTAATTCTGTTTGTTACATTTCACTTTGACGCAATATGTAAGGAGATATGTATGTAGATGAGAGGACATAATAGGAAATATTATAAAGAAAAGATTTTAAGGGGTGGGCCTCGCGAAATGCTCCCCGGGCCCGGATTTTATCTTGGCGGTCCTGTATTTAGTACATATGTACATACATAAACATAAATTTGGTACAATAGGAAAAGCAATTCGAATAAGTAAAAAAAGCTACATATTAGTACGGTTGTACATACTCAAAGTCAAAGAAAATGTATGAAAGTTTGCCCTTTCGAAATAAGAGTTTCTTTGTTTTTACTCGTGCACATCATTTTTCTGCTTATGCATGTACGTAAATATCGACCTAAATATCGATGTATGACTGTATGTATGTATGTATGTATGTATGTAACAACATTACCGAATTCAAGATCATTTCCTATCAGCACAACGTCGACTTTATTATCTTTTCTATGGAACTACCCCCTCTTTTTCTTTCCCCGCCCTATAAGTCTAACTTGTTAAATTACTTTTTCCGAACTTTAAACCAATTCTGCGCATAATTCATGTGATGATTATAATTTTTTTGATTTATTCAGCAATTCTGGGGCACAAAGAAAGTCAGGCTTTTAAAATAAACAAGTGTGCAACAAAATCGAAAGCAACACCAATGCTCAGCGTGTTTATTCACACGATCCCACAATGGCTTCACCAGCAGCGTTAATTCTAGAACACACTTACAGAGAGGTTTAAGGGGTAAGGAGCGCATTGCGATGTTACTAGCTATAAACTTCTGGTGTCGCGTGCAAATCCTCTCGCGCTCAGTGCCCAGCGCAATGAGTATACGTAAAAGTATTCAGTTCGTACTCAGAGTCTAATTAGTAATTATGTTTGGACGTGTGAAATATACATAAGTATATATGTATGTATGTATTTATATATCTATTGTAGGTATATGTGTGTGTTTTATTTTTTTTGCCAAGGTTCTGCTTTCTTACATACATATGTAAATACATTATAAATAAATACATACATACATACATATGTACTTATGGACATTTATAGGTATGCAAGTAGGAAAATATATATAAAAGTGATCTTAAATGCAACGGGAAGCAGGCGATGGAGCCAATTTAAACAGCTGTTAAAAGCACAGTTATTTAAATACATACATACATACATATGTACGTAAAATATTGAAAAGAAACAGGAAATGAAAGTGAAAAATATTTCGCGTAAAAAATTCACTTCAAACGGAACTTTAGAGTGGGCAGTAAATATTTTGGTATATATTACATATGTACATACATACATACATTCATACATAATATGCGAGTTGATCAATTGGAAGAAAACATTTTAACTTTAGATATTGCATTACGAATAACTGCTAGTAAATTCAAGGTTAAGAGGAAAGCAGCTGGTAAATCGACGTTTAATAAAACGATAAACACAAAAGAATAACCAAATAAAGCCAACCGGTTCGGCTTATTTAAGCTAGTGTGTGCGTGTGTATGTATGTATATACCTTCATGTAAGTATGTATGCCCAACAAACATTTCGAAGAATTTTTAAAACACTGAACTCAAAGCGATAAACCTTCACTAATCTATGTAGATTTACTAATGAGGTTATGTACTCCCAACACTTCATCAATTTTTCAATAAAAAAATTAGAATATAGTTTAAGTTTTTAGTCTACAGTGTTTTCAGGTAGAATTTAATGTAAAGAAAGTTGCAACAATTTCGTGAAATGCCCTCAGCTACATAAATTCTCAACCGGCATACCTATCTATGTATGTATGTATGTACATATGCTCTTGACAAATTTCTGTTTTCTTCTAGAACCTTTGCCAGTTTGCCGAAAGTGCGCATCAGCAACATCTGCATTGTCCATTGTTTGTAAACAAAATTTGTTTTAGTCATCGCTTGTCCAATGCCATATCTGCACCTTCCCAAACGTTTTGGTAAAAATACAAAATAAATTCACCCTTATTCTCGCAACTGTTTTAATTCTCTCAAAACTCTCTCAGCGCGTAAATTCGAACTATTCTCTCTTTTACGAGCGGGAACTGCTTCTTTAATGCGCAGCAGCACTGCAAACTCTTGTTTCGATTAAATTTTTTGATTTAATTTCACTAAAAAAACCAACTCAATTTCGCACTAATATCATTTTATCATATTTTTGGAATACATTATTAAGGAGTGTACTTACATGTCATTTGTGCGTTGACCAATGCGGCCAACAACAAAACTGCGGCAATTAATTTCATCATTTTGTGTCTTCCTTTGTTAAAAAATCACAGCAAAACAGTCCTTGTTCCGTTCTCAATGCAATTTAGTGGCCTCTTTCAGAATTTTTCTGTTCACTCTTCTCGTTGTCTTTTGGTTTAATACCGTGTCTCTTCGCTAAATGCACAAAAGAAAATGAATAAATTTCATCAACACACGGCAATTAAATATGTTTCAATCGAAATGATTTTTATAGATTTATTTGCATGGAAATTCACTACGTCCGCCGATAAAGTCGGTTAGTTACACAAATTTTGGAAAGCAAAAATCGATTATTCACTATGCAAATGATAAAAGAGTGAGTGAAAGAGACACGAACGTTTTATTTTTTTGATTGAATTTTGAGCTTGGCAATTAACAATTTCTTCAAACGCCTTTTCGATGTGATCTAATTTGGAACCGTCTATGTGCCTTTATACACACTGGTATAGAAGGCAATTGTTGGCCTTTGATGAGTTAATGCGTTCAAATATCGACTGATAGTGGAGTTTTAGACACAATGGCCGTACAGTGTGTTAATCGCTAGTTGGTTGACTTATGAATTTGACTTGAAAAGAAAATCTTTTTAGCGCTATCGTAAAACTCTCTCCGTAGTTTGTGAATGCAAATACGAACTGACTGCCGATGAGACGAACCTAACACTTTTAAATGCCCCACACTAATCTCTTACTACCAGCGTAAACGAGCGCTCGCATTGAATGTGTAGGCACTCGCTCGCAATATTTTTTCCTTATCTTCAATTTTTTCAATATGTCGGCTGGACGTTTCTTTTGTTTTTACAATCTGGCTAATAAATTCTCGTACTAGTTGTGATTTACTCTTCATTTATGCTCTACACACGACACTCGAATCCAATGTATGGACTACTTGTTGTTGCTACAAATGCAGGTTTCATCATATGCGATGCGATTTTTGTTAAATCATGCTCATGGGAGTAGTCAATAGACGTTGCACTGCGGAGAGCATTCCAATTATGCAATCCAACATGGCGACGGTAATGGTGGCTGCCGTTGACCTGAGTCAGCTGGTTTTTGTTTTCCTCTGTTGATTTCACAGCACATGGCTTCTACATACTATGGCATATCTACAGAGAGATCGGCCAGAGTTGCCAGGCAAATGATTGACAGATGGAGCTTTAAACGATAAGCACAAACCTTAATACCTTCAATGCGTTACCATTGGCAAGTCAATGTGAGTGATGATGGATCAAATAATCACGCCTCAAACTAAATTAATACCCTTGGGCGAAATTATTTTTTTTGCAAATTTTACAATACTCAAGAAAAAACTAATATTTAAGATTATATGCGATTTGGAGACAAAGGAGAACAAAGGAGAACAAAGTAAGCATAAATGTAAGATATTTTATGTTACTTTAAAATATGTACTAACCTTTTGAAATGTAAGGCGTTTTGAATTATTATTTGGAATTAATTGGAGGTACAAACCACAAAATTTTGGAAAATTATGTCTTACTTTACTTTCGCTAGTGAAGGTATACAAATATGTGTGCATATGATTCAAGATTGATAAATAAGAGATTGCGCCTTGCGCAGATCCGTTACTTTTTTGCTTTACGATATTGGCATTCAGCTGCTAAAAATGACGTCACATCATCAAAGTTTCTTTTAAACTCCAACACCAGTGAAGTGAATATTTGGTGTTCTATAATTTTAAAGGTTTAATTAAAGTTTTTTGGGAAGTGCAACGCGAGTTTATTATATTATTCGAACTTATAAAGCAATTCTCAAATCAAAATGAGAATACGTTATTGATGGTGTGACGTACACGCGCAGATCGTAAACAATTTTTGTTAGCTGTCGGCGCAATCTCTTCTATATCAATCTTGCATATGATTCGATTTAACTCTAAGAAGAACATAAGTTTTATAATGATTTAGGACTAAAACGTCAGAAAGGTTCTATGTGTAATCAAGCTGGTTATCAAATGGTTGCAATTTTTGCATTCAGGATTTGTGTTGAAGCTCTTAACCACCAAATATTAATTTATAATCCCATGTTACACCACTTCAACAAACCTTATTTGCCTCAAAGCTGTACGTGTGCAGACAACACGAACTGTTATCGAGTGTTTGAAGATACGCCAATCAAAATTCTTGATTCCAGAATGTCAAATTGAAGGGGATTACTTAGCAAGTTATCGCATGGAAGCTCCACGTCAGACTCTTGAACAGCAACGACAACCCTAAGTTCTCTCGAAATCGCTTGGTATATCGTCGTATGTAAGTGACTCACATACATATATGTACATACTAACTCTTATACCTACATCTACATATATACAAACGTACGAGGGAGGCCTTAAAGATTCCGCATACGACCATTGGATGACATTGTCACACGATGGTTTTAAAAAAATGTGACAATTCTTAAACCAAATAACATTGTCAGATAATCAAAGAAATCAACTTTGTTAAAAATGGTATGCGATAAATTCGATTCAAAAACAAAACAAAGCTTCAAACAGCTTCATTTATCCACTGTTTTGGACTAGTTTCCAAAATTTAAACATGTACGCGGCAAGTGCTTTTGAGGATTGAAGAACAGCTATGGCTGAGTGCTTGCCCGAAATCAACGATTAAATCTGAAGAACTTCAGGAAATGTCACATAAGTCTTCTGCACGACAATGCCAGCCCGCAGACAGCACAAGAAACCTTTGATTATTTAAGGTATAAAAAGAGTAAAAGGACTAATAGTTAATATTCACTTGACTACTTCCCGTTCTATTTTGTTAAGATCAAATTGCTGGTGAGCGTTTTTTTTAATTCTGAAGAAGACGCTGTGTCATTCAGCAACTCTGTATATTTGAATGTTTTTGAGGTACACACTTCAGGGCGGAATAAATGATTCGACAACTGACAACAAAAATCCGTTTTTTTAATGTGTACTTTTCGCTGCTTATCATGAATTTTTAAGGCCACCCTCGTACAAAGAAAATAACTTTAATAAGGCCATATTACTGTGGCCGCCATGTTGCCTGAGCCATGTTGTCTTCGGAGTAGAGCGGAGAACCGCAGCGACGAGTGCAAACACAACAGCCAAGCAACTACGTATGTATGTATGTGTGCGTGAGTTTGAGAGCATTATCGATTGAATAGAAACGACCGGACGCAGACATTATAAGCGACAGTTGAAAAATTTCTTCGCATTGAAAAACATCTGCGCCGAACGGTATAAAAACAAAAAATTTGCAATCAAAAACTAAGTACAACTAAATACTGCAATAAATTTTCAATTGAGCGATTAGTGAATTATTAGGTAAGTAGAAAAGAGTTTATCGGAAATAATGATATTGATACTTGAGAAGGAACTGTGTAAATTTCCCAAACACTTTAAAAGAGGCACTGTGGCGAAAATCTACTCAAACGCTTCGCTTGTCGCTTCAGAGAAACACAAACGATTTTCTTGTGAGTCAAACAAAGAGGTGCTAAACAAAGCGAAATACCTTGTACATATGTACATACATGCTCGTATACATATAACCTACATATGTATATGTATGTATATATACTACTTGCAACGCAATAAATGAATGCAAACAAAATTGTCTGTGTTTTTCTAATTGTTTCAAAATTGAAGTGTTAAATGAACATAAAATAAATTTAATTAGAAAGAAAATTTTGTTTTTCTTCCAGAGTACCTACTCGAAAAAACGAAAGTAATGAAGTCCTTTATTGCGGTTGCACTGTTTGCGGGCATTATCGCCCTAGCAAAGGCTGAAGATTACGCCTGTCACAAGAATGTGACATCGGGCTGCAGCAACAGTATTTCATGTAAGTATAGAAAAAAGAGAATAACACTCTCTTTATATATTGCGCTCACTCTCATTTGCTATCATTAATTTATTTTAAAATATATACATTTTCCCTTTTACCAAACTCTAGCTCCTGTGATTTGCCATTCTCGTTATGGTGGCATTGAGAATGTCGAGTCGGGCATTCAATCCTACATCAACTTGAATCTGCACAAATCCTACCAATACCTGTTGATGTCCTCGTTCTACAACTCTTACCAGAAGAATCGCCCTGGCTTCAACAAACTCTACAAGGAAATGTCGGATCGCTCATTCGACGATGCCATAGAGTTGATTAAGCATGTGACACGCCGTGGTGGCCAGGTGGACTTCCGCGCCATTAGCCAACACCCCAATTCGATTGCGCAGAGTAACTTGAAATTGGAGGAAGATGAACTGCATTCGCTGGGTATTGCTTTGGATATTGAGAAGACCTTAACCGAAGGTGCCACTCATGTTCACTACGAATCCACGCACGGACGCCCACACGATCCTCAGACCGCCCACTTTGTTGAGGAGAAATTTTTGGGCAAACAGGCCGATTCCATCCGCAAGGTTTCGGGCTACGTCAACGACTTGTCGAAGATCATGAACCAACGCGAACCCGCATTGGGCGTCTACCTCTTCGACCAGTACTTGGAAAAGCAGTAAGCGGCAGGAAATAAGTGGAAAACACGTTCGAACTCATGCGTTTGGCGTTGCAACTGATGAGGAGTTCGGGCGGGAGAGCAAGCTACCACATATATCCTTCGTCTATGAAACTATACGTACATATAATTTCTATTATATTCAAATGAAACAAAAACAATGTAACTTAATTTGATTAAAAAATATAAATTCCAATTGAGCGCATTTAAGTATATAATTTTTTTGTTGGTTAATTCCACTAAATCGCTGCTTTTTGCAAAAAGCCTTAGCCTCAAAATAGCACAGTAATTAATTAAAAAATAATGTTAATAAGTCTTCTCAATTTTTGTATTCTTCATTTCAATTAAATTTATATTTACATACATATGTATATAGATGGAGTTATTATTTTAGTTAATGAATTAAAAATAAAAAATTTAACTTTAAACATGCCCTGTACATAATTTCCGATATCTTAAAAGCATAAAAGCTGTTCTCATGTTTGTTTGTTGCTGTTAAATTGTGATACGAGAAATCGTGTGAAAATATAAATAAATAAACATGCGAACGACAACCAAAAACTGGATTGCCTTCACTCTCATTTATTCTATACTTTAGTGTTTTCTTTACTCCTCGGCACAAAAATTTTGGTCTCTTGCTTTTACTTTCGTTGCACCCCATTTATAATTGCATATTGATACATACTTACTTATGTACTTATGTATGTATGTATGTATGTATGTATGCACAGTGAGTGTACACTTCTCATTTATTATTATTGTTCGGCGATGTATTCCCTCTTTACGAATTATTTATCAAATCCCTGTATACATTTGTTTATATCATTTGTTTATATTTATATCAATTGTTATAACGCAAAAAACTCAACAAACGCAAAACCAGCTTTAAAATTATAGGTTAGGGGAGAGTATGGTAAAACGGGGTACCTTGACTATTTGCTGTATAAAAATTTGTTTAAAGCAACAAAAAAAATGTGTCAATTAGTTTTTGAAGATCAGTTATGTGTTTAGAAAAAAAAATATACATATACAATCAGCAAGTTTACGAAATATTATGTTGTTCAAAAAAACATTTAAAGAAAGTGATGATTTTCGGGGTATCGAAAAATGGTTGGGTAAAACGGGGCAACCCCAAGAAGAAAGCCAAAAATCAGTTTATTCGCAAAGTTTACAATGTCTTGAACAGTATTTACTACTTTTTATTTTTTGGGATCTTCTTAGTAATTTTACATTGCCTTTTGTTGCCTTTTTTTCTCTTTTTTTATTCACATATTTTTTTTAACCTTGCGATTTACCAAGATTTGTCTGATTCCACAAATTCTGCGATTCTTTCAATTTTAAAACGGAAATTCATTATTATTGAAAAAATCCCATATTAGTAGATTTACAAATGACCTATGTAAAGTTTATATTAATATGTTATCAATGATCTGACGTTAATCCACGTAGATAGTATGAAAATAACATACAATTGAGTAAAATCACGAATAAGTTTGAGATTTCGGGTACCCCGTTTTACCCGACTAGATCAATTTTCACAAAAAAAAAGAATAATTAATTAACGCCTTAACCTAACTGAGCGATCATAACCTCAAGTTACGTGTAACATAATACAGATTCGGATGTTATACCTACTTTTTTTCTTTACGCGAAGGTCGTGGAATCCTACGACAAAGTTTGAAGCCGAAATATTAACCTCCTGAGACTGAAAACCCGTTAAGTGCTCTGTACTTAGTCTAGCCTAGTCTTCTGCTAGTCTAGCCGAAAGGCAACTATACTAGAATTTCCTTTTCCTTTCCTTTTACTTCTTCAAAATGTTCTTGTCAAAAAAGTCAAATTATCCTGTAAACTGAGATCAATCGCCATACATAATACAAAGAACGGTTTTAGTAGCCGTGACTAGTAAACCTACACCAGTCTCCATACATAATAGGGGCATTATTTGTTTTTTAATTTGTGCGGCTCCTTAGTGTTCCTGCAACATCATTTTATTACGTAGAGGACGTCTTACTTACGGTCGCCCATTATTACCGAACACATTACATTTAGATTCATCGCTCCAAGCTATTAATTTCCAATAATTTAAAACTTTGCTCAAATGTTGTCATTTGTATCTGGCGATTAGGCCATTCAAACAATTTTCTTGCAATCGGCGACACAAAGTTAGCGCCCATAATAAGATTTGAGTTAAACCCTTTTAAGCCTCGATGATAAAAATGAGTCTGCTTTGCCTATCCTGACAATATTTCTGTCATCAGAAAGAAGTGGTATTCCAAGGCTTATTACGCGTTAGATTATAAAAGTAATATTATTTTTTTTGCCAGTGATTGGCAATCTTTTCTCTGGAAAAGCCAATACCTCTATTACTTTCGCTATTGTTTTGGAATTTTCGGAAGCAATCCAATATGGTCTTCATTTCGGAAATATTGGTTTTCCAGTTCTAGCTCATTAAGAAAAATTTCGAATCAATTACTAAGGATACATACATTCTACAAATACGAAATTAAATAAGATAAAGTTAAATATTAGCCGTAATTAAATCATTTTGTAACTTTTGCCCGAAAAATGGCTATAATAGTAGAAATTTTAGCAATTTTCATTGGTTAGAGTCCACTAATATGGAAAATGGACAAACAACTCCTAGAAAACGCTTAGAAAAAAACGGGGCAACATTATTTCGAGAAAAGAAAACGCCAAAGGTATTCACTTTCTGGAAAATAAATGCACTTTTCTTTTTTAAATATAAAACTAATTGCTTGTGGTGTTATTTGATACATATAGCAGTTATTTTATGAAAAAATTTTGTTTTACAATTTGTTTGTAATTTTCTAAGTTGCGCCTTTTTTGCTACCATTTTTGCAATTACACAATTTTCGTTCTATGTAACCACTACTTTGAAATTGTAATGAGGAAGGAAGACAATTGCTTAATCGCAAAGATTTTATAGTTGAATCATGAAGCTAAAGTTTCAAAATCATTTTATCAGATTCTTTGGATTGTACTTAAAGCATTCTTATTATTATCTAAAAAAAAAACACACAATTTGAGAATAAAAATTAAACAAGGTCAAATATTTTTTTCTGCTGCTTTAAACTAATGCATTGATATAAACTAAATACAAAAACGATTTGCCCTTTATTCTTCAAGCTTTATTTCAATCGTTCATCCAACTGAGTTGAAGCATAGTTTATTTTGTAAAGTCGGTCTGCTTGGGCATTAAGTAGTATGTATTTATGTGCATATATATATCTGTGGTCACAAGGACTAACAGCCAAACTCGATTTTGAGTATTTTTAATGCCACTTGAAATGTCACTTAATTAACTAAAATGATCAACTCAGGACTTAACTATATTTCTTTACAAAATTAAGACAATTCAATGATAGTTTAACGAAAATTATAATTTAAAATAAACATACTCCATAGTTTAGTCTCATTTTCTCTTCAATATATTTCTTACTGAATTGAGTTTAGTTGTTATTTATTATGGTCACAGCTATAAGACATCAGAAGATTATGGAAGTACATATGTATGTATGTACTTCTCCTTTTTTCTTAAAAAAGCTGCATCAATAATTTGTATGATTTTTGTCAATTTTCGTTTCGAAAGTATCACTCCAACTGCGCGTCAAACTCCTTCCTTTGGCTATAAATATTTTCTAATTAACCCATTCATATTCCACACGTTTTTGACACAATTTGAATTAGGAGAAAACGTTTTCTAGAAACCATCGACGCACATAGGGCACCACAAAGTACAGCAAGTATTGCAGCAACAACTAAATTGTCTACGTCACCAGCTGTTTCGCCAAACAATTTTGATATTTTAATAGTTTCCGAACACAAAATTTGAATTGCCGCACATTATTAAAATGCATAAATTAAGTTGCAGTTGCTGTAGACTTTAAAATTAATTTGCAATTAAATGCGAAAGACAGTGGTGAACTCGAATAAAGTGTGTAAAGCGTGTGTTTAGGCAAACATGTGAGATGAAGGGTTAAATTGTAGGATACATGTATGTATGTATGTAGGTTGGAAATATGTATTTTACCACATGTCACAACAGAATAAATATGTACAAGCGTATGTGTGTAAAAACATACATACATATGTACACCTTCGTAGGCAAGTGCTTTTGTAAATATTTTAGCCTTTTGCAATAACAACGCACTTTTGGCTAAATAATAATATTTTCTGCGTATTAACCGCCCCAAAAATTAAGCGAATTTCATAGAACTTTTAATACGAATTTATAGCATGTATATACATACGTACGCTGTGTTCAAACGCATATTAATACAATAGAGGTAAGCAATTAGAAGATAATGACTGTCGCAAGGATGCACATGTGGCAACCATGTGACTGAACCTGCCCAGCATAGGAATCGGTGGACTCGCGTGAAAGGACTAGTAAATGCTCCATGGCTGACTCCACCTACATATCTAAATGAGAGAATCCTAAACAAGTCACAATTGCGACTCGCTTACCAAAGATCTTGCTTAAAAAAATATTATGAGACTCTAGTGGACCTATAAAATCTCCATTGTCCCCAAAAGCACCGGATTAACTCCATTGACTGCTGGCAGTTTGGACAGCGCAATTCCAATCCAGAACTCGCTCTTCACTGTTGTGTTGGCCAGCGCAAATGAGCATGAATAGGCCACATTAATGAGCAGCGCTTATTCGTGTGGAGCAGGCAATCTTCCAAAAATAATTGCAATAAAATTTTGTACGTTTACATATACGCGAATGTACATACATACATACATATGTACATACATCCATATTTATGAGCGGTAAAGGGCAGCAGAAGGTTGCCATGTTTAAATCAAGGCAATTAATTTGAAGTGGATTATAGTAATTTAATGAGCGACCACCAATGCAATCTGCGTTACTTCACTCCGAATGTCCTGACAATTAAATGATGTGAAGCCGCCGCCGACATGGCCGATGCATCCAATTCGTGCCACAATCAAAAGCAAACTTTTATTGCATTTGTATGTAAGTTTGACGACCCAAATTGCCTGTATTACGAGCCACTTCTTGGCCTATCACTCATATGTACGAGTCGTCGTCTGCTTGTAATTACAGCAACCCATGCAGTTAATACTCAGATTTGGCTGGCAGCTACAAACGGAGGACTTTAGGGCTTAAGCTCATTTTGTTGCTGTCCCAAAATTGACGTGTTCGTGGAACATTTGCTGGCCCATGCACGTTGGCCCTATTAAGGCGTGAAATATTATTCAGTATCAGTTTGTATTATTTCCACTAGCTGTAACAAATGTTAGACATAAGCACATACATACATACATATATACTTACATATGTATGTATGAATGTTTGTATATATGAACATGTGTACATACATATCTACATATGTATTATCATATGTGGCATAGCTTAAATGTGAACGAAAATCCTTGCATTGTTGGCGATTTCTGCGCCTCAACCCTTGTATGTACATATGTACATGTACACATATATAGAGCACATAGCACGCTCTCATAATGACCATTACTAATTGATATATGAATCTTATTTGCAGTTAATTTTTATAAGAAAACTTTTGTAAGAGGACGTAAGAGCAGTTTTTGCTCGCGGCGGAACTCTTGGACTTTTGATATGTAACTGAATCGTATATCTAGACAATAATATTAATACATTATATATTAATTTGTTTTTTCGATCTTGATAGGACTATATTTAAATTATGTTCATATGGATATACTCGTACATACATATACACACATTTGTTCGGCATAATTTAGGTCAGTCAATGCAGAGTTATGTATTTCAAAATCTACAGCTGTAGCTTTGTACTTTCACGTATTAAAAACGCAGTTTCAAGAAATTAACTTTTCGATAGCTTGAAATAAAGTGCAATAGGGAGACGACACTCCTTTACTGATGACATCTTTTTCGAAATTCTCCATAATAATAATAATAATAATAATTTGGCGCTTACACTAATATAGCTCAGTGTTTGGCCGAGCTTCTCCTACCATTTGTGGTGTGCGTCTTTATATTATACCACAAATGGAGGGACCTACAGTTTTGTGCCCACTCCGAACGGCAGATATATTTAATGAGAAGCTTTTTTGGTTAACTTCTTGACAAACAGAGTTTGAATCACCTGATGGCAACGCCTTTTCTGTTCTAATTATTTGCAAATAGTTGACCCATTCTCAGAGACAATACTTTAAAACCAAAAAATAAAATGCTCGTCTTCGATGTACGGGTAAAGCAATGCTTTTCATTCCGATTCCAACTAAATTTGTCGAAATCGAAAAGCAAAACAGGCCTGTATATGTATTTCCAATTTTAATTTAGTTTTTATTCTTATCATTTATTTTATTTTGTTTTATTGTTTAAAAATTTAGAAAAGTGAAAAGAATGATATGCAATACAAGTATTTGGTATTAAAATATTTTCAAATGGTTATTTCATTGTTCAAGAGGAATTATTGTGCGCTATTATCGAATTCCTTACATTTAAATATTATGGGCTTGTTGCAATATACATATTTACATTTTGGACATTCTTCTGCAATTTTATAAAATATATCTTCGCCGCAGAAATTATCATTTTCAGTTTTAATTTTCAAGCAGCATTTTGTGTAAACAATAGTTTTAAAACAAACCACCCTGAACTCGAGAAATGTACGTACATGTTCATATGTACGAGTATATGTTATGTGAATGTTATTTATTATTTTCATTCATTTCCAGCGTATTGGCAAAAAAAAAATGTAAAAAGATTATCAGCGGTTTGCGTTGTTGTTGGATTCTTTTGTTGTTTTGACTGCATTTCTCACATCGCCGTCATAAATGCATAATTTATTCACTTGATCGTTGTGAAATTTTTTTACAAAACCAATGTATCTACGCACTCAGTGTAAGTATAAAGTACAGCCATAAACTGATATGTACACACATACATATTTGCATACACATATGTATGTATGTATGTATAAAGTATACTCGTTTGTAAATAAGATTGCATCCATAAAGAGTGTTTATGCTAACCATAAAGAAAATAATATGATATAAATAGAGAAATTCAATAATGACGTGGCTATTGATTATGTTTACATATGTACATATGTGTGTATGTATGTACATCTATAGAGGCAGGTGCTAGAATTGTCTTATTTTAATAAAATAATATATTTATGCATGTACACACAAACATACAAACGTAGATAGTATGTATAAGTCAATTTTTAAAGCATGGTTAAAAAATTAAAACATTGTTAAAAAAAAACCCCGTAACCTAACCTCAATTAAAAGAAATCCCATATCGGAGATCGTGCAAAAAAATCGGAACCAGCGTACTGACGGCTAGAGAATACGAGTTAATGCGGGGCTTAAATCCTAAGGAGCTATTAAACACCCAAATCGATCCGATAAACAAAACTTAATAGCGAAAAATCCACTCGCTTGCTGTGATCTCAAAAGTCGGGCTGATTTCAAAACAGGCAATATGAGGTTCGAAATGTATATGAATAGGTATAAAGCGACAAGGTTGCTCTCGCATACAAGCAATAGATGACCGCGAAGAAATGACCAAAATTAAGTTGAAGGACATTTATTTCATACTTTAAAAAAATGTCCCTCCTAGTAATAAATAATATATTGTTTCATATAAAAAAAAAAACAAAATTGTGTGACTTTGGTGAAATTATTTACTTATATAACCTAACTTGTTTGTGTGTACTAATTTTGAGTGGACAATGCTTTAATACAACAACAAAATCAGTTGATAGTAAAAGGAATCTTCGCTTACTCGCCCTAACTCAATACAGTTGTAGAAGCTTTGAAACATTATGGGACCAAGATTGACAGTATTTTTATTTATATTTATAAGTTTGTTTTTGCAAGTAACAAATACTTTTTTCTATTTCATATAAGTTTTCCTGTGAAAGGTACCAGCAAACATATTCAGGACCAACATAATCGGGTTGCTAAACGACGCCGTTATTCGCGTATTCTGAGCTCTGTCAATATTTTTTTTTTTCAGATGTTTTCCACTGAATTCCAAACTGCTTTATCGCTAATCGTGTGGGACATCAGATTTTCGGGCATTGGATCAACCTTCATAACGATAAACGAAGGGCAAGAAAAAAGCTACATACGCGCAGGGCACTAAACGGAAATACAGAGTTCAAGTTTCTAGCATATGATGTATGGATGTCAATACATAGAGGGGCCGGGTAAATAACAACTGATTGTGCGAATTTAGTTAGACACTTCCTGCGATTTTGACCAGGTCCACCTATATTTGCCATTAATCTAGCTAGAGAACTATGAATTGTTGCTGCCTTTTGAGTCACAGTTTCGATAGCCAGTTTAAATGAAGGCCTGGGCATCTACATATCATAACACCTTAATACTGTACTGCAGGCATAGTTTCGAATAAATACCCATCGATGTCTAGACGTGTACTTTCCTTTTTCTTTCTGTTTGTTATAAGCACACCTTTGGTTTTCTGAGTTTGGATAATCATCATACATACATACATATGTACTTATATTAATCTTACATTTATGCACTCATAAAAACATACATAAATACAAATGCATATCACCTACATGCAAATAAGGTCGTGTTCACATTACATTTCTATTTACATAATTCTTACAATATTTTGTGCCGATAAGAAATATTGTTTTTAAATTCAATTTTATTTGGAAATACAAACTTCAATACTTTTTTCATAACAACCAATTTTTTCTTTCTCCTTTACTCTCTTAGGAGAGAAACGAGCTCTCCAATCGACTCGTATTAGACGAGACATAAGATTGCGCATTCAAGTTTGTATTTAAGTTCTACAGATTTACAATTTAGAATGAGATACGTATGTACCATACATATACATATGTATGTATGTATGTATTTGTGCGCATATACAATGTATATTATACATATATGCTTGTATATCTGTAAATACGTCACTTATCATCGCAATGCTTATTTACCTTCAATATTGACATCCATAATAAATATGGCAGCTTAAAATGACAAAGAGTTGGCTGACAAGCCCGTCACTTGTGTGGACGATAACTCTCGGCGCCTAGTAACTCGACTTCAAGTGAACGACTTGGGGCAGAGGCAGCCGTGTGCAATGGACTTTTTGCGAAATAACTGACGTGGCGAAATGACAAAGTCCCCATGTGACTCCAAAAAAAAAAAAATTATAAAATAAACTACAATTTAATTTAATTATATACTGAACTATTTAAAAAATAATGTATGTTTGTATGTACATATATAGTTATAAACTTATAAGGAAAATATAATGTTCATCAAAATCTTTGACCTTATATTTCTTTGCTATTTCAATAAAATTTCTAGAAATTTGCAATTGGCATATAATAGTTCATTCGCTAGAAAAGTCATACAAACCCGGATTTGAAACTGTATACAAATTTATTAAACGACAAATCTAAAATGAGCTAGAAAACGTTATGGTAAAACTTATAATTTTATATTTGCAATTTGCATGAAAATGTGTAATTAATTGGAACTGATTTTAGGTTAAAATAATTGAGAAATAAATGCAATGTACTATATGCTTGCGAATGTGTGTATGAATGTAAGTATCTGGGCATGCGTATATGTAAGTATGTAAGTAGGTATGTATTTATGTATAATAGGCTGTAAAAATAATATATTAAATATTTACCGCAAAGTTGTAGTTTTTCATTGAACTACGTAAGTCCATGCTTTTTTTACGAAAACTTTATACGATTCTTTTAATATTTAATTTTGATGGTATTTCTTTCAACCATTCAATAAATAATAGCAAGAAATAAATAACTTTATTAAAAAACAAACACCGAAATAAGTTAGCCGTTTACTTATTAAAAGTTAATAGTAGTTAAATTTAGAAAATCGGCCAAGGAGTGTCAAGAAAAAATTGATTTGGGAAATAGCGGACAGCCTAATGTAACAATGCCAGTGACTATTACGCAATGTAAATTTATTTGAAATTTGTTGTCTATATGTATTTTTAATATATATGCCATTGTGTTTTCAGGCAGATCGGCAGATCGGCAGATCGACATTTAGTCATAATTGCCTTTATTTGTGCGAATCAGTGCTCAACTTTTTTAAAAAACATCATTTGCAAAATATTATATTTTGCTGGGATTAGTTGCCTTATCACAAACAATCAGAAATCAGTGATTCGCAAATGTGGATTTAAGTGGCATGCAAATAAAATACTGCACACATACACATACACATATATGTTATAAATGTATTGAATGCATATGTATGTACATACATACATATGTACATTAAGGCAATGCGACAGGAGAGTAACTGCGCTTTAAAAGATTTGTATCTACTCAAACATTGAAAAAAAACCTCATCAAGATTATTGATATTTGAATATTCATTCATATACAGAAATACACACATACATACATACATACATTCTCCTAACATATCCAGGAGCGAACACAATTGTTTTACAACTGTTGTACATTCCATGAACCCATTGGGACTAGATTGATTCCAAAATGTACTAAGACCGAGCATCTTTTTCCACTTATGTACATAGAAGTATGGAGTTTAAAAAAAAAAATAAGTTCCTAGTTCACGGTTATACAGGTGTGAAAAACAAAAACTGTTTTGTAGAAGGCAATTTTGACCTCTGTCATCAAATTTGAGCAACAACTTCATTGCGCTTTTCTAGCCTTTTTAGACAAAGTATAACTTTTCTTAACATTTATCTAATTAAAATTTTTGCAACTCAATAATTTACTGGTCATCGAAATAAAGTGATTTTACTTATTGAAAATATTCAGATCTAGTTTTCCAGTAGTAGTTTAAACTACTTTCACAATTATATTTTAAAAATATGTTTAAGGACCAATATCTTGAAAACGGTTAAGGTTTGTTCATTGCGTCATTTAAACAAATTAATCATAAATGGCTTCCAAGGTATCTACACATCGACAACAATAAAACATGATTTGTTAATGTTTTTATAAAAAATTGTATAAATACTTACTGACAATAAGGCCCACATTCTGTAATTTGGTGATATTAGTTAGAGATTATTGCCTTTCCTCGCTTTTTCGTTTTCATATCATGTGTTAGTTTTAACATTTTTGAGCTGCCTATCACCAGGTCACAATTTGGAGACTAGAAACTAATGAATACCAACTGGTCTAAAACTACATTTTATTTTCAAAAGATTTCTTTCATAGAAATAATTGCATTACATGCATGTATGTACTTTGTTGTAACTTTTCTCTTACTTGGAACAAGAACCGGTTTAACCAGTGTTTTCTTGATTTAAAAATAAGGAAACGGTTTTTGTTCAGATTCATAGTGGTATTATAGTTTGGCGCTTACACTAATACATAGCTCAGAGTTAGGCCGGGAAGACCTACAGTTTTGTGCCGACTCCGAACGACAGGTGTACATATTTTATAAGACGATTTTTCATGGCAGAAATATCCTCGGAGGTTTGTAATTGCCTTGTTTTAAATTTTCTTGCCCCGACTGAGATTCGAACACACTCTCAGTGGCACAGCTACATACGCGACCACACCCACCGGCATTTATAAATATGTGTAATGTACTATGTACACATTTCATCATTGTTTTCACAGCCATTATTGGTGAAGAATTCGTAGAAAAGTGTAGGGCGCCAAGCAAACGACCCATCGGATAGAATAACTTCACCCTACTGGGTACATTCGTTTTCACAGGACTTGTCCTCTATGTACGTAGACACATATCCCAATTAACATAAGGCTTGATTAACTATTCGAATATTATTGAAAAATTAATTTCTTTTTCAAGTCACACCTACGATATTGAATGTGGAACAAAAATCTCAATTCGGGAACTAATACATTCTCCTATGTATTTTCCCTTCGTTATGAATTTCAATTCCAGCACATTCTCGCAGGAACATTTTTATGATTTTTATAAGAGTTATTGTTTATTCTCTAGCTACTATGGTTCACATTTCGGGGAGTTTTGAGCGTCAATCACAGAGGCATAACAGCAAATAGAAAGTGTCGTTTATTTCTTATCCAAAGAAGATGAAATGGTCTGATTTTCATAATTAGCTCTCAATTTCGCCTTTAATGTCTTTAATGATGTTTACTCAAAACAAACATTTCAATTATCTTCTTCTTTTTTCGAACCCATTTTGAATATATTTTCAATATACTATGCATTATTGGATAACTGGGGTTTGTTGTGACTTGTTCCATTTTAATTCCATCTTTGTGTAGGATATCGAAGGTCACTTTCGAACGTTCGCTACAATGTTTATTGGGATGAATTATGATCCATACATACATACATACATACAAGCATATATATGTATATATATATATATGTGCATACATATATAAAATCACTTCAAACTGAAACATTTAATTTTTGAATTTCAACAACTGTTCGCAAACACACTTGCAAATACTTAACACAAATATCGTAAATACATTCTCACAAATATAATCAGAACAAACAAATGAAATGCATTTGCGAAATTCCCAATAAGATTATACGATTATGGCAAATAAACCAGAAAAGCATGAGCAGTCGATTCGCTAATGGGATGATGTAATCCTGCCACGATTTTGACTTCTCAGCTGAGACAAGCGGCGATAAAATCAGAAAATGCGAAATTCCGCCATTTGGCGAATATTTTTTTGGAAAAGTTCTTAATGCCTGGAAGAGTTGGAAAAGTGCTGCAATCGTGCAAAGTGTCATTTTCATTAGTTGTATTCCGATATTTTACTGTTATACTCGTATCGATTGTATCTCGCATTCAAAAAACGAAACACAAAAAAAAATTGAAACACAGTATCAAATAGAGTAACATACCCATTAGGGATAACCCCTAATAGTATCATATTAGCTACCTTCCAGTCAAATTAGAAAGTAAGTAATGCCTGGGTCCTGGGTAGCGTCATCCGTGACATACATACATGTCATCCCTTTTCCGGCACTTTATTTCGCGAACCCAATCCGTTAAGCTCAATGGTTCCCAAATTTCAATAAACTAGTTCACATTTTCCCTACAGGGATAAGCCATTTAAAGATAATTTTATTTTTCGCAATAATTTGCAACCGAGGGGTTGATTTCTC
This sequence comes from Philophylla caesio, assembly GCA_963971545.1. Classification (NCBI taxonomy): domain Eukaryota; kingdom Metazoa; phylum Arthropoda; class Insecta; order Diptera; family Tephritidae; genus Philophylla; species Philophylla caesio. The sequence goes on along the minus strand of OZ020604.1, from coordinate 220,716,129 downwards.
CAATTTTTTTCCCATCTAATCCGCTTTTCAAGGTCAGTGGGTAAACAAGTTTTGATTGCATTTGTTGATTGTTTTTCTCCTGCAATCGCATTGAGTATGTCAGTGTAGAAGCTGGCAGGATTTAAAAATAGCAAAATTGAAAAACGAGATTTTAAATTCCAGAAAGACGACTGGTCATTAAAATTACACACAAAATTGTATTTTGCTTTTATGCGCAGAGGGTTGGTAATGCGTTTGTAGATATTTGCATGTGTATGTATACATATATATATATGTGTATCCAAATACTATATAGTAGCTACTTCTACTACATAAACAATGAGCACGGAAGTTAACGTGGTCAATTATTCTAGCTGGGCGCAACATCCCTTCTTAATAAATAACAAAGTAACTACATATGAGTACATATGTACATATGAACATATATACATGCATATGTAGGCAACATAAAATTTGCATCTGTAATTTTGAAAGTTTGTGAATGTATTTCCTACTTGAACTATTCTATGATTTTCTTCTTTAAATTGGAGTTGGTATTAAATTTGCGAACAATGAATCAATTATATTAGTATTTACGAGTATGTACATATCTACATATGTATATTCCTCCAGGTAATAACATTAAAATTTATCAAAAATATTTTAGGTTCATTGAATTTGCCACTTCTCTGCCTGCTTTGTCTGAGCTCGGCACGCTTGTCAAAAAAAATTGTATGTGAAAACCACAACAAAGTTAGCTAGCAAAATTCGACATTATCGAGTATAGTGACACCTCATAAAACCAGTGAAACATATTCACCCAATGCTTCCAAGGTTATTTTCTGATAATACAAATTGTATACTATTGTGGAGAGTTACAAGCAAAACAATTGTAAATCACAAATGGCAAACGAAGATATGTCGAGAGTATTTAATGTCTAATTTTAAATTATTCGTTATCAAAAATTAGCCAACATTTCCTATTTTTGATTGCTCTTCCTGAGTGCGGCCGCTCTTTGGTTATCTATGCCAGTTGCTTCAGTGATTCGCCACTCGCGAAATAAATATGGTTAGCTCATATCAAGATTGGGATATAATAAATTTTATACCTTTCGTGGAAATGGTATATTAACGTTGGACCGATGTTTATAAGTACCAGAACGAGAAGAGTTAGACCCATCAAAAGGTATACCGATATGCTCAGAGTGACGAGCTGAATCGATTTAGCTATGTATGTCCGTCTGTCTGTGTGTATGTCCGTCTGTTTGAACACTAACTAATCCCGCAGTTTTTGAGCTATTTTAATGAAATTTAACCATTATTGGGACTATTACATATGTACATATATAGCACTCAAAATCAATAATTTCAAATAAATACAACATTGGGCTCTCACACATTTCTTCCATTCATGAAAGGCTTTTTTTTACTTGTTTTTTATGATTTCAACTTAGGCAACATATCTTGACTTGACAATTGTTTTATCAGTACCTGGAAATCGATTTAATTTGGCTTTATATTTTACACTTTTGAAAATGTAGAACCAAATTTTTTAGCAGAGTCGTTTACTAATTGACAAACAATTGTTTAAACTCTATTGATACAACGTTGCTAGGCAATCCAACCATTATCTACAAGAATTTTCGCAAAAAATCCAATTTGCTATATCCCACTATGTCCCATTGCAAGGATCAAGACCCGTTACTTTGCATTTCACAAATGTATTTACATATTTTTTCATATTATTTCATAGAAGCTCATCATTCAACAAAGCGTAAAACGATAAAAGTAACAATTCGACGAAGGGTAAATTTTGAGATTTCAATTGCTCCATTTCTGGCGTAACATATTTTAAAAAATGCCGTTATTCTGGCAGGAACTGAAATTCACTTCCGAAATCAGATCTCAAGTCACTTTATTTCATATCTGGGTAGGTATTGGAAATGGGCAAGATCGGTCAATAACCACGCCCACCTCCTTTATAACGGAAGTTTTGGAAAATACAAAATTTCGTTTTTGTTATACATTGGAACAAATTAGTTAAAATTTTGATATTTAGAGAGATTGTAAATAAAGAAACGGAACTTTTATGAAATTTTGAAAAATAGCCGTAGCCACGCCCACTTATGAAACAATTTCCGTATATCAATAATGGTGTTTGGTATCGTCACGAAATTTGGTGAACATAACTTTGTTTTTTCAGTATCTGTTGAACAAATTGCGTAAAGTTTGAAGCTAACAGCGATTTGAAACAAAGAAACGGTGTTTTTATGAAATTTTGGAACATTACCGAGGCACCGCCCATACAAAACTACATTCGGTTTCGCCCGAATTTTGCCTTCCTTACTTGTAATTTAAATTTTTCGATAAATTTTCAAAGGGAAGGATAGGTTATGTAAAAGTATCACAGAAGCACACCTCGACCCTCAATTGGGCTCAAACGGACAATGAAACACTCTTACTCAAACCTCCGTGTCGAATCTACAAAATTTGGTAGCTTTTCATTTGGTCCAGTTACTTAAATCATAAATAAACTGAGAGCCCATCCATTTCTTTCTTCTTCTTTAGAATGTGGGACACTAGCACAACAAATGCTTCAAGGTTTCATACTCTTCTCAACTCTGCAGCTTCGACACAAATCGTTGTAGTCTTTCCACATGTTTTACAATTTTTATGTGGCAATGGACAGATCCTTCCCGCGCAATATGAGTAGATCCTGGTTTGTCTTAAGCCAAGTGCTGTTCTTCTTCCACCTGTTACTTGCCTTCATTAGAGATAGTCATTTTCTATATTTACATTTATGGGTATTTGCTTCGGTTTTGCCTCAAACAAAATATGTCACAAATAACATTTAATGGTGTTTGACTGCAACTGTACCCAAGATAGAAGAGTCTGCGTGTACTAAAAATATATTTGTTGCTTTTTCGTAATTCGATTTATTTTCATTTAGATTTTTTTCAAGTGGATTTTGAATGCGCGCCAAACGCCCGTTCCCCGTGAGTAGGAAAATTCGGTGTGGCAGGCCTTTGCCACCCTGCAACAGCAACAGCAACAGCAACAAGCTGGAAAGATGCTCAGCACGCATTCGCTTAGGGTGTTGCGTATGTACATACAAAAATACATATTATTTACATAGTCCTTGTTTGTTCGCATGTTATACTTAGATGTGTACATACATACAGACGTGCATCCATACATACATACATACATCATATGCAAATAAACAAATATATTCATGTACTTCCTCATGCTCTAGCTTATGTGGTAGGTGGTGGGATCTCGATATCCCGGGATAAGTCTATTCAAATCCCGGATTTTTTTTTTTAATTTGGTTTCATCGAAAATTTCCCTTTCAAGGGCAAAACAAAGTCTTTAGAGAGTTCACAATACGTGTTATTTGTCGTATTTCTATAGTCTGTTATTGAAATAACAGTGGAATGTGTGGAAGGACTGTGCAATTTCATTAACTATTCAAGAAATTAATCAGCAGTAAACCGCTTATAACAAATTTGAGAGGTCAGTCTTTTAAAAATATCATTGCTCATTGCCATTTAACTTTAATTTACATTTTTTCCAACAAAAATAAACCTCAAATGATGAAAAAGAGAATAATTCTTTCTCGCTCAAAATGAAATGGGTGATGTATTTAATTTTTATTTGATGTATTTCTTTTTTTACTAAATGGTATTTCTTTTTTTACTAAATGGTAATATATAAATTTTTAACATTGGTCTCAAACAGTGATTAAAATTATTTTTGCTGTATGTATGTATATACATACATACATATGTATATGCATTTGCTGCTGTGCCAAATATTTATGTACTTGAAAAATAATTTACTTTGTATGTTGGTCAAATTTTACGTTTATTTTCTTTTTTTGGGTTTAAAAAGACCAATAAATATATACATACATCAATTACAACTAAGTATCCTTCTTTGTTATACTCGTATTAATTTTTTTTTGAATAATACTATAATAAGACGATTACAGACGTGTTACATTTTTTTGACAAATTAATAATTACGATTGAAAACTTCCTGAAATTCGGGATCCCGGGATTGTCCCGGGATTTTGTTTTCAGTTCTCGAAAATCTCGGGATCAATAAAATGCCAAAAATTTACATCCCTAATGCATACATACCATATACTATGGTGGTCCATAAATACACAGAAACTCAAGTATATAGAATTCGTATGCGCTTATCGCCTCTAATTATTGAAAATGGAAAAATATACATTTATTTTTTATTTTGAAATTGATTAATATTTTACAAGAAAATATATTTTTTTGTAATATTTCTATTGAATAGCTAAAAAAAATATTTGTTGGTCAAAAAAGAACTTTTCCTTTCAAAATTATTCAATGAATAACGTTTTTATGAGCGTTTTTTATAAACTGGGAAACATAGTCACCAATCAATATACCTACTAATGGGAAGAATCGAATTTTTACATATATTTTGAGTATTTTAACGTTGCCATTATTGTCAAGAAATAGACGGCTTAAATACGTTTTTGTATACAAAGTTAAATCGTTTTAAAAATATTTGTGTAGTTATTTAAAAATATTTTGTTTAACGGCTTAAGTTTAGTATACACCTTTCAAGAAAATCGAAAAATTCATATACTTATAATGGCACTCAATAGATTTTTTTTTCTATTTAAATTTCTAAATCAGTCTGAAGCCCCCAAGAAAAAAATGTTCGTTCGCTGGAATATCATTTATTTCTTCAATAAAATTTACAGCAACGGCAAAGTACTTAGACGAAAGTATAAAAAAAACGAAAAATATTTCTTGTGATTTTTCTTGAGAACTAACTGTATTCTAAGATTTACATGGTAAACTTATATGTACATTTTTTTTTTTTGTTTTTTCGTCAAGTATAGGTGGAGGGCGTTCAGATTTACTCCGCTCCAATTTTATAGAACTAGCCGCACAAAAAGGGCAAAGCGGAAAACGATTTTTATGAAAGTGATTCGTTATGGCAAAATAATGTTTACCAGACAATAGGAAAGAGCAGAGCAACCTGAAATTGAAGCCAATTGGTTTTCTAACTCACACACATATGTACATACATATGTACATACATGCCCACATACAAATGCACTCGTAAAGACATTTTGCAGTTGGTAACTTACAATGAACATAACTTGGATTAATTCGCAATTTAATATTTATTAGCAATTTGAATAACTCACAGCAAAGCATAAATTTCCATGTATTTATTTTGAAATGTCTTACCACGAGCTATGGCGACTGCTTTCGCCAATGTAAGGATATAAGTATGACAAATGTACATATGTATATAATCGTACACATCCCCGTTCGCTGGAATATCACATTTTTTTTTGTTGGGCCACTAAACGCTTAAGGTTAAGAGGGACATTCATCGTTCGTACCTTTTCTCGTCTTATATTATTAAACAATTAAAAAATAGAATTGGAGCAATGTTTCTCTCTGCTCGATGGGTCCAACGTATAGAATTATGCCACTAATTCTTAATCCTGTTTCAATTTTTAAAATTAAGTCTTTCAGTGCTAGTTAAAACTCAGTTTAAACGATATTTACTTCAACTAAGTTCAGTTTAAAATTCAGTATTATCGGCAGAACTGCTTTGAAATTGGCCTGTTTTATAATGCTAAACTGTTTTTTTATAATCTAGATAACAAAAAGGATTTGAATAATTCTACCTTTGACAAAATTGTTAACTAAATTAATGAAAGGTAGATTTGAGATTTGTATTTAAATTGTTGATTTCACTTTCACCCTAACAGTGGAAGCACACAACTGAACAGCTGATAAGCTAAACTCAGTCACAACGAGTTTAAAGTTCGTCGCAAACTGAGTTAAGCTTGCACTCGATGACAAGCAAATTTGGGATGTGGTACTGGTGTCAAAGCAAATAGCAAGTCAGTGCAGTTTTGCTATCCACATTTCCTGCTGGGTACGCATGCGTATTCCTCAGTGTATTTTTCAGTGTTCACATATGCCTGTGCAGCATTCCCTGATATATTTTTCGTCTGCGGCAATTGCATTAAACTTTATTGAGAATTCATTAATTTCTGACTTTCCAAATTGTTTACTGACCAACAATACAACCAACATACATTCCAGAGTAGATATTTATTTGTGCACTCACTTTTTCTTTTTTTACTCATTTGCTTCATTTTGCAAATGCTTTCAGTATTAAACTTTTGTTTGGTCCTTTCGTGCCTGTCTACGTCAATGATAAATGCAATTTATTAAGTGCTGATAGCTACAAAATGCAGTGAAAGTTTATCACCCACGGCTTTTATGTAACTGTTTTGTTTTTTGTTTTTGTTTTTGGTTGCAACGTGCCACGAAGATTGCTGAGGTCAGAAAAGTTCTAATTGAATTGAATACATTGTGCTATTCAACATAGTATGAGCATATGGAAACAGGAAATCATACTTTATATGTACTTGTATATATATCATATGTATGTATGTATGTATGCATTTTGTTAAATAGCCATTCATTTGCAAATAACTCGAATAACCCAAATATTTGAAAGTATTTATATAATATTCCTTGACAAAGGATGACGGAAAATCGTTCCAATGTAAATAAAATTTCCACCCTGTCGGAAAGTCAGAAGAAAAACAAAATACAATCTGTAAGCAAATTGATTTTTATATGCTGCTACTATTTGTCTACAGTAATAATCCTTTAATATTTGGTCCTATTGAAACTTTGAGAACCTTAAACAAAAAACCGAACGTGGTGGTTAAAAACGTACGATTTTTTCTTCGAAAATTGTCTATTGGAAATTTTAAAAACGAATATTTTCAATTAGGGAGTTCACAAGCCGTGTTATTTGTTGTATTGTGTTATCGTAATACAACAGTTGTAAACTTGTTATTTTGTTTTTCATGTGAAATTTCGTATTTCAATACAACTCTGAAAGGTTTGTTTAGCGTGTTATTTGTGTGTGCTATTCGATCAGGTCTTTCTGTTTATCATCATTTAAGGTATATGTTTGATAGAACAAAAAAAAAATTAAGTTAAATAGAAATACATATGCGTATGCATACATATTTTTAAAGAAACCGAATGCTTAAATTTATTGTAAGCGATCTTTTGCTAATTAACTTCTTGAATACCTCATCCAATAGCAAACGAAATAGCGCAGTGCGTTCACACGTTCCACTGTTATTTCACTGTTATAACAGACTATAGAAACATAATAATTCGTCTTTGTATTCAAATAAGAGTCGTTTTTTTTTTAATATCATATATGATACCACATACCAATACCATATTTTATTCTACTTTTGCTTTTTAGTTACCTGTTAAGTTACTGCCAAACAAAAGTTAACTCCCACTATTAAAACGGGCTTAAATATGTTGCATACCTTCAGAAAACTTTTTATACACATGTTTCTTAAAAGCCTAATAACTACAAATTTAAAGCTAGTTTTTGTCGTAATTTTCTCCTATCATATTTTAATAGTTAACACAAGTCCGCCAACATTTTGCGGTTTTTGTGTTTTCTGAAAAAGTGCATATTTAGACTTGAACGCCTTTTAATAATAAGTAAATACCTAGAGACTATATAATGATGTAATTTAACAACTTCCAATCAATTGCCAAATCCTGTAATAATCATTTGCGGTTTCAACTTGAACTGATAATTTCAAAGTGTGCTATTGATGCATTTCGCGAGCATAAAAATTAAAGACTGTAAGGATAGAAAACTCCTGCAAGTAAAAGAGCCAACAAAATATCCGTAGCAGGCAATGCGTATTTTTGTATGCACAGTTGTCCACAATAACAAAGGACCAAATTTAAAAATTATATTTTTGAAACTTATATTCATTTATTTATTTTTGTTAATTTTTATTTAAAATTAAGGTACCGTTTATTTATTAGAATTTTGTGTCAAGGGTGTCGAACATTTTCTTCCATATAACGTATCATCAAGATCTGAGTTTATATGGAAGAAAATGCTCAACACCTTAACATTCCGCCTTAACATGCCCGGATTTAAATCCGATTGGAAACTAATGGAGCGATCTAAAAATAGAGGCTTCTCCATTAATTATAATTATTGGAGATAATAACGAATTTCACAATAAAAATTAATTTTACATCCCATGACACAATTTGTAAAGTAAATCAAATAAAATGATTTCATTTAGAAATTAAGACGGTGTTAAATAATTATTTAAACTGGAATAAATACGTAATTGATCTAGTGTTGTGCAACCGCCATAAAAACTAAATCTGAGCAAATTTAATAAATATTTTACTACAGCATGAACGATCTTGTACGATATTCCTATTTTTTTGGCCGTCTCTGTATATTCGTTTACCGATTGGTTCTTAATGGACACTCAACCCTTGTCCTTGTCCACTTCGACTTACTCACACTCACACGTTCACCTTTCTGTGGCAATAATTAAAATCAGATTTTATTGCATTCACGCTTGGCAAAACATTAATGCATTGAACCAGACGCTCGGCACACTCTCTCTCCATTGGTCATCACACTGAAGGGCACAGGGGGCAGGCTGGCAACAAATTACTGCTTTCCTCTATTCTAATTAATTTGACCCTAAATGCTGGTTAAATGCACTTTATTAAGCCATATGCATGTGAAAAACAAAATTTTATGAACTGAAAATAGTACGTAAAACAACAACAAATCCATTCAAGACTTCGTTCAGTTAACTTCCTTTTAAGTACGTTGACTGCCAATAATGAATCGTTGCGATGTGAGTGGCAACTGATGACCCATTTCAAGTGGCTGATCGTAACGACTTCAAACGTTTGCCGACAATTTTGAATCGTAATTATCAAGTGAATAGAAAAGGATATAATCCCGCTCTAGGAAGAGTAAAAAAGGGAAATATTAGAATTTTGGAATATATTTCATGTAAAACAGTACGATTTGAGAATATCTACGAAAGAAAAAGTAACAATAATAAAAATGGGACTCCGTCACGAAAGGGTTAACCATTGATGAGCTTCGTTATCAGCTAAAAATTACACTTCACAATAAAACTCTCGATCGGAGTTTGCCTACTGATTTATTTGATGAAAGCGATATGATACGGAGTACCAAACGATGTCTTATAGTGACAAAATTTGCAGTGGCATTCCGCCTTCGCTATCGCTTAAACTGCATTGCCAAAAAATGCTAAATGAATATAAGCTATTTTCGCGATTTTGACATAAGAAAGGATCTCAGAAAATCTCCAAAATTCTCCATTTCCAGTTCAGATTTTAGAAATGAACAAAATGAATCGGATAAAATGAGTGAACTGTTTTTACAGCTCTTACAGCCAAAATGCCGATTCCAGCTAAAAATCTCCATTTTTTTTAAAAGAAGTGTAAAATTAGAGACGAAGAAAATTTGGTGCTAAAAATATCAAACAACAAATAATATTATTGTTTGTTTAAAAAGCTAGAATTTATAGAAAAATGTGTAATAAATAGTACAGAATGGAAAATTGCAAAAGTAAAAGGGCGACAAAGAACAAAAAAAAATATGCTCGTTAGGAATGGAAACCTTAAAACTTTCGAAAATCCAAAACTTGATTTCCTTGGCAGGATGAAGGGTCCGATTTCATTAAAAACATGTCTGCATATTTCTTTGGAAGTCGAAAAATTTCCGTAAACCAATCCTTAAGCGTTTGGAATGTTAGTGATTTTTAGAGTTTAAGCGATAACGAAAACTAGAATCCGGCTGCTGTACTTATACTCGTACTCGTACATATGTATGTTGGAAGTACGCATTTGCCGTATTTAAATTGTCTCCACTTTCATTATCTTACTAATCAATTTTATCATTAGCAATTTCAAGTTTAATTAACCCCAGTTAAAATCAATTTTACTAACATTCAATTTAAGCAAATTGCAAATGTGTCGGTGCATTTAGCAAAGAAACCACAATTGGCGAAATTGAATAAAAATTTATTTGGCAGATGAGCGCCACGAAGGATATTTCACAGGACATTAACGCAACCGAACTAGAGGAAAATGATCCGTATAATGAAAGTGAGCAGCAGCAATTGATTGTTGCCGTGAAACTCAGCGGATAAGTGGCATCGTTTTGGCTTGCCACACCATTTGTCGCATGCTGCACCTAAAACATTAAAAAAAAGTTCGCTACCATTGGAACCTAACAACGACTTAAACGCCCACATATTTTGGGTGCAGGCCACTTAGCGCTGGAAAGAGTTGTTAAATTTACGATTAAAGCTAATTTGGCTGCAGTCGAAGTCAGCGCTTTTCTTGCTGTTTTGCCGCATCTGCAGTCTTTGTTAGATTACAAACATACGAGTATGTACACTTGTAGCCACTACCTCTTTTCTTCTACTTCTTCTTTCGGTTTATTGCTGGCGAGATAAGCTGAGTGGCTGCCTGGCGCTTTATGGCCGTCCAACGAATGTTGCATGCAGACGACGCGTCCTGTTGCCTGCTTTGCATAACCTTCGGAGCGCATCGAAAACATACATACGCTACACTACCCTTTACATATTAGCCTCTGCCTTGCCAATGACTGAAATTGAAACTCGTGTCTTTGGTTGGTCATTTCAGTGTTGCAGCATTTTGTAAAAAAAAAAGTACGCAAATAAAAACTGAGAATAATGCATTACAAAAATCCAGATATCAGTGAAAAGTGTGCGGTACATGGACAAGCGTTTTGGATTAAAATGTCCATGTCCATGTTGCCTTTTTTTACAAAATACATACATACATTTAAGAATACGTATTGGAAACTGTTTGCTCGAAATATGACTGCGAAAGCTTAATCTTCCGAGATTGGGTCCAGTAAAATATATTTCAGCTGGAGTGATTGAAACTGAGATTTAAAAAAAGAACTTTTGCGGGAGAAATAGTCAACTTAGAGAAGAAGAAAAAATGTTCCGTTGATGAAAACTTAAAATATAATTTTGAACTTGCACTTTCCATTTTATGAAGCTTTGGAGGACTTCGGATCAGACCTTACATTAAAGCCATCAGTGGTGATATTTATTATTTGGTAATGAGAACAGTTTTAAATGTGACAACAGGTGAAACCGGTTAGGTTGCAACTTACAAAACTTCCTTGATTGTTAATGAAACCGGCTCTAATGAAACCGGGTGTCAAATGGAAAGCTGAAATATTCCAATACACAACCCACTAACATGATAGTCACTCACAAAAACAATTATGCGCACTGGTCAAAAAAGGTCGATAATAATGGACCAAAAATAGCTGCATGCTTTCAATACTTCGAATGTCAGCAAAAGAAGCTTCGCAAGGAAATTAGCTGCGCAATGGCAAAATAACCCGGCGACAGGAAGCAACACAAGGATATCCTTCATCAGTTTGGCTCATACATGCACACATACACTCATTCACATACACATACATACAAACATATCTACGTACATTTGTGGACAACAATGCCATTGCCATTGCTGGCGCGGCAAAAGCTGCCAGTGAGACATGTGGACTGGGTCGTTTTGGGCGTGGCAACATGCTGATTTTGAATGCCGAGATAGCTGCCACATTTGTTTGCACCAGAAGATTCAGTTTCATTTCAAATATACGAGTACACTACACACAATGCATTCCATTGCAATCGATGCAAAACGTAAATATTTCGAGAGCAACGCCGACGCCACAGTCGAAGCCACTGTCATTCTCGTTGTCATTGCCAATGCCATTGCCATTGTTGGCGGCGCTTTACGTGACACTGTTGGAGCAACTTTAATTGAACAAAATATTTGTCCGGATTGCTGCCTGTTAGCCGCTGCTTTGCTGCTGTACACATTTCGCCTTCACCTTCAGCGCGATGAGAAGCTGTCTAAACCGAATGCAAACAAAAACATTGGTGCATTTACACCACATCAAAATAAAATAACACATGCACGTAGGTAGGTCTGAGTGTTTGCATTGGAATGTGTCTATGAAAGCCTATTCAAATAGGCGGCGACTAGGTTGAGTGCCAAAGAGACAAAAGCCATGCAGACAGCCAGAAAATCGGGCGGTCGGGTTGGTATCGTAGCATACAATCGGGCGAATGGACACTCAACTCCTTCCAGGGATACTTGTGCAGTGATTGCTGCTTGTTGCTTGATTGTGGCACAACTATTCACCACATACATATGTATGTATACCATAGGAGATGTTAAAATTAAAAATTCACTCAGCCACTGTGAAAACTTTATGAATGCCAACACTCTGCCGGAAGCTAAAATTTCAATTAATTGCTCCCTTATGCGATGAGTGGTTGTGGCGGCGTTGGCTGTGGGATGCACTCTGATAACGGCGGCTTTGTAGTGCATTGTTGCATTTCCAAGTACTCATCTACATACCATACATACATACATACATACGAATGTACATGCATACAAACAAGGTGAGTGCATCAATGATTTTGCAACAACACACGCGTAGCACGCTCAAATATTTAGACATTACGCTGAACGTACTGTGATTGGCTCCATCAGGATGCGCGTGGAAAACCTATCCCAATGAAACAATTTAGAAATTTCCATGTAAGTTTTAAAAACTAATTAATGTTTTGGATTTGGCTTTTCGGCATTTATTCGTACTTTACATTTTTACATTAACTTTTTACACATCGCTGTAGTCGATTGGGTAGCAGTGCGTGTAACTTGATATGCCGCTGAGCTCGAGGTTCGAATCTCAGCCAGGGCAAGCAAAATCCTAATTAATAGCGGTCACCACTCGGCAGGCAATGGCAAATCTTCGAGGGTATTTCTGTCATGAAAAATCTTCTCATAAAATACATCTGCCATTCGGAGTCGGCACACAACTGTAGGTCCCTCTAGTTCAGCGTTGTCCACGGCCTATGCGCACAATAGCGCACGGACAGTTGTACAGCAAGCCAGACACCTCACACCGACAAGTGTCTGTGAAAGCACGATTGTGCTACTGTATTCAACTTCGTAGGCAAGCAAAGCAGAATTTTGCGATCAGTTGACGCTAGAATTTCAAGCAAGCAACACCATTCACGTTTTACGCTTTAAAAACAGAACGCACTAAAAATGTTCCAACAAATTTGGGAAATATGTTTTTTTTTTATTGAGAACAATGAAAAGCATGCAGAATGCTTAATTTGTTATAAAAAAATAAAGCGTTGTAGCAAACATGATATAAAAAGACATTATGAACGTTGTCACAAAAATCTTGTAAATATCGAGGGAGACGCCCGAAAAAGTCTTCTTGATAATTACAAAAGAAAATTTTATTTACAATTAAATTCTCAGCCTATGGCAAACAAAAAAGTATGCCCACGTGAAAAGGCATCTTTTGTAGTTGCACTTGCATTAGCAAAGCAAGGCAGACCTTTCACTGATGGCGAGTTTTTCAGAAACTTATGCGACAATGTTTTGCAATGCTTTGATGAAGGTAAAGAAATGCAGGAAATTTTGAATTTAATAAGTATGCCAAACCTATCATCACTTGCAGAGGAATTTTCAATCACAAATAAATTAGAATACTATAGCCAAATTATATCCCGCATTTTAGAAAATTACAACAAAAGATTTAAAGATCTAGCTCAAATACAACCAATTATAAACCTATATGATAATCCATTGACGTGTGATGTTGTTACCTTTGATCCGTTACTTCAAAAAGAAATCAGAGAAATGCGATCAGATTTTTCGTTACTTATTGACTCCGGTATTGATTTTTGGAAAATGATTGATGAAAAAAAGTATATTTCAAATGATTGATGAAAAAAAGTATATTCAAAGTATATTTTCAATGTTCGGATCAACATATACATAAGTAGTTACGAAGTGGCATTTTCCACTTTAAAGCATATTCAAAGCAAATATAGAAATCTATTAACCGTAATTTTTAAAAAGCACGTTTACTTATTTGTACGCACTGTTCCGTATTCGTGTTGTCTGCTTGTAGCTTTCCGAATGTACGCTAATAACCAACACAAGCATAACGTGCACACAGTCACGTTGGACAACACTGCTCTAGTTGAAAGATTATCAATGACTTCTTGGTAGGGACATACATATATTTTGAAATATATCGATATTTGTACCTAAGGGCGAGACTACTTGAAGTATTGTCAAAATAACCGATGGTGAAAAAAATATTATATTTATTTGGCATATTTATTAGATTTATTTATTATTAAAATGCATATTTAAGTATCTTTAGGGGGTAAAACTATTTAAAATTATTATTGGAATTAATATGTTGTATACAATGGTTTCATTTCAAATTTCATCAAACCAGTATTCGTCGAATATATGTAGACATCAGAAGAAATCTTTCTCTGATGTGCTCCCCATTTTAATAAAATATTTTAAAAGCAATTTCAGAGCATCGAAAATTTGATTTATCGATATTTTTTACCCAAGCCAATAGTTGTGTAACAATTTTATTATTGCAATCACAATTCAAATACGATTTTCTGTCAGGTCCTAAATAGGTTTAAAATAATAATATCCAACGGAAATGCCAAGCAAAAAGAACTTTCCAAAATTTCTTAATCATTCGAAAGTTTATATTTTGTCCCGCACTTATTGTTAACTGGTTGAGTAGAAAGTGAGTGCGTCTGTAATTTGTATGTAAACATTTCATTATTCTGCATCCTTTTGACTCCCCACGCTTGTCGAATTGTATGCGGTTTGATGGCAGAGTGCTTGCCTAGATTGGGGCAGTCAGGCGCCTGGTGGCATGCAACACTAGACAGAGGGTTGTGGCAGCACAATCTCCGGTAGCGACCACAGATCCATGAAACTCGAAATATGTACGCATTTACGAACATATCTTTATCTACTGCAGCTGTTACAAATCTACATACAAATGTTTTCCGGTGAAAAGGTAAAAATATTTAATTTTCTTTCTTTCCATTCAAAATTTTTATTATAAAACGTTAATCAAGTTCCGGTTCGGTTTGCTAAATAAAAGAATAGTTAATAGAAAAAAGCTCACAAAAAAAATGTAGTTATCATTCTAATACCTACTTTCTAGTTAATAACTTGGCTTATATATTTTCTGAATTTCAATAATACGGGTTTTCAAAAATAATATTAAAAAAACGATTTTAAAATGCACAACATAAATTATAAAAACCATTTTAGGGGTTAAACCAAAGATAAACAGGTGTTCGAGATATAATTACTAATAATAAAAGTAGTTCATATAAAGCGTAAGGTTTTTCCGTATAGCTCATCTGCCTTTGGCTAGTTTTTAAGTATCATTACATTAAATAAATACTCTCTATACATATGTATACGTATATATGTATATGAGAAAGTCGTTGTTGATACCTTCTATGATAACTTTATTTGGTAAATTGGCGCAGCGAAATTCTATGAAGTTCAAGTAAAAAGTTATAATCGCTGGCACAAGGCATAAATTCGCCTCTTGTAAAATAAAACAATCAGGGGGGAAAGAAATAAGAAGGTTCTGATAAATCAGACATTTCAATAGCTTATTATTTATGAAGCATTTATCAGTGGATTGTATTTTGCTGTCCGACTGTAATGCTCGTGTCTGAGCTTTTATCAGAAAACCAGTAGATGTGGTGCGGCAAATATTCTGACAATCACGTATTTACATATTTAGTTGTAAAATATAAATAAATTTCTATGAAAATAAAATCAAAAATCAACTCCCACGGAAGTCTTAAAGGAAAAACAGAAGTCTGATGAGGAGATGTGGTGAACTCCGAAAATTTCAGTTTGATAAACCAACGTACATACATGCATAAGTAGTTATATTTTTCCTTCATTAAATATATGTATGTATGAGACATAAACTAGGATTTTTGTTGTCGAATAGTACATTCACATCACAACGGATCGAAAGAACTGCTTTGCCTTTTCTTAATTTTATTTAAAAGTTTGTCGCTCAACAAAAAACTCAACGAGCAATTTGATGTTTCAACTAGATTACAGCGAATTTAAAATAATTAAGTTAAATTAAAAAATCCTCTTGAACGGTTATAATTATAGGGCGGGGCAGCGAAGATATTGTACATCTAACCGAAGTTGTAGAGGTTGTAGGTATGGTCGAAAGCAACACAACAAAAATGCATTTTACTTCCTCTCCCTTCCATTTTATTTTATTTGTAAAAACCATTATTTACATGGCGTTATGAGTGCAAGTGCAATGTGAGCCCCAAATTTCGTGTAGATCTGTGGGGCGAATTTGACGAATTTTTTTTTTCACATTTTCCAACGTGAGTACTTAAAATGAAAATTGGCATTGCCATTCGTAAAATATTTCGGTGTTCAATTTCCGAAGATTATCATTCGTTTCTAAAACAATATGGGTTAGAGGGAAATAAATTATTATTATACGCGAAAAATTGCAATAAAAATTTTTACTACATAAAACATTTTAAATTGAATAATTTACTTTAACATATACCTTGATGCTGCGGTTGTTCTCATTTTTAACTCGCATTTATTAGTAAGAAATTTGGAATTCATAATTTCAATTTATTTTTTTAACTAACTAACAAAGAAACTTTCACACATTACTTGATCGTAATAATACATATATATTGTATTTAAAGCCTTATTAGTGAAAACTCTTACATTTATAAAAGTTGTGTCTATCTTTCCAATTAGTTTAGGTCTTTAAAGGCGATTGGAAAAAAGACAAGTAGTCAGTAGGCTGGTGCAACAAGTACGATAAAAGGAATGGAGGGATAAGAGCTGGTATCTCATATTTTCCACGACCATACCTATAACCTCTTTGAAGTTATTTTCTCTGAATACTCCAATTTTTAAAAATATCATCATGCTTATCAAAATATGTTATGCTCTTATAAAAAAAAAATATTAAAGACGATATTTGACATGAAAGTCAAAAGTCTCCTTAAAAATCACAACTAACAATTTGCATGACTTCCTTTCTAACATGAGATTTTATTGAAATAATTTCGACAACCAAACAATTTACTATCATTTTTATTAGCATTATTAAATATTAGTACGCACTAACTACTACTAACTGTTATGATCACAAATTTGTCACACCAATGAAATAAAATTCACGAGAAAATACGACTATGTACGCATATTACATGCATATACATATATATGCCTGTACATATGTATGTATGTAGGCACATTAGGCGAGACCAACTGATAAAAAGAGTAGATTTGCATTATTTTTCAAAACGGCTGTTTTCTCTTTCGAAAAGCTTTTAAATTTATAAACCACTTTCGAGAGAATACGTCAAATTAGAAGATGGCTAATTTATACCGTTGATTTATAAAATTTTTTTCCCGAAGATTTTTCAAATTTTCTTGCATATAAAAATTTGTGGATTTCTTGCATGCGCTGTTTGGTTAAATGCAATTCTAATGTAGGAAAATTCTAAAATACCCGCAACATTTAAAAAAATATTTGAGAGCATTGAGTATAGTTTTCTTTATGTAAAAAAGTGAGTCTGAAATTTCAAAAGAACCGGAGTGAGTGTTAAAATCCTGAGATAAACTACGGAGTGGCTCGTTTAACTCAAAATTACTTTTATGGTACATGACTTCAGAAAAAGAGGCCGGAAATGTTTTGAAATTCTTAAAGCAAAATGCAGAAATTGTTTTTGAATTGACTCTATTCGACCAGATTCCAGTATTGGCCTCACTAACGTTGTGAACAGAGCCTTCGTAATGTAGTAAGGGTCATTGAATTCTTTCAACCATTGTTTTACAAATGCAAAAACACCTTTGGTTATGTAAACTCTAACATGTATGTGATGTTTGAAATAAAATTTCGGGTCCATTGTAATTTCAAGATCAACAAAGTTAAACACTTACTTGCTTATAGTAAGGACCTTTCCTCAATAGAATGATACGATCTAAAAAATTTTACATCACCAGCATAAAATTTTTAAATAATTTATTACAGGAGGTATATGATTGTATTAACAAACATAACTGTAACCTATGTTTTTTTAGCTTAAAAATAGTTATTTTTTATGTTATGTTGTTACTGAGAAAAAATACTCTGTATCATTTTCGATAAGACAATAAGTTATTTTTTAGGTATTTTTCGAGAAAAAAAACTTAAGTCGAATGACTTTAGCAATAAAGGAAAGTCTTGTAACCAGCTATATGGCGCAATGTATAAACCGAGTTTTTAAAATTTCCTTTAAGGGCAATCGGGAAAATTTTCTTAGAGTTTTCTGTGCAACTTCTGATTTTAAAATATTTGATTCCATTAAATGGTTTTCATTATTATAAATAACAATTATAAACTGGCGCTTTTACTCGTTAAACTCCGTGTTTCACCGAGCTTCTTCTACCTTTTTTTTAAGTGTTGGAAAGTGGATGTTCTAGAAAGTTTTTGTAAAAGAGGACAGTCAACACGGATGTGGGAAAACGATAGGGCAGTAAAATAATGGGAATCTATTCAAACGTTTTTAAACTTTTTTAGAAATCGTTATCGATTACCTCTCTGATGGATAGATTTGCATAATACTTTCGCTACAAGCTTCCTTAAAAATTTGATGAAAATTCCCCATTTAAACGTCGACTACTCTAATGTATGTATGTATGTTCGTTACTCGTCAGCTCTGCAAATCCGAGATTTGTATTTATAAGCACGGACATGCGTGTAAACTAAGCGAAAGCAACCATTGCAATGCAATGCCCGCTGGCAAAACTATAAAATCAATTTGAAATTACACCAACTGGTTATCTACTGGTGATATTTTCTTTTTAATAATGCGACCACAGAATGCACTAACTTACGCATTCTATGTTTGTTTGTATGTACGCGCCACGCTTTCTTGATTGGTTGTGATGGAGAGGGGCGTGCGGTGGCGAAACGCCCGTTTGATGGCGAATACGTAAATACGAGTAAGTGGAATAAGTGGAAATAAAGCGAGTTTTAGTGGCATAAAAATGCAATTGACGAGCGAAGATGTGCGCTCAACTTATTGCGCTGTGAAATGCGCTGAAATGCGTTAAAGAGCGCATAAATGTCATCAACGCCAGCTAAAGAAAGGGGCCCGCCGGCGAGGTAAGGATGCTGGCAGCATTCATTCAGGGAGAATGGAAGTGGCAGCAAGTGGCAGCAGGCAACAGACAGCCAGGATATTCATTTGGCAGTCACGCACCGTGACAAGTTTTATGACTGTAGCAGTCACAACTCCACTCTGCGCGCTGTCGGTGGCGCCACCGCACCTCCGCACCGCGCTGCCCCACATCAGACATACGAGTACATAACTTCCTATTCGCTTGTACATACTACATTTTTATGACGAGTGCACGCAAAATCAACCAAATTGTATAATATTAATTTCTAATTGCATAAATTTTGCAAAATGACACAATTTAACGATTATGCCTGAGGCAAACGTCTACAAACTCATATCTGCTTTAGTAGTTAGTATGCTGTAAACCTTTATTGTTTGAATGTAGCTTTGTCAATTTTGTGGCTTTTATGATTTTTTGATGCGCACGCTTTGCTACTGTGTCCTCCCGCACGCCCTAGACGTGCAGAAAGTAGTCTCACCCTTGGCATCAGCCACGCCAAACAAGACGAGCAAACACTAAAAATTAAAGCCCCAAGGTATTTTCGATGAGTCGCATTTATCCAGTGCTCTCGCTTTATTTGCTTATTTTTTATTTACGCCACACGCTGAGCGCCATATAAAAACAGCATCAAATGTCAATTTAAAATGTTTTATTATTTCGACATTTTTGCTTAGCAAAGGCAAAGCCACCACAAAGCTCGCCGTTGATGAATGGGAAAATGTTATTGTTTATGTTCAATTTTTGTCTTTTATACTTACTCTCTTGTTATTTTAATTTTCGCTGCGCTGTCGAGATAAACATTATCGCTGCAATGTCTGCAACAACAAAGATAAACTTTAATTATTATTTTTGTAGGCGTATCAAAGTTACTGTCCAATATAAACATTTGCATCACTTTGTAACAGACCTCTGTTGCAGATAATTGCTAAAGTGAAAGTATCGAAAACCCATTAATAACTTATACGAGTATATTTAAAATTTCTACAAGTATCTGAAAATTCCTTAAGCTTCTAAAATTTTCAATCAAACAATTTATTTGTATCAAGGCAGTTTACACCAGCCACTATATTTATAAGTATGTATGTATGTCTTTGAGCAAACGCATTGCTCTTCTTTGGGCTATCAACCAACGCAGAACACTGTACAATGGCTAGAAGAAGTCAAATATGAAATTATATTTCAGGCTTAGGACAGCCGATTTCCCTTCTGGGGGATTTTAATCCCGAAAGAACAAAAGAACTTAAATGCATGCCCCGAGGGAAATTGAGGATTCTCACTGGGTTTTAGAGTAGCAGTGGAGTCAATGTGCTAAATGTGCGGAGAATGTGACGAAACTCCAATGCACTACGGAATGCTAATGCATCTTAGAATCAGATGTTTTGAAAAATATACCCTATCTGGAAATTCTCTTCCAAATTGGTTCCATCCAAAACATATCAGTTCAAACGTATGGCAAACCTTCTTGAATCTTCAGGGGGGATTATTTACCCTCGCCTTCAGAACAAAAGGGGTCTCATAATAGATCTCCGAAATTAATGTAATTTACCTGTGTATTAAGCCTAGCATATTCACCTTCTGCATAGCTTACTACACTTTCATATGCTCACAGCAGATTTTTTAAGCTTAAAATGCATATTTGATGAATTTAAAATTAATTTCTTGTAGTCACAGTTAAGATGAAATGTTCCAAATGTAAGAATTTAATACAATGTCGATTTAATGGGCATCTCCACTCTAGTGTAATTTAATTGACTGATTTAATATCATAAAACTCTGATTATATATACGAATCTACTCTCTTTTAACTTTAACGCCATCAAGTGGATCTATTTTTCGTAAATTCATTTTTAGTGGCACCCCAACGATGATTATATCTGCATAATGTAACCGTTTTCTTTGTTGAAACTTAGTTCAAAATTAACGGATGTCAACCAAATAGTAAGAAAGTATATTCCTTAGATCCGTTGCACTGTCATAGGTTTTACTTCAATCCGCTAGGTGGCGCATCAGTCGAGTTATTTAGTTGATTTTGTTAACACCAGAAATCTGTACTAGGAGTAATACTAATAATAACTACTGACAAAATCGTGGGCACTTTCGCTTGTCTTTAACATATTTCGCACAAAATATATTTTTATAAATAAAGACGCATACCACAAAGAACAGAAGACGCTCGGCCGAAGACTGAACGCCAAATTATTATTATAACCATTAATATGTAAATCACCACGTCATTTTTTATTGCTGTTATTGAATTTATGATTTGAGGAATTACTGGGCTCTGCTAGGTCTGGGGAAATTCTAAATCAAGATGATAATGACTAATTACAATTCAAGAAATATTTTCTTTTGCGTTTATAGCACACAAAGCTGTTCGTTGGACTACAAATTGGGATTAAAGGAGCTGCAATTTTTCGAATTTTATGATCAGACAGCTGTTCCCCACCCCCCCAATATTTATCTCAGTGATGTATGTTGCAAAGTCATGCTGTCGTCGTTATGAATAATTAAAAGCGACATCAATATTCAAATTCGATACTTTTAAGCCGCAGGCTTTTTATCTTTGTCAAAACAGTTGTTCTCTGTCCCCGCCACATCAAAGTCCATTCGGCGCTTTGTTAGCCATGTCCAATGGCCCGCAGTTCTCCCAAATCGAGCCTGACAAAGCAAACACACTAAATTAGCGTCGGCGGGGGAAGAACGAGCACGAGTTGAAAAAAATGTGCGTTAATTACTAATTCATATTGAAAACACACCATCATGCCGCTAATCACCTCGCCGGGGAGCATTGGGAAATATTCGAATGCATCGTAAATTAGCTTATCTAATTTCTGGCCAAACATACAAGAATTTAATTACGAATTCAGAAAGCAAAATATCTTTCAAGGAGAGAGAAATAAAAAAAACAAAAAACAGTTTAGCACAAAATGCGTACTTTAAGATAACAACAGCAACAATAACATCGGCCCATTGAGCTTATGTTCTCATGCACCTTTATCCGCTGAGCACTAATAATGTCCTTTAAGCACAAAGTTAAAAAGATTCTAAAAAAAAATTTACAAAAAAAAAAACTTTGGCACCGCCCATAAATATGCAACAGCTTTTAGTGCACAGGAAATTGAAACAAATCTAATAAATGGACCAAAAAATGGTTGTAGCTCACGGCTGGCTTGAATCACATTGTTTTCGTCTTTTTTATTTTTTTTGTTTTTTGCCCTGCAAAAGATCTACTCGGCTGTCTTGGCGGTCTTCAGCCGCCTCTGGGCACTTGGACCTCCGACATCTTTTGCATTTTTAAGTATTTGCCACAATTGAACTTTCACTTCACGTGCTTGCCACGTAAATAATAACTTCGTTTCGCTTTGTTGGCTTTCTTCAAAGCACCTTCATTGAGACTTTCATTCCGCACCACTTCAACCGCTGCCACTTATCCTACTTTACTCACTCCATACACCGCGTTTCGAAGGCGTAGATTATGAAATTAGCATATTTTTGCTACCGAAATTGCCTTTACCAATTTCCACTTTTAGCGTAAAAAAAATATATTGAAATTTACTTTTACCCTCGCTTAGCAACCGAACCGAATGAATAGAACTTTCGAACCCTCTCCGACGCTCGCCACTCTGCTTCTCTGCTTCTCTTTCGCGTAAACATATTTTTTAAGTTCTATTCAATTAAACGTGTAATTACACCGTTTTCTAATTTGATTTTTTTTTCTTGTTTGTTGGTGCAACTGCCAGCGACTTTCAAGTGTAGACTCCTTCCAGTTTTTAATTTGTCCACCGTGCACGTTTCGGGTGCTTTTGCTTAGAAACGTCCACAAATACTTTTCATTTGATTTTCTAATTTATTATGGTTTGATGAACAACAGTTTATTTGTGTCGTGCAGAAGTTTAAAGTAATTGTACCTTTTTTAAATGTTTGCTTAATCTGACTTTTAAAAGGAAGTCTAAAGACATGCATACCTATGTATGTGTGTATGTGTATATGTATGCATTCTCTTTTTTTCATTGCCGCCCCTTACATAATTGATATAAACAAAAAAAATGGTGAAAGTCTTGTCAAGTGATTAAATGCAAAGATTAATAATTAATATGTAAATTTGCCTTTGCCTCTTGTTATTAAATAAACGAATGATTATACAAAATCAGTCGAAATAAACATTTAATTAACAGAATTCTCGAATGAATAGCATGTCTCAATTATACGAAAGTCGGTGTGTAATTGCATTCTTGATATCGACTAGAATCGCATTTCAGTTTCGTGATGTGGCATTAACTGTAAAAAAATTAAAAATACCAAAATTATGGCGAAAATTCCATTTGTATTCTTACAAGAAATTAATTGTGAAAAAATTAAAAATTATGATGCTCATATTATTTGTTTACATTTTTATTTCTTGCCTACTTTTACAAAGATCTCAACCTCTGCATACTTAAACATCAAATTTTAGAAGTTCACCAGAAAGCTAGCAAGAATAATTCCTTTTTTGTCATCAAATAATTCCAAATGACCATAATACAAGTGTTTCAGATGTTTTCAAGTTCTAATAAATTTGTTTGGTATATTACAGCTGCTTTCATATGTTTGTAAGGAGATGCAAGCGCGACAGGAAGCAGAGTACAATAGCGTGGTACTTGTGATATGTACAAATGTTTGTATATAAAAGAAATGTCTGCGGAAAAAAGAAAAGAAATATTCGATGAAGGAGTAGGGTTGCGGCGTTGGGCCGTCAGACAATGCATAAATGGCACTTTGTAGTTGTTGCATGAGTGGTTTTATGATTTTTCCGACGAGCCAAAGCTACAAAGAGCTTTCATAACAAAAAAAAAAAAAACAACTACATTTTATTGCAGCAACAGAGTAGTGGGTGCTAATGGCATGCAGAATGTAATGAATACTGATAATGGTGAAGGCGAAATATGTGTCCACTTGACAGCGGCAGGACGTCAAGGGCGAGCATTTCGACAAGTTAATGGATTTTCAGTTGTAACTGCGAATAAATTTTATGAGCGCGAATGCGAAAATAAATGTCTCCTTTCGCTTGTTTGTTTATTGGTTATTTGTAAGTGAGTTGCTTGGATTGCTGCCGCTTAAATGTCTTCCGGTTTTTTTGTTTTTTTTTTTTGAGCTCTGAAATGCCTATTTTTGGTTATCTGTTTTATTGCAGCGATTAGTAGTTAGATTTGTCGCCATTTCTAATGAGGCTATCACACACTTACACAACTAAATACTACATTCGCACATAAACTGTGTGTCAGCAGTTGTTAAGCTCTTAATCTACTAGGGAAATTATAAGGGATTTGTGCTGGCAGCAAAGAGCAACGGGGAGGAATGGGGTCGTATGGCACCAAATGACGCTTAAGATAAAATTAACTGCATTTGAGATTAACACAAATAACAAATAAATATTTTCGATGCTTCGACTGTTAAATGTTCAATTACTACTTAAAGTTTTGATTGCATCGCGATGCTATTCTTAAAAATCTGTTGTTTTCTGTTTTAAATTAACCGAATATCATAGAAATCATAACAGTTCCAATCCAAAAGGCCTTACTGAGATCGAAATCCCATTCAACGGTCTACTTTCCTATCGTTTTTGTATGTTGTGGCACAAACTGAAGACCCTCCGTTTTTGTTAACAATAGTAGAGCTACCAGAAGGAATTTTGCAGAACATCATAAAATATAAATTAAAAAAGTAGCAAATAAGGCCGAAATTCGGGAGTCGAATACAACTGATAGACGAGCGTACTTATTCAGATAAACGGGCACATATATTTGCATTTCGTTATCAGCAAATTTGACCATCGAAATTGAGCTGAAAATCTTTACGCATTTAAAAAAAGCTTGACATTATTCTCTTGAAGTTGCTAAATATAACCAATGCATTGGCAAGCAAAATTCTTTGTAGGTTACCTCAGGCTTGTATTGTTACATACACTTCCCGACGTTAGAGAAAGGCAGGTGTGGAAATTTGTGATTATATTTTATTTGCTGTGAACGATATACAAAATAATTTATACACATATTTGCTATTCCATGAAGGATCACTGGAAGCTTTTGGAAACGAGATGCTCCTTCAAGGACGAAAATCGCTATCTCATTGTTCGCTTTGGGGTCTGCTGCCGAATACAGAACTGTTGCAAGTCTATTTAGAGTAGTACGCAGTACAGTTGGTGAAATTGTTGTGTATTTTTGCTAAGCAGTTTGCGAAAATCTTTCGGACTGCATAAATTCCTATCCTCCAAACCAACAAGAATTCTAAAAAATCGCATTTTAATTTATAATTTGGTTTATTTCCCAGCTATTTCTTTTATAAATAAACACTTTTGACAACAGCTGTAGATATTTTGACCGTTCACAATAGACTTTCTGTCAAAAGTGGCAGCATTGCCATATTGAAAACACGATATTCGGTACTTAGGAACATAATTTTCGTGCACATCTACGAGTGCTTGTGCGCATTAGGAAGATGATTATGCGTAAGAAAAGCCAGTACTTTCGGAAGTATCCCAAGTTTCATGTATTTTCGAAAATAAGCGGTAAAAGATAGGTGGGTGCGACCATTGTCCGATTTTTATAATAATAATAATTTGGCGCTTACAATATATATGTAGCTCAGGGTTTGGCCGAGCTTCTCCTACCGTTTGTGGTGTGCGTCTTTATATTCTACCGCAAATGGAGGGACCTACAATTTTGTGGCGACTCCGAACGGCAGGAGTATTTAATGAGAACGTTTTTCATGGCAGAAATACCCTCGGAGGTTTGCCATTGTCTGCCGACGGGTGACCGATTTTAGAAAAAAAAGAACTTCTCTATGATTTAGATTTTACTTGCCCTGGCGATCTGATTTTTATCTTTATATATATAATTCTACTGTACGTGCGTTGTGACTGAACTCCTCATAAACGGCTGGACCGATTTGCATACATTTTTTTGTATGCGTTTGGGTGGCGCCCCGGGTGGTTTAGATTTACAATTCTGTTCAAGTGGACAATGGGGTGTGGACCTCCCATACAAACCACAAATTAAAAATCTGTATTTCTGCTCCTGATAACGGTATTTGAACAAAATTTGGTACGTCGGTTTGGTGTACATATTTTAAGTGCTGCTGTAAATATGGGCGGGATTGTACAAAGAGGCGTGGTACCTCCCATACAAACCACATATTAAGAATCCAATATTTCTGCTCCTGCTAACGGTATTTAAACAGAATTTAGTATTTCGGTTGAATGAAGATATTTTAAGTTCTGCTGCAAATATAGGCAGGATTTGATAAAGACGCGTGGTACCTCCCATAGAAATCTTCGTTAGGTATATAATTCTACTGTATGTGTGTATGTCACTGAATAAATTTTTTTTGGTCATCGAGCTTATTTGTTTGCTTTTATTTTTTGACATCTCACAAATTCGTTCTCAATCTGCTTTTCTTTTTTAATTCGTTGAGTCGCGCGTCATTTTATGAAACAAAAGTAATGTTTAAATTAAGCAAAAGTGGTTTTGTTTTATTTCGAATTGCGTGGTGTCATTGAAAACAACACAAACTTGAATCAAGCCACAACTACGGCCACACGTAGGTATTCTAATTTGAGTGTATTACATTAAGTGCGTTTTGTTATTTTCACATTTAAATTTTTTTGTACTGTGTCTTTGGATATTTTTGGTGTCGCATTTTCAGTGCATATTAAGTTTATTACATTCACATATACAAAGTTACGTAACTAAAACAATGCCACGTCTTCGTGGACGAGGAGGAAATATTTGTCGACGGACTATCCTTTCACAATGACAGTTACACTCCAAAATCGTTCTATCTGAACGATCGGTTGTATGGGAACTATATTTATTGCTTATCTCTATATACAACATATGAAAGTAAGTTGCTAAACGCCCATAACTCGATAATGGATTGTCCGAATCACCATAAGTAGACTTTTTTAAGTTGTGTTTGTTTTTGCCCAAGAAAAATGTTGAGAAGAGAGAACGGCGATAGGCGGCGTTGTTGTCGCGTTATAACAAAAAATCGTATTTATTGTCCGATTTCAGTTATATTCTATAAATGTGTTGGTAAGGGGAAGAAAAAAACCTCTGCTATAGGTGGCGCTGGAGTCGAGTTATTTATAATATTCGCATTTCTAAACCGATTTTGATAAAATTCATGTTGTACGTACTTACATATATTCTACTTGCATGATGAAAAATGGGGAGATATACAGAAAACTATGCATCTTAATTGAGACGACGAAATAGTGCTTTTAAATTTATCAAAACTGCAGCATTTTTAACTTGAAAAATCTGACATAAGTATACAAGAAAATGTAAGGAGATACGAAAACGCGTGCGAAATTTAGGTGGCAGTTTCATTTACCGCATTAAATACGTGTACAACAGAGTTCAAAAAGTGTTTGATTTACTTTTAATAAATTTTGGGCGGGACAAAGTTCGCCGGGTCTTCTAGTAACTTATAAATTATTGGTTAAAATTGTCAAACGAAATATGTGTTGTTCGTATAATCGTGATTGTTCGAATAAGATGCCTTTGATTTTTAACGAAAACAAAAAAGAAATTAAATTGTGTGTTTGACCTTTGCAAAAATAGTTGAACCAAAAGTTTATTGCGGCAACACTGTGGTCGCGGCGACAATAAAGATAATCTTTCCGGCAAAGTTCAAGCTTGGCAGGTTAACTTGTATACGAAATGGAAACTATTATGCATTTGCGTGAGCTCGAATGGATGCTCGCCCTGTGAACTGTGAACTGTAACCTGTGAACCTGCGACCTCATAAATCCTCCACAAGGAGCAGTCAACACAAATGTGAACACTCGCACAACCAGCCAACCAGACGTGGAGACGATAAGCTTCTGTGGCGCAAATCAAAATCTTGGTAGTTGTTGCAAGAGCTATTGCAGCTCCATACATTCTTACATAAATATACCAGCAAATACAAAAACGTAATGCCAAAAAGGCACAGGACATGCATGAGTCCACCGAGGTCTCGCGAGTCACAAGTGTGTCTGAAAAATGCAAAATAGTGCCACGTAATGAGTGAAGCAGAAAAAAGTAAATGTCGTAAATCTATTTTTCAGCTCACATAAGTATTCCCAAAACACACACGCATGTATGTATGTACATCTGCACGTGTATAAGTCCATATGTGGACAAACTTGCTTACATCAAAATGTATGTATGTAGGTACACTATGTATTGAATATCGAGGCGTTGATTCCAGCGTTACGGGTTCGTAAATCATTCGCTGACTTGCACAATTTAAATATTTACAATTTCGTCACGGTTACAGGAGCAAGCGATAGGCATTCGCACACGTGACACGGTGGGCTATTTAAATTGAAACATGCTTACAATAATACAAACATATGTAGATAAGTATGTATGTACTTGCTGAGTTTATAAAGGGTAACGAAGTACTTACATACATACAAAGAGTGATGCTCTTACAACCCCGGAGAGTTCTATTTAACACATCCTGTCAAAGCACAACCAGTTCTCCAGTTTCAGCGACACAATTGATTTCAGATAGATAAAGTAAATTGGGCAGCCTCTTTAAAGGACTGGTAATAAACTTATTTTACTTTGGAACCCGCATTAACATCAATAAAAAGCCAACGGAGGATCTCTCTTGCCAACAATTGCTTCTTCGGACTGAGTAGGCAATTGAGGAGTAAAGGTCTTTCTCGACGGAGAGAAATCACACTCTATTAAGGTTCAATTAGAGGTACCATACCATAACGCCATAACCATAATTGTAGTCATAACCATAACCATATTTAAGCAATCGATTGGTGGTGCCATAACCATAAACAGCTGATATTTGCAATAAACTGAAAGTAAATAAAAATTTAGTAAAGTATGTAAAACGCGGACGCAAAATATAAATTAAAACTCATCAAAACAAAATAAACTGCACACGAAGAACAAAAATATCACAATAAACAAGGCGAATCAGCAATCATTTGTTTATGGTTACGGCAAAAACCAAAATTCAGTTGGTCGCTATGGTTATGGTTATGGTTATGGCGATTACAGTGTAACCCATAAGGTTGGTTGGATCAGCTGTTTTCTATGGTTATGGTTATGGCACCTCTAATTGAACCTTTAGTCTCTCATTATGCCAGTTCACTTGTACGGTGCAGAAGCATAGACGATGAGGACATCAGATGAGAGGGCTCTTGGAGTGTTCGAAAGAATGATTCTTCGGAAGATTTATAGGCCTTACGCCTTTGCGATGGCGAATACCGCAGACGATGGGACAGCGACGTAAGTCGTTCGAATGCCCGAAAAAGCTCCAGCCCTGAAGTATTCGACGTGGTACCCGCTGGTGGTGGTAGAGAATAAAAGAAGGCCTTCTCTGCAATGGTATTTCCAATTAGCGCCAGTTAGCGAACGATAGAAATAATAATTACAAGTATGCAGCTAAAAATATATCGCACATCATTGCTAAATTGCATGCTCAATAAATTAATTTTATTTTTAATTTGAAATTTTGACTAGACTTGTCTGATTCACCGGCTCCGCCTGTAAAATTACAGTTTGTGTCTTAGTTAAAACCCATGATTCAATCATACAAGGTTGGATAATTAGGCAGTTGTCTCACTCTTGCATGCTGCCTTAAGGTAGCCTGTGTTGCTCTCTTTTAATTTAAGAAAAAAAATGTTATCAAACACGTGGAAATGACTACTTTCCTTGTGAAATGGCTTGGCAGGCAACATTTTTGCCTTTTTATAGTTTATAAATTATTTCAGCATTCCCTACATTAAATAATCGAATTGACGGCATTCTCGTATGTTTCCCAGTAGCCTTGCTTTTCTAGCAGCGAACAGGAATTGAAATTTTGTTTCTTTGCGTGTACGAAATTGATCGGTCGTTGGTTCAATTCCCGGCCAGGTGAGATCATTTTGTTTGATATTTTTTTTCAAAGAAAGCATTTTATGTTTTTAAATTTTTTACTGAATATATTTTTTATAAAATAACCTAAAATTTAAAAAAAATGTATATAAATAATAACAACCATAAAATTATACAGTTAAAATATCGAATAGAAGAAAATTTATTAGAATTTTGACCAGTTTTGACTAACGTCTTTTCTTGATTTCTAACAGATGTACATACATACATATATCAATAAAAATTCCGTTAATATTTTGATGAAGGTATTCTGTGGTGTTTTCCATATGAAATAAAAATTTTTTCGAACAACTAATGTTACATTTTTAGTGATTGAATCTTACAATTTTATGATTTACAAAATGGTAATTATATTTTTAAAAAGTTTGAAATTGTAATGAAATATGTATACAATCCTGGTTACTGGGCTTTTAATATAATAATAATAATAGATTTGGCGCTTACACTATATAGCTCAGTGTTTTGCAAAACTTCGCCTACCATTTGTAGATACCTCTTATTTTGGTTGCTAAAATTGATATTGAATTAAAGAAAAATTTATTATCAAAATTTTTCCAAATGTGATAGTTCTATTGTATGCATGTAAAAACTTAAAAAAGGTTGAAATCACATTGTTTTTGTTAACAAAATGTGTAAAAGATATTTGCTTCTAAATCACACTTGCGTTTTTTGTTTATATAGTTTGCTGTATTAAGGTGCTATGTATATAAATACATGTGTGGTTAAATATTCGGTTATATTGTATTAAATTGAAATATCAAATTTCTGCAAATATGTTTCATTCTATGTACAAACCGCATTTCGCTACTAGCTACCTACTTTTCTACTACCTTCGCGCGAAAAGGGATAAAATATTTTCCCCTTTATCAGACCTTCCTAAATGCAACCTTACAAGGCAGTCGGAAAACTTAAACGTCAATAAGTATCCAACCTTTTATAATTGAATCATGGTTAAAACCTTCGCTTTAGTTCAAATAATTTCAAATTTACATAGGATTTCTAAAGAAAGAAAAATACAATTTTTTAAGTTTACCATAATAGCTGATCACTTCAATCAAAGATGTCATTTTAATGGTAATTACTTCTTTTATTATAAGATTTATTAAGTAAAGCCCAAAATCATCATCATTTACATTACAATAAGCAGCCGTGTATGTAGGCATACAGATTTTAACGTAGTATGATGATTAATTCTAATTCTTTTCTTTTCAAGGATATGTGAGAACCCAAGCCTCCTAGTAAAAGCTCACTTCTTTTCTTGAAACTGGATGTGTGCGTATATCGTGCCATCAACAATATCTCACATAAAACGATATTGATATTCATTATATTTATATATCTACGCGTACTTACATACATATGTATGTATATCTAATAAGCACCATATCAGAATTACTCTCAAATCGAAGCAATTCCCGATGGAATATACTAATACATACATATATGTATACATATGTATGTACATACAAGAGTGCAATAAATTCAAGGCTTCCCGAGAACAGCTTTGCTATGTTTTAATTTGAAAAACGTCGCTTCATATGTACATATAAACTCGTATATACATACATACATATGTACATATGTTTATAAAGCGCCACCACTTTCCTCTTACTCCAATTTAAAAGGTAAGACATGCTGAATTGGTAACGTTCTATTGAGGATTCAAGTAATATTAAAGACTGACGTACATACCTACATAAGGACATACAAGTACAACATGCAAATGTATACAGTAAAAAAAATCCGAATCCGATAAACGAAGGCGCAAAAGCCTGATTTAATTTAACACGCCACTGTTACAACAAAAACAAACAAAAAAAAGCTAAATTCGGGCGAAACCGATTTTTATATACCCTCGCGATATATTTTTGCATGGTCGGCGCCCATGATTTCATAAAATTGCCGTTTCTTTGTTTCAAATCGCTGCTAGTATTAAACTTTACTCAATTTCTTCCAATAAATACTGAAAAACGAAGTTTTTTGCATTTTTCAAAATTTCCGTTATTTGGAAGTTGGTTTGATTTCAAAAATTATTGACGGTGATGCTAGTGATATCAAGGACAATATGTTCACCAAATTTTGTGGCAATACCTTACATCGTTGTTAAGATACCCATACGTTTGTTTTATAAGTGGGCGTGGTAACGCATTGCATTTTCAAAATTCCCTTTACATGGGAGGTGGGCGAGGTTATGGTCCGATTTCAAAAATTCAAGCAAAAAAGAGCAATCTATGTACCAAACTGAGATATCTCAATTTTTACTCAAGTTATTGTAACCACGGACAGAGGGACGGACGGACGGACAGACAGTCAGGACAAAATCGATTTCTCTTTTCATTCTGGTCATTTTAGTATATACATATATGTCTATATCTTAGTATCTCGAATATTTTATGCTGTTACAAACAACCATTATGCGAACAAAGTTATAATACCCTTGTGTACAAGTACGCTCGGGTATAAAAATTATTTCCAAAACTGGTATTGAGTTCCATTTTTTTTTTTTATTAAAGCAAGATGTTATTTTAAGATTACTAAATCTTGTTGCTTAAGCAAAAAACTCAGTCCTTAAAAAATTTAAAAGGCTAACGAGGGTAAATGTTGATTTCCGAAACATCAGCTATAACTTCTGCCACGAAACTGGAGTTCTTTCTTCAAATATAATATTCTAGTAATAAAAAACTGGTCTCAAGCTAGATACCAGTTGTGGATAAGTGTATAAATAAAACCTTGATAAAACTATACGATTGTCTAACTCACAATGTATCGAGGTTAAGATTAACTTAAACTTAAAACTTGAAATATACTCGTACAAAAGCCTTTCAAGGCTAAATCAGAAAATATTTTTGCAATCTTACATTATTCGATTATGTATGTACATAAGGCTAGTCTTCAAAACTAATAACACAGGTCTGCAACAAAAATGCTGTCTGGATATTTCCAACTGATTGCTATGTATTTAGGTGTTCTGAAAACTAAAAAAATTCCAGAACGTAAGGTTATTTTACAAAACGCAAAATTTTGTTATAGAAAAGGGTTTTTTTTTGGGCTAACTTGTAGGCATTAATAATAGGTATAATTTTATTTTGATTACTACTTTTAAACTCACTTTCTCACTCAGGAGATATCGGGAGAAGCAGTTTACTTCCTACTTTGCCAAAGAGGACGAGTTGGTTTATTCTACCAATATTGAAGGTTTGATTAATACATTTAAGATCTCATACGACCCAGCAGAGTGGCGTATTTTCATAGATTCTTCAAAAAGAAGCCTTAAAACAGTTCTGCTTCACAAGGGCGGTTTCTATACTTCCATTCTTGTCGGTCATTCCGTACACCTCAAGGAAACCTACAATAACTTGAAATTGATTCTTTGCAAATTAAAATATAAAGACCACGGTTGGCAAGTGTGCGGTGATTTCCAAATTTTGGACATGACGCTCGCACAACAATCTGGGTTTACCAAATTCTCTTGCTTTTTGTGTCTATGGGTTTGTAGAGACCGAACAAATCACTGGACCAAAAAGTGTTGGCTTCCGAGGGAGCTTAAAGTAGGCGAAAAGAATGTCCTGCATGAAACTTTGGTGCCTCCTCATAAAGTTATTCTACCACCGCTTCACATAAAGCTGGGATTGATGAAGCAATTTGTAAAGTCACTTCCAAGAGATGGAAATTGCTTCAAATATTTAATATTAAAGTTTCCAGGCATCTCGGAGGCAACGTTGAAGGCTTATGGCTGATCCACTATTCATCACAACCATGACGGTTCCTAAAAGAGATGGGACGATTGCCTTTAAAGAGGTCATAAATACATTTTTAGGCAATAACAAAGATCCTAACGCAAATTTGCGATTGTGCAGAATGCAGCTAAGCGAGCCATTTTCATATAAACATTAAAAATAATGCACCTGAATCGATTTTTCGGGCTGGTAGCTTAAATGCTAGGGGGTTCTCTTTAGAGAATACCGACATCAGTATCGAAAAACCCTTACACCGAGCACGGAATGCACTGGTTGCATGGTAAATTGCGACTTTCCTATGGTGAGAGCATTTGAATCACGACTTCATATTTCGGACCATCCCAAGACTCACATGCATTTGTCTTCGATATTTTCTTCAGTGTACATACACATGTGTATTGTATGTACATACATACTTATTATGTGTGTATAATGAAGTGTTTGCACTTACAAGTTTCAAGAAAATGTTCGCATACCTATCGATAATGAGGTTAATAATTCAAAAGGCAAACATACAAGTTAACACAATTAAAACCTACGTAAACTTAATTAAAGAAAGTTCGTAATTTGTCAGCGTCGAACGCGCTATGTGGCACATATGTAAGTATGTACATACGCACATGCAAATAAATGTCTTGGCATCGATGACGCCAGCCACACAAGTGCTACGCGAGGGAAAGGATCAACGCGAAACTCCAGTCGATGACAGTACATCAAAGCTGTTGCTAGGCTATCAGAATCCTTTCCGGGATAACAAACTATAATTTGAAGACTGCGTGATTGAGTGGCAGCAGTTTGAGGTAACCCAATATGCATGCGGTGGTCCCCCGGGTACTCCAAGGATATGATGTGGCATTGTTTGTTTGCGCGTGTTGCACGCTCGTATGTGCCTTAACTGGTTAACAAGCCACACTATTTATTTCCTTGCCGATGCGCGTACATACGAGTACATATTTGTTTAAGCCTCTGGCCAAAGGCTTTAAGTCAACACAGCAACGCCAACAAAGAAAACAAACATCACAAGAAACTATTATAATGTGTTGCAATTAAATTAACATACGAAATACATAGTGTCTAGCCATTCTTCCTACATACATACACACATACACATGTACATGTACACACACATAGCCGGAACTATTTTAATCCTTTGAGCGTGCAGTGCCTGCCCAAAAATCTTAGCGAATTCAAATGGTTTTACCCAGAAACGTGCCAACCTCGCAAAGTAAACTGGTGCTCCAATGCTCTACCGGCGCTAATCACAATTTCCTATCGTGGCTGAGGAAATTTTGATGGATTGATGTGTAAATGTCTCCCAGCGACAACCGCAAAGCCAGCACCTCGAAGGCGTTTCATGGCGCATATCGCTGGCGCGTGTCTGTCTGCCTGTGCTAGCGAGTTCATACAATTCTACTCATACTCATAGTTGGGCGCTCCCATGCAATTATCGCCAATCGCTGGCTTTGACAAACTCACGCATCACTTAATTTGATAATAGTTTGGTTGGAAGGTAGTTGGGAGGTGGAGTAAGATTCGATGTTTATTGTCGCATGTTTTTGGCAGAGTACATAGTTTCCACGGTGAGTAAATGTATGCCAACCTTGTTTGACAAGTCCAATTTTTATGCAAACAGAGCGCCAAGCAAATTTCTGAAACTCAACTGTACAATTTTCCAAAAGTTGTGGGTACATTTACTGAATAGTTCGTAGTCAGCTAATTATGTGTACAGTGTCAGTGTCAAAATGCCCAGAAATAATTGAATTTAATTTGTGTGCTTAAAGTGTGGAATAAAAACTGGCTAGAAATGAGAGTAAGTATGCCTACTTACTTCATTGGCTCTGACTTACCAACGAATTTTAACAATGTTAGCCAATTTCAATATATGTACCTAATCAGTAGAGCCTTCCACTTTGGACCCCTCCTCTTCTGCTGTCACCACCGTCGGATACCACGTTGAATTCCTGCCCAGCTGCAAATAGCCTATGTAGCCAGCGGATCCACTGGATTTAAGATCTCTTTTTTTTGGGTCTATGCCCGGCTTTTGAAGTGCGTACAGGTCATGTTTCCACCGTCTGCGTTTTATGCTGTCAGAAAAGCGCGAACTTCCCGAGAGCCATCTCAACTGATGTTGGCATAGTCCATGCTTCTGCGTCTAAAAATAAGATGGATATAAAAAGCCGAGAGAGGAATTAACTTCTTATTATTGTACCCATTCTAAAGCTGTTGTCAAGAGATATTTTCCATTTGAATTGGTTAGTCAAGCTGTGGATGTCGAACTAAAGCATGCATGATCCAAGAGACCGCGTTTTTACCACACCGACGAATGGTACAACATACCGCCATGAGTATGGTAAATAGTGACGACTTTGATTAGTTCTATGAGGCGTTTCACTTCAGTCCATTGACCACCGTCAATGCGTACATTAAACTAGTGATAGATTTCAGAGATCTCTAATCCAATAATAATGTGGTTTGCTACCTAACAATACATACATATATTGTACAGCTTTAGATTAGAGTTGACCAATACACTCACGCACGATCAGAGAGTGTAAAAATCAGTGACTGATGAGTGAAACATTGTGCATCTTCTGAACGGCTTGATGTACTAGTTGTCAAACTTTGTGAACCTAACATGTAGGTCCAAGTGAGCAGAAAATAATATAATGGAATCTATGACAACGATTATTGGCGATTGCAAAGCTGCACTAAAAGTGAGAAACACATTTATAAGTTTTAACCTTTATTCTAGTGAAATATAAAGAGCGGTGTGAAGTTGAAAACGGAGCGGCACAAGCCTGCAATTGTAGGATCCATAAGGGATAAGCGTGCGGGAACTCCAAAAAATTATTGCTTCTTGTAATAAAATACACATATTAATACAATCCTAAGGTAAATCTGACCGGCCCATTAAGTGGCTCATTGATTTGTTATTTATAAAATTGTCGAGGTAGTTCCATCAAAGTGAAAACAAGGAAAGGTGCTGATACATAAAAATAAATTAACAAAGCCACAGCAAAACGATTAAAAAACAAAAGCGTAAACAAAATATGGCGATAGCTTCAAGGGACGATTATTACCTGTTAGTAGTTTCTAGTTTCCGTTGCAGTCGTGCACGCAAAGCCCAAAATTGCATCTCACACCACTAATGTTCACGCCCAAATGATTTGCTTATTTGACTTAGTAAACCCGCTTAAAAAATCGCACACACGTAGTACGTACACTCCTGCGCCCAAGCCCATTTGATAAAGCACATAACTCATGCAAAGCACTACTCAAACTCCTTAACTGCCAACATTTTCTCAGTTTTCTGCCATTTTCATTGGCCGAAGCATTAGCATGTCTTCCTGTGTTAACAAGTAAATATATGTAAATAGCAACGTTAAAAGTTGGAAAATCCCTTCACAAAACAAAGTCTCCAGTCGTCTTTTACCATTCTGGACTTCGTCTTTGATTTATAGCCGCCTAAGCATATTCGCTGAGTTGCCAGAGCTTCGGACAGAAGTAGAGGGAGGTGGGCGTTGATATTTGTGTTTGCTTGGCCATATTTGCTTTGGGTTGCACTCACGTGCGCAAATCAAAGACTAGCAAGAGGTCGGGGTGTTGGTGAACGCGGAACAAAGAGCAGAAAAAAGGCAGATGTAACTGCCATCACCCTTTCGATCCTTTCGGCGGTTGTTTACGAGTACATCATTGCTTCGTTGTCCTGCCTGAAGGTGGAAGATGTGACAAAATAATTGTTGAATGGTTTGCGAAGAAAAGAGCAATTTGGGTGGAAGCAAAGTTTTCAGTTTTATTGCCACTTGCGATTGTCCAGTGACTCCAATGAAGGAGTGCTTATTTATTGGCAACATTATAATGCGCAACAACCACGAACTTCATCTTCTGTGCTGACTTCAGAGCATAACGCTACGCACAGTGGCCTGCTACCCTGGGGCTATCATCTTTAACTTCGCCAACAGTTCGAAAGACAGTCCTCCGACTTCTCAATCGTGATGAAATCGCTTCATTCACTTAACTAAATGAGCTGCTGTAATTAGAGGAATGTTTCACTCGACTTCGAGATTTATGATTGTTTCAGTTGTGTTCAGTTTTAATGGCAGTTCTTACAGTTGATTTGGTTTTCGTAGTTGGCGAGACTTTCTGGTCATCCTCTCCTCCTTCTCTCTGTCTTAGTCGCATTGTTTGTGTTTTCATTGTTCGTATGTTAGTGCAGTGTTGATTAAGTATTGGTAAATCCTTTTCTATGTATTTCACAACCACAATGCTTCTTCTCGCTGTCCACATTTGGGTCAGTGTGATTTTGGTGTACTCTCCATTTTTATTTGCGGATTTTGATTAATTGTAGCACATGTGTTGTTGACCATTTCCGGGATTAATTTATCGATTAAATTCTTGATTACATGTTCGGTGAAAAAATTTAAATGTATATACATACATACATACGTATGTATGGTAAGTATTGTATCTAAAGAAAATCTCATATTCCCTGTGTATAACCAAATCACAAGTAAAGTCTATCGCGTCAACCGAATAATTGAAATTTTAGTGTCACTAATGGAATTCAGCGTGCACTTATACCCTTTGGCTGTTCGATACTCCGCATTCTTTTGATGCTGCGATTAATGCACATGAGCAATGCTTATTATTTTAATTAGAAACTGAACCCTTTGCGAGCGCCTACAAAAATACTAACGCGCGCACTGCCTCTCAATGAGTACACACCCGTACTTGTTGTATTTCATCCCTTCTCTACCGACCTGGCAGGTTAATTAAATACCAGAAAAGAAGGATAACGAATCCAGCTGACCACGTCAATCACATGAAAATGGTCACGAAATACCAATACGAGTATGTATGTGCATTTGTCCACAAGTATGGCCAAAAGTAAGTGCGAGCAAATAGTGAAGTGCGAAATTTACTTGAAATTTAAAATTAACCACTTACCAAAAAAAAAACAAAGTGTCGTTCAACCATAGTTGTTCTGAATTAACCCTACTGCACAGTGTCATGAATAATAATTGGATATGGTTTTCTGTTTATAATTGAAAATGCCTATTTTTTGCCCTGACTCTAAGTCTCTTGAATAGCGTTGGCATAGCAAAAGTGTATCCAATTGGCCCATTGTTTTCTTTCTTTGCAATTCGTTATGTTTAACTGTTAGTTTTTTCTGCTTATTGTTTCTGCATGTGAATTTATGACTTTGTATCTCAAATGGAGTACACTCATAGATAATTATGTGTCAGGGGGCAATTTTTATGTCCCGTGAACTGAGGTAACTCCTCTCCTTCGACTGCGTTACCACCTCAAATTTGTGAGAGTAAAAGTTGCGAGTCTGGACTGAATTCTATTAAAATGGCAGCGCTGATAACGAGACCCAAGCCCATACACATCTACATACATCAATAAATTTACCCTTTCATTTAAGAGAATTGTGGCCATAATTAGCGAGAATGGAAATCTGGTAACAGACGTCCAGAGGTATAAAGGGGGCAATTCCCAACGCTTTGAATGAAAACTCTAGTTAAAAGAAGAGGAGCCCCTCTTTAGTTACAATTGAAAAATCACCCCACCGACCAAGGTGAGATGCGAACAGCTGTAAGGCGGCTTAAGAACAACAAAGCGGCCGGAACAGTTCTATACTGATTAAGCTGTTCAAAGCTGATGGCAAAGAGATATAAAGTTTCAGTGCACTTTGCCTTATCCATAAGTAGATTGATCCTACTATCTGCACCAATAATCGCGAGATAAACTTTTTAATACTTCAAATAAGTGCCTATCGGCGATACTGTGTGAAAGACTGAATGGGCCTCGCCAGTGTGGCTTTATTGCTGATAAATCCACCATTTACCAGATATTCACAGCATGCCGAATCACGGAAAAGACACCAGATAAGCAAATCGACAACACAACACCTTTTCATCGGCTTTAAAGAAGTTTTTTATTCCACAAATAGAAGTTGCCCTTGTGACGCCTATGCGGCCATGAAGAGTGACGTTGAGGAAAAAATTTAGCTACATCCAAATTGCGAGAGATCTCTCCGAACCGTTCGAAATAAAATGAGGTTTTAGACAAAGCGACTCAATTTCATGCAGGTTCTTCAAAAAAAATATTTTAAAATACATATGATAGCTCCAAAACGCTTAAAAAAGAGTCAAAGACTCCCTTAAGTCAGACTATTTTTGAATAAATTCAATTAGCAATGGAATAGACACGGAATGCTTTGAAATTTTAAACCAAATTACAACCAAAAAAAAAACATCAATGGTCTTGTATTGCATTAAGTTGCGTAACGACTGCCCATGCGTGACCCTTTTCACGCCATGCAACATTCAGTTGCGGTTTTTCGTATCAACCGAATGCGGAAATTTTGACACATGTAGTAAATATTGGAAAATTTGTCAAATTTTCAATTTGGGTTAGCCAGTAATGGGATTAAGGATGTGCGGGCACATATACATACATACCTGGCCCTTAAAACCAAAAAAAAACAAATATTATCCGAGTATTGGCTGGCAAATAAGGCATGAGATGGTGGAAAAAAAACCAATAAGTCTCACCCTTAATCTCTAAAATTCATGTGTCACACTTGGCATAAAGGGAGAATATTTATTGAATTTAAGGACTTTACAAAATTTTTCTTTTTTCAGTTTTTTTGTTATTGGTTGTTGTTGTTTTTTAACTGGTGAGAGTGATTTTACTTACTTTAATATTTGACCGACCTTTTGACGACTTGACAAACTACAAAACTAACCAGCAACGCAGAAAAAAACAAAAATAAATTTACCAACCACACTCGCACACACACACACACACACACATTACATACATACACACATATTTGAGCGCATGCATACAGTAGCGAGTAATAAAACTGCAACTCTTTACGAATTATGTTGGTTACGCTGCTACTGATTGCTATACTTTTATTCGTGGCGACATCGACGTTGAGTTTTTACTGAATAAAATTTATAAAAATAACCAGCTTGCTTCGAAAAATGCGCCAGAAAACAATTGCTCCGATTTGTGGATAAGTACTGGTTAGAGGTTTTTAGCATTACAGTTGCTAAAATTTGATTTCATATCTAATTTGAAAACTATTTTCCGATTTGGGCTTTACTTTACATCTGTGCTTAAACACACACATTTATGCTAAAATAGAATTATAAATTAAATCAAGTAAAAGAAGGCTGTCTTCGGCTGAGAACAGTACAATGGACGGTAGTCTGAGTCTGTTTTCTGCAAGCGTTGTTTCGTGCCAGATTCCCACAAAAAAAAAACTGCTATTTTAGCAAAACTTAAAGCCTGTAGCTGCCTAAATGAAGGAGTTATGTTGTAAAATAGAATATCTGAACGTTATAGTGGTCCGATCTGACCGAACAGACGGAGATGAGTTAATCGACTCAGCTCATCATCCTGATCATTTCGCTATACTCTTTAATGGGTCCATCTTTTTACCATCTGACACGTACAAACGTCGGACAAAACTTAATATACGATTTCCATAAAAGGTATATAAATGGCGTCAGGAGAGCTCCCGCTTCCAAATCAATTAAATTAACAGAAATGTTGCGATGTTGAAAACGGCTTTCATCTTGACTGGACCGCACAATTCATGTGATAGTTTTTTGTCCACTAAGCCGCAGAGTTTCTGCGCTTGTATAACTCATTTGGAAAAACTTTAAAAGTGCATAACTATAATCGGCTTACATTGCTGACTTTAACATTGGATTAGGTGCTTCCTTCTCGCTTCCTTGAATGCGCGTTTGATGAACTTCTTTTGATAATGAGTTTCAAGTCAATCTCAACTGTGTTCCACTTATTTGAAGCAGTTCATAATTATCTATGGTAAGTAAGTAAGATTGAAACACCAGTTTTAAATCGACTTCATAATTTTTGTCATTTTACTGACGCATTCCATTGCAGTCATTAGCACGTTGTCCCCAAATATTGCGTCGTTTCAACTTAGCGAGTACGAGTTGCTATTTTATTGCTCGCTATGCACGTACATATGTATAGATGTATGTATGTATGTATGTATGTGTAAGTAGGCTTTGTTGTTGGTCCTTTGTAGTTACATCTGCCCAATGGCCATTGCGTTTGCAATAAAATTGATTTATTGTGAGAGAATAAATACGTGTACGTGGTTGTTATTGTGTCTTTACATACTTAACTACATACATACATACATACATACATGCATAAGTTTATACCCATACATACATACATACATACATAAAATATTACAGCTCATCAACCGAAAAGTTATTTGAAAATAGCGTGCGGATGGTCGGGGAAGGGGTCAACTTTTTGCTCATTACTTCGAAATTCCACTCATAACGCAAACGTAATTGAAATTGTCGTATGGTCACTTTAATTTTTGAATTATTATCTCTACGAAAGTCCTGTCGACCAACAACAACCACGGGAAGTGGCATGAAACATGCAAGCGCTCGGAATGTGAGAAAAGGGATGCGCAACAGCTATTCACCCACACACTCACACACACGCACACACACACGCACACACAGACAAGCTTCACTGTTAACCTCTCTTTGCCTTGACAACCGCGGCAGGGCAAGGACAAGGATGTCGATTCGAGTTTGGTTTGGAATGAAGCGCGGTGAAGAGGTGGGATGCTGGATGACACCCAGCGGCATGTGTTGGCGGAAGTGAATTATGTCATTCGAATATGAGGCATTGAGGTGGTGTAATGATGTCAATGGTGCAACGCCGCCGCCGACAACACACGCACACACACACACACATTCACACATATTGTATACATATGTACATACATACGTATGTATGTTATGTACTGGTATGTATGGATGTGTGTAGAGGCTTTCACTTTTGCCATTTCGTCTTAGTACAGTTACAGTTTTCGCTCTGGCCATAATGACTGCTGGTTTGCCATGTTGACTGTACTTTTGACCGCGCACACGCGCTTCTAGCGGAAGCGGCAACCAATGACACAACGCCGCACACACGTGTCCACCGACAAAGCTCCGGCAGAGCCATCGCCGCCAAAAATATTCGATGCTTGAATATTGGAGAATCAACCCTTAGCTTAGATTGTTTTCCTGGGCAGCGGTGTTCTTAAGTTTTGTTTCTAAGCGTGCGGCACGACATAACCGAAGTACACACATACATACATACATACATGCATACATACATATCTACATTAATACTTACATACTAGTACAAGTACATACATATGTACACATGGAGTTCTTGAGACTCGCTTTCGATTTAGTGTTACGTTAAGGAATTTTTGTAGTGGATTAAGCGATTAATTTTAGGTGATATTTGTAAAGTAATTGCTTAAGAACTTTCCTCGAATTTAAGGAATTTTTTCTCAATTCAAAATGTATACAATTTTGAATTCCAAGAAGTTTTGAAAGTGCAGCAGCAAAAAATACAGAGAGTGGTATCTAATTTTTTACCCATCGATTGCTAAAGTCAAGGCATATTTAATAAGGTAAAGTTAATAGTGAGGAAGCGAATTTTTTTCCCCCCTTACGTAAATTTGATTTTGTGTCTACAGGTTCGATTGTCTAAAGGCTAAAAGTAAAAACAAAGTACATAGAAATTGTGTTGCTGTCTGTCTGACTTCACCTTATTGTGGCCATCGAGAAAGAACTTCTCTCAGTGTTTACAAACGTACGTTTTTACACTG
This sequence comes from Philophylla caesio, assembly GCA_963971545.1. Taxonomy (NCBI): domain Eukaryota; kingdom Metazoa; phylum Arthropoda; class Insecta; order Diptera; family Tephritidae; genus Philophylla; species Philophylla caesio. The sequence goes on along the minus strand of OZ020604.1, from coordinate 220,672,793 downwards.
CTAGCGCTTGTGTTTATTATAGTTTGCGGATAAACCAGGAAGTACCTTACAGTTCCTTCTCTTCCCTTCTGCAATATTCTTTTTAATATAATCTAGTTTCGTAAGGTAGAAATTCAATTGCATCTTCTGTGCACCCAAATGCCACTACTCTTTTTTTGCTTCCGATTTTTAAAAATTATTTTTCATTTAAAACGAAATCCATAAAAACCCATTTATTTAATATACTACAAAATTAAAAATAATTAAAAAAATTTGTCAAAAATCAGTCATAATTTGTAGATACTGTAAACTTGCACTTTCTCATACTAAAACTCAACGAGCCAAGAAATTGCATACTCAAAAAAATTCCAAGCACATTTTTTTAACTTTTATGTAGGTACATATGTACGTGTAAATTTTATGATATTTAGTATTTTTGAGATATATTATCAATTAGTAAATATTTAAAAAAAATTTAAAGTCACAACCAAATTAAGAATTCTTCCCAGAAAATTTAGTACGTACTTAAAATTTACGTATATACATATGTACATATGTATGTATATCGCGCTATCAAGTTTATTTCGACCGAATAGAGTCAATTCAAAAACAATTATTGCTTTTTGCTTTAAGAAATTTTTCGTTTGGATTCTCACGCTTGCTAATCGCAGAGAAATGCTAGGCATTGTATTTTTGATCAAGTTACTGACAGGCTTGATTTCTAGCCCATCTCTTCTTGGCGAAATAAAGCTAAATGTTCGCATCCGAGTTACATGGCATTTCCGGCCTCTTTTTCTGAAGCCATGCAAAAGTAATTTCGAACTAAACATAGTTTAGGTCAGGATTTCACTCCGGTTGGAGAAAAAAATCTGTTGCAGAGCACAGGGCCCCGCGAGAACTCTGTGCCCGTAATACATACATATATTTTATTAATTAATCAGCTGATGAGCATTTAGTTCTGTAGCTGAATAGTTTTAGATCTAGACACTTAACAAACGCCTGCCTTTCATGAAGTTACTTATTAAAAAGTTAGCTAAGAGTAAATCTTCAAGAACACGTTTGTCAATTAACACAACCTTTCTAGGTGGCCTAAGACTACAGAATCCTTCCACAAATAATGTAATTGACAGACGAACGTCTCACATTCGTTATTGATATTGATAGTGTATAGGCTTTAGCGCCTCTGAATTATTACAGCACTCGAAGCAGAACTCATCTGACAGTCAGAAATGTTCTATTGACACCCTCGCAACTCTTTGACAAACCGCAAACAGCTTCAAATCCTAACGCGCACTGAACACTTTGCGGATCCATCAACGTCATCATTATGCACATCAAACTTTGACGCCAGCCACATCTATTCCATTTAACAAGTAATTCAAACAGCCATCGAGCGACACCACAAACCACCAAAAGGATGCAATAAAAACAAAAACTCCAAACTTAAGCCACAAAAAATCAAGTGACGCGAACAGTCGCCGTCAACATAACAATTACTCTGAAATGAAGTGAGCACTTAAAATTAATGTAAAAATTCTACGACTTTGTAACTAATTAGTGAAAACCATAAAACTCAAAACGCGCTTTCGCTTTCCGTTTCACATTCCCCATTTTGCCTGGCAGACGTTGTATTTTCCGCCGGAATAGCAACCCAACCAAGTCAATCAAGTCAACCAGTTAATGTTGTGAGTTTGAGGTTGAGGCCAGTGTCAAGTTGGAGGCAACAAGTTGGGTTGTCTGAATTGTTTTACTATTCGAGGGTAGGAACCGCATTATGACAACTGACTGCTTGACTGGAAACATCAAGTTAAGTGGCGCTGTGACGAGACACGGCTACCAGTTGAGACGTTGAGACGACTCACTTGGCGCTAAGTGGGCGGAGTTGGAAAGCTGTAAAATGGAAAATCAACATAGAAATTAAAAATGTTTGCGCGAACAATCATAAATTTAGCAAAATGGAAAACGTGTGGCAATGTTTATACGAGTATATTTATGTATGTACGTCCAACATCACTGCTGGTTTTGTTTTTTTTTTGTTTTTTGCATTCGCTCCGCTACTAGAGCAGTGAGCATTGAGGACTTCATCGCTTGATGAACGCTCGTTTTATGAAGCTGCCGTTGTCTCATTAAAATTTAAGCGCAAACTAATTCGATGCTCATTTCCGCCTCTACAGTCTGGACGTACCAAAAATTTAATTGCACAAAATGCTTAAATCATTTTTAATAAAGCCAAAAGTGGTGTACTTTTCATTTTGTACTTTTCATACGTGCAAATGGTTTCGTGAACTACATTAAATTTCGTGTTAAAAAACCGTAAATAACATCAAAAGATTTCGGAAATATTAAAACGAATTCAAAAAACGTGTGGCATTCGACATATGCCTGCTGACGCGCGGCAGTTGTAATTTATGCAAATTAATAGGAAAATGTATCAGCAGTCAAAAGTGTGTAATAAGGGTAAAAAGTCACACGCCACCTTCAATAAAGGTACAAAGGCAAGAAAAAAAAAACAAAACAGGGATACGTTGCCAGGGGTCAAATGGCCAGCAGCGCAACAACAAGAGAAACAGTAGCCACTGCTGACAACAGCCGCGGGGGCAGGGGTGCAATCCCACCGCCAAACGCAGCTTCCAATCTCCGGCCATGGCCTTTGACAGCGGCAGCGGCAGCGGCTCATCGTGCCGTAGGTGTGACCAGCCATTCTCTCTCACCCTTACCGCTTTCAGCGCCTTAAATTTTTTTTTTTTTTAATTTTTTTTGTATAACTGAAACATTCATTTTTTCATTAGACATTTTTTGCTCCTTTGTTGTTATTTTTGGTCATGTAAATGGGTCGTAAACAATAAAGTAAAACATTTTTGGTGGATTATTAGAAAAATAATGTAGCGCATCGGTGTTTATTTTAGCAGCCGGGGAACATTGCTTACTTAAGGCAGGCACCGCAGTACAAAGGGGTTGGGGGTCGTCCGTTTACTACAAAAAAGAAAAGAAAAGAAAAAAACGAATGAGAAATTTATTTGTTTTGGTTTAGTTTTCTGCTTCAACGAATAAATAAATACCCAGCTGTGCGGTCTGTCGGTGAAAGGCGTTAGATAAGAATACAGAATTTCAATTAGTGTGCGAACACCTACACAACCAGCACAGGATTTGTAAAGACTTTAAAAGCACAAATAAGTACAAATGCAATAATTTATTTTACATTTACAAAATGCTTGTGGCCTAAAGATTTTCGAGACTTTTGCAAAAAGTTCCACACCAATTTTAGTTCGGCAACAGCACCTGCTTTTAACACCAATTTTCATTTTGCAGTAATCACCGACTCCATTATCACTGTCAGCAGAATGAACCCACTCCAGGCGTCGTCTCATCACACCCACTCGCCAGCCATTGTGTCACCACCAGTCTGACCTAATCGAAATTACGTGCTCTGTTTTGTTGTCGTGTAAATATCGACAGGACATCAGTGAAACGCGATGCAGCATAACAAGAAAAAATCTCACAATCCCACACATGTAACGAGAGGACTCGTTAACACATTTGATTGATTGAAAATGGAAGCGACGCATGAGACCCATACATAACTAGTCGTGGCACAACAACAAGCTGCTGTGGCAACAACGCGTCCATCCGGCTGCGACACAATGCGCCCGAAAAGCACTTATCACTCCCCTGATTGCTGCAGTGCGACAATGTACCTGCTGCATTGCACAAACAAAATGCCCCTACATACACACACACACACACACACACACACGGTCACTTACAAATACACGCTAGCCAAAATCTCATTTTAGATGTTTTGTAAATCGCAAGCGAATGCCCGCACGTCTGTACTTAGTGCTCCTTAGTAATCGGACAGCTAAATGTCCCCTGCCTCGTGCCCCCGGCCCCCTGCACCCTTGGCCGAACGCACGACGCACACACATTAGTGGCGAATTTTTCAAACGTTTTAACAACAACGAATACGAACGTGAAAGTTTTGCAACAAAACAAGTGAATTGAATTTTCGTAAGCCTGATTCTTGTTGAAGCATCCGGAACATGTGTGGCAAGTCCTTGCGGATTTAAAACTTACAAGCTCATCATTCGTGGCACTTTCTGGTGTGAAAATCTGATGCGTATTGTAACCACATACACACATATGTACATATTTGCGAGTACATACATATGTACACACAAACATACGCAGATAATTAAATTTAAAGCATCAAAGCATTAAATCATGAAGCAATTTCCCAAAACTGAATGCAGACTTGCAATTTTACAAAACAAAAAAGCCATCTTCGACACAAATCGCGAGTCGCGGCTATTCCTGCTGCAAAAACAAATAGTCGACGCAATTAAAGTGCGGGTATTAATATTAAATGCAGATGTTGCACAAACCCAACTTTCAGCTGTACAAATCGCTCCTTTGTCTTTATGGCAAACTAAAAAGTCTTTTTCTTCCTCAAATCGTGCCCGCCACAACAATGTCTGCCACAATCCTTTTATGCAAAAATTGTCTCCAAAGTTTTCATTTCTTTACTATGCCAGTTAGATGTGCTGCGGCGAAAAGTCGTCGGACAGCCGTGCACACAGACATTAGCACTTTCAAACGGATTAAAAGCATTAAATAAAATATGGTCGTGTGATGCAACTTTCACATTGCTCCTTCCATCCTTACGTATCCATTATTTTCTGTGTGATCAGATGGTCTGAAAAAGTGAAAAGCTCTTCGAAAAAATGCAAATTTTATCGCTCTATCGCAGTTCCATTTGCGCACTCGTTAATGCACAAACATTGTACAAATCTACGAAAAGTATTTTGTGTTTGTTGTATTAAGATGTACTTTCGTCCGCTTTTGTGTCCGTGAGACTTATCTAAATTTGTGCTACAACGAACAATAAATTTGGTAGGAATTAAAAATTAAACACAAATTAACTCGTCTTTTTCGAAGTGGACTCGAAGCGAAGACAGATAAACAAGGATTACTTTGCTGCACATTTAACGGTGTATTTAAAACACACTTCTTTAAAGAGGAAGCCATACACATGTATGTAAATATGTACTTACTTCGATACCAAAGCTCTTATCTTTAATGGAGCTGCTTACTTTTACGAGAAATCCTTTTAAGATAGTAAAGGTAATTAGCGAAATTAGAAGTTGTTTAAAGCGGAGGCCAAGCTAACAAAACATGCTGCGTTCAACCTGAGTTTCCTTTGTTCGATGTTTGTGAAAAGTGTTGAAAGAAAAATAAATAAGTCTAATGGGAAGATGTAAGGATCTCCGAAGCAGCAGCTATAACTTCTTACAGTAAAATTTCTTATAGTAAACTTCTTCTGCTTTTCGAGATAAATATTTATCTTCCATTAATAGCAACTTGCCGCGAGCTCAATAACTGTTGTGGATAAAATGTCCATAATAAATAAAATCCTTAATTTTCTGAAGACAACAAAAAATGTTTTCATAAAATGTGTAAAAAAAAGTAATCTCTTTACTTAAATATTTTTGAGCTTAAGGCCGATCGGTTTTTTGAAAAAATTATTAGGAAAAAACAACAATACTCAAAGCGGTGGAAGTTATAGTACTCTTTCGGAAATCGCCACATTTCTCCATCAGACTCTTTCTTCTTGGCTTCTGCGGGAGTCGCACAATATCTAAAAATAAAACTTTGTTATATCCCTCGCGCCTATATTTTCATCTGTTGCCCTTTTACTAACTAACGAGAAACTGCAAAGCTCTCCACCTTGGCAGTTAATTAGTTGGTATTTAGTTTGGCGCTTTCATTTCATTCCATTTTAGAATTGTCTATTTTACATATAAAGCCAAATATGTTTTTACTTATTTCATAAAATAAAAAATTTGCATTTGTTTTGAAACTATGATTTGAGTTGGGTTTTTTGACTCAAAGAATTTACTATCTAAAACTGTAGTAACAGCGAATTTTATGCATTTAAACCTTGGTTGACTGAAAACATGGCCAGCGTGAAAATAAGTCCTCATGTAGCATAAGCTGAATATTATTAAAAACATTTAATAAAATACCAACTGGGGTAACTAAAATTATGAACATCAATTCATTTTGATATTACGAACTTAAAGATTTTAACAAAACAGAACAATCATTTAATTTTGATATTACGAACTTAAAGATATAAAAAAAATAGAACAATCATGAAGTTGAAGGCAAATAAAACATTTATTTTGAAAAAGGCAAAATGAAATGTGAATATATGGAAGCTACTTTAAGGAAATATGTAATTAGAAAAACTTACAACTTCCATAATATTCGTTACTGGTAACAAAAAAAATGTGATAGCCAATGGTTGCAATGTAACAATTCAAATTTGGCCTCAATTTTTAAATAACTTTTTTTTGGCTTTCGTTACAACGTTTTTTTATTTTTTTTTTTTTTTTTTTTATTAAATGAAAAATAATAATACAATTATTATTGTACTAAAGTGGAGCACTAGCTGCCAGGGCTTACGGCTCTCGTTACAACTTTGATGTTAAGAAAAATTATAATCCGAAAAAATAAAAGAGAATTTTTCTTTTTTAAGTTGTTGAGCTTTGAACCTTTCTATGTACATATGTATGTAACTATTATAAATGGGGAAAATAAATTTTTTCCGTAAAGTTTTTTACAAAATTATTTATATTAACATTTTCCGAACGTGAGTTGCAATTCTACGTGTATTAATTTTTTTGTGATGCAACTGAGGGCACAACTGTCGAAAGCAACAACAACAACAAGCATCAGCTTAGGCGTGATGTGTATAAAAAAGAAATGATTGATTTTTATTAAAATTCCATACTAACTATTATTGTAGGATTCTATTCAATGCTCGAATTCAGAAAACATTCTCAGTTTCAAATAGAGACAAAAGTCACAATTTTAGACCAGTTGGCATTCTCTGGTCTCAAAATAAAGTCGCTAAATTGTGACCAGGTGATAAACTGGTTAAATTATAATCCCCATGTAACGCATTAGTTAACAGATAGAGTTCTCACTGGGCTGTCCCAGTCAAATTCATAGAAGAATATCATGTCAGAGTATTGACTGACACGAGAATCTCGTAACTCATCCTTTCAATTAAACTGGCATAAATTAAGCGACTTACTTAAACGAAATACTTATAGTGCTCATACACACATGCCTATAAATGTAGGAGTATATACATACACACATACTAGTATTTATAACACACCGAAATTGCGACTGTCACTAGTTCGCCTTTGTCTCTTTGCTCCATCAAAACAATTCAACTTTCTGACAGAATGAATTTAATTCGATATGATTTTCCAGTGTTGCTCATTATAAAAGGACACTAAACAAATACACTTATGAATATTTTACCTTTACACGCTTGAGTGGCAACGGTTGTCATTCAGCATCAACTTTTCGAGATTAGTCATTCACTTGTACAATTCCGACATGCTTAGTCATCAGCTCAATGTCAGTTGTCGTTCGTCTGTTTGTGTTTTTGCGTTTGTTTTGTAAATGTAACTCGCAGTTTATGTAAGGATTAGACTAGCTTGACTAGCTAGTGGCGGCGCAGGAGTGACGACAAGCCGCTCATCTGCTATTTATTTGTAGTGAAAATGGAAGCATGATTATGTAATGTGAGAGAATATTGTATATAAGTACATAAATATTTGTTTTCTCTGGCCCTCGTGCCGAAACAAATGCTCTTCCGCTATTGCTTTGAAGGATTTTAGAACCCCTCGAGTTGGCCGCGAAAGCACCGTAAATCTTTCGCAGATGTCAGGAGTGTCCGTAATTTCCATAAGAAAGTAGTCACTACATTTTGCTGGCTGAAAAATGCAAATCGAACTAAACAAGCGAGGAAAATTAAAATGTTCGCATGTGATTAAGTGTGGAAGTGGCAAAGGAACGTAAATGCACAATAGTCGGGGGGAGAGGGGGGTGAATGAAATTTTAGAAGATAAACACTTCCCACCACCCTTAGCTACCCGAGCAGTCGTAACGCAGCTACATAAGATTCTCTCCGTTGCGCGGTGAGAAAGCTTCGGGAGGTGTGTCCGTCGCTGCGAGACTTCGTTACATTAAGCGTGTGTTTTTAAATTATGACTTTTTAATAAAAAATAAAAAATGCTCATGCTTTCGGTTTAGCATCGGTGTGAGTTGATAACTCGCATTTTGTATGTATTTATGTAGTACTTTCAAAGCTTCTAGAATTTCAAAGCAATAAAATGTTGTGGAAAATGGGGAGAATTAGGCGTTAGCCACTGAAAATAACGACTTATTGCCATGTTGTATGCAATTGATCTGCCGTAAATCTTACATGCTAGTTCTGTGAATGCTTAAGGTCATTCGAAAAATTATAAAATTAGTAGCCAAATTCGGCTGTTGCAAAATGTATATACAAATAGTTATAGAAATATTCACAGCGAAGACCAAAAGATTTGCAAACAAATTCAAATTGGTATCATATGATAAATCATATAAAGCAGATCTTCAAATATTGAAGAAACCTAAACAAAACCAGGGACAAACAAAAGGACTTAATTATAAAATGTTTACGAAATATAATTGCTTAAGTGATGTGCTTAAAACAAACTGTTTATCTGAATATATAGAATTAATAAATTTTCTCAATGCAACAAATATTATGGATAACTTGTGACATGGCAATGTATGTATTACCACATATAAATATTTGTATTTCTTTGAAATTTACTTAATCAGTATGGAATATAAATATTTTTAAGAAAAAAAAGTATAAATACAAATACATTACAAAGAAAAACAATTAATACACAATGGTTACAAAATAAAAAACTCATAAATAAAATAAATAAATAAATATTGTAAGTCACAATAAAAGTTTAAGATGTTAAATAACCACAAAAAATATTTTAAATTCAAGAAAATATCATACAAACACATTTCAATCAAAGCCATTTTACGAATGCACAATGTTTATGTTTTTTTTTAACCGAGTGGTTTTCAATAAGGCTTGATTTATACTCAGTTTGGTTTGTCATTTTAAGACGCCTTGGATGAGAATCTTCGGGGCGTTATTTTGACATTTGAGCCTCTCGGCTGGAATTTATTCGAGCCAGCCGCGGCGGTCACTTGCCCGAAATCGTTTTTAAAATATAATGGCAAACCTTTTTCTTTATAATAAAGCTAAATTTTTGGACATAGTACATGTCTAACAAAAATACACCCTATACATACAAAACTATATATATGTATGTATGTATGTATATATAGATACGAGTACATTCTACTAATTGGTCTATTCTAGCAAGGTAATTAAATTTACTGGGGTATTAAAATTTACCATTCAGTAAATTTTGTAACCATTTCGTTTTCTACGCTCATTGTAACTAGGTAAATTTTGTAACCTGTGAAAGAGGAGGTAATAAAAAACAGCTGTTTATAGAAATTCTTTAAGATAACGAAAATTTTCAGAAAGACACGTGTAAAATGTTTGCGAAAAACTAATTATTTAAATAGGAAGACAAAATGTTTATTCACATTTATACATTTTCTGAAAAAAAATTCGATTCAATTGATTTATGTATGTTTATTTACGATTTTGATGTTGCCACTGTTTCGAAAAACTTTATAGCCATTACTCTAGAATACCAAATTCAATTTCGGGTGTTATAAATATGTAACAAAATTTACTGTTTCATTAACAATGAGAATAGGCCTATAAGTATCATTATTGAATTATGCAAACTTACCTAGATTTTGTTTCAATGAATTTTTATATTTACTTACATAACTTGAAAATATACCATGTTAGTAAACATTAGTATATATCAAAAATACGCTTAACAATTACAAAAGAGTATATAATAACTTTACCGGACTAAAGGTAAACTAAGCACAAAGGGACACACTGAGTTCTATTTTATTTTTATTTTGTATTCGTTTTTGTCCTATCGCCTGTTTTTTAATCAACAAAAATAAATACGATCTGGCTACGATGTATAAGTGCGCAAGGATTCGTTTGACTATGCAGTGTTTTAGCACATTTGAATTGAATTTCAAATAAAGTAAAGGCAAGTTTCAAGCGGCTGAAAATTACCGTTGATATTTGAAACTTTTTTTGTCGCAACAACCTCAACTAAAAAGTTCAAAAGGCTATAAATGTGCAACTCAGAAGAAAAATGTTTCGAAATTGCAAGAAAATTTGTTGAATTGGTTTTTGAAAGTTTGAAAGCTCAGTTTTATATGAATTTTATTAAAGAAATTATTGTTCTCTTTGTTTGTTGGTGTTTCCGACCGGGTGGAAGTGTGATGTATTTTGGAACGATTTTCCGTCATCCCTTGTCAAGTTTGTTTTGCAGAAGTTTCGTTCTGAGAAATGATTGTTATGTAAGTATAAAAATGTTGGTTGTTATATGTTTTTTGTTTTTATTGTTGTTGTAAATAAAGGTTCGCCTCTGAAGAGACTAAAGTTATTTGCAAAACATTGAACTGGACAAGTGGGACACGACTTGCACTTCAGCGAAGTATATTAACTTAACTTATCAAAAGCCTCTAATTTCATTGTTTTAAGTGAAATGTTTAACGAGCTACCTGAGAATTGCACATAAATTGCTGAGACCCTCTCTCGGGAATATTTTCCCTGTATGAAAAGTATAAATTTTTTTAAGGTAAAGCTCTGATTTTTTGGCTGAAATTTTAGTGAAATCACCCCACATTCTGACTTTAGACTAACCTTTTCGTCACCTTTAAAGCATTTAAAGTCTTTATTTTGTCCTGTGCATAATTTTTACTAAACACGTGTATTACAAATACAGCCCCATTCACGCAAACGAATATTTTATACTCGTATGTATGTATGTATATGCGAGGTGAAATTAAATAAAAATGCTATTAAAAAAATTTAGTTTTAAGTAGTAAAAAATATTTGTATTGAAAATTTCATTAGAATCGTGTACAAAGAGAAAATCCTTATTTAACAATTCCAGTTTAAAAAAAAACAACGAAAACTTTAGTGAATATTTAAAATGTTGTGTTAGTTGTGTTTGCTTTTTATTGGCGTTTAATTTCATTTGCAGTAATTGCTCTCCGCATTTATGAAAAAATTTACATTTCATCTGTCATACAATTTTTGTCAGCCTATTCGACGATTTTATTAAGGACATCCAAAACTTACGAATTATTTGTCGCACTATTACGCACCAAGTGTACTTCGTCTTCTTTTTGTATATCAACATCGTCCATCCAGTTTTGCATCTCATCTATTGAACATTGATGCGGCCTATCTAGCTGAGATTAAAGGATAAATATTTTAACTGTTACATTTCAACATTTTTGTTAAATGCTGGGATTTATCGAACTAATCGCGTTTTGATGCAATTACTGAAGCCAAAAAAGACGATCGGTAGTAAAGTTTAGTAAAGCGCTTTTTTCTACTTTGTATTATACTTTGTAGAAATTTATTGTTTTCACTAGATCGGATGTTCATATTAGCGAGCGGGTACTGTATGCTTAATTTTATATATTTTTATAAAAAAAACATTTTTACAAAAAAGCTGTCAGTTTGGAACGCAGAAATAATCGTTACCTGTCCTTCAATGTTATGTGAAGGTTTCATGGCGGAACAAAATTTGTATTCGTTTTTAAATTCAAAACACATACAGCCATATCTATCGGTTGTTACAGAGTTTTGATAAATGACCGATTTATCTATAAAACATTGATTTTATTGAAACATAGAACTTTTTATTTCAGCACTTTCAGTATCACTTGAACAGTTCAGCCAGCGATGAACAATTTTAAGGAACGACCTTTTATAATTTTGTTAATATTTGTATTTAGTGTAATATCAGAAATTGCTGGTGCTATCCCAAATTTTATAAAAATAACCGTGCATACATATGTATGTATATATGTACATGCATAAGTATTTATAAGAAAATTTTAATTTTCATTATTTGAAATCATTTGCAATTAAAATTAACAAAATTACAATAAAATTCTAATTATTTATAAAATGTCGTTTAAATGTCCTTTGAAGTTGATTTATGCCTTTGTAAGCTAAGCGTACTTTATTTAATTATCAAAAAGTCTTTAATTCTTATCAACAGCCATAAATATTTATTAATGAAATTAACAGCTTCGTAGCAACGGTATCGGCATTAAAATATCAACGCCTACAAAGCCATTTAATAATTAAAACATGTTGGATTAAAAAAGCATGGCATAAAGGAATGAGCGAACTGCGACGTTTGTGGATGGAGCTGTCGAACCCCTTCGCTGGCGCTTGAATGCTCCCTCGCCACAGCCAAACTCCACGCCCTAAAGACAATTTAAATAAGAGTTTGCCGCTGAGCACAGTGGAACTTGTACTTCCGTTCATAGAGACATCAACACCACAGATCGTAATTTCTACGAGTTTGTCTGTTCTGCTAAGTTGACTCAAGCGGTGCACAAGCTCACAAGCCTTATTGCTCCCACCCACTCCAGTCCACAGGGAGATGATTTTGAATTTTTCCAACCGACCATTAAAATTATCGTACACCACTTCATAGCTGCGGTGGGGAGAAGGGTGGTGGGTTTGTTTCATTGGCAAAAATATTGCGTTCGCACATTTGCATAAACCAACACACCATTCGTAATTTTGTAATAACCCAAAATACTTTCATACGTACATACTTACAAGCAAGCCGTTAGTGGGCAAATCGGAATTGATATGTTTGTACGTAAGGATATGTTTCTATGCGAGCATTTGTAGGTACTGGTGTATTTTATGCCTCAATGTACGTCCAATTATTACTGCTTAGCATCAGTTCGGTGTTTTTTAAGGGCCTTAATGAATTTTCGGCAAGCAAAAATTTTATTTATCGCCATTGCTCCAAAACGTTATCGAAAGGATTTTCAAGCAGCGAATGCTCTATATTAAGTACGAGTACATATGGAGGTGTGTATGTACATATGTAACGACATAGGATGCGCGGAACCATACACACATACATACACACAAACATATGTTCCCACATCCTATACAGAGTTGTGCCGCATTTCAATTTGCATATGGCTTCTACGCATATGACATAATAATTTTAAAATCATATCCTTAATTGTAACCACACTAACATGTGTACACACGCAAACAGTTAGAAACCCCATTCACATACATACATACATAAATATGTACATACATACAAACATATCTACACAATTACGCGTGTAACCGCAAACCTTCAGCGTACATAAAACATCGGTATGCGTTTCTAAAAGAGACGAGTATATACTTTCATACCTCTTTACGTACTTATGCTCCTCTATTATAATTAAAAACTTAAAAATATGTATTTATGGCTTGTAAAGGCTTCATATTCCCCCATCGAGTCAACAAATCGAAATGAAACAGAAATTAGAGATTTTTCTTTTTATCTCAAAAAAATAATTCCTGTCAAGATTTGTATACTTATTTTTATTGGTTGACCTTATTTTAACTAAGTATATTCTCTAAAATAATTGCTTATCAATAGAACTGCCATAGTGGGTATATACTATCAAATGGAAAAAGTGTCTTCTCCGTGAGAAAGCCATTTGAAATTCGGTGGCGCTTCTTAACGGCAAAATCGGGTGGATATTCGTTTGGTTAGTCTACATACATCCGTTTGACTTCAGTGCAAAGAACACGTTCCAAATGTTCCGATTGCACCATTTAAATATTTACTAAAATTGCAAATATATATTTTACGAGTAACAAAAATGAATGCCAGAGTATCCATTTTCAAAAAATATATGCAAGATACATATAGTAATACACAACAAAGGGGTTTTTTTTTAAGACATGTGGATTTTAAGAAGAAATAAAACGCATATAATTTAATGCTATGGCCAGGAATTTAGCTTTATTATAAAGATAAGGGTTTGCCATTACATCGAATAAATTCCAGCCGGAGGGGCCCAAATTTCGACCACCTTTTGCAGCAATAACGCGCCGAATATTCTCTTCCAAGTCGTCAATCGTCACGGGCTTATCGGCGTAGACAAGTCATCTTGGAGGCCACGCGAGATAATGCGCTCAGCAAATGTTTCCTTTACATAATAAATTGATTGTGTCGTTGGCTGTATGGCATGTAGCGCCGTCTTGTTGGAACCAACGGTCGTCCACATCAACGTCCTCCAATTCAGGCACGAAAAAATCGTTAATCATGGCTCTATAGCGTTCCACATTGACTGTAACATTATGGCCGGATTCATTTTTGAAGAAATATCGACAATTTTCTTTATTAACGTACCCATTCATCTAAAAATGAGCTTCATCGCTGAACAAAATTTTCATGTGAGAATCGGATGAACTTATTCGTGTCTTCTTCGATACTCTGCTCCACAGCAGCAACAGCGTCTTCGGTGCGCACTATACGGCGTGGCTGAGGATGCTAGTTATCCACTAGAGTAAACGTTGTGCTAAACCGATCCATGGTTGCTCGAATTGCCCACTCTGCTGGGTGATTATGTTCGCGATGCGTCGCTCGAACCGAAACATTATTTTGGTAATAAATTTGAACGGTTTGCAAACGTTGTTCCGGAGTAAGTCTATTAATTATGAAAGGGCAACCCAAACTGAGTATAAGTCAAGTAAAAGTCAAAAAGACCAACTCCGAAAAAAGTATTACCTCATTAAAACCACACGTCTAAAAAAAACACCCTTTATTTAAAATATAACATTTCTGTTACTTAGATTTTTAACGAATAAATCAATATTTGAGTTATTAAAATAATCTGTTAATAAGCGCTGAGGTTTCGCTTTATTCATGGGTTTACATAAATCACAGTAGCACTCCATAGCATTTTTAAAATCTCGACGAAATTTCGCTAAACGTTCATCATTGGCGCTTGTCAAAAATATCTCATATTTGCATAGCAATTTAAAAAAAAAAAAAAGAATTGAAAAACAATAGCTTACTATTATCTATTTATTAAAGTTTTTAAAATCTCGTATATTAAAAGAAATGTAAAAGAAATTTTAATATATAGAATAATTACATAATGTAAATGTATTTGGGTTGTGATTATGCAGTTTTATAGTTCATTAAATATTAGTCTAACAATGTGAAAGTTTCAAGTAGCTAGGAACTACCGTTGATTTAATAGAATTTTTGGTAAAATCTCAGTCTAAAGTCAGCAGCCGCCTCTCAGCAAGCAATTACGTACTTTCTAGTGTGAGTGAGTCTACCATTCGGAGTCCGCATTTAACTGTAGTTGCATTTATTTGTGGTACGACAATTGCTAGGAGAAGCTCGGCCCAACATCACCAAATTATTTCTATTGTTATTAGGAGACGCATTCTCCAGGAATTTTATACACACATATTCGCATGCACGTATACAAACACATCTATACATACATACATACATACAAACATACAAACATTTCGTAGTTCTGGCAGGGGAAGAATAGAGAAAACAAAAATAAATCATCACAAGTTGATTGTGTGATTTAAAAATATAAATTTCTTACACACGATTAAATTGCTGGATGGGGCGGCATCCGATTGAATAGATGTTTAGAAAATTATGGGAGTCGAGAGACATTAGCAGCTCATCCACCCCAATCAAAACTAAACTTACCATTACTTACGTAGACCAGACTAAGAATAAATCATGTAATGTGAATGAATAAAGCAGCAAAGTCTTGTTTTGAAAGATATGTGCGAAAAGTATTTTGCGATTCCAGCCAGTTCAATGTGACGTTACAACATGAAATATGAAATCTTAAAATATTGCTAACACTCTTTATCGATGACACTGTTACATGTTGCCAAAATGCCTCGATACGTCTTTATGAAAACGATCAGCATTGCTATTTTCGCCCATATTTGTTTATTTACATATGTATGTATGTATGTATGTATATAGTACTATGTATGTACATATGTATGTCTTGACTAATGCTGAATGAACCATCTTAATGTGTTCAAGGATGTATTCATAAGGATATTTCAATTCGTTCTGTTCGTTTATGTGTCGATGTCAATTTGGTCAGAAATGACTGTAATTTTTAAAGCTTTGCAAACAAATTTCTCTTAACGTGTGTCACCCCTTCACTTTGTCTTTAGCTTAGTCATATGTTTGTATGTATGTTTGTATGTATGTATTGTTGTTTGTACATAGATGAATGTGAGTAAACATCGCATATGCGCCACAATCGTTAAGATTAATTTCAGCTCAAGAGCGTTAGCCAAAGCCGAAAAAGATATTTACTCTAATATGAAATCAAATATTTGTATTTGCACCAAAAATATGCAATATTGCGATTTTCGTCAAACGTACACACGCCACAGAGAGACAAATTGCTTGCGATGATGAGCATACATATTTGCGGGCGTGAAGAAAGGACGAAATATTGTTATCAATCGCCGAGTGAATGTAGCGTGACGAAAGCGCAATCGAATAGTGCGAAACGCACACACGCCCCATGACAAATACTTAAATGTATGTATGTATGTACATAACTAAATATGTATAAATGTAGAAGTTACGATTATTTGCAAGCATAGGCGATGGCAGATGTTAAGCGTATTGTTGTTTTTTGATCTTTTTATTTATTTCGATTATTATTTTTTGTGTGCAATCAAAATCGCCAACGTCCCATTTTTTTCCATTTTGCCATTGATTGTTGTGCCATTTGCTTTTTATTGCAGCTAGTGGGAACAGTGTGTTGTTTTTGCAATTAAACCGGTTATATTTTGGTAATATGTACATACATACATACATAGATCTACATTTATATATCTTCGATAAAAGCATTTCGGATGTGCTGATTCTAAAAAGGCTATACCCACGAGCAATAAGTTTCAAAAATTTGGAAAATTAAATTAAAATTATTTATTTGAACTTTACATATGTATGCAAGTACAGTGAACGCTCGCTAATCCGAACGGTGTGTAATCCGAATTATCCAGTAATCCGAATTGAATAATGGACGCGTTGCATACTCTATAGTCCGCATTGATTGCCGCTCCCTAATCCGAATTTTAATTGAAGAATTTCGTGCAATCACAAATTTATTTCGCCGCAATACTGACGTGGAACTTTCTGAAGATGAAGTTCTTGCCTGGAATTATGACTCTGGCAGTAGTGTGGTTGCATGTAGTAGCTCAGAATTGGTTACAGAAGACGAAGAAGCAGAATCTAAAGCTGAAGCTGTACAAGATTTAAATATAAGTATAGATTGGGCAAAGCAACGAGGCATAGACACTGATCAAATATTAGTACTCAAGTAAATGCGCAATAAAGCTTTAGAAGCATATGTTTGTATTGAAACAGAAACAAACTTACATCACAAATTTCGTTAAGAAAACATCAAAATAAATAGGTGTAAACAATAGTCTTTCTTGAAAATATAATAATAAATAAAATTAGTTCTGAAATACTATCCCGAGTTTTATTTTCGAATGGCGTCAGCTTATGTGAAATAAAATACATAAATATAGCCTATCCACTGATCCGAATATTTCGCTAATCCAAACTGGGGTGTGTAATCATTAATTCGGATTAGCGAGCTTTCACTGTAGTTGAGGGAGATTGCAAATTTCCCCTAATATTCATTTGTTTGCGTATAATAATCTTCAAAATTTTTAAGGCGGTGGGTATACTTTTATCGTTCTTTTTTCTGTTTATTACCGGGAATACTAAAATGTGGTTAGTTTCTGTAAAGTGAACACATAATTTCTAGTCCTAAGTAGAATAAACCAGAATTGAGAATAAATATATAAAATTATAAAAAATTTTGTTATTTCTATCGGCCTTATAAATGTTTAATAATTGACAATTTTATTGAGCTCGAGGCCAGTTTATTAAAGATTATATTTGGAAAAAACAACAATAAATTTAATAAAAAGAAGTCTGATGAGGAAATGTGGTGATTTCCGAAATAATACTATAACTTCTACTATTTAAAAACTGTTGTTGTTTTTTCCAAATAAAATCTTCAATAAACTGGTCTTGAGCGCAATAAAATTTTCAATTATATAAAATTATGCGAAAAGTAGTACGTTTATTTTGCTAATAACTGTTTCAAATAAATTTTTTATGATTTTCTGAATTAAAACTACCACCAAACGTAGTGCCGTTGCTTAAAATTGCTTCTTTCACTTTTAGTAGTTTTTTTTTTGTAAATCTTTAGATTCTTCTTCGATCCCATAAGTTGTATCCGTTGAAAAAACGAAAAATCAAAATACAGAAAACTTCAACAACTCAGTTGCTTACAAAATGTTTGTTTTTTTATACTCACCTAGCAAAAATACGCTTAGAGCAATAAACTTTCTTTTAAGATAAAATAACTGAAATGGATTTGAATCGAATGTAATCCACCTACCAGAGTGTCTAGATTTCTAATTTAATTTTTTCATTTGTTCATATTTTACTGTGTTATATTCCACTGTGCGTCTGTATGTACAGATGAATGTATATATAAATGTGTGTGTACGAATGTATTAACACACAAAATATTAATAACAGAATTAGTTGTGTAATGTGCTGAGAGAGAAATAAATATTATTGTCATATTTGCAAACAAATATTTGAAATACTTTTGTGAATTGACAATGTTTGATTGTATTGAACATTTGCATTAATGCGCCAAAATCTACAATAAAATATTACACTTTCACTCGCTTTCATCCCTTGCTTTACATATTTTCACTTTGCACTTTCGACAGTTCAACGAAAATTATATTAAAAATCACTTTTGTTACACACATGCACACATACATACATTCGTACATTCATACATACATACTCATGCATACATACATATGTATGTAGACGCGTTGGCCAAAGAATTTGTACTTGATGCTTATAATGTTTATTAAATTATATGACAATGCGCACTCGAGCAGTAATAATTCCAAAATAATGCATAAAACTCATAATAAACAACAATCACAGCATAAACTGAACATAAAAATCATATCTATTCAAAAGCATTGAAATAATTGAAATCGCATGTCAATACGACTATGTATATCCCAAATCGCGCATTATCCGCTCCATAATGCAATACGGTAAAGCTACTGTCGTTGTTGTTGTTGCCTTGTTACGCTACGAAATTGCACCCAACTACCGCTCAAATGTCCATAACCATTCATTATTGGGCCATTCAACAATGGGTGTGGCGACAAAACATGCGTAAAAGGGTCACCACAGAGTAAGGCGACGACCAAAATACAAAAACAAAAAAAAAACAATGGAATGAATGAAAAGTACACAGTAGAGTAAAGGATGCACTCAGAATGCTCATAATTTCATATTTTCACTTTCATTTCATTCTCCTTTTTTTTTGTAGCGATTCTTGAATTGCTCCTTTTGTCGTGAAATAAACGATTCACACACAACGAAGGGATGTCTGGCGATGAAAGGGTTCACGTTCAGTGTGTCGCAACGCACTTTCAATATTCCATGCAAACAAAATTTGCAATAATTTAATATTGAAACTATCGAAGATTTATTGAGGTAACGAGCGCTTCCGTTGTTGTCGCCGTTATACATATATATATGTATGTATAGTATGTGGAATGTCGTCAGCCCCGATCCTCGGACCGGCCCCGTGTAAGCGTTGTATGCTCACCGAACCGACGCAATATCCTTCTCACAGCAAAACTATCTTTTCCGTACTCATACAAACACACAAACATAGTTATTAACATACATTTGGACAATGTAAATATATACATATACATATATCGTATGTATGTATTTACATATGTACATACCCACATCAAAACATAGAAAACGTAGAACGCAATATTTTTTATTCTCCGCTGCAGAAAAATTGTGTAACAAGTCTTGGGAGGCTATGTTTATTATTACATAATATTCAAATGGATTTGTTGTTTGCCTTTATTTCAATATCCCAATGGCCGAAATGGAAAATCTTTTGTTATAGAACGATATTGGACCACATGCTGATTACTTGAAATGACATTGTTTAATATAATATCGATATGCCAAGTATACAACAATGTAAAAAATGTGGTAAGTTTTCAACGCATTACCTTAGGTACACATGTACTACATACATATGTACATACATATGTACTCACTAAATATATGGATAGATACATGCATGTGTATGTAAAATATTTTAAAGATATCGATATAATTATTTTGGATTACATCTACCAAAACCAGCTTCTTGATTGATACCAATTTATGTAAAGAAGAACAAATTTTGGAACTGCTCCCTATAATCCTCAGTCGAATGAATTGGTGAAGAGATGGCACAGGACAATGAAAACAGCGATTTATGCTACTGCCCGAAAATTGTATTAGTAAGGTCTATTAAATTTGGGCTAAAAGCATGCCCGGCTGTGTTTATGCGCGGTGATTTAAACCGATGCTTAAACGCCCGTTCCGTGAACTTTTATGCGATTTTTTAGCGCTTGTACTGGGATAAATCGTAGCCTTGGTTTTTTTTTAATTTTAGACATTTCCTGATTTTTTTGAATCTGGTCTTTATTCTTTCTATCTTATAATGCTGAAAAGTGAAGCAATGAGAAATAAATTCAACTATGCTCGGACTTCTCTAGACTTTTCTGGTGAAATTTCCATCTAATTGGGATTGGAAAAGAACGGAAAACACACTTCCAGTGCGCCAAAATAGCAGAAGCAAAATCTGACAATTGCCGCTTTTCTCGTCTTCTTTTTGTTATGTTTTGTAATTTGCTTTGTTTTTATTACTTTTATTTAAATGTATCTATCGTGAATTAATAATAGGAAAATTATACTTATCTATGTAGCGGAAAAAGTTGATGATAACTGAGATTTAAACAAATAAATCATTGTTTTTTACATCAGATTTTTCTCCAAGCTTTAAACTTCCATTCATAATTTTTAAAAATTATCGTAATTTACAAATGTGCTGCCATCCTCCGTGTTCCATCGGTAAATTCGGTTTGAAATCACATTTTTGATGCTCAGTTTCACATTCAGTTTTATGATTTCAATCCGATGCCTTTGTTGTCAGTGAAATGCGAAGCAAATGACAAAATGCATTTTAATGTGTAAATATTTTCGATTGGAATCTTTTATTTAAATATTCTTTAATATACATATGTATGTATGTATGTACATATGTACATACATATGTAGGTGCCATTATTTTCAATTACGAGTATTTATTAATTAAAATACAATCATTTTTAAACAATTTGCTGATTATTCCTCTGAAAAATATTACGTCACTTAATCCGAAAGGGAAATTTCAAAAACACATGTTTGTGAATTGCCACAACGTTAACCGATATGCGAAATTGGGAGCACACGAATTCAATTTCACTGGAATTTGATGTGAGAAATTAAAATGTGAAAATTGGAGCACGGCTGTTAGTTAAATAACTTTTATGAGTGCAAAATATAAGATTGTTTGCGGACGATGTATTACTGGAATTAAGTGAAACGGATATAATGATAGCTAGGGACAAACTGCAACTGGATTTAAAGTCACTTTATAAATGGCTTTGTAAAAATAAATTAAAACTGAATGTTATCAAAACAAATTTTATGAACATATCAAGATCGCTAAATAATGATACACGCAAATTTAACCTGATCATTATGGGTACGAACTTTGCGGAATTTAATATTATTAAATACCTAAGTAGGTATTCAGATTGATAACAAATTGAAATTCAATGAGCACATCGACTATGTTGTTGAAAAAATTGCAAAGAGAATTATTTTAAACATGCGGCAGCTAATTTTGTATCATAGTATGAAATTTGTTTTTAATATTAAGATTGGTATTTCTGCCAGGAAAAAGCTTCTCATAAAATATATCTGCCGTTCGGAGTCGGCATAAAATTATAGGTCCCTTCATTTGTCGTAGAATATAAAGACGCACACCACAAATGGTAGGAGAAGCTCGGCCAAACACTGAGCTACATATATAGAGTAAGCAGAGTATCTGAGTCAAAAAATTAATTATGTTAATGAAACTCACTCCCATGGAGTGAGGGAGAATAATAATTTTAGATTGCCTCTTTTTAAAACAGAAATATACAAGCAAAATATATTTTATAAAGGTTTAAAAAGTTACAATTAACTTCCTAATTATATAAAGAACAGTAACGATTTCAATAATTTTAAAAAGTGTCTATTTGAATACTGCCTAACCCTTCCTCTAAGATGAAATGTTTCCTTCTTTTTGTTTCACGCTATACCTAAACGGATCAATTATCGGATTGAATGAAGTGAATATGGGAGAGGCAGGATTTGCTTTCATATAACATAAATACTAATAATACGGGA
Organism: Philophylla caesio; assembly: GCA_963971545.1. Classification (NCBI taxonomy): domain Eukaryota; kingdom Metazoa; phylum Arthropoda; class Insecta; order Diptera; family Tephritidae; genus Philophylla; species Philophylla caesio. Next base: position 220,650,579 of record OZ020604.1, on the reverse strand, counting down.
CTGACCTGGCGCTGTCACCTACATATGTTGACCGAAAAAAACAAAATAAAATAATATAACACGAGTATAATATAAACAAAGTGCTATTTACGAATGACCACTTAAAACAGCAAGAAGACCTCGGCGGTACATATCTGCATATACTTAAAAGTCGGCATCCATAGCGCCTTGACAATAAAATAATAGTGAATTGAGACTAACACTGTCTAATGTAATGAACAAATCCAAGAGTAACGCGATACCTAAATGTATCAATTGTCTGATGGAATGAATTATATTAAATATTAAAATAATATTGAGGTGAGACTACCACTGTCCATTCTAATGAGCGGAACCAAGGGTAACGCGATGTTTGCTGATGGCCATTTTGTCTGTATTGAGACCTCGTCCGTCTGAGAAGGACTCTAAAAGTAGCCGCCTAAAGAGCAGTTATAATATTTTAAAATATTTTAAAATTGTAATTACTTATAATGGATTTTGTTTGTTGTTTTATGGTGTACAAAGATAAAAGAAAATAAATTAGTGATTGTATAGTTGTAAGTTTTAGGCCTTAAATATAATAAATAAATAAATAAATAAAATAAATAGCAAAACGCTCTGTATGTGCGTGGTAATGTACAAATGTATACGTATTTACATATGAAAGTCAAAAAGGACTCTCAATGAAAGCGATATCGTGATGGTAGATGAGAAACAGTCCATCAAAGCTACTTTTCTTTCATAATTCGCAAACATTCACAAGAATATTTGTGCACTTGCTAAACTGTCATTGCTACCAAATTTAATTTGCAACAATAATAGCAGCGAAAAGATTTATTGCATTGCAAACAAAAATATCTTCCGCATAGGGAATTCCCAATTTAATCGTCAGCAACAACAAAATACTATGTAGTATGACACAAAGCCACAGAAGTACAATACAAGCCGATTGACAGGTCTGTGCGGAGCCAAACCAAATGTCAAACATAACCAACAATGAATAGCAACAAGAAGGGCTGTGGTAAAACTTCCGATTGACAAGCGGAAAAGGAAGTCTAAGAAAAGTGACTGCGCCTTTCACTTTGCCTGTTTCGCAGCATAAAACTTTATTATTATTACGAAAGTGAACATTCAAGTCAAACGAAAGGATAAAACATTTCCCCCCATAAGCGTATGCGTATATTTCAAGCTTATCATATGCACAAAGTAACAGCACATAAATTTCATTGCAAACAAATTGTGTCACTTTCGATACACCAGAGACCTTGCTGATGAGCTCATTCATAGTGGGCCAAAGGATTGAACGCCCCAGCCGATGTTGCGCCTTCGAAGGTGTAGCATTAATAAACATGACTTTTTTCCACAGCATAAACATAGCGTTATCGAGAAATTTGCATATCGCGACCACGTGCAGCAAGAAAACAAATTTGTAAAAAAAAAATGAAAGTTTTCCCGCGAAAATGTGGAAATAGACAAGTGGCGTAGGTGGAAAGTTTTGGGGTACTTGCAATTTGTAAGGCATGAAAATTTATTGCCGGTTCCATTAAAAGTAATTCAAGTGGGAAGTGCTGGATTGAGGGCGGGTGTATGTGCTTGCATGGCGATAGAAAGCATATTGGCGGTAGCTTATCACCAGATTGTCAAAGTAGTAGTGATAAGCAAGCTAACGTAATAAGAAACGTAATTCGATTTTGAAAAAATTCAATGAGCACACATTATTATTCACGAGTTCTTCAATAAACCCCAACATTGGCAAAATTCATATGGAAATTTCATCGAAACGTGCATTTTTATGTTGATATCTACATAAGTATGTATGTATGTACATTCAAACATATGTGAGTATTATGTAGAAACTAACATAAGCTACAAGCACAGTTAATAAACCGAATTTTTAAGATTTCGGGGGTTAAGTTGAACCTAGTTGCCGAATTTTGCCGTTATAAGTTGTTCTTATCTCTGCGAACAGCTGATAATTGCTTGTCAAATAAAATTGTAAAGACCTAACTAAATACAAATAATTGAAAATATCTAAAGAATTTTCGAAATATGAAATTTGATTGAAGTAGTGATAAAGACAGTGACTTAGACTAAGATGTAGTAATAAATATTATTGTATTAAGGAGAACTAAAGTAATTTCAATTGTACGATGAGAAAGATTTTGGCGACTGATTTTATTTCAATAATGCTTGGAATGTCCTTAATTTGACAATATCGAAATAAAGCATACGACTACCAGGTGTGTATCCTTCATTACTTCCAAAGACACTACTTTAATTTGTTTCAGGAACCATGCGTTGTGTCTGCCCCACGAGCCATAACACACGAGTTTACTTCTCATCCTATAGCATTGTTGAGAAAAATTGTATAAAACTTTGACAAAAAGAAACAATAAGACACTGTCAAAATTTAGTTTGCACCTAGATTACCCACCAAGTCAATCTTATTCAGAGCGAAATTGCTTCTTCTCTTTGTATTTTCAATGTTTTTTTTTTAATGAAAGAAATATAATTCTGCAATATTTGAACTTGAAAATACTTTTTGAATTAACCGCACAAACATCTATTTATATGTATGAGCAAATTCTTGTGGTGCTAATATATCTATCTCTGAATTAAACATTTTCCATACTTTGTGAAACCAGATTAAATTAAAATCAATTGTTATTTTATATAGATTTTTTAGAGTTATGAACCTCATTGGTTCTTTTTATGTACTGAAAAAGATTACCAAGAGATTGAATTGATTGAATTTGTATTGGGTTAGTCACAATAAAAATTCGCAAATTCGTGGTCATCCTCGTTTTCCTATTTTACTTTTAAATATGAATTATGTAATAATTTAATCTAAAATTATTGTTCTTGCACACGCTTGTTACACGAAATTTTGAAATTATTTTGTGAGACTTTGTATTCGGTTAGTCAAAATGCAAATTCGCGAAAAGTTTCCATAGAATGTCCTTTTATTTATTTTCAAATAATTTACTGAAGTTTCTGAGACATTATTTAAGCTAAACTTAAAAAAAAATTTAAATAACATTTTAATAACAAAAATTTGCAGCTTGCGTTGGTTTCATATGTTAATTGATTTAATTTATAAATACATATCTGTGTTTACAGTATTTCCCTCTTACAAGCGTCATAAAAATATATCTCCACGGACTTATAATCGAGAAATTTACTTATAAATTTATACTGCTGTTAAGCGCCAATTGTATATAGGGCAGATTTAATAACCATGCAATTTGAACTATTAATTAAAAATAAACTCTTTCTCACCTGGAAAAAAATTGATGCGAAGAAGTATTGAACGCATATAAACAAGAAATACTATATAGAAATTGGCAATATCTAAATTTTCTCAGCAAACTCTTTAAAGTAGCAATTAAGATCGATTGACAAAAGGAAGCTCTGTGAAAAAAATGTTATCAAAAAATTGTTTGGTCGTTGGTTCGATTCCCGGCCAGGTCAGATCATTCTGTTTGATATTTTTTTCAAAGAAAGCATTTTATGATTTTAAATTTGTTACTGTATATATTTTATATAAAATAACATACAATTAAAAAAAAAAGAATTTACATAAATAATAACAACCATAAAATTATACAGTTAAAATATCGAATAGAAGAAAATTTATTAGTATTTTGGCCAGTTTTGACTAACGTCTTTTCTTGATTTCTAACAGATGTACATACATACATATATCAATAAAAATTCCGTTGATATTTTGATGAAGGTATTCTGTGGTGTTTTCCATATAAAAAAAAAATTTTATCGAACAACTAATGTTACATTTTTAGTGACTTGAATCTTATAATTTTATGATCTACAAAAATGGTAATTATATTTTTAAAAAAGTTTGAAATTGTAATGAAATATGTATACATTCCTAGTTACTGGGCTTTAAATAGATCCCTCTTATTTTGGTTGCTAAAATTGGTATTGAATTTAAAAAAATTTATTATCAAAATTTTTCCAAATGTTAAAGGTTCCTTTTCTGCATGTAAAAACTTTAAAAAGGTTGAAATCACATTATTTTTGTTAACAAAATGTGTAAAAAATATTTGCTTCTAAATCACACTTGCGTTTTTTGTTTATATAGTTTTTTGTATTAAGAATATTCGGTTATATTATATTAAATTGAAATATCAAATTTCTGCAAATATGTTTCATTATATGTACAAACCGCATTTCGCTACTAGTTACCTACTTTTCTACTACCTTTGCGCGAAAAGGGATAAAATATTTTCCCCTTTATCAGACCTTCCTAAATGCAACCTTACAAGGCAGTCGGAAAACTTAAACGTCAATAAGTATCCAACCTTTTATAATTGAATCATGGTGAAAATGCAAGGGTTTCTTGTTGTCGTTACTACAATATGCCACTGTACACTTCGTTTATTAAAAAAAACCGTAACTAATTGTTTCATTATTTTGCACGCGAATGTGAATTTTCTGTTTCTTTTCCCTTTTGACTCGATATTCTGGTATACTATGACGTCACACAGCTGTCAAGCAAAAACAAAAAGAAAACGGGACGAAAGTGTCGCAATCTTCTAATTTATCATTCTTGCTGTGTTGTGATGAATAGAGTTGAAGCAATAATCGAAGGTTTTTGTTTTGGCACGAGTTCGATGCCAGCAGCCACAGGCTTTGCAAATTTGGTGGTGATTTGTCTTTTTAAATTTTTGTCTTCATGCAAAAGAAGAAGAAGAATAAGTAAGGATCAAAGGAGGGGATAACCCCACAGTTTTGTTCAACTCGCGCAAAATTTGCGACGATAGACAAGACCACTTCAAGGGGAAAGAGGTTTATGAGTCAAATTTGGTTTCCGAAACGAAAAATAACACTGAAGATGGCACAACGCCGAAACCGGTTTGTTTCAAAACCCAATTTGACAAGGATCGACGGAAAATCGTTCCAAAATACATCAACTTTCAACCTTGTCGGAGTAAAAAAACAAAAAAAAAAAAGGTTTATGAGCTTTGTTGTCGACCTTCAACTAGCGAAGAGAATTTCAGACTTTAAAATTTTTGTGTAGACAATGCGAAATTTTCATTTCGGCATATTCAACCTGAAGATTTTATAATTTTTGTCGTCGTCGCGAACAAGAATGGTGATACGTGTAGCGGGGAAAGAGTGCAAGGTGCGCACAAATTATGAATAAAGCCAATTTATGAGTTAGATGCGCATGTGAAAATGATATATACAAATGTACATATATATTAATGTATGGAAATTTATGGATTGTATTTAAATACATATGTATGTATAGTATGTGCATACATACTTATGTAAATAAATAGATAAGGTAATTGGAACATATGCATATGTATGTATATTAATATGTAATAAAAGATGAATAAATATGTATGCATGTGTATATGTACACATACGTACATATGTATGTATGTATTCAAATGGACATTATTTTCCATATTAATGCTAATTTAAAATAATGCTTAAACCTATTTGCGAGTATTTTCTCAATCAAAATATGAATTTACGAGCATTTATTTTAGTAAAATTTTTTTGTTGAGTTTGGGTTACATAAAATGAAGACGCACACATAATATCTAAACAATTTCACATTTGGCTTTTTGCCGATGCAAATAACGGAAAATATGAAAGAACAGGTGTCCTGTTAAAAGTATTTTTCTACTCAAGTAGTTAATTGTCCACCCAAACTTTAATAAATGTTGTGGCAGGCATTACCGTCTAAAATGGCGGCAACAAATTTTTTGCAAACTCTACTTTTACCGACTTCAATTCCCAACTGTTTATGCACAGTTAACAACTTTTAAAAATTTTTCCTTTTTTTAATTTTAAATATAAATTATTTTAATTATCTAATATGTACATATATGTATATTAAGTATTCGCTAAAATTCTTTTCCAGTAGAAGGAAGCAATTACACTCTTTCTTATCTTTTGCAAAATTATCACAGAATAGGTTCTGGTTTTCCCAAAATAAAGGAGCTTTGTGAATTTTTTACGATTTACATATGTAGGTTTTTGCATTATTAAAATAAGGGAAAGTTAGTAAATTATTGGTCAACAAGCTAGAAAAGTATAAATTTTCTTAAAAGTTAATTTGCAACAAATGTTTTTCTGTATCTTAACATGGCTTTTAACATTTTTCCGCCTTTAAAATTTCTCTGCTAAACAAAATGTTAAGTTCATCTGTCTAAACCAGAGAACTTGTTATACGTTCTCTGCCACAGCTCCATCTAGTTGTCCTCTTTAATACCGACTCATCACTACAGATGTCAGCCAAAACTATCGGGTACATTGGCAATCAAATGATTGCAGAACATAAACAGATACGGCAACGCTGAAAGCCGCACAGCTGTTTTAGGCCATTTATAAAATAAGGAATTCTCCGGTAGTGCAGTTGGAAAATTTGGAATAATTTATTAAGGATTTTAGAATGTTGCAGCTCATAAGAATTGCAACACGAGGGGGTGAGTATTATTCAAATGTATATACTTTTCTTAACATTGAAATTTGGTAATTGCAGTTGCTGTTAACACCCGGCTGATATTAACCCCACTTTTGGCCATTACTCCAAACCGACATTTTAGTGCGCCCGTGGAAACTAAAGATGAACCCGTTGAAATTCCCAACCCATTCGAAAAAGACGTACGAGTTTGCATTCTTTGCCAGCACAATATAGAACCGAACTACAAGAATGTGAAATTGCTTTCCCAGTTCCAGTCTCCATACACGGGGCGTATTTACGGACGGCACATAACTGGCTTATGTAAACAAAAGCAAGAACAGGTAGAGAAGGCAATTATACGGGCACAAAATTGTGCTCTCATGCCGACTTATCACAAAGACATGGACTTTTACCCAGATCCCCGCCTATTTGACCCCGAGAAGCCGATACGTCCTCACAAATACTGAATTATTTTTTTATTTAATCATCTAGCATAAGAAAAATGGGTTTATTATTTTTAACCAAAGCAGGAATAAACAATTTAGAAATATTTTCTGCAATATTTTATCTAATTTTACTTAACAAACGCGAATGTATCATGGATATTATTCACAGCTTTCGCAAAATCAGCCTTCCATTCTTCCACAGCCCGATTAAGTTCTTCAACACGCTTTGAATGTTGTTTGCGTCTTTCGAGTTCCTCTTGCACGATCTTTATTTGGTACAGTAATGCTTCTCGGGCCACTTCCATATCTTTATCCTGCTCTCCACATTGAGGGTTGGTATTTTCATCATCGTTTTCACTGTTTTCAGCCGGGATGTTCATTTTAACAACTAATTTTTTTCCATTTTCTCTATGGGTAGCCCTTGTATCTCTTTTCGGCTCAAACGAAATGTTCAGCTTGTTTTCTTCCATTTTAAAATTAATCAAATTTAGTTTAGCGATTTCGGTTTTTTTTATTTGCAAACAATGAACTGAAAATTTTCTTATAAAAATGGTAAGGCAGAATTAATGCATTGGGTATGTATACATAAATATATTAAATTTACTTGAACGTTGCTTTTAGTGTCCTTTAAGATTATAAAAAATAATTTAGTGTTGCTTTTGAATTGTTTTGTAAAAATGAATTTAAGTTTGAGTAATAAATATTTATATGTACGATTTTTAGCCAAGCAAAATAAACTCAAATATTTTTATTTATGATAGCAATTATAAGTGTTAGCTTAGAAAATGTTGATTGTTTGTTTATAGAACGCTTAAAAGTAAGCGTTAGCAGCATAGGTATTGAAACTGATAAAAAAAAAGTTTTATTTTTATTTTAAATATGTAAATGAAATTGTTTTCTAGCTATTTTAATTGCAAATAATTGAAAAATAGATACTATGCCCTTCAATAACACGAGTTATTAGTATTTCCTCACCCATCGTCTACATCAGCCATTATATGTAATTTCTATAGAGGCAACTATTTATTCAACTTTTTCAACTTGATAAGAAAAATGGTTTTCTATATTTTCTAAAAGTTAAAACTATATGTAGAAGTGTTTTTATTTACGAATTGTTGTCGTTTATTTGTAAAAACAAATTGAAGAAAATTCGATTATAAGGAAAACACCGCAACATATGCAAACAAAGTTTTATTTTCAAAATTCAAGTTAAAACCAGGTATGGAAAATAATCATTATTTAAAAAAAATATGTTTGTCAGTATCGTACCGCATTTTTTAATACTTACACATTTTAATTGTTATTATACCACCTTGCTCAAATAAAAAATAAATATATGTATGTATGTGTATTTGAAAGTAATATTTAGCCAGTTAGGTTTTCATTTAAGGCAATTATATAAATACCATACAATTTAATTATTTTTAATGTCCAGACCAAGGCGAATTCATAAAAGGTGGTATAATCCCAACAGCAGATTGCTTGTTCTTCTTTTCCAATTCACCGAATTGTTTGTTGGTACTATGTGTATAGTTTCATAAATAAAAACGCATATACATATGTACGTATGCACATATATTATTACACAATTGGTTTAATAAATATTAAAATATATGCATATATTTTTGAATGTTTTATTTATACAAGCCTGCTAGACACTGCACTGACGGTGTTGCACAAAATGCATCCACAATTAGATATTCTAAGTAGAAAAATGTTACAAATGAGAATTTTCCAATTCAGTTTTGGTAATTGTTTTGTCTTATTTTGACATGGAAATTTAAGGCGAGTTCAGAATTTTGACATTTTGCTCGCAAAATTACACAAACAACATACACTACGGATTCGCTTTTGATATGATTTCGCCCTCGCTACTACCTTATAGATACACCTTGGTCCAAGGCGAATTGATTAAAGGTGGTGGCAAAGCGAATTCATCACAATTTGTCAAATTAAGAATGTCATAATCGAAGAGAATTGAAGAATGAAAGTTATTGTTTTTTGTTGTCAGATGAAAGAAAACTTATTTTGGTAAGTTGAATTCTTTGTACATATTTACATTTATTGATTAAAACTTAAATATTCTTTGCAGTACGTGCATTCCTGTAGATCCTAGAAGCAAGAAGGTCGATGTTTTACTATTGCTGCACCAACACAATTTATCAATCCTGCAGCAGATGTGGGTGGTGATTGGCTTGAAGATGCTTCCAGGTAAATTTAATTAAATGTTTATTTGTTCCCACTTTTGAAACCATTTTTATTGTACATTCATTGTGCTGTCCAACCACATAATTAGCAAACCAAAATAGATGAAGATTGGGTAGCGATTCTGATGATAATTGAAACTGCAACAAAGCAACACATCCGATCGCAGTGCCAACAATTACCTCGTCTGGACACATCGCATGCCGGTGACGCAAAAGGACAGTGAAAAATGTCTCAATAGTTTTAAGTGTGCAAATTTAAGTGCAGAATAAGCCGAATGGGCATGAAAAATTGCAGAATACTTGGTGTCTAGATTATACAAAACTATGCTATATAGCACTTTTATTTGCCTCTTAATTTCTTTCTGTTGTAAATAGTTAAATACTAACTGAATTATTACAATTTCATTTTACAGGCGTTTGTTAGCAGGCAAGAAACTTTAGACTGGAATGGCGAAAACAAATAGAGTTGAGAAACACCAGAATGAAGGTTGTTAACGCGAGTGTATAAAAGGTTAATCAAAGCGACTTGGTAACAAAAAGCCAAGCGACACGTAAATACGAAACGAAAGTTTTATGGTTTAAATCAATTTACATATAACTTATTATAGCAATATTATTATTTGTAAAATTTCTTAAAATTTTGTATATACGAATTAAGTTAATATTAGTTAACTTTAACGTTTATCACCTTTCGAAATAAAGTTTACCTCCAATCTCAAAACAGTTTTTAATACAAATTAGAAGTCTGAAAAATAAAAATATATAAAGATATATTCCTCCTATCCAATAAAACACGGATATAAAAAGTAACCATTTTTTGTTTTCTGCAATAAATTTAAAGTTTTATTTTTTCGATACATTGTGTAATATTAATATATAATTTATATGTATATTTATATACTGTCTTTGCAACATTGGTGTTGGTAGGCAGCTTCACTACCTGCGTTTCGCTCCAAGCTGCGTACGGCAGGATCTCAACCACATCAGCCGCTTATTGGAACAAGGTCCCTTCCCACTTTCAATTTTTTTAGACACACCGCGCACTTTCCCATTTTTTGATATTTGGAAATGTCTTTCTTTTTCACAAAATTTCACAAGTTTTGAAATCACGAGCTTTAAAATATCAAAATATGTAAACAAAATTATTCGTCATTACCTTTTACTGACATCCTTAATTTTATAAAATAAGAAGAACAAGCAACCAGCTGATTGATTACCACCACCTTATATGAATTCGCCTTGCCTTGGTCCAGATTTTGCATTAAACATCAACTTTGAAACATCGAAAAATGTCTAGTGGCGACGCCACGTATCTTATAAGAAACAATCGAAAAATTTTTGCGTTGATATGCCTGTCAAAAATAGCACCTGACAAGCCAAGACAAGCATTAAAAGTATATAACAAAAATTCTTTTTAAGGCACTGCTTGCGAAGTTGTAAATTGTTAGTAGAATTTCCTTCTTTACTGAAAATATTGTGTTCGTTTACATTATTTATTCCATATGGAAAATAAAGTTTATTGCATTTGTAGCGATATTATCGGAAACAAAGGGCGAGACTGAGTAAGCTACTTTTATTAAAGTGAAACAACAGAGTGACCGTAGGCGTCGACGCCATCTTTAAACATACCAAAGGCTAATTACGTGAGAAAAACGCAACTTGAAGGAAGAAAGAAAGATTTTGCATAGCTACAAAATTTTGCTAAATGAGCTTAATTAACTTCCTCAACTCTAAGCTCAAACCCTCTGTGGAGTGCGAGGCGCTATGTGAAGATGGCTATTCTGCGAATAATCTAATCGCAGATGATGTAGAGCAGCTCTCACGTGGATTCATGGCATATGCCGTCACCAAACCGCCTGTGGAGATTGTGTTTGACTTCCCTAAATCTGTAGAAGTCAAGGTGATAAAACTGTGGAATACAAATGGTGCCCTACGTTCGACTGCTTTTGAGTTGCATGGCAAATTCGAAGGCATTTGGGAACGCGTTGCCTATGCCCGTGACCTTGCTGAAGGTGTAGACTCTGTCACTTTCTGTTATCAAAGCGATTATAATTCTCGTAGTAACGCTGAGAGCGCTGCTACTCAAGCGCAAAGTGTGAAGGCATTTTTCTTCAAGACCGCTCACCGTTTACTTTCTAATGCCTGTAGCCTAAAGGTCATAGTTTGCGCAACCAAGCGAAGTCCCCCCGTACTGCGAAAAATCGAAGTATGGGGATTGCCTTCTCGTTCATTGGAGAAAGCAGACCGTGAACTTGTTAAAACTATTTGGGGTGAAATAGTAAATCCACATGGTTTTCGCACTCAGGAGGATCGTGGTCAGCGTTCACCGTCTCGTAGCGCGCCAGAACTAAATGAATATTCAACACTAAAAATACCAGAAGAGTTCCTTGATGAAATCACTTGGGAACTAATGGTATGTATATTAATAAATAAATAACTCAGGATTGTATAAAACTGTTGTCATGCATGTAGATTTTCCCCACTGTGCTTCCATCTGGTAAAATTGTGGACCAATCAACAATCGACAAGCACTCTGAAGTTGAAGCGAAATGGGGCCGCTTGCCATCAGATCCATTTACCGGCCTTGAATTTACCTCACATCGTAAAGCGATACTCAATCTCGCTCTAAAAGCACGAATAGAAAAGTTCCTTATGGAAAATTCCGAACACTTCAAAACGGTTCCCCGTTCTTTAGGAAGTTCCTTTGTTCGGCGCAGCAAAAATAGGCACGCATCGCAGTTTGCAAATTTATGCCAACGTCAGAGTTCAACACCTGGGACTTACTCATCTCTTTCAACTGCATTCTACAAATCTTCATCACAAGCCTCGGCTACGGCTACATTGTCATCGCCCAGACTTCCTCCAAAAAGACCAAGACTTAATGACTCTGCGTCGTATCGTTCAGAAGGACCATTACTTACCTCCACAGCAACGCAAACATCATCAAGTAGTTCATTATCATTTACAACAAAGTCAATACAATTCCCGGTGTTAACACCTCCGGCTTCATCGACATCGTCTTCCACTACAACCACAACAAGCATCGACCACGCTATACAAGTAGCGTTAAGAAATGTTACGCGGTATACATGCCCGCCAGCGGAGACAAAACCTGCCACTTGTATACGTTGTAAAACTGAAGAATTCTCATATGAAATACTAACGTGCAGACATCTCGTTTGTCGTACGTGCCTCGTACAATTGACCAAGGACGAAATGTGCGCTTGCAAGACCAGCTTCCATACATCCGATGTTGAACGCTACCATAAATTGTAAACCATATTTGAACTAAAAATGATTAATAAGCCTTAAAATAGTCCTTAAGAGCTAGTTTTGTTCAATATATTGCCTCAAGTTTAGTAAGGTCACTGTTATGAATCGTTGGAAAGATAAATATGTGGTTGACTTCTACAAAGAAAAGTAAAATTTTTCTTAAAACCCTTGGAAAACGGAAAATTCAATAAGTTTGCAATGCATTTCCAAATGCTTGAGTAAAGTTTAATTAAATGGCTTTAATGGAATAGACTTTGTGATTTATACGCTTATGTTTATAAATATATTTTTTTTATGATTCTGGTTTTTCCCAACGATTTATAACAGGGTTACTGGATAGTTATTTTAGTCTCAGGCTAATTTTAAGCAGTATTTAATCAACATAAAATATAACATACTTACGTAAAATTATAACCATAATGTATTTATCTGTATACGTAGCAAGCTGCTAAGGTTATCTCCAAATTTGCAATGGTGAATGCAGGGAAGAGAATTCAAACGAGATCGCATTATACATTTCAGACATACATAAATATGTATGTATATTAATTACTTGATATTTAGAAATAATTTAAGAAAATAAGCGATTTCAATTAGCTTCTGTTCAGATGGTATCCAATTAAAGTTAGTCATTTTTATATTTTATGAATTAGTTCGCTCATACAAGTGTGGGTGGTTATGCTTATGTACATAAGTACTCTGTGTGCGTTGAAAAGTAATACACGAAACTGTCGAGGAGGTGAAATTTAATATACCATCTGTATTCATCCGTTAAGCACAAGTGAAAACTAGTTAACTTCTTATATATCGTCGCTTGGCACGTAACATCTTGTGTATCCAAATGCAAAGCTTCAAATATTCGAAACAGAAATTTAGCAGGACAGTAAAAAAAACCTGAAGTTTTTGAAAAGTATTGGTTTGCTTTTATGTAGAAGACACTATTACATATGTATGTATGTATATGTATGAACATATTTTTTAAGTTTACCAAACATAAATTTTTTGCAAAAAAGAATGTGCTCGACTGTTTCTTGGCACAACACTATACATATGCAATATGCATATTAAGTTTTTAGATACAAATTAACATTTTTCAAATGCATTTATATTGAATAAAATATTTGAAATAAATATGCAAATACTGCTTGTTTGTTTGGTAGTTTTGATTGGAAATCGAAAAAAATACTCAGCCAAACCAAAAATTTACCGACAGAAAGTTAAATAAAAATAATTTTTTTTTCCGGATCTACTGTACAAATCGCTGTGATCACTGCAAAACGCCAAATATCTTCTGAGCCATAACCTGCATCATCAAAAGCGATCAATACTTTCATCTTGCTATAAAACAACTGATAAAAATGTTCGTATACTTCGGAATTTCCTATTTCTTACTCGCCTCAATCGCGAATTCTATATTAGGGCTAGTTATTGATATTTTTTTGGTTTTTTTTTCACATGTTTTTATGTAAAGTACCATTTAAGTTCCATCCACTAATAATCTAACCACAAAAGTTCTTACTTAATAATTAACAAAAACATTAAAAGTTAAAGTTTTTTATTATAATAAACTACTTGTTTGGTAAAACACGGAATCGTTTTTCAAATTCGAATTTCAGCATACTAATTTTGCGTTCTCTTCCACCACCATACTTAACGTCACCATTCTTGGACACTATGCGATGACAAGGGATAACTATGGACACTTCGTTGCTACCCACGGCCGTTCCTACCGCTCGCACAGCTTTCGGTTTGCCGATGCGCTCAGCGATATCTCCGTATGTACATGTTTCACCCGAAGGTATTCTTAAAAGTTCTGCCCATACGGCTTCTTGGAATGGTGTCCCACCAACGATAACGTCGAGGGTGATTTCTTCGTCACTGAATATTTTGTGGGCTAAGCTTCGGGCACCTGTCAAATCTTCTGAAAGTATTGCCTCTGGCCAACGCTCTTGGAGCGCCTTATAGTAATCATAGCTTTTATTTTCTTTGCCTGGACAATTAGAGGAACTCTCAGCAAAATGTAGGTAGATAGTATCGTTTGAATCTTTTAGGAACCCCATCACAATATCACCAAAAGGCGTTCCTGCATGTCCATAGGAAATTCGAAAGGGTTTTTTGTTACCAAATGATTTCAGTACAACCCGCTTAGAATTAAACATCTTCAAAAACATTTGACTTGTTTACCAAACTATTTTGACAGCCCGCTGGAACATTTTTTTATATACATATTTTGCATTCCTTTACCTGCAGTGCTCACCTACGCAAAGCTGTCGCATGCTATGCGAAATCTCACACATAAATAACTTTTCGTTTGCGATGTAAAGGTTATTTTTATGCCATACACTCTTTTCTAGATAAAAGGCATCTGGAACGCCTTCGAACTAAAACCTGCAAAATCTTACTGCATCTGAAACAGAGCTTATAGTGCTATGCTTTAACACAGGACTTAGGCGATTATCGCTTGTGACCACAGATATATGGATTGGAAAATCTGGCAGCGCAGTGTTGTATTTTTATGACATTCAAAATCAATGACAGCCTCACTTTGTAACGGGTATTAAATTGTTTCCTGTAAACAGATATTTACTTTTGTCAGTTCGTTTTAATCAAATAGAATAAATTTAATGATATTACACTATGTTTATGGTGCATTGTAACAGATGCTTCTGGCCAAAGACAACAGAGAATCCAAACAAATTCTATATTTCCAAATGCAGTCACATCTACTGTCAGGAGTGCATGCCGAACGGACCGTGCCATGCATGCAATGCGATATACGAAGGTAAAGAAATCGACGCTAATATGCACAAAGGAATGGCGGTATATTTTGAACCACCAGAGAAAGCGTTTCGTCGATTTCAAAAAGTACTTCAATTCCAAATATCGCAAGACGCATTAAACGCTCACTATTGGGTAAATTTCATGCCACTTCAATTTCAAGAAGCGATGAAAAAACTGCAAGGAATGATGAGAATCGATGCACATCTGGATGAGAAATTGGCGCATGAATCAAAGCGGATTGAGAAATTGAAAGCATATTTAGCGTACAAAAAGAGGCGTCTTCAAGAAATTAATCAAATGCATCAACGTCCAGCTCGTGGTCGTATGTCAACGATTACGTCATACAGCAGACATGGCACTCAAGGTCAACACCTTGAGTCTCCCACAATTAGCACTTTATCGGAGTGCACATTATCCAGTGCTAATTGTACAAAATCGACGGATTTAAGTAAACGAAGTGATTCTATTTCGAAATGCGTACGAAACGATTTCACAATGTAACGCATTCGTTACGAAATAATGGTTGCAAAATATGTACATAGTACATAACCGAGAGAGATTGTATGCATTTGTTATGTTAAGCAGAAATAAAGTATACACTTATGTATGTAGAAGGGGACATTTAAGTTTACTTGTACCTGTGTTCACCACTTTTGTCTGGGCAGACTTAGGAACAGATTCCTGTTTCTGTAAGCTAGATATTAGAAACTAAGTATGAGAAACGATAACGCATGACAATCACCTAAATGAACAGCTTTAGATGTTTATGTTAAAAAAGGAAAAAGCTCATTTGCGTTGCAACTGTAAAGGAATTTGGCTGTGTTTGGTGATTCTAGTTGGTCCACTTAATAAGTCTTTATAAATCAAATATATAAATTTTTAACTGACATACTTTACACATTTAGTTTTTCTGAAGGATAGATGAGTGATCGCTCTGCTTGGTATGCTAAACGATTGGTAAACATTGAAACTTAGCGCTTAGCCTTTTCTGCAATCTAACAACAAATATTTATTAATGCATCCGTATGTACATATATACATATGTACATATGTATTTCTTAATCATTTTGCAAATTTATTTCTTTTTTAATACTAAATAACATAATTAGTTCTCTTCATAAAATGTCTATAAAAGTATTGTACAGTTGGAATAATCTAAAGCAACCAATAAAGATATTGCATTTACAATTTAAAGTAGTATACATAGATAATCGGGCGATTACCTTCTAACTGCATTGCTGAAAATTTCTATGAGAAAATACATACTGACAGACATACATATGTACATACACTTGTTATTAAATATGTGTCGATTATGGAAGTTTATAAATTGCCATCCAGCAAGTTATATGAGTAGTAATTGCACAGAACCTTTATTGAAAATGCATAATACATTTTTGTGGAAAATTATTATTATACTCGTAGTCTCAGTTGGTTGTAACGTCGCTGCAGAAATTCCGAGAGTACCATTGGAGTTTACTTTAGATAATGTCGAGCTTTCAGCAATTTCGGGTATATAAATAATCATAGTTTGAATCTCAGCAATGCAGTATTCATATGTTTTAAATAAAAAAAACATTTGCTTTGTTGCCTTCCTTTGGAATTAACTCAAAAAGTAACGTGCATTTAAAATTAAAAAAGGATCTTTGTTTCGAATTAATGAGAATGTTTATCAAAACCCAAGAAATTTAATTAAATTTGTAATAAATATTCAACAATTTAATAATAGTGTGATTTGCATGATCTAAGGGAATGTGAAATGTGTTCTAGATTTTTTTCTCACATGCCGCCTTAGAAAAAGAACACATACATACATATGTATGTACATACATATGTACATATTTTCAATTTCAATATCGTCTAACAATTGTCAAAACCCTTTTTCGAATGGCACAAAAGTCAATAACTAAATAGTGCATCGCCGAGTTGCGTCAGATTATTCTACGAAGCTGTACACAAGTCAGCAATATACTCGTAGTTACAACTTTTATTCTAAAAATCGCCACACAACAATTTTTTTTCGATTTAATCTTACAAAAGGTTATTTTCTTTTTAGTAGAAAAAACATTGTTGGAGAATACAATTTTTGTATCACTCACCAGTTTAATACATATAAGGCGAATTCGAATTGAATTTAATTGAATGATATGTATGTAATAATTTTGATTGGAGTCTTTAATAAAAAAGTCTTTGTCGGAGATAACAAAATCTTCTCATTGAATCGTACCGTCGCCACTCCGCAATGCTAATGTACGCGCATCAACACGCTGAGCTGAGCTTACAACACTTTAGATCGAAATAGTCGTTTTCGAATTTTGTTCTTTTTATTTTTAGATGATATTGCACAAGGGTTCTCGGAGGAATATATTAATTTCCTTCAAAGTGGCATTGAGTCCGTTGCACTTCGGGAAGTCTCCGCTCAATTAGCGAAGGCTCACAGCCAAAAGGACCTCTTCACCAAAGGATTGGAAGAACTATCCTTGGCAGATCAATTTGTAGCTTGCACTACCTGTCGTGCCACAGTCAACGTTGTAGCACAAATGTTTCGCGACGATGACGGAGAATTCGCTAACCCGGAAAATGATCAAATCCTTAAAAGCATTCTAATGGATCTTTGCAACCGATTAAAATTGCAAACTGCAGAAGTTTGCTCTGGCTTGATTGATATTTTTTTACCGAGTTCAAAGTTCATTATACAAAACACGAAATCTGATTCTCGTATATTCTGCTCTCTTTTTATGGAAATAAATTGGTGCAACGTGAAGAATGCCGACTACAATTGGACTCTCTCAATTGATGGTGGTGGTTCTGCAGTGACAGGGCCAAAATCAGAATTACCCAATAAGGATGGGAATGAGTTGCAAATTTTGCACTTAACCGATATTCACTTTGATCCGTTGTATGAGCCCGGGGCGTTGGCTGAATGCATCGAACCACAGTGCTGTCATTACGGCGCTGATTCTACTGAGAGCGATAAGGCTGCGGGTTATTGGGGTGATTATCGAGATTGTGATGCGCCTTGGCATATGATTGACGATGCTCTCAATCATATCCGAAAAACACACAATAAAATCGATTACATATATCAAACTGGTGATCTTGTGGATCACACGGTTTGGGAAACTTCATCGGAAAAGAATTCCGATTTGTTGAAGAAGATAAACAATCGTCTTGCTGAACTGTTCCCAGGTGTGCCGATATACTCTTGCATTGGAAACCATGAGCCACATCCCGCAAATTTGTAAGTTTTCATAAGAAACTAGCTTTTCATTGCACATAATCCGCTATTTTGAATTAGTTTCAGCCCAGATGATGTTCCAGAAGCGGTCAACACAGCTTGGTTGTATAAACAGTTGTATGATCAATGGTCAATTTGGCTACCGGCCGATACTAAAGAAACCATTCTTCACGGCGGCTACTACACAGCTTCCCCGAAACCCGGTTTGCGCGTGATATCCTTGAATAACAACGACTGTTATACGTTCAACTGGTGGTTATTCTATGACGGCACAAACAAAATGCCACAGTTGCATTGGCTTCACGATACTTTGTTGGCCGCCGAAAAGACTGGCGAATATGTTCACATTCTGGCACATATTCCAACAGGAGATGCGAAATGCTGGTCGGTGTGGGCACGTGAGTTTAACAGAGTAGTGGAGCGCTTCCGGAACACAATAAGCGCAATCTTTAATGGTCATTCGCACCGGGACGAAATGCATTTGCATTACTCGGCTAATGGACATGCGATCGCAGTAGTTTGGAATGGCGGTTCCTTAACTACATATTCGAATAAGAATCCGAACTATCGACTATATCAAGTTGAAACGAAAACCATGGTACGTTGCGCTTAATGTGAAAATATTAATTTGAACTTTTACAAAATTATAATTTTCTGCTAATTTAGCAAGTTGTGGATCACGAAACATGGATCTTCAACTTGACCCAAGCCAATGCCAATGGTGAATCTCAAAACCCACATTGGTTCAAGGAATATGTATTCTCCACAGAGTTTACCGAAAATTTGAGTCCAGCTGGTATCGATGAGTTACTGAATGATATGACTGAAAACCCTTCTACGCTGAGAAAGGTTGTATTGAATAAAAGGCTTACTTTTATTCTCCAGCAGACAAAATCAAGGCTTACTTTTATTCTCCTTTAATTTGATGCATCCGTCTTGTAGTTTTGGAAATATAAAGTAGCAGCGGCTGATCCCCCACTGAAATCAGGCTGCGATCGAGATTGTTTGCTTCATACAATTTGTCGCATTGCAACCACTGTGAATAATCAAATGGACCGCTGTGAGCATTTTAAAACAAAGCTTAAAAAAACTGTAAGTATCTAAATTTCCAATCGAAGTTATTTAAAAATATCTTGGTTTTATTTGCAGTTGGATAATGAATCTACATCGTCGAGTTCGACAGTCGAAACCACCACAACCATCAGTACCAGTACCGAAAAACCCGAAGGCGATGGCGCTGTATCATGGAGTGTCTCAATAATATTTTTGATTTTGAGCAATTTTTTGTCAGTTTTTCAAAGTTAAGTATATAACATAAAACTAATAAAATCTATGCCTGATATTCATATGAATAACAAATACTTAAAAAAATTTTATTATTGGAACCAACGTTAACCACTCAATATGCTACCTTGAAAAATAAATTTTACCACCTCAAATCCAGCAGACAAAATCAAGAGCGAACGATTTCACAATATGAAATACATACTTACATATGTGTACATATATAAACTCCTTTTCACTATAGAAGTGAATAGTTCAGTGCGGATTTTCGTGCTGTTACCTGAGACCAAAATAAGTCAACATTTCAGGCGGTTAAACTACTTTTTGGGTAGAAAATCACGCGAAAATTAGTCATGATTTTATGCTTCCGAGCAGAACTGGACAATGAAAAACAAGTTTTAATAATTGTTTACTTTGTATTTAATATATTTAATGATCTGGAAATTGAGGGAAATGTTAAAACAAGTTTAATGGATGTCGAATTGTGCGAACAGTTTTAAAAGTAATATTCCGTATATACATATACTCGTACTATAAGCATAAGGAAGACGAGACACTCTTCTTATTTAAATCTTTAAAAGGAGTTGTAATTATGAATTCATAAAGGAATGCGCATAATTTTAACAAACACTGAAATTTTAATTGCAACAAATTCTTTTTTATTAACAAGGAATCACCGAGCATCACACTAAAAATAATTGCCCAAGTATAAAAGATCATCTTGGTTTTTAGGGGTCGGTTTCTTAAAGGCTGATTACACGAATAAGTATCAATTTACATAGCTCGTTACTAACATTGAAATTCAATTTCTATTTTCTAGTATTTGCCTTTTCAACTGGGTGTTATCATTCGAATATTCAGTGAAAGCGGTAAAAAATTTTGCAACAAAATTTTTACGACCATTTATTTACTGATAATAGCCAGCGGACTTTGGTTTATATTTTTAGCAAACATTACTGGATTAGCGGATTAGTTCGTTTTTGACACGGGTCCATCAACAACGCGTCCGAAAAGCTTCAATATGCTTCTTGAATTTGTGCTTGTGATCCTTTTGGGGTTTGGTAGTGCCTTAAACGTGCAAAGAAGTATCCCATCGACTTTAAGTGAAGATGATGAAGTGCTTTCGGTAATAGCAGGTGGGTGAGACGAATAATGCTTACATAATTGTATCAGATACGAGGTATGTATGTATACAGAAAGTTGCGAAACTGAGGAGGATAACACTATTGCCCATTAAATGAGTCTGTCTAAAAATTAAAAAAAAAAAAACCAACAATCAATCGCATAAGATGGCATTAGGTAAACAAACATTTCATCAGGACTTGGCGATGGCAATCCATTTTTCAAAGGTGTTTATTATTGACACTCAGTTTTTCTGATCCTCACCAACCAAACGAAATATGAATACTGGATTGAAAGATGTGTACCAGCTTTTCATTTGGTTTGTGCAATTACCATTATGAATATATTCAGGGGTTCCTTAAGTATAAAAGTTCCTATTTTATAAGTTTGACATTTAAAGTTCACAGCTGCATTTACAAGTTATTTGCGTTGTCGAACGGCAAAACTTGATAATCTACCTCTCTCGAGTCGGTTGGGCAGGAGGAGGTTAACCGTTGGATTTTTTATAACTAAGTATCAATAAAAACAAAAGCTACAATACATAAATGTGAAATCTTAAAAAGTACTACTGTTCTTGGATACATCATAAATCATTATTGTTGTATATTTCAGCTGCTAAAAAAGCAATAAAACTTATTAGTCCAATAAATGCCTCCTCATTTATTGCTCAAAAGCTTAACAACACTATGCAACATCAAAAAAATCACCGATATTCCGAGTGGTGATTCGTATTAGATATACTTAATAACAACAACAGAAAAAGAAATCATATTTAGATATCACGTCCCTAAACCTAAATAACGGTAATCTTACTTTATTATTATATCATTGGTGTGTACAAAAGTCATCAAAACATTAAGATTGTTCATAAATCTACAAAATTCCTCGTGTTTGTGTTAATTCTCCTAGTAAATTTTGTTACGTTTGTGGTCAATTTACTCATTTGTTTGAAAAATGTTATGAAGCTTATTTTAAAATTGCCATTAGAAATCAAATGTTACAAATATTTGACGGGTTGGTACAAGGGTAATATTAAACAGATGCCTTTTTGGTGTACCAATGCAGTGGCGTGAACCCAAAAATCACGTAGACGACTGTTACTGTAAAAGGTTTTTCAAAAAAATCAAAACACTCGGTGAACTATGCTACTGCGTCATCAGTGTCAATGCCGCTATCACATTCTCCAGACATTCCAGTACCGGTAAGATTTTGTATTTCGGCGCTTTTAATAGCGAAGAGGTGTTTATAGATGAAAAAAATACAGAACCACATTTGAATGGTCAATCAAAACAAAATGACCGCGTTAGAGATTTAGATTTGACAAAAAAAAAATTGAAATATTAAGTTCGAGATTAAAACAATGGAATCTATTGCAAACTGGAGTTAAAATTACAGCTATTGTCATATAATTTTAGGTAAAATCATTGCTAAACTTGGCGTGATAGAAAAATTTTATTTCAATATTTCAAATAGTTTTAAGATGGGGAATCATAATTACATACTGTGAACCCATGATTCAATTATAAAAGGTTAGTAAAATAATGACATTCAAATTTTGACACTTCCTTATAAAGGGCGGTTTTACGTAGTATGGAAAACAGGTTAGAATTTGATTTCCTTTTTTAAAAAGTAAATCATAAGTAGTAAAATGTTATTGATTTTTTTAACTAAACTATGAACTAAACGAAAAATAATTTCGATTGATCGTAAAATATTATCTTAAAATATTTAAGTCATATATTCGCTTTATTTCTTTTATTTACATACATATGTATATTCCATTGACATCAGGATTATTCTTAATATTATGATGAACCTCTGGACGGCGAAAACCATAATAATTGGAAATTTAAGAAAGAGAATCTTTATATATTACAAGAAAAATAAATCCAACTTCATAACTCGCAAATTTAGTTCTTACAAATTCATGGATAATTACTATGTCACATTATTTAAAATTTATTTCAACCTATTCCTCCTAGAAATTACAAAACTTTCCACTCTGTCACATCGAATTTATATGCGTGAAATACATGAAATATTTACTAGACGGGGTCAATTTTGTAATCAGAAAAAGTGCTGTCATTAAAAGCCGGATTTGAACTTACCGTTTACGCGGACAAAAGAAACAAATACTGTTACCTTTTAGGTTTTGGTATTAAAAAGTTTTCAGGTTACTTCTATTTTTATTTTTAAGAAGCAACACGGTTTGGCTGCTAAGGAAGCCGTTTAACAGAAAGTGAGGGGAGCTAGTTGCTTAGCTACCAAACCTTTAATAATTGAATCAAATTTTTGACTTTGTTGAATTACACTATTCACGTATTCACACAATGTCGATCAATAGACTAACCTTCTGTGCGATAATCTCAATCGAGAAATAAAAATTCGTACATACATATGCTTCATTATCAAAATGTAAAAGTCGCGATTGTTGATAAATAATTAAAGGCTTTAACAGAGAGAAGTCTTTTTAATTCAATTGCTGTCGATAGCCCACTAATTATAATTTAAACCAAGTGCAGATAATTGTAACAATTAAATAAATAAATAGCTCCATTCGAAAATAATACCGGTTTTTATTGGCATTTTAATTTTTCTTGTTCTACCCCAATTATCAAATGTAGATGAAGTTGCTGGCATATTTTCTAAAGAGTACAGTGCATTCCTGAGCACGGGTGTTGAATCGCCTGGCTTAAGAGAAATTTCTAATCAATTGGCATTCAACCACACAGAGAAGGATATTTTCGAAAAAGATGTCGGCAATTTGCGCGCAGCCGATCAATTTGTTGCATGCACAACTTGTCGCGCCACATTGAGTGTGTTGGGTGATATTTTTCGTGACCCGGCCGGTGAGCTAAGTGGCGTCTTGGCAAAAGAAAAAACGAAGAGCGTTATGCTGGATGTTTGCGATCGCCTCAAACTACAAACCCAGGCCGTTTGCTCTGGTTGGTTTGAGTTATATTGGCCTGTCTTAGAATATGTTCTCCATAACACGGTCGCTGATACGCGTAGCTTGTGCGGCATATTGCCGATAAGTTTTTGTAAAGTGAAGCAGGGAGAGTACAATTTCCAATTAAAAATCGATGGTAGCCGGCCTGCGGTTGATAGACCAAAAAGCGGCATTCCGGCTAAGAGCACTGACGACTTTCGAATTGTACATTTAACTGACATTCACTATGATCCGGAGTATGAGCCGGGCGCACTGGCTGATTGTCCAGAGCCGTTGTGCTGCCAACGAAACTCGACATCTGTGTCGGTGGAGCCATCGAAACAAGCGGGCTATTGGGGTGATTATCGTAATTGCGATTCGCCGCTGCATTTGATTGAGAACGCTTTCGACCATATCAGAGAGACCCATTTGAACGTCAGTTACATTTATCAGACTGGGGACATTGTGCCACATATATCTTGGGCAACAACGAAGAATGGCAATAAGGATATGCTGACGAAAATCAATCAACTAATTGCGGAAAAATTTGCTGGTATAGCCGTTTATCCGAATGTTGGCAATTACGAATCTCATCCTTCAAATGTGTAAGAAATGTAATGAATAATGAAGTTGTAGTTTTTACGATTGTTGTTGCTTCCTACAGATTCGGTGCCGTTACAGCACCGACCGAATTAAATATCCAATGGCTATATGATCATCTATGGTCGATTTGGTCCAGGTGGCTGCCAGTTGATGCCAAAGACACCGTTCTCAAAGGTGGCTACTACACCGCTTCACCAAGATCGGGTTTTCGCATTATTTCCTTGAATAGCAACGATTGTTATCTGTTCAACTGGTGGATCTATTACAATGGCAACATTGTCATCGAACAACTACAATGGCTACACAACACTTTGCTTGCGGCGGAGAAGGCGGGCGAATACGTGCACATACTGGCTCACATTCCGTCAGGTGACCCTGAATGTTGGACTGTGTGGGCGCGGGAGTACAATCGCCTTATTGAGCGTTTCAATCACATCATCGGCGGCATCTTCAATGGCCATACGCATGCGGATGAATTGAATGTGCATTACGGACCCAGCGGCTATGCGGTAGGTGTATCATGGAATGGGGGCAGTTTGACCGCCTACTCAAAAAAGAATCCAAATTACATCGTATACGAAGTCGAGCCCAAAAGTTTGGTACGTATTGCGTTTGTGCGCACTTAATGTAAATTGAATTAAAATACAACTTTCTATCAAACTTCTTTACAGCAAGTCGTTGACTATGAAACGTGGATTTTCGATTTGGAAAAGGCAAATACACAAGGAGTTGGCGCCAAGCCCGAATGGTTTAAGGAATATAGCATTTCTGAATTCAGCAATGATCTTAGCCCAGCAGGTTTAGATTCACTATTGGACAGTTTTGCGGAAACTCCCGAATTATTGCGAAAGGTAGAAACACTTAGTGCAAAGTTGGGGTCATGATGTCTAAAATTTATGTATGTACAATATTTTTAGTATTGGCAGTACAAGTTCACCTCGGCGAAACCTCAGCTCGAAAAAGGGTGTGATAAAAAATGCTTGTCCCGAACTCTCTGTCGGATGGCTGTCACCGTTTTTGATCAAAAGAAGCGCTGCACCGAGTTACAAGAAAAATTGGAAGCTAACGTGAGTATTCGATAGGAAAACTTATTCAACTCTAAAAGCTTGCCGTAAACCACCGCTGCAATTAAGTGCAATTTAAGTGATAACCTGATTTAAAATGATTACTGAGAGGATAGGTATTTTATGTAAAGGACACTTTCACCACTTTCTCGTTTCAATTGCACTTAATACCACTTGTGAACAGATGCCAGCATGTTGGCATTTCTTGAATTTACTACTAATTTTAACCCGTTCCTTATGAGGGAACTTCCTTTCTCGGTTGCCCAATCAGTTGGATTTGAAAGCTGATATTTTTTTAGGGAATAAACAAAGTAACTCTGGCGAATTTTTTCAGTTCAACAAGAATCAATTAAATTGAATTAGCCTTTAATTCATGCTCTAACTCATTTCGGTTAACACGGCCTTATTAGATGAACTTCTTCCCAAACAATTAATGATTTTACGATTAATGCTTTCTCTACTGTTTTACTAAATTTTTTTTAGCTGCCAACTGTTTCCACCGGAATACCGACCACAGATACTCCCAACACGATTATACCGACCTTCGCAGGGCCCACTACCACTGAAGCTCCCTCTGGAGACAATGCTGCTCCGATTTCCACAATGCAACTTACAACGATGGCATCTATTTTCCTTCTTGCGAAACTGCTATCCTAACCTTTTTTTTTATAAAAAAGGACTTTGAAATAAATTAGATACTTAAAACAGCAGAGGTAACAAGCATTTGGAATATAATTGACAGGAGACCTGCAAATTCTTTCATTTAAACAACCGCAAAGTTTTAAATAGCAAATTTCCATTTTTAATTAGTTTTTAATAAAACCTATCAGATGATTTTTACTAGATTTACGATCAATAACTTTTCTTGACAATTTGTCCTTTCTCCCATTTTAATTATCTATTTTTTACGCTGAAAGTATACAAAAATCATACGAGCCTCAGACAAAAAATTAGGTTTAATATAACTAAAATTGAATAGAAAACAAAATAGTTTTCTATTTTTTTTTTAAATTCTGGTTACAATAGCAGTATGTACATTTTATTAAATTGTGCACAATGTTTGTATCTTAGAATTTAACGAATTGGTTAATAGAAAGAACTTATGTAATTAGAAAAAAAATTATTAAATTAAATAATGAAAAAAAGTAGTCAAAACTTGCCAATAATATATGGTGGGTTATAATTCTGACATATAGTGTATAAATACAAGCGTGTGTACGAGTATCTTCATGCTGCAACCTTTCAAGTGTATGTACAATAAGTACGATTTATTAATTTTATTATCCTATTAATGGATGAACGCAAGTAATTGTTGCAAACCTATACTTCTCGGACTTAATCTAGTAATTTTGTCTAAAAGTGAATATTCGTTTTCTGGAAAAAATGTTAATTTCTGACAACTGCAACACGTCAATTGCAACGTTTAATTTTGCCAGTAAATTTATGCTCACAAGCACTAATAAATAACTAAAACTAGTTACAATATTAAATAATCCCTCATCAGGATCCCTTTATTTCAATTTGCAATTTTGTTTTTAAAAATTGGTTTGTTAAACAAAATATAGTTGATAGGTTGACAGTTTTTCCTGAATTTACTAGTAAAAATGCTTTGAACTAAGAATTGAAATTTCTAACAGGATCGCTATCTACCTACATAAATCTGAGAAATTCTGATCAAAATGGTAAGTAAGAGATCACAACAAAAAAATTGCCTTTGTACAAGAAAAACAATTGAACCGAAATGGATTTGCGCTCCGCATCAATTCAACAAATATTGAACAAAATAAAAACATTTGTTATTTCTATTTAATTAATGGTTCCATTTAGGATTTACTACGCATAATTTTCACTACATATTTATGTAATACACGTTTGCTTATTTATATAGCACATACACACATATTTTGAAACATTTAAATGATTGCTGTTGACCAGAGTCTTACATACCGCCCCGCAGAATGGCTACGCGTATCGCGGATCTGCATTTAGAGATCTAGACTTACAAATGATATTTGTAAGTCTTTACAATATTTGTTAGAAAAAAAAATGAGAATTGCTTATAAATATCTTTTTTTTCTATTTGTAAAATACTGAAATGTTCGATTTTAATTCGATGCTTAAATTAATCATAGTCGTAATTTATTGGCAATATAATACAAATGTTACAGTTGGCTATAACATAGCAGGGTTATAATCTTTAAAGCAAAAAGCAATACGTGCTAAAGTCAAATAATAGGCTTTGTTAAAGGGCCAGAGACTGAGAAACTTATTTTCTCTACGTAGCACTTAAACTATTATCAGAACATAAAAAAAAATCAAAAAGTGTATTTTCACTGTGGAAAGATGATTAATAAAACGTAAACCTACATGCATTTACTTCAGTACATATGTATGCTCATATCGAGCATTTATTATTTTTATTATTTTTTTCGTGTCGCCTTTAATCTACTTAGTTGGGTTGGTAAAATTTACAGCGTACATACAAGTGTAGCAATGTCCATATCATTTTCATCGGCCTTGCGTATTATGACAGTAGCTTGATTTTGATATCGTCCGGTCGAGATCAGACGTACCGTAGTCACGCCACAGAAGATAGCCTGCTCTGGTCCTGAAATAGAAAATGTTTCAATAATTAACTACTACTTCATTATTTACATTTGGTAGTTTGTGTGTAGCTTAGATTGCATTTTTACCCTGCTGATCGGAGTAGCCGCAAACGTCTGATGCCTTTTCCATTGCCAGTCCATCCAGTCCAGACGAGCCTCCGATTTCCATGCGATCGGCATTCCTGCCGCACTAAAAGAATAAGTTCCATTATTTCAGCTCTTTCATGCACCCTCAGCCTTCATTTGCTTACATCATAATTAACTTTTTCGCCTCGCACGCTCTTGCTGCCGATTTTCAGATTAGCCACAGCCACCGTTGCTGGGAAGAGAGCTGAGATTGTACAATTGCGTTGATAACCGAAATTAGCCATATTGAAGACAGCAGTTGTGTCCTGCACCAGCACATTGCAAGCTGCCTCCGTTAAAAGGAAAACCAAGTAAAAACAATTATCGCCATTAGAAAATTATGAAGCAAAACCAAGTTGTAAGTCATACGGTAAAAACTTACGTTGCGTAATTTTGTGGAAACGCACGTGAGCGATGAATGAGCCACGGAATGGGATGCGATATTGCAGTAGTGCCGCATTTTGACTTGAACGGAAGAATTTCTTATTCGCAACACGTGGCCTGCAAGCAAATAAAATATATGTACAACATTTGAGCGATGCAATTGCGCACACTTTTGGCAAGTCCAACTAAGGACTGCCCCTAAATGTATGTACGTTCACGTACCATAGTTTATAATTGTTGCAAAACTCGACGACACGCTCCTCCAGCGCGCGATGATGATCCTTAATGCCCGGAAAATATTCGCCATTCAACTCCCAGCCGTCAACAAACTACAAAAGTGCAAAGTAGAAAAAAAAAACAGAGAAGCGAAGAAAAACAAAGGAAAAGTTGCAAATTGCATTAAGCGTTGGCGAAAATTCAATTCAGTGTGGGCTACATCCACTTCATTCAATGCAACTTGGCGGACATTGTTTTGCTGTTTTCAACTTTCCATTTAGTTTTGTTTTGGATTAACTTCCTTACTTACAGCCATTAGAGCACCGGTCGCGCAATTGACATCGTACTGTTTCATTGTTATTTCGACAATAGTGTCGGGTTCACCAATCACGTAGAGACCACACACCTCTGACGTGGACGATTCCAAAGCGGCTTCTGCGAGCGGCGTCTCCTTCATATTGGACAGCAGTTGTGGTACTTTTTTGAAAACATAGTCGCCGGGTTCCGATACAACATGCATACAGTCTGCATACAAATGAGACAAAAACTTGAGAAATATTTTAAAAGACTTGAGATTGATATTAAAAGTGATTAAAAAGATGGAGTTCACCTAAAGCATATGCACTTCCGTTCAAACACCAACACCCTACATATTGAAATGAGAAGCCAAATTCAATAACAATATTAATAATTTGGCGCTTACACTATATATGTATGTATGTAGCTCAGTGTTTGGCCGAGCTTCTCCTACCATTTGTGGTGTGCGTCTTAATATTATACCACAAATGGAGGGAACTACAATTTTATTTTATGAAGCATGAAAATACCCTCGAAGGTTTGCCATTGCCTGCTGAGGGGTGACCGCTATTAGTAAAAAACTTTGCTATGTTTTAGATTTTACTTGCCCTGGCTGAGGTTCGAACCTCGAACTCAGCGACATATCGAGTTATAGAAACAAATTCAAATCCAAAAAAAAAAAACATGTAAGAAAAGCTAAATTCGGGCGAAACCGATTTTTATATACCCTCGCGATATATTTTTATATGGTCGGCGCCTATGATTTCATAAAATTCCCGTTTCTTTGTTTCAAATCGCTGCTAGTATTAAACTTTACTCAATTTCTTCCAATAAATACTGAAAAACGAAGTTTTTTGCATTTTTCAAAATTTCCGTTATATGGAAGTTGGGCGTGGTTATGGCCCGATATCAAAACTGATTGACGGTGATGCTAGTGATATCAAGGACAATATCTTTCCCAAATTTTGTGACGATACCTTACATCGTTATTGAGATACCTACAGACGTTTTTTTATAAGTGGGCGTGGTAACGCATTGCATTTTCAAAATTCCCTTTACATGGGAGGTGGGCGAGGTTATGGTCCGATTTCAAAAATTCAAGCAAAAAAGAGCAATCTATGTACCAAACTGAGATATCTCAATTTTTACTCAAGTTATTGTAACCACGGACGGACGGACGCACGGACGGACAGTCAGGGCTAAATCAGTTCCTCTTTTCATTCTGCTCATTTTAGTATATACATACATATATGTCTATATCTATCTCGATTATCTTTTGCTGTTACAAACAATCGTTATGCGAACAAAGTTATAATACCCTTGTGTGCAAGTACGCTCGGGTATAAAAATACTTTTCGGTATAATATAAAAAAAAAATTTAAAATTTTTTGGATATACTTATTTGATTTCCTTTTCCTATTGCGGAGGAATAAACCTGAAGTTTGAAAGGTTTCGTGTAAATAAAATACTTTTCAACACCCTAGGCACCCATGCATTCGGTGGGACGTACTCGTCATACATATTTTCCTTCAAATAAAAAATTCAATATAAATACGTTGAAATATTTAGTATATTTAATTAAAATAGCGCATTTTCCATAAATAATTCAAACAGTTTACTTTATTTACTTGTCAAAAATATTGCAAATTAGTGATTGTATCTTTAAATTATATATGCACTCTCTTTTTTTAGGGCAAAGTGCAAAGAAGAAAATTGGTTATTCTGTTCCTAAATGTCTAGTTGAAAACAATAAAATCCAAAATGAAAAAAGGATTACTAAGTAGGCATTTTTAATTGTAATACATTTTTTTAGTATTAAGACAAATTTGCGGTTAGCAGTTTAATAGCTGATAAAATTCCAAATCAATAAAGTAGGTTTTGAGTGGCTAAGAGTTCGTGTTGATTTTAAACATTCAGTTGGAAATTGAAGGCTTAAGAGTTAATTTCAATTTGGAACCTCTGTGCCTACACAGAAATCTATCCACACCAGAGCTACATATGTACATACATATGTATGTATGTATGTATATGCTCATATGCACACACTTCAATAGCAACTACAGCATAGTGAAAGTTCAATAAGACGCACAAGTGAAGAACTAGGGAATTCACGAGACCTACTTATTCTACAGCTTTAATGAGTTCGATTTCGGGAATGAAATATCTAAATAAATAAACTATGTTTTTGTTGTAGGCTGTACTTTTGGGTAGCAGTAGTAATACATTCAAATCCATTTTCGTATTTTTTATATACTCGTATGTATTTATGTTTGTAATTTGTCTGCGTTTCTCTGTGCTGATGACTTACATTGATGTACATACATACATACATATGTATGTATCTTGAATATCCACTTGGTTGCCGATGTTCTGCTAATAATTTTATTGTTAATTTGGCGCCAATACTAACAATTCAAAATAAGGTAAATTTGTCATATGTTAACTTATTACGTGTGAGTGTGTTTCATTCGATTATGGCCAATAAAAAAATAACCTCAGGCATTTAGCATTGGAAATTATAATATTTGTTTGTTCTGTCTTGCGTCTAGTAATATAATATAGTTATTAAACTAATCGATATTGACTAACAAATATATCGGCTGATCGATGTATCGACCATAAAATATTGATATTGAATTTTTATTTATTTTAACGAATTTTTTAATTAAAATGATAATTGCAAGGTATGCACATTCAGTATATGCATGTATGTACCTACTTATGTAGGTACACCTTGTATCTTAGCCGATTTTGAAATTTGAAAATATTTTTATAAGGGTTTATTTTATTAGTCAAATTTAAGAATTTTCCTTAAAATTAAAATTAAAATTTTTTTTGATAGTCACATAATGGTAAAGAAAAGTTTAAAGACGTCTCGCTCAAGGAAACGTCCGATTGTAAAATTCGTCGTAAAATTTATGGCAGTCATAAGGTGTTTTAAAATATTATGTAACTAAACAGTATATCCATGTTTATTTGTGGTAATATTTGGACTGTTGTTTATTTCTTAAATTGAGGCTCCCAGCGTTGTGCATAGTAAGCATTTGTTTTTAACAATAAAACAAAAAAAACGTGGTATAGGAAAACAAAAATTAAGCAAAAATCATCGATGTCGACCAAAAATCATCGATACACCGCTAGCATCTCTACTTGCGCCCATATCTGCTCACGCATCGTCTCATCCAAATAATGGTTCACCACCCGTTGATTTGTGGAGCGATTTTGTTGCCATTCAGCGTTCGCTGACTGGCACTGCAATTAACCGAGGTGTTAGGGAATGTAGAGTAATTGCTAATAATTGATACACATTTGTATACATACACACATAAACACTTATAAAGCGGTGTAATATATCACTAAATGATTTCAGATTAGGTTTGTAACCGTGTTGCATAAATTGTTATGAATCACTTAGCGATAATGATTTGTAAATATTTCATGGGGGAAACTATAATTAAATAATGGCAATGGCAATTTATTATTGAAATTGCGGAGGGGGGCGGGCAATCGCATTCCCGCATCACATACATACATACATATGTGCACACGAGTATATGTATATATTTTGAAAAATTAGTAATGCAAGTAATGGTAAATTAATTTAATAGTTAACCAGAACTAAGATAACTAGAAACCATAAAGCATAAAGCGAAGTCACATTATAAGATTTAAAACCCGACAAGGATAATTCGATGCTGCATTACTTCGATGCCTGAGGTATCCAACAAGTAACGAGTAGAAAACATGTAAGAAAGAAACATCTATCCAGGGATAAAAAAGAAAGCGCACCTAGCACCCATAAAATACGAGTAGTATACACATATTGTGATTTCTTAATGATTTCTTTCTAATACTTTTGCACTCGTATAAATATCTCGTATTTATCTTCATATTTGCGATGCACTCGAATGGAATTTGTGAGAGCTTGTAATGTTGCAATATCCGTAGATAATAACAATTTCAATCAAATACATAAGTACAGCTTCCGGTGCGTGCAGCATGTCTGGATTTACACACACCTACACGTACATATTTACATACGTGTATGTACATACATACATATGTGCGTCTTCAAGTATGCACACATGTTTGGGTGCATAAGTCCACAAAGTACAAAAACTTTTGTACTTTAATCCTTCACAAAGTTGCATACTTTGTACCATACATGCACGAGCGCTTGGGTGAATTGAAACATTTTGATGAATTGCCAGCTAGTGTTTAGTAATACAGTTGTGAATAGCTGATCATACTTACAAGAAGCAAAACAACTTTTAATTGCTTGTTATTCCGACTAAACCGACCATTTAATGCTGAAAAGTTACTTTGATTGTGCGACAAATAGTACGCTTACCTGAAATAACATTAATGCCAGCTGGTGCGCTGTTAGGGTAGAGGTCGAATGATCTTTTCGTCATGGGCCAAGCCTGCAAAGAAGTAAAAAAAAAAAATTGATAAAATTAAAAAAACCTTAAAATTGTTCAAATGGGAATAAAGGAAAAATTAAAGAATACTTTGGTGATGCTTCATTTCATAACTTACAACATTTGCTATTTGATAAGCCTGTAGATAATAGTGACTAGTGTGCAAACTCTCATTTCGTTATTAATCTTCATAGAATGGCACTAAGACGAAATTCGCAGCTGTGAACTTTGCTTTTAGCTAAATTTTTAAACAGCGTTTGCAGTTAAAAATGTGAGACTGGGCCTTTTTAGATTAAGTTAATGATATGCATTTATATTAGTACGCATACATATCCATATGTATGTACATAGATTCGTGCAAAATGAATCTGTACCTTGTCGATGTAGGGTTGGCACTAAATCGTGCCGCTGTCCAAGTACCGAAAGCAAAAGAAATTTTTGTTGGACGAATATGTGTACGCAAATGTCAGTTAGGCAAAATGCAGAAAATTCGAAGATCGACGGTACAAAATGTATTGATAAGTATCAAGAAAAATGCCAGCGTTGAGAAAAAGGCTGGATTTGGCGGTAAATCAGGCAATAGAAATAAAAAAAAGAAGAAAGATGTAGTAAGGAATCTTACTGATCGTGTTGTTGCAGATACATAGAGTAAAAACATCAGCCAGAGCAAGTCTAAAGACATTTAGAATTGCCCAGAGCTATGACCCATCGAGCGTTATTGGGCCCATATGAATTCAAAATTAAAGATAATAAAATGTACGCCTTCAAACTTAACGCAATTCCGCAGAATGTGGCGAAAACAGGCTCAATCGATCAACGAAAGGTATGTTCACGTATTAATGGTGCGTGTCAATTCTAAAGTGCGGGTATTTTGGCGTGAAAATAAAGTCTTATAATTTTTTAAAAATTAAATAAGAGAAGTTTTCGTAAAAGTTTCGACTGAATTATTTACATTTACATAAATAACTTTTTTTTTGTTATTTAATACCTGCCAAATTTTCACATCTGTATGTATGTAGAGTCATCTAAACGTACGAGTATATACGGAGTACATACACTGGTTCAAGTAAATACATACATATGTGCGTATTTGTGTGCAAGTGCCGTTTAATGACCGCGAGTTATTTACTTTAACATGGCTGCCAAAGCAAGTTTGTCGTTGTCGAATCCGGAAGTCGATAAAAAAACCATAAAATAAACCCAAAACATTTCACCTTTCCCCCACCATTGTCTAGAGTTGGTGTGGTTTGTGCGAGTTGAGAATATTAAGTTTTAGCGCTCGCATTGTTATTGTCGAAAAATCCATGTATTGTGTACCAACTTTTTTTCGAGTTATTGACATACATGTACATATGTACATACTCGTACGTACATTTCGATTTGTATTTTTTTTTTGGTACAACTGTGTTCTCTCAGAATAGTAACTCACAGAATAAAGTACGCTCTAAAATTTTGCAAACTTTGCAATGTTTTTCCTTAGCGACTACTGTATAAGTCAATATTTCACACTTTAAACAAAATTAGGTATTTTGAAATAAATTTGAATGAAAGCTTTATATTCTAAAAACTAGATTTTTTATCAACAAATATTGCTTTACTTTAAATTTTTCTGAGTTTGCTGAGATTCGCGCAAATTTTGAATATTTTAAATTATAATTTTAATTATTTTTGGTTTAATACAAAAATCAAATTAAAAATGTGTTGACGCTTTTTTTTAATATCTAGTTTTATATGATGAATTATTATTATAATTAGTTGTATGCGTATTACGGCTGTCCATATGTACATATACATACATATGTATTAGGAATTATGCACCTATGACCATATATATATTTATATGTAAGTTTATACATATGAACGCCATGATGTACACTCGTGACTCATGAAGAGTCTCAAAGCTTCACAAGTGTTTAGGAATTTTTCTCAGGGTTTTAAGTGGATTCTGCGACTTAGAGAGTTACACCAAGGCGTATAATAGTTATATCGAGTCGAACTTATTACAACAAATGGCACGTTCCTTAAACAAATTCATTAATTCACAACAAATATGTTTAGCAAAATCATACTCGCCAAATTTCCAGCTGAATCTTAATCAGAAGCATTACTTACGTATGTACATACATATGTGTGTATATGTACATATAAACAGTTGTGTTCAGTAAAATAGTACGGTTCATTTTGTTTAAGTTTTAGCAATTTATTTTCCTCTGATTTACCTACAACTTTTCAATTAAAACAATGTTCAATCTCTGACAAACACAATATATTTATGAATGTTTAAGCTGAAAATTTACATTTACTTACATACAAATTTATATAAAAATTAACAAATTTTCATTAAAATTTCTAACTTTCTCCTCAGAAGCTTTGGAAGATTTACAGGTATTCAATAAGACTTTTTTGTCGTCGAATGTGTTGATGTTTTTTTTCTATTCTTCAAAACGAAGCGATTGCGGCAAAAGAAATTCTCAAAAAGCAGCGGTGAATTTTAATAACTTGAAACTTTACCATTATTGTATTAAAATTAAGTGGACTCTTTGGAAAAAGTTTGACACAGTTGAAAATAAAAAAAATTTAAAAGAAGTAAAATTAGGCTATTTGCTAGATGGAATATTAAAAAAGAAGACTTGATGAATGCACAACAAAAGGTTGTCATGAAAAAAACCT
Source organism: Philophylla caesio (assembly GCA_963971545.1). Classification (NCBI taxonomy): domain Eukaryota; kingdom Metazoa; phylum Arthropoda; class Insecta; order Diptera; family Tephritidae; genus Philophylla; species Philophylla caesio. The sequence goes on along the minus strand of OZ020604.1, from coordinate 220,614,491 downwards.
TGAAAAAAATTTTGTCAAAAAAAAATTCCAATTTATTTAAAAAAAAAACAATTATAAAATTTGATCGAAAAAACTAAATATAACAGCTCTTTGTATTAAAAAAAATAGAACGAAATATCAGTATATTCAATTTACTTCACTCTTTTTCAGGTTAACTTCAATAACTCGGTAAAAAACACATGAAAGTAAACCATTATTTTTCATTGGCAGGAAATTTCACTTCGGAAAACCCTTACATGGTTTATTTTTCTGTGAAACAAATAATTTTTTTCACACGGAGAACGTGAATTTTACAAATGGCGCCACGAATACATGACGAATGCATGACGAATGCTAACAAGCGCCGTCGGTCACCCTGCACCTACCTTGCCGACCGACGGCTATTTAATCATTTCATGCCTTTTGCCCAAACAGCCAGTTCACGACATTACCCCCTTCTACTCTACATAAAAATGTTTAAAAAGTATTTAATATTATTCTGTTTTGGCAAGTAACAGTTATCCACGGCTTAACACCTTACAAAGTTACGTTATAGTAACTTAACTTAATTTTAAGACTTCTTATTAGCTCGAATATGAGAAAAAAGTAACCAAGAAACAGAGAGTGAATGGAAGTGAAAAAGAAAAAAGGAAACTTTAGTTAATCCACACACAAAAGATAGTACCGACCAGCACTGCTTGAAGCAATTAAAAGTCGATGCTGTTAAAAGGGAGCAAGAAAACAATTAAAGTAAGAAAGCTTTCGTTTTAATTAACGTCCAAACAGATTTTTTTAAGACGGATTTTTCTTGGTTAGGGTTTAAAAGAGATATTACGTTGATAAATCATTCAGACTTTCAACTGAAGTGCTGAACTATGTTTTCAAACAATGCGGTTACTCAATTTCGTAAGCTCAGACATATGCTTTAACTTCCATTGCAATGAACATAAATTTTGATGCATGGCCTGCTGATTATGGCACAAGTTCACAATTTTCTCCGCGCTGGATATGATAAATCACGCTAAAGTCACGAACTTTTTGCCAAATTATAAACAAGATAATCAAAAGGTGAATTTCCGTCCCTTTTGGATAATGGTTAAGAAATGGAAATTTGGCTCATTATCATTGCAAATAAAAATATTAAAGTGAAAAAGGTCATACAACGAGTTGAACCGCCGTCGGATTAAAAAACAACGACGGAAATATAATCCGGAATGCAAGTTATGTACGAAATTTGGCAGTCTTTAAAGCCAGCCAGCTTTCAGCTCATAAGACGGCAAAGAATAAAATTTGAAGGTGGGCGCCGGTAGGTGTTGGCACATATTTATTTGTATGAATCAGTTTTCATATATATAAACGTTTATCCACTACCAGCGGATATTGATAAACACAAATACTCGTATATATAAATATATGTTTATTGAATTATGTTTGTCAACATAAGCTTTTCAGCCGACGGCAATCGCATTGCAATCGTAATTCAATTAAAGCTCAAAACATCTAATATAATCAAAAGAGTTTGTCCATAATTGTGTGTATTCACTCAATCGGACATCGAACGCTAGTTGACATCGGTATCAGCAGGGCCGGATCCAGAGTTGGGGGAGGGGTTTAAGGGGTTCAAACGCCACCTCCAAAATTTCCAGGATTTCTAATACATAGTTTTTTTGGCATTCGGCAGCAGCACTTGCCTTAAAAATGTGGAGTGCGCGAAGTGAGAATTTCAAATTAATTTTCATATGATGAAGTGATGACGTAAACTCTACACTGAGATGCTGTAGAACCTAAATTTTTTTTTAACTTATATGTATGTATGTATGTAGAACTTATAGTTACAAAACAGAAACAATTTCACGTTTAGACCAGAAGGGTTCTTATGGTTTTTTTAACTTGATTTTTTTCTCCAACAATAATTTAAAAATGTTTACCCTATCGTCGCGGTTAGAGAATAGCGCCATTCAGCTTTAACTACTGCTTGCAGCTTGGTTGTTTATTTTCACACGTTCATGTTTCGTAGAAGTCGCGGAACTGTGGACCAAATGAAGATATCAAAAAACCTGTACTAAATTCGGGTTTGTTACGGAATCCTGCTTCTAAGTAAACGTTCAACCGATTTTCCCATATTAAATTTTCACTGGTTAAGGTGGGCTTCAAGTTGGATACTTTTTTGCTTAGGGGACGCTAAAAATGTTTAAGTCGTTATAAAAAAGGCTTTGAATGGATACTCTTTTATAATCTGAATTTTCCGTCAAAAATTATGATAGGTCCATTCATAACTAGACTAATAGACGCTAAATACTCGTCAAATAAAAGTAGGACTTGCCAGTATAATAAACATAAGTACATTAAAAAAAAAAACCTCGAAATGTTTTTTTGGATCCGCCCCTGGATATGAGTATATCAATGAAATGAAAGACGCACTCATGCCCTCAACTTTTCGTTCATTCAATTGAATGAATGTTTACATCGGCCATTCATCTCAAACTGGACTGCTTTCTCATGGCACATACAGTGGTTTCATTGGGTAGCTTTCGTTATTTTTTTGCTGTCAATCCTCACTGCTATCTTCCAATCAGTTGGTTAGCCTTTCCCTGCTGACTTTTGCGATTTGGCTGTCGCGAGTGACAACAATGCTGATTCGTGCTTGACAATGGCTGAAGATAGACCGGCTGAAACTGTTGTTAAATGTGTGTGGTGTTGGATAGTAGCTGTGGATTAAGCATCCAAAAGCTTACCTCGCGATTTCAATGACAGTTTAAACGCCTGCAATAACTACAGAAAATAAAAAGGATAGGAAAAATAGATTTTAGAGCAAGAAGGAAATATGTACATTCACACTCCAAAGGTTAAGTGATTCTTTAAGACAAAATGCTTACATATCTACATACTTCAAGCTACATATCAGAAAATCCTTGCATTCGTTTCATTTATGTAGTGTTTTGTTCTGAAGAATTTTGATGAAAAGAAGGAGTGTGTTCTTTGTACTTTAAGTTTTTTATTACCATTTTTTAACGAATCGTATCAAGACAAGGCGGTTATTCCCGACAATCAACTAATGCGGCTGGGTATATATAGATATAGGGAGAAAAATTCGGTAATCTTTTTTGTTAGTTTATTTAAAAAAAAATCAAATATATAAGACGATACTCCGTGAACGCATTGTTGTAAGATACTATTATTGAAAATATAACAGAAGATTTGTATAAACAAAGTTGTGTACCAATGTACATATGAAGCAGTTAAAAGTATTATATAATTACATACAAGTATAATAAAAATTATGATATGCTTACATGCAGACTTAAGTCAAGTTTTCGTAGTATAAGTCCAGTTTCATCAGATGATAATGCAGCCTGCAGTGTTCGGTAAGAATTCCCGTGCCTATTCTCACATTCAATGTTTTTTCATTGTTACCTCAAAATAGTCCCCTTCGCAATGGCTTTGAATGTGAATGTGAAGAGTTGTAAGATCTAAGAGAACATTCAGTGAAAGCTTCGTACAAGTTTCCAGACCTAACGAAAGCCAGTCTTTGCAGCTTGCTGAGCGCTTGAAAGACTCCCTGCGGATGCGTTCTATCTGTATTATTGAAAGCCCCGTTGGTAATACGAGTATCAGTATTTTTGGGAGCAACATTAACCCTTTCCTGCCGGGGATATATGGCCATAAATATTTTTACAGCTTTGTCTGTATGACGTTATCAGAGAAGTTTTTAGTCTTGTATGATCCTTCGAAATTTTACTTCTTTAGTTAGAGATGGCTTCCAGGAATTTTTTTATCACTCAAATAAATGGAGAAGTGCACGTTTCCTTAGGGTCTATGTTAACCTCATCCGTCATAAATTTAAATAACAATAATTATATTTCTCAGGTAAATTTGAGGTTAATTATTAGAACAATGAAGTTAAATGTACATATTTACAAAGCTATCAACGGCTGAACAAATTTACATACATATGTACATATATGTACACTACTTTCCTTTTACCTCGATATGCCGCTGAGTTCGAGGTTCGAACCTCAGCCAGGGCAAGTTAAATCTAAAATATAGCAAAGTTTTTTACTAATAGCGGTCACCCCTCAGCAGGCAATGGCAAACCTTCGAGGGTATTTTTGCCATGAAAAACTTCTCAATAATAAAATACATCTGCCGTTTGGAGTCGGCACAAAACTGTAGATCCCGCCATTTGTGATAGAATATAAAGAAGTACACCACAAATGGTAGGAGAAGCTCGGCCAAACACTGAGCTACCAGTATATACATACGAGTAGTGTAAGCGCCTAATTATGATTATTATTAAATACATACAGACATGCATACATACATATGTGTTTACATGTGAAAGTCAATTCGAATTGATTTGAAGTTTGCTATTTACATTTCGTTTTGGAGCGCTGCATTCGCTGACAACTGACGTCATTCAAAAATGTATCAATGATCTTGATGGTAATGATTTCCATGGTACATATGTATGTATACATACAAATATGTATGTATGTATGTACAGAAGTGTATTACTAATGTCATTCTGATGATGGCACTACGCCTGTGCCGGCTCTGATTACTAAAATCTCATCTTTCATACATGGACAATTGAATATGTAATGAACTGAACAAATATCTATACAACCCCGACATCTGCACATACTCGTACTCATACACGAAGCATAAATATGTATTTGTATGCCCATTTTCAACATGAATGAAGATTATAATACAATACGTTTCTGCTACGTACATACATATGTATATGTATGTATGTATATGTACATACATATGTATGTGTGACAAAATGTCCTCGCTATTTTATTCCTGGAGCGATAAGCGCTTCGCTATGTTGCCTGTTGGCCAGTAGTTTGCGGCTTCACCTTGGATCATATTTAATTTGATATTGCTGATTGCTCAACTACATATGTATGTACATACGATTTTATTACTACGTACATACATACATATTGTTCATATGTATTTCTTAGAATGCATGGCAATGGGGACGGTGTTTGCACAAGCAATGCATATTTTGCAATTTCGGCAAATGAATATAGATTAAAAATATATCAAGCTTGGTAGGCTCTTTGTAGGGTTAAAAAGTAAGTAAAATAATTTGCTTCGCGAATATTAATAAATCCATTAAGCTACAGACGGAGAAGCAACAGAAAATAAAGAGTGGAAAAGTAAATGAATATCCTAATATACATACATACATAACATACATGCAGAATTCATAGATTTCAACGATAACAATTTTACAATTTTATTTTGAAGACGTTTATGAACTCATTCGGATGCCGTTTCGCATTCTTTCTAAAATACATTTGAACTCATAAAATATTAGCATTTCTCTTGAGTTCATATCCTGCATTAAAGTCGCGATTTACTTGTCTCCAGTCTTTGTTGCCTTATGTTCAATGTGCAACAGTTAAATTTTTTATTTAAAGTAAATGAGTTTTCGCTATATTGCGAGTATAAGTTGCGTCCTTTATATTTTTGTTTCGATGCTCATTATTGAAATATTTTATATTTAGTGCAACAACCATAAAGCCAATTTCAAGGAAGGGAATCGGAAAGAAAAAAAGGTTTCATTTGATTTTAGTCTTGCTTTCCGTTTCCTAGTTTTTATTTTTATTTGCGACAAACATTTTAAGCGCAACTTCTTTGGTTATTGATTTACTTCTGTAAAATTTAATTAAAGTTTGTTTCAGAAGTCTAATTGAGTTACAAAGAATTATTAAATACCACAAGCGCATTTATGTTTTTAATGTAAATATTAGGGTGATTGACTCGGTTTTTTCAAACCGGTTTTCTTCGATTTTTTCATAAATTATTGGACGGTTTTCTTGAAATCTTGATGTATCGAATATCGAATAAATCGGGTTTTTTAACATTAGTGGTTAAGTTGAAGACTTTGATAAATATTAGAAATACGGCAGCACATCGCGCTATATTTTTATTGAAATGGAAACCACAAAGTGCTTATCAATCAGATAAGGCCTTATATATACATATATGAAATCCAAATAATTTGCTGAAATAACGCAACAAATACATTTTAGAAGAATTTATATATTTAGTAATTTGGTCTCAAGTTTCAAAATTTTAGTCTATGCATGAGTTGGAGATTATTGCCTTTCTTCGCTTTCACGGCTATATTTTTTGCGTTTGGTTTAATGTGAGAGACTTTATTTTGAGAGTAGAGGACTTGAGACCAATTATTGCTAACTCGTCTAAATTTCAGGCTCTTGTCTTGCCAACTCGTCTAAAATTATGACTCTTGTCTTGTTAACTCGTTTAAAATTGTGACTCTTGTTTTACCAGCTCGTTTAAAATTATGACTGTTGTATATTAGAGACTGATCCTGTTTACTGAATTCGGACATTGAACTTAATTTTATTTACAAAAGATTTATTTCATAGAAATAATTGCATTTAGTAACATGTTTTTTTCAAATGCCAATTTTCGAATAATTCGAAAATCGGTTTTACAATTAAGTTGAACAATCGAACACCTTAGTAAATATGTACTTACTCATACATACATATACATACTCGTAGATACAAGTAAACTAAACGGAATTCGTTCAAAAGCAGCGTGGAAGAACTCACAAGCATGGAAATGCACACACCAAAAAAGAAATCGGACTATACATACAAGAAAAGTATGTACGAGTATATTCTACTAAGCTGATCGATCTTCTTTGCATCCACACCTTGCACAATCAAGCGAATTTCTTAACAAAATACTACAATGAGGCTGATATCCAAGAAGTAAATCTAATGAAATGAGTACATTCTGTTAATATAAATGTAAATCATTGCAATCGCTTTTTCGGTTACTAATGAATTATAAGTGTATAAGCAAGTTAAACAAACATGGAATTATGAATTTTAACATACTTAGATTGAGTTCAGGTGCATAGTGCAGGCATTTAAACATGATATTTCCTGTTGGTATTAAAATTGGTTGCCCAATTAGTTGCACAAATATTAAACAGACATAGCGAATATTTAAAATAGTGCCATAGCACAGAGTCTCTGGGCAGGTACTTAACGTAAATATGCGCCTAAGCATAAATAAAGCAAAGCAAACTTTAACTGAATGTATACAAATTTAAATTTATTTAGTTGTCTAAAAAGAACCAATTTAACAATTGGGTATACTCGTATATGTACAGCTGTGTTCATGTTAATACCATTAAATTTCAAATAAGTTTTTGAAACTGAAATACATAGTATATTTATTTATTTCTAGCAATTTTAATTAAAAATTTAGTAGGATCTTTAACCGAAGTCACGCAAATAAAAGTTTTAAAGCTTATACGAAATTCGCAAAAATTTAACAAATTGCTAAAAACTGTCATCAAAAATTCAAACTTTTTATTCAGGACATTTACGAAAATTCTAAGTATGCAATTTTGTAGCCCTTTCAATTTCAATAAAAACAAAGTGCAAGTTTCCGTTGATTTATTAGAATTTGTTTCGTCAAGGGTGCATTATCTGCCATATAAACTAAGATTTTGATGATATGTTGTATGGAAAGAAGTGCTCAACTCCCTTGACTGAAATTGAATGGGCTACAAAACTGGATACCAAGAATATTCCAAAAACTTCTGAATAAAAAGTTTGAAATTTTGTTGACAGTTTTTTAGAAGTTTGTTTAAATTTTGCGAACACAGACAGCTCTTTGTGCAGATGTATGCACTATTAACACACATTATACATACAGAAATACTTACATAAGCTGTACATGCACATACATATGTATGTACATATATGTATGTATAAGAACAAATAGGGCTATACTTCCCATTTTGTATTTCGTGTGTACATAAACATGAGGATTATTCCTAAAATTGTAAAGTTCCAAAATGCTACATTGAAAAATTTATTTAATTTAAAGAAATACGAGTATATCCGAGTTGTCAACATGCATTGCTATGTACTAACATTGATACTTTTATATATGTATATGTATATATTTTACCCATTTACGCGATTTTGACTTGCCAAAGTAAATATTCTGCATCACTCATGTCGGCGCAAGGATGTGAATTTTGTTCGTAATTATTTATAAAACTAATTTCTTGTACTTGACAAATGGATTCACTTTGCTTCATACTACTTTATCCACTGGTAATTTCTATTTAGAAAATTTGAAACCGAGGCACTCTGAGAAATAACCTGTACCGCTATATACTCGTAACGTTCGCAATTTAAATATACTCGTACGAAATATGTATATGGTTTTTGAAATAAAAACACCCAAACTCTAACTCTAACTCTATGACTCTACATAAATGAAGCAGTTAATGAAGAAAATTTACTTTGAGTCAGTTAGGTCACCGTAAATGCGTTAATCCAAAAATAACATAAAAAAGTAACTTTCTTCAAAAACGAAATGATCTCAGTTATAAACATAGTTAGATTGGTATGTACATTTCTATACTTATTTTACATTAAATAAATTTTTCACGTTTTCATAAAACTGTTAGGCATATATTTACTTATACGAGTCAAATTTTTTTTAAGAAATTGAACACTGAAAGGGTGAGGGACAATTTTCCCATTATTACCTAGCAAGCTCCCAAATTTTCAAAGACCCTTAGAATGAATTCTATCCGACAACTAGTACTGTCAGTCATATAAAGTGCATCAATATATAGCACGTGTATGAATTATATGAAAACGTTGTTTGTATGCATAATTCAATCATAAAAGATGCGGTACTTAGTGGCAGCTTAATTCTGACACTCCTTAATCTACAGTTGTATTTTGGATGTACACCGATAGGGGGAAGAATGTAATCCCTTTTTTCAAAAAGGTATTACAAAAGTACTAAGTAAAATACGTATTAAAATTGTAGTTTTTATGTATTAACTAGCTTATATCCGCGGGATTTTAAATCGCTATTTTATACATTTCATTTAACAATTAATGTGTGTAAAACGAAATTCCATCATTCCATCGCATATATTTTTCAAGAAATAGTGCATCGAAAACCATGAACATGAAACTGATTTTATATATGTATGTAGTACGTTCGTACCAAATACCATTAGTCCATCGCACTCATAGGAAATAACATTCCCAATTATATTTTATAAAAAATTCCTATCATTCAATAAGAGTTATGTATAAGCTGTCTTCCTGCTAAATTTCATTCTAATTCGCTTAGTCCTTTTCGCATGTGAGTAACAAGCATCTAAACATACAAACTTTCACATTTATTATATAAGGCTTATAATTTTTATATTTACATATTTTTCGATTTAAAAAAATAGGACGTATTCCAATGTTTCTTTTTATTCACAAAAAAAAACCACACACCAATCGAAATAAATAGTCTTCGCCTGAATCCATCGTTCTCATTCGCTTTGCTTTGCTGCTTTCACTCTCACATTCTGTAGCATCGCTTCTAGCCATGATTCAATTATAAAAGGTTGGATACTTATTGACGTTTAATTTTTCCGACTGCCTTGTAAGGTTGCATTTAGGAAGGTCTGATAAAGGAGAAAATAGTGTATCCCTTTTCGCGCAAAGATAGTAGAAAAGTAGGTAACTAGTAGCGAAATGCGGTTTGTACATAGAATGAAACATATTTGCAGAAATTTGATATTTCAATTTAATATAATATAACCGAATATTCAAGCACACATGTATGTATGTATTATTATTATTATTATTATTTATTTCTTACAGCTCTTTAGAGCCTAATTCTTTACAATAGTGGTAGACTTAACCTAAATATTTAATAATATATATCTTAAGTCTAATAAGGTCATTTTATTGATCATTCATTAATGCAATTGGAATTTAAAAATACGGAACGGTAGTCAACGGAAAACAAATATTATAATAGATATTATAATATAATTAAGGGCATATGTACATTACTTTATAATGGGATGGATTTACAATATTCAAACAATTTTCTTTTAAACTCTGTAATGGTCGTACATTGCTTCACAGTATTTGGTAACTCATCATAACATTTAAGACCTTTATAGTATAGATTACATTTATCAGATTCACTTTTTAGCATAGGTAACTTGAAATCATTTTTTTTACGAGTATCTTTATTGTGTATATTAACGCCATACTTTAAGTTAGTGTTTAGGTAATCTGGTAAATTATTATCTATAATATTTTTGACAAATTTCATTGTGTAATAAAAGTGCTGTTGTTTAACACTTAGCCAATTAAGGGCTGACAGCATATCTCTAATTGGTGTGTCGTATCGTCTCCGAAGAATAAACCTCATTGCTTGATTTTGCTGTTTTTGCAGTTTATAAATCTGGCTGTCATTCATTATGAAAAAAATCGTGGGACAGTAATTGAGGAGCGGCTCGATGGTGGATCTATAGACCATGATTTTATATTTTCTTTTCAAGAGTTTGCAAGTACGTCGCATAAAGAACATTTTTTTTGCAATTTTGTTCACCGTATGGTTAATATGTTCATTGAATTGCAGTTTTTCATCAATTTTTACGCCCAAATATGTTATATATTGTACTCTTTCAATTTTTTGATGGTTTATATTAATGTTACTAAACTCGCCTATATCAAGATTTCTTCTGGATATGACCATATACTTGGTTTTATTAACATTTAATTTAAGCTTGTTTTCACAAAGCCAATTATAAATATCATTTAAATCATGTTGTAGTTTTGACATAATATCGGGAATATTGTCGCCACTGATCATGGTTAACGTGTCATCCGCAAAAAGATTAATGTCACTGTACTTTACACAGGTCGAGATGTCATTTATATATATATTAAACAGTATAGGTGCCAGAACTGAACCTTGAGGCAGACCAACCGTTATAATTCTTTTTTCGGATACCGACGATGCAATCATAGTCTTTTGGGTACGATTCGTAATAAGACTTTCAAACCACTTTAGCTCTACATCGTGTATTCCTATTTTATTTAACTTCTGTAAAAGTAAATCTTGGTCTATAGTCTCAAAGGCTCGTTTGAGATCTAGAAAAACGGCAATTATGTATTTGCTTTTGCTTAGTTCTTCTTTCCAACGAGCTATCACCAAATTTAAAGCAGTCTCACAAGAGTGTTTTTCCCTAAATCCAGACTGTTGTGGTATCAGTATATTGTTCGTTTCTAGGAAATTTACTAGTTGATTCTTTACCACGGTTTCTAGTATTTTTTCATCATTTGGCAGTGTATTAATTGGTCTCATTTCTTCCGCTTTAATTGTATTCATTACCTTCTGAATTGGCACTATAATTGACATTTTCCAGTGATCAGGAACTATACCATTCCTTAAACTTTCATTAATGAGTTGCTTGTAGAAATACCCTGTATATGTTATTGAGTCTTTTATTACTCCTTCTGATAGGAGCTTTTTTCCACCTATTTTATTCTTGAAACCGCTGACAATTTCGATCACTTCGTCGGTTGTGATTTCTTGGAATATAAATGTATGAGCACAATGCGATGTTAATGGAAGTCCATTATTACCAGATTCTATATTTGATCTGATTTCAACAATACTGTCTATAAAATAATTATTTAGGGATTGCGCGATTTCTTTTTCAGTCGTGTAAACAGTATCATGAACAAATACTCTATTAATTGTATTTGTTTCTTTTGACATACTTATACAATTTTTTAAATGCTTCCACATTGATTTACTATCTCCAAGATTTGATGTTATTTTATGTTGCAAATATTTAGCCTTTTTAACTTTTACAAGCTGTTTGTACCTATGTTTAATTTGATTATACTCTGTCCAATCTCTTGTTGCTAATGCTATATTATAAACATTATATTTTTGTTTATTAAGGTGCGCTAACTCGTGATCGTACCACTTGTTTATTAGCTTAACGGTTATTTCTTTAGTGCATGTTAAAGCGTTCATTGAGATTGTCAAAACTTCAGTTAAGAATTTCGCTTTATTTTCAATACTTAACCTTGAAAAATCACTGTAATCGAATTGTCTTAGGAGATAGATAAGATTCTCATTTGAATAATTTTTCCAAGAAGTAATTATTTTCTTTGTTCTCATTTTATATATTTTTTTTAAATCAATTTTAAAGTGCAATGTTTCATGGTCAGAGATCCTATGCATTTCCATCCTTTGGCAAGAGATATTATTGCTATTAGTAAATAGTAAATCTATCATGGTTTCCGTCTGTTCTGTTTTTCTAGTATAAAAGTCTATCTTCTGAATCATTGAGAAAGATTGAAATAAATCTAACAGTTGTTTACTATAGGTAGTGTTTTTATATAGGTTTATATTAAAGTCTCCAATAAATATAGTGTTATCATCAAGATTAGTATTGTTTAAAATTTCAGTAAGGTAACTAATAAAGTCAGAATCGCTAGCATTCGGTGAATGATATATTACTCCTATTTGGTATTTTGGAGTAATATTTCCAATTTTTACGAGTAGACACCAAATGTTTTTATCACGAGCATAGTTAACGACAGTTTCGTATTTAATTGAATTATGCACATAAATTAAAACACCTCCTGTGTGTCTACTTTGCGAGTTGCATCTAACTAGGTTATATGTATCTATCTTTACTTCTTGGTTTGTAATATCTTCTGTCAGACAAGTTTCTGAACATAATAACAATTGGGGTTTACAAGTTTCAACTAATTTCTCTAGTTCACATTTATTAGCTGTAATGCTGTTAATGTTCAGATAAATATTGCTTAGTTCATTGACCGTTGGTTGCTAAATTTTGGCTTTATTTTTCGCTTGGACATATTTTTTGTAGGCAGGACAATCCAAACTGAAAGCTGAGTGATTAACATTGACATCAATTACTTTCTTCTGAACAAGTTCACAGCAATTTACACACTTCGTTATATCAGAGCTGCATTCTTTGACATCGTGACTTCCAGCACATCTACTACATGCTTTTTTATTTGTGCATTCACTTGCCTTGTGCTTATAACCCAGGCATTTAAAGCATCTCATAATATTAACATGTTCAAATACCATACATGTGTCCCATTCGATGTTAACTTTTTTTCGGTTTAGAATATTTGCATAGGTTAGAGAGTCTGTTTCGACTAGAATGTTGAAGCTTTCTTCCCTTCTCGTTTTATTTTCATAAACCTTAACTATTTTTATCTCCTTGCCAATGAGCTCATCGTTTTGTTTTGTTAAACATTCTATGATTCTTTCATTGCTTATTTTTTCTGTTAATCCAATAACTTTAAATATCTTTTTTGTTTCATTCTTTCCTTTAGTTTTTTGAGCTTCAAATTCCGTTCCAATATTCTCTTTAATTTTTTGATGTACTTTTTCACAAGTGTCTTTATTTTTGCATTCTAGAATTATTCCGCCTCTATTAATTTCTTTAACAGTTTTAACGAGCCCATCTGTTGGCTCGAGTACTTTTTTCAAAGCTTCTTTTGTTTCTTTAACCTTTTTATTTTTGTTTAACGGTTTTATTACTATTTTATTTTCATTTGTCTTCGCAGCCTGGGCATAAGATAATGGAACACTTTTATTTATATATACTGGCTGAATGTTCTTAACCAATTCATTACATTTTTTTAGCTCATTTGATATTTCATTTATAATTTCATTTTTCATTTCATTTATTTTGATTCCAATATTATGTTCTAAAAACGTATTGAATTCTGAAACAATACTTGTTTTTATTTGGGTACATTTGTTGCTAATCAGTTGCTCAACTATTTGTTTTACGTCAGCTGCATTCAATTTGGTTTGTTCACATTTACTGATTAAGTGTTTAATTTCAATGAATTTTGTATTCGTATCCGATAAAGTACATTGATTACAAAACCATCTCAAATTAATATTTTCCATTATCAATTTGATTTCAGCCCTTTTAATATTGCTGCATTTTAAACAATAATTATAACCACACCCACCAGAGCATGCTATCATTTCATCTAATTGAAGCAGTTTTGAAGTACATTCCTTACATTCTACTGTCGGCATCTTGCCACTATTAATGTGGCAATACACCTAAACTTAACGTATAGCGATAATATATAATAACTACAATAAGTACCAATATGGTAAACTATGAAAAAATTTTATGAAATATTCAATAGCTTCACTAAACTAAATTATACAAATAAAACGTGGTGGCAGCACTCCGTCTTCAGCTGATCAGCTGCTTCGTTTCCAAGTTGTTCTCAAATGGTTGTTTGTGTATGTGTGAAGGCGAATCAAGTGCAAAATATAATGGCAATAAGCAGAACAACAAAAAGGGGTATCTGGACAATGGAGCGCCCTTGGTCGCGCAATGGCATGTAAGTGGATGTATATAGTACATAGCACCTTAATAACAAAAAACTATATAAACCAAAAACGCAAGCGTGATTTAGAAGCAAATATTTTTTACACATTTTGTTAACAAAAATAATGTGATTTCAACCTTTTTAAAGTTTTAACATGAATCATGCTTTATATGTACGTATTCCCATTTTACATTTGCTCCCTTGTCCCAATAACATTTGTATTCAATATGCCAAGTAAACTTTCTTACAAAATAACTGATATTTATTTAATGACGTTACATGATTCAATTATATAAGGTTTGGTAAATAATGACATTCGAATTTTGACACTCCCTTATAAAGGGTTGTTTTACGAAGTATGGAAAACGGGTTAGATCTTTTTTTTTACTTTTTAACTAGCGAATACATTTTCAATCTATTTGTACCATGAACTAAATGATTGTAAGGTAGAAGACAAATATAAGTTATTTATTCGGTTTATTCCTTTAATTTATATACCATTGGTATCAGGTTTATTCTTAATATTGTGATGAACCCCTGGACGGTGAAAGGACTAAACATTTTATTCCGATAAATAGTAAGCGACTTAATGGAGTTGTAAGAAAACCACAATAATTCGAAATTTTAGAAAGAAAATCTTTATGTATATATTAAAAGAAAAATAAATCTAACTTCATAACTCAAGAATTTAGTTCTTACAAATTCTGGTTTTTGACATTTGGATGATTATTAAATACATATGTCACATTATTTTTAATTTCTTTAAACCTATTCCTTCTAGAAATTACAAAACATTTTCACTCTCATCACATCGAATTTATGTATATGCTCGTGAAATACATTCAATGAAAGAGCGCGTCATTTGAACTCATTTACATGAAATATTTACGAGACGGGGTCAATCCTGTAATTAGAAAAAATGCTGTCATTCAAATTCGGAATTAAACTTACTGTTTACGCGCACATAAGAAACAAAAAGTGTTGCCCGTTAGTTTTTGGTTTAAAAAAGATTTGAGGTAATTACTATTTTTATTTTTAAGAAGCAATACGGTTTTGATGCTAAGGGTGCCGTTTGACAGAAAGTGAGGGAGCTTGGTGCTTATTTTTAATTTTTTATATTTGTTTTATTTTTTCTATATATTCTTTATATACTTTTATACATAAAAAAAAAAAATTCTGACGTTTACATGAAAATCGCCGATACACGTGTATTTTTATTTTTTCTAGCCTTTCCGAAAAAGTATATTTGGTTCAAAGGACAGAACTAAAGCTCGTTTTTGTAACGCAGTGTAATTGAATCATGATGACGTTACATCGGCTCACTAACAAACAGAAAACTTTCACGCAACACAATATATTCTCACCAACATCTATGAAGCTGTACGTGTTCAATGACTTCAAATGAACTTGGGCGAAATGTTGATCGAATTCAATTGTTGGAATTAGCGAAGCTCCATAAGCTCCGAAACTATGGGAACGTCAATTAATTTCCGGTAACTTTTTACCAACAAAAAAATAGCTAGCAAATTTGATAAAAGTATGTAAGTATGTACATACATACATATAAGAGAAAGTTGTATGTAGTTTTGTGTGGACAAAGGATCTTCTTACATTATTGCTCACGTCATAGTGAAAGCGGTTGTGGCAAGGGAGTTGTTGCATGAATGAGTCCCTGCAACTTCAAAGACAATGAGGCTTTAACGCATGTTTGTGTTTATGTATATTATTTTCAGTACTCCGTTCGACAACTTGAGGAAAGTAATAGTGAGCATAGTCACACTCGGTTGCCGGCGTATTCATTCAAACGAGATTTGCCGCAACAATCGAAACTGATAGGAAATATGAACAGAGAACTGTTTGCCAAAGATAAGCTACTTGCCTACCGAGAAGCAAATTTAATTGGCAACTGCAACTCGTCATGGTTTCTGAATTTAATTTCCTCCTAAGCGAAAAAGTCAATAATTCACAAGCCATTGTTGATGCCTTAAAGCGAATTACACAAATCGTGTAAGACTTCATAATACCTTTATTAGCCACCTATTTAAAAATGTTAGATGCTGTGCACAAAATCCTACTAATACCACTGCAATGATGTCCACACTTCAGATTGTCAAGCTCGCACATTTGTGGCTTTGATGGCATAAGCAATACAGAAATCAGCGGAAGCTTGGCCAGCTGTCAACGCCTGCTACATATCCTCGTAAGTACTACATATTAGCAGTTTAGCTGCCGTGCGAATTTGAACCGGCGTGGCAGCAGA
This sequence comes from Philophylla caesio, assembly GCA_963971545.1. Lineage (NCBI taxonomy): Eukaryota > Metazoa > Arthropoda > Insecta > Diptera > Tephritidae > Philophylla > Philophylla caesio. The sequence goes on along the minus strand of OZ020604.1, from coordinate 220,598,009 downwards.
AATTGCATTGGCATGCACGGAAGGTGACATTTGATTTGTTGTATGCCTAATGGCGGTTGTCAGTCATCCGCATCCCGCATCCGACTGCTTTTACTCCAAAGCATGCCCGCTCAGCCGGCAAAGAGCTCTGCATTGGAGTGTCTGCTGAATTGGTTGCAATAGCTTTCGTATAGAAACTGTTTATTATGACCAATGTATTCAAAATTAGACACTTTCTATTCCCCTGGCATGAAGAGTATGCTGCAAGAAGACAATTGCAGAGAATTGCCGCAAATGATGGCCTCCATAGAATAGTTCATAGCGCATTGCATTTGCACGACTGAATAACTGAATTTAAAGCGTTGGCGACCACTTCAAATATTTGTTTGCTAGTTTTAATTGAAGAAATGCAAATTGAGGTGTAAAACAGTAATCAAGAGACCGATTGTGTCTATTTTTGCACTACCACATTACAATTGGCATAAAATGTCAAATCTTTAATATAAAGGGAAAAAAACTTACACAAAATATGTATGTATGTACGTACATATGTATATAGGTAAAGGATAATTTAAGCTGGGGTAGCAAATAGTCAGCAAAAGGTGAAAATAGCTGCCACTAAATATGAGTATACATAAGTATGTACATATGTATGTATTGTACATTATTTATTATTTCATTTTGAAGTAAATTAGAAATTCCTTTGAAGTAGTGACAAAATGGTCGTTGCTTAAAAATTTTCGACGGAGCTATTTGATCGCGACAATTTTTTTAGAGTGAAAATTGTCATCAATATTCCAGTAATGTCTCTGCCACTTTCCAACAATCGTCACAAGCGTCTATGAAAAAGAAGAATTGTCGACGATAATTGTGGCTCCGATTTTTTTTTTTTGGAAAATTCGGCATTTATCACACCTTTTACTTTTATGAAATATGCTCCAGGCAGTTTAGAAAGGGGCCGTTAATATGGTATTCTGATATTTTTTTTTGGTTGTTGATGTTATAATTCTAAACTCCCTTTTTGTTATTTGTATTATCTAATCTTACATGAACCCTCAATCGCCAAATAAAATATATACATAGATATACTTACTACATATAGCAAAGAAATAAAATTGATATACATACATACATACATACATACAAGTATAAAATATACAGAATTATAAAGCAATTTTATGCAAACAATCAAATGAACCATTCTATTCGCCCTTCTCTCACTTAACATCCTTAACTTTATCGCGTTTCGCAGTAAGAATAAATCAAGTTTTCTCTGTAATTGATATTATTTACGCGGAAATACCAAAACATTACATTTTATGCAAGATTAATAAATAATACTCCCTTAACTTTTCTATTTTCTGGTAAATGGTCCGGTTACTGAGGAGTTGCTCTAACATACATATTTCATTCTAACTCTAAGTTCATTTTATTTTCCATTGAAAGTGATTACAATTTAGAATGTATTAATTTCAAAATTTTTAAAATAATGATCGGCAAAAATTCTAACAGGAGAGGTTAAACAAAATTTGTGAAGAAGAACATTTACTCTAAAAAAAATTAAACTTTATTAGATATTTGTTTGAAATTGGCATCGCACTTAATTGATATATTTTGCAAACTGAATATTCAAATGATTCTCTTTCCCTTCTTAACGAATTAGGCATTGGAACCGCAGCTCGATTTGGAGTATTTCTAATATGCGATTTTTAAATCCCATTAAGTTCACTTTAATTATTAACTCAAGACTAAATTTAGATTTCTTTATTAAATTTAGACAATTTAATATTTTGTTTTCAATTGTAATTACATAATACACAGTCTTAAGTGCTTCTTATATCCGAATTCTGTAACTCAGTCTCATCTCAAGTCTCAAAATTAGCTAGAGATTATTTTGGGACCTGCTCATCACCACGTCACTATTTAGAGACTTTATTTTGATACTAGAGGCTTTATTTCGAATCTAATGAATGCCAACTGGTCTAAAATTGTGACTTTTGTCTCTATTGAAGACTGAGACTGCTTACTGAATTCGGGGGTTAATTCGACTTTCGTTGTTATTTCTTGTGTGGCCAAATAAATAAATTAACTTTTCATTACCTAGTGATTTATTAGTAATACAGAAGGTATAAATACTGTATTCGTACATTGTTTCACTTAAAAGCTTTTTGTGCTCTGTTGAATATTATGTAGAAAAAACTTTCTATGAAAAATGTGTCGTTGTGTTTGGCCGAAATCTATCCAGCAACCAAAAATCCAACTTTATTTATTTCGATTCTTTTCCCCTTTATGAATTAAGTGATCTCTATGAATTATTTAAAAATATACATTGGATTTTGCATAACTAAATGTTGTTAGGATAAATATTTATATGTATGTAGGAAGCAATTATTAACCTTTTGAGCTCATATCAGATAGCAAAAATACATAAACAGCTATATGTATTTTATGTTTTGCTATAGTTACAAAAAATATTTTATCAACTACCTTGAATTGAAATAATAATCTCAAAAACCAACGACAATTTTCAGACCCTTAAAACTAACAGTTTATTTATATTAACCGATAGGCTAAAAAGCTGCGAAAGATTTCTAAAAATTCGGTTTTAAGTGTTTGAAATTTGGAGGAAATGGTTGGTTTGTGTTCTAATTTGCACAAAGTTTGAAACACTTAAGTAAATATCTTTAATGTTTCGAATTATTATACAAGTCTTTCAAACAAGGATGATTACAATGTAAACAATTTATTCCAAAGTCAATTTTTTTTTTGATTTTTCGGATATTACATATAGTCTCCATCACGATTCTTAAAACGATTTTTATCTCAAAAAAAAATTTTTTTTATTAAAAACACATACTAAATTTTGAATCTAATAATTGTCTAAGTTGTAATAAATCTCGGTGTATTTATTTTCGTTCACGTTAAACAAAGACGAGAAGAAGTTATTAGATGACTTATGTAGTAAGTGCAAACACTTAACCAACAAATGATTAACTCAAGCCAAGTGGACTAACGACGTCAAACACTCCTTTCACTTACCTTAGTACTTAGCGCAATCAGCGACAATGATATTAAAATGGCGGCTTTCATTCTGCTGCTCAAGCAGACGCGGAGATTAGGGATTGCGTAAGGATGTTAGTGAAAACCCACTTAGAAATGCCCGGCTGCTAATACTATTTATTGTTAGAACGCGTTAAATGGCAAATAAATTCAATTATGAATAAGCAGCAGACACGGCGAAGAAATTTTGTTTACTTATTGTAGCTGAAATTTGTTACACTTCACTTACAGTAGCGTTGACTTTTTAAGCGTTCGTAAGGCTTTGGTGTGCCAGGTCCTTCAGAGCGCAGAATTTGTTGCAAATCGTAAGCTCCACTCTGCACGTCTTAGTACTCTTACGCTGTAATAACTTTTAAGTGCTCGCCTTGTGGATGCGGTGTTCACAGGATGGTGCCTGTAAGGCGAGCGTATTCCGTAATCTGTAATAACTTTATTAGCGAAAACAGACACTGAATCCAAAACTGTTTTGGCACACGTCCACTCACTCGCCTACAAACTGGCGCACCTCTGTGTGTTTAAGTGCGGAATAAAATTTCCAATAAGTTAGCGCACATTTCGCCGGTCAATTGCAATTCTGGCATTAAATGTGAAATTGAACAGAAACTCAATAGATGCACGAAAAATAAAATTTAGAATTTGTTTTCTATCAGCAGTAAAGACAAGTGGCCAAAATGCTTATTGGATGGCTTTTATCAAAGTTTTCCGAATGAAAAAAAAACGTTACGACGCACGTGATTGTTTTAAAATGTCTGCTCTCCTGCGACTGGTTTTCTAAAGGACGACCGTTAACTACGCCAACCGACCGTACAATGAATTGTTATCAGCGCCACATATCCTTTTATAGCGCCATCGGCAGGAATTCGAAGCCGATGTTGTCGCCGCTGTTCGCGTGGCCATCCATTTTCAGTCATCAGCTGTCTGGCAAAGTTTTTTTACTGTTACGGGGGTGGAGCGTTCAACACTTGTTGCCGAAGCAACATTGCTGCAGCTGAGTACTCGTTTGTGTGTGAGGATGTGATATTTGGCGAATTACGTGTGGTATAAATGAGGTTTTTGGGCAACATATCCAAATACTAACATTAAGTGCAGTATAATCGTATTTTTTTCAATCTGTTTCTTTGTTTGCTTAACTATCACACTTTTCAAAGGTTTTAAACCAATTTTAAATCCTGTTGAACCGTTGTTTAAGGCACTTTCAACATGATACTTGTGTATGTTCTTTAATATACTTACTATATTACAAATTAAATCAGACTTTTGAATATGCACATCATACCTGGATTATGATTAATTTATTATTACAGAATCTTTTTAGTACCGGTCACCCCATACCATGAAAAAGTTTTCACATAAAATACGTCTGCCGTTCGGAGGCGACTAAAACCCATTAGCGGTATAACATAAAGACGTACAATCATAAATGGTAGAATAATTCAGGTTAGTATTAATGTTATTATTGATTATTACAAAAAACAAGGTCGCAAATTTAGCTTTGTATGGATAATCGACAATTTCATAACTTAGATTTACCTGATGCTCTGAAATTTTCAGAAAGCGACTGATTTATTATTTATTGAATTTTATTAACTTGTCAACAGCAACGGAAAAAGCACTTAAGTAGGTGAGCTTAAATAAATTATTATTTTCTGTTCGCACCCAATCATCCAATAATCATGAGCTTACATGCTTGCTGGGAACAGTTTGAGAGCTTTTCGAACTTTTTGCTATGGGAAAGCGAATGCGCTTTAGCGTCACGACTTAGAATTATATTTATTTTGTGTTATAAATTGACCCAGTTATACATTGTAATCAACATTCTAGAAGTCAGCACATTGGTTAGTCCGTATTTGCAACAAAAATAGGCCAAATATTTGAAAGGTATTGCGAGATATTTAATGCAAATAATGCTATCTCGCATAGCCTTTTCTATGCTATGCTAATACAGGTTTGACCCCAAATTGTTGGGTATTGTAATTTTTTAAAACGTATCAATTCTTTCGTATTTCTACAGGGTGTTTTTTGAGACATGTGGTTTCTAAGAAGAAATTAAACGCATATAATTTAATGCTATGACCAAGAAGTTACCGGCTCAGCTGGCGAATAAATTCCAGCCGTGAGGCCCACTTTTTGCAGCAATTGGGTTCGTATGCAGCAATAACACGCTGAATATTCTCCTCCAAGGCGTCAATCGTCTCAGGCTTATCTGCGTAGACAAGCGATTTCACATAAGCTCACATAAGCGGTGTTAAATCGCACAATCTTGGACGCCACGCCACAGGCCCAGGACGCTCACCAAAAGTTACCTTTAATAAATTGATTGTTTAGTTGGCTGTATGGCATTTAGCGCCGTCTTGTTGGATCCAAAGGTCATCCACATCAACATCCTCCAATTCTGGCACGAAAAAATCATTAATCATGGCTCTATAGCGTTCACCATTGACTGTAACAATATGGCCGGCTTCATTTTTGAAGAAATATGGACCAATGATGATTCCTTCTGGCCTTAGGGCACACCAAACAGTGACTTTTTGAGAAGTAACAGCGTCGCAACAAAGGCTTATGGATTATTATCACTCCAAATGCGGCAATTATGTTTATAAACGTACTCATTCAACCAAAACTGAGCTTCATCGCTGGACAAAATTTTCTTGTGAAAATCGGCATCGGTGGCCATCACGTTTTGGGTCTATTCACTGAACGTTTGCAAACGTAGTTCCGAAGTAAGTCTATTTAATATGAAATGGCAAACCAAACTGAATATAAATCAAGTAACACCCTGTATATGTATGTATCTACTTATGTACGTATTTTATTTATGGAATATAGGAAACCCCTAACTCTCTACAACAAAGAGATCAGGGGAGCAAAGCGATTAAACTTCAAGTTGCTCATCGAAACCTGGATACGCCTCTTCGGTCTCCCTTCCATTTCAAGCCGTAACTTCTTCCTTCATGTGAAGGGCTGAGTATTGTTAATCGCACATTTCTTGTCCAGCGACGTCGCGGCAGGCCTATCCGCGTCTTCTGACACTGTTCTAAATGCTTAACATACTCTAAGAGCACAAGTATATGAAGCAGGCTTAAAGGCGTGCCTCCCAAACGTTGTCGCGTATAGAATAATAGATCTCACTACTCCTGTTAAGATTTGGCTTTTTTTTGCCTTGGCCAGTCGATATACGCCATTAATCTTGTAGGAGGTGCTGTTGACGTTGCAGCTTTTCAGTTAGAATACTCTAAGTGGTATCGGAAGATCAGACGATGATCTATAATGACCCCGAGGTATTTACATAGGGATTTGGCTATATCACGCTAGCATCTACTTTAAGTAATACTTTTTCTACTTTCTTTCGGTTGCTTATAAGAACAGCCTTTGTCTTGTCATTGACTTTGTGTTAAGGCATTGTTTGGCACTGTTTGGCACTAATCCTTACCCAATGTCTACAACCTCCCTTACTGCTTGCCGTCATCCGCAAAACCTACTTGCGTTGAGTGTTTGTCGACTCTCAATCATATAATGTCATCGTAAATTACAGAAGGAGTCTAGGCACAGATGCTTGGAGTGCACCAGCTGACAATGCGTAATAAATAATTTTCTTTTCCGAGATAGAGCATTGTATTGTATAAGAATTATTACATATGTATGTAAGTATGTAAATTTATTTATTTTGCAAACTTCTATTTGTACATACAATATGTCGTAAATAGTATATCAATTGAAAAATTTTCTAAAACAAATTCATTATTTAAATTCACGCTATAAAGGCGTGCCTTATTTCTTTAGACCCAACTCTTCGGTGACCGGTTGGGCCACAGTAAAACTGGCTACTTGCCTTGGATGGTGCGGGACATCGCCGCGATCGTAGTAGCCGTAGTGTTCACCAGGCACATGATAGAGACCATAATGTATACCACTGTTGGCCACCTGTGGCAATGAATTAAAAGAATGGGAAAACTAACATTCAAATTTTATTAAAATTTTAAATGAAATAGAAATATGCATCGCCAGCTTACATACATACATACATGCATACATTCAATATCCTCATTCTGCAAATTTTCAATTTCTGACTTTACTTTCGCCCTCGATATGGATGTTGATTTCAAAATCAGATGTAATTTAAAATGTGCGGTGAGAAGGTATTGAATGTAGGCCAGATATAGTATACTATGTAATGGTTAAATGGATACAATTTAAGCATGTAAATATTCACCTTCTTCAGTCCATTGATGGACGCTAACAGTAGCGCCATTTTCGCCAACAGCAAGGCCTTGCCACTCACAATGGAGAGCATTTGAAAGCCCATCGGCACAAGCACCGCACCCAGAGCGGTCACACCAAACATCATGGTAATCATCATGTTGTATCGTTGACGGCGGTGGCGGGCGGTACCAGCTTCATCTACGACAAGTCTGTTCAGGTTTTCTAATAAAAATAAACAAGCATAACACATAAAACATAGTCGTGCATGCGTAAAATTTTAGCCCACCATGTTTATCCAGAGTTCGCATGTAAGCATCGGTGAGCTCCTTTAAGTTCACTTGCAGGAAATGTGTGCTAAGCGTGTGCGCCAATCGCATGGTGAGTCGATCGAACCAGGTAAGATGCTGCAAGTCCTTTCGGTCGATATATTCGCTCAAGGCTTTTGGCAGACTAAACAAATACCTAAATTATTTGCTTACAATGACTGCATTTAAGAACTTTTACCTATCATTTGTTGCATCTACGAGCGGCAGCATTCGCACCAGACGGACCCCTGGCCACACAGGAATCACATTTGATGACAGGATGCCCTCGAATATGCGCGAACTACTCTCCTTAAAGCAGTCCCAAGTGGTTTCGGTCGTTTGCTGCATGTTTTTTTTTTTATTATTTTTTACAATGCAATTCTTACAAATTTATTTCATATTTTACCTGCACGCAATCCTTTATATGCTGCCGCAGTTGCTTCATTTTCTGCATCCACAAAATGTTTTCATTGTTGTGTTCGCCGCTAACCGGTGAGTTCGTTTCGTCCACAGTTTTTGACAGTTTTTTCAAATTATACTCAAACGCTGCCCCCTTGACGCGCACCAATGACACAATCAACAGCAATGACACTCCCAACTTTGCTACTGATTTACTGGGATTCATTTCGTTTCGGTTCAACTGCTCAAATTTCCCTCTTCGTATGTATCCTTTGACTCGATTTACTTCAATATCGTCTTTTCCATTCAATTTTTGTTTTGCGCGCACCGCTTCGGTTTTTAATACTGAAAGTGGCTCTGCGACATTGCGCCGATATTTATACAAACGCCGAAGAGCTCTTCTTTTGCAGCTGAGTGACCACTTCAGAGGCGCAGCAGTTCGAGCCAACAATTGCTATAATTAATCGGCTTCGCTGCATTGAACGGTGAAATGCGGTTTCGGTGGTTGATTGTTTTCAATTTGTTTTGCTGTGCAAACTCTGTCCATAGTGTTGTGAATGTGTGTCTTCTTTGGTTACACATTTAAGAACCACTGCATTGAACTTGGCAACTGTTTCAGCAGCAAACCATTTGTTTCATTCTTTCTGACCCAATAAACTCTGTGCGTCCAGTGGAAAATTGGCGTACGCACTGAATGACTCTCTAAGTTGTTGACTTCGAAACCGAATGTGGTCTATTGGCAACGCCCCAAACTTATCACTCACAGTGGTTCACGCTAAGAGTAACGAATTTGCAGGGTATAAGGAAACTTTTTTAAATTTAAATTAAGAAATAGTCTAAGATACATATATAACTATTATATACTTGCAAAAATCCGATTATTTTTTATAAAAGACATATCGTCGTGATACTGGAACATGTTCCAAGTCCTGGCTTGGTTTTATTTTTATTTCGAAAAGTGGTCAAATATCTGAAAATACTTGCATACATACATACTTGTCAATTTCTTGTTTTACGAGTATACAAATAAGTATACAAATACATTTGATTCATTTCGTATGAGTTCGTTTATTCATTTATTCATTCGACAACGTTTGTTTAAATAAACACAATTTAGTTTATTTCACTAAAAGCTTCATTATTATTTTCCGTATGCCGTGTGCATGTTAACTTAATTAAGCAATTTTCTATTTTGACATATATGTATGTACAAGAAATTGCAAATAATTTAAAATACATTCTAAGTAAGAGTGCAGTGATGGAACTAATTCAACTATATCACACTGATTAATAACTATCCATTTCACTTTTTGTAAAATAGAGTTCTGGGCAGTTGAATAGCCACTTCATTCATTGTAACGTTGCCAGCATCCGAGCTCTGTTGTGGGAAAATAGATATTCTAAAAAATGAATGAAGGTAAAATTGTAAGAAATTTTCTGAACTGAACACTATTGCTAAACCAACCTTTGGAATCTATCTTTCGATCTACATGCGTGCGCATTGTAAGGTCTAAGTAAATATGTTCATACACATGTACATATATGCTTTTAATGACTGGAAATAAACCCTTATTACAAGTTGTATTCGATTTTCGATCTTCGCTGGCTAATGAACATCAGCCAAATTTATAATATGAGGTTTTGAGCTCTGTCGAAGTTTTCGTTGAGTTTCGAAATTTTTCTCGTACAGAACTTTGCTTTCAATGCTGTACATACATACATACATATGTAAGTATTTATAAGCTTGCGATAAATTTGAAATAAGAGAAAGAACCCGACTGGTTCCGTTTGCAAACTAGTAATCAAAAACCACAATTAAGAAGCATAGAACCATGAGCATAGACCATAGCAAGAAAGCAGCCTCACATGATAATGAACAGTCCTTTAAATAACGATGAATGCTCAAAAAAAAATTCCAAAATACTTTGGTTTAGCTCAGAAAATCAGATGGCGCTAAAGGAACCAAGTTTTGTGAATGTTTCAAAAACGGCAAGGAATTGTATGGCTCTGAAACTCCGCTTTATTCTTTTTTCAAACAGAAATAATTTCGGTTCAGTTTACTTTTTAATTCAGCCAGTATTCACACACAGTCAGCTGCTCGATTAGTGATGGGTATAAATATCTACGTTATTTATCAGTTTCAAGATGAAACAAAAAATTGCTTATTAAGTTTTAGCAATTATTCCTGATTATCTGTTCGCGACAAGCTAAACAATTAAAATTTCCTCGAAAAGTTTACTGCCTTTTGTTTGAAGAATATATTAAAAACAAAAGAGCACAGGGTTGCATTCAATCATGAACTGATTGAGTTATAAGAAGTTGAATTATTCTAGGATAAATTGAGCTCAATTAAATTGCAAAGGAATCGCCGATTGTCCAAATGACTGTACGATTGAAAAAAATATAACGGTGAGATGACATTTACGTGCTTTAAACCACAAATTACTGTTAAATTAACATATACATTTACATGCTTTCGTTTTTTTTTGTTTGTTTGTTCGTTCAATAGTAATAAATAGTTTTCTTAATTAGATTGAACAAATTTATTATTTACCATTATTTTTTCATTATCATTTTCAACAATTTATATTATGTTGTTTTAAATAACGTCTTAAAAGAGTGCAAAGTTCATATATTTTACTAATCTTTGATCTATTGTGCTATTTCTTTTTATTATTATTTAATAATTCACAAGTTTTAGTACATATTTAAATTTTTCTTACATAATTGTAGATTCGCACATAGCGAGAGGTCACTCAAGAATTGTATGGATACAATTATACGGACAGTTTTTATAGCTCTTCTCTACACATTGCAAATATTTCATGTTTTTTTTAATTTGATTTTGACATTGTCCTGCATGCGTACGTTTGTATGATTTTCTGAAAGGTTGGCAAAAGTATCGTTTCGGAAATTCACAATTATTTTCATTTCTATTTTTTTTTGTCCTTTGTTATACACACACGTATGTATCTCTACATATTTTGTATATAAAAGGTGTTCGTTGAAATATAATATATATTTACCTAGCAAAAAATATATGTATTTATATGTTTGTATGTATTTATGTATGTATTTGTTATATTTGTGTTCTTTATTTTTTGCTAAATCTGTTCACTTTGTATAATTAATTTACTTTTGTGTTAAATTTGTTTATCGTTGCTACTAACATTTCATTATTTATATGTATTAATTAAAAATTATTTAACATTAGACTTATTTAAGAACAACTTTGTATTTGTCAATCCTGAATCTTGGGATCATCCGCAATCGCCACCACTACTATCTACGGCACCGAATCATCACGACCCCGTTGTGGTGTTTGGGATTGTCGTTCCGCGACCGAAACGTGGCAGATAGAGGCCGAACTTGGATTCAATGCCATTGAGAAGTGGCACAGCGGCCCGATAGCCCCCAATATGATCGGGGTTCAGTTTCTGCGTAGTCGCATCAAGGACCTTCGGCTTGTTAACGACTGACCCAGTAGGATGTGAGCCACCGAAGTCAACGTAGAAGAGGCGCTGTAGCAGTTCATAAGTAACTAAGGTTACACCGAATTGTGGTGACGAACGGAAGACACGAGCTGCGATAACAATTAAGTCAATTTTTTTTATTCATATCTACACTCGTATGTATGTATGTACTTACCGGCAGTACCCTTCCAGAAGGCACGTGGCCCCTCTTCGGCCATGATTTTCTTTGTGGCATCCCACACCCCCGAATATGTGGTTTGACCCGAACGTGCCACGACCTGCAGGCGAGTCTTAATCACATCAGCAGGTGTTACTAGAGAGGCAGCGGGAACACCAGCGATTGCACCAGCCGCCAGCAAGGTCAGCGGATGATTATAACTAAGAAACGGGGGGGAAAATTGATATTGTTAATTTTTTTTTTTAAATTCCTACAACACTCTTCATCGAACTTACCCGTCTTCATCGGCGAACAGTGATTTTGTGTGCGCATATGCAGGGAAGTAGATCGCAGAGAAGGGCACGTCACGCAGGAGGCAGGCGCGTGCACCTTTGTACAAGCCGAATAGACCCAGGTCGCGCACAACAGATAAGGCACGTACTTTAGTCCCACCCGCGATTTCACCGGCAACTTGTAAGCGAATCTTGACGATTTCCAAGGGATTGGTGAAGACGACTTGTGAGGCGCCGGCCTGAAAGGGGATGGGTAAGTCGAAAATTAGCTAAATCAATAACTTCCACAATTACATCGGTGAAGTAAGCCCGCCCGAACACACACTCCGTGCAAGCTCGCTAAGAAAGCCGATGTGTACTTTTTCGCTGTATATAGAAACAATGGAAAAGGCTCCGCAAAACTTAACCAACCAATTATGGTGAACTAGTTTTCGATTACTTACACAAGCACCGGACAAAATTTCGGACCACAAGGGTATCAAACCCTGTTTATCGGTCAATTTGTCTCGTACTAAATCGTTCACAGTAAGCTTGATGGCTTTCTCGGGTGCAACGCCCATCAACTGAGGCAGTAAGCCGCGGTATAAACCAAGTACACCCTCGTGACGAATAACCTGTAATCGGAAAATTATAAAAAATGCTCGATAAGTTCATTCCAGATACATTTACGTATATGTGCAAAAAATACCTTCTTAAAGCAATCCCAAGAATTTCTGTACGCGATTTCACCAATAAATGAGCCTGTGCGTTGATTTTGCATGCGAGTCTTCACCAAATCAATGGGGTACACCACAGTGGCGCCGACAGCTGAATTGACAAATCAGTTGAGTGGGTTTTAAATAAAAAATATTTGCATTACCTACCCCCCGCAAGAGAGCCGAGCGCGAAACGATAACTGCTCTCCAAAATCTGTATGAACGCTGATCTATCGGCAGGACTCTCCACGGCCTTGATCTGTGCCAGACGAGTGGTGATATGCTTTGTGTAGTGCTCCGGCGAAATATTGATAAGATCATTGTAGACGATGCGCCTAAGGAGGAAAATAAACTGTTATACTAGGTGTCATACACGATTTGAACTTTTGCAAAAGAGACCACTTTCGTTTTGTAAATTTCTGTATATCATAAGTAAGATTTTTTTTTAAACAAATTAAAGGGAATAAAGCGTCTATACATAAAATTTATTTTTTCTTGAGGAAAAGCAAACGTTAACTAAATGCACAAATCGTTTTCTTATTATTGGCACACTGTTAAACAACTCAAAAACGGTTTGCAGCGCAAATGGTGTGAATCCAATGTTTTTTTTTTTTTTTTTGTAATGAGATAGCGTTTTTGTTAATTGAAAAATAAACATAAGTAGATGCTAAACACTGCATAAGTTAAAAGTGCTTTAACCCTTAAGTGACGTGTAATCAGATAATGTTTTTATTCCCGGAAAACACGGAAGTCTAAAAATTTTTAAGTCATCGTTTCCCAATTTTTTGTTTTGACGGCCAATTTCTACAAAACAGCCAAAGAAAATGGACTAACACCATTATCAAAAAAAATTTTGATTCAACAAGTTGAAAATGAGTTACTAAGAGGTCCGATTCACATAAGAGTGATACGATAAGCGATCGCTTGCACCGCTGTAGCCTTAAAGTGGACAGTTTTCTTAGTGTCCAATTAGTTTGCACCAAAGCGAATTCATTGAAGGTGCACCACAACCGGCAACAACACAATTTTTAGTGATTTGCACCTGTGGCTTTTCTTCTCCTCAAAGCGTCCAAAGACTTAAAATCAAAAAATTGCTTATCGTCATTTCATCATACTGACATCGCTTAGATGAAGACGAAGAAGAAGAAATGCTTTCACCTGATATGAATTCGCTTTGATTTCCACGTACTCAGCGTATCGGATCGCTCTATTGTGAATTCTGCCAAGGTAAATTATTGTGTTCGGATAAGAAGTATTGGACTAGAAATGTACATATGTACATATATTTAATAACCGTTTATATTTATACATATGTATACGAGTATAAATTATAATTTGTATATAAGTATATGCGTACAAACGTACGTATGAATGTATGTGTGTATGTATTTATGTACATAAATAAGTATTTGTGTGTTTAAAAAACAATTACCAACTAGTTTTCATTTAATACGTACGGGCAAACGAGCAAAAAGGAAACGTAAATAACAACAACAATAACATCATTTTTTAATCAATCACTTGCCTATTTGGATCAATTTTTTTGCGTCTCCACCAACTATTTTTACCAGGACAATGTATGTATGTAAGTAGTTTTAAGATTAATAGTTTAACAGTTGAAGAAAATTACAAGAAAACATGAAGACAACAAGGGATAGTTAATAAAAGTATGTGAATGTTTGTCGGCGAATTTATACTACGAGTACAAATAAAAAAATCTGTGCATGCGTGGATATAAAATGTAGGTACTTATGTTCTTCCTTTTCCAGTTTTTCTTTCCGACTTTTAAAATGGTCCTGAACCAATTTTCAAAATAATCGGACTTTATTTTACACAGGAGGTAAAGCAATAGTAATTGAGGTTCATCTTACAATTGTTTCTTAGTTATCCTTTTTAAATACAGTTCATATTCCCACAAAAGCATTTTTAATCAAGACTTAAACCTTTCATAAGTCGCCAAATATCTTAAAACTTCATTTTAGTACACTAAAGTAGTTCCAAGGTGCTGATTTTGATTCTATATATTTTTTTCCTAACCGTCTTGCATGCTAAAAATGGTTTTATAAACACTATTATAAGTATTTATCTTTGTTTAATTTTTATAATTATTTTTCCAGCTCTGAACTTAGCCAAACATTGAACATTGTACATAAATGTTGAAGGAATGAAAAGTCTCATCTGCAAAATTTGATACAACAATTTTTATTAATTTGTTTAGGTTTTTATTGAAATGTTTTTAGATAAGAAAGATCCCGTAACTTCTAAGCGCTGTCGCAAAACTTCAGAGCCATAATTGTTGGTGTCATATCGCCTTTAGGCAACTGTGGCAGTTGTTGGAAAGCGACAGTGACAATTTCACGATTTTCATTAACATTTGCAAGCGAAGAGCTATGTACCATGAACCTATTTTAAATCATCGTCATATTATTAATTCGTTTATGGGAGCTACTACTAGTTCAACTTTTTTATGTAGATATCATGGGATAAACGATATAGATATCGGTTAATCTGTTTCGTTAATCGCTTAAGTGCGCTTTAGAAAGAATTCACGCATTTTAAATTTTTTTTTATATTTTAACTACTTTTGGTTAAAATAATTTAAGTGTTTTTTTTATCCAAAACAAGTTTTGTTATGAAATATTTATCTATACAACTAATAACTAAGTATGTATGTACATAAATAAGAATTCTAAATAAGTTAAAATATTATTGGATTTTTTGATTTCAGTTAAGTGTTATTTAACATTAATCTGAAGTAAAGCATTTTGTGGAAAGTTTATTTTTGAACTTTCCTACCTACATTTCTTGATAAAGCTATTCAATTTATCTCATTATCCATTGGCTAACTTTCTGCGGTGAATATGTATGTACTTGATATACTCGTAATTTTGATAATTTCGAAACATTTCAAATGACAAACATATATCTTATTTACCACAAACGCCTAAGCAACATTAAATGCATAAATAATAAATATAAACGTCCGTTACTTGCATTTCGCTAATATCCTAGTATTTAATTGTTATATTCATTTGTGTGCATATGTGTGTGTATGTATGTATGGAAGCAGACATTCACCTACTGAAACGAGAGCTTACCCAGTTTGATGTAGCGCACCGGTTAATTGAAAGAGAATATCAATTTCTAATGGCGTTATTTGGCTCATTGTTTGTGCGGCGTAAAGTAGTTCGTCCTTTGTCACGGGTTCGTGACGATTGCCTTGGGCAGCGTGTAGATAGATACGTTTAATCAATTCCATGTTGTTGAGCAGAGAAGTAAATGCGATGAAGTAAGGGAAGCTAACTTTGTGACCTTCGGTGACCTATTGATTGAACATACAAATGTACATTTTACTGAGACGAAAGAGTGTTCGATTGCCACTACTCACCGCTACTAGATTATCCTTGACGACAGGTGTGAGTAAATGCATTTTCACTTTAACGATAATATCCTGAAAATCTAGGGGTGAGATATATCCAGAACCAGCTGGATCCTTAGTACGGAATGCTTCCATTGCATATTCCTCATGGAAATCGTGGAGTAATTGTGTGAATTCGGCATAACTGATTGCGCGGTCTTTCTTCTGCAAAATGAATAATAAAATAATTAATTAATTCAGTTAAATTCAAATATTTTGCAAGAGTGCTCACCTCACCGAAATACCGCTTTATAAAGGAACTATCTAAATTAAAAGGTATCTTGGAGTGCAACTCGGTTTTTTGTACGATTTCGACGAAGTCGGCTGAAAGAAAAGTAGTGAGAAAGATATGTATTTTTAAAGTCATAGATTATTTTCATAATTTGTAAATAACAAAGATAAGCTTCAATAATTGATTGCATCCTCGTACTCACTGTAGTGAACTGTGCCATTGCCTTTGCGGTCGAACAGTTGGAAAGCAGTTTTGTAGAGCGCATCTGGTGTGCAGAGCAATCCCTCAAAGGCTTGGAACTCGACAAATGAGATCAACCCATCTTTGCTGGTGTCGGCTATGCTGGCTAACAGGCGCACAGATTCCTAAAACATAATAATATTTGGAGTTTAAATATAAATAAATTATAAATAAAAAATTTCGGTCAGTTAAACAAAATGTTATCGAAAAAAAAAAACAAAAACCATTTGGCGCACTAACTAATCACTTTATACTAATTAATTTGATGATGATGTGTGCAGTCCACTAGTCGGCTAAACGATTTGCAAACTTTGAAATACATAATTGAAGTGATAAGAGCTTTCGTACATAAAACATATTTATATATGTATGTACATATTCATTCGTACATAATTTGGTCTACGTGTTAGCAACTACAACAATACTTTGCGCTGTCTCACTAATTTCGCAATCTATGTATGCACGTGTATAAACGTTTCGTACTTTTTGGACCTCCGAGAAAGTCATGTGAGTTGCAGGTGATTTCGCATGATTACTTTGAGGGAGTGATGGGAAAACTTGTGTAGTAGAATTATTCGACATAATTTTTATAGTGGTTTTTATATATGTATGTACATACGTAGTACTTTGGTGTTAAGAGCGAAAGAAGTGCTTTGAAATACTTTTGACACACTCATTTGATTAAAATGACTGTTCACTTTATTTTTAGCGATACATTTGTGTGGGAAAGCAATATTAAATGACCCGAGCACACAGACCGAGTTTGTTTTATTCGCAAGCCATCACCAAGCAGACGACCGAGTACCTACATAAATATATAGAAAGTTAGACACTTGCGAATTTCGTCGAAGTGCTAATTTACATTTATTAAACAGTTGATTTTATAATGTATTATGTATTTGTTTTCAGATTCTATTAGATATTTTGTATGCTGTGTGGCATAATTAGCATGTATTTAAATAAAAAATTAAAATACGTAAATGAGGGTCTGGCTATATGTAAGCGTAGAAAAAATTATTTTCACACCATCCTATTTGCAATGCGTCTAAATACTTGTACATATATTAATTTTTGAAATTATTGTATAACATTCGTAAATATGTATATTTCTATTTTTATTTTCAAAATGTTTTCTTTGCTAAAAAACAAAAAGCTGTGGGTGTCTTGAATGCCAAAAATAAAAGTATGCATAGGTACCAAATATACACACTTACATATGTACATATCTACATACATACATACAATGTATGTATTTGCTTCGGTGGCAAAAAAGAGGTGAACAAAGCCGGCTTTCCGGGCCTCCCGGTCCTCTTATAACAAATATTTTATTAATGCGTTAAATGAAAATTCTTTGCCGTAATAAACATTTCCATTTAATTTTGTGATTGAGAGCAGTAGATTTTAATTAAAAATTTCTATAAAAATCTATAACGTGATGAAAACTATTGTGTATCGCTTATGTAAATAGATTTTGTTCAGGTTAGTCTTCTCGACAAAATAAAAAATATAAAACATTAACCAGCTTTGTAATTAAATGAGTGTTACGGTCGAAATCCGAAAAAATTGCATTGAAGTCGGTTTTGAACAGCAGGACATACATACATATAAATTTTGATAAGACAGCATTACATTTTTTTCTTGCCTATGGTATCTCAATCGTGTAGAAAATTGAGAAAACATGCGTGCTACCAGATCACCACGAATGGTAAATAATTTACGGTAGTTTTAAAGTAATTTTGTTTTTTTTTTGCACTCGGGGCCCTAAATTTATTCTCTTGCAGCCTTAGAAATTGTGAAGACGGCGCTGTTGTATGCATGCACATAAGTGTGTAAACAAATGTATGTATGTATTTGGCATACATACATACATATGCACATACCAAATCATGTGTGTACAAATTTGTTCACGATCATATAATTTTGCAAAATATACAAATTGGGGTATTTGATGACGTTCAATATGACGCAGATGAGCATTGATGATTTTTCTAAAGTTGATGTTCTTTCTTATCAAATAAAAGCCATAAATCTTAGTTGATTTATTGGTGCTGATCTGTCTTTTTCGGATAGTATCTAGAGATGTTTCATGCATACATATGGTATTATTGATTTGCACACATTTGTGTACGTAAATACTTACATCGTTAAATGTTGCGTCTGTGAAGAGTCCAAGAAATTTGCGCACAAAATCCTCACTGGTCATGTAGTGCTCGCCATCCTTTTGCAATGAGGCATATCTAAAGAAGACTTCGCGGAGTTTATCGGTACTGGCACGTTTTAGAAAAGACGATCCCTGAAATGATAAAATATATAGGAGAATGAATGAATCGAAGAGAGAGTGAGCAAGTTAACAAGAGTATTAGTGTACTGAACATTTTATCCCTGCAGACAAATCCATAGCTAGTGAAAAAATTTAAATACTACAGCGCAAAAAAGAAACTAGTTCGATCGTAGCTAGATCCTCAAATTAATATTGTTGTTCTCCATTGAAGCTGGTGCGGCGAATTCACAACTAATTCTAGATAGTTATGTAGAAGCCCGAAACCATCGCAAAATGGATGCAGAGCGAGCCGAACTGGATCTAAACTATGGTATTTGAAACTAGTTCGGAGCTAGAAAAAAGATAATGCAGCAGCAACCAATTTTCAGTTAAATTCGACTGTTGTTTGCGAGGAGAGGATACGATCACTTATCACGGCCTAGTAGTATTTCGTTACGTACTAGATGCGCGCAAGTTCAGAACTACATATTTTCTCTACAGGCATATTCCAATTAATACACACATATGTAAGTGAGTAATAAAGAGATGGAAAGAGAAAAATACGAATTCTCTGCTTTAGAATGCCGATATATCAACGCTCCAAGTATTTGGAGGTCAAATAAGAAAAAAAAGCAAGCAATGACAATCCGTTCTCATTAAAGCTCTTATAAACATATACATATACATGTACACATAATAACGTGTATGTATGTATGTATGTATGTATGTACATACACAAAATATATGTACATGTGCATGTATGTACAATAACTAATGTGTTGGCATACGCCTAGATATAAGTTTTTGGTAATATTTTATTTAAAACTTCACGTACAGAATGTTGCATTTTGTGTTAAATATGAAATACTCCTTTCTTCTTGTTTGCTATAAATGCTTAATCACTTCACTTTAGTTTTCTCCTTTACAATCTTTTATTCCGCCACCCAATCGCGTTTCACTTCTGTGCTTCGACTAATTTCCTTTTCGGGCTTAGTTCCTAAGTTCTATGGGGCTCACAGCTGAATCCGACGTCAGCAAAACGGCAACTAAACGGCAATATCAGCGGCGCTCTGTCCCTCACCACAGCCGGCTCAACTTCCGTCAAAATTTTGCAAGCACATAACTCAAATTAAACAATTAAGCTTGTGCACAGAGCCGGTTGAGCAGTGAAAACTGTTGGGCGCTCAACTCAAATAAAAAATCATAATCTTGAAGCTAAACTCAATTTCCAGATTTTAATGCAATACTTAAAATTTAAGTTATTCATCCGAAAATCTTATATCTGAGATGTTAGTCTTTTAAATATTAGCACATATGTATGTATGTATGTATGTATGTATACGAGTATACATATGTACGTAGTATATACAGCTGAGACTATTTAATTAAATTTAAAATTTATAACCGTACTAAATAAACCCGAGGCACGAACTGGGTTGCTTCAAAAACGTTGTAATTTCTTCGTGAGAGGAAACAAGTGTCAATCTAAATGTAAACTAAGTATTTCATATTATGTAAGTATTTTTATCCGAATTTTATACATTCAGTATAATTAATAAGCAATAAACTGAATTAAAATTTGTACTGTAAAGGTATCTTAAAGGCTCGTCTACATACATACATATGTTATTTCTACGCACAGCGCGATGTTATTTCTACAATAAGCGCTATTCCGAATTTGCGGTAACTGTTATACATTCATATTTTTAAATTAAACTACTTTTTGTGTTTTGAAAATGTACTTATACACATAATTATTTCTTAAAAATATAAACAATTATTCATTTCATTTGATTTGTCTACATTTGCTAACTGTAAAGGCCACAAAAAGATGAGAGTTTCTCAACATTCTCAACGCGAACGGCGTCCTGAAAGTCAATATTTTTTTTCGAATTACGGGTTTTTGCATTTTTAAATACAATTAAACTTAAGCAAAACTTCCTAAAAAAATATATAGCCAAAAAAAAAACAAGGATTGTTTGTCTCCGTCAAAAATAGCCTCTTGCAAAAAATTGCATATGCCGGAAATTTGGTATTTTGTTACTTCTTTAGAAAAAAAAAAATTGAAAATTAAGTTCTTTCTACATTTCATAAAATATACGTACATATGCATACATACATATCTAAATAATTTCAAACCCAAACAATTTAGCCTTTTCCTTTATATCTTGCACTCCGGCCCTGGGGGAAACGTTATCATCTATGCTGGGCTCTTAAAAAAATTCTGAGCACGAATGAGCGTAATCTCTTCGTATAGCTGGGGAATAAACTTGCTTTGTCAACAATGGACACTCTGGGCACACACATTGATCATTTATGTTTGTATGTACGCACAAATATGTAAGTGTGTATGCACACTAGGATGGTCCAAATAAATAAGGGCAGAACTTTAGAAGTTTCACAAGTACGAGTATTTTCCAAATCTTTATTTTCCACCCCCAATAACGAAGTCATCTTTTATATTAAATACGATCTTAAATGGTTAACATTGAAAAAGGTTAAAAAAAACGTAAGTTATTGGTTTTGAAGTCCGCTGCCAAGAAATTAACTAATTCGAAAAATATTAATTGAGCGCACTCTTCACCATTTCTGATTTAAAAAATAGTAAATGTATTATTTTTTTTCGATATAGAACAATTCTTTATCCACACACACACATTTTTAACCAACCCCAACGGCGTCCATACAATACAATACAATTGTAGACTAGCAAATTTTCACGTGCTTCACAGTCATTGAAACATTTTAATATTGTGGTAGTATTACTCAGTTAAAGGCGTTGGAGAGAGCCTCTCATATGCCCCACAAATTACTTAAAACCTACTCAGCCATAAGAGACTTTGCTGTTTAAAAAAAAAATGAGTATGCAATTTTTTTTAAACTGCAAAAGTCTCTTAATTGTATTTATTCTACTCAAACGCGTTGTATAGTTAACGTTAGAGATTAAAAACTGATTATATAATGTTCTCATTAGTTAATTTGTTTGTAGATATGTATGTATATTATTTTTGCATTGTTTATTTTACTTTTGGATTCTTGTTCATCGATGTGCTGAACCAGACGCTTAATTCCAGATGAGCAAATGTTTATACACTGTGACGTACTCTGCAAACATATTCCAAATTGATCAAAAAACATCAAAAACATAAAAAACCAACGACTAAGTACTGAGTTTGTCAACAGCGCCGCAGCCCATCAAAGAAATATTTTCACCGGGTAGATATTAATTTTTTGTGTTCGCTTTCTTTTCGAACTAAATCCTGTCAAATTGTCAAATAGCAAAATTAAGCTCCATAATGAGAGTGTTTATAATGTAAAACCTATCAATCCTGCAAATAAGGGAACAAACCAACTTGATCATCAAAAAACGTCTTGGGAGCAGGAAAACTACGCGCTCAAATATAATTGGGTTACTCAGTTCATCACTATGCAAATAGAGGCTTATTTATATATGAAGAAGTATTATATGGCACGATCACGAGTTAAGAAATTTCAACTACCACCGAAAACATTATACGCCAGACATGTAGTCAACTATTTCTTAAGCAACGATGGCACAGAAATCCATGAGATATTAAAACAAAGTACTTTTTACTGTAAAACTATGTTTGGATCTTTGTTTAGAGAAAGCTAGTTTTCTTTCTAACACCCTGAACATTAAATCTTTTTATTAGTGAAAATATATGGCAGATAGCATTGCATCGGTGTCAGTAAGGCGAATTTAATAAGCAATTAAAAAAAAAATAAACCGTTATAAGTTTTGGCGTCTCAACACCAACACATTGAATTCGTCTTGGTTGCTAGTAATCCTTTATGATGACACAAGATATCACTCACTGCGTTAATAATAACGATGCCATGTGACACGATTTTATAGCAAAAGAAAATTGTAACATTATTCGAAAAGAAGAAGCGTCTTAATAGAAAAATACCCGTGCTTGCGGCTTTTGCCGCTTTAATTATTTAAAGAGAAGCTACGAGCACATTCAAGGAGTGCATTATCTTTAAACAAATATAAAAAATTTGCAATCTCTATACCAATTATTATTTGCCCCTACATATACGCATATATACAACGGGTGTTTTTAGGGGTATAGAACTTCGAATTGAAATAAAACACAAGAAAATCGTTTTAAGGTCCATCAATTTGGCTTTATTGGAAGGATAATTTTATGCCATTAATGTTTAAATATGATTTCGGGCATGTGGCCGCCGCGGCTGGCTCGAATAAAGCCAATTCTACAGGTCCAATTTTCAACCACTTTTTCGAGCATATGGGGCCGTATGTCGGCAATAACGCCACGAATGTTGGCTTCCAATTCCCCTAACGTTTCTGGTTTGTTGGTGTAGACGAGCGACTTCACATATCCCCAAAGAAAATAATCCAATGGTGTCAAATCACACGATCTTGGTGGCCAATTGACAGGTCCATTCCGCGAAATTATGCGCTCAGCGAATGTTTCCTTCAATAAATCGATTGTGACGTGCGCTGTGTGGCATGTAGCGCCGTCTTGTTGGAACCACAACTCATCCACATTCATGCCATCCAATTCGGGAACAAAATAGTCGGTTATCATGGCTCTATACCGGTCTCCATTAACGGTAACTGCCTCTCCAGCATTATTGCGTAAGAAGTATGGCCCAATGACTCCACCAGCCCATAGAGCACACCAAACAGTCAGTTTTTGTGGATGTAATGGCGTTTGAAGGGTCTCATGTGGATTCTCTTCACTCCAAATGCGGCAATTTTGCTTGTTGACGTAGCCATTCAACCAAAAATGAGCCTCATCACTGAACAAAATTTTGCGATGAAAATCAGCATCGAGATCAATCTCATTTCGGCCCATACACCAAAATCACGACGCATTGCATGGTCTCGCGGCTTTAATTCTTGCACAAGCTGGATCTTGTAAGGTCGCAAGCCAAGATCTTTGCGCAAAATCTTCCATAAAGTTGATGGACAAAGCTCCAATTGCTGTGCACGGTGGCGAATCGATTCATTCGGGTCCTCTTCAACACTTTGCTCTACAGCGGCAATTGTTTCTTCGGTGCGCACTGTTCGACGTCTCTGCGGATGCGTATTATCACATAGAGTAAACGTAGTGCGAAAACGATCCATGGTTAACCGAATTAATTGCTCTGATGGACGATTATGTCGACCATAAAATGGACGGAGCTCACGGTAAACTTCGCGAACTGAACCATTATTTTCGAAATAAATTTGCACGATTTGCAAGCGTTGTTCTTTTGTCAACCTGTTTATGATGAAATGGCAAACCAAACTGAACATAAATGACATTAGAGTTGCAAGATTTGACCACAAAATGCCAGTTTTATCTCTATTCGAAAAACAAACCTGTAAAAAAAACACCCTTTATATGTAAAGGGTTTGGTTTGCCATTTTATCATGAACAGGTTGACAAAAGAACAACGCTTGCAAATCGTGCAAATTTATTTCGAAAATAATGGTTCAGTTCGCGAAGTTTACCGTGAGCTCCGTCCATTTTATGGTCGACATAATCGTCCATCAGAGCAATTAATTCGGTTAACCATGGATCGTTTTCGCACTACGTTTACTCTATGCGATAATACGCATCCGCAGAGACGTCGAACAGTGCGCACCGAAGAAACAATTGCCGCTGTAGAGCAAAGTGTTGAAGAGGACCCGAATGAATCGATTCGCCACCGTGCACAGCAATTGGAGCTTTGTCCATCAACTTTATGGAAGATTTTGCGCAAAGATCTTGGCTTGCGACATTACAAGATCCAGCTTGTGCAAGAATTAAAGCCGCGAGACCATGCAATGCGTCGTGATTTTGGTGTATGGGCCGACAATGAGATTGATCTCGATGCTGATTTTCATCGCAAAATTTTGTTCGGTGATGAGGCTCATTTTTGGTTGAATGGCTACGTCAACAAGCAAAATTGCCGCATTTGGAGTGAAGAGAATCCACATGAGACCCTTGAAACGCCATTACATCCACAAAAACTGACTGTTTGGTGTGCTCTATGGGCTGGTGGAGTCATTGGGCCATACTTCTTCCGCAATAATGCTGGAGAGGCAGTTACCGTTAATGCAGACCGGTATAGAGCCATGATAACCGACTATTTTGTTCCCGAATTGGATGGCATGAATGTGGATGAGTTGTGGTTCCAACAAGACGGCGCTACACGCCACACAGCGCACGTCACAATCGATTTATTGAAGGAAACATTCGTTGAGCGCATAATTTCGCGGAATGGACCTGTCAATTGGCCACCAAGATCGTGTGATTTGACACCATTGGATTATTTTCTTTGGGGATATGTGAAGTCGCTCGTCTACACCAACAAACCAGAAACGTTAGGGGAATTGGAAGCCAACATTCGTGGCGTTATTGCCCCATATGCTCGAAAAAGTGGTTGAAAATAGGACCTGTAGAATTGGCTTTATTCGAGCCAGCCGCGGCGGCCACATGCCCGAAATCATATTTAAACATTAATGGCATTAAATTATCCTTCCAATAAAGCCAAATTGATGGACCTTAAAACGATTTTCTTGTGTTTTATTTCAATTCGAAGTTCTATACCCCTAAAAAAAACACCCGTTAGTTGAAAAATTGTAAGAGCGGTTTTGAAAGAAAACCCCGAAAACCTCTTATTTAATTTGATATTATTTTTGGGTATCGAAATTCAATGAAGGTGCGCATTTTCCAGGTTTTGAAATTTACACAATATTTCGAAAGTACATGGAAAAATAATGTATTCTGTCGAATAATGTAATAACGTTAAGCGATAGTGTAGGTCTTAATTTGATATGTTCATTTCGGAATCCCTTAATCCGAAAGATATTTTCTGAATTTCATTGTCACGAGCTAAAGTCATGCTCAATTTATCTTATCTAATTGATGTTTGTTTTAATGTGTTGGGAGTTAGCTTTCAAATTTTGTTTTGCATAATTTTTTTTTGTAATTATAGGAATTTAAAATCAATCGTATAATTGCTGACTGTGAATATGTTCCTTCTATTAATGTTTCTATCAATGCCGACCTGGGTTCTCGGCTCTTATTAAATAACTAGCCAAGGTTATTAAAATATAATACAGACTCGTGGGTAGGATTAGATTATTTTTTTTTTTTTTTTTTTGTACGGTGGCCAACGTAGCCGAATGTGTAGCGGTGCGCCCTGTCACCACAGGCGGCTCAAATGACAGCATACAGCACCTGAAAAGCTTTCGTCTCTTGACAGCCATTTGTGAACAATTCTGCGAGCATACGAGTATTTATGCAATGAAAAAACTTAAAAAAAAAAATTAAAGTTAGTAAAAAACTGTAGGTCCCTTAATTTCTCTTACAAATGCAATAGAGAAGTAGGTATATACATATGTATATATAAGCGCCATATTGTTAACATTGTTATTAAATATTTATTAGTATGTATGTATTACATGTTTATTAAAAATCAATAAGCGCTGAAAGTTATTATAAGTACAGGAATGAATTGAATTACTGACGTAAGACTGTTATCACATCACATTCACAACTTTTGTTTTAAATGGGCAGATTTGATTGCACATAAACATTTAATCGATCACTATAAGTCGTCCAACATCCAGTGTATGTATGTACATATGTATGTATTTATGTATATTTGTATGCATGTATGTACAATAAAACGTATCAAAAGAAAGTTGAAAATGTACCCCTCAGGTTGGAGCTCTAAGCTTGTGAGAGTTTCAGAATGGAAATAAAAAAAATTTCAGTTATTTTCCTATAATTACTCTATTTGCTCTTCGATTTTTATGAGTGATATGTAGTTGTAAAAGTATTAACCAAAGGCGCTATACATATAATTGTATCCAAAAGAATATCTACTTTTAGTACGTATATGTATGTATGTATGTATTTGTAGTATCATGAATTCCATACGGAATAATTAAACTAAATCGTTTCTCGACGCTATTTGGCTGAAATGCTCGCGGGTACACTTATCAAACGGTATTCATTTATAAATAAAGACTTTTTATACTCAGATTCTGACTAACGAATGATATCTAAGGCAATGTTTAATTTATCTTTAACATTTTTTTTAATGTAAGTTTAATTTTTATGTTTAGTTTGTACCTTAGTTTGTTTAAAATTAATTGAATGCCGAGTAAAAATAAATTCATTATCCATCCACAACTTTAAAATAGAAAATGTTGAAGACATTTATATTTAATATTTAAAGAATAATATTCACAATAAGTTATCGTTTACACTCTATAGCTAAGTGTTTGGCCTAGTTTATCTTCTCCGAACGGCAGATGTATTTTATGAAAAGCTTTTTTCCATGGAAGAATTGTCCTCGGAGGTGTGGCATTTCCTGCCGAGGTGTATAAACAATAGTTCACTCAAAAACGCCCATCCTTAACGTATTTGTTTATTTTTCCTTTTTTTATAAGTGCAGTTCATTTTAGTTCAACTCTATAAAAATTTTACTGCAGTTAACAAATTTTCATCGGAATTTTCAACTTTTTTCTCAGAGGCTTTAGAAAATGTTCGAATACGAGTATACCTGTAGTTTTGAACTGAATTTATATTAAAAAATGTTCATAGGTACAATAAAATTAAAACAGTACCATTAACAAATATGACTAAAACGATGGTGATATATGTATATATAAATTAATGCTGGCAATAATAATTAAGTAAAAAAAAATAATAATAACATATCGAAAAACGTGGGAAGAGTATTAAATATTAAAAACACTGGGCTCCATGATGTTAGCGACAATTATTTTTTTTTAGACAATAAAGGTATTCATTTTAAACATGCTCACGAATAAATGTTTGAATAGTTTAGTTCAATGAAAATTTTGTATTTTGATTGAAACTGGCCTGTTTCTCACTTTATATGTATATATCATATGTGTGCATGTACATACCTATGCGCGCGTTTTCTTAATTACTCTATTGCCATTTTTCGTTGGTAATTCATGATCTTCAATTTTAAACATGCAACAAGTAAAATTTGTAGGTTTCTAAATTAATTCAATTTTGCTTGAGTAACAAAAATAAATATAAGCGAATATAATAACATACATATGTATGTACATATGTATGTATAGTCCAACTGCTTTACAATTTTGAACGTACGCATTTAGAGCAATGTGAGAGGGTCTATTTGAGGCGATAATCTGCAGATGGTCTTGGGATACTGCACTACTAAGTGCCTTCATACATACATACATATGTACATATTTACGTATATATGTACTATGCAAATAAAAACAATTTTTATTTATTGCAAATATGTATAGAGAAGCGGTGGTGTGGTGACGGCACCAGTGCATTGCGTGCATTGAGATAAGGCAAAGCGTAGAAGAGGCGACTATGAGGCCAGTTCAAAAAAACGAAATATGAGTAAGTAAACATGTAATAGGCACCCAGTAGGAACGTTATCAGTTAATCTTATCGCTGTACTATTCACAGTTTTCGTTTTCTTTTACACGGAACTCACTATAATGTTTATTTTTTCAATCAAATATGCGATAAATACATACATATATAGTTTGATACACTCGTACATATGTACATACATAAGTATGTGCAACTCTAAGAGAGACTGCGTTACAGACATATGTACCTAAATAAAAGCGTTAGCGTTGTGCAGCAATGTTGAGCCGTTAGCAAATAAAGTTTAGACAGAGCGTTAGGAAGTAAAGTTGGCTGCAGACATCGACAAGCAGTGTTCTCATATTTAAAAATGTTGAATTTCTTAGGGCCAGTTTTTCAGTGCAAGATGAACTCTGTTTGTCGTTTAAACTAAGTTTAAACTCAGTATGCAGGTTTTCAGTCAACTTTAAACGGAGTTTAAACTAAGTTTAAACGGCCGATTGTGCTCGGTTAAACTTAGTTTAACTTATCAGCTGTTTGCTGACTACATCGTTTTGGTTGCAACAAATTTATTTGAGCGCAAGGAAACTAAGTTTAAATTTAAACTGAGTTTAACTAAACTTAGTTTAAACTGAGTTTTAACCAGCACTGAAAAACTGGCCCTTAGTTTCTTCAAACGAAAATATTGGTGCTTTTTCGTTACTTTCGATCAGACCAAATTCGATTGTAGGATTTGTTGTTGTATTTTATTTTTCTTGACGTAGCTTTGACGCCCTTACTTAAGTACAGTTCACGCCTCTAATTTAGGGAGAGAAGTAATGCTTTGAACACTTTAAAGACAGCACGGGCCATTTCCCAAATAAATCGATGCACTCGAAATTGTATTTCTTATAATATTACAACATTTGTTTTTAATTCTTTAATCCCTTAGTATCTGGGTGAATCGATTTCTTCGATGAGTGTAGCATTTCATCTATTCTGTTTACATAAAAAATTTATTGTGCACAAATAAACATAAGTTATAGATAAATAGTTATTTTAATTGAAATACAAGTAAAAAAAAAAAAATTAAATCGTAAAAGATTTTCCCTGTTGACAGATTTAAATTAAGAATTTTGTGAATCGTACTTTAATACTCTATAAGTTGGTACACAACCAAAAGCAGGCCGATCCACTAACTTACCCAACAATATTCCCAATGTTAACAAAACATCTAACGATATAAATTTTTTGTATCTCTTCCGATATCACAAAATCAGCTGTTGTTGCTTATGAGTATCTAAGTGGCCTTTAAAAAAAAAGCTAGTGAATCGTTTTTTGCGATAGTCGGATTGCTTAGAGTTGCGCGTCGCACTACAGAGAGAGAGTAGGGTGGAAAGATGCACTACGCTCGCTTGTGTTTTATTTGCACACATATTTTTGATTATGTCAGCTGTTCGTTATTGAATTTTATGGCCCTGCCGGTATTTGCATTATTATTATTTGTAAAGGCATATTTCCTTACTTTTGCCGACATTATGTTTTTGAACAACAACAAAGCGACCTTCACAGGGCAAGGGGAAAACGATGGACAAGTACAGCACGTGAGTACATGAATAGAAATATAGTACAAAACGGCGACACTGAATATAATCAAGTGTTCCCCAATCACCAACCACTGGCCGACAGCAGACTGACTACAAACAATTAAGCACATTCACATTTTTATGAGTATGTATGTATGTATGTTTGCGTATATCTATGTTACTTATGTATAGATACCCTTTCTTAAAATTATAAAGTACAGAAAATTCTCTAACTATATCAATTTGAAAAAATGCCCAAAAAATTCATAAAAAGTACATTTTTTTTAATTTTCAAGTCAATTTTAGTATAACAAAAAGTTTCATGTGGCTACTACAGACTGTTGATTTTTATCCATTATTTGCACTACTAAAACTGAATCAGCTGTAAACGGCAAAATCAACAAATTCTAAGCTGTTTAAAAGTTCCGAAACTTTGATGTATTTGAGGTAGGGTGTAACTTTGTTGAACATGCGGCATGCATGAATGAATTTGTAGTTATAATCAAGATAATAAGACTGCCTGCCATGACATCATATGTATGTGCTATTAAATTTTTTATATGGGCCCAATTTTCGACCACTTTTTGCAGCAATTGGGGTCGTATGTCAGCAATAACGCGCCGAGTATTCTCGTCCAAGGCGTCTTGAAATGGCAAACCAAACTGAGTATAAATCAAGTAACAGCTGTAAAGTATTGCCTCATTGAAAACCACACGTCTAAAAAAAAACACCCTTTATTACAAGATGAAGCGTCTGGTATCCATTGTCTTTGTGCGTATTTGAATGACGTGTGACAATGCCCGGTATGTTGAGGTTTTCTTCTTTAGTCAAAGTCCGCTTTTGTGATTAGATCGGATGTTGTGAACCGTGTCACTCTGCTGGATATTCTTATGGTACAATTGACAAACTGAGAGTGCCTTTGATCCACAATACTGTATTTGTTGTCTGAGTGCGATTAGAAATCTCAATTTGTGCAATGAGTCAAAATAAAAGGTAAACAAATAAAACAAAAATAAACAAAAAGTTGAGGCTTTCATTTTCACATACAAATATGTACATACATACATACATATGTATACATATATCATAAAGGTTTAGTGAAAGCTCAATTTGAGTTTCATGTATAAAATTGCACAGCTCTTTCAGAGCTGTAGTGTTATTCTGCTTAAAAATACTTATAAAAACTTTGTGGTTTTTCAGTTAAAGAACGCGTGGGTGTAGTTGCCCATCATTTGACAAGCCTCACACTGGTTTGTACTTATAATTTTAATTCTATGCGGTCATTTTGTCTTGATTTCTTAAGCATTTAGAGGTACGTTACAGTACCAGGGGTGTTAATTTTTCGTATTGCTTCATCTGGAGTTAGCATGACCATTAGAGAATGCTGCCCATTTAGCTAGCTCATCGGCAGTTTCATTAAGTTTTATGCCTACATGTCTTGGGATCCAGACAATTTGACAAGTCATATTACCCCTGTTTAGGTTAGAATGCATTTTAACAGTTCTGTAGTTGTCTGAGGTTTAGCTTTGATTTATGTAGCTATGGCCCAAATTTCGCCTAACGCAGACGACGTTTTAAAGCTTATGCGGAATATACAATTTTGATTACGAGTGGCATTGTAGACTCCACATCCAATGGAGTTGTCTCCGCCTGATGCATCTGTGGCAAAAATTAAAATTCTCAACAGTTTTTAAAGCTTTTGGGTCTGCTAAATCCGAATATTAAAATTTTCGGGTTACCCTAGGTTTTTTCTACACTACGTGGTGTGTCTAGAAACCGGAATTTGTAAAAAACAAGTGTAACTTAAGTTTTTTAGGGTCAAGCAAAAATAATATAATATTTATTTTGAGATTTTACCGCATACAGATGTTGCTGTAGTGCGAAAAATGGAAGTATTAGTACATTTACAACTAATTTTTAAAAAAATTTTATAATTTTTTTTTTGTTTATATAAAGAAATAAACAGTAACAGCTTGCTTTATGACCAACTACTTTGAATTCTTGTCCCGGAAAGAAGTCTGATGATGGTGAAGTGATATTCACCAAAATAGCAAATAATTCTACCTCAGCTGATTGCAGCTGATTTGAAACTGTTGTTGTTTTTTACCAACTCAATAAAAAGTTTTACCAAAGAAGAAGTTAATAAATGGTTAACCAATTTATTGCTGTTTTAACTGTAAAATGCTGAAACTCTTTAGTATATTGAAAATTCTATAAGTTTTTTATACAATCTAAGACAAAATCGCCATTCTACCAATATTTTAAAATTGCAGTTGTTGTGCAGACTGATATTAAGTACACTTACAATGCAACTAGTTAAGATTACTGCTGTTTCCAGTTAATTTCTGTATTTGCTTGTATTTTTGAACCGCTCGATAAACAGTTGAAATCTTACGTAATTAAGAGCAGTTCTCTGCTTTATTAAAAATAAATTATTGTAATGCTTGTCTAAGTACTTCACAAGTAGTTCGTAATTTCATATGTTTTTGATTTACATAAAACATTTATGTACGTAATTAGAGAACGAGCCAACTAGTATGTTAGTTAACACAATAATTATAACAAATATTTCAATTTATTACGACGTGAGCAAAATGTTCCCCAGCAATTTTTAATTGAGAACAAAGTGGCACACATATAGAATTATTGAGGTTTTGCTTTTTTTTTTAATTTCTGGAGGAATTTTGGGCGACATTTCCAACTCATTTGGATTTCTCGTTTGTTGGTATATGCTAGGGATGCCAGTATATTCGATAATTACTTTTACACCACCCGCGGTTAGTAGTATCGTCTGTCACTAATCAAGTGATAAATTTTTACACGAAAATAAAACCGGTGAAAGTGTTTTTTAAGTGGAGTTGTCTTTGAATCATATACTCTGGAATACTCAAAAATAAATGTTGAACAGTTTTCTTGCATTGAATTTAAAAATGATGTTGGAGTCTTGCAGGGTGCTTACTTCATCTACCCTCATCCCCATTCCACCCTTATTTTCCAACTGTTGGACACAAGTTCACACCTACATACATACATATACATATATGTAAGTACATATAAATGCTAATTTTGGGTAGTGTAACAAGTGTTTAACGGGTTTTATTCGGTTTGAACAAGATGAAAACGATAATGAATGTAAATTTTATTAGGCAACTAATAAGCGCGATTTGGTTTGCGAATTTTTAACATCAAAAGAGTACTACGAATACTATAATGTAAATCACTTTACATAGGCGAATAACAGGGCAACCCCACTTGCAAGTTCTTTACTTTAAAGAAATTAAGTTAATTGTTTCAAAAATTAGATTCCTTAAAATGTTTGTTCCACATTGATTTAAAAGTGTGAATTACAACAAAAAAATGTTTATGATACATAGTTCTCTTTACCCACCTCGCTAATTTCCTTTTTCTCCACCATTTTATCAGTCGAAAGGTTTTTTGTGTTGATTCCTTCTGATTACGTGAGGATATACTTATGTATGTACGAGTATGTACGTAAATATTATATTAGAAAATAAAATTTCTTTTTAAACTTTGTATAGCACAATCTTTTTCCTCCACCACTAATGGGCACCAAATTTCAATATTCGCCAATTTCTGATTATTGCAAAACACACCCACGCCAATTGCAAACACTGTATATACACCCGTCCATATGTAAATATGTATATAAAGGCGTTTTAAAATTTTCACTGCTCCACCGAGTTTAACGCCGAGAACTTTTCTTCTGGCGTCGTGTTAACGTCAAATTCCGAATCACAACTGAGGATCGTTGTATTGTCCAAACACCCGCAATGTTGCGATTTTCTGGGGATTTACAGAATGTCACTACATAGATTGGTTTGTAAATGTGTGTGTGAGTTGACTTCGTGCGATCGTACGTCAAAGAGAAAATAATCACAAGATTTACATATGTACATATGTACATACAAATGTAAGGGGAAAACAGCTGACATTTCATTTGCAAAAACAAGCTATTTTTCTTATTTATTCTCTAACAATTGTTGCATTTATAATCGTACATACGAGTGTGTACCACATGTATGTATGTATGTGTACATGTTTTTTTTTCGGACATCATTTCCTTACATAAATCTGTATACACACACATATGGTACATACTACATATATGCGACTAAGTATGTAGATACAAACTTTCAACCTTTATTTGTTTAAATTATCTTTTTGTGACTGCAAACTTTACTTGTAGTTCGCCGATGAAAAAATTTGTTTCAGACGGCAGTTTAGTAAAACAAAAGTACTTATTTGTGTATGGAAGCGTGATGCTTTGAACACTTTGAAGACAGCAAGCGACAGGCAGCATCTGTCAAATATTAAAATACACACGTTCTTATGGGCACAGTTATTTAGACAACCCACCCAAATTCAGTAAGATGTCTCAGTCTCTAATATAGATCAAAGTCACAATTTTAGACCATGTGGCATTCATAAGTTTCAAAATAAAGGCTATATGCCCGAATTCAGTAACTTGGTATAATCTCAAGTCTCAAAATGAGCTACAGATTATTGCTTTTCCTCGCTTTCACGTTTGGTTCTTTTGTATTTATTTTAATTTTTTGTGACCTGGATAACCTTTTTGAGACTTGAGATGAGACTGAGTTAAAGAATTCGTGTCAGCAGGCTTGCAGTTGTCGTTGTCGCCAAATTAAAACCATTTCTAATTTTGCCGACGACATTGAGCAGCTGTAGTGCTGCCACTAATATGTGAAATGGAAAATTGTTCAAGGCTTTAACAAGTCTTACGTTATTTTACCAACAAAGGCATAAAATAATTCTGATATTTCATATGTAATAACAGTCGATCATTTGAAACAAATTAATCGACCTATTTACTCATTTTTTGCACAAAAAATTTCACTTTGAACACAATATTTGAATTTTATAGAAGTAAAATATTTTAATGAGGCAACAACAAATGAGTTATTGGATACGTCGCTGACGTCTTCAAACTATTCAAGTAGGTTGCTTTAAGACGACATTTGCGGGCAAGGAAATTTCGCTGTCGTTACGTCGTGAAGTGCAGTCGTCTAAGTGTTCAAAGCATGAACGTATTTATCACAATTTAAATTTATTTATTTTCTGAACACTATAAAATCAAAAACTTCATTCGTTCACTACAATTTCCTTAAAAAAAAAAACCTAGCATCTGCATATCTTTAATTTATTAAAGAAAGCCTCTTACTAACTTTATTTTTGAATCAAGATTTTTACAAAACCTGTAAACTCACAATCTATCTAACAGAAATAGAAAGCACATACTACAGTTGAAGATAGAGTACGAAAATGAAAATGACACTGAAGATGGCACATTGCCGAAACCGGTTTGTCTTAAAACCAAACTTGACAAGGGATGACGAAAATTCGTTGCAAAATCACATCAAATCATTTCACACCATGTCGGAAGCAACAACAACAAAATATCATTTCGACGATAATCGCATTTATAGGAATTTTAGATACTTTTTGCTAAATATTCAAACTATGTTTGAAGAAACAAAATGGTTGTGGTTTTCTTTTTGTATTAGTTAAAAGATATCCGTATGTTCATTAAAATTTTCAATACATACAATGTATGTTTTTGAAAATCCTGATACTCTTAATGAACTTTCAGCTACGCCGATGTCACCAATTTACGGTTTTTCGTGGGCACAGTTTTTCATATCCATACATCCATACATACATACATATGTATCTATATCAATAAGGTATTTTTATCCCGCGGATATACCGCTATAAGACTATTTTCGAAACTTCCGCCGTAGAGGGAGCACACCGCAGAGGGAGTCCTTATTGTGCACCTTGGAGCTCCTCTGGTTGGCTGGGAAATAATGATACCGAATAGATACACATAACCACATATACGTGTATACATATGTTACACGAGTACAATCACCTTAACCTTTCTTTAGTAGTCACAATATTTTTCCTGATATAACCTCCCCGTAAATTTGTTTTTGCTATTAAAATAATCAAACGTTTTTATTAGTGCTGATTTTTGAAAATCTCGAGCAATTATATATTTTTATTTGTTATTGTTTGGCCATATAACTATTTATTTTAATTATTTACGAGCTTTATGGCCGATTAGTTTATGGGGAAAATAATGGCCAGGATGAGCCAGCCTTATACAAACAAATTCTAACAAAATAGAAATTGTACAAACAACAACTACACAGTCAAGTAGAAATAGCGGCAGAACAGCCGCACTTGATTGGAGTAAGTTGTAAAGGTAAAACAGGAAAAATAACAACTGCGTTTAGATGCCGACTTAAGCATTGAGCATTTTGTTGCGGGTTCGACTCCCGCAGAAGCCAAGAAGAAAGAAGTCTGATAAGGAAATGTGGTGATTTCCGAAATAGTACTATAACTTCTGCCGCTTTGAGCATTAAAGCTCGTAATTAATTAAAATATATATTTTTATATTAAAGGAAGTGCGCGAAAAACAAAACTCTCAAGCATCAACAGTAAATAGAAAAAACTTTGATTTATTGCTTTACTTAAGGGGGTCCGGCCATCTAGGGCGATCAAAAATTCGTTTTTTTTTTTAATTTTTGTCATCGACCCGCAAACTGACAACTTTTGCAAGAAAATGATTTACGCAACAATGGATATCTCCGATATTTTTCAATAATTTTGAGCCAAAAAATCATATTATATAGTTTATTTGATTGTTTAAATAAATCTCAAAGTTTGATTAATTGTTTTCATTTCGCCAAACAAAATTTGTATCGAAAGCTCCTTTTATCGACTCTCTACATGGCCGGACTTCCTTAAGGAAATAAGGTTTAGAAAGTTGATTGAAGGACTAGTCCAGCTCGCATACGAGTAGCTATTACCAAAAGTTAATTACTTCGATTTTGTTTACCAAACGTAGTCGGAATGCAAGAAGATTTATTACTTAATCAATAAAAGATCATAGCTGAGATTTAAAATTTCCAACTTTTACAGCGAACTTCCACAGAACCAATTTTATAAATCACATGCTTACAGGCCATGCACCAATTACTACTGATAACACAATCAGGCAGATTGTGAGAAAAAAAATGAGTGACGTAGCGATTTGGAAGTATTTCATTTTGTTTACACATTATTTATTTTTGCCATATTCGCGGTGATTTGTTCGCAATTGGACGCATGTAAAGCACTTTCTTTAATTTTCAATCAATTTAACTTAATAAAAATTGTTATAATTACAATTATTCATAACACTCAATCACCGCATTTTTTCGGTGTTCTTGTTTGGTTCTCCTCTTTATAATAATTTCGCTTCATTTGATAGCAAACAAAAAGGGTGTCTAAAAGCGCAACGTCACTAACAGAAAATAATTTGTTTCTCTCACTTCGTATTTCTTGATCTGGTATAATTGGTTCACGCCCACATACGAGTACAAATAGGCGTATCAGTACATAGAATAAAGGGAATATTTTGATACAATTTGATATCCTACATTTTCATTATACCTTCTAAATATAGCAAATAATTAACAATTTCACAAATTTCATTACAGAAGCAAGGCGATATTGATAATATATATTTTAAATCATAATCAGATGTTTAACTCATTAAATAAGAACGAGAACTTTTGATTTGAATCCCGGGAAAATCCACTTCAAGTTTGTCAGGTTGTCAAGATGAGGATTACACAAATTAAATGCACTTTTACGCATTCATTCATGAGAATATAAAAAACCTCCTTACCCATACACATACATACATACATACATACATATGTATGCACAAAGTTACGAGATAAACACACAGACAGTTAATTTGCAACATTTTCAAGTGTTTAAGCGGCTTACAGACGTAAGTGAATCCTACTTGAGAGTGTGACAACCACCCTTCCATAATTGCGTGACGCTTCTTATGGCCACACCCCCCTCCCCCCTGGTGAATACAAATTTTTTTTAAAGAATAATGGGCTTAATCAAAATGCTTGCTTTCTTGAATGCTGAAGCCAAGTTTTGAAATGTTTTATTTTTGTCCATAGCGTTTCTTACGAATATAACCAAGGCGAATTGAGTGAAATGGCTTTAGTAAGCAGCTGATTGGTTTTTTCTATCGACGTGGTACAGCAAAAGTCAGAACCAATTGGTTGTTGGTTGGCTTTGACATTCGCTGTACCGAAAGCAACAACAAAATACACATGACCCCCTCCGTGAAAAACCGTGACGCTGACCTAAACCCCCTCCGCCCCTAGACGCGTCACGTAATATATGGATGACCGCTTCAGAAAATGAAATAAAAGTTTGTGAGTACGGAAACTATTTTTCAAAATAGGCTTTATCAACAAATTATTAAATTAAACAGCAGAGATCGTCTTTTTGCGTTGGTTGTTCCAGAAAAAAGTAGATGGAATGAAATTGCTGCCCTGAGATAATTGAATATAAAAAGTGGAACAGCTGCCAAAAAATTATATGAGATCGTAATCTAAATACAGTGTAATTCCTTTAACTGGCACTCTAAGTGGGTATTAAAAATGGAGCCTAAGAGTTAGGAAGACATTTTATTAATATGTGCATACTTATATTTTTATTGTGAAACAAAGACAAAGGTAACGACTTTGTGTATGTATGCACGTATGTATGTATATGTATGCAGGTATTAATATATTACATACAGTTTATATATGTACATATGTTAGATTAACCTTTCTATGTAGACTTTTACCTGAGTACCGCGCTTTCAAATCTCATAGAACCTTAGAATGTGAATATACATATCTGACAAATGAGCAGGTTGGTAAGGTTTTCGACTACTGCAGTGTCGTATGGCGAAATTAAACTTTCTATATAAAAATGTACTTAAACAACACGAACTCTTTGTACACTGTTATTCCATTCCCTATCAAATATTCATGCACAAATCTACATACATACATACATACATATGTATGCAAATATGTATCATAAATACCTGGCAGCCGGTATAAAAAACATTGCTCATACGTCACGTAGTCTCACGGTACAATCACGTGTATCTCAAAATATTTGGTTGGAAATGTGTTTGCATAAGTATGCAGGCAAGTAATTTTAAATTGTATATATTGAGAATGCCCAAATTCCATTAAATAACACAAACAAAAGCAAGCGGGAGAACGTTGTCCCACTGACTTCCTAACTAGCAGATTTTTTTATCGATTCTTCTTGCTCCTCGAAAACTTATGAAGTATTTTATTGATGCAATTTTTTTTTATAAAATAATGAGAAATCTTTTGATATACATACATATGTACATATGTACATATACAAATATGTATGTATGTAAAAAAATTCTACAGAATATCTATCACCTCCGACCTCTCTCAGCATCCGAATACCTAAATAGAAACCAAGAGACCAAAAAAAAATGTTTATATAAAAAGTGTATGTACATACATATGTATGTATGTATCTACATCTAACAACTGTGACAGGCACTTCGCGCCTAAACACGCATCTTCGCCTGCGGGCGTACCAAATATATTTTTAGCAACGGAATGGCTCGCAAAGAGACCAACACACATACATACACCACCAATATAGAGTAGGTATGTATGTATTTATTATGTACCCTAGTACCCTAGCGGAACACTATCGATTAAATTAGATTTCTAACAAATATTTTGAGTTTTTTAAAGAAGAGTTGAAAATTATAGCCGATACCTTTACTATATTCAATTTTTTTCGTACTCAAGCAAATCTGTATGTATGGTTGTACTACCAGTGAAATAACGGAATAAATACCTAAAAAAACTTTAAGAATTCGAGTTTCGAGTAGTCATGCCTTGCAGAAAAAGTACCTAAATACTCGTAGTAATTCGGACTAACCCCTAGCCCCTATTGTTAGTAGAACTAGTCCATCATTAATCCTTTGGCAATAGTTTCAGCTGTCATCTTTTACATTGCCATGCCATTGAAAAAGGACCGGTCCGCTCAAAAACTGACCTTAAGAGATAGTCCCATTCGTATTGTCCTGTACTAATTGATATGGAAAAATAAAATTTGTGTTTTCCGTACTTATTTTCCTAAGGTCTCGTTTTGTCTTTCTTTTGAAAATTATTTTTCAAGTGTATTAAAACTTATCTGGTAAAACTGGTTCTATGTGCTTTTGAAAAGTGGTTCTTTTATGAAAAAATTTAATTACAGTATATTCATTTGTCTGCTGTTAAATTTAAAGTATAAAAACATAACCCATCATATTCATCTGATTGGTAGTTCGTTGGTTGGCAGTTGTGCGCTTTAGTACAGAAAAACTTTATAAAACTGCCGAGTAAGGAATTATGGCAGAAGACCACCCTTGCAGAAAATTACAGTGACGAGTATATTTATTGAATTGACAGATTTTTCATGAACTAATAGTGGTTCTTAATGTACCAGAAACGGTCCAGCACAGAACTAGAGATTTTCCCTACAGGGAGGTTTTCACTTTTATGGTGTCAGTGCGGTTCTGTGTTGGAGCGAAGCCATGACATTCGTATTATTGTTACACATTTCAAGGGCTGACGAACGATTGAAATGATAAAATAGAAAAACGTGAAGAAAATATTGTAGGGATATAAGTGGGAATATTTTTGCTAAAATGCTAGAGAGATATGTATGTGGAATTTCTTATCTGTACTTAGAACTGTTTTCCTATTAAATACTAAATGGAATTGGCCTTATGAAACTTCAAACAATTATTTGGAAGAAGTTGCCTTCATAGATATTAAATTAAAATATTTAATGCGTTTATGATGCTACTCAGACAATAAATATTTGTCTTGCGTTTTTGGCTGTTTCCTTTAGAATAAACCTTGTGATTGACCTCCTACAAACTTGACCCTGCGTGGAAAATCAAAATTTATGTTTGCCAAATCAAATAAGTTCCCCTGATTCATTAAACAATATTTTCAATTTTTAATTTTCTCAAGATTATCAGACAGTGCTTGGACCTTGCTTAGCCGCATTTAAAAAATTGTTTGAAAAAAATATATTTGCAATCTATTTAGAGATACTTTTTCTAAAAGGAATTTACGGCAAATCATGCGTACGTCTGTTAGGAATTTTGTTAACTATTGCTTTACATTTCATCATCGGTATCTCGATAATCTTACCGCTCTGCGAATAAGTTGAGAAATTTAGATTCCATAATATTTTATCTATACGAGTACTGAATTCCAAAAATAGGAATGTTTAAAAATCAAAATGTGGGGAAATTTAAATTTAAAATTGACTTTCTTGTTAAATTAGAAGATTATGGTTTAGGTACTTGCAAGATTTCGCGTAACATGCAAAATTTTATCCAGCAAACGCATTAAATCGAAATTATAAAATTTGTAAATTCACACTACTGGCAGAAGTAGGACGATATGTACATACATATGTACATACCTACATACATATGTATATATTCACTTGCCCGCACTTAACCAAACTTTATTTCAATTCGTTATTTGTACATTTCAGTTAGTAAATAACATTTTCTTATATTTAGAAAATTATAGTTCAAATAAAAGTTGTATTGCAAAACAATATAAGAAAGGCAACCGCATAAGTATGCGTTCAGAAAAATATTATTTACGATTATAATATCCTACGATTCAGAACTATCCTCATTAGTACTTCGATCGTCTGCCGTAAGTTTTCCCCATTCCTGTTTTATTATATCCTTAAGCATGCTTTTTTAATGTTATGGCGTGTTTGGTGGATTCTACGCTCGAGCAAGTCACATAAATGCTCAATGGGATTTAGATCCGGAGATTGAGAAGCAGTTCGCAAATGATTTTTTATGTTGTACAAAAGCCACAGCTTCACATTTTGAGCAGTATGTTTGGGGCGTTATAATATGGGAACCAAAAATCCTGTTCCATTCCCAACTGCTGGACACTTTGCAGTACATTCATAAATCTTTCAAAATTTGTATATATAGTCATTTCCGAAATCCATACGCTGCTGCCTATTTACTTCCGAGATACGAACAGTATCATCGGAAACAACTTTAGAATACCTTTGATCCACCTCCAGTTTCAGCTGAAGAGCAGTCATCCTTGGATTTGGCTGAACTTGTTGTACGACACGCTTGTTTTCACGATTTGTTAAAGTAGTTGGACGACCAGCGAGTGGTTTTGATAAGATGAATCCAGTTTAAACGTAATTTCTACCACCCTATCTACTCATGAATGAGTTCGGCCTACTATTTTTTCGATTTCCCTTAACGCTTTGCCCTCAAGATATATGTATGTATGTACATACATATGTACATAGTTTTCTGATAATTTTTCTTTCATCAGTACTTACATATTTCCTTGGCTTTATTTTCCACGGCTTTTTACGTGCTCTTACTTCTTCAATTACTTCAAACACAATAAAATTCTTATTCTTAAGTCGCGTAAGTGACTGAGAAAAAAAAAAGACTAACGGGTGTCGCAAATTGTTGTCCTTGTGCTGTTGAAAGCAGACTTTTGGGTGCATGTATTTTCACGATGCAACCGAATAATTTCCGTTAGAACAAAAATATGTAAGTATGTATATGCATTACAGATCAA
This sequence comes from Philophylla caesio, assembly GCA_963971545.1. NCBI lineage: Eukaryota > Metazoa > Arthropoda > Insecta > Diptera > Tephritidae > Philophylla > Philophylla caesio. The sequence goes on along the minus strand of OZ020604.1, from coordinate 220,555,853 downwards.
GAAAGCTTTGTTTATGCAAGACAATGTTTTGACAAATAAAATAATTTCATAAATTGCTCGTTATATGTTTGAAGTAATTTGCGTGGAAAGTTAATTTTTCGATTTTTTTTTTAACTGTACGCAGAGTTGTGCGGGCAAGTTTATAATCATATGTATGTATGTATGCACATATGTATGTACATATGTACATATGTAAATATTGTGTATGGAATGAAAGAATAAGTTAAGCTCTTTCATTGAAGTTTTCGCTGTATCTCGGTATGTACATAGGTACTTATGAATATATTTGCTACAGCAAATTGCTTCTTAAATTAAGCGGTGTTCATTTAAGTGGGACATTTTATACTTGTAATATACTAGTACATACATACATATGTATGTATGTATGTGTATGAATGAAAATCACTTACTTCTTGACATTGAACTCGCTGCAGTATCCAATTGTTTGAACAAAAAATATTCATTATAACCAAAAAGGCACGCGCCGAGTTAGTTGGCAGGCTGCAGGTACTCTGTTCAGTTGAAGCGCTTAATTTAACAGCTGCTCTCAATTAGAAAACGCCCTCCTCCCCACACCGCTTGTGTGCCAACTCCAATCACACTTCCTCTCAAGCCTTAACTTAGCTGGTTTGCCTTCCACAGCGCTCGATCTCTCTCGAACTTCTACTTTTGATGGCAACAGATTCGATAACCGTTTCACTTTTTTTGGCCTACTGGGCTAGTAACTGTTTTGGTCTAGCAACAACAGCTACATTGATTGTCGAGGACTGGCGTATTGTGTTGTCTTCTGCGCTGCAGTGCCTGCACTAATGATGACAAGGAAGTCAACAACGCCAAAGATTTTGAACAGTTCAGAATGCAAAATGGTTGTCGCTTAGCAACACACACCGTCGAGCACGACCACCACCACTACCACCAATAGCAGCAAAAACAACAAGTTAGCTAGAAAAATTGTCAGCGTTTTGCAAGGAGATGGGCGCACGTGCGAACGGAATCAATTACCAAGTAAACCTTTGTACTACCGGGCACCCGATTTTACGCCCAAACCCCGCACCAAACTGCAGAAATGAAGCGCAAGGAGCTAAACTTAACCGTTCCACTGAGTAGCACTCCTCTTCGGCGCGCCCTGCTTCGCGCTGTGTTTTTAACGTGTTCGACCTTTGCGATTAGCACAAGAAAATTCACTTAAATTTTATGTATGTATGTACATATATGTACAAGACAAAAGGTAGGAGCGGGGTGTGAAAAATCGATATTCCATACAGTTTATATTAGTAGCCTATTTTCAATATTGGATTGTTCTTTGCTTGGTGATTAAACACTTTTATTTTTATTATTACTTTTATTTTCCCCACTACGTTTAGCTTTTCTTGGTGCAACTCCGATTGCTCTCTACCACATTGGGCCAACCACGAAGAACTGAACGCTGCTGAGCCATGCGGAATCGCAGTAAGTGCTCGTTGGAGAATTTTGCAGCGTGGAAAACTCGTGGAAATGTAAATGTGGAGAAAAATGTAATCGAACGTTTAAATATGTAATATGTATATGTATGTTTGTATGTATGTATGTTCATATGTATGTGCAAGAATTGTTATGACCATGTTTCATGGTCTTGTTTGGCTTATGAATATATTAACTACATATAATTAAATTTATTCCAGCCATACCTCCTATTAAATTTTATATGTATGGAAGTACATACATACATACATATGTACATATCTATGTACAAAAATTATAGGAAAAGATTTTAGTTTTGCCAGATTAATGTGATATGTGAAGTTTCATAACAAAACGCAAAAATTCCACTTTAGAAATTTTGTAGATAAGTAAATTAATGGACACATATACATAACTGCTATATGTTTGGGAAACATTGCATGTAAGCCAGCGTCGTTAATTTAAGAAACATTTCTACACATTTTTGATGTGATTGGATATAGTTATTAAAATGCAATCCAAAAGTTTAAAAAAAAATGTTAAGTTTAATTATTCGATTTTGTTATGGATCTCCTCATAGGCTATGTGCATGCCGATTCAAAAAAGTAAAAGTTTATTGGTAAGCAGTGATGACATAAAATTTGATACTGTATTGCTGTTAACCTTCCTATTACCAGCAATCAGTTATGAGATTTCACCTCTGTTAAAGTGCCCTTGAGAGAGCGCAAAAAAGTCCGCTGTTGGCACTTTCAATGACAGGCTGCTTGATTTTTCGCCAAAAGAGCTTTTAGTGGAGATTACGTTGTACGATGAAAAAAAAGAACTCTACATATCAGCTGGTTTTGCTTACAAGGACAAAACAAATTAAAAAATATATTTTTCATGTGATTTTTATTTAAATTGAAAATCAAAATTACGTCTTTTAAATTTAGTATGTAAATTATTGTAAGTAATAGTATCTAGAACTAATATCATGGTTGTTCAATATATGCAATAAATAATTCAGACGTTTGAAACAACTTGTATGTATGTATGTATATGTTAATAATAATTACATAAATATCTTATTACTCTTAATTATTATTTTTTTAATAAACTGAAGTAATTTTATTAATAAGCCGTTAGTGTTTCATTAAAATGACAGAAATATGTACAAAAATAAATAAATTAATTAAATAATAGAGACCATTCAAATTTTGTTAAGTTTTTAATTTTCCAATGTCATTATACAAATCGTCGCACTCTCGTTTCATATGCAGCTCTATTTGTTCAGCACAAAAATTTCTAAAAATATTTCCTTTATTGTATGCAGTTTCAAGTGCTTTATACCGTAGCGTGCGTGTCTTTAGAAAAAATCGTGGCTTACAGCGTAGTAAAGTAACTTTTCATCTTTGTTTTTGCAATTACATAGGCGCATAAACTGAAAAAGTGCAAATACATATTTGGTAAAACTATTTTCTTTACTTCTGTGGCATTGCAGGAACTTTTTCCAGTTTACAAATCGTGTTTTTGCCTACAGAATATATGTATATATTTTAATTTAATGATATTTAAATTCGCTTAGCGACCTTTTCCATTGTTCAGCTTCTATATGTATATGTACATATGTATATTGTATAAGGCCTCTTCAAACATAGAACTCTACATATTATCTTCTCAAGTCTACCACTTCTATCTTGCTCTGAGCATCGAGCTGAATGTGCTGTGATTCCTGCAAATAATTATTAAGCTTTAACATTTACACCATATATTATTCGTTTTAATAGCTACTTTACCATATACAGTCGTGGTTCATTAGGATGGGGATGGAATCCAGTCTGTCGACATTGCGCGATGTAGTCAAGCCCATAGTTTGGTGTTAAAATAAAGAAACCAGTGCTGTAAACGGCAATGCATCGATGTGATAAGAAATAAGCATGCATATTTAATACGACTTACGTTTTATATTTAGGCGCACATACGATTGCAATTGCTTCAGGCATCATCATTTGATATGAGCAATGAGTATGCAAATCTACAGATGACAGGAATGCTGTTTGCGTAGGGTGAGTCTGCAAGAAATATGTAAAAGGAACAAAATATTTTTTAAATTTGTTAAACGGAAATAATTACAAAAACTATATTTTTTATCAATTTTTAATGCAATTTGTTTAGAATGGCTATTCAGTAAAAAAAAACATACTTATGTACCAATATCACATTTTGTAATAGTATTTGTATAAACCCTATAGTTTGCAAACAGCTTTACTCGGCTTGGCTCATTCTAGGATGTCATTTAATATGAGTCTTCCCGAGTTCCGAACCTGTTCTACGTTTTGTTTCTAATATACTCATAGCAGGCGATTGACTCACGCGGACAAGTTTTAACTAAAACCTACAGAAACAATACCCACCGAAGCAAAATTCAATCAAAAGTTCAGACATTCAGACATTAATCCGGACTTCAACTACTATAATAACGAAAATTAAATATTGTTTTTGCTTACATGAATCCAGCCGAGTGTAATAAGATTCTGCTGGTCTTGCACGTCGAATATCTCCTCCTCGTTCATAGTATTACAACTATCAGGCGTGCCTTGTTGCTTTGGTATTATAATGTGTGTTATAAATAGACGATGTTGTGCCAAATGGCCTGCCAGGATACCACAGGTTTCGATGTTTTTCGTAGTATTGCTTTGCGCTAATTGCAAGAACACATCCATTGTATTGCCAGGTATGACAACGGTGCGCAGTGAGCCTGCCAGTAGAGAATCGGAACGCTCGTATTGCGGTTTTTGACTACGATCGAAGCTTGGTGGCTTGCTACAAGAAGTAAATTAAAGAAAATATAACCAATTTCGAATTAGATGATTGATACAGATGTATGTACGTACATACATACATATGTATATGAAACAAAAAAGAAAAAATTCAAAAATGTCATTTTATCTTATTAAAAAAGTAAATGATTAAACCTGACAGACCTCGAGCCTTCTTTGTCGGCATCACGCGGCAAGAGGAGGCCCGAACTGGGTAAACTGGAACGATTATTTCCCGTTGGAAAATCATTAGGATAAACAACCTTATCCAAAAGTGCTAAATCGGGAGCACAGGGCTGCATACTAGGATCTATTTGAACATGCAGATTAGTTGGTATATAGGAACCTTTGCTACTCCCATTTCCACCCTCGATAGCAGCCGCTCGCTTTTGACGCTCACGCTCCAACTCCCGCGCCTTCTCCGCCTCTTTGTTCGCCAGAAACTGTTCATACTCCTTTTGGTAGCGGTCAAGCAGTTTAGAGCGTAATTTCTCAGAAGTCGGCATAATTTCATCTTTTATACGTTTATTGATTTCTTTTACTTCAGACTTGATTTTCGGGTATTCAGGATGTGTGCGAATTTTCTCAATGAAGAGTGTCATATACTTCATGTAGAGAATAAAGGCATTTTCGTGATCACCTTCGGAGAGATAAACATTTGCCATGCGAAGCATTTCAGTGCCAGAGCGGTAGTAACTGTGGAAAAGTTAGGAATGAGTAAAGTTGACAAAAAATAGTTACATATAAGAAAATTGAAAGCGGAAAACTCAATAGACCACTCGAAGCCTTAAATATGTACGAGTATGTGAACTAAAAAGAACCTTAATGGAAGGCCAAGCTATAATAACAAAATGATACAATCATACATTTAGAAGGACTTTCGCATTACTTATGCATGCTACTTACTCAAGGACATTCCTAATTCTGTACCTTCATATATGTACATGTATTGACATAGTACATACATATGTATGTACATATCAGTAACTTGTTTGCACCTATTTACATATTGACATTTAATGCCTCTGAACCTAGAGGTTGTAGTATTACTTTTCACTTAATCTTGGCTATAAACATTTATAAAGCGCAGAAGTTACATTGACTCACCGAGTAACTGGCATGTTTGCGTCCACCTCAATCATATTCCCATAATTGGACAGGGAACGTATACGTTCATGAGGCTCTACTATTGACATTCCCATATTATTTACCGCTTTCGCCATTATCGTCACCATTAATTGCTGGAATTTTTACTTATGCATTAAATTATGTTTTTTTGCCTTGTGTGGTTTTCTACGGACTTTCGCAAATGAAAATCAAGGAAAACACTCAACAAATCTTTAACAATTGTCAAATACGGAACACAGCTGATTGGCCAATGTTGTCAAGCTACTGTGTTGTAACTCTTTTCTTTTGAGCATAAAACGGGTAGATTTAGGCACCAAAGGAATAGCATGGAATCTGGAATATCGAGTGCAAAAAGATTTTCAACCAATAATAAAATACGAATATATTTATATAAACGATATTTGTAAGGAATGTGCGCCTTTTCGCATATTGCGCCGTAAGCAAGCCCTCGCTTCTTTCAATTGCCATTTTTGGGGATTTTCGAATTTCACAGCAAATTTCATACAGAAATAACAATTATTTTGGTGGATACCATACAAATTGTTACCGTTGCCTCATATTCGTAAAAAATTATCTTTCATGTAAATATTTGAAATTTTTAAATATCTGGATCTTCGCTTTGTAAAACTCAAAGAACAAAATATTAAAAAAACGAATATCGGTCCAAAAATAAAAAATTTTAAAATTATAATTATGTTTTATAGTATAAACAATAAATAACAGCCAAACTCGATTTTAATTATTTTTAATACCACTTGAAACGACAATTAATTAACTACAATGATCAAATTACGACTTAGTTTATATTTCTTTACTAAATTTGGTAGTTTAACTAATATAATATAAATATAATTTAAAATAAACATAATTACGTAGTTTAGTCTTATTTCTTCTTCTATATATTTCTTAATGAATTGAGTTTCGTTGTTATTCCTTATGGCCATAGATATACTTATGACTTGTGTTCCCTCATTTACATATACATACATATGTATGCATATTTTAAATATAGTTACTGTTCAGTTTTAAAAAAGATTGGATCTTAAGATTTTTATTAGTGCTATCGGGATTTATGTATATAACAAAAAGAGAAACCTCAGCACTTATTAACAGATTAGTTTAAAAACTGAAGTATGGATTTATACGTCGTTTAATATAATTTAAGTTATAGGTGATCTCAATATGATTGTATGTCAAAATCCTGTAAAGCAGAGGGTTTTTAATATGTATGAAAGCAAAGCGAATAAATTTATTTACTACCCCAAAATTGGGTTTCGGCTGGAAACTTGTTTGTCCTACAGCGGATTTTTTTTTGCTCGGATTTTTCGCAAAATACAAATACAAAAACTGAAATGTGATTTTTTTACGCGTTTTTTTTCTGGTCCAGTAAACGGCTTTAAAAAGAGAAAGGATTAAAAACACGTATTTTTCCTTTTAAGTTTCCTATCAAAAAAGTTTAATAAATTTTAGGTGTAGGTTGAGCTAAGTTTAACCCTATCAGCTGATAGGTTAAACTTAGTTTAACCCTGCCAAATCGTACGTTTAAACATAGTCTAAACCACGTTTAAAGTTAACTGAAAAATTGCTTACTGAGTCCAAACTCGTTCTAAACGACAAACAAAGTTAAACTTGCACTGAAAAACTGGCTAAAGAAATGTCCGTATGTGCGTATATGAGCTAATTTAAAGGGTCTGGTAGGGTTACTGAATAAATTCACACATTCGGACTCTCCATCTTCAAAATCATGTTCAGTTCTTAATTCAATTGCTGTTGTCAACACATTTCATTTGGAGAACTCTCTCACCTCTACGTGATAAGGAAAATCTGTATGTAAGCATCTTATTTAAGGAACAATTAAATAATGGATCATCAGCACCAGAAAAATGTATGTACGTCTTAAATCAAATAAACAAAGGCACATTCGTTGTAGTGCATTGACTGCAACATTTTCCAAAACAAAGAAGACAAACGATCAGCTGTCCAGCCAAAATGCTAAGTGAGTGAGCCAATGGAACGGCCACGGTGTTAAACAAAGAGTCATCAGCAATATCCAAATTGCCGCACTCACACTTACAAAATACTCACGGGCTTGGCTGAGCTCAGCTTAGTAGGGCTGGCGTCGGACAGAGCTTTACTTTTCGCGGCTGAGCAAATTCGAATATGAATAAGTTTGTAGCTCTATTGCCGATTAAGAGCGAACAAAATGACGCCTCATCGGTTGGTGGCACATACTTTGCGTCATAGCACCGTGGCCAGAGTGGGCAAGCACAGTCTTTATTTGCGCTCAGTTCGGCAGCACCAACGGGTGCTAAAGTGGACACATAACGGTCGCTTGGAAAAACTAAATAAATAATAATAATACATAACAACAATACATATCTACTACATACATAATTTCAGAAAATTATGAAGATGCAAGCTAAACTGCAATGAAAATCAAAACAATCAGAAATTAAAAAGGAAAAATATTCAAAAATGTGTGATATATGTACATATGTACGTACTTATGTACATATGCATGTATGCAACAAACTGAAATAAAATAAAAAATATCCGACAACGGGCTTATGTCGGACATTCAATATTAAACAGTGATAAGGGACCAAGCTGACCGAGTTGCCGATAAATGCATACCTAAAAAATATAAGCGACTTTAAAGCGTTGGCTTTTTGAATTCACCTACGACATTCATATATGTATGTGTCCATACATACATACATACCATACATATAATGTAAAAATGCTGCGCGCCAATTTAATTGGTTATTTAATTATTGCGATTTGATCCATTTCAATTGAAATGGTGATAATGAAAACGAACTGGAACTAAAAACTTAACGAATGCTTCTGAATATGATTTAATTAGAGCTAGAGTTAAAACGCATATGCCAATACAAATACTATACTCGTATGTAAATATACATACATATATGCATATATGTAAGTATTAATTTACATTACATACATACATACTTACGTGCTATGTACAAAGATTTAAAAAATAAATAAATAAAGCGTTAGTTAATGAGTTATGGTGAACAAATAAATGACTTATTTCCCTCGTCGGTTTTCGGAACACTTAGTTTTAAACAAAAATCGCTGGTTGCAGTTTATGACGTGCATCAAATGTGGTTTTAGTTCTTCGTAGCTTGTAAAACGAAATAATTTAAAAAGTTACAATGCAAAAAGGTTTCATTCAACCACATAGTTTTTTCTGAGCAAGCGAATCCAAACGAAAGAAATATATGTTTTTTGAAAATAACACAACAAAATAAGCTCAGTCACCTTGCTAGTGCGAAATAAAACAAATAAAAAACATATTAATATCAAAAAAAAAAAATATATCCAATAACCAACGTTGCATAAGCTCACTGTGCCACTTTCGAATACGAGTCTGGGTGATGCGCGGAACTCATGTCAAAGCATTTCACATCAATTCGACTCACTTGGTCAAATTAAAGGAAACCATCAAAGCGAAAATCAGCGTATGTAGTGAAGTAGATTGCAAGGGAATAATAACAAAAACAAAAATATAAAAGATGAAATATAAAATATAATAATAACAAACATATATGTATGCACAGTGGGCCGAAACGTTAATTTAGAGGCCCATTATCAATTAACGAATTACTTTGTTATATTTCCAGTCTCCGATTACAAACTCAAAAAGATAAGTGCAAAATTCAAAATCGCGTGTCCAATATATGGCTGACGCTTTAATTTTTTAGTAGTTTTCAGTTTTATGAAATTTACTTCAGATCGTTTGTTCGCTAACTCGACTTTTTTGCAATGTTTTAAAAATTCAAAGGTCGAATTACCAGCTTATAAAATCTTTTTTTTTCTGGTGTTTACTTCTTCATAAATAAAATAATGCCTTCCGCGAAATTCAGCCTGCCAACATACGCGTATTTGTCAAATCGTGCACACCAAAAATGTGATAACACAGAAGTAAAAGCGCAAAAACTTTAATCGCTACTTATAGATATCGAAAGAAAAAATTTAATTTAACATTGCTCGAAAATCGCTAAAGTCCTGCTAGATTAGAATTTCGGACCTCTGTGCCGTAGTGTTACACAAAAATCACATTAATAAACCCCAAATCGAGTTACAAAAGCGGCATGGCAATCCAACGTCCATCCATCTGTAATTTTATTCAATTGAGCAGCCTTAAGTAATCAAATACAAAGAGATGCACACAATCAGGAATATTCACATACATACATACATATGTACATATGTATGTACGAAGTGTTTTCATACTTACAATTTGTACTATGTACATATATCCAACAACGTCATAGTGATTCGACCGAGGTGGGCGAAATGCGAATGAATTATATTTATTTATTTAAGTATGTATGTACACATGAAAATACATACAAACAAATTAATATCAACGCATAGGTTTATGAATGAATAGATTTGCCGGTGTTATCAGCAGTTATCGGTGTAGTAGCACATTAATAAGTTGACAAAACCCTTAAAATATATACATAGAAGAACTATAAACTGAGATAGACGCTTACTGCCGACTGCAGCCTTTTTGATATCGATAGCAATTATCTTGGTAAGACGATTTGATAAGAAAACTAAATAAATAATTTTTCGTAGAAATAACGTGATTTTTAAGAATGCATTTAGCCACGATCTCTGTTCTAGTATGAATTATGGAAGCGAAAGAGCCTAAAATAGCAGTTTAGCTTGATTTTGGGTATTTTTAAAAATCCACATTGACGCTTACAATTTTTTTAAAAGTAAAGTAAAAGTATAAACCTAAGACTAAATTTATTTTTCTATATAAAACTCAAAACAATTTAATTTTTTTAATCCCCATTAGTTTTCTGAAATTTACCTGCAAAGCAGTTAATACAAATATTTTTTCTTTACCTCAAAAACTTAAAATTTTTCTTTTGTACTGCTTTGCGGCGATCATTCAACTGTTCTGCGCGTTGAAGCAAAAGTTGGTCATCATTATTTCAGATTAACACAAAACGGCGCTCATTTTCTCTCCATTAAGCCAAAAATCTATGTATGCAAGAGTGACGTTTAATTTGTACCAGCAAAAAATATCCATTCTGAAAAAATATGATTGCAATCCAGCTCTCTCTTTGATTCTGCCTTTTGAAAGCTTACCAATTTCGACTTTTCGAAATGTTTCTAGGAATATTTGTAGGACAACAAAACAACCGATTTTTGTATGTGACGTAAATTTTGTATTCCTTAACTTTGTTTGCAGTTTTTGCTTATATTCTAGAAATGGATTGATGGCTGGTGACGTATAATTTTCTATCCGAACATAAAAAATTCTGATACACAATACTTCCAATTCCGTTAATATTAATTTTAAATATGGAAAAAAATTATTCCTGCCTCTATTAGAAATTAAATAAATAAATTTCGATACCGAGTATTAATTACATTAGATATTTTTGAAACCGCTTCCCCGTCTGTATTGTTCAATACATAAACCGCTACTGATTACATATCAATATGTATGTACTTATGTATGTATGTATTATTTGCAGCGTTTAAAGCTATCATTTGGCCAAAGAAGTTTTTAAAATAAAACAAAGTATAACAGAGCAAGCAATGTAAGAAAATCAGGTTCACTTTAGTTCATTCCAATCGTTCCATTCCAACGATTGGTACTCCTCCAATAAGATCTCTCTCGACCTCTTAAATAAGAATTATCTGGATTCGCGCTGCAGAGTAAAAGCCCTTTTATCGCATAAATTATTTTTCAATTACATTTGTATATAAATGTAATCTTTTTGTCAAATATGCAACCAAAATACGTATGTACGTACTTACGAGTATTTGTTAGTATTCAATGTCACATAACTCGAGTTGAACTCTGCCTTTTTCAATTAATAAGCGGCTCGCAGCGAATTACATGTTCAAAATAATAATTAAACCCACCTTTCTGGCAGTTAACAAAAATTTTTAATGAGAAACGAACTAGATGTGTGTTTTTTCATGCATATCTGTATGTACATATGTATGTACGAGTATGTCTTGTAAATAAATAGTTAGCTTGGCTAACTCTCACGTACTTATACATAAATATATCTACACTTACCTTAATGCCAAAAAATACTAAATTGTATAAACATCAGGTCATAATTAGATTCATATGCTTAACTACTTATGCACTAAAAAAGAGAATACGAGCACTGCTGTGACGATCGCAACTTTTAACTCCGCGTTTTTGGGTTTTCCGCACAAAGTGCAACTTCGGTGTAATGCATTTTGGTGTTCGGGGATTTTCATAGTCTTTTTGATTGCCAAGCATTTTGCTGTATTTAGCAAAAACGTACATTTGCATGAACATATGTACATACATACATATGTATGTGTTTACTTACACATTATATATGAAATACATTAAGTGAAAATCAGCACAATATTTCTTATATGGAAGATCAGACATAACTACAAATCGCCGGATTTGAATATGAATGAATTTCGTTTTTGAATGGTATATACTCGTAAAAACATATGTATGTATGTACATATGAGAGTGTACAAACATACATAAGCATAAACATACATATGTACATAATGCACTCATTAAATTCAAAATTTTTTACCTCAAATTGGTCACAGGAGTATTTAAAGAAAAAAACACTTCAGTGAATGCTGCCACTTTTAAAGAATATAACCCCCCTTATCGTAAGTTTTGTCTGAAAAGTGAACTAATTCGTGCGAAAACGAAACTCACAATAAGGGTGATAATAATCGATTAAGGTGATACACAATGTGTCGTAAAGTGTTGTATTGTCATAAGGTCATAAAATTTGAAAAATCCCAAGTTGTGTTTTTTTACATACTTCTTATTTCCAATGCAAGAAAAATAAAAAATATAAATTTTGAACTACCGACAATTTGTATGACCTTACAACTTTACCGCACTTTACGACACCTTGTGAATCACCTCATCAATAATAGGTACAAACTTATAATTTCAATCAGAGTACGAGTAGACGGTGCAAAATCTCGTCCTTAGCGTATGATTCGAGTACTTTGTAACTAGTGACATTCTAATTTGTCTCGTTTCGTATCTACAACGTTAGTTTCGCTCGACATGTGCATTTGTACATCCGCGTATTGTTGAAAAAATACTGCGTCATTGGGTGAATTGCGACTCAATAAGGGATGATAAGTTTTAAAAATTTTGCTTTACATGGAAACTGAAAATTGAGTTTTCTTACTTTTAGTTCAGTATCGCAGATCAGCAAGGAAAGTACCAGAATATTTAGCGCAGATGTAATTTGGTTCAACAAATGTACACAATTGACCTACCAAGTGTCTCTAAAAGCGGAAGTGAAAAAGGGAATTAAATTCGAAATTATTAAATAAATCTGAGCAGCATGGACCTGAAGGCATTAGTCGCTCTGTGGCTAAGCGGAGCGCTCTGGAGTTTTGTCAATGGTTACCAGATCGGCGTAGGACGTGCCGATAGCACGGGTCCCCCAGTGGAGATACATTTCGTAAGACATTGTATAGTATCGGCGCTAAAGCGGTAAAAGCGGATAACTCCATTTATTAAAATTAAATAGTAAAGCGAAAGCTATTTTGAAATATATTCAAAATACGAACTTACTGCTCTGCAACCCTTTGCACACACTATTTACTGAGTTTCAAAAACATTATACTTTTTACTAAAGCCTTAAGTTATAAACAAAAAGAAATAGATTTTGGATTTAGAAGATTTTACTTTTAATCCTTTAAAGATATTCTAAGTACTTAAATAAATAATTTCTTTCAGCACCAAAAAGCTCGTTTGGTCGAATTGTGGAGTTAGCAGCTTTTACTGCGGCTGCGACGATAAATAATATGTGTTTTCTTAAATTATACTAAAGACTATAAAACTGTTTACTCAAAAAAAAAAAAAACGTGCTCGATATCACGAGAAAGCGGTTTGTAATTTCGATGAATTTCTACAAAGTATGAAACTTGGGACTATATAGTTTTTGTTACATAATCTTTCTTCTTTATATCATTAATTATGGGAAAGTCGTCTAATAGGAAAAAAGCATTTAGCAGAGATAAGTTGTCAATTTTCCACAGATATGTGGGTGGGAAATAATATTACTTTAATATGATCCCTACGTACTAGGGTGATTGACTCGGTTTTTTAAAACCGGATTTTTCATAAATTAGTTTACGGTTTTTTTGAAATCTTAATTTTTCGAATATCGAATAATAAAACGCCTTATTGACAATAACTCATTCTAGCTCCATATCAAATTCAGTAATTTGGTATAATCTCAAGTTTTAGAATTTCAGACTATTGCCCGAATTTAGTATCTTCGTATAATCTCAAGTCTCAAATGTGCTAGAGCTTTCACATTTTTTTCTTTTGTTTTTATTTCAATTTTGGTGACCTGCTCAACACCAGGTCACAATTTAGAGACTTTATTTTGAGACTATAGGCTTTATTTTGAAACTGGTCTAAAATTGTTAATTTTGTCTCTATTAGAGACTGAGGCCGCTCACTGAATTTGGGGGTTTATTTTGGAACTAGAGGCGTTATTTTGAGACCAATCAATGCCAACTGGTCTAAAATTGTGACTTTTGTCTCTATTAGATAATGGAACACCCTACTACGTACGTACGAATAGTGTGGAACTCACAAAACTTATATAGGATATACATAAATATTATTAGATTCTCTCTTAAAAAATTCATTATCGTATAAAAAAATGCAAGTAGTATTTTGTACAGGAAATTATGTATGCAGAGGTTCTAAATTATTTAGTAAATCGGCAATTTAAAATAGAACTATTGGCTAGTAAAATCTAACTCATAGAAAAGGTTGTTTCTAATAGCTGGCGCATCTCGGCAGGCCATGGAAAACCTCCGAGGATGTTTTCTGCAAAGATAAAGCTCTCATATTAAAATATTAAACATCTGCCGTTCTGAGTCGGCACAAACCTGTAGGTAACATTTGTAGTGTAACATAAAGACGCACACCACAGTGCAAAATTATTATTATTATAGTGGCAAGTTATTTTTATTAATTATATATTACACGGTTAGGTTTTCGTACATTGATTCGTAACGGCATTTATATCGCTTTGTAGAGAGAGATATTCCCACTGTGTGAAATGGCGCATACATCGGATTTATACACAGAATGAACTATATGTATGTATTTATATAAAAAATTTCCGAAAAATAGTTATCATGAAAAAAATTGTGAATATCATAAGAAATTTCACTGTACACTAAGTTTTAAAAATTACTTAAGTGTTCACGTAAAATCGGATTTTTCACAGATGGGTTACGCCAATATCAAACAAGTGGGGCGTGGCCTCCACTTGCGGCAGTTCGCTCGCGCTTTTGTCGTCCAGGATGAGAATAATAAGCGTGTTGCCTTCGTATCCATCGATGCGGGCATGATGGGCTATGGCGTCAAGCGAGAGGTAAGTTGCATCCACTTCTTCCGCACTCTGGCTAATTAATATTTGTATTATTGATATTTTACATTGTTAAGGTTGTGAAACGTTTGCAAGCGCGCTATGGAAACATTTATGCGGCGGATAATGTCGTCATTAGCGGAACGCACACACACGGCGGTCCCGGCGGATTCCTAATGCATCTCCTTTATGACATATCTATCTTGGGCTTCGTGCCGCAAACTTTCGAAGCGCTTGTGCAGGGCTGTTACTTGGTTGGTAAATCTTCTCTGAACTACATTTATTGTTACTGAAATGTTCATTACGCAGAGCATTAAACGGGCTACTGACAATATGGTGGATGGCAAGATATTCATCTCGAAAACGACAATACTAAATGTGAACATCAATCGCTCGCCCACCTCGTATATGCGCAATCCCGAGGAGGAGCGCGCACAATACGAGCACGACGTGGACAAGGAAATGACACAGCTGCGCTTTGTAGATGCGGAAAGTAATTTAATAGGCGTCTTCAACTGGTTCGCTGTGCATGCGACATCCATGAATAATACGAACAAATTGGTCACTTCTGATAATATGGGCTATGCGGCTTTACTCTTGGAGAAGGAGTACAACACAAATAAAGTGCCCGGAAAGGTAAGATTTACTTTTGGCAAATTAGAACAAGAGGCTCATAAGCTACCTGAGGTTAGAGCAAGAATTCATTCAGTTATCGCTGGCAACGACGATTTGTTTTGTCACTTATATATGTATATGTATATTCTTTATAGAATTATTCACAGCGAGAAGTTGCATTGATTGCAGAACCCTTTATAACTCAATCAAGATATATCAATGATCCTTTGTAATAAGCTGTATTGAAAATGAGCTTTTTTCTTAGCGTAAATTTTTTATATGTGCATACGTGTGTAAATAGATACACAATAATTTATAGTCCAGCTGGGCATTAAAATTTCAATTGCTACCATTCATAGTGCTTGAGTACTTACGATTATAGAAACTTCTTCACGCTCGACTTCAACTCCCCTAAAGAAATATCAACAAATTCTTACAATCCTTATTTTACACCGGTCAACACGATTTTTGGGTCTGACTTCTTCATGTTAAATGTTTCTCCTACGCCAAAATAAGGGAAAAAATTTTTTCAGCAAAGTTAGCTTTTGCAGAAACTAGAAAAATTTTTAGTTGAAGTCTGCAAAAATATGTATATATGTGGACTATTTCCAATTAGGGATTAGGGATGTGAGAAAACCCAATTGAAGTGGATGTGCCAAAAACCACGACCGTATGATTTTATTTTCAGGGAAAATTTGTAGCGGCCTTCTGTTCGTCTAATTTGGGCGACGTTTCGCCAAATATTATGGGGCCGAAATGCTCGATTAGTGGCAATGATTGTGACCTGCTTACTTCAAAGTGTCCACAAAAGGAAGGTGAATGTTTTGCATCTGGCCCCGGACGTGATATGTTTGAGAGCACGGAAATTATTGCCACTCGTTTGGCTGAGGGTGCCTTGGTGAGTAAGATAGAAGTAATCTACAACCAATGTATGTGGCAAATTTTTAACATAAAAAGCGTAATACCCATCTAGCGTCTGCTGAACGAAAACAGTCAAGAGGCGACTAGTCGCGAAATAGTTGGCGAATTAGCATTTATCCACCAATTCGTTGACATGCCCAGCTATAGTGGCTCCACATACAATCCGCTGCAAAAGAAAATGGATAAGATACGTGGTTGTCAACCAGCAATGGGCTACAGTTTTGCAGCTGGTACAACAGATGGACCTGGAGCGTTTAGTTTCACCCAGGGAACCGTTACTGAAAATGTGATGTGGAATGCAGTTCGCGATTTCATAGTTCCTCCCACCCAGGAGGATGTCAGCTGTCACTCACCGAAACCCATACTGTTAGCAACTGGAAGAGTATGTACACATTTAAAAAAAAAAAAAAAAATAAGTAAATTTATATTTTACGGAAAAACACTATCTTATTGCCTACAGGCTACATTTCCATATGAATGGCAACCGAAGATCGTCTCAACCCAACTGCTGAAGATTGGCGACCTGATCATTGCCGCTGTGCCCGGTGAATTTACGACTATGGCTGGTCGACGTTTGCGTAATAAAATAAGTGCCGTGGCTGTAGCCACAGGTGGCAAAGATACCGAAGTGATCATAGCCGGTTTGTCGAATATTTATTCCAGCTACATCACAACACCCGAGGAATATCAAGTGAGAGACGTACCTATAATCTTAATGGGAAATATTTTTGCTTATCATCACTCAATATTTAGGCTCAACGATATGAGGCTGCATCCACAATATTTGGCCCCAACACGCACTCCATCTACATGGACGTTTTCGAACAACTGACCAAGTCTATGATACGTAGCGAACACGTACCGCCTGGCCCCTCTCCTCCATATATGAATGATCGTATGCTGTCGATGAACACGGGCGTCATTTTTGATGGCCACCCGATTGGCAAGGATTTCGGGCATGTCAAGCTGCAGCCTCGCAAGGCATATCAGATCAATGATACTGTTAAAGCCACCTTCATTGCAGGCAATCCGCGCAACAACCTCTTCCATGAAAAAACCTACTTTGCCGTGGAGCGGAAAATCAACGAAGAGCGTTGGAAAGTCGCATACACCGATGCCAGCTGGGAAACAAAGTAACTTCAAATAATTTTTCCCAAATGAATTTTGTTTAAAATTTTGGTTTCTTCGTCATGCGAATAGATTCATTTGGGAACGCGTTCACTTGATACTCGGTTTCAGCGACATTCATATTCACTGGACCATTGGGCCTAACACTCTACCTGGCGAATATCGCATTCGACATTTTGGCAATTACAAATACATTCTAGGCGGCATCTTCCCCTATGAAGGCATTTCCAACTCATTCGTAGTGACGGAAGACTAACGACACACTAAATAATTTTAAATGCGGGTATGAATATATGAATACTTGTATGCAAGATGGATTGATTCGATAACTAGTCAGAGACCGCACTCTTCAGGGTGATACTGTTTGTCAACTAAACTACTACACGGATATGTTTATGTTAACCTTATATAAAGAGTATTTTAAGCCAGTTGTATGTATGTTCTATGTGCCATACACATACATACATACATACATATGTATGTATGTACATATGTAGCTTCTATGTTTGTATATTTACGTATTTAGTTATCTATGTTATGCATACATACATACATACATATGTATGTATATAAGTATTATTGTACCAATAAATTGTAGGTTTAAATGTATAAAATCTTCTGCTTTTCTATCATTTAATGAAAATAAAAATCGTTTCCTGTTTAGGTTTCTGTACATCCGTTTTACCAGCCGCTAGATGCCGCTTTTCAGAAGATATTAAAGAGAATTGACCACTGAGATTTGTTTGCTGCTTTTCTGCTCTTCATAGCGTTTGCAAATACAAACGTATTAAGAGAGAGCGTGAGTGTTGTGATTTCGAACAAACACTTAGGGAAACGCAGAGTTGCAACGCCTGTGTAAATTGTCGTTCAACTCTTAAAACTTTTGCCTTTTGTATACTGTTTATGTATCGTATCGAAAAGCCAGGCGAAACACTGAGCTATATAGTGTAAACGGCATATTATTATTATTATGACACTTCAGCAACATTTTCCTTAAATACAATTGTATTGTGTGTTAAACTTTTGAAGCTCTTTTAAAAGCAACTAATAATAAGTATATATGTATATGTATTTTCGACCACTCTTCTGTATTGATACCTGTATTGCACAACAGCAACCCCTTCAGCTGTTGAGGCATACACAAAATATTCGTATATTAGTAAGTTTTCTCTGTTAATAAAAGAGCTCTCGTTTCGAACATAAAATCATTTACATACTTACATACATATGAATGTATTTGCGTACGCCGGGCAAAAGTGGGGAGTTCCAAAGCGCACAGGAGAGAATTGAGTTTCGAAATTCACCATGCACTTAAATTGTTTAGTGAATCTCTGCAACTTAAATAAAAGGCAAAACAGTGCGGCACACAGTACAAGTGCAAAGAAGTTGAGAATAACATGTATTAGATTTGAGTGCGGATTTTTTCTAGCAAGTGCGCAATCGGAAGAAAGAAAAATCACGCGTTGGAAAATTAAATGGTTGCATAGACATCGGGTGGGACAACAGTTACATACATAGTTAGTATGTACATAGCTAGATTGTGATGAAGTGTGGATTAACGCGGGTGCTATTGATTGCAATGTTTAAAATTTTGTGCTAAAGGTTTACCTACTTTCTTGGAATCGAAAGCAAATGCAGTGCTGATGCATTATTTTTTTTTTATATTCCATCCAATTGGGGCCAAGCGCAGAACGTGAACAAGGAAACAACATCCAAACCAAAGATAAATACATAAATACAATAACATTCAAGAATATTAAGCCGAGAAAGAGTACACAAGGAGAGCTGGAAAGGAATTTCAAAGAAAAAGTAAATTATACGAGCGCTACGAAAGTTGGAGAAAGGAAACAAGGTAATTTTAGGTAGGAAAAAATGTATACAAATAGAATTTATCCGGCACATTAGCGCGGATAAGCATAACAAAATACTTACAAACATATGTACATAGATACAAACCTACATACATACATACATAAGTACAAAACGAATGCAACATTAAGGAAAACTTGTATGTATATCGATTTGTTTATGAGTTGGCGACATCAGTGTTTTTTTTTTTTAATTTACTTATGGTTCTCTAATAATTATAATGGAAATGCGCGTTGGTGATTTATCTAAAATCTGCCAGGAGTGTAGGTACAAGATACTTATTATAAAGTATTTGCTCTTTTAAATATGTTGAAATTGAAAGCGAAGATGGCATAATTACATATAAAGACACATAGATACTATGTACATACATAGGTACATACCTTTTAATGATTTTATCATTTAGCGCGTAAAGCTTATTAGGACTTCTGGTATGACCGAAACTTTCCTATTAGTTTTGACCAAAATCTTACACAAGTTGTCGTATTGTCGTAAAGTCATAAAATTCTCCCAATTTGTTTTATTATGCATCCCTTTTTTGTGAAATGCAACAAAAACAAATAAAATAAATTTTGAACTACCTAAAATTTGTATGACCTTATCTACAACTTTACGACATTTTACGACACCTTGTGAATCATCTAACAATATAGCTTTATGTCCGTCTTTATGCTTTACATTAAAAAAAATATAGTTTAACGAAAACTCTCTTAAAGCGAAAAATGTTTTTCTCCATATTTTTCATAAATATATTTTGCAAGCATAGGTACTTTGTTTTTTGTAGAGAGTTTGAAATATTTTTATGTTTACCTTAAGTTAAATTAATATTTTTCAAAATTCTTGCCTCGCTTCCCTGCTCTTTATCCGAGCGCACTTGTGCATAAAATTGAATAAAATGGACATGACCACTTATGATATAGTGTTTTCATAAAAGACGCTTTTTCCGTATTTGCTCGATCTGTAAAATCTTATATGAAAAGTTGTATATCAGTAATGGCGTCACAAATATTTACCAAACTTTGCACGAACATGGTCTAACTAATAAACATGCTAAAAATTTTAGAAATCGGACTTAAGCCACGCCAATATCAAAAAGTAGAAATTTATTTTTAAACATGGAACGTATTGCCTTATCACCCGCGATATGTAATAACATCTTTGAAAATATCTTTGGTTAGTTGTTATTAGGCGTCAAAAAAAAAAAGAAAACATAATTATAATTACTTCTCTGACAATCTAGGTTTTGTCATAGCAAGCGAATGTCGCGTTGTCTAATACACTCACGTAAACAGATATAACCTTAACTCGCCAAGATATTATTAACATCACTGGGGAACTCGTACTATTGATTTATGAAAATAACGGCACATCTGATGAAAAATATATTTCGTGATTTTATATTGCATAGGATTCTCATCTTTAGCGAAGTGTTTTTAGTTTTACGAGAATGCGATTTAAGGCAGTAAGATGGCGGATTTGTGATGTTGATGAGATTGGTCTTTAAGTCCTAACGAGTTGATTGGCTCATTATTAATATGAATACCGAATATTACTCGATAGCCAAGCAACTTAATCGGGAAGAAAGTGTGTAAAACGACGACTAACCGACAAAACCAATCCCACTAATTTGAAAGAAAAAATTAAAATTTTTTCGAACATTTCCTCAAGCCGATTAAATGTATGTAGGTGCACCTATTTTGTTGGCAGGGTTTCTGAAAAAAAAGTACTCGTACGTAGATAATATTCGAAATAGGTTACAACTTATTCAAGAAATATATACTAAAACTTAGTGTGTACGTAGTATGTATGTATGTATGCGTAGTATGTATGTATGTATGTATGTACGGTACATACATATGTATATTTAGGTTCAAACTATGAATTATGTCAAAAATGATAAGCTTATCATCCAAGCCACCAAAACAAGAGCCGGCTTTTTATAATTGAGAATTGACACGACTGTGGTATTGTTCTTCTTATATATGTACTTAAAAATTTGAGGTTTTAAAAGCTTTGCTCAGACAAGTTTTCGCGCTTAGAACTCGAATATTCCAAAATTTCACCATTTGTGTACCCACATACATACATAAATGCATACATACGGATATACATATGTATAAGCGTATACATAGATGTGTTCAGAAAAAATTTCGTTAATTTTATGGAACAAATTGACGAGCTGCGTTTAATTTTTATACTCCTTGGCAACGAGTGAGCTGACAACAGCAGGCGAAGTGCGTCGGACTGATTGAGGTGGATGTCAGTACATGTATGTATGTATGTATGTAAATACGTAGCCAAATGAAATCTCATTATTCTATGTAATGTACTCGTATACACATATCTACATACAAACTATTGTGCTCAGCAACTAAGCCATGTACAATTTTTTTTTTTAATTCACAATATTTTTATGATGATGCTCTACAGAAATTTAAAACATTCTAAAATGTTATTGAATCTTTTGAGAAAACTAACAAAAGTGGTTATGTTTGGGTTGGTTCGAAAGGAAATTTTATGAGCTTTCGAAAGCTGTATAGATAAAGGAATAATTTTGATGTTTAGGTTAATGTTAAAAAAGTTTTTTATGAAATTGGCAATTAAATCATCAATAAATGGTACACAAGAAATGTAAAAGCTCATGGTTTTCGTAATTTTAAGAAATAAAACGTTGTGACCCTCAAAAATAAATTAGATGTTTATAAAATGTTAGTATTTAGATCGGGTTTTAAAAAGCTCAGGTTTAAAATTAAAAACAAAATATGATGAAAAAGAAAAACTAATAAGCAAATACATATATCCGAAAGAATCAAAAAATGCCATTGAAGAGTTTAAACATTATAATCCAATAAATTTAAATGCTTTTTGTGTTACATTATGTTACCTATCCTTCCATAAAAATTAAAATAAACAATTTTGCGCTGGTTTCTCGATTTCAAACTTTAATAACTTTCATCTTATAATTTTATATCTAAATACAAAACAAAAACTTAACTGTTAAGGGCCAAACAAAAAATAATATACTTCTAAAGTTCAGAATTAATTTTTTTCAATAGTTCGACGTGAAACGCTAGTCAGCAGTTGCACAAATCGCTCGGTTCCTTGAATATATGAAGAAATTTGTGGATTCGGAAGCGGAGGTTTGTCAAAGTCTATGTATTCGAGCAAATGGTCCTAGGGTATGTTTGCAGTGAAGTTCGGCTCCGACAAAATGCTATTATTATCTAAGTTTATCATCTCAACATAATTAGTGCAGTCAACATTTATAGTGGGTTTTTTGTAAGCTCTTAATTTTGTTGGGTCGTAAAGTTTTTCTCGATAGTACAACAATTTTTTTAAAGCCCTCTGGCGCACTTCCTTTCTGTCATCAAAAAGCATTGTTAGTTGCACATTTTCTGAATGTGCAAAATATGAGTTATTTTGAACAACATTATTTACAATTTCGCGCAGATTTTGTGGTAAATATTGCGTTGAACAAATAAATTTACATAAGAGTGAACCGCCATGTATAACCGAGTTGTAATACTTAACATTAAAGTACATAGGTACGTAAACTTTTATGACAAACGTTGCTAAAATTCTTAAATTTTCGGATGGTGAATTTGTTGTTACGTACAATCGCAGAAGTCTACTAGCTTTGGTTAACCAACGAAAATGACCGATGGGTCCAGGTTTCATGTTGCCTAAATCTTCTGGACAGGAACCGTTATGAATCGCGTTGGCTATCCGATACAAGTACTTAACGTCCGTTGAAAGATTTTTTTCCTGTTCTGACGACAAGAAAGGAGGCATATTTCCCAGCAAAATACGCTGAAAGTCGGGTACAACCTACAAAAAGAACTTATTTAGAACCAAAAATAGAGATCTTTATTAAAGTACTAATTCATTGCTTACCTGAATCTGTTCACAGGTTTCCATTAATTTTGTCAGAGCTCCACTGTCAGTTCGCGGTCCACTTGTAGTCGATTTTTCCAGCGCGCAAAATAAGTGGCGAAATGGTAACTCATTAAAATGTAACAAGCAAACAAACCAGTGCAATGATCTGTCTAACAGTACTTCAAATCGTCGTAATATGTCGTTTTCCGTGCCAATATTGGTGACTTCACAATCGCAGCAAATACTAACCAGATCGAAAAGAGCTAAGTTCTTTTTAACAAAGAAGTCATATAGCAGCTTTTGTTTTGTACCAGCATCCTCAGCATGGAGTGTTAAATGACCCAAGAGCTCGGTTTTAGGTTCTCGCACAACCACGATGTGAGATTCTTTAACCATTCTCGGGTGAAGCTTATGATTAATCTTCTCCATTGTCAATGATTCATCCTTTCTGCCATCAAATGAGAATGCCAGCACGCTGGAATCCCTGCATTGTTTTTAACGCACAGATCCCTGATTTTTTTTCTTTTCTCGCGCTACTTTACATTTGTCCACAATAATAAGTTCCCCATTGTCGTCCTTCAAATCTATATCATTAAAAAGTGCCGTAGCCAAACACGCAGCAACTCTGTCTGACACACCAAATCTGTCGCACATCATAGCATAATTGGGGATATCAAGCCTTTTTGTATACGGACCGCGCTTAAGAACAATTGGCCGTTCTGCATTTGGTGTTTTGAACACAAAATCTTGATCAACGTCGGAGCCAAATCCAAATCAACAATATCCGCCAGGACTGCTGGAGTTGTCAGTTTTCTTGCGGTATGCTGATCAGTCAAAAATTCGTGTAAATGATCAGGCATCAAATCACATGAGCAACAATTGCTTTGCAAATTGTACTTGCATTTTCCAATATAAAATAAGTTGTTCATAGTCTTGATAAATGCGGTGTATTTTTTAGATGTAGACATGTAGACGTGCCTTTTGTTTCTTTAGAATATTTATTTAGCAAGGTTTTCAGCTTGTTTATTATGGTTTTCTTCGTCATTATGCCAATATTCAATTAGCTCCAAATTTCAATCAATTTATCCGCCACTTGTGGAGTAAAAGATGCGTACGAAAACATTTTATTTTAATTTTTAGACTGATCACTCAGAAAACAAAATATTTTAAAACATCGCGGCAACTGGGTAAATTTAGTTCGTGTAAATCACTTGGCAATTCGAAAGCACAAAAATTTGGAT
Organism: Philophylla caesio; assembly: GCA_963971545.1. Lineage (NCBI taxonomy): Eukaryota > Metazoa > Arthropoda > Insecta > Diptera > Tephritidae > Philophylla > Philophylla caesio. The sequence continues at coordinate 220,531,415 of OZ020604.1, read as the reverse complement.
CTGGCTATGCACCAAATTTGATTCCGAGTGATTTGATAATGTTATATCATTAGCAGAAGAACTTGTAATTGATATAGCAGATGACTCCATAATTAAATGAAGCTTAAATTTTGCTTTAAAATCTTAGAATCGCGAAAATCAGAGACACACGCTTCTTTCTTGAGTAAAAACTTCTAACTGCAATATTGTATCAAAATAATTCAAAACCATTCTTTCGGAAACAATTGTTTTATTAATAATTCATCAGCGTTGCTTTGCTTTCTTTGAGAAGTTGATAAAATCATAGCAAATAAAGTAAATGCAAATCAAACAAACAATCGACAGTGTAACAGAAATTCGATTGATTTTTACAAAATACAAAATACGAAAAGTTTCTACTTAAAAACCGGAAGCTCGATTTTGATTTTAGACCCATGGTTTCTTGGGCAAATTTTCTTAGAATTAATCGTAGAAAAAAATTGACCCACTCTAATGAGTATACATATATGTATGCACACATGTACATACATATACACTGATATATCGGCGCACTTAATGTTAGTACCAAATTGCTTTGCTAGTTCATAGCGAGCTTTGGTCTATGTGCGATAATAAGTATGTTTCTTCATTCATACGTATGTATGTATTTGTGTACATTTGTTTCTACATACCCAATAAACATTTTTCTTTCATTTCAATTTGAGATGTATTTAAAAACAGTTTTTTTCTCAAACCTAGCGTTCGCAAACTTAAAGGCACTTGATTCATATACAATTGTCCTTTGTTTTAAAACTAAGAAATATTGAATTCTCAACTAGTTTTCAAACATAGGAAGAGTAGGAAAAATATGTTATCCAATTACTTTAATTGAAATATTTATATTGAATTGCATATGATGTTAACGAAACATCCACCTTTAATTTTGATAATTTCGAAGATGAACCGAGGGCTAAAAGTTTTAACTCAAGTGCCTCAGAACCCGGTCACAAGTTGAAAAAATATGTTGAGGAAGGTTTGAGAAAATGTTTACTTTCAGAAATAATATAATTTCAAACGTTTGAGAATTTTTTTTTGCATTGTTTGCAGGGTATACGTATATGCATGTGTATATGTATGTATGTGATATCAAGAAACAAAAATCTCTAAAGCGACTTTATGAGGATGCCGGCTGCAATCTGTAATTCATATTATTCGATGCATTTTTAGTAGTTTTGTTGATATGTGTTTCATTGACATTTTCATTTATTTATTCTAAGAGATTCTTATACACACACATATACATACGTACTTACAAACTTACATACATATTTATACATACTATTGTATTGAAAACGGAGAAAAGTCACGTAGACACTTTGCGGCGATGCAATTGTTAAAACGTAAAATTAAATTTCTCTTTAGAGTTATTGATTCTCTTAAATTTGAATACGACGAGATCTCTGCGGCAATCTTTTGAATGTCCACTAATTATAATGGACACATTATTCATTACACTTAAACAGTTTATCCACGCAAACCCTTTAATATAGCCGTTTTTGGTTAAGACAGGGTAGTCCCGGCTTTCGTCCTACCTTTTGAGGTTTCACGTTGCTTTTCCTAATATTTTTAATCCGATTCGTAAGTATGTACATACACGGTTACTCAAATTAAGGTGGGTCAATCTTTGGCATTGCTTGCGTAGGAAATATTCAACAAATTAGAAACAAAATATGACTGACTTTTGAGCTCGCAGAAAGTCAAACTAAAGGTTTGTCAGTACTTCAAAGTCCTTCAAACTAAAAACTAAGTACATACTATATAAATTACCTTACTGTTATCTATTTGCTATAATTATTATTATTTTTATGCACACATGAATGATTTTCCGTCATCCCTTGTCAAGTTTGGTTTAGAGGCAAACCGGTTTCGGCGTTGTGCCATCTTCAGTGCCATTTTCGGAACGAAACATTCCAATTTGCCGGACAAGAAAGATAAAATAAGGGAAAATACTCCAACACTTTATAAAAAATTGCTGCATTTTGTATGTTGAGCACATTTTTAAAAAAAGTTTGGGCTGGGAATTTATAATGCTGGATAATAAATATAAATAAATAAATATATTTTGAGTCCTTTATAATGGATTAGTTTGATTAGAATAAGGCAATAATACTTACTCAATTTTAAAAAATTAAATATTTTATTTTAAAAAATGTTGATGTAAAAAATATGATTTCAACTAATCCTGGACCAAAAAATGCATTTATGACGTCGAAAATTAAATGCGAGTGCTAATTTTTCGTTTATTAATTATTTCATTATAAATGCAGTTTGATTTATTATATTATGCATCTGAAACCACGGTATGTATGTATGTATGTATGTATGTACATTTGTATATGATCATCACTATTTAAGATGTGAGTTATTTCTACCGGGTACTTGTTTATTTTTATATACTCAATTATGTACGTTTGTATGTGCATATTAGGGATGTAAATTTTGGACAATTTGTTGATCCTGGGATTTTCGAGATCTGAAAACGAATTTCACGAAATTTTGATTCGTAATATTTAATTTGCCAAAAAATTTAACACATAATCGTTGTATTATTGAAGTATAAAAATAACTTGTATGTATTTACTGGTCTTTTCAAGAAAAAAAGGAAATAAACTAAAATTTGACACACATACAAAATAAGTTATACTTTAAGTTGAAATATACATATTTGGTACATACATAAGAAGCACTGCTGCGCCTCAACACTTGTTGGTTGGATTGTCGACAATAATTTAAATGCTCTTTGTAGGAATTATCCTTTCTCGCCTCATTGCAAAAACTATCAATTTATTTTACCAAGCCTTCTGATAAATTTTATGCCTTTCGATTATTGTACAATTGCGAGCTGCTCGTTAAAACTTGATGCGATTTATTTTTGAGACTTTCTGCCTTATCCACTTCTGGCACCTCGTCGTTAGTGTTATTAACATCGCTTTCCTAGAAAGGCAAATTTTGTACATCATGGAAGGATATTCATTGTGTTCAGCAATTCCGGAATTTGAATAGACCTATCCCGGGATATTCGAGAGTTAAAAAAGGCCGGGATTCCGGGTTTGACATGCCTAGTACATATATATGTATTTGTATGTATGTGAATACTTTTAAGTGTTAATATGTAATTTATGGCTGGTGCATCTTCACCATACAACGAGATGTATTGAATGTAATTATGTACACATGTGTACATATACTTAAATTTCTTTCATATGCACCATACATACATATGTACATACTTATGTGTGTATGTGCATTTATGTATACTCGTATGTAGACATGCCAGCAGCAACTAGCACTATTAACCGGAATGAGGCAATTATTCAATAATAACGAGTGTCTGTTGCTACTGCTGCCCCACACACATTGCTAAAGTGGATCACTAAATGGGCTTACAGTGGTATGAAAACCGTTCTTTCGCTGCAAAAAAAACATGTGCGACTGCTCTCGAGTACATACGGGTGTAATTGTAGATTATTAGTCCTCGATTCATATCTTTCTAATTTAAATTAATTATTAATTTATATGTATGTATATGTACGTATGTTTGTATGTAAGCGCTTTGTAATGAAATTCCAAACTCGTCATTGACAAAGTACTCGCTTAGCAAGCCCGTTCGAATCTCACTCGAAGCATAAGAATAATTGTAATTTTTGATTTTTTTTTTAAAGAAATACGTGTAAAACGCATTTAGGTATAAAAGGGCACAATTATGTTAGGCTCTTTATGGTATATGACATAGCTCGAAGAAACGGGAACAGTAGAAACTTAAGTTAATTTTGCGTATCAAATTGTATTTTAGATGTGACATTCAACTTTTTTTTTTAAATTATCAAAAATTTTACTGTTAGAGAAGAGCTTTTTTAAGTTAAGCAGATTTGTTGTCCTTCATTTTTAGTATATACTATGTATGTATGTTCATATGTATGCATAAAAGTATTTCAGAAGAAGAAAATAAGTACCTTTCTCGAAATTTGGTTTTGTTATGTTAAAAAGTAACTTCCAAAAAGTTCACTCCTAATCTAAAATGGGGCTATTTTTCAAAAATCGTACTTTCCCTTAGCCCTTTCTGTAATTTATGCCATATCATCGGTTTTTATAGTCGGATCTTACGGTACGATACATCAAACTCTCGAAATCATCTAGCAAAAATAATTCAGATTAGAGGGTGTTCGGAAATTATTAATTTTTATTTTTGATTTTTGGATTTGACACAAAAATCCAATTATGTGCTAGGCAAAAATAGATCGAGAATATTGAATTTTGTGGCCATAATATTCGCTGACCAAAAACACTGTATCACTGGGTTACTGTGGACGGCATAAATTGCACAGAGAAACTGGTGCACAGCAAATATTGCGAAATCACGTGTCGTGTTTGTTTGTATCTATGTAAAAACTATATGTTGCATGTGTGACGCTGATGAATTTTACAGCTGTAAATACGAATAAGGAGGAAGATTTCATTGAAGAAAATGATTTCAAATGAAAATTGCATTGAAAGAGAAATCACTTTCGCAAACATACCGATTAGGTGGCAGTTCGACAGGTGAGCAAATGCCTAATAAACTTACTGGCATAACATGCTGGCGCGCATGCGTGGTAAAGCAAGCGATGTATGTACATATGTACAAATGTATGTGTGTGCGTATGTAGTTGCAGATTAGAGGCTGGGCGTACAAGCCGTTTAACTGATTAGCCAGTTGACAACTTGAACGCCTGCGTGACGTAGACACAGGCCGAAGTCGAAAACAAAAAAAAACAAGTTTATGGTAAACGGGTAAGTGTTGGGAACTGGTCGCATAAAACGATAATCTGAGACAGCTAATGCAAAAAATTATGTGATTAACATTGTGCTTTTTAATGGATTGTCATTTTATTGGATCGAAAATGAAAGTATATCATTTGAAGAAAAACGTGTTTGTAAATATTAAAATACATATTTACATACATATGTTTATAATGTACGACTATAATTGGTCATTCCATGTTCTAGGCTTGCCCGAACATCTACTCTAATATGTAGTCTGTCTCGTGATGTTTTTTGTTTTAATGTAGGGACTTTTGGCTTTAGCGACACCTTTGAACGGCAGGTGAGTCTTATTAAATCCATTATAATGGCAGAAATATTAGGGCTGTTCAGAATATTGTGCAAAGGCAATGATACAAAACCATTATGGCATTTCACATTCGCGATCATTTCTTTTCTGTAAGTTTTTTTACACTATGGTGCACATATCCAAAAAAAAAGCTTCAGGAAAAATGCTGAAGATTTCCACAAAATCGCTTTCACCGCCAACCAGTTCCCTACTTTATTGTTTACGGTTATAACGAACTGAATAATTTTCTATTAGACATTCAATTCGTTTGGGCTATCGACCACTTTCCCCCATCGCTCCTGACCAATTAGTTACATGTTGTATGTGTGTTCATATGTAGATACGTATAAAAATAAGGTATGGCCTTTTGACATGCAGTTGACCACAATTATGCGACACCCACAAAAACAAGGTTTTTGTTATTCTTTTTTTATTTACATTTCGTACTCGAACAATATCCATAAAATCATATAATAATTACATATAATTAAAAAATACTTTCATACAAATTTCGAATTAAACCTATGTTTTTTTTTTTGAGAATGCGGCTTTATAGCGCAATCCGAGGCTCAGAACCAGGTCACGTCAGTTCATACAACTTCAACTTAATATTGTTGTTGTGTGAATGTTTGGATTGCAAACATTTTTCATTGAAATTGAAGTCTGCTCTGTTAATTGTAAAAATTATACGGATGTGCAGCGGTACAGGAAATAAGTTCAGCTTTATTTCGATCTAATGGGTCAATTTACGGAGCGTTGTAAATACACCCATTATACCATGGTCCAGACTCTATTTTGGATATATGTACATACATACATAGATAATATTTAATAATAATAAAAGGTTTAGTCCCTTTGTTTGACTTAAGCAAGTTGTTCTTGAATTTATTGACAGTTAAAATGACAAATACATTTTCGTATCCAACTACCGACATAAGGATTGAAAAGAAAAACATCAAGGAAGCTCGCTTTCTGGAAAGCACAAAAAACTGTCTCAAACACGATTTGGCTTTCAAGCCATTGAGTTACAATTTAAAAAGGCAATGAAAATTTAAGCTATTCAACTATAATGCGCTAAAATATCCAACAAATGACATTTCCCCAAAGTTAATTTCGTACAATTTCCAAATAATCACTTCATTTGAGCGGCTAGTAAATTAAGTTAACTTAAAGTGATCTCAATCAAAGTAATTTTATACATACATAACATATGTTCATACATACATATGTATGTATATGTAAAGTAAGAAGTGTTACATAAAGCACAGAAGAAGAGAAAGATTTAAAACATAGTGCAAACGTGAGAAATAAATAGGTACCTACATAAATACATACTAGGCATGTCAATCCCGGGTTCCCCAAATCCCGGAATTTCGGGATCCCGGCCTTTTTCAACTCCCGAATATCTCGGGATCAGTCTTATTAAATCCCGAAATTGCAGAAAACAGTGAATTTATTAGCCATTTATTTTTTAAATTTTTAATTAACATTTTTGCAAACAAAAATAAACCTCAAATGATTTGAAACAGAAAGAGCCGATCGAATTAAACAAATAATAGGTATGTACCTTTCGGACTTTTATTGAAATAAGAAAATTTAACATGAGAAATAAAAACAACAAGTTTACAACTGTTGTATTACGATAACACAATACGACAAATAACACGGCTTGTTAACTCCCTAAAGGCTTTGTTTTGCCCTTGCCATTAAAAATGAGCTGGATAATATCCTCCTCGTGTAGAACATGAGCCTTATTATGAAAGCGATATAATAGAACTTAATAGAAATGCATACAATTTATAAGAAGGTTTGGTAAAAGAAATTTTTGTTAAGGGGGCGATAAAAGCTAATTCCTACAGTGAATATTTAATAGGGTGATTGACTCGGTTTTTTCTAACCGGTTTTCCCCGCTTTTTTCATAAATCATTGTACGATTAATATTGAATAAATCGCGTTTTTAAATCTCCAAACCCGGTTTTTTGTAGTTGGGAAGATAAAGCCTTTGTTAAATTAGCACATCAGCTAATTTTACATCCAAAGTGCTTATCAATTAGATAAGACCATATTCGAAATCCAAATAGTTTGCAGAAAAAACGCTGCAAATGTATTTAATAAGATTTTATATATTTAGGCAAATGTCATTAAAGGACGGGAAAATTGTACAACGCCTTATTGACAATAAGCCCTTCTAGCTCGCTCAATTTCCTCAATGTGAAATTTAGTAATTTGGTATTATCTCAAGTTTTACAATTTGAGAATATGTACGAGTCGTTATGAGTTAAAGATGATTGCCTTTCTTGGCTTTTTCGTTTTTATTTATTGTGTTTGCCTTAATTTTTGTGACAAATATGTATAGTTTTGTAGTTGAAGTATAACAATAATTTATACTGTATGTGCGTAAAATTTTACGTTTATTTACTTTTTGTTACTGTTGTTATATTAATGTTATTTTGCATACATCTATAATACAACGATGACAGACGTGTTATATTTTATTTATTAAAATTTACGAATCAAAACTTGTCCCGGGATTTTGTTTTCAGATCTCGAAAATCTAGGAATCAATAATATGCCCAAAATTTGCATCCCTAATACCTACATATGTTTGTATGTATGTATGTATGTAAGTAGCTTTAAAGAAGCTTCAAGAGGTATCGTGAGAAATATATGTATGTATGTGCATTTGGTCGAAAATTTCGCCGTCTAAGCCAATGTAATTGTACACGTACATACATGCATACTATATATTAACGTACATACATATTCAGATGTAAATAAACTCATACATGTACATACATACGAGTATAAGCATATTTATAATGCTAGGCTGATTGTCTGCCCTTGGCAGTTATTCGCTATATGGCTTGTTTTATAGACCATCCTTAGAGACCTGCTTGCTTGATGGTGTTTTTGTTTCGGGGTTTATACAACTTATCGTTTTATTTGGCACATAATAGCTTTTTAACGTTTTAAGTTTATTTCAAGTCGTGTGTGGCATTATACATTTTGAAAGAACAAATCTTAATCGCCCACCCTAATGCATCAACCTTTCTGCCTTATTACATACATACATACATACATACGAGTTTATAAATTGTATGTAATATGAGTTCTCATGTGTACTCGTAACTCAAGGCTTAGTGATTCTGAGTTGGAAACTTGTGTTCGAATCCGCACTCAGTTTTTGCAGTTTTACAAAATTTTATTTTTCTCTAATTTCTATTCCGAATGCCGTTTTAATCGCAACTTTGCAACGCATGGCAAATAAACTTATGTTGCTCTAGAGGTCGTGCGGGTAGGGTCAATTCAGATCAGTGGCACAGTGCAGATGTAACAGCCAAGAATTGCAAAGACGTAAGCATAATTTGCTTACCATTTTGATTTTCAGGGTGGCGCAATAAAACGTACATATGGCCAAATGATTTTATTTTTATTTTCTTTCTTCAAACTAGACACTAGTCTTAGTTGCTGTTCGACTAGCTTGGCTACTAGATTTAAAGGTTTTAAAGATTTATTGTGCACAAACTTCAGAGAATTTCAAAGCTGCACGCAATCGTTTTGCATCTTTTATCATAAGTCAATAATAAAAACAAAAACGACATGTGTTCAAACTGCTAACGTGCTCGGCTCAAAATTTGAAGGCGAGACGATGATACAACAATTATTTCGTAGCAAACGTGCAGAGGACTTTAGAAATTTGCAAATCCCAAAAATCCCGGGCTTATCTTTGTTAACATATACATATGTGCATACATAGATATAATCAGCCCTATTCCGAATAAAAATTCCCGAGGATTTTGTTACCTTCTCCCATTGCTTTAATATTGGAAACAGCAGAAAATTCCCCGGAAGTTTCTCTTCAGAATTGGCTTGAACATTTTCTCAATTAATGAATTTTTAATGCTCTCTCACCTTTAAGCGTTTAAACAACAATTGGTTTTTGGTTTTAAAGTCTCATGAAGAGTTTGAAAGATATTGATATTTATTTTTTTATATTATTTCTACCAAAGATTGTTTGTCCGCTCATATAAATTACATAGGAAACTTGGGGCGCTTTGAGAGACTGTTAAATATTTTTTGAATTAAAAATGAATAAAAGGGGTGTGTTTTTTCCGATACAGTCCTAGAGAATGAGAGAATTAAAATTCCTACTTTTCCCCCTGAAAATTTCTGGACCAACCTAATTTTCATATAATGTACTACGTATTCGTATAATTTGTTTTTTAATACCAAACACTAATAACCTGTTTTTTAACTAAGCGGGAATTGGCTTTTATTGTCGTTTAGCTATATGTACTTACATAAGTACGTACGTATAAATATATTTACGTGAATAATATATATATGTACTTAAATATGTACATAGATTCATATGAACGCATGCATATTTATTTAATTATGAATGGTTTTGATATTTACCAGGGTAAATAAATTCAGATATTAATTAACAAATACAATAAACCACGATAAATGTTTGTTAAATAATTTATAAGGCAATGACCACAAAATATATAAAACATGAATTTGGTTCGCACTTTCCCACGACGACTTATTATAAAAATTTGTGAATCATTATGTTTGGACTACTGCAAAATTCATTCGTCCAAAGCTCGTAGAAATATATTCCATCTATTGTCCTTTGTGTTATTCTAAGGTGAGAAACTAATACAAGACTAAAATATTAACCACAGCGTTTTCCATTTTCCGTAATCGGTTGTTGATCCTTTCGCTCTATAATTCCCATCTATTCGAACGAACATTAAGCCTATAGAAATGGGTGTATTTCTTTCTGCTTCTATCAGTCATTTCTCTTACATTTGAAGTGATTAATGTCTTCATTGTTTAAACTGTTGGTAAGATTTATACGAATAAACAAATATTCAAAATTATCACCTGCTGGTCTTGTGCATGGCGTTGCTGGCCATGTTTTGTCCAGAGGCAACCGAGCGATTCTGTGACAGCTTTGACGGTCAAATTCATTAGCCAAACGGAAATAATTGTCAATTGCCAAACTGTCAAAAACTGGCTGACAAATCGTTGATTTCTTTGCAACTGTTGTAGCTGTGAGTTGTTGTGTTTTCCACACCGTCGACCGTCATGAACCGTCACAAAAATTTCGGTTGGTTGCGCTTCGTTTAAAACTCGTACGTTCGCGATATTGTCAAATTAAATTGCAGTTTTTTTATTTTGCCTCTCATTAATTTCATTTTAATTTCTATTATCAAATCAGCGCTTTTGTGTAATTGCAACATTCTATTTTAATTATTCGTCGGTTTCGATACATACATACATACATATATTATTAATCAACACCTCTTCAAAAATGGTTTTAATTGTAAGTGTGAAGCAAGTTAGAGATTTATGTGCATAATCCATAAAATAATGCACTAGCAAATATTGTTATGAAACTTAAGTAGTTTTTTCGTTTCATTAACAAGTAAAAATATGCCTTTAATTTATCCCTTCTTTATTTTAAAACATTTGAGGCTCTAATTCGAACCTCCTTATCTTTACTGTAGATCTTTACAATTCTAACCAGCAGAGTGATAACTTTTTACTTTAAATTTAAGACGTCGTTCTCAGATCAAACATATTATTTTATTCTTTTGAGATAGAAAGTCTTATTTATAATAAATATTCCGCTTTATATGCTGTTATTTTTTGGCGTAATAGCTCTGTTTATCCGGTCATTCCTGCAGCTTGCTGTCTTTGGAGGACCCGAGTTTGATCTCCGGCTGTTCTAGAAGCATCTAAAATTAAATGTGTTTATTTTAATTAAAGGAATATTCCCTGCAAATTAAAAAAAAATCTTTCTACTTGCAGTCGTCTACAGGAAAATGGTGATAATCATTGAGTCAATCAGCTCGGACTGCCAAATGGTTCGACTTATCAACAAATTAAACGGTTTATGTAATTACAGAAATATTGTAGGTGTCGTGACTTTTGAATTTATTGCATCATTTGATACCCATAGTCATGGTTAACGCAACAAATGCATAGGTTTATCTTATCAATTAAATATAGGAAACTTTAATTGCATAAATTTGCATTCAGTCATTGATGTTGTGCATAGATATATTAATAACTTAACAGACGTGCATTTCTTTGCGGACATACATATGTACATGTATAGACAGTAATAATTACAATGTCAATTCGTGCATTTAATACATTCGAATAGTGAACAAGTTATAACCCAATAAACATTTGCGTTTGAATTCGTTTTGAGGTCAAATAGTCATCCAACCCCGTTTTCCAATTTCCTATGTCTTCAGTTTAAAAAACTTTGGATGCCAATTTGATCTCTGGCAAGAATCTTCAACTAGAAAATGATATCTCAAATATACCGACAATGTACTTAATTTGAAATTAAATCTTGGATCTCAAATTGCTTATTTTGCCGAAGGAGTAAAGAAGGGCTGATGAAATAATCAGCTACTGAAACGCTCAAATATGTACAAATTCTTTGAATGAACCGAAATATGCCCGTAAATTCGCATCGGGTCAATATGATGCAGCGTAATTCGAGTCGAGTGTATTGCTCACCCCTTGTAAACATCCAAATGCGTTGAAGCGTGTTATTTATTTCATTATATTATTTTCTTTAAAATTTTCAAAAACAATTTTCCTGTTTTGTTAAGGCATTTATGTACATATCAAGTAAGGTTTCGCTTTAATCTGCGATTTATTTTGCTTATCGGAACTTCCAAGACTGTATGTACTTACATATGGGCAAATGTATAGTAGTTACATATATGCACGAACTGAAATATTAGAAACCTCGTTTGATTGTGCTACACTCTTGATGCTTATTCCAAACGTAAACTTCGAGATGTACGAAATATTAAAGTTTAAAACAATGAATACTTGTCAAAAATAAAGAAGGTATATTACAAAAGCTTTCTAATAAGAAAAATTTAGTAGTTTTTAAAACTTATAAGTTTAAAATTGTTTCAAAATTTAAGTGGTGCCGGTGTAATTGAATTGAAATTCTTTAAACGGAGTTTTTACGAGTACAACCTAGAAATGTACTGTACTTACTAGCTTGCTTAAGTGATGAGATATTATACATATATTTATATATATAGTCGAACATATATGCATACATATATGTATAGTAAACTCGTATAAAGTCATTAAGCAATGCAATGTTTGTGGTATTTATGAATTAATGTGCATAAACCTGTAATGCACTCGTACATGTAATGAGCATGTGAGTATCACGCAAATTCACACCTGCAACTTAATGTTGCACATCAATTCGTTATACTCTAATGCATTATACAATTGCGCGATTCGATCATTATAGCTGATATAACATAATTTGGCTCAACAAAATTGAACTGCTCGAAATGTAGGAAATACTTAGTGAAGAAACTAAGTCGGCTGATAAAATTTTAATGCTTTTACAACGCCTAAATTGGCTTTTGTTTTTGATAAACTTGTATATTCAAATAAATTCTGTGAAACACACAATTTTTTTTCTGCCAAATACCATACATGATTTTTTATTATAAAACTTTGTCTCAAGAAATTATATTTATAAAACTCATCGTTTTTAGATTTATAGAACTCCGTGTTGAAGCAATCTATTACTTTAACGAAATGTAGTGTATTAAGGTTAACTGAGCCTGGACTTATTTGGCTGTGCTATCGCTTAATAATTAATAATTAATATTTACATATGTATATCGGGTTAAGTCTCTTTGGATGTGACTTGGCGAATTTGTAAATGGGTATGGACCTGACTTAAAGAATTTGTAAATTCCCGTTCCCATAGCACATATTCGACATGGTATGTATCTAAGTTCATACGAGTAGTATATGCATCTAGGAAGGAATGCATTTATTTATACACACAGGTTTTATACATACTTGAATGGATATTTCTAGTGTCCGACCGAACTCAGATTTTTGACCTAATCCGAACTCAAACCGAACATTCGATGTTTTTTCTTAAAGTTCGACCGAAACCGAATCCAACCAAATGGTAGAAGAAGCTCGGCCAAACACCGAGATGTACATATATCAAAGAATATAAATGTATAAGAAGGGACAACACGTTATTATTAGCAACGAGTGAATCTCCAGGGGCATGCTTTCTCTTTTGCTCAAGTTAAATTTTTTGAATGGCTAAGGGCCAGTTTTTCAGTGCAAGTAGAACTCTGTTTGTCGTTTAAACTAAGTTTAAACTCAGTATGCAGTCAACTTTAAACGGAGTTTAAACTAAGTCTAAACGGCCGATCGAGCACGTCTAAACTTAGTTTAACTAACCAGCTGTTTTCTGACTACTTAGTTTTGTTTGCAACAAATTTAATTGAGCGCAAAGAAACTTACTTTAAGTTTAAACTGAGTTTAACTAAACTTAATTTAAACTGAGTTTAAACCATCACTAAAAAACTGGCACTCAGTGAGAAAGTGGAGATTCATTCGTTGCTAATAATAGCGTGTCCCTTCTTAGACATTTATGTTCTTTGGATGTATGGAGTAAACGCCAAATTAATAATAATAACAATAAAATATTATCCCCCGAATTCAGTAAGCAGTTTCAGTCTCTAATAGCGACTAAAGTCACAATTTCAGACCAGTTGACATCCATTAGACTCAAAATAAAGCCTATAGTCTCAAAATAAAGTCTCAAAATTGTGACCTGGTGATGAGCAGGTCACAAAAAATTAAAATAATAGCAAAAGAAAAAAAACGTGAAAGCGAGGAAAAGCAATAATCTATAGCTCATTTTGAGACTTAAGATGAGACTGAGTTACTGAATTCGGGTGTATAATTCATTTGAGTTGCGTCATAAGTTAAACTTTAAACCTTTATAGATTTTGCACATGAGTGACACATTTTATTATTTGTAGTAAAAAAATTGTATATTATAATCCAGAAATAAAATACTATTGAGGAACAGATATGTGAGTATATTCGAGTATATTTACGCAAAAATAAAATTAAATGAACGCTATAGAGGCATACACGGTAAAAAAAATAGTTCGATCAAATACAAACCCGAATGTTATTACCGAACTGTTCGGTAACCCCCCAATCCCTAAGCCGAACACTCGGTGAGACACTAGATTTCTCAAAGACGTTCCCATCAAACTTACTGTGGCAATGCTTTTGCAAATACAATGGTTTTATTTTTTATTTTTTGTTTTCCTTGCCCAACCATCGCCACGATGTCATTCAACAGAGTATTTCAAACGTGGTAACACTAGTTGTTGTTCTTGTATTACGGTTTAATGCTGCAACTTGGTGTTGACGTTGGCATCTTCATGCCGGCACCTTAACTAGCTGAACTGCATTTTAATCACATTTGGCATTTACGTTAATGCAATAAATTGTATATACTTAGCCATGCATTTCCTTAACAATTGTGCTTTACCTTCGGCTAGATTTGAGTTGCACCCTGCCGTCGACTTCTGCCAACAACTATCCGTGTCACAGTATTTAAACAAATATTTATATACTAAATTTTGTATTTATCGATATCACGAATGATGATCGATAGCCCAACTAGCGCGGTAGTAATTCGTTTGAGGACGGTCCCAGTCTGTCTCTAAACGCCGTATTGCGATTTCATATACGAAAAAAATTTGATGAATATGATTCACATATGTATACGTTATTTTCCCACGGGGGGAGAGAGGTTTGTTATTTCCGCGCCATCAAAATTTGCATTTGATAATAAAAATAAAGAATAATCTTATTTACCTTCTTGTCGAAAATCAAAAACTTTACGAGATAAAAAATGAAAATGACCCAAAAAATTAGACAAGTTCGACAAGGTTATGAAAGGGCACTTGCTTGTTGGGCTGAAGAGTGCTCATCCTTTGCATGAATATGAAGCCCACTTCTTACTGCATATGTACACACATACATATGTAAGTAAGCAACAAATTTCAAATTAAGATTGCTTGCTACAAATGTTTATTCATTTGTTTTTGAAAAGGTTCCTTTAAAATGTGTGTATGTATGTAGTTTGATCTATAACATAAACATAAACAAACATTTCAATATTTGTACAAAATTTTTAAAAGTAAATGAAATATAAAAAATCACGTACAAATTCGCAACTTTCTAAACAAACTTTTTTTTTAAATTCGACATGCAGTTTCGATTATGCTATTTTTTTAAATTTTTTTACTAGATATTTTAACAACAGAGGATTCGATTTTGTTCATACGTTGCATGCAATTTAAGACTTGTTGTCTATGTTTCGAACAATACTGTTTGACATCTTTAATCGGAAACTGAGTGCGCTTCTTTTGGGAAACATATATCTTTGTGTACATATATCTACCCTGTCCGAAATCAAATTATTTTAAAAGCAATTTAAAAATAACTTTTTTTTAACTATTTACAAGTGGTTTAAATTCGTATTATTTTATTGTAATCAAGTAACCTTATTAACATGGCTATGTCCTAGGAGCAAGTCAATTATCAGACTCTGCATTTGATTTCAACCACTTTCAAATATATTTGAATGGAAGAAAATCAAAATGACTGTTTTTCCAAATGCAATAAAATGAGTTTATTTTCAGCTATTTAACGATACAACATTTTTGAAATCATTTTTTTTTAATATAAAAACAGAATTTCTAATACAATGTACCAGTTTTGCGGCAAGTTGACTTCTATGATATCCACTCAACTTAGTTCGCATTAAACAGAATTTTAATTATTTCAGCAAACCGTTATGTAAATACGTGTAAATACATAAATCACGCAACAATGCAAAGACAATTGCTTTTTGTTATCATTTTTAATTTAGGCGTTGCATTGAGCTTGGCATATTTCTATGGTATTTATGTAAAGGGTGCTTTTTTCAGACGTGTGATTTCAATGAGCCAACACATTTTATGGAGTTGGTCTTTTTAACAGCTGTTACTTGATTTATACTCAGTTTTGTTTGCCAATTCATAATGAACTGACTTACTCCGGAACAACGTTTGCAAATCGTGCAAATTTATTACCAAAATAATGTTTCGGTTCGCGGGACGCATCTGGTCGACATAATCGGCCAGCAGAGTCGGCAATTCGAGCGACCATGGATCGGTTTAGTACAACGTTTACTCTAGTGGATAATGCGTATCCTCAGACACGCCGTACAGTGCGCACGCAAGACGCTATTGCTGCTGGGAAACAGAGTATCGATAAAGACCCGGAAGGATCTTGGTTTGCGGGCAAGAATTGAAGCCGAATGACCATCAAGCGCGACGCACGTTCGGTGAATAGGCCACCGATCCCGATTTTCACAAGAAAATTTTGTTCAGCGATGAAGCTAACTTTTGGTTGAATGGAGTGATGATGGCTTGTGGATTAAAGCCATTATTGAGGTGCCGTTACATCCTCAAAAAGTCACTGTTTGGTGTGCTCTATGGGCAGAGGGCATCATTGGCCCATATTTCTTCAAAAATGAAGCCGGCCATAATGTTACAGTCAATGGGGAACGCTATAGAGCCATGATTAATGACTTTTTCGTGCAAGAATTTGAGGATGTTGATGTGGATGACCTTTGGCCATACAGCCAACTAAACAATCAATTTATTGAAGGAAACTTTTGGTGAGCGCATTATCTGGCTTGGTGAGCCGCTTATGTGAGCTTATGTGAAATCGCTTGTCTGCGCAGATAAACCCGAGACGATTGACGCCTTGGAAGATAATATTCTGCGTGTTATTGCTGACATATGGCCCCAATTGCTGCAAAAAGTGGTCGAAAATTGGGCCTCTCGGCTGGAATTTATTCGAGCCAGCCGCGGCGGTAACTTGCCCCAAATCATTTCTAAAACATAATGGCAAATACTTATCTTTATAACAATGCTAAACTCTTGGCCATAGCATTAAATTATATGCGTTTTATTTCTTCTTAAAAACCTCATGTCTCATGTCTAAAACACCCTTTATATTCAGACTGGTAGTACGCACCTACATAGGTACATAGAAACTCTATGATCATGAAAGGTACATATGTAAATTTTTTAATGAAATTATTTTAATCCTATTTGTTGCTATCGGTGTAGCTCGAATTTACAGCTATTTCCAACTGTTCTCTTAAATTCACGGTCCGACAAATGTGGCCGCCTCATTTGCATCTCAAAAGCCAATTCATTGATCATACATACAAATGTACATATGTATGTATCTATGTATGTATAAATATATTACTGCATATATTAGTGTGGTTATGATCACTGTTAACCCAGCCTAAGACCACTTGCTCGATGCTCAATTAAAAATAAAAGTCAAAGTAGGTTATTTTTAGGTCGTTCACTCGCCCATACATTTAAATACTTACATGCATATACCTATACATAAATGTACATATGTACATACGTAACTGTTTTTATTATGGCTGTTGAACTCGGATGTCAGCACCAAACTGACTCCTCCACTGTTAGTATTGCTCCGCTTTTATTTCATGGTCAGATATGTATACATTTAAACTTTTTATTGTTTTATTATCTTGACGCCAAATTTAAATTAACATTTTTTATAATGATGGTGTTGTACACATACTCCGTGAAAATATATTGGCGAGCGGAATGCTTTATTGTTTTCTTAACTTTTTGTTAACTTGGGCTCAGTGATAATTTTACTTGTGCGTTGCAGCTTTTCTCACATTTCTAATTATACATATGTATGTATGTACATATATACATATGTACGTACAATAAGATTTTAATGCAAAGGACTAGGTAAGAGGAAATTATAATCTCCGAAACGATGTGTCTAAGAGCTTGAATGATTTAATCAGCAACATCACATTAAGAAGATTTAGAGCCATTACAAAGCGTTTTTAAAAACCAACGAAGTCATTGACATTTTGATACATTTTAGTGTGTGTGTGTGTATTAGGGATGCTAATCCCGGTCTTTTTTATGTACTAAAAATCTCGGAGTTTTCTAGATATTCGGGGTTTAAAATTGTTTCATTCTTATCTGAAATGATGACAGATGAATCCTCTCTTACAGCAATGGAAATGCAATTTGCATTCACACACTTTCATCATTGAAATCAGTTGTTTATTTATTAAAATGTAGCAAAACAAAGTATAAGCCCGAAATTGCTACAAATTACTGTTGAATTAAATTTTTTTTTTTTGTGAACGATCTTGTGTAATTGAATATTTTGAGCGTATTTTTTTTAACAAAATAACCATTGCATACATACATATGTACATAAAGACTAACTTGATTTTATTTTGACACAAAATAATATATTTTAAAGCCTTCTGCTTTTCGCTTATTTCGCATAATTGTATTTGATAAAAAATACGTGAACTAAAATAAAAAATACAAGTGTTACTTTTTTAGTTTGCCTCGAGCGTTTTTCGCCATACCTTAAGTTACTTTATCGCATACTTATGTGTACTAAATGCGTAAAATTTAACTTTTGTCGTTCGTTTTGTTATGGATGAAATTATTTTTACAATAAAAAAAGTTTTATTGAAACAACATTTAATCGTTCGAGCTTTTTAAACACTTTAAATGCAGTTTTTTTTATAAGGTTGTTAGAAAATAATGGATATCTAAATCCCGTGTTTGTAACAGCGACATCCCGAAAATCCCGGTATCATAAGAATCGAAAAGATTACTATCCCTAGTATATATGTTATGTATCTATGCGGTATGTATAAAGAATTAAAGGTTTATTAGTAAAGATTGACCGGTTTGATAATAATTACAAACAGTTACTCAGTTACTCTATAGGTTTTATTTAAAAAGAGAAAGTCAAAGATTCATTGGCATGATTAAGATTTTATTGTATTACGAGAATTTTGTAATACAAAAACTATACAGAATATTGCCCATATAATTAATTCCTGGTAGTAAATTTTTTTTTTGTGTTCTTTGACTCTCTTTTTCTCTATTTTCTGCATATATTTGGGGCAGAGAACGTGTAAGTTTTATCGGCTCATGGAAATCCAATTAAATCGAATTGAATTCTGATATCAATCAACGAATGTCGAATTCGTTCCAGTATGAAAAAAATGTGCGAGACATATTGTTAGCGGAACGGAACGGAACTTGGACCTTCTAGAGTCTAGCGATAGACGTTGTTAATTAAACTAAACTGGTGCTGGGTATCGCAAATATTAGATGCCTAATCGTTTACATTTTTTAAAAATGTTTCTTGTTTTATTGAGGATTGTTTTCAATATCGATTAATTTTAAACGAAATATGAATATTTAAAAATTTTAAATGTTATTCAAGAAAATTTATTGTTTTATTATTACACTGCTTATGAAATGGTTCTGAAAAGTATATGTTATTTAAGTATGGCTGCGGTTTTATAAAAATATTGCTTTCACTGCCAATATACATATATATATATACATACATTCATACAGTGTTGTGCATATCAAAAGCAACATCATTCAAAATGATATACATATGCATGTAGCTTACAACGTATTTATTTATTTGTTATTAAGAATTTTCAATTAAAATTCAGTTCATTTTCAAACATGAACCATAATTTTAAAACTTTTTAGATTATGCTCATTCAATTTTAGTATGACAATGTGATAGTTTCAAGTGGGTAAGAACGACTTGCGACTTTCTTCCATTTAACGAATAAGCAACATTTATTTTATATGGACGAAGTCGCAACACCCTTGACGAAAAAAAAATCTAACAAATCAACGGTAACGCCTAGCCACTTGAAACTTTTACATTGTTAGACTAAAATTTAATAGGCTATAAAAGTATAAAACTACATATTCCAAAATTTTTAAAACTTCTGTCGAATATGTTGAAAATCTATACAAATTTGTTAAAATTGTTTTTGGTTTTCTACAAAGTATAAAACTTTGATTTTTATTTTTTATTTTACTGTATATACCATTTACAGTCACGAATTGAAAGGCTTAATTTCGTTAATTTTGGCGGTTGACGCTCCATGTTTTATGGTTTCGTATAGCATTAAAGAGGCGGAGAGGTTGATGTATCCAAAATGGTCAGCCGGTGCAGGTGTGTGCATGTTTACGTGCCCGGTCATTTGGGCAAATCAAAATTATCTGGATCTTGAACTTCGTTGACAGATCTTCTCCCGATACACATATGAATGTATATTTATATTTTTTTTATTGCTATCCAATGCAAAGTGGACGAAGTACATATCTGGTTTATTTTAAATAAATTTTTGCATCGCATTTACGATTATGTACTCACTCAATTGTCTTATGTAAAAAAAATAACTAAATGAGTTTATTGTTTTTTGTTGTTTATGTTTTGCACATATTTGATCAATGGATAAGAAATTATTTTCAAAAATATAAACTTATCTTTCTCCAAATCACGCTTAAGCGCTGAAACTTGATTTTTTTTAGCGAAATAGTCGAAAGCAGAACTTAAAAAAAACTTATGAAACAAAGTATATTAAAATTTTTTGCTTTGCAAATATTTAAGTAAATTGTTAAACAAAATAGATGCAAATTTCGCATGCACATGTATGTATGTATGTACATATGTATGTAAGTGTATATATGTATTTATGTATTTATCGTTCATGCGCTGTGTACTTTGTATAATAAATTAGCATAGCTAAAACTTTCTTTCAACCGTTATAAAATATGTCAAGCGTTTTTCGATGTTAATTTAACTAATATTAATTAAGAATTTTTTACCATAAAATACAACTTTAATAATCATTCACATTTTTATCTATTCCAGTTGACGTCAAATATTATATTCGAATATTTACATAAATTGCATTTCACTAACGATCGAAATGTTCCAGCACAGTGGAGGCTCGGTAATTGCAATAATTTCGACAATTTGGTCAATGTGTTTCCTAATCTGTTTACTGAGCATGGATTGCACCAATTCCGAGGTATTTACGTCATTGGCAGATATGGAGGAACTACTTGAGACTGAATCGGTATTAATAACCAATTTAGAGGGTTATCTTAAAGTGCAACAACAAAAGTTGGACTATCTCAAAATGTGAGTATACAAATGCAAACATGCGACTACCTAAGCATATATGTACATACGTACGTACATATGTATGTATGTAAATATACATTTCTTCGGAGTTGGCACATGGCAAAATAGGCGTAGGCCACTTACGACTTAATGGATGCGATCAAATGTTTTGTGTTTGGCTTCTTGTGGTAACTAAACCTGACCAAATCTCAAGTCGATTATGATGGGCCTTAAACTATTTAATTATCTCAAGCTTCTCTTAACACCTTGTGAAGGATTCTAAAAATGTTGATGATTCTAAACATTACGAACAGCCTAATAACGCCGCGCCGTGTTAAAATTTTTTAAGAAGGTTTTTCCTCTCAAAAGCTATTTAAATGTAGTAATTCAATTCAATATTTGTTATATAACGTAACGTGCTTCTTACTTCTACTGCATAAATCACTATCAAGTAATTTGCATAAACCGGAATGGGTTGAACATTTATTCGAAAATATAAAGTATAAATACCTTGTTAAATTAATTTATTCAAAAAGTTTGCTGGAATGACAATCAAAGAGCTAACCTACATACATACATACAAACACAGGAACA
This sequence comes from Philophylla caesio, assembly GCA_963971545.1. Taxonomy (NCBI): domain Eukaryota; kingdom Metazoa; phylum Arthropoda; class Insecta; order Diptera; family Tephritidae; genus Philophylla; species Philophylla caesio. The sequence goes on along the minus strand of OZ020604.1, from coordinate 220,509,781 downwards.
TTCATGTGTATGTATATGTTTTAAAAGCAATAGTGAAAATGATTTCATTAATATAAATTTATTATGCGTACCCGAACGGTTTTTTTTGAATATTCTGCTTGAAAAAATTGCAATTTTGAGGAAAATTTTTGAAGTTTTTATAAACATAGCTTTTGTCTTCGTATAACTTACCTATGTTTGTGTTAAATTCTAACGAAACAATTTTCTTATTCTTATTCTTAAAAATAAGAATCATTTAGACTTCGAAAGCCCGAATAGAAAACAATCCGTTTTCGCACTAGTTCTAATTCAGATACAAAGTGGCTAGTACAGAACTAGTCTCCATATGATATTTCTCAATTTACACTGTCTGGTTGTCACTCATTGGAGCGCACATTTGTTTGTATACTGCTAAGGCTTGTGTTGTTGCAGCAACTCATCGAGCAAGCAATATATCGAACCCGAATAGGGGAAGTAAATTTTAACAGCTGACAGCTGCTTGCCTACCTCCAATAGTAGTGTCCTTTTTGGGTTAACTGTGACTGCACAAACCTCTGTTGCTCCAATGCTTAGTGTTCTTCTCAGAAGGCAGCTCGATCTTACTTCAATCTCGCTCCCTGACTTATGAATTTTCTCCATCTGCATATTTATATTTATATGTACATATATGTACATATGTATGTATGTATGTATACATCAACATATGTATGTGTTTGTATGTATACCATATATGTACATATGTATGTACGTTTAGTAATTTTCAGCTTAGCAGTGGCTTTGCATTGTGCATTATTGTAGTTACAGCTGTGGTTGTAACTAATTCTAATTTTGGCGCGTGCCGCCCGTCGCATCGAGTGTTCTTGTAATTGCTGTCACCTGGGCGCTGATTTTGTTATTTTCTTTATTTTTGTTACTTTACATTGGTAATAATGGTAAATTTGGAACGTGGCACATGTCGCCAACTACTATTGCTCGCATATCTAAATTGTTTTCATCACCAGAATTGTATTAAATATCCTTAAAATACAAAGCGCTTCAAATTCTTATTCTTTGTGAAACGATGAAATATGAAAATGCTTACTTGTGGAATGTTTCCGCTAAAGTTTTTACCTAGGTCGGGATGTCATCATTGCGTCCAACCATTTTAGGAACTTCGACGTCTAATTAAACTTAATATTTTCACTTTTAATTGATGAACAAAAATGGTTTTAATTTATTGATACAATATCTGTTTTTAAAGTGTTTAAAAGAATAATTCCTTGGGCATTACTTAATTAAAGTTGGGTTATACTTTTAAGTAGAATTTAAAGAAGTCAATTCAATATGAAAAGTCGACTATCAAACGACTTTTTGATTCGAAAAACTGAAAGTCGATTCCTTCCTAATGTGAAACCGTACTATTTCCACTTTTATCATATTTAGCGGCAAAAGTGTTATGGCGAGATGTTTTCGCAGATGGAAAACTTTTTATATGTCGTTTCTATGCATTAATGAGAACAAACTAAATTTCTTTCTTTCCATTTTATATTTTCTCGGCTTCGGAACTAATCGATTCTTTGAAATATTTTAATATTAATGGGAAAAACAAGGTGTCGTAAAGTTATAAACCCATAAAATTGTTCAGTAACTTAAAGTATAGTTTTGTTATTGTTAGTAACGAAGGATGTTAATTAACACAACTTTGAATTTTTAAAATTTTATGATTTTACGATACCTTCTTAATTTTTTAATTAGTTCTTTTACGTTTTTGTACTAGCCAAAAATTTTTATAAATATATTTATTGGTCTTTTCAATCCACAAAAAAAAACCCAAAATTTGACCAACGTACAAAGTAATTTATTCTTCAAGTACAAATATACGAGTACATAGTTGGTGCAGCAGCAAATGCATATAAAGTAAAATTATTTTTAATCGCTGTTTGAGTTCAATATTAGCAGACCGATTCTAGTTCTTGATAAATCATCGTTTACTATTTACACATATTCAAAAATGAATTCTGTATTTTAATTAAAAATAAAACGATTTTTTCTTTGCTTACTTATTTATATAAAACATGTTATTGACAAATTATAAACTTTTGAATATTTGTATATGCTTGATAATTAAGGAAGAACACAGAATCGGACTGTAATTATAAAATAAGAATCAAGTAAAAATTAAATGCATTCCCCATTCCATTTTGAGCGGGGCAGAATTATTACTTCATTTTGATCAAAATGCGATCTGAAAAAAATGAAAGCAGTAAGTGTGTTTATGGTCCACCCTGGACTTAAATTTGTTGCATATAAAACCTGTATCTCCTCTATTATAATAATTTTTTTTACCAAACCTTCTAAAAAATGGTATTGTTAGACACTCGCTCGTTAAAACTTGATGAAATTTATCTTTAAGGCTTACTGCCTTATCCACCTCAACCACCTCCTCGTTAGTATTTTTAACATAGCTTTCATAGTAAGGCTCATTTTCTACTTAAGAAGAATGTTATTCAGCTCCTTTATAATGGAAAAGGCAATGACCAAAGGCACAGACATCAAAAAACGCAGCAAACAATTTCTCACGAATAGCTCTCAGCGAACACATTAAGATTTATTTCTGTATGGACGAAAAGCCATATTTATTGGCTGGGAGTAATTCGACACCACGTGGGAAGGGAGCCGGCAAAAGCGTCAGCGTCTGCGCAAACGTACGCTGATCAAATAGTAAATGTTTGAAGAGCAGTGCTTAGCAATTCAAGGGCGTGAAAAAACTTTTCGAATGACTTGCTGATCATATGAACGGACGTTTGTACCTACTCTTGCAGAAATGAAAAAAATGCCCACCCCAAAACAGCTAAACTTCCAAGACTATTGTAGAAGATCCTGTTTGAACACAAATAATATCCTGTCGTTGAGAGAGCAAGAATGGCTAAATCGTAGATAGAGAACTTTCAAACAAATGTATAAAAATACTGAAACATATATACATACATACATACATACATACATACATACATAATTATGTTTGTGTATATAAATGTAAATTGTCGACATCGTAGTATTTTAACGGTCGAATTTACTTGGAAAAAGGGGAACTGTATCAGACTGTTCATACATACATACACACATACTTGTAGTACAAACATACATACATATATACTCGTATAATGAGAACACGTCTTTCGGTGCAAGTTTGTACCGATACAGTTTCGAGTGTATTTGTGTAAATATATTATTTTGATAACCCTGAAAGAAAATCAAACAGTTCCTTAGTTATTCCCTTTTAGTGAAGTTATAATAATGGCATTAGCTGTAGTTGAGTTATCTTTGCTGTGCAAATATCTGAAGAACTTGAAAGTTCCGAACTAGTTCGAAAGTTAGATTGCATATGAATCTAGTTTGCTTTGCTTGCAACCCTTCTTCGAAAATTCAATCCAATTCAATTCGGCAAAATATTTTGATTTTTATGTTCGGTTCTTCGACCATTTTGTACATTTGAATTCATCATTTAATTGAATGCAGTCGAAGCTGAAGTCGTCAAAAATATCGAGGGTTGGTCGGTAATATATAAATCTCTTTGTTGAACTTCCACATTTCAAATTGAAAATCGCCATCAGAAATTTGCTTCAATATTGAAGGATTTCCACTCTCTTTTGTGGTCAGCGTCTGTGCTTGTTACAGCTGTTACTGCCTTAGTCTTTATTCGATAAATAATTTTATATTAATTGCTTCTTTTTTGGCTACTTCCTATTTACGTTTTTATTTTGGATGACACCGGTCATTTTGTTATCGAGAATTGTAACCATTTTCGTCTTGGAATCGAGCAACTGATGCGAAACTAATTTTTAGCAAAAGAGAAGTTTTGTGATTAACACCTTGAACAACCTTTCGATTTACTTAAAATTCAAATGTGCTTAAAATTTCCAACATGCCATTTCAACTTGCTCTTGACGTTGACAATGAAAGACTTTTGATAATGCCGGCTGCGCTTGCGCAAACAAAGCGCACACACGGTAAAGCAAGCGCAGAGGGTGGGAGCGGTTCAGAGGCAGAATGGCTGGAAAATTCTTGCATATGAAAACAACCCTCTGAATTTTTGAATGCCGCACGAGTCAATGACATACAAAAGAGCACACACACACACACACTCTTACACAAAATACCAAATTATGTATTAACAAAAAAAAAAATTGTATTCACCATTAAGTTCGTAGCGTGTAGCGCTTATTTTGTTGGTAGTCACAATGAGTCGATCCTAGCTGGTGCCACTGGCAGCGCACGTCAGCTAGCAGCCGTTGCAGGAGCAGATGTTTCCTATTGAGGCGAATACGCGCGCGCCAAAGTTAATGCCAAGGCATTGTTTGTACATACATTTATACATACATACAAATATATATGTATGCGTTCGTGTGTTTTTGATAATCAGCGGTACGACTCTGCCTCGTAGTGTTTGTTATTTGGCACAATTATTATTACACCGCCGCAACGCCGCCACCTCCGTTCTTGTGGCACGATCTGCAGAGGGGGAGCTACATATGCGTTCAACCGCGCATGTGTTCAATACACACACACACACACACACATTTACCAATTTTGTTACTCCAACAGCACTGAACGGGGGTTGCAGTTTGTACATACAAACATATCTACAGTTGGCAGTTAGCAGTTGGTCTTCCGACTTTACTGACATTCTTGAGCCGCAATTGCAGTTGCGCGGAAGCGGTTGTCGCGAGTGGAAGTAATCAAGTAATCGGAAAGGAAGTTCGTAACGGTTTCTAAAAAGAGAATTTCTTCATACGAAAGAGCATAATTCAACATACATAATTATTCTGTACATAAGTTTTCATAGAACTGCAAGTGTCAAGAATATCCAAGGCCGTCAGGGTCCTAAAATAAAGAAATCTTTACAGAAGTACAGTTCAATTTCGCGAGAAAGTGGAAAACCAACGAAAAGCAATTTATAAACAAGTAAACTTGAAAAGTCTAAGCCAACGTCTGTCTCTTTGCGCGCTCGTTCACTGTTTTCGCCGCCATGTCGCAGCACAATTACACAAATCCGGCATTTTGCCAAGGCAGTGAATTCTATCCGACACGCGGTGTCGACCCCGAATTAGATCAACAGTCCATTGAGGCAATCTACAATCGTAGCCTCAACATTTCCTACGCAGGTCATGTAATGCCTGCGGATCCACGCATTGGTCCCCTTCGTCTGCAGCGTAGCATGTCGACCCGTTCGGTCAACTTGCAGAAGCGTCCGAAGACGAGGGTGGCTTCTGATGCGCATTTACGACGCCTACCAACACAGCAGCAAAATTCACAGAAACAAATACAACAATTACAACAACAACGTACACTAAAAAGTCACGTCAACACGTCGCATGCGCGACCGAACAACTTAAATGCAGTTTCAGAGGCGGCAGCTTTTGAAACGCGTTCATCTTCCGGCCGTTATGCGCTAGTCCCAGTAGAGGACTTGCCGTCGACGGCCAACAACAGTAGTCATTACGCGATTGTGCCGGGTCCATCGGCAGGACTCGTTCCATCGCGTCGATATGCTAAGTCCCAGGATAATCTCGATTGCTATGGTTCCGAAGGGCGCTTATACAGTGATGACGAACCCGCCTCCTTTCACGAGGACCCACATTCGTTCCATGGTCAGACCACGGAAGCAGCGTTCACAAGCCTACCGCCTGGTTTTGAGCACAGCAGATCCGCTCTACCGACTGCAAAACAAGCCCCACCACCGGCACCGAAGATCAAACATGCTTTCTCTAGCGACTTTGGCAGTAAAACGTTTCTTATTGTGGATAAGAATAGCAATCAGCGCTACCAAATGGTACCCACCGCCGAGGATGAGGAGTTGGTTGATGACAATCAGGAAATCATACAGATGCACAATGGACGTGCGCATCGCTATGCAGTCATACCAGCCGAAGAAGAGGATGATATGCTTGCCGCCGAGTATGAGGAGGAGGAGACGTGCCTTAGCAATCCCGATTTGAATCGCAGTGAGAACTTCCTGGTCAGTAGTGCCACTAGAACGCCTCGAAACACAGCCCTACGCACATCCACGCCACAAAAGTTGTCAACACCTGCACAATTACAAAACGGAATTAGCTCCTATCCTGGCACGCCATTGAAGAATCCAGTCGCCACAAAAATGTTGCACGAATTGCTCTCCACACCGCGCAAAACACCACAGTCGCGTACTGTTACGCCACGCAACTTGTCGCCGTTGGAACGACTGCCGGAAAATCAGCAGCAAGAGCAACAACATACCAAATACCACTATCGCAGCCAACAGCAGCTCTGCTACGCGCCCGGTGAACGACGCTCAGAACGCGCCCCCCAGAGTCTACATTATGAGTCGATACGGACGCAGGGCGATCGAACCATGGCGGTGATTACGCCGCGCATCACTCCGCACCCATCGAAGGCGTATCCGGCGGTGGAAGAGGAGGACTGCAGTAGCATACATGGCAAATCAGGCAACACCACGACGCCCTACCCGCAGAAGGTGGCGAATGCGGCGATCACCCTGGCCATCGTTTCACTAATGCTAGTGATTAGTAGCAGTATGAATTCGGCGCTCATTATCTACATGATAGCACATGTAAGAAATGTGTGGAATGCACTTTTTGTGAATAAATACAAAGTCTTATTTTCCCTTTTTTAGTTCGGAAAATCATTTTACCTACAGTTTAGTTTGGTCGCAGCCTTCAGCGGCATGGGCCTCGGTTTCCTCGGCTTCCGCTCGCGTCACTGTGAATGGCTGCCAAATCGCAGTTACACCTCTGGTTATATACTCGTAACGCTTTTCTGTTTACTCAAATGCTGCGGACTTGTCGTGATTCTAGTGCTCGATCCTTACCCCGGTCTGCCGCTGCACGATGTGACCACAGGCATCATACTTGGTCTCTCAACATTCACAATTTTCTTCATCGGTCTGGGGGTGATTGGATCACTTTGGTGTTACAGGCCGCCGCCAGATAATCGAGTAAATGTGGCCTAAATCATGGATAAATCATTTTTGTCAAGTGATATACTCGTAAATTATTTTCAAAGCATTTGCGTACTTACATATGTAATTAAAATTATTGCACTTAGCATTTAACTGTATTTTTAATTTAGTATTTCGTTTTTGCATTTGGCTATTAAATGTAATTAAAAAAAAAAAAGAAATCACGGCTAAAATACCAAAAAATAAGGAGGACTTTACACTGTTCGAAAAAATACTGTAAATATTCAGTTTTCGAAAGAGAGAAAGAGACACACACAATCCAGTTGCTAAGCATAAGTTTCAATGTACGTATACATACATACGTAAGTATTTTTTTTTTGTAAGTAATAGTATTAGTTAGTAATTATATTTGTTTGTAACAATATTACACATCCACTGTGAAATTAAATTATTAAATCTGACGTATGTACATTTAAATATGGTATATTTAAGGGATAATTATCTGTTCGAATGTTAAATATCTTTTTGTAAACAATATACGAATAAAGGTTTATGAAGACAAAAACACTAATTGTGATGATTGATTTTACTTGTCTATATTTGATATCAACTGATAGCAGATGAAAATTGTGGTTGGTTTTGGATTGTATAAAATATATATTCATTTTTCTCGTTAAACCCACAAATACACTTGTACCAATATATATCATGCAATGAATCACCACACTCGTCAGAAAAAAATACTATTGTACAAAGAGAATACGAACTAGTGCGAAAAAGATTAGACTTTTACGAAATAAAAAACGATTTATTCATTCCTTATTTCATTTAACTAAATATTCCCCCCTATTACAGTTGTCGTCGTCGACACAAAACGAACAACGACTTGTTAAAATCGGTATTGGCGTAGTCGTTATCGATAACTATTGACAGCTATTGACACACATTTGGTATTGGCTAAGCAAAATTGCTGTCGACGTTGAGTTCAAGCGACGCCATTTCAGTCGACACCGTGTTTACTGACGACTAGAAGAAAATTTGAAGGTATAATTGTTTTCTGAAGAAATTAATTTTTATTAACAAACAAATATTTGAATTGAATTATTACATGTGTATGTTTAGAAATGAAAATTACAAGTGCAGAACAATTTGAAACTCTTCTGGAAACAGATGTTGTCCACTTTTCATTGCTGGCTTAATTTTTTCCAGCACATATGTACATAATCGCAGTTTTGTTGAGTCGAAAATATTCTTCAAATCTGGAAAAACAAATTGTTTAACAACTATCATGGAAAAATCCAAAAGACTTATCCACGAATGTTAATTGTAACACTAAATTGTTATCTGGCAAACTAAATAAGTACATCTGAATTCTGCCTTATAATTTTTCTTTTTGCTGCAAGCTATTTTTTTGCTCTCATCATCGCTTGAACAAAAACAACGAACATTTTTTGAGAAAATATTCAATTAAAATATTCCGACGAATTCGAACAATGAAATTTTTTGCATAAAAATTGGAAACAAAATGAAACAGCTCATGCAGAAATGACAAAGATGGTATTTCTACATTGATTTTATCGATAAACTGTCGACATCGTCTCAATACGTTTAGCCAATACCAATTGTGCGTCGATGTGACGTCGACGACGACATCGACGACGACAACCGTAATAGGGGCGATTGACCTTTATACATAAAGCCTTGCGCACAATTAATATTAACTATTCATATACATATATCCTTATCAACGAAAAATATATTTGCCTGTTTTGAACTAGTATGATACTATATACTATGTTTGGTCCATAATTGGCCAAGCATTTTTTGTCTATGATGATACATTTCCTATTCAAATCAGACAATTTTAATCTCCTCGGCCATCCCCATGTTAAAAATACCAGTTGTTTGTATAGAAAATAGGACAGTTGGCTGACTAGTGGGGCTTTCGATGCAGACTAGTTGTGAAGTAGTTTACAACTAGTACATTTAACTAAATGAAAATAACCCTGGGTTATTTTTTAGTTCTTTAAAGTTACTACGTTATTTGTTAAGGCAATGTTTCCAGTGGGTCATATTTTTATGTGTACCTTCGTGTAAAACGCCTCAACTCCAACCGTTGCCAGAATTTCTTTAATTTGAAATGACTTTGTCACGTTGTTTGTTTACAGTAAACTGGTCGAATACCGAAGAGAGCACGAGGATGCAGGCGAGGATATGCCCGCCTACGTCTCGAACCCAATCAATGCATACCTGCTGACTAAACGTCTAACCACCGACTGGCGACAAGTGGAGAATTTGATGGCGCATGATGTAGGTGTTGGTAGGTTTTTTTTAATACATACAAAATTTATACACGATAACCCGTTATTGGTACTTTTTTGCACATTCAAGATTTCCTCAATAATATAACAAACTATCGCCACGTGCTAAAATTTCCATCCGATGAAGATTTGAATGGCGCTGCTGTGGCTTTGATGCGATTGCAGGACACCTACAAATTGGACACGTCGAGTGTGGCTCGCGGCATGCTAAATGGCATACAGTACAGGTATGTATGGGCAAACAAAGAAATAAAAAGTTCTTCCTAAATTCGAATGGTTTCATTTTTTTTTAATAACGCCAGTAAGAGTTTCTGTATTTTAATTAAACCGCAATCGCTCTCTATTTTCGCAGCACGGAAATGTCTTCCGATGATTGCTTTGAGTTGGGTCGTCAGTCTTACGTTAATCATGACTACTATCATACCGTTTTGTGGATGAATGAGGCAATGATGCGACTGCAAGACGAACCTCAGAACCAGACGCAAAGTTTCACACGCGCCGACATCTTAGAGTACCTTGCATTTTCCACATATAAACAAGGTAAAAAAAAATACAAATGCATAATTGCTAGTAATATCATTACAATTATTAACACGAACCCATTTACTATATTTAGCTATATTTCACAAAATTTAATATTTGATAACAATTACTTTTCATTTTGATATGCAGCTGCAAATAATATTTGACACAATTTATAAACTCATCTTACAGTACTTTCGTCCAAACTTATATCAGAAAGATTTATTATTTATTAATATTTTTAAGAGGCAAAAGGCCCCATTAGATTTTAAGTTAAAGCTTTAAAATGTTAGAGAAAAATCTGATTTAGTATAAACCACTTAGAAAGGCAAAAATCCTTATTTCGAAAAAATAACACTCAAGCAGTTTCTCCATTTTATCAACGATATGCCTGAAAGTATGCAACTGTATATATATGTAAGAGTACATAGTGTTGAGAGGAACCATAACGGAAGGGGAGTAAAAAAATAGTTATATACAAGTATACATTGGTATATGTACATAGGCATATTATATATGTATGTATGTAGTTATGTACGTAAATAACTGTGAAAGAAAAAATGTAAAAATCGTAACCTATAACAATTCTTTAACCAACTTAAAAAACAATGAAAGTCGACCAATCAATTTATGTACATACTTAGTTAGTTTTTCCTTTTAAGGTTTATATAATTTCATTGTAGAAAAATATTAGCAAAATGTTTATTTTAATAAAAAAAAATGGTTATGAACACAATCAGATATTCCGCTGCGCCAAGTCAAAAGAAATGCTGAATTGATATTTATATTTTATTCGCCACAGGCAATGTCGAACGAGCACTTACAATGACTAATGAACTCTTGGAACTAACACCTGATCACGAACGCGCCAGAGGTAATAAGGTCTTTTACGAAAAGGAGATCGCTGAAATCCAGGCCGAACGCAAAGTTAAAGGCGACGATGGCAGCGACAGCACACCGGTTTCCGACTTGGTTAGTCTAATGCGCCACAAACAAATATTTCCATTACAATTTATTCTTTCTTATTAATTAATTATTCTTCACTTGCAGCCGATTGCCAAGGGTGATGCCAGTGTATACACTTTTGGCGAACGCAAGGCCTATGAAATGCTTTGTCGTGGCGAATTGAAGCAGACGCCGGCGGATTTGCGGCCCTTACGATGCCGTTATGTCAACAATAAGGTGCCCTTTTTGCGCTTGGCACCGCTTAAACTCGAGGAAGCGCACTTGGATCCCTACATTGTGATCTATCATGACGTCATGCATGACACCGAAATTGAATTGCTGAAGAAATTAGCGCGACCACGCTTCCGCCGCGCCACTGTACAGAACGCGGTGACTGGCGCATTGGAAACAGCCAATTACCGCATCAGTAAATCGGCTTGGATACGCACCGAGGAGCACAAAATCATTCAGGACATTGTGCAGCGCACGGAGGATATGACTGGATTGGATATGAGTGTAGCCGAAGAATTACAGGTGGTCAATTACGGCATTGGTGGACACTATGAGCCGCACTTTGATTTTGCGAGAGTGAGTTGAAGAAAGAGTGATTTTATTTTTTATTTTTTGGTAACCGGGAGCTAAACTGTTTCATATTTGTTCTATTTATTACAGAAAGATGAAGTTCGAGCATTCCAGGGACTCAATACGGGCAACCGCATCGCTACAGTTCTTTTCTATGTAAGTCGATGCGTATGCACAAGACATTAAAATCATAAATTAGAAGATCGCGACATTTCGGTATGGCAGGTCGTGACGTAATAGCTGACCAAAATAGAGAGTCAAAATGGAGGAAGAAACTGAAACTCATATTCGCATAGAAAATTTTAAACAAATTAATAATAATGTGATTTTAAAAAATTAGGTGTGCAGGTGAAAATTGTAAACTATTTGATCATAAATTATTTTTGAGCTAAAGACCATTGTTAGGTGAAAATTATTAAGGAAGAAACTCGAACCCATGTCACTACGCTCGCTAAACCAACGCCTAATCGCACAGAGCTAAGCTCACGCTGTGTGAACTGTTGTTATTTAGCTTTTTTGCCCTTTTCAACCAACTCCAATCAAGTGCGACTGTTTCGCCGTTATTTCAACTCCAATGTGTAGTTGTTGCACAATTTCTATTATTTAGAACATTCTTATTAGGCAGGCTAATCCTTTATAATATAAATAAAATAAAATGTATATATGAAAATAAATTTTTTTTTATTTATCGGCCACATAATTATTTTAATCATTAATTGTTTTTGAACCAGCTTTGTTTTTTCCTTAAAAATGTTTCCATAAAAATGGCCTTTAGTTGAAAAACAATTAGTGAAAACAAAATTATTAAAATTGAAATCATCCAAGGTATCAAAAACGAATAGAATAATCGGTTTTATTGAAACACCAACTTTCCTTGAATATCCCTTCTTCATCTCATTTTACGAAATTTCTGTCATTCGTGAACTATGTATATGACGTCACGCCGGTCGGAGTTCTATCATACAGTATTTGCCTTATTAATCCACTTGATTGGAGAACGCGACGCGTGTTTTAACACCTACAGATTGATAGTATATCCAACTGTATTATTATTCTGCTGTGAAAAACATTGACCAAGTTTTACCGACATTTTCAATCCTTGTTCTACCGAAGTGAGAATGATTACTTAACATCATTGAGTGCCTTTTTTTTATCATTTTCACAATACAAGCATTTTTTTTTTCCATAGATGAGCGACGTGGAACAAGGTGGTGCTACAGTCTTTACCAATCTGCGAATTGCGTTGTGGCCCAAGAAAGGCTCAGCAGCCTTCTGGTACAACCTGCATAGATCTGGTGAGGGCGACTTCAGGACGCGCCACGCAGCCTGCCCGGTTCTCACAGGTTCTAAGTGGGGTAAGAAAACTTATGGCGTTTTCGTTTCTCGACAAAAAAAAAATGCTGCCTTCTCGTAACTTTTGCATTAGGCTGTCTTCTTGAAAAATGGCTATATTTGTAGAAATTGTTGAGACGGCTGAGAAAAACAAATGGGGCAACATTATTTGGAGAAAAGAAAACGGCCTTAAAATAATTTTTTTTTGCTTTCGGATTTCAAAATCGACTTTTCCTGTATGAGGCGCTATCCGACCTAGTAAACACTTATCACAACTAACTACTTTCCTTAATTTTTTGTAGTGTCGAACAAATGGATTCATGAGCGCCAACAGGAGTTCCGTCGACCTTGCGATCTTGAACCTGACCACGGTGAATTCGCAATTTAGTGCAATAATTACAAATAAGAAAAATATAGCAGGCAGAGACTTCGTACTAAATGCGCGAAAATTAAAATTTAAAACCATACTATTATATAGATATGTATCTCAAACTTTCATTACTCCTTCAATCTCTATGTTTACTTATTGAAGATTTTTATAATCATGTATTTTTCACAAAGCCATCATCGAAAAATCTGGAATCCTACATACTATGTAAAACCGAAAAATCGCGTTTTTCTAAAATTAGTAAACAAAAAATTGTTTTATCCTACTTGCAAATGTAAATTTGTGTATATACATACATATATACATACATTGATTTAATATGCATCTTTTTAAATTATGTAAATATGTAATAAATTAGAAATGAATTTATTAAAATTTGTTATATGAATATATTTGAAGGCGCGAGTTTTTTTTAAGTGAATAGAGAAATGGTAAGAAATATACTGATATACTTACATGCTAATGTACATTCCTTTGTACATACATACATAAGTATATGAACTCAAACCTTATAATATAAATAATGTTTGAATAAATTGATAATTTTTATTTTATAGATAGAACTACATATTTTTTTTTTTTAATTCGGTCCAATATGCATCCAAAGATAATAGCTAAATTCGCTGTTGATAATTTTTGAAAGACCCTTTTTTAAAGATCGTGTATTCGGGATTAAATCATTGTACTTACGAATATAATTCGGTGAAGGTCTAGACTTTCGTAGCGGAAATAAATTCTATGCACTTTGTACATATGAGATGTCAGAGCCTTTATTTTACTGGCCTCACAGATGCGACCTATTTTCAAAATAAAAATAAAACCCTTACCCAAATGTTCAAGTATATGTACATAGTTGTACCTACATACATATGTGTTTATGTCAGCTTGCACAATGTTCCATAATTCCTAAACAACGAATTTAGGCTAGTAGAGGCTGCTACATAATTTAGAATATATACATATATGACTATAAAAAAATATGAAGGAAAAAAATGAAGCAATTCAAAATTTTGTAGGTAAAAAATTGTTTGATTTTTTGAAAATATATCGTGTTTCATTCACACTTTTTACTTTTATAGGAACCCTTTACCTGCAAACAGAAAAATAATTTCGAAGATCGGTAATTTTTTCGCAAAGTTATCAAATTTTCAAAAAAAGTAAACATGCACCAATAGAGCAAAATCGAGTTTTTAGACAAATTTTCAAAAATTCCCACGACGAAAGAACTCAAAATCAAGCAAAAAGAAAAATTACGTGCCTCATGGATTTCGATGTAGAAACTAAAAAAAAAAAATTATTAGAAAAAACGACCTAACCCTAATTGCCTGGACGATTTGAGATGAAATTACCCATGTATGTATGTATAAGGATTTTTAGAATGTTTCGATATCAGCGCAAGCTAACGAATCTATTACAAACCCATGTATTTCGCTTCCTATGCATACATACATACATACATATGTATGTATGTAGAAAGATATATTTCAGATACGAATTTATTTCTAATTTCAAAATAATCCGATTCTAGCACATCCTCCAATCGCCACCTGGCGGATAAAAATATAGTCTACGTCCTTGCCAAGGGTCAGGGGAATATACTGTCCACAATTCATACGTTTATAAGTAGATACACATTGTTACTCATGATACAATAATAAGAGGATTTGGTCATTGTGCCAGCTTGTCAATGTCGTATTTAAGAGGTACGAGTTAAACGGGCAATAAAGCGTTTTGGGATTAAGTAGTAGATATAATTCAATATTTTGTCCATAAATTAGATACTAATTTAGATTAGAATTTTTAATTTTTCAAAGCATATGAAAAATAAACGGGTTCGATATACTGAGGGAAGGTGACTTAAAGGTAGAACTCCATACCCGGATGGCTTTCGGCGCTGAAGCCTGAAAGTTTTATGCAATTGTTGGAAGCATTCTCTACGACTTAACAGGTGCCTTGGCCAATTTTTATGAAATCCATGAAATTGATAAGATGCTTTAATGACATTTAGCAAATTTTAAAAGCCCAACTTTTTGTAAATATTTACTGTAAAATGGCAAAGAATGCGCGAAAAATTGTTGTAAAGTTGCTAGTCTAAAAAGCCTGGAGGACCAAACGGGCCGACTCAAATTAATCTTAAGCAGATCTTTGGATTTGTTTGATGTAACGCAATATTTAAGTCTTAAATGCATTGTCAACTGGCCCTTAGTAGGCCTATTTTTAATAGAACATACATACATACGTGTATGTAAAGAAATAAATTTGTAAAACTATGGAATAAACGCAATTTTATGTCTACTTAATTATCAAAAACTGAAAATCAAAATAAACGCGGACATGGCATTCAGTAGTGCCAACTCTCATGCTTATCTCAATAAAGTACTTTTTTATACCGAATTAACCATGACTTTTGACACAAATATAACTTTGCATTTATCATAACAAAATTCACAATGCGGTTATTTTTTCCACCTTATCCCTTCACGGAGTAAAACGTTATTGACAGCCCGAAATATGAACTATGAAAAGTTCAGAAAATCGTAATGGAAAACAATAAGTCGTATCAAAAGATATATTTAGTGGAGCTTAAATTATTTTTTGCAAAATTTGTTGCCTTTCACACAAAAAGGAAGAGAAACACACAAAACTTTGAATGCATCAAATTGTATGATTGTACGATATAGTGACACTTTACGACCGACTTTAATCAAATTTATTTTTAATATTGCCTTTCCTCATCAGCCGAATGTTTAAAAAAACTTATTAGGTTAGTTAATATGGATATGCACGAAACATTTGTGAGCACATACATAAATGTAATGCAAAGTTTGTAATTTTGGGAGCATTAATAGCAGAGGTGTAAAATTATTGAAAGCCCCAATATCGATAGTTATGAAAAAACACCTTAATGCTCAAAAACAAACAAACTATAGTTTGCATTAATGGCGTGCCGACGACTCAGTCGGAGCTCAGCTTTTCTGATTGAAACAACAGAAAGTCGGAATACTATTCTGTCTTCGCTTTTCAGAAATAGTATTGAAACATACATACATACATACATACATATATTCATCCGGACAAGTTGGCAAAGGCTGAAAAATGGTTTTGCCATCGGAACTTCCTCCCGCCAGCCAGCTGTTTCAACGTGTTGCCAAATCATCAACAATATTTCGTAACATTTTCATAATTTTATGTTTGATTCTATTGAGTTCCAACTGTCGAGCTGAATACTTCTCATCGACGGATAGCATTCAGCAGCTGGTTCTTGCTGAGGAGGAGTTAATACAATGGTTCCAACAATTTCTTTCAACTCAGGCGAACGATTTTGAACTCTTTCGCAAGTTTGTACCCCCAGATGAGCTAACAGTATTTAACAAAAGTTTCAAAAAATCTTTAATGATCCCAGGTTCATTGCCAAAGTGAAAGAAGAACACGCGCTGGCTTTGGAGGATCCGCAATCGTACCTAGGCAACCCTTTGAATGCATTTAAGCTAATCAAAAGAACCGTAGTTGATTGGAATCAATTGACGGAATATGTCAAAAATCATCCACGACTACAAGGTGAGTTCGTTAGTTAACAAAACACAATATCTTAAATACACACTTAGACTTGAAGCTTCTTCTAAGATACTTACTAGAAGCGCTTCAGATTATTAATATGGTTCAAGCACTTAATAATTATAGCTAGAAAATAAATTTATTTTTATTAACTACTTGTGTACTATCGCTCACGATAACTTCCCAGCGCTGAAGACGAATTTGACGGAATTGGAAACGGAATTTAAAATGCCTGATAGCAATGAATTGCGTGGAGCAGCTAAAGGTTTGGGACGATTGCAGACCATGTACAATTTGAACTCTGCTGATTTGGCTAATGGAATCATTAATGACATATACTATGGGTAAGCAACATTTCGGGAATAAATAATAAATCACTAATAGTTTTCGAACCCCGAATTACATTTTTTTTCATTTTCGAAGTTCCCAGCTCTCTACTCGAGAATGTTTCGAAATTGGAGCCAGTCTTTTCGAAGCCAAGGAATATCCTTTAGCGATAAGCTGGTCTAAACTAGTACTGAAGTCACTAGAAAAAGAAGCAGACATAAACACCAAAGAAAATAAAATATTAGCAGAACATGAAGAAGATGCCGCCTCATCTCAAAAACATAACGATTATGTTGGTAAAATTAATATATTTAACGATCAGAACGACAATCAGGATGAGCAATGCGAAGAAATATCCGAGCAAGATAAAATCCCCAAGATTTCAAGCATTAAAGCAAATTGCAAACATAAACCTGTTAGCCCTAAAAAAGAAAATGAACTTCCTTTCCAGAGGGAAGCACAACCAATAGCATTCGACGACAAGCAATCGGCCCAGAAAATGTACGTAGATACTCTTGAGTATTTAGCTCTGGCAGAATATGAATTAGGCAGACGAGAAGACGCAACTGGATACATTGCTAGAATAATTCAGTTGGATCCAGAACATGCTTTAAAAGATCTGGAGCCTTATATGAGTGCCCGAGAAGTACCAAATCTGCAAAATATTGACAATCTTAGTGAGTTGCAAAAAAAGGAATGGTTCTCAAACTATTCACGGCTCTGCCAGGGTAGCGGGTTGCACAAGAAGAATGTTCAAAAGCTTCATTGCAAGTTAGACACTCTCAATCATCCATTATTCATACTGGCACCTTTGCAGAAAGAGGAATTACACTCAGATCCGGACATCGCTATCTACTATGGACTTTTAAATGATGCACAAATAGATGACATTTTGGAAATGTCCGACAAAGATATGCGCCGTTCGGAAGTTGGTGGTGAAACCATTGGTGCCGTGCGCGATGTGCGCGTCAGTCAACAGACCTGGCTGTCATACAAGGATCCAACAACGAAATATATCTACCGCACGGTATCGGCCATCAGTGGATTCGACTTAAGAAATGCAGAAGTAATGCAGGTAGCCAATTATGGTGTTGGCGGACAGTATGACCCGCATTTCGATTACTTTGGGAAATTGGCAAGTTGACAAAAGAAGAATTCGATATCAAAACCACTACAAATCTGTTTGTGCACTAGCCAGAGCAAAACGAAGACCCCACATGGATAGGAGATCATACAGCTACTAATTTATTTTAGGTACAAGTCAGAGCCATGGCGCTACGTTACTTTTTAAAGATAGATGTATGTACATACATATATATGATAATTAAGGAAAAATAAACGTTAATTATTAGTAAACAAATGTTAGTTATGTATTTACTTATTTTGAAAAAAGTAATTTAAAATTAAATAAAGAGGTGACACCTATTTCAAAGTCGAACCTTTATTTGAATCAGGTCGGTGTGCACGGAGGGGGGTGGGAGGAGGGGTTATTTTTGGGATTTGAAATCCCCGTGGGCAAATTAATGTATATGAAAATAAGTAAATCGTATTCATCAAATTTTATTCGTAAATGAAATTTCAATCCAGAAGCCCCCGTGGGCTGGGTCCTTCTCACGGCCCTGAATTGAATTAAACGGATATTTGACGGATATGTTTGAGTACATACATATGTATGTAAGTATGTACATACATCCAAAAAAAAATGTCATATTAATTTTTGAAAAAAAAATTTAAATAGGGTTTCATTTCGACGGATGCTTTTCTAAGAGCCTCAATTTTTGAAGCCGAAGTTGAATGCCTGGTAAGTGCATTTAAGAAGGTGCGAAATACGTGCGTTTTAACTTAAGCGCTTTTTAAATTCGCTAAAACATGTTGACTGTAAATTCAGGAGCCTTAAGTAAATATACATAAGTTGTTTTATTTATTTACAAATGACAAAGGTGAGCAAAACTTTAGAGTTAGGTAACGCTGCGTTGCTTTGCGTTACTGCGCTAAACGCGGTACTGCGTCAGCTGTACCAGCGTATTAACGTAACTCATCGTAACTCAATAACACAATAACTCAATTTCAGACGAATGACAAGGAGAAACAAAGAAAGCTGTCAAATGTAAAAAAAACAATACCACAATGACAATCGTGAATCATGAGTATGATTTCAAGCGCTGCAAGTAATTAGTTGTACAAGCGGATATTCGTGATGAACGGAAAAGGATATTAGAGAAGGGCAAGCAAAAAACTGACGCAAATAATGAAAGCAGTGGGAACCTGACCACTGTTATGGAGCCTAACTGGATGATGCAGTCGCATCCGGTCGGACAATTATTGACCGTATACCAGGCATTTCACTTTTTTGTCTTTCACTTCAGAGAAATTTTAAAAAACAAAATAAGTAAAGCTTACAAAATTTATTAAAAAAAAAAATAAACGTTTCAGGACGAAAAACAGAAAAACTCTGATTTTAAATGAAGTTCCTACATTTTAAAGCTGCTTTCTTAGAAGAAAATTTGCGAAATGAAGCTGCGAGAGTGCAAGTTGCTGCAAAATAGATTAATACAAATTTGTATAATAAAATTTGATTCTAATTTAACAGAAATACTTACTAAATTTATTTAAATGTGAGTTCCAAGACGACTAACAGAAAAATGCGTCGAATTTTCTTGAAGTTTCTACTACACAAAAATGACAGCGCGGGTACAACTCCGATATCGATACTCAACACATTAATTCATTTGACATAAGAATTCTAGCTAAAAGCAAACATTAGATAATAATTTCACTACAAAATATAATTTTAAAACTTTTAGGACTTTAGACATTTAAGCGCCTGAGGTTTATTTGAAAAAGTAAGTAACTGATGGGTAAATAATTGTCCAAATGTGTCAATATGCGTTTGTGCTATAATTTTTGAAACTAGTGTAGAATTGAATTTTTTTGTCCCAGGTATGAAATGCCAACGTCAAACTCGCGGGTTAAGGTAAGCTTACATAAGACCACAGATACGTGAGTTTATTTAGGGAGCACTGCTGAAGTAATGCAGCATTTTGGGAGGCCACCATTGTTCTAAGTGCAAATATTGATATGAAAACGAATAAAGACAACAGAGCTATTTTCAAAAATACAAAATATTAACCCAATTGTACGGGCATAGAACTACACATGTACAAACATACATACATATGTACAAACATACATACATATGTACATAATGTTAATCGAGTAGAGAAGTCTTCATAAAAGTGCGCACTTACGCACGTACACATAGGTTAAATGTATCAATTGTGGGTATTTTGGTACAGACATACATACGTACTTACGTAGGTATGTATGCGGTGGGGGCACCAGCCAAGAACAAGCGGCAACATTTCGAAACACCTGCACAGAACTGGCGTGTTGACGACTCAGTCGGAGCTCAGCTTTTCTGATTGAAACAACAGAAAGTCGGAATACTATTCTGTCTTCGCTTTTCAGAAATTGTATTGAAACATACATACATACATTCATCCGCATAAGTTGGCAAAGGCTGAAAAATGGTTTTGCCATCGGAACTTCCTCCCGCCAGCCAGCTGTTTCAACGTGTTGCCAAATCATCAACAATATTTCGTAACATTTTCATAATTTTATGTTTGATTCTATTGAGTTCCAACTGTCGAGCTGAATACTTCTCATCGACGGATAGCATTCAGCAGCTGGTTCTTGCTGAGGAGGAGTTAATACAATGGTTCCAACAATTTCTTTCAACTCAGGCGAACGATTTTGAACTCTTTCGCAAGTTTGTACCCCCAGATGAGCTAACAGTATTTAACAAAAGTTTCAAAAAATCTTTAATGATCCCAGGTTCATTGCCAAAGTGAAAGAAGAACACGCGCTGGCTTTGGAGGATCCGCAATCGTACCTAGGCAACCCTTTGAATGCATTTAAGCTAATCAAAAGAACCGTAGTTGATTGGAATCAATTGACGGAATATGTCAAAAATCATCCACGACTACAAGGTGAGTTCGTTAGTTAACAAAACACAATATCTTAAATACACACTTAGACTTGAAGCTTCTTCTAAGATACTTACTAGAAGCGCTTCAGATTATTAATATGGTTCAAACACTTAATAATTATGGCTAGAAAATTAATTATTTTTTATTAACTACTTGTGTACTATCGCTCACGATAACTTCCCAGCGCTGAAGACGAATTTGACGGAATTGGAAACGGAATTTAAAATGCCTGATAGCAATGAATTGCGTGGAGCAGCTAAAGGGTTGGGACGATTGCAGACCATGTACAATTTGAACTCTGCTGATTTGGCTAATGGAATCATTAACGACATATACTATGGGTAAGCAACATTTCGGGAATAAATAATAAATCACTAATAGTTTTCTAACCCCGAATTACATTTTTTTTCATTTCCGAAGTTCCCAGCTCTCTACTCGAGAATGTTTCGAAATTGGAGCCAGTCTTTTCGAAGCCAAGGAATATCCTTTAGCGATAAGCTGGTCTAAACTAGTACTGAAGTCACTAGAAAAAGAAGCAGACATAAACACCAAAGAAAATAAAATATTAGCAGAACATGAAGAAGATGCCGCCTCATCTCAAAAACATAACGATTATGTTGGTAAAATTAATATATTTAACGATCAGAACGACAATCAGGATGAGCAATGCGAAGGGGAAATCAATGAAGTACCTGGCGATTGGATAGGAGATGAGAAGGACGTGGTCGAAGAAGAACATGAGAATAATTTCAAAGAAGAGGACAATGTGGATACTGAAAACGATTTGGATGAAGAAAAGTATATAGATATTAATCCCGTGGCAGTTTACGAACTAGACGACGAAGAAATATCCGAGCAAGATAAAATCCCCAAGATTTCAAGCATTAAAGCAAATTGCAAACATAAACCTGTTAGCCCTAAAAAAGAAAATGAACTTCCTTTCCAGAGGGAAGCACAACCAATAGCATTCGACGACAAGCAATCGGCCCAGAAAATGTACGTAGATACTCTTGAGTATTTAGCTCTGGCAGAATATGAATTAGGCAGACGAGAAGACGCAACTGGATACATTGGTAGAATAATTCAGTTGGATCCAGAAAATGCTTTAAAAGATCTGGAGCCTTATATGAGTGCCCGAGAAGTACCAAATCTGCAAAATATTGACAATCTTAGTGAGTTGCAAAAAAAGGAATGGTTCTCAAACTATTCACGGCTCTGCCAGGGTAGCCGGTTGCACAAGAAGAATGTTCAAAAGCTTCATTGCAAGTTAGACACTCTCAATCATCCATTATTCATACTGGCACCTTTGCAGAAAGAGGAATTACACTCAGATCCGGACATCGCTATCTACTATGGACTGTTAAATGATGCACAAATAGATGACATTTTGGAAATGTCCGACAAAGATATGCGCCGTTCGGAAGTTGGTGGTGAAACCATTGGTGCCGTGCGCGATGTGCGCGTCAGTCAACAGACCTGGCTGTCATACAAGGATCCAACAACGAAATATATCTACCGCACGGTATCGGCCATCAGTGGATTCGATTTAAGAAATGCAGAAGTAATGCAGGTAGCCAATTATGGTGTTGGCGGACAGTATGACCCGCATTTCGATTACTTTGGGAAATCGGTAAGTTGACAAAAGAAGAATTTTCGTTATCAATACCTTTAAAAATCGGTTCCTGCACTAGCCAGAGCAAAATGAAGACCTCACATGGATAGGGGATCGTATATCCACTAATTTATTTTATGTAGGTTTGAAGAGTTTTTATTATTTAAAGTTGATTTTTGACACGAAATTTTAATTCAATCAGATTTCCGACGTAGATCAGGGCGGTTACACAGTGTTTCCTATTCTAGACGTCTATTTGAAACCCGTCAAAGGCGCAATGGTTCTGTGGCATAATTTACACAAATCTTTGGACCCCGATCCGCGTACTATGCACGCCGGCTGTCCCGTCATAAAGGGCACTAAAAGAAGTAAAGCAGTTATTTTTCAAAAAAAAATATAAAAATTATGAGTCTCACACGAGAATGTTTTGTTTAAAATTATTTTACAGTATGCAATGTGTGGGTTCATTCCGGATATCAGGAATTTAGACGGCCTTGTGAACTGACACGTGACAACTACAAGTCTGAGCCATGGCGGTACGTTACTTTTTAAAGATAGATGTATGTACATATGTATATATGATAATTAAGGAAAAATAAACCTTAATTATTAGTAAGCAACTGTTAGTTATGTATTTACTTATTTTGATAAAAGTAATTTAAAATTAAATAAAGAGGTGACAACTCTTTCAAAGTCGAACCGTTATTTGAATCAGGGCTGTGTACCAGGGGGGTGGTGGATAGAGGTACTTTTTGGGGTTGAAACCCCCCGTGGGCAAATTAATGTATATGAAAATAAGTAAATCGTTAAATCGTCAAATTTTATTTGTAAATGAAATTTCAATCCAGAACTCCTCCGTGAGCTAAGTCCAGCACACGGCCCTGATTTGACGGACATGTTTGAGTACATATGTATGTATGTATGTATGTACTAGGGATGTCTATTTTGGGCATTTTGTTGACCCCTGGATTTTCGAGATCTGAAAACGAAATCACGGGATCCCGAATTTCATGAAATTCCGATTTGTAATTTTTAATTTGCCAATGTAACACTTCTGTATCGTTGTATTATAGAAGTATACAAAATAACATTAATACAAAATATAACAACGATTTGTTGTAAATCATTGGTATTTTCAAGAAAAAAAGGAAATAAACGTAAAATTTTACACATATACAAAATAAGTTATACTTAAAGTAGAAATATACATATTTGGTACATAAGAAGCACTCCTGCGCCTCAACACTTGTTGGTTAGATTGTCGACAATAAGTTAAATGCTCTTTGTAGGACATAGCCTTTATCGCCACATTACAAAAACTATCAATTTCTTTTACCAAGCCTACTGATAAATTGTATGCCTTCCGATTATTGCACTATTGCGAGCTGCTCGTTAAAACTTTATGCAATTTATCTTTGAGACTTTCTGCCTTATCCATTTCAGGCACATCGTTGTTAGTTCTATTAACATCGCTTTCATAATCAGACTCATTTTCTACTCGAGTGGGATATTCTCAAGCTCATTTATAATGGCAAGAACAAAACAAAACCTTAAGGGAGTTAACAAGCTGTGTTATTTGTCGATTGTGAACTCTCTAAAGGCTTTGTTTTACCCTTGAAAGGGAAATTTTTAAGAATAATACAAAATTTTAAAAATAAATGGCTATTAAATTACTTGTTTTCTACAATTCCGGGGTTTTAAAAGACTTTCCCCGGGATATTCGGCTGCTAAAAAAGGTCGGGATCCCGGGATTGACATGTCTAGTAAGTACATTTAAGAAAGTGCGAAATACGTGCGTTTTAAATTAAGTGCTTTATCAATTCGCTAAACCATGTTAACAGTAAATTCAAGAGCCTTAAGTAAATATAAGTTGTTTTATTTATTTACAAATGACAAAAGTGAGCAAAACTTTAGAGTTAGGTAACGCTGCGTTGCTTTGCGTTACTGCGCTGAAACGCGGTACTGCGTTAGCTGTGCCAGCGCATTAACGTAACTCATCGTAACTCAATAACGCAATAACTCAATTTCAGACGAATGACAAGGAGAAACAAAGAAAGCTGTCAAATATGTAAAAAAAACAATACCACAATGACAATCGTGAATCATGAGTATGATTTCAAGCGCTGCAAGTAATTAGTTGTACAAGCGGATATTCGTGATGAACGGAAAAAGATATTAGAGAAGGGCAAGCAAAAAACTGACGCAAATAATGAAAGCAGTGGGGAACCTGACCACTGTTATGGTGAGTAAAGCTGAAAACACGACCATTGTAGAGGAAACCCAATTGGAGCAGTGGTGGATGATGCAGTCGCATCCGGTTGTGATGTTGCTTAAGAACAGTTTGTCAATTTTCCTGAAAAATCAGTATTCGGCCTGTTCTGCATTTCGATTCCTACATAAAAATTCAGAATCGATATGGTGGGTGTTCTGGATTCCGATCCCTACAAATTTTTTCGTTTTGAAAAGTAGTCCGAATGAAAAGTAATTGGCAAATTGAATACAAATATTTATCGTTCAAATATTTTTTATTGAAAATCCCATAGTATTGATAAAAATGTTTATTTATTTAATCTACATTCAATTAGTTTAATAAATCTGAATTATAAAATTTTATACTAAACACAACTAAGGCAAACAAAGCGAAATGGATCGAAATGAAACCAACGTGTTTTTAATTCCGCTACGTCACATGCGCAGTAGACATCGAAATAATCCCTATTGCCATGCATCACAAATAAAATTCGAGATCAATCAGCTGGTTCTATTTGTAAACAAATTAAATTAAATCAATTCAAACGATAAAACATAAGGAGTGCAAAGTAAGTAAACAATTGGTTAAATGTATTATCTTAATTCTTTGGTATTTATATTTAAGGGGGAAAAAACGAACTGCCTCAGCACACCCAAAAATCATTGGTGCAGACATTGTTCAATTGAATTTAAATTTAAATTTAAATTTTTGTAATAAATATACATATGTATGTATATGTAAGTATTTAACTGACCACTTTTACAGCTGTTTCAACTGATTATGGAATCGTAATGAAAACGATTCAAAATCGACTTCGAATGTTTAGATCCGACTCGGAATTAAGAACACCATTATGAAAACGAGTCGGAATGGCATCGGTTTTACTTTTCGTTCCGAATCGAAATGCAGAACAGGCCCGATTTTCTCTCTTAATATATGTTAGAATTTTTCATTTTCGTAGAATCTGTAAAGAATTCAGTGGAGATATTACATGTGGCGAGATGGATTGCGCTGTACCAATCGTTTAAAGGCTGCCCCGGGAGTGGGCACTTTTTTTTATTTATTTATTTACTGTTTACAGTCTTGCGACTTTAAAATGTAGAATTTTACAAAGTTATAATATATTTTCCAGTACAGCATAAGTACATCTTAGATATATTTCTAAAAATCATGAATAAAATTGCTTGAAAATAATTGCGTAGTTGGGTAGCTGGAAAGGCCTAGTTTCCAATATTGAAACCGATCACCTCCAACACTAGTAAATATATGCTCGTCTTTAATTTAAGCCACATTTTACACAATATCCGGCTGAAATTGTTAAGAAATCGAAAATTTTTTGCACTAAATGAAGAATGTAGTCTATAAACTAAAATCATGTTTTGAGAAATTTGATAATTTTGACTATGTATGACGGGCACGGTACGCGGAGCCTTTGTGCCGTGAAAGTCACTACATCTATGTCAGCAGCAGTTAGTTCAGAAGTGTGCATGCGTCGTTCCAATTTCATCAACAATCTAGCGTGCACTAGAAATTGTGATCCATTAGAAGGAAGCAATGTTTTCGACACACTTTACCCGCGCAAATGGGTTAACAGTGAGGAGGCACGTAAAGTTGATGCAAAAGAAAAGTTTATTTTAATTAGTTGTAGAATGGATACAACCTCAATGTTTGAAGGACTTGGTTTGGGTGCCATGGACTCGCTAACTGGTTATGTGACGCTGATGAGTTTAGCAGCCACTATAAAACAATACCTTCCGAGCAACTATTCCGACTTAAACAAACAAAACAAATTACTATTTGTGATATTTATTGGTGAATCCTATGACTATATTGGCTCTCAACGACTTGTTTATGATATGAAAAATTTAGATTTTCCTTTACGCCCGACCCAAACAGCACCCATCTCTTTTGAAAATATTGAATTAATGATCGACATTGGTTCCCTCGATGATATTTCATTAATAAATTTGCATACATAAGTATATTAAATGCTTCGGAAACAGCCGAAGGTTTTGCTATGATTTTGAATTCGCATTCTCAAGAGTGTTGGCAAAAATTTGCCACCCACCTCAGCACAATCATTCTTACGTAAAATACCAACATTTCCAGCATTAATATTGAACTCTAAACCATTGAACAAATATTATCACTCTGTTTATGACAATGCGGCAAATGTTAACTTCACCTACGGCAATTTAACTGAACAAAACTACACTAAACTAATGTCAACAGAGGAGGCACTCGGATATTACACAGCCAATTTATTGCAAATGAAAATACGTACTGTCTCGACAAGTGTCGCCTTGGCATTGTGATTGATGATTTTGGCGAAGAACGTGCGGAAAAACAATACGTGTGGGTGAATGCCGACGCACCACACACAACTATAGTCACGCTTTGAGCCCAGCATTATTAATCGAAGATTATGATTGGAAATCTGGTCAATACTCAACCTGGACTGAATCGACTTGGTCACAGTTCACCGCTCGCATGTTCCTACGGGCGTCCAGAGTACATGAAATCGTTATGGCGGCTCATTTTGCATGTTCGAACTCATAATCATACACATGCAATCAACAGTGTATTTAGGTTAAAGGCTCCGACTGCTTGTTAATAATTACATATGTATGTACTCGTATAAACAAAGCAATACAAACATAAATTGCAGGATCGTCTCTCTAATATTAGTATGTAATTATTGGAAATACCAAACTATGCAACATACATAGATGCATATGGATGTATGTACACACATGCAACTCAGCAACAAATCAGTGTAATGTCTACTCATCAACAAATTAAAAATCATCAAGTATGTACACTAACATAACACCATTCCTCCCCGCCATTTACATCCTTCCCGTTTGAACTAACCGTTACAAAGAATTTCACCGTTAGTACACGCTAGAGCACTCGTTAATTGGTAACAATAAATACATAAGTATTTGCATGTCCGTATAATATATGTACATATGTACATATTTACAACTCGTCAAAAGCTGATGCATACAAAGACGCACACACTCCAGCTGCTGTACGTACTACACTCAAAGACTGCTGCCAAGTTGTAAAATTTTACCAAAATAAAAACAATGATAACCATAAATTAACAAATAATTATAATTAAATTAAAGTAAATGCAACCAAAACAATTTATTTATATTTTTACCAAAAAAAGTGCAGTGATATGTTAAACCACGTTCCATTTTTTGTCACACGGATTCACTCCATAATAAACAGGTAATCTATAAGTGAAAGCTGTATTGAAATACACTGGATATACAAATATATGTACACATAGACTATTACTTGGTTTCTGACTTTCGGAAAGAACGAGTTTCCGATCCATATTCCAATTCTTACTTTCCGCTCCGCTCTATAGACGAACAGTTTGTCATGGTCGGAAAGGTCGTGTCTACGATACAGGGTCATATCGCCTTTATTTGATGCCAGGACGGATGGAAAGACCAAGTTTCCATTCCGCGCCCTTGCCGGATAGCCAATGTTTTACAATTACAGCAATAACAGCTGCAAAATAGATTAACAAAAATGACAGCGCGGGTACAACTGCGATATCGATACTCAACACATTAATTCATTAACGCATTGCGTTGATACAATAGACTGCGCTTGCGTTATTGGGTCAACGCAGGAAAAATCGCTGCGTTACCCAGGCCTCCAAGACTTTTAACTAAAGTCGACTTAAGTTATTTAGGTAAAAAATAGTATTCTAGCTAAAAGTTAACTTTAATAATTTCAGTACAAAATATAATTTTAAAACTTTGAGGTCTTTAGACATTTAAGCGCCGGTCAGGACGAGGTCAAACATTATCTCACGCAAAATATGGCAAAGTGTGACATAATCTCAAATTAATTTATGGTTGTTATACATATACATATATAATTAATAAACATATGAATATTTGTATCCTTGTTCACATCGTCGGCATTTGCATTGGGCTCGCTAATATAGCGCGTTTGTTTTTCTGAACTGAACTAATTGAAAGAATGAGCTGCCACTTCTTCCAATATGTTCCCGAGCTGGTTTTGTTTTCTTTCAATATGCGATTTTTGAAAGTACACAATATTATAGTTTTAAGCAGGAACTGACTTACCTGGGGCTGGTTTCCGCAAAAATATTTGAGTGATTATGCCGCTATTAACTCCCGCGTACCATTGATTTGAGATAGTCAGGGTACGAATCAAACCAATGTTATATACTCTGTTCACAAATTATAGCACAACTACAAATTATAGCACAACTACAAATTGACAGATTTTGAGCACTTAATTTTTCTTCCGATTAATTCAAATTATTTTTCAAATAAAATATGGACAATTATCTAAAAAAAAACTATGAACACCCATTTTTAAATTATTTACAAAATGTACAATAATTTAACAAAATTTCATTAAGATTTCGAAATTTCAAAAACAAATATTATAATTTTTTTGAGTATATAGTACATATGTATGTACATAGTTTTTTGGATAATCAAATTTAAGCCAGAGAAAGTGCAAACTTTATTATATACAAGTGATTTTTGAAATTTTTTCATACAACGAAAAACCGCAATTATTTGTTTTATGAAAGGAATTGCAAACGAGTGTCAGTAAAAAGATTTCAAAATTCAGTGGTAATTTGTAGCCACTAGAAAATTGAATGGGCTACATACAAAACTGCTTTATATATTTTTATTTATATTTATATTTTTTTTTAAGTTTGAAATTTAGATGAAATTTTGATCAATGTTGATTAAATTTTATAAAATTAAAAAAATTATTTTTAATGATGTTTGTTAGATAATTATTGATCTTTTATTTGAAAAAGTAAGTAATTGAAGGATAAATAATTGTCCAGACGTGTCAATATGCTTGAGTATGCCGCTATTATATGGAATCCGCTTTATAATTGCCATGGTACTCGAATTGAAAGGGTGCAACGTAAGTTCATTCGCTTTGCCCTTCAATCGATAAAATTTGAAGAGCCGCTGCCCCCATATAGTGCTCGCTGTATGTTAATAAGCTTGAAATCACTTGAGAGTAGAAGAATAATCCAGTCTCTAATGTTTGCTTATGATGTAATTAATGGTTTCGTTGACTGTTCCGAACTACTCGGGCTGATCAGTTTTAATATACCCAGCAAAGTTCTTCGTTTTCAAAAACCATTTTATCTTCATGTGGTCAGTGCCAATTATTTTTCTCATGCACCAACATTTAGGGCGCTTTTAGAGTTTAATAAAATTTCAAAGAGATTAAATATTGATTTTTCATCACTGAGATCTGTTTTTAAATCAGCCATTGACGATCTGTATCGTTAGTTTAAACAAAATTGTATATGAAAATACCTCTAGTCTGTTAGATATACTATGTCATAGACTGAATAAATTGAAATTGAAATAGAAATATGCGTTTGTGCTATAATTTTTGAAACTAGTGTAGAATTGAATTTTTTGTCCCAGGTATGAGATGCCCAGGTCAAACTCGCGGGTTAAGTTAAGCTTACATAAGACCACAGATACGTGAGTTTATTTAGGGAGCACTGCTGAAGTTATGCAGCATTTTGGGAGGCCAGCATTGTTCTAAGTGCAAATATTGATATGAAAACGAATAAAGACAACAGAGCTATTTTCAAAAATACAAAATATTAACCCAATTGTACGGGCATAGAACTACACATGTACAAACATACATACATATGCATGTACATAATGTTAATCGAGTAGAGAAGTCTTCATAAAAGTGCGCACTTACGCACGTACACATAGGTTAAATGTATCAATTGTGGGTATATTGGTACAGACATACATACGTACTTACGTAGGTATGTATGCGGTGGGGGCGCCAGCCAAGAACAAGCGGCAACATTTCGAAACACCTGCACAGAACTGGCGTGTTGACGACTCAGTCGGAGCTCAGCTTTTCTGATTGAAACAACAGAAAGTCGGAATACTATTCTGTCTTCGCTTTTCAGAAATAGTATTGAAACATACATACATACATTCATCCGGACAAGTTGGCAAAGGCTGAAAAATGGTTTTGCCATCGGAACTTCCTCCCACCAGCCAGCTGTTTCAACGTGTTGCCAAATCATCAACAATATTTCGTAACATTTTCATAATTTTATGTTTGATTCTATTGAGTTCCAACTGTCGAGCTGAATACTTCTCATCGACGGATAGCATTCAGCAGCTGGTTCTTGCTGAGGAGGAGTTAATACAATGGTTCCAACAATTTCTTTTAACTCAGTCGAACGATTTTGAACTCTTTCGCACGTTTGTACCCCCAGATGAGCTAACAGTATTTAAAAAATGTTTCAAAAAATCTTTAATCATCGCAGGTTCATTGCCAAAGTGAAAGAAGAACACGCGCTGGCTTTGGAGGATCCGCAATCGTACCTAGGCAACCCTTTGAATGCATTTAAGCTAATCAAAAGAACCGTAGTTGATTGGAATCAATTGACGGAATATGTCAAAAATCATCCACGACTACAAGGTGAGTTCGTTAGTTAACAAAACACAATATCTTAAATACACACTTAGACTTGAAGCTTCTTCTAAGATACTTACTAGAAGCGCTTCAGATTATTAATATGGTTCAAGCACTTAATAATTATAGCTAGAAAATAAATTTATTTTTATTAACTACTTGTGTACTATCGCTCACGATAACTTCCCAGCGCTGAAGACGAATTTGACGGAATTGGAAACGGAATTTAAAATGCCTGATAGCAATGAATTGCGTGGAGCAGCTAAAGGGTTGGGACGATTGCAGACCATGTACAATTTGAACTCTGCTGATTTGGCTAATGGAATCATTAACGACATATACTATGGGTGAGCAACATTTCGGGAATAAATAATAAATCACTAATAGTTTTCTAACCCCGAATTAAATTTTTTTCATTTCCGAAGTTCCCAGCTCTCTACTCGAGAATGTTTCGAAATTGGAGCCAGTCTTTTCGAAGCCAAGGAATATCCTTTAGCGATAAGCTGGTCTAAGCATGTACTGAAGTCACTAGAAAAAGAAGCAGACATAAACACTAAAGGAAATAAAATATTAGCAGAACATGTAGAAGATGCCGTCTCATCTCAAAACCATAACAATTATGTTGGTAAAATTAATATTTTTCACGATCAGAACGACAATCAGGATGAGCAATGCGAAGGGGAAATCAATGAAGTACCTGGCGATTGGATAGGAGATGAGAAGGACGTCGTCGAAGAAGAACATGAGAATCATTTCAAAGAAGAGGACAATGTGGATACTGAAAACGATTTGGATGAAGAAAAGTATATGGATATTAATCCCGTGGCAGTTTACGAACTAGACGACGAAGAAATATCCGAGCAAGATAAAATCCCCAAGACTTCAAGCATAAAAGTAAGTTGTAAACATAAACCTGTTAGCTCTGAAAAGGATAAAGAACTTCCTTTCCAGAGGGAAGCACAACCAAAGGCAATCGATGACGAGCAATCGACCCAGAAAATGTACGTAAATACTCTCGAGTATTTAGCTCTGGCAGAATATGAATTAGGCAGACGTGAAAACGCAACTGGATACATTGGTAGAATAATTCAGTTGGATCCAGAACATGCTTTAAAAGATCTGGAGCCTTATATGAGTGCCCGAGAAGTACAAAATCAGCAAAATATTGACAATCTTAGTGAGTTGCAAAAAAAGGAATGGTTCTCAAACTATTCACGGCTCTGCCAGGGTAGCCGGTTGCACAAGAAGAATATTCAAAAGCTTCATTGCAAGTTGGACACTCTCAATCATCCATTGTTCATACTGGCACCTTTGCAGAAAGAGGAATTACACTCAGATCCGGACATCGCTATCTACTATGGACTGTTAAATGATGCACAAATAGATGACATTTTGGAAATGTCCGACAAAGACATGCGCCGTTCAGAAGTTGGTGATGCAAACATCGTTGCCGTGCGCGATTATCGTGTCAGTCAACATTCCTGGCTGTCATACAAGGATCCAACAACGAAATATATCTACCGCACGGTATCGGCCATCAGTGGATTCGATTTAAGAAATGCAGAAGTAATACAGGTAGCCAATTATGGTGTTGGCGGACAGTATGACCCGCATTTCGATTACTTTGGGAAATCGGTAAGTTGACAAAAGAAGAATTTTCGCTATCAAAACCTTTAAAAATCGGTTCCTGCACTAGCCAGAGCAAAATGAAGACCTCACATGGATAGGGGATCGTATATCCACTAATTTATTTTATGTAGGTTTGAAGAGTTTTTATTATTTAAAGTTGATTTTTGATAAACTTTTAATTCAATCAGATTTCCGACGTAGATCAGGGCGGTTACACAGTGTTTCCTATTCTAGACGTCTATTTGAAACCCGTCAAAGGCGCAATGGTTCTGTGGCATAATTTACACAAATCTTTGGACCCCGATCCGCGTACTATGCACGCCGGCTGTCCCGTCATAAAGGGCACTAAAAGAAGTAAAGCAGTTATTTTTTCAAAAAAAAAAAAAAATTGTGAGTCTCACACGAGAATGTTTTGTTTAAAATTATTTTACAGTATGCAATGTGTGGGTTCATTCCGGATATCAGGAATTTAGACGGCCTTGTGAACTGACACGTGACAACTACAAGTCTGAGCCATGGCGTTACGTTTATTTGTAAAGATAGCTGTCATAGCTTTCCAATGCTTTTACGTACATATATACATACTCGTACATATGTATGTACATACATAAGTATATTCTGCGAATTGTATGTTATATTTAATTTTTGAAATAAATACATACTCATTCTTACATTGAAATATTACTATTTGGTTGTTGTGTTGCGATCATGTGTAAATAACGGTAATTCTTAATAAAAAAATCATTGAAGTCGCTATATTTTTCTTAAATTACTTGTTTTGTGACAGTCAGGAAATTCTAAATATATTTAGTGCAAATGTGAAAATACTTATTTATAAAAGTTCATTAAGAACACATTTAATAAACACTTAATCTTATTATTATTGTGTGTTTCAAAATTCGTTTCATTTATTTTTGTACGTCTACTTGGAGAATTTTATGGGCTGAAATGCTCTCTTGTAAATTTGTATACTCTTCATCGAATGATGAACTTTTTGTGCTATAACATTGTACATATCGCACCCTAAACCAAAAACAGTCACAACTCAAAAAATGTCAAATGTTCAGGAGAGGCAAAACAAACAGTCTCTACAATAATGATGATAATTTTATAATCATATTTTTCCAGTAAAAGAAGATAGTAACTACGAAAAAATTTCTGGAGCAGTTGGGGAAATATTCCGTAAATTAGTTTATGTGGAAAAAGGATTTAAAAATTTTTTTTTTAATATAAAAGAGAAGTAAAAAATGATATGTAAAAATGGTTGTAATATTTTAAACGTACTTTTCCAGTAAATAAGATAGTTACGATGAAGAAATTTTCAGAGCATGTTGGGAAGTATTCTGGGAATATTTAGGTTTATGGGATAAAAGCGATTTTAAAAAATTTCGAGTTGTGACGGTTTTTGGTTGAGGGTGCGATATGTACATAAACTTAATTAAATTCGCTTGTGAGAAGAAATAATATCACATGAATGCTTTCATCCAATACAGTTTGAGCTGTGTGTGAGTATGTAATTATTATATTTTACTCAATCTAAATCTTTATACTTAATTGATACTTCATGATCAGGCACAACATCGCATGGCCGCTCACGGTCTTGATTTCGCACGCGTACCCAAATATTACCAACTGTAAATTAAAAATTAATATTGCTGTTAACATATTCCGTATTTTTTTTTTGTTTTTTTTTTTTTGGATACAAATAAACTCACTCCATTTAGATCCCTTCAGCACGGGACATGCAGCATGACGAGTGCGATAATCTGGCTCCTCGGAGCGATGCAAATTATACCAGAAAAGTACACTGCCACGTTGCGGCCGCACAAGTAGGCGAAGATATGGAAATGCCGTACCACCCCCTTCCTCAACATCCGACAACTGAATAGCATCAAAAGATTTGTACTTACTTAGCAGCAGCAGTATTAATTGTTAGCAATTGAATTGTCGCCGCGAATAACGTCACAGGGACAAAGTTATAATTTTTGAGGTAAAGAAAAATATGCCAATAAGGTCATTTGGTATTGTTTTATACTTTACTACAACTTGTTTACATATTCGAGTATGTACATACCTACAAACATGTATCAGAAAATCAATGGGACTAGAGTAAACTTTCGATTTGACGATGAGAAGAATCACTACATCGTTATTCGCGGCGACGATTCAATGTACCCGTTTGTATGTAAAATTCGACAACTTACGTAAAAAATTCCAGTGGCAATGCGATTACCCTGGGATGGCTCAAAAGTACAATTATCCTAAAGAAGTATGTATTTTACATAAAAACATATTACAATAAGAAATCGCACTCACTCACCGTGAAAAAATCGAAATGCGGCTCATAGTGCCCGCCAATGCCATAGTTGGCCACCTGCAAATGTTCAGCGTGCTCCATATTCAAACCAGAGAGATCGCCCATGCTACGCAGAATTTCTTGCATATGCCGGCTTTCGTCATACGAGAACCAGGCGCTTTTGCTGATGCGATAATTGGCTGCCGTGGCAGGCGTGCCATCGAGATTCCGCACCTGAGAGCGAGACATGCGCGTTTTTGCCAAACGCTTCACAGCGCTCGCACCAATGGCGGAAATAACATCGTGTATTTGTACTATTCTTGGATCGAGTGAAAGCTCCTCCATCTTGAAAGGTTGCAGAAAGCGAAATGGCACATTATTACTATCGAAGCGGCAACGCAATGACCGTTCTTCGGCCGCGGTGGGTAGTATCTCGCGACGGCAAACTTGTTCGTAACGCTTGAAGTCGTTGGACAGCTAATTTAAAGGGAATACAAAGCATCGTCAACTAAGAACTGCAAGAAAGATATGTATGGCGATTTAGAACTAACGTGATAATCGCCAGCATGCGATGCCGTCTCATGGATCAGTCCCGTTTTTATCCCATCGCTAATCATCCGCTCCAAATAGAGTTTTGTATCTGACAATTGTGCGCGTGTCCCATCGATGGCTAGTATATAATTTACCAATTCCAAAGCGGTATCGAAATCACCTACATATGTATGTAATACAGAGTGGAAATGTATCAATTAAAAATACACTTTAACAGCTCGTGTCATTTCTTTCATACCCATTTCTTGGTGATAGGCAACCACTGTTTCTAGGAAGTCCAGCGATTCTGGGTCAGCGGTGTATCCCTGGTCCTTGAGCAGCTGGACCGACTGCTTTAGCCAAGGCACGGTGTGATTAAAATCGTGAATTTCGTATAGATGATGCCCGAGGAGGAAACAGTCTTGCCAAGTCATAGATGGCCTGTACCAAAAAAATCCGCAAAATTTATTTACATGCATACACACATTTCCTAATGTAGTTTTAATTTAATTCTAGCAGCTTGTTTTACATTTGAGAAACGCAATATAACAAGATACCGATTCCAATTAAAAATCGAACTTTTCTCTAAGGCTAGACATTGTGTTTGTTGGGGTTGTACAAATGCATATGCATGTATGTATGTATGTATGTATGCATGAAACCCCTCGAAATATCTCACCCGTATTTTATTCCATTTAAAATGCCACTCGATAATTCACTAACATCCAGTTTGTAGGTGTCTTGCAGTCTCACCAATGCCACCGCCGATCCAACAATATCGTCTTTTGTGGGAAAGTCAAAACTCAGCCGGTTCGCTTCCATGGAACTAAAGAATTCTATTAAGATATTCAGAAAATGATATCACCGATTCAGGTTTATACATAGTATATTGTAGTAATTTAAATTACAAAAAAACATTATTAAATTTCATGTCGAAAACGAAATTATGTAACATCTTCACTTGCCCCTGAAAGCGACTAAAGCACAACGAACAGTAAAGACCGTGCCACATAAAACTTCGTCGCTTTTCGTGACAAAAGTTTTACATACTTACATATGTACATACATATGTGGCATGTTTCTTGCTTTTTCGAAGCAAAATGCGTTTGAATCAATGTATTGATATTATAAGAAAACAATGTTAATGAATTGTAAAATTGCGGAAAATAAATTGATTTCTAAAATTTCGTTGCTATCGAGCACTGAATATGCGAAATAATAGTTTTGCTACATATTGACAATTTAAAGCAATATATGTTCATTTCTTATTTAGTGAACTTCCATGCAATGAAGTTTTCACTATTATGAATTAATTATAAGCACATAGCTTTTTCATTTCAATTTAAATACATTATACGTGTTCTGCTAAATAAATAAGTGTAATAAGGAGAATCCCTAAATTACAAAAGAAAATTGACAGCTATTGACTTTGTATTTAGGATATTCAAGTAAAATTACAATAAGGCCGGAAAAAATATATCGAACAATGCATTTAACTCTAAATGACATGGGAGACTTTGCTGAAAATTAGGTGGCAGCCGTCAAAGAATTTTTGGAGTAAAAACTTTCCTTAGTGTGATACACACATAGCCAGTTTCGAGTATCATGACGAGTTCTTTTTTAATTCTTTATTCGCCATTTATAGTTTGCTTGTAATTACTCGTACATGGTCCATGAAATTATTGTAATACCATTTTTGTTTCTGATTAAATACGTATTTAATGTAGATATGCTTATTTAGTTTTAAATAGAATAAGATGTGTTAAATTGAAGAAATAAATTGTTTCGTTTTTCTAAATTATGCTTCATTTGATTTTTGTTATGAGTTTTTTGAGCTTTTCACATGAATTATCTAAATTTATGCCGGTTGTGAGAATTCTGGAACGAATCCTCCGTTTTTGTATAAAT
Source organism: Philophylla caesio (assembly GCA_963971545.1). Taxonomy (NCBI): domain Eukaryota; kingdom Metazoa; phylum Arthropoda; class Insecta; order Diptera; family Tephritidae; genus Philophylla; species Philophylla caesio. Next base: position 220,472,188 of record OZ020604.1, on the reverse strand, counting down.
TTAAAGAACTCATTTTATGCTACTTTTTTTATGGAACCTTCTGATGGAATATGTATGTAGATACATATGTACATACCCTCCCGACTAGGATCATCGTGAATAGCAGTTTCCATGGCACTCCAGTCGCTATGTAGACGTTTAATGAGACGATACGCATTTACTGGATTGCTGAGGTAGCCATCGACGTCAGCGTTGGCTTCTTGGTGCTCGGATCGAATGGAATCGGCTTCACTGGATAGACAAGACACGAAAGAAAAAAATGTATGTACTTGTATTTATGTATTACCGTTATTCCCAAATGTGACGGCTGATTCATTTCAACGATTTAATGAGAAATTTGCATTTCGATGCTATCATAAATCTGTGAAACAACTTCGTTTGATTTGCATTATTTTGTTAAATCAAATAAAATGGAAAGAAAAAAAACATATTTGTTTATATCAATTAACCACTTTCAAAATCACGTTATTCCTCTTTTCCTCCCGTAAAGTTCATGTTGCAAACTCTACATATACTCGTACATATAAGTTAGTAGGTACATACATAAATAGGTACATAAATACATATGAATGTACATACATATGTGTACGATTAATTCTATACATACACACATACTTCAGTCGATAAATATTATTATTGTTTGTTAGCTCGAGCACCTGTATATCTTTATTCGCAAATACGTATGTACATACGAGACTGTTGTTGGGATATTACCGAGACAATTTTCGAAGTCGTTTATTTAATTATTTTTAAACAAAATCTGGTTTAAGAACAACTCTAATTTGTGCTGCATTTCTTGCGGAGGCTTTAAACGGTACATTAGCCATTAATCGTTATTTAATATCATTGTTTAATTGAGATACAAACAAGTACATCTTGAAGAAGGCAAATAAAGCAAAACTCAAATAGAGTATACCCCACACCTTGAAATGTCTATTCTAAAAAAATAGTAATCTACAGATTTTCACTCGATGCAAATTAAAAAAAAAACAAATTATGTATTAAATTAGTTAACTAAATGGACAACATTTTACGTAGTTCAACGCCAACTAACACACAAACCAACAGGCATTTCTAAATATTTAGTTAACAAATAATTATTTCTATACTAATATGTAGGTACATGCACTCCATCTTAAAGTTATAATTACACAGAACATTAGTAATTTTTGACGATTTATTTTCTTTTATTTTATTCAATTCGCATTATTTTTCAAATAAAATAAAATTCAATATCCAACAAAAAAATTAAATTAAAATTTTGTCTTATAATTAATTAGAAATTAATTTTGATTTTTGAAATTTTTAATGACGGGCATATCGTAAAATTGCGAAAAAGTGCTGTTGTGGTATTTTTTCAATTTGTATACAAAGTTTGTAAAATCAATTTTAAAAGCTAACTGTCATAACTGGTCTAAATTGTATGTATCTAAAATATTTGAAATGAAATATGTAATTTGTACGAAGAAAAAAATATTGAATTTTTTTAAGCTACCGTCTTATTGTGTATTCCACGTTCTTTATCGTATCGCTGTATGAACAAATTTACAACGATGAAAAATATTTATTTTTTGCTCTGCGACTTTTGATCCAAAATTAAACCCGTTATTCTGTCAAAAATTCAAGCACAGCTTAGATAAATATTGTGTATTTAGGTACATTTATACATGTACAAATAGCACTAAATTTCGGTGTTGTGAAGGAAAGAAATTCTAATACATTCGCATAAAGTGGATAAGTTGCAGATCAAAGTGCTATAATTGCACTCAGTCAACCTTTACACGAGTGCATATGTATGTACATATATACTTATTTATATATGCAGTTAGTTTGTCGGTTTTACCGTCCCTACGGTACACCCCCTTATTGTCTATCGTAAGCAACTTCACGAACCTCGAGGGAAAGGCAGCGTGTCCTTGTAATTTAGTACTTTAATAATTGTATTTTTGATGCTGTTGCGATTTATGCCCGAATTCAGTAACTTGGTATCATCTCAAGTCTCATATTGAGCTAGAGGTTATTGCTCTTCCTCGCTTCCTCGCTTCCTCGCTTTCACGTTTTTTTCTTTTTTGTTTGTTTCATTTTTTTTTTTTGCTGACCTGCTCATCACCAGGTCACAATTTAGAGATTTTTTTTGAGACTAGAGGCATGCCAAATGGGTCTAAAATAGTGACTTTTGTCTCTATTAGAGACTGAGACTGATTATCGAATTCGGGGGTTAATATAATAATAATAATAATAGTCATCATCTTTTGTAAGCGACTAGCAAAAGAACGTCCAACTCGCTTATAATCAACTCTCTTATATTCTTATAATTTGAATACACTTTACAACACTAGTCTGTTAAAATTAATGGTCGTTTGTAAAATTTGCTAGCAAAACAAAACAAAATGAGTAATTCTTATAAGAGGCCGTTTTACTTACGTCTGCTCTATCTTTTTTTTACATATTTTGATGTTTAGCGAAAATTTCACAATTTCCCTTGGTACTTTCCAATGATTATCCACAAGAGCACCACTTTCTCACTTCCCCACACTTTTCACTTTTTAAGCGAGTTTATTTCAACCCGCTTATTTCAACTCAACTCGTTTATTTTTGTTGTGCTTTCCACGCTATGCGATAAGCTACCTAGTGTTCTTTTGCAAGTCGCTTACAAAAGATGACGGCTAATATCTTTAACATGCATACAAATCACATGCTGCAATGCTACTTTCAGTAGCCATATATGTACATACATATGTAAGTACATATGAACTCAACTAAGGGTCGTTTTCAATAAATTCATAAAATCTAGTATCAAAGCAAATATACTTACTACATTGAAGTCTAGCTCTTTTTTGTAAAAAAAAAAAACGAAGCACATCATAACAAATATGTGTCTCGATCCAAACTAACCAACAGTAGCAGTACCACAAAAGAAGAAGAAGAAGAATCACTCATAATTTTCAAGTAAAGTGTTATCCAGTTAATTTTTCTGCAACTATTCTAGCAACCGAGCGTAATGCGAAAGCGTTGTTAAACTTTTTGAACTCAAATGGAAAACAACAAACAAGAAAGAAAATTGCTTTAAATAAAAACATTTTTATCAAATTTAATACTCACAATCTCACTATGTTTCTGTATTATTACAAATTTTTGAAATAAAGTGGAAATTCCTTAAGAATATAATTTTTAAAATCTTCTCCGACGACCAAAGCACGTTATAACAAATGCATCGAAAAATCTAAGAAATTGCGTTACGAACGAACTCACCGATGCAACTCTACGAATTTCGAATCTACGACGTATCCATTCGTACTCAGTGATCGCTTTTTTCGTAGAATCTACGAAAATCGTACTGCGACGTACTTAGCGATAGGGCTGATTAACAATGTAGTTCATTGGTGAGATACCGGCAAGACGAGCCTATAACCAAAATAAGTTCCTCCATCTTTGTAGTGCTCATTTATGTATGTATTTAACATTTCTAAAGTGGTCGAGTATGTACTGGTGCGTGTTATAACTCGGTGTGACGCTGAGTCCGGGCTTCGAATCATAAAAGGTTTTTTTTCTAATGGCGGTCACGCCTCGGCAGGCAACTGCAAACCTCCGAGGATATTTCTGCCATGAAAAAGCTTCTTATAAATTTTCGAAAACACATTTTTCCCATCACTGAGACAATAACAAATTTTAAATTCGTTATAATGAGACAATAACAAATTTTAAATTAGAAGAAAATGCGTCCGGTTAGCAGGAAGTACATGACTATTTCCAGCAGGATGGAGCACCAGCCCACAACGCAAAAATTATACAAGACTGGTGTAAAGTAAATGTATTTGATTTTATTCCCAAGAAAAAATGGCCACCGAGTTTACCTGACTGCAATCCTTTGGACTTTTGCATTTGGAGTTATTTGCTGCAGACACTAAGGGATTACAAATACACCGATTTAATTGGTTTTGAAGCAAACTTTATCGACGTATAGGACAACATAACGATGGACGAAAGACTTAAGCGTGTTATATCGAACAAAGGCCCAACAACATAGTAACCTCTTTATAAATCAAATCCTTAAGCTTCATTGTTATAATTATTAGCCGCTTTAATTTTTTCAAATACAGTTTTGATTACTAAATACTACTTTTTGTATGTGAGATTGAAAATTGAAAGATTTTTGACTTTGACTATCCCCGCCGACCAAGCCTTCCAACCCGAAACACAACATAATTTTTTATGTACTTTAATTTCTGAAAATTTGAAGAAAAAATTATGTATCTCTTTATATCTCTTCAACTAGTGGCCGAAACTTACAAAGATTTGTGTAGAAGCTGCAGAGACGAGGAAGATCCTAAAACCGTGAGATACCTTTTAAGCGAATGTCCGGCACTATGTGAAAGAAGAAGGAAATTCCTCACCCTCGCAGAAGATTTGATATATCTCAAGAAAAGAATATAAAGAAAACGAAATCGAAGTGAAGCTGATTTTAAGAGTTATATGTTAATAAGTATATAATTTTTAGACAGGGGTTTAATCAATGCATTACCAAAAAACTAGAAAAAATAATCTGTGAATTAGTTTACTCTTCTGGGGAATTGTCAAAATCGGCAAAACTAAAGTAGCGGTACCACAGAATGCGCCATTTCTGGTTCGATGCTTTGCGGCTAAGTACCGTTTCACTCTCATCACTCGCGCGCACTGCCTCACGCTGTAAATAATTGCTCTATGTTTGGCCAAGCTTCTTCTTCAGTTGATGGAGAAGGTTACGTTTTATTTTTGTACCACAAATGGATAAGAATTATGTTTGACGGCCACTCCGAACGACGGATAAGCTTTGCGGGAAGTTTTTTTCGAGACACAAATGCACTCGAATATTTGCCGTTGCCTACCATAGATTTGCTGAATCATGGCACGACCGGTATTTGAACCGCGGCACCCTGGCTACCGCGTCGCATTATATAATATGGCCTTGTATATGCAATGTGTTTCTTTTTGTTGCATTGTAACCGTTTGCAATTTACTTTCATGTCCATTGCCATTTTTTAATATGTACATACAAGGAGAGTACACTAATTATCTCAGATATTTTTATGAGTACATATGTATGTAAGTATGTACATACGTTGGTATGATCTTACGTACATACATACATACATATGTACATATTAGGGTGCGAATTGAGAAAAAGTGTAGAAGTGTAGCTACAATTCAGCTTACTATTTAGCGCTTACCTACCTATCTGGCTAATGGTCTTAAGTAGCGGAGATATTGCAAGCGGCCCTAAGAGTTTATGAGTATTTGTTAGAATATCCAAATTGTGCTATACCAACAAAAGTGCGTCTGAAAGGATGGAAAGACACATTCACTTGTTTAAATGTGTTACCCGATGAGTTATAGATTTGAATCTGGAAGGAGCTATGGCGGCAATATTTGAATGCTGATCCCCGTAACTCACATTGAAAGTAGATAAGATTTAAAGAGTGGAAAGAAGTAAAAAAAAATATGATTTTTTGCATGGTAACCTACATTTATCAGTTAAAAATGCTGTAAACAAAAGATTAAATATTTTGTATCCAATAGTTGTAACAAGATGTTATGACATTGTAAAACTGGCATAGAATAAATCAATGAAATTTTGTGGAAAGGTAAATGTAAATGTTTTTGAAAAATATTCGTTCTAACCATTTGACCCACATTAATTCGTATTCATATGTACATACATACATACATACATACGTTTATATGCACATTCGTGTTCAAATAAGAAGCTAACGCTTCTTGCGGGTCTACACAATTTGACGTACAAACATAACTTTCGGTTTGTAAAAATAAAAAATATGAATCTACATACATACATATACATATGTATACATTTATTCACAGAATGTACATATGTATGTACATATGTATATAGATTATTATCTTTCCGCTTTAGAAGATGTACGAGTATAAAGGTAAATTTTTGATGTTTTACCCGCAATTGTGCAAAAACTCTTCTGTGATTATAATTTTTGTGGTTTATGACTCAACTTTTTAATAAACAAGCATTTGTCAAATTTCGCAAGCCCGTTACGAGTTATATAGTATACACATATGTATATAAATATATCTTAAATTATAAAAAAAAAATATTTTATATTAGTGGTCAACAGGCAATAACAAACTCCCATGCAATTCTGCCACGAAAAAGCTTCTCATTAAAGCATCCGCCATTTCGAGTCAGCATACAAACTCTATATTCCGTTATTTGTGGTTCTGCATTAAGAGACACACCACAAATCGTAGGACAAGCTCAGCCAAGCTATATAGTCAAAGCGCCAAATGATAAGTATTATTTTTAATTATTTACGAGCTTTAAGGCCAATTAGTTTATGGGAAAAAGCCATTAATTAATAGTCAATGGTTAATTAATCAATAATAATTAATTATTAAGCCTTAAGGCCGATTAGTTTATGTGATAAAATTTTAAGGAAAAAACAATTAATTAATAGTAAATAGATAGTAAACTTTTAAGTTAAGAAATATTTGGCCGAACCAACTTGGTTTTTTACCAACTAATGCGTCGTTTGGTTTTGCTTAATAATGTTTTCATCTAATTTAATCATACTTCAATCAAATCGCTTCGAAAAAATATATTTTTTTTTTGGGACACATAAAAATCATTTGGTTCGCTGAAGATAGGCATTTCGTTACCCATATGCACATACATATGTATATACATACATAAATACATTTAACAAAATACTTGTTAATTGAATATTATAACAAAGGGCCTTGGCTAAAATAAACAAACTATTCTCAGTGTGCATTTGCCTACCCAGCCTACTGGCAGTACTTTGCAGTTCATATTGTCATCAATAACATGTTAGTTCTCAAAAGATTTAGAATTGTAAATATACAATATATGTTCATATGTATCTACCTAATTGATTAAGTCAGGTGTCTGACAAAATGATAAGCTTTTTGTCAAGAGTAGTTGCTTCAGTTTACGCCGACCAACTTAAGATGCAATAAACTAGCTAAGTTCAAATATCAGACACAAAGTAAATTTGTTATTTTATTTTTATTTGCCCAAGATAAATATTTAATCGCGCATTCTTTACAACAAATATGTTCTTAAAATCGTTCAAATGCCAAAAGACAGGGGATGTTAAATTGTTAAAATGTTAAATTCATTGCAACGATAAAAATAAAGGCAAATAACTTAATGTACTAACTTTTAAGAGACACATTATTTAATTAAATTTGTGTCACATCAGCATTTTAATTTTATAATTTTACAATGAAATATATCCATTTAATTATGCTGCAAGAGATCCATGGATTGCTTAGTTTTATTAGTTTACTATCAACACCTCGTAAAACTAGTCTTAGTATTTTTTTATACAATGTTTCATTCAAATTCTTTTGTTTAACATATTCGCGAATAATTTATTGGTGAAACCGTCAGCTAAATATTTAACACCTTTTAACTACACAATTTATTTCAACTGATATCAGTATATACTCGTATACTCGTAAACGACCGCATTAGTTGATATTTTTTTATTTAATTTTCTTTATTTTCCATAATTGCCGGTTAATGATTGTAGGTGGCATATTGCCGTGCTATGCCGCGTAGTTCGATTTTGTCGTGTTTGTGTCAATTACCGCATAAAAACCATCTGTCAAGAGGGTCTTTACCCAAAAGCAGTCCTGGAGTGATGTACACAGACAGTCGTAGTTCGCTAAAAATAGTGTGTTACTTATGCCACCACAAGCAAGCATTACTAAAATCAAAAAATTTACCGTTGTAGCCAATCAATGTGTTTGCGCAGCGAGTCGATGTAATGCTGCAAATTATCCAATGCCGCGATTTCGGCCGAAAGCAATTTCTCTAGACCCGCCACAGACGAAAAGTATTCGTCAGCATTGCCGATTGCAAAATCTAACAAGCAGGAAATCATTAACAATGTAAAGAAAAATGACACACAACGTCGTTCTATGATCTTGGCCATTTTATTCTTTTCACTTTCACTTTCACTCTCAATCTCACACTTTCACTTTTCAAGGCAATTGTGCGCCCGATTTATGGCAAGAAGCTTCACGTACTTAATATTCTGTTCTAAGCGTTTTGTTTAAAATCGCCCGCTCAGACTCAAGTAAGTGATTTTTACAGCTAAGCATTCGACATCGAACTGAAAATCGCCAACGCTTACACATTAGCTGCTGGTTGCCTACAGTCGGCTGTTTTAACTTCTTTGTACTCACACGAGTACGCAACAACAAGCTGAAAGGTAGCGCACTTATTAGCTACATACTATGTATACCTCATTTCATATTTATAACGCCATCGAGTACGACAATTATCACTTGATTTTTAAGATTGATTATTTATGTGGTTCATGCGGGCGAGGTATCGGGCTATCGGATTATCTGGTAATGTTGTTATAATTATTTCCAGTTTTCAAAAACAAAATATAAATACACCTACATATGTATGTATATGGGATATTATTTTTTTTTTTTTAATTATAAGTTTATTTCGTTGGAAACTGTTACAACTATTCATATCATAAAATAATCCAATAACATGGATGGTGTGAGCAAATTAATTAATTTTCTATTTAACAACATTTATAAAAAATCCAAGTGGTTTCAAAAATATCGAGTTATAGCACGTACTGCAACACACCCGATCAAAGCGGCATCAAAATAATACTGAAAATTAAAAATATATTTACTTTTGATAAAACTTAATTTAATTATGATTAAGTTTTTATTTTTCTGTTTTTCTTAAAAAATATCTTTATCTTTGATAAAAGTTAAGTTAATTATGATTAAGTTTGTTGGAGAATTATCTGAATTAAATTAAAAAAAAAAATTAATAAAAATTAGCATCACTGGCGGAACTATTAATATGGAATGGGGTGTATTTAGGTTTATTACTGGGACAAAAGGCGAATCTTGACGTTGCAGTAAGCGCAAATTAATGTGCAGTGATGCCTAAGAGCGCTTGGCATTCTTCAAAAAACTTGGACTTTTTTTTTAACTGAAAATTACGTCATTTTATTAAGTTGTTATGAACGCTCTTACATTTTGAAGTCGAAAGTAATGGATAAAATGCCTTTTTAGGCAAAACATTTCAAAACTTCTTTCCAAATTGCAATTATAAAACGTGAAATGTATTTCTCGTCAAATTTATGGCGACGTCTCGGCATTATTCCCCAAACGCCAGTTTGCATTCAATTAGTCATCACAGAAATGCTGTTCTAGGTACTTAATTTAATATTAATTTATTTGGACTAGTCATAGTTTGTTTGAAAGTAGACGCAGAGTTCAATGCACCTTATTTATGTTTGTATGTTTGAAAGTTTGTATGTTTGGATGTTTATATGTATGTATGTATGTATGTATGTATGTATGTATGTCCATGCATAGGTATAACAAACATTTGCATATTGTGTTGAAAATTTTTCGTTTCGCTGAATAATTTCATATGCACGTTATTGTTATTTTTTTTTCTTTCTTTAGATGCCAGCAGCTTGGTATGAATGCACAAATTTAAGACATTACCGTTATTCAAGTATATCAGTCGCAGATTAAAATTAGACAGCGTATTATGGAAGCAGTTAATTGTAAAAAAGTGTATACAAATAATAGTTAAGAAGGATCGCAATATGTAATTAACTTTTGTAAATCGTTGATGAGTCATCCAATCCTCTAATTCGATCAACGCACACATATTCCTATATATTTATGTACATATGTATGTAAATATGTGTGTGTATGTATCGGTTATTTCTTAAAAAAAGTAAGAAAATTACTTAATCAGAAACTACGCTCATAAAAGATTAGTCGCCAACAAAACAAAAATACAAAAATTAAATACAGTCGATCTCCATTTAACGCGGTTCATTTTAACGCGATTTTTTTAACGTGTAGTTTTCTACAATCCCCCATTGTCGGTTTTACATCATTAACAGACTATTTTAAGAACTGAAGTATGGATTTATTCGTCGTTTATTATAATTAAAGTTATAGGTGATCTCAATATAATATTTTGTCAAAATCCTATAAAACAGAGCGTTCTTAATATGTATCACAGCGGAATTTTTTTTTTAAGTGAATTTTTCGCAAATTAGGACCGAATAAACAAATTTGAACTAAAATGTGGTTATTTTTACGCGAACAAATTTTTGTCCCGGTGAACCGCGTTAAAAAGAGATCGACTGTATGCACATACATACATACATACACATATTTGTATGTATGTACTTTGCCTACATGCCAATGGCGCGTATAAATATATCGTTTATTATAGCCTGAATTGAACATTTTTTGCGACAAGATCAGAACTACTCTCATAAGAGATTGGTCGCACCATTTTTTTAATAGTTCTAGAAAATAAATATACGAATTAATTCCCAAACCGAGCAATTAACGACTTGCAAGCAATAAAGAATTTCCTTTGCCCTTCGTGGGGAGTTCAAAAGGAGTAGATAAGCAATCACCCGGACATGCAATGCTTAAAAGGAATATGGAAAAGAAAATGGAACTCGGCCAGATCCGCCAGATATATGTATGTATGTATGTATGTACATTAATAAAGTATTTGTAAGTTGGAACTTTAGGTGGCACTACAGCCGACATATCTCTTAAAACTATTTACAGGCGATTCGAATTTTTTTTTTTTGTATGTAAACTGGACAACTAGGTGGCGCTGGCGAAAATACTTAAGGTCATGACAGATAAACAGCTTGTTTCACTATGGCAACTAAGTTGAATACTTGAAACTATATGAAGTTTTTCACACCGAACCGAAACGCAAAGCTCATCTTTTGGCCCGTGATGGCAACCAGCTGGTTGATATATCTTCAATGTTATTTTCTAGTGCACATAAATCATTTGAATTCGCATTTCGCACGTATTTTGTTAAAAAAATAAAGAATAATTTTATTAATTTCAGGATTTTTTCGCAATTCACTCTGATATAACCCTTGCTTTTTGGGCTTTTCTGACAAAGTTGTAAATGTCATGCGAAGCGAAAGCTGTTTAATTGCCACGGCCTTTATATCTGAACAAATATAAATCTTTTACTTAAAAACTTGACCGATAGCTGGCGTTGCTGTGTTGTTTTTACACTCTGTTTCGAATGCAGTTAGGTATATAAATATGGATATTTTATTTCAAATTCGGCAGATGGCGCCATTGTCGATGTATCTCAAAAAGCCATGATGGCGTCCGTTTCGATTCAATCTTCAAACCCGAATCTTTGATACCGAGAAATATTTAATGAAGCGGAAGTAGAATCTTTTTCACTTAACTCAGTTTAGCGCGCCATCTACTGGGAAATAGATTCACATCGATACGAAAATTAAGGTGCACCTGAGAAATCGTTAACTTTTTACTGTGCGCTTATTTACAATTTCGGTTGAATTTTTTTTTCGGGCGCAATACACAACATACACATCCGATTAAAGTTTAACCGATTGATTCCTGGCATGTAAAACAGTTAGAAAGTTTAAATAAATGCAAAAGCGCGCAACTTTATTTCTTTTGCAATCATTGAAATATACCTAACACATTATATTTTCTGATTTTTTTTGTTTGAGTTTCAACTAAATATGCTGATGGCTTGGTCTAATAAAAAATTCAGGTTACGTACATATGATAGCTTTTATGATGAAAAAAACGTCAGCAAATGGAACGTTCATAACCTAGGGAATATTCATACTGTCTAGAAAACTACCATTATATTATCTTACTAATCTGGACTACATTTAATCGCGTATGTTTATAAACATACCTATGAACATATGTAAATTGTACGTTTTAACTCTTTCATACCCCGATCGATTTCAACAAATGTTAATACAATACAAAAATATTTTTTTTGCAAAATGTCTTATGAAAATATTTATAGTTTATTACCCCTACAATATCGTATTTATGTATATATGTATATTTGGTTTTATATATAAGTACAATTAAATATATTTTTTAACCTAATTTAAGTATCGATACATAAGCTTTGAGATTTGGTACAAAATTCGTTTTCCGAATTCGTGCTGATTAATGTACATATAAGTATGTACATATACATATGTAAGTTATTTGTGGCTAGTTGCAAAAGTAGTTTATCACAATCAATTCTTAACGACCTATGCATTTTATAAATCCTTCTTTTTGAGTTGGTAACTCGCCTCGGCTGCTTGCATCAGCATATTAGCCATTGAGAAGCCGGTGTGATCGGCCAACTCTCTAAGAAATCCATTGGGTCGCTGTAGCAGCTCATATGGATGCCCCAATTCTACCATCTGCCCGGCATCCATTACCAACACACGGTCGCTATCCATAACGGTATGTAAACGGTGAGCTATGGTCAACACTGTGCAATTGGCGAATTTGGTGCGAATAGTTTTCTGAATTAGCTTGTCGGTTCTGTGTGGAAATGTATTTAAATAATTAGAATAAGATAGCACGACGTATGACGAGAGTACAAATATGGTGCAAACTTACTCCGGATCAACGTTAGCTGTCGCCTCGTCCAATATTAGTATTTTGTTATTCCTGAGAATGGCGCGTGCCAAGCACACCAACTGGCGCTGTCCAACGCTAAAGTTCGACCCTCCATCGTACATGCGGCAAGCGATGCCGCCAATGAGAGTCGATACATGGGATCTCAACTCTACATCTTCCAGAGCGTTCCAAACCTCCTCATCACTGCGCTCCTCCATAGGATCCAAATTGTAGCGCAAAGTGCCTGAAAATAACACTGGATCCTGAGGTATTATAGATATTCTGCTTCTCAAATCGTGTAGCCCAAGGCTTTCAATATCGACATCGTCCACCCGAAGCACACCCTCATTGCAGGCCAATCGGAATAGTGATTGAATAATGGAGGATTTTCCTGCACCAGTCCGTCCTACAATACCAATCTTTTCCTGAGGTTCGATGACGAAGTTCAAGCCTTTAAGAACATAAGGTTCCTTTGACGAGTATCGCAATTTTAAATCTATAAACTCTATACGCCCCTGACTGGGCCAGTCGCCCTTTGGCATTTTATGTGGCTCTGTATGCAATGGCGGCTCTGGTGGCTGCTCCGTATACTCAAGTATACGCTCCACACTAGTCATGTCGTTTTCCAATTCGGCCGTCTGTCGCATGCCCCATTGGCACATGCCAATCATGGTCATTGAGTGCAATATAGCTAAGCCGACATCACCGCTATTGAACTCGCTTCGCAACACCAGAAAACTGAAAGTCACAGCTGCAATGTAGAGCACACACAAGACGTCTGACCATAAAGCAAAAGCGCGCGTGCAGGATATGAATAGAAACCAGGCGCATGTGTTGCCGTTCATGTAATCGTGAAATTCAGAGTCGAGAGCAGACTCGGCCTTCAGTGCCCTTATGGTGCTGAGGCCTTGAAAAGTCTGATTTGTTAATGAATAGACTGGACTGCGACCTGTAAAATAAACTTGCGCCAATTAATGTATGAGTATGTATGTGAAACTAGAGTAAAATGATTATTTTCCACATACTAATCGATTCAATGCGCTTAACGCTGCGGCTGGTATTTACGTAGATGTATCGGAAAAGGAAGAGGAAGGCGACAATAAATGCAGCCGGTACTAACAGCCAATAGTTGGCAATAGCAACAATTATAAGAACACCAGAAATATCAATGACGAACTGCATAAAGAAGGTTCAATACAGCAGATTAGCCAATCATCAAAACAGCTACGAATGCATATAAAGCAAAATAAGCACTCACCGCAATACAGTCCAACAAAGTGTGTGGCACATCAGTATCGACCGTGCGTATGTCCCTGGCAAAACGATTTAGTATCCTGCCTGATGAGTTTACATTGAAGAAATGCATGCTGGTGCGGGTTATGCCGCGGAAGAGACGATCGTGCAGTTTAAGCGATATGCGAATACACATTCTGAAGAATCCGAAAGTGCGTAGAATGTAAACGACCATTGTTGAACTCAGTATAATAGCGTAGAAAATAACTAGCTCCTGTCGATGTGCTTCCTCATCTTCCGCATTTCGATCCAACGTTTGGTTGTACACAGTTTCGTTCGGCGCGAGGGTGAAGTTTTTGTTTATATCTTTCATGGACGCACCGTCCGCTATCGCCACTTTTTCTTCCCAAATTACCCTTTTCCATGTAAGAAATGTAAATTGATTACTTGTTATTGAACATTTCTATTAAACTTTATTAAAGCCAATGTAACCTACCATCTTGATAAGAAATAATCCACACCAGTTAACATGAAGCGCGCACATATAAATAGCACCACGATTATACACAGTAAAATCGGACTTTCCAGCGCCTTGAAATACGACCTATATACACTGAATTTCACTGAACCCACCGCCTGCTGCTCCTGATTCACATCTTCGACAGGTATCTCATCCGGTCTTAATAATTGATGATGTTCCATGCTCTTTTCCGATTCACTGCGAGACATGCGACTATCAATGCTAATGGCGTCCGTCAAGTCGGCTGGTTCCGGACGCATCTCATAGGTCGCTTGCATCAACAGGAATTGGCATTTTTCACTTTTCTGCAAATCCTGGTACCTGCCTTGCGCCTCAATATGGCCCGAGTTCATAAGGATCAATTGCTCCACATCGAAAAGGTACTGTAGCTGGTGTGTAACCAAAATAACTATCTTATCCACAAGGAACTCAGTAATACACCGCTCGAATATATGTTTGCCCACATGTGAGTCCACCGCAGATAACGGATCGTCAAGCAGATAAACATCGGCTTTGTGGTAAATCGCACGAGCCAGGTTCACGCGTGCTTTTTGTCCACCACTCAAGCTAACGCCGCGCTCCCCCACAATTGTTAAATCGCCATTGGGCATAAGTTCTAGATCGCGTTCGAGGGCGCATACTTTGATGACTTTCTTGTAGCGGCGTTCATTGTACGAGTCTACGAATACAATGTTGTCGCGTACAGTGCCTTCGAAAACCCAAGGTTCTTGGGCCGCATATGAAATTTTGCCATTGATCACAATTTGGCCAGAATTAATTTTCACCTCGCCCAGCAACGCATTGAGTAACGTTGATTTCCCAGCACCCACAGGACCTACTATAGCTACTAAAGCCCTTTCCTCAATTTTAACATTGAGATCTGAGAGTGCCACATTACCTTTGCCATCCGTTGGATCCGTTGCGTCCCAGGTGGCGCTTACATTTCGTATTTCAACACTCTTGCGCACAGCATGTGGATGTATTTCCCGGCCACTTGAGATGTCCAAGGAATTCGCTTTGCCATTCACATTTCCATTCAGTTCATCAGCACTTTCGTTATTGTTCTTCTTTGTTAATATTTCGTTTTTAGCTTTGAGTGTGGGTGTTGCTGCGGCATCACCATCTTGTAAGAACTCTCTAACACGATTCGCTGACACCGATGCCTCAGAAACAAATGTTATCGCCAAAGGCCAAAAGTGGACCATCGAATCATTAAGCATATTAAAATAAGAGGACACGGTGTAAACTCGTTTGGCCGTCAACGAGTCGCCAAGATATATGTAGGACACCAGTGCGAGGAATACAGATAGCGGGGATATCATTGAGGTACAACCCAACGCAGCGTGAATGTATGAGGTGCCTTTAATGGCCTTCACCTCCTTGAGCCGCACATCCGCTATAAGTTTAGCGAACGAGTTTTCCCATGCATACATTTTTATCACTTGAATTCCCTGTATAATTTCATTCATTAACTTTACGCGCAAGTCCGTACGTTCGGCAGTTCTTCGTCGATAATAGGCGGCCTTCTTGCCAACATAGGCCTGCAGAGGAATGAAGCTCAACATGAATGCCACTCCAATGACGGCTGATATACCAATCTCACGATACATCAGATAGCCGATAATCAGCGACTCAGTTGGCCCCTTCCATAAATCATGAAGGAAGGCTAACGCCACGTCGAAGCGCCCCACATCGTTGGAAAGTATATTAATTGCGCGTCCACGCAATCCATCATTGCTTGCATTCTTCGAGATTTCCAAACACTTGCGATATATGAGACCTGATAAACCGAGTCTTATTTTAGTGCCTACTTGAAAAATGTAGAAAATGAATGGGTGAAAAGTAAGTACTGGTATCACAGAACATAGCACAATGCCGACGGCGAAATTGTAGGCTTGTGATTCGGTGGTTGTCGTCTGACCCTCGGCAAAGTAGGCAACTAGACCGCCAAGCAAAAGCGGCTGTATGGATCTGAAATTGTGCGAAGTGGAGAAGGCATTTGTTTAATTATTCAAGTATTTGCTCGAATCATAAACGTAAAACTCACTTGCAAATAGATTCCGTTACGGAATAGAGAACACCAAGAGGCAAAAATACTGAACCGTAAGCGCGTCCAATCACGCGCAAAATACTGGGCTTCTCTCGCATTCGTTCATCTTCCCAAAGCTTACTGAACTTGTCGGTGAGCCGTTCGCTGTCCAACGATGTACGATTTTCATACAAATCCTCCTCTCTAAGTGGACCCCTCAGTCCCTGTCGAAAGATATCTCTCATCCACCTTTAAGAAATTATATAAATACATTTATTCATATCAATTTCAAAACGAACTTAAAAGTTATTTTTGGTTAATGTTTGTATGCTAAAAACCCACTCAGATGAATCGATTTTTGTAAATATGCTCGTATTTTTGAATTTTTGTATTTAGGTATTTATAGGTTTGTAATTTCTTCAAAAACACACCACCAATTTAAAAATTTATGCGATGTCATCATAAAAGTGAGTCTTAAATGCTATCCTAGAAAAACATTGAAAAGCATTTGCAATTTGTTAGCGTTTTGAAAATGATTTTGCATCGTTTTTGTTGATATTCAATGAATAAACATTCAAAATGTATGTATATTGAAAACGAACTGCGAACGCAACCATCGCAACGAACCTAAGTTTTCCAAAGATTTCTAATTCACAACGAAGGGAAAATGGATAAAAAGTGTGATAACCAGTGATAACATTCACTATTCACTATCGAGTTTAGTAAATTATTAAACTTTTTTTTTTAATAAACATTTATTTTACCAGTTATTAAAGGCACTTTTTGAATTGATTCAAAAGGTGTATTCAACACGTGAACGTAATTTATATTTATTTATATTATAAAAATAAATGCAATTTTTGTGATCGCTGAAAATAAAAATGAAATAAACGGTAATGAGCATATTTTCTCTTAAATATGTTTGTAGCCAGAGCTGTGTAATGATTGAGTCAGTGTATGGTAGTTTTCTCCACTTTTTACTCTTTGAAAAAAGGTTTTTCATTGTAGAAACAAGATTTATTTTGAAAATGATTTAAAAGTTTCCAAATAAAAAACTTTAGTGTGCGCAAATGAGACTTAATCATTAAAAAATAGAAAAAGTGTATTTCTCTGAATAATTTTATTTAATATTATTTAATGATAATATTTTTTGAAGGCAATTTAATACTGCAAAACGAATAAATGCATGTTTCTGCAATGTGCGAGTAATTTTGAACGAATTATATTTAATGCTTGGTAGAGAATTAAATTGCGCACACTCATACATACATATACATATATATGTACATATGTAGGTACATACATAAAAGATTGCATCTCTTTCAGTTTTAATTAATTATTTTTATTTAGCATTGAGTATTTTCAATCTTTCGACGAGTAATTTCATGTGCTCATTCGAACGTGTTTTGAGTGAATGGAAAATTTAAAAATTATTTACAGACAACAACTTAAACAGAAGAACGAGTTATGAAAACTTCGAAGCAAAAAAATTTGACTTCAAATGATTTCATATTAACACAGCTCCGTTTGATGCAAATTTGCTACCAATTAGAAAGAAAAAAATTTATGTATAAGTCCTAATGGGCGGGGCTTGTTCGAGACTAAACTAGAGCGTTAGACGGAATAATTCGGAATAAATTTAGGACCGAGGGGAAAATACGCGGGAATATTACGATAAATATACCGAAAATCTACCTCGAAAGTATACAACAAACAAAAAAAGTACCTCCAATATATCGGAAAAGTACCTTAAATGTACTCAAAATGTACGGATAAGTATCGGAAGTGTTAAAAAACAGCACCTAAAATGTAACGAACAAGTACTTCAAATATACCTAAAATACGAAAATGTACGTCAAATGTACAAAGAAGTATAGAGGAGGTACCAGAGAAGTATCCAAAATTAAAGAAAAAAATATATTAAGAAGTGCCTTCAAAGTACCGAAAACATATTGAAAAGTTCATTAAATGTTCCGCAAAAATACCTAAAATGTATCGAAAATTTTCCGAACTAATCTCGAAACGAAACTGAACAAGTGCCGCGTTTTAGGATTTATTAATTGTTTTCACCCTCATAAATATTATCAAATCTTTTAAAAGTTTTGACGAATAGTTTAAAGCTACACCACCATTTCATTTTCGGATTTATTTATATATTTGGTTTTTACGTTAACATTATGTAACCTAAATATTTTTTTCATTTATTTATTTATTTCATTTATTTAAGTCAATGGTAACAAACCTTACTGACTAGATAACAAAAATTTCTTATTATTTAATTAACAGCTAGGATAAAATGAAGGTTAAATGCCTACATAGTAGGACTCAATGCGTGATCTAAATAGTGACCTTGGCATTGCAAAATCAAGATCATATGTACATATGTACAAAATTAAACCAGATGATTATGGTATAGCGGCTAGAGACCTAGGGAGCGCATAGTCCTGAGGGGTGAACCATATGAGGGGGAACCCAACAGAAACTCCGCATGCGACATTCAAAGGCATCCACAGTCGCTATCCAGAGTGCGAGAGTTGTAAAACGCGGATCATTCCGCTACGTAAAACAGTCTGTCTTGAGAATCAAATACTGTTGTGCTTACAGCATTCGCAGTATTCGTCACAAAAAACTTTAATTAAACTTTGATATTAGCGTCGTGTCTGGATTGCAGATGCCCAATGCAATTCAACGCCTAATCCGGACAGGCGTAATGTCCGGTCTATCGAAAACCTACTGTGCATACATTCTTATCTACTATGTATGTATGTATGTATGTACTATTATGCATTTGTTACATCTAGATATATATGTATATGTACATATGTGTGCTAGTAGTAAAATGTACAAATAGTAGTGTAAAAATGCAAATGTACATATGTACGTGTGTATGTATACAAAACGCTTATGAAGCAAGTAAATGCACATAACATGAACATGCAGTATGTACCTATGTATGTACATACATACATATGTACCTATACATGGGTGGAAAACAGTAAAGTGGTACATACTCATATTTGATTCAATAAATTATGACGGCCTCTGACTTCACTAAAACACAAAGTCGTCAGGTAACTAACAATGTCTGAAGGAAAAAAAATTGGTACATTGATTTGCAGTTATGTATTATAAATCAAAACAATATTCGTTCATGTTTAAGAGCATGCGGTGGAAACCTAAGAGTACGTCTAAAGGTAAAAAAACCGCTCGAAGAGAGTCAGTATTTTGGTGCAATGAGACACTCATGGTCTCTCTCTCAGTGGTCGGCAAAAGTTAAATTGTGCCTGTGTTGGTGAGCACAAGAGAAGAGCTCCGCTTAAGCATCCCAGTAGAAAATTGTGGGTGAAATCAGTATTATCAATATTTTGCATATACATATGTATTTACGTACTACGTACATATATATGTACATACATACATACAAGCTTAAATAAAAAAATCATTTCGATTCACCAATGCAAAGTTCCAAAAATGTTTGTACATACATACATACATATGTCTGCATATACATTTATAGATTTATAAAAATATGATATGTCTTTGATGAAATCATCAATAATACTTTTGTGGCAATTTCTTATTAAGATAATGTCTTTTAAAGGAGTTGAGGTAACTACATAAAAAACATTAACCTTCCTTCATTAAGTAGTCGTTTCCTTCTTCGTTAAATTTTTTTTAAATATTTATGAAAATAAAATATCTCTTAATAAATAGCTTTATTTTTTTTTTTCAATGGCATGTATTTAACTAAAGCATATTCAAGCATTTAGTACTTTTCGCAAGGTATCTTTGCGTTGGAGAAACAAAGGAGTACTTCTATGCGCGATGTCCATTCGTTGCTGTCTCGCCAACGACTAAACGATAGAGAGTAAGAATACGTGTGAAGTGAGTTTGCCCAATTGTGCTATGAAATGCCGAGCTCTGAATGAGAGTCAATAGGGCACTGAACCCTCAATCATTGAACGCTTGTGTTTCAAAATTTTAGGAACCGGCTTACAGTAATTTATCATATAATATATAAAGTGGTTTAAGTATAAGTAGGCATATAAACATATCTATACATATACATACATATATATTTGCGTATACCTACAATACATTAAAATATCTTACTTGGTAAGAAAAGGCAATTTTAAGTAGATATTATGAGAATATTATAGCTAAATATATTTCCTTCTCTCTTGCATTGGAAGTACATATATTAAAATTTTCATTATCATTCAACTCGTATTGAAAAGATCCTAAAAAAAATTAAATTACATATACATACATACATATATCTAATATACATACTGCGATAATTATAAAAAATTTCGGAAATGCACAGTTTGTGCATCGATTAAGCTTTATTTTGAGTCGGTGAACAGGGGGTGAAGAAAAAAAAGAAGTCTGATGAAAAGATCTAGCGACTTTCGAAATAGCAGCTATAACTTCTACTAATAAAACTGTTTTTGTGTTTCCAAAATTAAAATTTCCCATAAAATGCCGTCGAGATCAATAAATGTCAATGATGTAGAATATAGTCAAAAAGTGCTATTCAAATCAAGTTCTGTAAAGTCCATATGTCCCTAAAAGCCGAGCAAAATGTTCACAAGTAAAATAATTCACTACTGAAGAAAGTTAGCGAGTTAGTTGTGGATTACTGAACATGAATCGAACATATTTACTTGTACAGCGGTCGTGTTCGTTCATGAATTCTATTTTTGTGTTGAAACTTAGCGATGATTTCAATAGAGACGCCCTCACTTAGATCCACTCGTACTAGCTATTTACAATCAATTTTTGCTGCTGGGTTCATATTAGCTCACACACACACGATCATACTAACTTAGACGCAGATTAAGGGGATTCAGCAATGTATGAGAAAAATTATAGCCGAAATTTTAATGCCCTCCCCTCTAAGATTTTTTGCATTAATCCCAAAAAATATTTAAAAGTTAGAAAAACGTTAAAAACAATACTTTTCAATCGGATATGTCATTTTCATTTTTGAGGACTATACCATTGTTTTTTCCCCTATATAAATAACAAGAGAAATTTTGAGCGACCTCTAAATATTTCTTGAATTCAAATTAAAAATTGGCGGCATATTTTTTAGATAAGGAAATTCTGGCTTTAGTTTTTGGACCACGCTAATTCAAACTCATATGTACATAAGTATGAACAAATTAGTTGACTTTTGAAAAACAATTAATTTTCACAGTCTTCAATGTTGCAGTAAAACACAAAATATCCAGTACGCCGTTTATAAGCCAACCAACAAAAGACTTTCTCTTTGTTTGCCTGTGTTCTTCCATAATTATTTAATCACCTCTTTTCATTCATAATGTAAATATGTATGTATGTATGTATGTAACATTGACTTTTTTCAATTTTGTCAATTCTTACCAGAAACTCCAGCGTGAGAGAAAATTTACCGTTGTGTATGGATTTTTGGGGCGTTCAATCTTTTTTCTAGTCCGGTTCATTGTATACTAGCTCTTACTACAATAATTGATTTTACAGTTAAATTAATACTTTTTCACTTATTCACGTACAAACAACGATTTTCACTCTTTTACAATAGTATCACAAACGCTCAGTGGAAAATGTTCCCCCGTCTTTTCTAGTAAAGTTTCATTAACAGGAAAATTGTGTCGTTTTCTCTTTCAAAGAATCTATTTGTATGAAGTCACGATTATGTCGAAATCCGGACAAGTACCTTTAATTAAAAATATCACTAATTAATGTAATGCCCGCATACAACTGTTTATGTATGTATGTATGTATGTAAGCACGTAAATTAAAATAGAAACTACGGTTAAAGAATGTTGTTCTTTATTATTAGTAGTTTATTTCTTTCTTTGATTGATTGATTGTGCAAAAAGCTCGCATAGATTTTTGATTCCTTTGTATGGTCGTTCTTCTCTCGCCCTGGCTCAACTCGAAACGTACAAACAAATTTAATTAGACAGAGCACCACTCACAACACAACGCAGCACGCGCACAAAATGTACTGAAACACTTGGTTCTCTAGTCGGATGCTACAAGGGGGATGATTCAATTATTCACATTCAATTATATATAACATTTGAACAATACATACGTACATACATCCATACTTGGTAAATTACGTGGGACCCAAATAATTTAAATGTTATGAATACCATTTAGGAATAAGTAAAACGAAACACGTTTTTCTCTGTAAAATGCGCTCTTCTCTTAAATCATTTGAACGTTCAGTCAGCAATAACCCATTTATGTATGTATTTTTAAGATTATGTTGGGGCAGGTCTAGTTATTTCACAAATAGCTGCAATTCTTCAAATTCTAACTGAGCACTTATAACCGGAGAAGCCTACCAGTATTGCCAAATAGCTGATTTGGATAAGTTGTGGTTCGTTTATGGTAGGAAGTTAGAATGGTAGAATGTGTTACAGTTTCGTTTTGTTCAAATTAGTTATTAGATTAAGAAAACTTCATAGAGATAATAAAATGTCAATGGGGGCATTATCTGAGTCTTGTAAAACTCGTACACGGTGAACTGATAGTGCGGATTCATCACGGCATTTAAGCCTTAGACTTTTTAAAAGCTTGCTAAACTTCCAGCCTTCGGTGTTGGGGTTAATTTCTCTCTGTGCTTAAATTCAACATTTGGTAACAATTAGCGGGTGTCAGCGCCACACAGCCAATTTTTTTATTGCGAAAAACTTTGCTGAGCAGTCAATTTCACATTCGGGTCTTTGAATTGGCTTCCTGCGTCCTGTAATATCGCACTTTGGCGTTAATTTAGATCTACTTAAATTTCCAAGCCTACATTAGTAAGCCGGCGCCGATCGAGTAATTAATTTGTCTGTTGAGTGACGTCAAGATAGTGACAGCGTTGCCACAAAGGTTTTAATTTAATACCAAAACTCTAAAAAAAATTACCAAACCCAGAAAAATATTACTAAAATTTATTTATTTATTTATTTTTTTCAATATTTATTTGCATTAAGGTGCAACCGCATATGTATGTATGTACATGTCGCTCATATACTAAATCCAGTTTTTCAGTGCAAATATCACTTTATTTGTCGTTTATACTGAGTGTAAGCTCATGTATACATGTATACATACATACATACAGATGTATACGCATACATATGTACATAATCTTAGGTTCATTATTTAAATTCCAAAATTTGCAATCATAAGTTTTGAAACTTTTTTAAGCTTTCTTTAAGCAATTCCGGGGATTACTTATGTATGTACATACATATGTATGTACATATGTATGGTATATCCGAAAATAGTGAAAATTACAATCCAAGTAAAAAATTACACTTTTTCTTAATTGAGTACAATTTTAAAATTTCAAACAAATTTTTCCACATTTTAGATTTTTGTTAATCAAATTTAGTTAACCAAACACATAAAAATTTTAATGTACATATGTATATTTTTTTTTCAGAAGTGTTGGTAGCTCCTAAAATGAAGGCCCCACCGTAAGTCTATTAAGAGAACTTTTTCACATAAACTCTTTATATGACAATTGAACTGCGCAAACTCCAGTCCGTGTAAAGGTTCAATTAGAGGTACCATACCATAACGCCATAACCATAATCGTAGTCATAACCATAACCATATTTAAGCAATCGATTAGTGGTGCCATAACCATAAACAGCTGATATTTGCAATAAACTGAAAGTAAATAAAAATTTAGTAAAGTATGTAAAACGCGGACGCAAAATATAAATTAAAACTCATCAAAACAAAATAAACTGCACACGAAGAACAAAAATATCACAATAAACAAGGCGAATCAGCAATCATTTGTTTATGGTTACGGCAAAAACCAAAATTCAGTTGGTCGCTATGGTTATGGTTATGGTTATGGAGTTATGGTATGGCACCACTAATCGATTACAGTGTAACCCATAAGGTTGGTTGGATCAGCTGTTTTCTATGGTTATGGTTATGGCACCTCTAATTGAACCTTAAGAAATATGTATGTAAGTAAATTTTATAAAGACTTGTTCGTACATTTGAGGTGAGAGACGAATCTCTCCTCGTTCTCTTAGACGGTTTACAATTGTTTAATTTATTAATTGGTACATTCGCATTTACATATGTACATCCATGAATAAATATGTACGAGCATATTTCTAATTTTGTTGTGAAATTCGTTATTTGTTATTAAGGAACAATATCCATACGTTGTTAAAATATTTACTCGCACTTATGTATGTATGTATGTATATACATATGTATGTACATATGTATGTATGCATGTATTAGCATTTACTTGCTTGTGTAGAAGTGCAATAAAAGTGCATTTAAAACATTGTTTAGAAATCCTAAGTAATTTACCTCGTAGCCAAAGAGTGTTTGCGACAATGGAGTGTTATCTAGAGATTGTGTAAGGGAACAGTGAAGAGCAAAGAATATTGTTATAACTATAGTGACTTGATTGTTAGTATGTACGAGTATGTATAGTAATTTTGTGGAAAATGAAATTATTTTGAATTAAAGTTTTGGAGGAAAAAATGTATGTGAGCCGCGAAAAAAATAATTCGACTATTTTTGAATTTTTATTTTTGACATTTTATTGATCCCGGGATTTTCGAGATCTGAAAACAAAATCCCGGGCCAATCCCGGGATCCCGAATTTATTCTTCAAGTACAAATATACGAGTACATAGTTGGTGCAGCAGCAAATGCATATAAAGTAAAATTATTTTTAATCGCTGTTTGAGTTCAATATTAGCAGCCCGATTCTAGTTCTTGATAAATCATCGTTTACTATTTACACATATTCAAAAATGAATTCTGTATTCTAATTAAAAATGAAACGATTTTTTCCTTGCTTACTTATTTATATAAAACATGTTATTGACAAATTATAAACTTTAAAATATTTGTATATGCTTGATAAATTAAGAAGATCACAGAATCGGACAGTAATTATAAAATAAGAATCAAGTAAAAATTAAATGCATTCCCCATTCCATTTTGAGCGGAGCAGAATTATTACTTCTTTCTGAAAGAAATTAAAGCAGTAAGTGTGCTATCCTCCGCCCTGGACCTAAATTTGTTGCAAATAAAACCTGTACCGACTCCATTATAATAATTTGTTTACCAAACATTTAACATCGCTTTCATGGTAAGGCTCATTTTCTACTTAAGGATAATATTCTCCAGCTCCTGTAAATTGGCAGTAAAATTGGAAGCTTCAGAAAGTCATATTTATGATAATATATGTATGTACATTATTTGGATTAATTAAAAAGTGTACACTTCTGACAGGATTCTACTGTGTTGTTTGATTCTTAAAATGAGTTCATTTAAAAATTTCTTACTCAAAGTATATTTCTTCTGCATAAAATTTAAAGCGATGCCACATTTAAAAAAGTCCATGTTGCGAGCACATTAAGCTTCAAGAGTAACTTTGACTGGGCGGAGCTGTTTTATCAAATAGAGTTACAAATAATGCTTTGTTTCGCCTTTGAAAGGAAGATACTTATGGTAAAAATTTTATAAATTTATATTTCTATTAAATTTATTGTTTTGAACAAACCCGGCATTTGAATAGACTAATCCCGGGATATTCGGGAGTTTAAAAGCACATTCCTAATGTACATACATATGTACATATACATATGTACATATGTACACGTGCACGCAATTTCTATAAGTTAAGAAATTAGAAAATAGGATGTGTTTGTTTCAATTGTAACTAGAAATTACTTTTCTAAGGGTGGCAGGGACTTCAAGACAATGAAAAATTTCTTTCCACAATTTCACAGTGGTCTTGCTCCATATATGGAACAAGCTCGGGCAAACATCAAAGGGAACGCATGTGTTTTTTTTGTTATTAGCCATCCACTGAGCAAAGTGTGATAAAAACTGATTGAGCATTTGAACATTCGTTTACAAGCAATACATCGAACGAAGTATCTGCAAAAGTAGCCTCTGCCAGTTTAATTTGTTGTTGGTAAATACAATTTTTAAATCTTTCACTAGGCAAGTAAATAAAAAGCATATATTTTGCATACGACTAATAGAGAGTAACTTTCTGAATAAGTAATTTCAAATCATATAGAAAAAATTCGAGCTACATACATACACATGTACATATGTATATATAATGTTTGTACGTATTTAATGAATACTAATGAAGTTTAAACAACGTTATCAATTTCATCAAATATCGTTATATATTTCATCAAACAAACATACTGATTTGAACAATACAACTTGTTGTTGAACACTGATAATGGTTGCATTGTGCAAATACAAAAGCTGCTTTAGCTCGTACATATATTTATTTGTCAGTGTCAAGTAAAATGTATTTGAATACTTACTCGTAGGTTTTTGTTTTTCCAGGCCAAAATCTAAATTTACTGTCATGGCACTGGATCTAACCATTTGAACGGAAACCGGAAACCAGAAGTTTATTTCATTTAAAAGGCTGTAAATTATTTTTATTTGGACATGCAGAAATGTAAGGTATAAACCCCACAAAATCGTGACGAACAAAATTGTACAAATTTGAAAATCTTGAATTATAAAAATAAACTGGTTATGTTATATTAGTTTGTATATATGATATGTATGTATGTATACATTACCATAACATTTGATTTTATTTACACTTATGTACATATGTATGTACATATGCACATATATACATATGTATAGTGTAAATAACCTTAAACGATTTATGTATTTGAAATAGTTTTCTTTATTTTTATGTGCAATATAATACGAGTATTGTAATGAATTGTTTCAACCTTCTAATAAATTATAAATAAATAAAATTCCTGTTTGGGTAATTTTTTACAACTGAAAGTGCCCGAAAACTTGCGAATTTCGAGCAAAAAAATAGGCTGATTATTTTGGTGTTAGGAGTTAACATTTTTTTTAAGCTTTTTTCAACACCGGCGCTATTATGATACTGGCGTTTTTCTCTGGGCGTTGTTGGCGCAGTAACACCAACTATGACACCCTCAAAAGAAGTGTGCCAAAACGGATGAAAAAACCTTTCGAATTGAGATTGTTTCCTCAATTTTGCAATTCCTAAAATTTGAAAAACATTTTTCCTTGTTTTTAGGAAAAATCACCCTTTTGTTACATCTAATACGAAAGTAAAAGAAACAAAAACTGTGTTTTAGCTCGCTGTTTCGTGACAAAACAAATTGAAATAGACTGAACGCGCGCGCGAAAATCTTTAAAAATCAAAATAAAAACTATTTTTCTGCTCAAAAGTTCTGGCGGCCAATTACGCTCTATTGAAAGTTTCAGGTGGGTAGTAGTACCCATCATACCCACGTCTTCCGCCACCCCTGACTATGACATAAATGTATTTAATTTGAGAAGTTCAACCGAAACGTCCCAGAATGGACTCGAACCAGCTTCATCAGAATCACTATACAATCCAGCAGATATGTACAGCAGTGGGGGCAGCTGCAAATTGCATCATCCTTGAAGAACGAATATCTTCTCTATACATTAAACCCTCCAAAGGATTGGCACAATCGACCTGGCTAAGTCGCAGCGTTTGTATGCTCCAACTTTAATTAAATGGCACAACGACGAAACACAAAACGCACCAATTAATATTTGTGTTGACCTTTTTTGATATGATTATAAAAACTAAACGTTTTAAATAATTATTTTAAGTATGGCTTTATTTTTCTAATTAATTTTATACAAATATGATAATAATATAAGGTATGTACGTACATATGTGTGTAAGATATTATTTTGGGTATGTATAAAAATTTTAACATAAAATTGTACTTATTTAAATGAAAAAAAAAAAAAAAAATACTTATACATACATATACCATACATATACATACATAATACATATGAATGTGCAAGTAGGTATATTAAAAAAAAAAGAGCGTCCCACTGACTAGAGTACAAGGCGAGATTATTGACGATGATGATTTAGCTTGAAGCTGGAAAAATTACAATACGCAAAACTTGTGGTCAAAAGGTCAGAAGGAGGGTAGGGGCGGGTATATAAATTCTACTACAGCACCAGCCTTAATTTCCATGCGGAAATTCGACAAGAGAATTCATTTATAAAATGATTTAAATAAGAAAAAAATTTAACGCATTTTATGCCAATTCCTTCATGGGTAAATATTTAGCTGACGGCATTGATGAACTCTCAATATGTCATTTCGTCAATTCGTCAATTCGTAAAGGGTCTTAGAAAGAAACCTGAATACTAAATTTTATCTGGTTGTTTATGCGTGTTTTTGTATTTCTTTTATGTCCTATTCTACTAATATCTACACACACACACACGCATACATATGTACATATGTATGAATGTGTGTATGTATGCGTATAATCATGCACAAATGTATGCACATACTACATAGATATAACTTTAAAAACTTTCATAAATTCCTTTAAGATAAAATTTATTAAAATCTTCATATGTGTGTTTTTATGTACATAAGTATATATGTATGTATGTACATGTGTATTGGGTGCTTAGTAATGACATACATATGTACATACATACTACATAATGGGCATAATGGCCTTTGATTTGATTACACTTACAAACTTTAATGTTAAATTTGAGCATTTTCAACCAAACTTTTGTCGCTTAATTTCTTTGCTTTGTTGCTTGTTTAAATAACTTCTCTTAACGAAGTATTTATGTATATTCCTTCTTCATATTCTTTACACTGTCCTTATTTATAAACTTCTTTCGTTCCGATACATTTCACTCATATTTTTCACTATTTATTTATATGTACATATGTATGTAAGTATATAAAAACTGTATTTTTCATTTAATAGAACCTCTCCAATTTGGGCTTATTAAGTGCACAAAAATAATACCCTGAATAGTTTTGTGATCCGGGTGAAGTGTAATCGTTGATGCCATAGCTGTTATAATCATAATTACTGCTCGGTATATGCATGTGCGGATGATTGTGGGCATGAGTGTGGGTGTGCGCGTGCGGGGCGTGTGGAAGATTGTGAGCACCGTGGGAGTAGGGTGGGTAATAGTGTTGAAATGCGGCGCCACTTCGCCCCTTTTGTCATGTCAACAAATTATTACCGCCGGTGCTGTTGCTGCCGATATTATTTTGATTGGTTCCATGCACTCGCATATGGCGATTCAAGTTGCCCGATTGCGAAAATCTGCAAATGGATAAAATAAAGTACAGTTTACAATGACCAAGGAACTGTTCTATGTATGTATGTGTTGTGCGATGATTGTACACTGGATGGCGTCATGCTTTTACGAACGGAATTCTTGATTTTCCTGCCCGATTTATTTCAAATTTTTATATCAGAAACGCAGCTGCTGGCAACGCTATACGATTGCATACATTGAAATGCTGGAAGGCAATGCCTTTCGGAAACGTTTCCTTCCTTAACATACTCCCACCGGGTGCTAAATTGTTACACATTGACTGTATTCTGTCGAAGATCTACGTTGACCACAACATTAACATCATTTTAATTGAACAACGTAACCTAAAGGTATTCTTCCCCTACGAAAGCATTCTCCACACGAGGCTTAGGACCCATTTAGCGCCTCGCTCGGGGAAATCTAGAAAATAATTGCCGATATTTAACATCAGAGGATTAACTGGTAGTTCCGGGTTTCCTATGACCCACCTAATGACAGTATTACTTTAGGTATGAGTAAATAAAGGGCATATGAACTCACTGCTATCTGACACTGGCCTGTAGGGATATACGCAGAAAGGACATACATACATACATATACACCCCCCTATCGGTATCCCGTAAAAAGGAATTTATTAAGATCAGGAGGTGTATACTGACGAAATGTCAAATATGTTAAATATGAGCGAAAGTAGTTCGGTTAGCACGCCAATGGCACTATGATGACACCGTGACGCGCCCAGATATGTGTAAGTTCATAAATGGCCTTTGAAATTAAGATTCTGTACTAGCCTCTGTTCACAAATTAAAGCACAAATGTGTATAGTTTTAGGCGTAGTAGCATTGACAACACTCAAGGGGTGATTATGTATTGCAGAGCGCTTATATCCTTATTAAAGGATTATTAGTGAAAGGCAAATCTGTTATGAATATCCGCAATATTGGAAATGATAGAACTTTAATTCGTTTTTGACCTAAATATTAAACTGACTCTTTAATCGGTTAATTTTTGCACTGAAAATAGCCAGAAACTTGCATAAACATTTTAGGAGCTTACCTGAGCAAACACAGTTTACATTGGTACGGCTTCTCTCCGCTATGTATACGCAAATGTTTTGTGAGTGTAGAGCTATCAGAGAAGGATTTCTTGCACGAGGAACAACGGTAGGGTCGTTCGCCGGAATGGGTGCGCATGTGCGTGGTGACGCTGGAACTTTGTGAGAAACGTCTATCACAAATTGGACAGCGGAATGGCTTTTGTCCGGTATGTGTGCGTACATGTGCCGTTAGATTTGCGGCCTGCGAAAAGCTCTTGTTGCAATCCGGGCATCTAGGCAAAAGAAATATTAAACAACCGTCTGATAGAATTTTTCGTAAAATGTAAACAACACTCATTCGATCTTACCTGTAGGGCCGCTCACCCGAATGGGTTCGTAGGTGTGTTTTGAGCGTGCTTGGTCGTGCGTAAGTTTTGCCACAAAGCCTACACAGATTCGGCTTCGAGTCCGAGCCCTCGTCATTACTGTCCTCGTCATCCTCATAAGGGCTCTTCGTTGGCGATTCAAAGGCAGACGCAAGCTCTGTACCAGCGGCGAAGAGATGGCGCGAGGTATCACTTGTCGGCGATGGCGAGTCCTCCTCGACTATGACGGCATCTGCGAGTGGAGGCATAATACCTGGCGTTGGACTTTGGTTCGCCTGTTGCAAAGGTGGCGCTCGAAAGTCAGCGGTGAAGGAATACGTTGCTGCGGGTGGGTAATGTGTGGGACTCAGTAATGGCGGGTATAGTACGTTGACGGAGGAATTGGTATTCGGTGGCGTCCACTGCATCTGTATTGGGAAAGTTGAATTATGGTGCTCAAGGCGCTGCCATTAGCTAAGAACTTACCTGTGAGCACTGCATGGGCAACGTGCCGTCTGCACCATAGCCATGCATGGTCATATTCATGCTGACATTCACACTCATGCTGGGATACATTGGTGGCGGTGGAGGTGCTGAGGCGCCGCCAGAATTTATATGTTGACTGCACGCGTTGCCGACGGACGCTGAGGCTGGTATCATGCCGCTACTGCTCGGATCGTAGTAGCAGGATGCTTGCGTGGCAGCCGAGCCAAGCGTGTTCCCATGTGCCGTGGATAGGGCTTGACTCTGGGAAGTATGTGAAACTTGGTTACTCGGCGAGACAAGCATCTGATGCGGATGAACAGTGTACGAGAGCGAAGCTTGATGCGGGTTTGTGGAGAAATTGTATGAGGCGCCGCACGGAGAGAATGGAAAGAGGCTTGGCAGGGGATCGATGTCTAATGGCGGCAAACCTGGGAATGACGACGCCATCTCATCGGTGCTCCAGTAACTGGCCGCGTTGTTGCTGCTGTTCGTGTGGTTGACGGTGGTGTTTGTACTGATGTTACCAGAAAGGTTAATTTGCTGTTGTTGTAAATGGTTTTGTGCGGAGCCAACAATGCTGACACCGGTAACCACACTCGGCGTCGGATCGAAACAGGAAACGCAATCAAAGTCGTTGGATGTGAGCGATGAGATGGGTAAGACGGTATTGCCTTGACAGGACAAACAGCCGACACAGGCAGACGCAGCGCACTCTTGCTGTTAACCGAGTAAAATACACACAAAATTGTACATATTTTAAAATTTTAAATATATTATAACATTTACATATGTATATGCAAAAATAAACACATCCGTTGTAGATGAACTTTAAAAAAAATTAGGAAATTAAATATCAGCCAGAATTTGTCTATTAACCACGCACTAGAATTCACGAAAGGATATGTGCTCTTTTTCATTTATGGATTTGTTATATTTTTTTTTTAAACGATAGAGATATTTGAATTGTATCAACACTAGTTTCTGAAGAATGTTAAATGAAGCTTTCGTTTTGCACATCGAGTTTCAAACAAGAAAACACTCACAAGTTCAGTTAACAGCGCGTAGTTAAGCAGAGTTTTCAAAAACGTTTACTGTTATTCTAGCAGCGCTCCTAATACAGTTATGTATTTGTTTTTATACAATTTTTTTTTGTTTTTGTTTTAAAATCCGTTGTACCTGTGGACTATCCAACGCCAGACCGAATAATGGATTGTTGGGTACATATCCCGTTTCTGGTTCCACTGGAGCGCCATTTGAGACATCGCACGATATGTACATAGCTCCACCCTCTTGATCTTCCAGGGAATCTGTAATTGATTTAAATTGGCGTTCAAATATGTACTTTCATGTGTATGCATGTGTGTGTGTGCTTAAATAGACGTTAGGCATTTTTGGGGATGCTGAGGACAACACAAAACAACCACCTTTCAATACAGGTGAACTAGATATGTACTCGTATATGTGTGTCTGAATGTATGTATGTATGCATGTGTAAACGAATTGGAAAAAGTTTCATAGCCGTGTTCGACTTAATAGCAGCGATTAATTTTAACATATTTTAGCAGCTTAATTTCCTTTTATTCACTCGAAATTTGTGTGAATTTAAACACTTTCGATTGTTAAAGAAATTTGCATCAAAACTTTTTAACTTACTTCTTAGAAGCTGTATAGTATTGTAGTCCTCTCAATTTTTCGTGTAATAATATTCTAGTTTGAAGTAACTTAAAATAACCGTTGATTTTTGAGATTCCTTATTGCCGCATTAGCTTTCATAAAACGTGTGAACCTAATAATTGCCCCTATTGTGAATGGACACTAGTCTATAGTAGTTGCCGGTCTACTAGCCACGGCTAACAAAACCGTTCTTCGTATTAGGTATAGCGATTGATCTCATTTTTCTATTTTACGTTTTTGACGAGTACATTATTAAGTAACGAATAGGCAATTTTGTTCAAATGTGAATGAGAATCAACGTAAAAAAATAGAAATATCGTTTTAAAAGGAAAACATTTACATATTTTCAGTACCCGATCTTCATTAGCTGGTTTCCATGCGTAATGGAAATATTAGGACGATTGCGTAGCGGCTACTAGTCTCGTGCAAGTCTCCATACATAATAGGGGTATAAGTTTTACATGGAAAAAAGTTGAACTGCTTTTTCAAAAAAATAATCATAAAATCAACTGAAATTTGTTAGCCACCTTCATTTTTAACATTATTATAATAAAATTTTGAAAGGCCACAAAACTGCGTTCTCGAAAATTAAAAAAAAAATTAAAGAAACGAATTAAAAGTTTTGGTGAAAATTTGTTTAATGATTTTTACAAAGTTTCAAACTTCCGTTTACACATTTTTTGTAAAATAATGGAATGTAGCATAATTAAATTGAAAAAAAAAAAAAAAATTAGAATGAAAGGAAAATTAGTTGCTAAAATTTCTCAAAATTAACCAGTGCCATTTAATTAAACACAGATGTAAAATTTAATTATTTCCCGGTTTTTTTATTTAAGTGCTAAAAATAAAATAAATATATATAGATATGTATGTAGGTATGTACATTGTAAGTACACATCTTGCCTTAGAATTTTGTTGACAGGCATCGCAGCCAAAAGCCACCAAAGCTTACATCCCTTGTCTGTAATCAGATGTCAGATCTCCTCGAAAAATACCTTTTATTTGGAAGAACAAAATACGCAAAAACCTACATACATATGTATATAATGCACATAAAATATAATATCATCTATTCCAACCTAAACAATGCTGTTCATACAAATTAATTTGGCAAAATTATTCGGTGAAAACAGCAAATATACCACTGTGTCTTGACTCCTCCCTAAAACACACCCTTACAATTCGCTAACCGCGTATTGTTTGACGTATTCCATGTAAACTTGTACACATTTGTTGTTTTCCCTCGCGAATTGCTTGCGCAATGCTCAATCGCAAAAACAAGAAAAACATACATATGTACATACATACACAAATATGGACGTACTCACACAAATTACAATATAACGACATGTTCAGTCAGTTCCCAGTAGAAATTTTGTGGCTTACTTTGTAACTTGGTCGAATGAAACGTTCAATTGCTTGCTCATACGTATATTTCAAAAAATGTTCTACATTTAAACAAAAAGAAAATCAATATAGTTCTGACAGTATTAACACAATTTGGCGTCATCATCGTTATCAGCATTTAACATTAAAATATCCTTACGATTTTAACCCTTTAGGACGTTTAACAAATGTTAAGAAAACTCAAAAATTAGTCTCAAAAATAAACACAAATCTTTCCTTCGATCAGGTTGCAAAAAATATAAATTCATCTAATAGAATATGCAATTTTGGCATTCTTAGAATTTAACTAGTACACTTTAAATTTTTTTTTTGTTGGCAACATAGAACACCTGCTGTTTTGACAACTTATCATATTTACCCAACAAAATTTATTCAAGTCACAGCTTGGACTTCTATTAAAATATTTACTCTCTCAATCGCCAGAGCATGAAGGACGGGAACGCTCATATCTGGAAAGATCTGGCAAAACAAGGCTAAATACTGCACAAAAATATGTCGATTATAATTGTCGCAAGACATCATCTGATGTGGATAAGGCTGTCATTCAGTGTTGTAACCTCTGTTAATTGTTAAGTCCACGAAGTAGCTGCCTAACCTAGATTTTTTCAGTGTAAATTAAGTAAATGTCTCGCGCTGTAAAATTATTAACTAATTTTCAGCCGTCACATTTATTATAACAATAGGACAGTTTAAGTTTTTTATAGAAGCACGAAGTCGCGTTTTTACTAAATTAACAAGGTAATAAATATGTTTAGTATTTCTTCAATTCATTCCCTACTGGGTTTTACTCGTCATTATTTCAAGCAGCATCCATGTATGTACCTTTTCGTGTATAGTATATATGTATGCACAAATGGATGAACATATAGCGCACATTAGAATGGCTATGTATGTATATGTATGTGCATATAAATTAGTTTTTTTTTTGTATTTTTTGTCAATACCTTCAGTTTGTGGCGATAAGTCTTTGAATGGATACTTACTAGTTCGTATGAATGACAAAAGTAAACGGATATAATTGGCATTTGGTGATCATTTCTTAGCAGATAATTCTATATGAAAACACGATTTAGAAGTTTTAAATTGCAATTGTTTTTAAGCAGGCAATGAATTAGTCTCACGCTGCCATTACTCATCTTTTTAAGTTTTGTTAAAATCAGACATGTAATTTAAGTAAATAGTGTTTTGTGAATGGGCCTGCCCATCAAAAATACTAAGGTAGTGTTTAATTTTAATTACGGTGATTAATTTCCTCATACTAAACTACACTTCTTATGGTGCACTTATTATACTCCTATCTTCCCTTTTTTATAATATTAATTTTTAAAATATAAATATCACTTGATAGATGCTAAATAAAACAAAACTCTGCTCAACTGAACGTCGAAAGATTTATAATATAATATTTTATTGGATTTTATGAAATGTTTTTCGATCTAGTTTACTCTTTTGGGAGCAACTGACTTTTTTCGTAAAATTAAATAAAAGTTGTGGCCGCTGTGGTTGAGTATGGAGCAGTGCGTCCTATAATTCGATATGCCGCTGAGATCGGGAAACAAATCTCAGCAAAAGCATGCAAAATCTAGATTATACAAAAAGTTTTTTCTAATAGCGGTCGGCAGATAATAGCAAACCTCCGAGGGTATTTACGCTATAAAAAAACTTCTCATAAAATACATCTGCCGTTCGGAGTCGGCACAAAAACTGTGGTAAACACAAAATAAAAACACCACAAATACCAGGTACTTGGCCATACACTGAGCTATTTATTTTAAGCGCCAAATTAATAAAAAAAAATAGTAATAATAATAATTAAAAAATAGTTTTTTTTGGACCTTTTTACTTTAGAGTTCTTTTAAAGTACTTAAAAATTTAATTTTTTAGACGGATATGTTGTATTCTCAATGACATCTTAATGTTAAATAAATCAGTTGGTTATGTGAAAACACAAGTAAGTAGTATTCACTGGATAAATAAGAACTTTTTTAGTTATTTTCACAGTAATTTCATTTCCTGCAGAATATTTTAAAAGTACGTACGCGTATCATGATCAGAACGTGGTAAGTTAGCACCTTTCTATAACTTCATTGGCCATGATATTTCTCTGATGTTTTAAAGCACTTTTAAGTTTTATTTGTGAGAACAAAATTAAAAGAAAATAGAAAAATAAATAATAATTTTTCATGTGTGAGCTCAAAATTAATTACTTTAAAACGTCAATATTGCTGAAAATTGTTCTAAGCGGTTCTACCTTAAACAGTTTTTAATCATGATTAAAAGTTGGTTATATTAAAACGCAAGCAGTTATCATTGAAGAAAACTTTATAAATTACTTTATTACTACTTTACTTTTAATATGAATAATTTACGAAACTTGACATAAAAAAATCAGAGGCATACCAATATAATCAAAAAATATATAACCAAAAAATTACAATTTCACTCTGATTTTTATTGTATGTAAACGCTACGATCTCTAGACTGTACGCGGTTATATGTAATATTTCGATAACTCTTGCCTATGCCGGGACCCTATATTTCGGTGTTATTTTAAGTCCAAAATTTGGCACTATTAAGAAGTAATTAAAACCTTTCGAGTTCTTCTTTAATATTTTTATTTATATTTTTTGCAACCTGCTAATGCCTCGATGACAACTTAGAGATTTTATTTTCAAATAAATAACATTGGTCTATAAATGAGAACTTTCACTCTATTAGAGACCGAGTCTGAAATTTTCGAAAAGTTACAAAAGTATTTTAATTATAAGAAAGAATTTAAGGTTTTCTACTTGATTTTCTTATAATAATAATTGAAATTAAAAATTAACCTTTTACAGAACTTACAAAATACTTTAATGCATTCGTTTAAAACAATATGGATATCCCTAATTAAACCAAGTCTATATGCATCCAAACATACCATACATCCAAATGGTAAAAAAATCATGGTGGATTTGTGGAATTTACTTTGTTGCGCGGAACAATGGCCGCTGAATTTCTTGAAACCATAGGCATAGTAACGAATGACGTGGAAGGAAATAGTTAAATGCACACACACTTCGCCTGCATCCATTTGCTTGAGTGCTGCTAACACATACGAGTACATACATAAATACATACATACATATTTATATGGTGCATATTTATTTGGAAATAGCTTACACTCACCCAGAATTATATTCAAGAGTTTGAAACTTTTATATAGCAATCCCATGACATGTTTTCTCCTCTAGGTAACGTAATTTTTTTGATATTTTTATTTCTAGTTTTTCTACGCTTCATTTTGCGTCGATTTGTGCCTCCTGGAATTATACATAAAAGCACACACGTACATACATATGTACATGTATACATAAATATAAGAATAAAGGACTTTAAAGTTAGAAATATTTAAATAAATAAGTAAAAAATAATCGATGTTAGCTTTAGAACCTTTATTTTTTTTGTTTAATCGCAAGCAGAAACCTTTATTTAGCAATGTGTTTTTGCAGTTTTTGCAAAAATTTTAATTTTAATGCGATTTTCGGTCAAATACATATCCATTAAAATGTTTGTTTAGAAAAGTGTTTGCTTAAACCGATTAACACATAGTTAACAAAATGAAATTTTCGTTGTCGATGTCGGCAAAATATTCAACAACAAGATTTGTTACGCAACTTTGTTTTAAATAGAAGAATTTTCTAGAAAAGAACGTAGTTAATTTCGGACTAAAGTTATTAAAAAGTACTTCCATTGTGGAATTTGGCAGAATTTATACGAGTATTCATTTAAAATTGTTCCACTATAACTGTAAAATTTTCAGAGCGTCAGAGTTTCTTAAATTAGCTTTTCAACGATCTGAACGTTAAATATCTTGTAATATGCATTTGAAAAATGTATTCCCACAGATCAGTTGCAAAACAACATACGATGTAAAGGTTCGCAAATTTGTATTGCTATTAAAAATAAGGTTTTTTCGAAAGTTGGTTTCTTATATTTTAAAGGCATGCCGAAAACTTTGGGTAGAAAATTTTGTAGACCATGCGGATTTTTAAATTTCATACACCGATTGATTTGATGTACTATAAAGGATTTTATGACAAAAGTATTTTTGGGAGTCGGTAAGGAACATTATATTTGTATGGGAAATATTACACACAGTGGACCATGCGCCTTTTGGTTTTTGACGAACGATTTTCTAAAATGTATACAAAAATTGACATTCGAAAATTTCCTGTTAGCACGTTTCTATGTTTATGAAATTAAAAAAGAAACCTAACCAATTTACATCTATCCACCTGTATTGTATTTCAATGAAAAAATATGAAAAATTACTATATTACCATTAATACTCGTAATGCCTTTCCTAATTAAAGATAACATACAGCGTTTGGGGCAGGAAGTAACCAACCTTGATTCGTTTGTTCTTGGGGAAGCGATAAGCCGGAGTTGGACTGAAGAGAGTTATTGCTAGAAGCGCGGCGGATGCTCGCCAATGTAGAAACAAACAAAAGCAAAATCAATTGCGGAGCCAGAACAGCACGAAGGGACAAATTAAAAATAAACAAATATAAAATGTAAGTATATATATATGTCTTAAAAAAATATTTAGCGCTAGTTAAAAGAAAAAAATTTTAAAAAATATTTGGGTTAGCTGCATCAAATTTCAAATTTGTTGGCTCAGTATTTAGTTAAACCAAAGGCAAGTGTTAGTTTTAGAAGCCAATAATAATTAATACGACGTTATAAACAAATGAGATATCCCTTATTGAATCTCTACACGTAAGGATGAGTTTTTGAAATATATTCTTGGAAAATGCTCATTCGATACGAGAAATTAATTTTTAAAGATTTTTTTTTTATTAACTCTGCGCCGTTAAGTTTGTTTCAAACAAATACTTTCTTTATTTTTTGCTTTTTTTCGAAATCATCGTCACAATTTTTGAAAATAACTTTTAACGCCTTTTTCTTTAAAATTGATAGATGTTTTTGGCCCACTGAAGTTAATAAATAAAAAAATAGATAGTGCCGACTTCAGCAATGCTAATTCACTGAGCTAAATTGAAGACTTCTGAACTGTTGTTGTCTTCCTTTACATCCCACTCCCGCGGTTGTGGGGCATTTATGGGTTGAGACGAACACACATATTATGTTAGGTTACCATTTTTTTTTTTTTTGAATACTTTCATTTATTGACTTTATCTTTTGGCCAATTTTGGTATCAGAGTAACAGAAAAAAATCCTGTTGATGACAACGGCCACGGAAATAACCAATTTGCCTTGCTTACAATTCTCTGTGTTCAAAAATATGTCTGTCCAAAATAAAATTCTTATGTTGACGATTTACGAACATATTTGCCTCCTCTTCTGCAATTTTGACATATTTTTTAAGATATATATGTATTTATATTGCCACGATGCCACATTGCAACTTAAGGGTCTATAAATATAGAAGCTGGCCAATTTCGCGGTGTTTAATAGTAATATTTCATGCAAAATGCATTAACCATTCCATGAAAAATCGCCCGGGATCAAGGGTAATTATGTATTTGTTGTTAAACTCTTCGCAGTTTAATCAAACGAAGAGAAGGATCAATGTAATAATAATAGTTATTTCCCTTGCTTTTAAGACATTTTTTTTTAATTAATCACAAATATTTATAAATTTCCAACAATTATAAAGTCCCCTATATAAGCCGAAGGGTTTAACAAAAAAAGTTAGTTTTTATTTTAGAATTTTTATTTTTAATCCTTAAACAAAAAATATATCACAACAGGTTCGAACGTCCCCATTCATTTTTATGAAATATTTGTTCTTCTATGGTCCATTATAATGAAATTTTCGATTGACGAAAACTTTGAACTGAAGGTTAATATTGATTTTTGTTGTATTTGTGTCTGTGGAATACCAGTTAAGTTGCTTTATTTTCAAAATTGTATAAGTTAAACCACCATTTTTGCTAAACCGTCATATTACATAAAAATTCTCAGAAAAAAGTGAAGCGCCTGAAAATATAATTTAAAACTATAAATTTAATTGTTTTTTTACTCCGACAAGGTTGAAAGTTGATGTATTTTGGAACGATTTTCCGTCGATCCTTGTCAAATGTTGTGTTTGAGGCCTTTTTGTAATAGCTGTATTTCTTCTTTGTTTAGTGGTACTTCCGTTAAATTTGTCAGTCTAGTATGAAAATTGTGTTGTTGGTGTCGGTCTGTTGATTTGACAAGAATCGACGGAAAATCGTTCCAAAATACATCAACTATAAATTTAAGGTATTATGACTTCTTAAGGAAAAAAAAATTGTATCTTCAATATTTTTAGTGCGATTTTATGTCATCAGAAATAATATGGATTTTCCTGGTTACTTCCAAGGGACTTTCATAGAAATTATTTGCCACAATGTCATTATACGAGTATTCGATAGATTTTACTTCTACAAAAATTATATTTATTTTTTATCTGTGTAAGTGTCGCACATTTATTCACTTTAAAACTTACATAGTTGCACATAAATTAATTGTGACACTTAAAGGAAATTACGCACTTAGTATGAATTTCAGTAAGTATTTACATATTTAAGAACATTCCATTTTGTAAAATTTTGTATTGCTAATGCAAATTTTCTAATATTAGTATTTTATTTATTTATTTTTTGCGATTAATTTATAATTTTTGTGTCTTTTCATTAAACACATTTCAATCGCGATTCACAGTTTACAGTTTGCCACAGTAAGCTTTTAATATTTTTTAAGTTTGCCATTCGTTAGATATAAAAGAAAATGGAGAACTTCTTCTCCCCTTCGTACCTTTGAACGAATTTCATAGTAACCATAGCCAACGCATATCCTTTTGTGTTGAAGTGTGAATATCAACAATGAGGATCTATTTTCATATAGAGGATTTATTTGTAATCACTAACAATAATTTTTTGTGCACAAAAGAGTATGAAGAATTTGAAAACTCTCATATGTATATGCAAATTTTTATTTAAATATTTTCGTATGTGCATATGTTGTACTCGTATAACGCAAATCGGTTTGAGTTTTCACGCGCAATTCGAATATTTATTTGCAATCAAAAATAGAACCGTTGCCCGTTACCGCCAACCCAGGACCCGCAGAGCCGATTTTTGTATATTTCAATTATCCTTTTGTTGGAGAAGACGACTTGTAGTGCTGAATGGAGAACTGCAACTAAAACAACGAAGTCGGGCGGTATTGTGGCATCCAATGAAGAATAACGTCGAAAAGCTAAATAAAACTGGCAAGGCGAGAACCGCAAAAAAAATTACTTATGTTTGTAAATGCAGAAAAAAGTAAAAATTTCAACCACTACAAGCGAAAAGGCGACAAATTAAAACATAACAAGGCAAAAGACAAATAAAATAGACGTTGAAAAAATATTGTACACACACACACACACACATTCATTCGATAAGCAACACAAGTGAGTGCATAGAAAAAAAAACCAAGCGTTAAGGGAGAAGGACCACCCCTTCCACGCGCACCGCAGCCAGTTGTCTCCAGCGATGTGTTGATGATTTCTTTCTTGGCTTTGCCAAGTAGTCGTCCGTCACTACCCCCGACACAACCAATACGGCAGCTAGCTCGGCAGTAGTGTGTGGCGCGCTTATTTGTCACCCGATATGTATCAGCTTCAGCTTACTGCTTACAACACAACCTGCCCTCAACTGGTTGGTGCACACACGAACACGCTGCCACCGCTCACCGCTCACCACTCACTACTCACCAATACAGACGCCCTCACAGGGCGATAAACTGAATGAGTAGTAATCGAAATCAGCAATGAGCGCCTACAACCACCATCAAAGAGCTAAAA
The DNA here is from genome assembly GCA_963971545.1 of Philophylla caesio. Lineage (NCBI taxonomy): Eukaryota > Metazoa > Arthropoda > Insecta > Diptera > Tephritidae > Philophylla > Philophylla caesio. Next base: position 220,430,010 of record OZ020604.1, on the reverse strand, counting down.
TGTGGTGCGATTCCATTTCGATTGTCTCGTCCATTCACGCCAATATTCGATACTCGATCACCCGCCCTTCTTTGGCGAAATTATCTTCCAACAACCAACAATGGCAAGGAAGTGCTGGCGGCGAAACATTTTGGGCCTACCCACCTCCGTCCCACAGTATGGATGTGGTCACTCGTTCACACCAAAGGGCCAATGCCTCAGCATGTATGTATGTACGTACCACAGCATATAGTATATATATATTTAATATGTACGCACTCCATATGTATGTACATACAGATGTTACATACTAGCTCTAAGTGAATGTATCTAGCAGATTCAATTAAAATGCTGCTTCAAGCAAAACTCAATAATAACTCAATGCCATCGAAAATGTGCCGCCAAACAACCAATGAGCGCTTTGCCTGTGATAGTTGTATTAGCCACTACGCGTTTATGAATATGTGCAAAGAGATCTATGGCATATACTCGTACATACAGATGCATGTGTTTCCATACTAGTTTGTCTTGGCCCCTACCCGCATTATGGTTTTTGCAGTTTGTTGGCCAATGTAAACGACACAAGTCAATAAGATTATTGCACTTCCCGTCCCCCTTAAAAGGGGCTTTTTCAAGCAGGCAGTTAGTTTGAAATGCCTTCCTAAAATAGACGACGCGAGTTCCATAAAGTTCGTTCGTATTGAAAATCTATTTTTGCTACTTAGTTGATGCTGTGACGGCCTCAACGATTTTGAACAAGCTGAACATAATACTCGAGTTATTTATATTACTCGCTAACTGGCGCCAATCAGTAGTATTTTGCATTTCCTTTAGCATCAGATGTCAATTTAAATGTCTTCAGAGAAGGATCCCTTCTTGATACAGTCAGGTTCTGTAAATGTAAGGTTCTGTAAATGTTTTCAATGAAATTTCCTTCGATTACTTTACAGACCACTTCATCTTTTGTCATCGCCTATGCTTCTTAAGTCTTAAAGAGAGATTTGTAAAGCGTGGTTTTGGTTCGGCGAGAGAGAAATTTACTGCTTATTTGTCCTACTCCGTTCATTTGATTTCAATGATTATTATTGATGTTGATGCCGGTTCCTAAGTGTACGAATTTCAAGCGAGCTTGAAATCGATTAAGAACTGATACGTACCAATGCTTCGTCGAGTCTACAGTTCCCAAAACAATACTGCTGTAAATTGTATTAATCCGACGTAATGATATTTGTCAATACTCCAGATCGCAATAGCTCTTACGGCTGAGCATTGGCCTACCGATTAGAAGAAGAATCTATGGACAGGAAAAAAATATAATTTGTTCATTCAATAATTCCCAAAACAAATTTATCGCTTTCAGGATTAGGATCGCCTTTTTCAGGTAATGGCTCGCGTAGGAAAAAATGTTACTTACCAATGGCTCAATACACATTTTCCGGCCTTTTGTAGGATGTATAACGGCCGCTGTGGTCGAGTTGGTAGCGGTGCGTGCTATAACTTGATATGCCGGTGAGTTCGAAGTTCGAACCTCAGTCAGGACAAGCAAAATCTTAATCATATAAAAAGTTTTTTCTAATAGCGGTCACCCCTCGGCAGGCAATGGCAAACCTCCGAGGGTATTTCTGCCATGAAAAAGCTTCTCATTAAATACATCTGCCGTTCGGAGTCGGCACAAAACTGTAGGTCCCTCCATTTGTGTTAGAATATAAAGACGCACACCACAAATGGTAGGAGAAGCTCGGCCAAACACTGAGCTATATAGTGTAGGCGCCAAAATTATTATTATTATTATATTATAACGGCCGCTGTAGCCGAGTGTGTAGCGGTGCTTGCCGTGACTCGTTATTCCACTGGGATCGAAGGTTCGAGTCTCAGCCGGGTCATACGAAAACAGCATACATGATGAATGCGGTAAGGTAACAGATTATTATGTTGATATCGAAGAAACTTAACTAACCATTGCATATAATTTGTAAACTAGTGTTGCTTAGAAGGGGTCGTTGCCACAGCTCTGAGCGCCAACCAGCCCTCACTCACGCGGGAATATCTTGTTTGATACACGATATTGCGATGCGGTCAACTAAGAAAAATACATTCGAACAAATTAGAAATGTACCATATCTTTAAAAAATATTTAAATAAATATGCACATGCTTACGTAAGTACAATTGAAAACTTTCGTACATTTATAGTCTTCCACGGTTCTTCTTCTTCTCTCGTATCACGAAATGATATGTTTTCACAAATACAGTTAAATAATGAAGAGTTCTTTTCTCTGTCCGACTGTCTTTCGAAACAATTGATTAGAAGCGCCGCTGCAGAAACGCTGAGAATTAAGTCCCATGGCAGTATGAGTTCTCGGGGCTTATTCCAATATGTTTACATGTATGTGTGTATTTTCTTTTGCTGGCGTTCATTAGCGACAGAGCTTAAGTATGTTGCAACATGCATTTTGTAATAAGCCCAGAGAAGTTGGAATTTAGCTGAAGCGCCGTCGAGCAAAAGTCGCAAGTCGAAGCTACGAGCCAACAGTAAAAAATGTGGTCACACGACGTGTATCCGATTACCGATACACCGGTGAGCATATATGTATGTATCTATGTATGTATATATATACATATACACATATATATGTATGTAAGACAATATGTTTGGTATGTATGTGTGTGTGCATTTGCATGTTTATATAACAAGTTAAAGGATGAGAATAAAAGGGGTAAGTGCAAAGTAAAATGTTTGGTTCAATTCAACAAGATCGAAATTTTCTCAAGCCAATTTTGTGGGATTTACAAACATATATACATACATACATATGTATAAGTATGTATATGCACGTAGCTAGGAAAGGAAATCAAAAAAAAGTATTAAACTTGAAAGCGATAATGATCGTTTTTAGACTTACTTAAGCAGTAGACAGCTATTCCAAAGATATCACTTAAAGCTTTAACACTGATTTCGAATTGCTATTCCCAATGCAAAATGTCTCGTATCGTTATTGGGTAAATTCGATCGAAAAAATGGAAGAATAAGTTATTGTCATTGTTGTTTTAGAAATGATAAAGCTCTCCGTTTTTGTGAATATGAAAACTCGTAACATAAAAAAAAATCAAGTAAAAAAAAAATACATCTCCATTTGACATTTATTATATATAAAAAGGAAACCTTTCGAAGGTAAAAGGAGAATCACGATTTAGAGCCAAACATAAATATATTTTCCATTAATAAAATTATAAAGCAAATCACAAGAATGACTTTGTATTTGAAAAAAATGATGCACCAGTAAATTGTTTCTTGGTCGAGACATACAAATAAAACGAACACTCACCGCTTCTGTATGACCGTTTTATGACGTCTATTTACACCCAACCTGGGCTTTATACAATTTTTCGTTTAGCGAAGTTTTTTTAAGATGCGGGTCTGAGGGGACAGGTAACAAGATCAACGCAAATTACGTCAATTGTCTCTATCTATTATCAATTTATGTTATAACCTATTCAAAAGAGAAATAAAATTTAAACAAATTTAGAATCAAAGTAAATGCTGCTATTTCCTAACTCGATTGAAAATAAACACAACAACAATACGAAACAGAAAGCTGACATTTATTCAGATTGTGACATTTCTAGCTATCACGCCAAATATCTAAAATCTTTCATATTTTATTAGAAATTTTATGTTAATTTAACAAAACTTTTGCATAGATTCTTAAATTGAACAAGCAATTGTAGATGATTGTAGTTCTAATTGCTATTTGTTTTACACTCTCTTTAAAATATATGTATGTAGATAAGTATGTGGAACAGCAAAAATATATATTTATGTATGTATGTATGTATGTATGTACATATATTAGTAAAAATTTATAAAAAATTTCGCTCGACAAATGTTAAAGCTCTCTCTGCTTAGATTTTTGTGTGCTAATTATGAATGCATAGAAAAAAAATGTCCATGAGCTCTAGATTTTGATAAAAGTAATTGAACAGTGGCCGCTGTGGTCAAGTGGGTAGCGGTGCATGCTATTATTCGATATGCCGTATGAACTGTTTGAAAGGACTACCATATAAAGTCAATTGATTTTATTTAAGTATATTTTTCAAAAGTAATGTGTCAATCTTGTTACATTTCAGCCTTCACAAGCTCAATGTTGCTCCTCCTCGTAAGAGAAAGAAGGACAAACTACCAAAAATGACGTGGATTACCCGTCGGGGGATTTTTTTTTTTGCTTGTTGACAGGAGTTTGTTTTAGCCTCTTTCCCTGCTAGATCAACCTCTTTTGCTTCGTGATTTTGTTATTTTTATGGTGCCACAGCGGTACTATTTTCCATTATCAGTTGTCTCAGACAAATTCCCGTTTGGTCTTGAAGGACTTGGGCCCAAGGTTAATGAGATTCCAATCTTCTGGTATGCAGTTCTCTTTAGACGAAATTACGCGTAATAGCTGGTATAAGCGTCCCACAAGCTCTTCGCTTCACTGCTCAATTTATTACGTTTGGTCTAGTGGAGGGATGAGGGCATCATCACTGAATATTAAGCTTCAAACGCGTCACCTGAGTTAGCAACCCCTGAGTAGCTATCACGTGAATTGCAGCGCGTTTTACACTCTTTTCACCAGATTGATATCGTTGTTTTTTTTAAACCAACCCCGGTCTGGAAACCATTTTCTATCTGCCTTACATTCTGATAGAATTTTTTGACGAGTTCCCAATTGCCAGGATTTCAAAACTTTGGCGAAACATCGATCTCAAATATTCCTAACATAGTAGGTAAGCATTTCCTTATTGGATTAACATTTACACACATACATAGATGTGTATTAAAACCCAGCTAACAAAAAGCATCCTAAAAGACTCTTTTATGAGCAGAAAACCTTTTTATATCGGAGCATTTCCTTCATAAATGAGCGATTTTTCGTTCTACGCGGGCACGCTGAAAGGAGTCTAAGGGATGACTCCAAAAAGACTCCAAACCCGATGAATTCGGTGCGTTCTATGACTCATTTTCAGTGAACTTTTGAGCTCTTTCGGAGCCCTATTTGAACGTTTCTAGCAGTCTTTTTGGAGTCTTATTTGAGCATTTCTTGGTTCTTTTTTGATGGTTTATTAGAGTCTTTTTTGGAGTCATATTTGAGCATTTCTTGGGTCTTTTTTGATGGTTTATTGGAGTCCTTTTTGGAGTCATATTTGAGTATTTCTTTTAATGTTTCATTTTCAATTTTAATTTGATGAATACTGTTTTTTATTAACATATGTATAATGAGTTATAACTAAGATTTATAACATAAATACATATTCTACATACATATATGTATACGTATATATGAATAAATGCATAAAATCAAAAATAAAGTGCAACCATTTCTAGGAAAAATTGTTTAAGCAAAGATCATTGAAAATTTTAGGTTACGAAAACCAAAATTTATGACTTCAAAACTTAAAATTAAATCTTCCTGTGAAGTTAAAACGTTAATCTTAAATAATTCACATAGTACTTAAACAAAAATAACAACTTAAATTAAATGGAATAAACATAACATGATGTCAAAAATGGCCCCTCAGCATTTCTTACAGCGATCAGAAGCCGTTTGAAACCATTTACTTGATACTGCTTCAAATTCCTTTTGTTCAACAGAAAAACGACGTTTGAAAGCACCTTATAAAAAGGTTTTCAAATAAATCTTAGAGGCTAATTGCTTATGTGTATATACATATGTACCTCGTATGGCGTTTGTCAAACTTAAAACCCGAAGTGACTTTTTTGATGAAGTACCTTTCCAGGAGAATGACCATCCTCATCAAACACCCGCTTCCAGCACTCACGTACAAATTTTGGTGGGCTAGTGACTGAAATTAAAAAAAAATCCTCTTCCTGTAAATGACACAATAACAATAGATACCTAAATAGTTTATATGCAACTATTGCAATGCCAATGAAAAGAAAAATTACCAATTGCTGCGCCAAATCTGTAGAGTTTTTAATCTTCTGTATATAATATAATATAATATAATTATTCACCTTGTTTTAATAACGTGTGAACTCCTCAAGAATTGACTTTAAACTGATAATTTTAAGTTCACTTCAAAAGACGCTGCATCAATTTTTTTAAATTCCGTTAGATGAACGCTAACACTCCAAAAACCATCAGAAAAAGGTGCATTTCTTGAAATTTACATAAAACATCCAAAAAAAGCTCATAAATAAGACTCCTTTCGGATCCTTATTTCAGAAGGCTCTTTTTCTGGTTAGCTGGGATTTGTAAAGCCTAATTTGAAATAAAAATATAAATAAGTATTTAAGCCATAAATTTTAGTAAGTTAAACTTAAAGTTTTAATGTCCACTAATCAAAAACCATGGTTACAACAACTTTTTCCCTAAGTCCACATACGATTTTTTTTTTCACTTCCAAGTAGTGATATCGATACCTGTGTGCCAACTAAATGTGTGCATACATCCATGCGCACAAACATAGAAGCATAAGGAAAACAATCCAAGCTGTAAATTCCCAACTCATCAGCTCATCGACTTCAATCCGTTATGACAATCAGAAGCAAACATTAATGTCGCTGCTGTTTGCCTGTTGCATGTTGGTTAACAACGTAAATTATGTACGAGTATATTATAGGAACGCATCAAAAAACTGGTTCAAAAGGCATCGCACGATGTGAAGTAGCGAATTGTATACATACACATATACATATGTATGTAAGGATTAATATATACATAAAAAAACATATACGAGTATAGTTACTTACACTTGGAATCTTTTTTTTTTTTTTTTAATTTGTGTGCTCTTGATTCCTAAATACAATTCTTTAATGGACTTAGAAGAATTATATTTCAAATATAGATTTAAACAAAATCGGTCCAACAGCTAACAACATTCGAGGGTAACCCTGAATGTTCCGGATACAACGTTGGCATTTGTCGAATTTGGACAAAACTTTGCATATCTATGCATTATCCGGGTGCTTCAAAATGCACCAAACCCAACTAAAGCAGTTAGTCCGCGGCGTATTTAAAAAAAAAATGTATCGCTTGATCCACCCATAAATTGGCTAGGTGGCTGCTGTTGTTATTGAAAAATTAATAGAAATCGTATACAATACTTTGGTTGCCCGAAGTCATTAACAACATCCGAAAAAAAGGGAAACGTCAAATCATCTTTCAACACGACCAGGACAGTTAATGAAACAGCGCATCACTTGAAGAACAAACCAATCAAAATAATGATTCATTGCTCATTTTCACCTGATTTATCTCCTTAAGATTTCCTCCTTTTCCGATTTATTAAAAACAAACCGCTTTTTAACATCTGAAGACGCTTTTCGGAATAGTACTTTGAGATAGCAACTTCAGAATGGAATAAATGCTGCGGCAACTGGTTTTCTTGAAGACTAAATTATATGGAATAACATACAAATAGCTTTAAAATTGCCGGACTAGTTTGCATTCAAACAGACGGTCATGGCTAAATACACTCAGCTCATCATCCTGATTCGGTATACTTTTTGATGGGTCTAACTCATCGGACTCTATCTGGTACTTACAAATATCAGACCAAACTTAATATACCATTTCCATGAAAAGGAATGAATATAATTTTCGTGTTCTACTCAGTCCAAGAAATAAACTTCATCGCTAATACCCACCAACTCATAAGAAAAAAATATGAAATTTTGCCTAAAATCGAAATAAAAAGGTACCAAGCTTTTGTGGAAACTATCCCTACTAGAAAGACCATGTATGTATGTACATCCCTTGGAACAGATTCGATATTTAGGTCCTTTGTTAGCAATTACTGAGAAAATCTTATAAAAAGTTGCAAGTTTCTTTCCATCTGTCAGGAAACAAAAGTGCGTTAAACATATTATTGGACGTTGTTGTTCGATATTTATAAGAAACATTCAGTTCGGCAATGTTTTTAAATTGAAGTAATTAAGGTAAGGTTTTCGATATTAAGGTAACACCTGTATGTACATACATACATACATACATACTTACGTCTGAAAATAAATAAAATGAAATTTACTTGGAAATACAAATTTTACTAAAACTTGATATCTGATATTGTATCTTGTAATATTCCACATAATTCTAAGCTTCATACTTACCTTTATTTTGATTATATTTTTCAGTGTAGTTGCACAAGTTGACATACATACATTCATATTTGTAAAATGTGATCCTGGCCAAAGACTGTGATTTGTTGGTGACATAGCGCAAGTGCTGTCACACAAGACGTTAAAGGCGGCCAGCTAGTTGTTGGTCGTACATAGTTTCCTTGTAAAAAATATACATAATAACAATTCCCACAGGGCAATATGATACGTGTTGACAATGTATGGTATGTATGTATGTATGTATGTGTGCGCGTTCATGACCATGGGTAGCTCGATCACCAAAAGGAATACCTTTACGCTCAAATGATTTCAATGAAATACAACGTGAATACGAAAGGACCTGTGAGAGAACTTTTAATATTTTCGAATATAAATGTGTGTGCAAGTATATTAATTTACAAAAAATAAGTATTGTACTTTTTTCTTGTGATATTTCCATATTTCATTCATTCGACGTGTTACATTTTGGCCTAAAAAAAATGTTTTTTCTTTAACCACTTTAATTTCGATTGTCTTTATTTTTAGACTTTCCGGTGAATTCTTATGTAAGTTTATTATTTAGCTGTGAAACCAACATATTTGTTTGACATTTCTATTCGCTTCTTAGTCGTCCTTATAGCAGGTGTCAGCTGGGTCAATATTTTCTTGATTTCAATTACCACTGTTTAATTGATTTAATTGCAAATATGAAAAACACATTTTCGGATTCAAGGGAAAATATACATACGAGTATAAACGTTGCCTGGTGATCAAAGTGGTCGTTAAGCAACAATTGCAACAACATCCCTTAGCATCGTCAAAAAGCAACAGAAAGACGAAGTTGAATTGTTTGGAAGAGCAAATCATCGTTCCCTCGCTGAAAAGTAACAACAGAACAATTAAATAAATCACACGGAATTGAGTACATTCGCATACATTGCAACCCGCAAAGGTAAATATGAAAAACTTAAGATAACCAATAGACGGACAGAATCACCAATGCAGCGCGAAGATTCGATGTGCGGTCGACTGAACGCTCGATACCTGTTATCGCGCAAAAAGCTCTCGTTACAAAATAGAAGTGCCCAGATTAGGAAACACGTGGTTTTGTTTACAAGAAGGATTTTCGTGTACGAGAATGGTTGTATGCGTATTTCGTATGTCTGTAGATAGGGAAGACGAGAAATGCATAGATTCTGTGTACTCTCTTCCAGCTAAATATATAACATTTGTGTGCAGCATATTGCCAATTAGTGCAGGCTTAATTCATATACATACATATGTACATACATATATAAATATGTGTTTACCTATGTATTAGGGATGTAAATTTTTCGCATTTTATTGTTCTTGGGACAATCCCGGGATCACGAATTTCAGGAAGTTTTGATTCGTAATTTTTAATTTGTCAAAAAAATTTAAGACTTCTGTAATCGTCCTATTATAGTAGTATTCAAAATTACATTATAACAAAGTAGAACATTTTGTTGTAATTTCATAAATGTACATATATATTTATTGGTCTTTTCAATCCCCAAAAGAGAAACCCAAAATTTGACCTACGTACAAAGTAATTTATTCTTCAAGTACAAATGTACGAGCACATATTCGATGCAGCAGCAAATGTATATACAGGGTGCGGCAGTTAAATCCGGAAAAATTTCAATTTGAATTTCCCGCTATATTGTAGTTCCGTCAGATTGAGGTTCTTGAACGCCATGGGCGTCTAGTAAACAGTCGAAGAGTCGCGATTATTGAAAGCCTTCGCACTGGGCGTTCGGCGTTCGGCGACCGAGATCATTAGATTTTTCGGGTACCGGAGATCGCCTGTTTATGATGTTGTGGCGAAATACAATTCTACGGAGAAGTCAACAGGGTGGTGAACCGGCACACACAAGCCATTTAGTCCAAAACCGCTATCGAAGCATCATTCGCCAATATAGACAGCGCTGCGTTACAGAGAGCGTGCAAGCGCTTCAGGACAAAAATGGAGGCGGTAATTGAGGCCAACGGCGGTTATATTGAGTTATTATACTCTTGACAGATCACACGAATATGGAATAAAAACATTTTCTCTTACATTAGTACTTTGTGTCAATAAATGATATTTTAAAACAAAGTGCAATTTGTCCGGAATTAACTGCCGCGCCCTGTACTGTTTGAGATCAATATTAAAACCCCAATTCAAAATTGAAAATTTACCAAGTTTAATGTATTCTAATCCGTAATAATTATTTATATAAAAAATGTTATTGATAAATTATAAACTTTTGAAATTTGTGTATGTTTGATAATATAAGAAGAATATAGAACCGGACAGTAAATATAATATAAAAATCAAGTAAAAATTAAACACATACATCTCATATACACCCATTTCATTTTGAGCGAGGCAGAATTATTAATTTTTTTGATCAAAATGCGATCAAAGTAGAATTCTTAATTTTTGTTTCCTCAGCATAAAATTTTAAGCAATGCCACATTTAAATAATTCCATGTTGCGAGCACATTAAGCTTCAAGAGTACCTTTAACTAGGCGGAGATGTTTTATCAAATAATAATTTTAGCGCTTACACTATGTATATAGCTCAGTGTTTGGCCGAGCTTCTCCTACCATTTGTGGTGTGCGTCTTTTTATTCTAACACAAATGGAGGGACCTACAATTTTTGTGCCGACTCCGAACGGCAGATGTATTTAATGAGAAGCTTTTTTATGGCAGAAATACCATCGGAGGTTTGCCATTGTCCGCCGTGGGGTGACCGCTATTAGAAAAAAACTTTTTCTATAATTAATATTTTGCTTGCCCTGACTGAGATTCGAACCTCGAACTCACCGGCATATCAAGTTATAGCTCGCACCGCTACCAACTCGACCACAGCGGCCACTGTTTTATCAAATAGTGTTACAAATAATGCTTTGTTTCGCCCTTGAAAAGAAGATACTTTTGATAAAATTTTATAACTTTTAATTTCTATTAAATTAATTGTTTTCAACAAACCCGGCATTTGAATATACTAATCCCGGAATATTCGGGAGATAAAAAAGTTCGGGATCCTGGGATCGACATTCCTACTGTGTCAAAACTACAAATATTTTTCCTTTTTCGGTCCTATATTTTGCAGTCGTTTACAAAAAAATAGTTATGGCATAGTTTTAGCTCTCCATCTCAATTTTTCAATTAGCGCTCGAAAAAGAGGGAATTCAAGCAAATATTTACCGGCCCAGTTTTTATAAAAAATTTAATTTTAGTATCCGAAAGTGAAAGATTGAAGTGACCACAAATTACCGTTGGTTTTAGATATTTTTTTCCGTCGTATGTTGTATGGAAGAAATTAAAAAAGCGCGCTTCAAAAATTATTGCTAATTGCGTACTTTAAATTCTTATTTTTACGTAGCAAATGACGAAAATGGCAGAGATTTTGCCGCAATAATTTTTTGTGAGCGACAACGAAATATTCTAAGGGTACAAAAATTGAAATTGATAATTTTTTTACAAATGTACGCCGTTCATTTAATGCTAAATAGAAGAATTGACGAACCAGCAATTGTCAATCTTTAACTCTCGTATGCGATGCCACCCCTTCTGCTCGCTCACTTCCCAACCAGTAGCTGCACAACAGCAACATTTTCCCCAATTATAGAGGCTTCAAAAATCAATGAAATACTTTTCTGGCGGCATTGCTGGGGCTTCCTACGGCCAGCGTCGACAATCCGTCGTCTTGAACAACTTTTGCGCAAAACCAAAATGTACTGCTGTAAATGCAAATAACAAACGGAAAATGGTGAATAGCGAATGGTGAATAGAAATAGAAAACGCCTGCTTGTTAATAAGTACAATCGCACCATGAAAGTGTGTTTGTGTGTGTGTGTGTGTGTGTCTGTGTTGCTTGTAAACGCAGAACCGGTGACATGAAAATGACAAAGTGGCAATGGCCATTGGCCACAAGTGATTTGATGTTTGTTGTTGTGAAGATACGACTGACGACTTGGATGAACTCAACGCCCTTAATTAACTTACGAAATTACAAATAAATGATTTTCGATTAACACCTGAACACTGGTGGGTACGCATTCATACGATAAGGGTAATTTCAATTTTAATTAATATTACATTACAAATTCGTATGCAAATTTTAATTTGAAAGTGACTTGAAACGTCCAAAAAAGGCGTAAAAGTTGATGCGTTAAGATCTGTGTACGGCATGTCAAAGCGATTCAGTTATATTTCAACCTTTTCGAGGCCACCTCAAGATGTTTAAGACTATTTCGGGATTTCACTGGGCTGTTATGAAATGAGGTGAGTCGAAGGTAGGTTGGGTGAGGTGTGATGTGGTGAGCTGAGTGTAAGGTAAGGTGTTAATTGCTTAAATTTTACCGAGATTATAAAATATTTTAAGTACAGTGTTTATGTAAATATTAAGCGATTCTTTAAATACCTTTGAACTTTAGTAAAATTATTTGGTGCCTTAATTGTGTTGTTCTAGTATCTAATGATCCCAAACCAGTCCTTAAATTGGTACAAACTAGTCTCGATATAATCTCGAATTAGACCCGTAGTAGTTCCAAAAAAAATTACGAACTATAACCTCTTAAAAGTTCCGTTTTTCAATACAAAATTAAGAAAGTTTGCAAGTTTGACGTGATTACGAGGCATTTTAAAGTTTAGATGACTACTCATATTAACTTTGAATTTAGATTTCAAAAAACATATGTGTTGTGAGCAGACCCAATTAACAAAAGAAGGTTGGCACTCCTGAAGAGTTGAAAGGAACTGATTTCTCAAAATTTGGTAGAACTTTAAGGGACATTATATTCTGAGAAATATCAGAAAAGAATCAGAGACCCACATTTCTGAAGAGGATGGCACAAGAAAAAATGTTCCTTAAATGAAACTTATACATAAATCTAATAGACGGGCCAGATTTAGCGGTAGTCAGTTGTGTACTGTTTATGCAGCTCTATGATCAAATATTCCTTGTTTTCATTAAACATAACATCAGTTTCGTCAGTCGATCATGATTATTCTGAAAGACTTTGACCAAGATGTTTGCACTTAATTATTCAGCCATAGCTGTAAGACAAATTTTCAAAATATCACATTTACATATACACAAACCTCAGGTGACTTTGAATTTATTTTGTGATTGATTGCTAATGTAATTACAACATCGCATCTCAGATACAACTTTTTAGTGGAACCCCCTTGTTTTTACTAGTAAATAAATCGCAATCACGCTTCCTTGCATTCTAAATTACCAATAAAAAAAAACATATCATTGATATAACTAAGCTACGTGATATAATTTGTAAATAAATTTCTAAGAAATTTACAGAACTCACTGTTAGAAAGAAAATTAATTAAAAAAGTACAAGAAATTGGATCAATCTTGGTACTTAAATGTTTATTTAAAAATGTATTCAATAAAATTTGCGGCATCTCTGTAAAAATGGGTGGCGTAGGTTACTCTCCTGCGGAAGCCGTCAATAAAGAAGATGTGTTGATCTCCGAAATAGTGCTATAACTTCTATCGCTTTGGGTTTGGTTTGTTTTGTTTTTTTTCTCTATAATTTTTCCAATAAATTTTCTCACTTTTCAAGTCTTTTGAATACGAAAGCACCAACCGATGGATCACATTTGAATTTAAAGTAGTACCCCAGAAAATGATCTCAACTACGGTTCTGTGGATCTGGCAATAATTAAAATTAAGTAGTTTAATAAAAACCAAAAATAAAAAAAAGTTGACATGTCTGTTGGTGAATATGCCACCATACGCACCATCTGTGCATCTCAGCTTGTTGGCGCATTGCTACCAGTACGGAAGCAACGGAAAAGTATCAATGACCATTCCAAAAACACCCACATTCGGCCACTTGGCCCTCTTGGCTGTGGTGACAGCTGGTCTATTCACGCGCTGTGCCATTAAATAAAAAACCGCAACATGTCCTGTGCGTCGACTTGTACTCGTATATACTAGCCCGCCGTCACTCTCAAAAGTTGAAACACTCAGCGCGTCAAATTGACACTTCGTTGCCAATGCAAGAAGACAATGTGACAGTTGAACAGAAACTGGCAATAGCCATTGGCCGAGCTAAACAAGGATATTTGTCCAGCAATCGCACTTCTTAAATTACATATTCAAGCAGACTAGAGGCAAATTGTTTTTGTGTTGTTCTTTATTACTAAACGAGTAGTACACTTGAAAGGAGCTCGTCAAATTAATTGAAATGCGATACTTTCTCAAATGTGTTCCCAGGCGCGCGCGGTTTCCTGAGTACTTTGCTTAGGGTAGTTGACATTCAAAAGTAGCTTTTGTTTTATAATTTAAATACAATTTAGGCAAAAAATGCAAACATACATATGTATGTGCAATAGTTGGTAATCACCATTATGTTTAGTATACATTTTCTATCTACTACATAATATCCTTCTTTCTAACCTTAAGCGGATCCTCGACTCTCGCGGTTGCAAAAATTCAATTTTTTTAATTTAATTTTAATCTATGTACATGTGTATGTATATGTATCCAAAAAAACGCCACACAGAGGATTTCGTATAAATCACATTCCTTTGTATGCTTCTGGGTTCCGTAATGTACCCCGATTTCAAAATTTTTTTATTGAATTATTCACTGAACATATCGCTATGATTTCCCGAGTGTGATTTGCAAAATCTTATTTTGTTCTATTTTTAGTGTCTCCAATATGTCAACAAATGACATGAAAATTGTGAAAATTTTCAATTCGTTGCATAAATTTTATAACTTTCAAAATAAAAAAATTCTGTCTCGGGAAAGCATAGCCAACGTAACTGTGATTATAAAGAATATTTAATTTCTGATTACAGATTACACAACTGGCCAGAATTTTGCTTTGGCGGGACCAATGCAGTTTCAACATCAATATTGTCAATGACGTTTCAAGATCGACAAGGTTTTTTTTTTGGTATTCAATACAAAAATTTTAATTAAAAATGTATTTCTAAAAAACCGCTTGATTTCAGGCCTTTGGAGTAGAGGACACCCTTAATTTATATGGTTTGTGATAACGTTTTCGAAAGTCGTTATTCATGTTCACATCACTTCATTCGCAAGCAAATACAAACATTGAAATTCATCTATGTATGTATATATGTACATATGTACATACAAATGTTGATCGTCATGTGAACATTTCTTATCTTGCGTAACTGTTGCCTTCCCGGTCCTTACAGCTTTAATCCCAACAATCTTTGTGTACGCACCTCGTCTTTCGTCATTGATTAAACGCTAAATTGCTAATTTCGTAATCCTTTACGGAAATATTAAATTTCAATTATAGTCATCAAAATATTATCAGCAACCAGCTTGGACGGCTAATACCAACAGCAAATACGGCTATATACTCGTTAGAGTGCATCATTAAAGATTCGCTCACTTGGATGCATGCACTATCATCAATACATACTTACATAGTAGTATATACATTTCTATATAGATATATACATATGTAAGTTACTTGCGGTAAGTGATCCTATAAACGGGACTTGCCACGTGTCGCTACTCCCGCTTTATCAGTCTCTGCGGCACGCATTTATGTACATACATACATACTTATAAGTATGTTTGTATGTTCATGTGTATGGCATTTTTAGTTATGTGGGCCATTATCAGCACCCTGTCATCTACCGCAGAAGCGTGGCCATCGCTGCTACTAAACGATGTGTTGAAAAGGGGCTGATTGGCGCGGCGCACCCCTGTGGCGGTCGACTTTTGCCAGCCGACAAATTGCGCGTTTTTATCAGATTAAGCGCTCGTCCTTCTGTTTCATGTCTCATTTAATGTCCTCAGAGAATATTTGTCAGATTTGGTTGGCATTCACATATACATATGTACATACTGGCAAATACATACATATGTATGTACATATAATTGTAGGTATTCAACAGGTGTGGGAATCTTTATAAATTTTTGCAAATTTACATAAATACAGTTGACACAAGGGCACATAAAATAGGTAGGCGCAACCATGGTGAAATTATATACAGGTGATGTCAGTAAACCGAATAGCTGTAAATTTTTTCATTGCTCTCTGGCTTATTTCCAGTGTCGCCCTCTCTCTCCCCTACCCTCATTTGCATAGGTATACTAAAATAGTATTAGAAATATTCCTTTCAAATATTTCGTTTTTTTTTTTTGTTTTGTCTCAAGGCGAATTTAGTAACTTGTTGCTGTTGTGTGCTTTGATTTTTGCTTCTAACATCTGAGCTATCAAACATTCAACTTTTAGTTTCTTTGTATATAATGAAGAAAGTGTCCATAGTAAATAAATTAAATAAAAGCCATTAGCGTCTTTTGAAATTTACTAAAAATTATAAATTTTAAATATTGTTCTATTTGATGAGAAAGCCCATGAAATTGTATGCAATTTTGACGTTTACATAAATATTGAAAAAATAATAATTAAAACTTTCACTCATTCTTCTAGCCATCGGAACATCATTTGAAAAATTTTTAAATTTGTGACGAGCACTTATATTTCAAAAGACGATTAATTATGTGTCATTATCTCGTTTTCGGTCCTTCATTCGATTGTCAAAACGTAGCTCATCAGAAATTATAATTTTTAACTCAACATTTAACAAAAATAAAAAATAAAGAATTTTGAAAGAAGTAGTGAATAAATATTTGAATAATAAAAGCTTTACTTAAAAATCTATACGGCACAAATTTAAGCAAGTAGTTGATGAAAATAATATTACTTTGACATTTTCAAAAATGTTGTAAAATATTAAGACAGTCTGTCATTTGGTGAATTCGAACTGACATCAACTGTATATAAAATTTCACCATGATTCGACCATGGGCGCAACAAACATTTTTTAAACTTTTTTATTTTTTTATTTTAATTCAAGGTAGTTGATAAAATATTTCTGAAGCTTAACCACATAATACAAATATTTTTAGAGGTATTTTCACATATGTATGTACATATGTTTCATTTATTGATTAATGTAAATTGGTGTCCTATTCTTAAAACCTAGCTAACTATAGAAAGTCAGAGTTACAAGTATTTAATGATGTACTATAAGTTCTATAGCCCCATTTGAAATGACTTGATAGATGGAGAATAACCGCATTATTAACTGTATTTGCAAAATTTTCACATACAACATTTAATTATCCGTGCGACAATACGAAAAAATAATACGGATTTTACGACAAAATTTAAGATTTTAAAATATATCTTCCGACAATATATTTTTCCGATTGTTTAAAGCAGGGCATTTTTATGAAGAATTGTCTTATGTAAAACTGGACGAAATCGCAGAGAAATGCTAGGCGTAGTATTTTTGGTTAAGTTACTAACAGGCTTTATCTATAGCCCATCTCTTCTTGGCGAAATAAAACTAAACGTTCCCTCCAGAATTTCAAGACATTTCCGGCCATTAAATGAGCCTCTCCGTAGTTTGTGTCAGGATTTTAACACTCACTCCGGTGCTTTTTATATTTCAGACTCACTTTTTTACGCAAAGAAAACTATACTCAATGCTCTCAATAATTGATACAGCGTATTACGGATGCGCCCCTCGCGTCGATCGGGCGGGTATGGAGAGATAAAACCGTTGGGATTGTTATTATTATTATTAAATACAAAAACGTATAAGGCCATTAAAAAGATCTAAATAAGTTTAGTATAAATGCTATATTAACTAAATTTGGCCCGATCTTCACATACGACATCTGTCCCTTAAGGCATGCGATTTTTGAATCGCCTCATGTACATAGTAAATACAGCTTTAAACATACTAATTTCTTTTGTTGGCTTGGTTTTTCATAATGCCAAATAATAGTGAATTTTATTAATAAGGAATTGGTAGCACGAAAATCCGGAACACTGTTTCTATCAAATAGTTAATATGGCGTCTAAAATGAGAGAGTAAAACTATCTCTAAAAATTATTGTATCATGCTTTACCCTCTAAAACCAAAGTGAAATACATCTCATATTTTTTTTTTTTTTTTTCTACTGCGCCTACCTATTAAATATACCTTGAGTTAAAATACTAAATGCAGTTTGTAAAAATGAATGCAGGTAAATTATATCGCATTTGAATTGAACCGCCACAAATTTACATCAACGAAAATATTTCATGAAAACCGGAATAAAAAAGCAAGTCCAAAAAGTGACACCATTCATGAGAGACGAAGAAAATGTAAGGAAAATTCTCAAGGAATTTACGTAAAGGAATTTACGATATCTATACCTACCTGTGCACACTTACAGATGCCATTCATTTCGAATTCCAAGTTTGCGCTTGCAAAGGAAAGCTCCCCTGAAAATGAACTTTTGCAATTGGCAAGACTTTTGCCAGCTTTAATGTTATTGCTGCTACAGAACTAATACATATATAGAAAAGCTCACCCGCTTAGCCAAGAGCATAATTTCTTTTAACAGCTTGCTAACAGAACTAAAGGTCGGTTACTGCAAGGAAAAGTTGGTAAGGCCGACTCCTGATTTTAAAACTTATTTGGCGTGGATTTCGGCGCCATTAACAAATTTTTATTTGATAATTCTTAAATAAGCGACTTGTTTTTTTATTGTATTCTTTTGGTGTCGAATTGGTTTTTGTTAGTTTCGGTCAGTTTCCCAGTTTTACTCCCCTAAGTTAACCATTTTGTTTTATCAAATATACATGTATAAATATTCTAATAATAATAATAATTTGGCGCTTACACTACTCGTATATACTGGTAGCTCAGTGTTTGGCCGAGTTTCTTCTACCATTTGTGGGGTGTCTTTTGTTATTGTACCACAAGTGGAGAGACCTACAGTTTTTTGCCAACTCCGAACGGCACATGTATTTTATGAGAAGCTTTTTCGTGGCACAAATTCTCGCGGAAGTTGCCATCGCTCCTCTATGGTTTAGATTTTACTCGCCCTAGCACGAGTTATAGCACGCACATTCAACCCCAGCGACGATATATAAACACCAGGTTTTACTATTATTTTCAAAACTTTTTATTAAAATAAAAAAATGTTGCAGACTTTAATTATACGTATACAAGTATGTATGTATGCATTAAATGTATGCTAGTGCGCATAAAATATATTTTTCTATAGAAGTAGCTTTGACGCCAAAAATCATTGCGATGGTTTTTATAATTGTCAAAAAAAAGTACTTGGGAAATCCCTTCTAAATAGAAGAGTGGACTTTTACCACTTTTTCGTGCCACTTCATGCAACAGTCGGAAGCTTTCGTATTTCCTTTTTCCTGTGTTCTTCAAGCTAATGTTAGAAAGAAATAACTGGCGAACTTCAGTTTTTATCATATTTTCCATGAAAAATGCCTACGCACACGCTGAAACTTAAATTACGGCTAAATAATTCTAAAAATAAGAAAGTTATATTATTTTAATTGAGGACAACAAAAAATTCAAAACATTCAGGATCTTTTAGATTTTTGGATCTTGCGGAGTCAATTTGACAAATTTCACTGACTCTTCCCACAACTTTTTGGCCTTCTCCTCATCCATAGCCGCTGCACTAAGAGTGGACTCCTTGCAGTCCATAAAGTACTTGCCCGACTCATTGGCCACTTCATCTGAGGTGGCTAGGTAGATCGTTGTCTGAGCACCCGCTTTTGGCGTCTTGAAAAATCCCTTCGTTATAGCCATCATAGGCAGGTTGAGGGGGAAAGGCACATTGCGCCAGATGCCTGAATCAATCATGCCCGGGTGCAAGAAGTTCACCGTCACACCGCTGCCTTCCAAACGTTTAGCCAATTCGCGTGCAAAGTAAATATTAGCGAACTTCGACACATAGTACAGATAGGCAGCTGGAAATGTGCCAATTGGATTGAGCTTATCCAAATTCACCGAAGCGAAGCGATAGAGTTCGGAAGCCACAATAACGATGCGCGATGGAGCACTCCGCTTCAAAAGATCTATCAGCAAGTGGGTAAGTAAAAATGGTCCATAATGGTTGGTGGCCATTGTCAGTTCGATGCCATCTTCGCTGGTTTGTCCGCGGAATGCCAGTGCCATGCCAGCATTGTGAATTAGTACATCGATTTTCGATTCACTCTTGACAATATCGGCAGCGAATTCTCGCACCGATTTCTGTGAGCCCAAATCCAATTTCTTTACAATGAGTTTGTTGTTGCCCGTCTCTTTGGTAATTTCCTCTGCAAACAGATTTCGAAATAATATTTTTTAGACTGCGGTCAGTGTGATACGCACCTTTGACTGCATTAGCTGTCTCCAGATTTCGGCAAGCCATAATGATGCGAGCGCCACGCTTAGCCAAATCGAGTGCCGTCTCCTTGCCAATGCCGCTATTGGCGCCTGTGATTATGACGGTTTTGCCCTCCATTTTGGTCTGCAAGATAATTAAATAGTATATTTTATTAGAAATGCCACAAGAATAAAAGCGAATGGCACAAATGATTTTCGAGCTCAAAATTTGCTTGAATTAAATGTTTTTAAATCCCTAACAGGTTAGTTCATATTCACCCTTATCGTGAGTTTCGCCCGAAAAAATATTTACCCTAAACTTTTTCATTCGCTCGGATTGCATCCGCCAATTGATGTGTATACTTGAAGTGTAAAATTATCAAATAATTCAAATTCAATAGTAATTTGACAAAATGTATTAAATTTCCAGATCTTTGAAATGTAACACTCAATATAAATTATTTATTAGATCTGTGCTAACCTCTTTAAAACCACCAGCACGACTACAATTTGCTATACCGCCAGTTGGGAAGCGTGCATAAGGATTTTAACTGAAGGTGGATACTAAAAAGGTGTAGGTAAAAGTTTTAAAATTGGGCTGGCGCAATCTTATTTTAGTTAGATTATGCTGGAAGACATACCGCTTTTGGCCAGTCTAAGTCTATTTTGCATAAACAATTTTTATTTCCACGCACATTTAAATATAAATTGTTTACCCCTTTCCATTCTTCATTGCAGGCCCCAAGTTATGCAGCTTCATCCTTAGCTGTTGTCATAACTCAGCTATATTTTCCTTATTTTCTTTGTCAAATCCTCTTGCAATATCCGGCCTTTACTGCATTCTACCTAATATTAACCCTCTTTGAACTTTGTTTACTGTTTTGTACAGGGAATAGGCGGTCTTATGTAAAAAAAAAATTTTAATTAAATTACTTACATTTTGAATCTGCGTAATTTTTCGCCTCTCAAAAAATAGTGAACAAATTCAACTAATCCGCCAACTATTTCCGCCCGAAATAAGTGTTGCCGACAAGGGGAAACAATGTTCGAAAGCGGAAAATTTCCGCTCGAAATTTAAAGCAAGCGAATAGTGAAAAGTGAACTATTTCGGGCGAAAACTAAACTCACAATAAGGGTGTTTATGAATATTCCTTTTTCTTCTTTTTACATTAGGTTAGACATAAAGAAACCCTGCGGGCAATGATTAAGAACTAAAACACATATTTTTGTCTACTATATAAAATCAAGTATTTTTGCGACTTCTTTTAAGGAATATTTCCTCTACAAAAGTATTCAGAGGTATAATTTTCAAATAAGAACTCACTTTCATACACTTGCGAATATCAAATAATTGATCTAAATGTATTTAATAGTCATCTACTTTTTAATTGTATTCAAAGATTAAAGTGCTCTCGGAATATATCAATAAACGTAAGACTCAGTATTAAGTAAGCTTAATAGACTGGAATATTTACTTACAACGTTTCGCAAAAAAAAAAATGCAAAGCAATTATAGAATATTTCCTAGCAAAAGTTATGCAATCAAATATAAAATGCAAGTATACGAATACATTCTTTTATATGTAGATATATAAAAATTATTTAAGCTAAGTAAGCAAAAAATTTCGCCATCTTAATTTTATGTTGATAGCGGTATCTTTGAAAAGTATATTTGGTTGCTTTTCGTTTGGCAAACCAATTTATTGATATTAGTCTTTAATTTCCGTACATTAGATGTTGATGAGTAAGTTGTTTGTCATTTATTTATAATAAAAATAAGTAGTAAAATGTTTGGCGAATGTCTGATTGGGCCGGCGGCCTGAACTCGCATTGCAACAAAGTTACAATAAAAATTACACAGCAATCGCAATTTGTCTTAATAACTTGTATTCATTGAATATCGTGCATATACAGCATACATATCCACATACATATGTACAGTGGTGGCAGAAATAATATAAACGCGACAATTTTGGCTATTTGCCTTTTATTTATCTAATTTTGTATTAATATTTAGTCCTGTTTAGTTATTGCACAAAAACAGTTAATTAATGAACATTTAAAATGTGGTACAAAACTTATAACTTTTCTCAAATTTTCTCCTAAAAATTTTAAATAAATAAAAAATTAATTTAATTTAGCTTACATTTAGTTTTAGTAGATAAGACTGCAAGATCTTTATGCCAGGACTTTTTTAAAATTTGAAATTTGGTAAAAATTTTTCGAGGTTTCATAAACTTTTGCACAAATTGTGAACTGAAGACAAGCAAGACTTTTATAAATGAAATGAATAAACGAAAGGAAAACAGATAAAAAATATCAAAAAGGCGCGTTTCTATAATTTTTCCACCAGCATAACCCCTCTGACTTTATTCACTTAAGAAACTTTCCTCTAACAAATGTGGAAAAAACACTAACGAGATATTTAATTAGAAGTACATTTTCCAATTGGAAATAAGAGTATATGAGAGAATATACGAGCGTCTGTGAGAGCGATACCGTTTCATTGTATGACCTAAGTACATTTATACATAGATGTGCATGCTTGTAAGTTTGTAAATATGTTGGAAGGGATTAGAGCTTGAGAAAGGAGAGGAAATTACTTTAGCATTTACCTCAGTGAAGCATCTGCCGGCTGAAATCCGCAAATAGAAGCGAATACTTAGCAGAGTGGCAACGACGGCCGAAAACAAGGCCAAGAGCAAAATGTCACGAAGATAGTCGGCACTTGGTAGCAGACTCAACAAACCCATCTAAAATGACAGATATGTATGTATGTATGGGCATGAGTGATGGTATGAAAGAAATTAATGATTGACTAGCATGTAACATAACTAAGGGAAAAGGTTATTGATAAATTAACAGAACAAAAAAATATATGTTACACAGAATGCCAAAATTGTGAATGTTATTATCGAAAATAATGTTAATGTCCTGCTAAAAAAGTGACCGTTTTCGTAAAATTTCTCAAAGTTAATCTTATTTATCATAAGTAATGATTCTAATTTGAATCCTTGACAATCAAAGTGTGCGATTTACTCCACAATATCTTTTACAAGTCCAATTATTAGTTTTCTTTGTTTTTTTTTCTTTGTATTAACAGATTGGAATGGAATGGAATAGTCCAAAAGAGTGCACGAAATTTAAAAACTAAATATGAATTAATTAAGCAACATATCTCTTTTAGTGTACCACAATGACTCTTTGATTCAATTAAATGGCTTTTAGCTCTCATTCGTAAGCAACTGGCTCATGACAATTTTTGGCATTGAAGCGACGTGGTTTTAAGTGTGTTTGTATGTCACGGTTAAGCAAATGCGCATTGGTGAATTCATTTCATTTATATACAAAATTATTTAAATAACTTTAGCTGAAAACTTTGTCAGACATATTTTTTATAGCTAATTTTTGACTAATTTATTTATTTTTTAATGCACTCATCTCATAGAAAAATTTATTTCAACACTTTTTAATTATAAATGTCAGTTTAAATCTTTTTTTTTTGTTTAAATCATAACTATTTCACCTTATTTAATCTTAATAGTTATTTGTTTTTGGGTATTCTGACGGACCCATAAAAATTATTTAAGGGGGTCCTCTACTCTCGCGGTTTCAAGAAATCGATTTTTTTATTTAATTTTAATTTATATGTATTCAGAGAAGATTTCGTAGTAGTCATATTCCTTTCCATGCTTCTGGGCTCCGTAAAGTACCCGTCTCCATCAAGTTATACACCGTAATTTATCTTTAAGCGCATTTTCCCGAAAGTCGTGTTTTTTTAGCTGCCGAGTAAGACTTTTATAAAAGTGTTGGTACGATTTCAAAAATTTTGTTGCAAAATTTTATTTTGTTCTATTTCTAAAGTCATTAATAGGTAAATAAATTACGTAAAAATTTTCACAAATCATTGCATTAATTTTACAATTTGCAAAAGAAAAAATTCTGTCTCGGGAAAACATAGCCAACGTAACGAATATTTAAAATCTGATTACAGATTACACAACTGGCCAGAATTTTACTAAATGCAGATTCAACATCAATTTAGTCAATGACATTTCAAGGTCGATAATGATTTTCTTTTGGTATTCAATGACAAAATTTTAAAGTCAAGTAAAGTGGAAATGGTATATTAAGTTTGGTCCGATATTTGTAAGTACCAGAGTGAAGAGCTGAATCGATTTAGCCATGTCCGTCTGTCTGTGTATCTGTCCGTCTGTTTGAACACAAACCCACTCTCTCAGTTTTTGAGCTACATATTTTAATGAAACTTGACAGTCAGATGTCTTTTCACATTTTATTAGACATTTGTCAGAACCGGCCAGATAGGATGACTATAACGTTTATAGGAGCCGTTTGTTCAGATATCATTTTTGCTTCATAACTTCTTCATTTAAAAAGCTAGAGGTCTGAAATTTTGCAAGAAGGTCCGCTATACTAAATTCTATACGACCAGTGGAAATCTTATAGATCAAATATACATAACATAGAGCTCCAATATAACTGAATGTTCAGATATTTCATTTAGCACGAAAACCCTCCATTTAAGCAACTAAAGTCTTGAAATTTTGCAAAAATATTAACACATGGCTATCATACATTTCTTCCATTCATGAAAGGCATTCTGGATTCTCTCAGCGTTCGCGCTCTCAATAAGTTTTCACTTTTGAAACTACAATTTTACACGTAAAAAATACATTTAAGAATATACAAAACGTTAAATAAAAGATGTGAAGGGTAATAATTAAATACGAATCTACACATAAATATATGCTTAACAATATATAAGCCACCTTCTTCTAAGTGAACGGGTAGAGAGAATATCTGAACACATTTTGGGGAAAAAAATTACTTTACCTAAATGTACTTACATATTTAAGCGAGACTTAATTTAATTTAATTGTTTAAGAGTAGTTTATAAATATTTGGGAAAACTTTACTTTTTGTGTTTCTTCACAAACAAAATTATAAGTGAAAAACTGCACACAAACATTGATAATTAATTGCACACACTTTAAATAGATCGCTGCTTTCACCTGTTTATGCAAACCAAAGGCTGCGTTGTGCAAATAAAGAAAAGCGTTCAATGAATTGGTGAACAGAACTCACTACAATAACCTATCTTTAAATGTAAATCTTTATACAGGCAAATAAATAAAATGAAAATCATCCGAACACCAATGTTATTCACTTGACCATTTTCTTCATTGTTACACGTCACCAAACGGAAAAAAATTTCTCACTTTCTGTTGCTTCCACCATCTACCAAATGTATATTGTGTGCGTTACGTACATGAACAATTGTATGTACATATACAAGCACTCCCAATCCACTAAGCCAGTGCGAGCGGTCTTTGCTACCCAAAATAACACTATGAATTAGGGAATATCACTTTAGCAAGTACATACATATTTATTTATATGTATGTATGTATATGTTCGTTGCAATCCAACAATTTTTGTTTTTAATTATCTGCATTCAAGAATTACAACAAGTCCGCTACTCTAACAACACTTAAATTCCAGTTGTAAATATGTACGCTTGAATGCCTGCTGAAAACTATTCTGGTGCCAGCGCTCACACCCGTCAACTTTGCAGCCAACCAACTAACTTTTCGGTCCACTCAGCAGTTTTCAGCGCTTTCCGAAATTTTCAATAGAAGCAATAATTTCCATTTGCCCTAAATTAATATTTGCTTTGCTTGCACCTACCTTTTGTTATTAATTTAATTTGCTTTTGCTTCTTTCTTTTTCTTATCAAGTTCCGCACGCGCACAACCTTCGCCTTGAATGATTGAGTAAAGACTGTTCGAAAGCGTTTCGCGTCGCTCGAATTTGCTGCTTCAGAGTTTAACTGCTGCTTTTTTAATGCACTACTATGTCACACTCACACTTTAATATGCATTTTAAGCCGTAAACTACGAAAGCTTTGGCATCTTCAAGCTGTCAAACATACTCGTACATACATACATATGTATGTATGATAAGCACCTCTCGAGCAGTGCGCTCATCAAATTTTAGTTGCTCTTTGGATTTCCATCCCATTGCTTTATATATAGAATTAATATTCTACGAACAAGTTATGCCAATGACACGTCTAATCTTTGCTTTTTATAATAGAAGAAGATTTTGCTCTTAATTTATGTAGGGAGGCTGTTAGCTGTGGTGAGAAGTTTGTTACTTAAGTCTTTTGTTTGGAAAGAGTGTGTTGCAAACGAGTGTAGGAACTTTGTGGGAATATCTTAAAACAAAAATGCTAGATTTCCACCAAAGCCTCAGGTAGTGTAAATATAGAATTGTTAAAAACATACATTTTAATTCCTTATTTTTTTCATTTGTTTACATGCGGTAGTTCGGTATCTAAACTCCACAAATTAGGAATAGAGTGCTAAATTAAAGATTTAAGTAAGTTAGCTTAAAAAGAACGTACGTAATTAAGCGCAACTTTATCTAATCGTAGAGCATTAGGTTTAACATCAACGATGTCACAACAAAGTTAATGAATACCGTACTTAAACTGCAAAACTGTGCCTTTGGCTTTTAGAAAGCTAATGATAAGAGAAAAAATAAAAAAAAATGTATATATAAAATTAGTTCCAAATTTTTCTTAATATTAAGTTCGTTCCCGTACAATCTATATATGATTGATAGCAAAGAAGGGATGAGCATAGGAATTCCAACAGTGAAGATATTTACTGCTGTTGCAAATGAAATTCCGTAATTGGAACAGCGTACATTATTTGAATTAGCCGTTCATAAAAGCTTTCATCAGTTTTGGAAAGTTTGCGCAGAGTAAAAAATATATATGTACATATGTAATGCTGACTGCATTAGACTTCAAGAGGACATAGCAAGATTGGAAACTTGGTGTGAAGCTAACTCCTTATCTCTTAATGCTGGTAAATGCCAGCACTTGTCTTTCACTAGACGCAAAATTACGATTGGCTTCGATTATAAGATGGGCACTACTACCCTCGAAAAAATTGAAGAAAAGAAAGATTTGGGGGTCATATATACCTCCATGATGTCGTTTTCCAAAAATATCGACTTAATGATTGCCAAGTCTAGGTCTATGCTCGGCTTTATAGTGAGAAATTCAAAGGAATTCCGGGATCTTTCTACGCTAAAGAATTTGTATTTTGCTCTGGTCAGATCAAACCTCGAGTATTGTAGCATCATCTGGGATCCATTCTATAAGAGTTCTTCCTTAAGAATTGAAAAGGTCCGGAAACGTTTTACAAGATTTACCATTCACTCCCTTCGTTGGCATTGTAGTATGCCTAAATATAAAAGTAGATGTCTTTTGTTAGCTTTGCCTACTTTAGATATGCGAAGAAAAATTTCCTCAGTAAAGTTTATAAGGGACATAGTCACGAATCATGTCAAGTGCCAGTTCTTACTGGATCTTATACTTTTCAATTGTCCTGCTCGGAATCTTAGACTCAGCAATATGTTCCACTTACCTTATCACAGGACCAATTATAGTCTTAATGAACCGCTTACATCATGTATAAGGCAGGCTAACAAATTTTGTAAAAATGTAGACATATTCTCTAATTCACGAGAAACGTTTGAGTCAAAACTTTATCTAATGATGCACTTTTTGAATTGTGAATAATGTATTTAATAACATATTTTATATGTAAGCATTAGTATTTAGTAATATATTTAAGTTGAACTTTAATTGATGAATAAATAAATAAATAAATAAGTTAGTATGTATTGAGGACATACACTTTTCTTCAACATTACATTAATTTTCTCGGTAAATTGATCGACATATATTGTCTGAAGTTCCAGCAAAAATGTTGGCTGGGCTTCATCGACCCCTTTTTTTATAGCCAAGCAAAGATATCTTTGGCCATTTATAAGAAACTTCCTTGGACTTTTAAAAAAGGTCTAGAGATGGCTTACTCATGTTCATAGATGAGCACTTTGCACCCGAGAAAAAATTCCCTTTTCTTTTCCTCGAAAGAGATGAAAAATTGAAGCGTTGGAATTTCGAATTTTCGAAATCAGCTGTTTTGCTTTCTGACATTCATTTTGGCATATTTGTGTGAATGATAAAAATAACAAGAGTTTTATTAAAAAAATGCAAAGTTAAAAACGATTTATAAAAAATGCATAGCGTTGCATTTCGAATGGTTGTTGAGGAAGCAAATAATGAAAGGTAGCGGCAGATGCAGCAGATGCGGCAGTCGGTAATCCAAAAGTGAGTGCAGCTATGCCTTCCACACTTTTCTTCATCCCAATGAGTTCATATATTACTGTAGCACTGTCTCTTTGTAAGAAAGTCTCTGCTGAGTGTTTGGTCCACCTCCCGTGCCTTTGCTGACTTTTACATTTTGCGTCGCCTTTTGACGCACATATTTTTTTTGGTCGGTCCACACCTACAAAATTTCAAGAAAATAAAAAGATAAATTAGAGCTGAAACCACGCCGTTCATTTTTTTTAACTTTTTTCCTCTCGTGGATACTTTTTACTGGTGGACCTGCAGAATTGAATACTGCTTCCGCCACACACGGGAAACCTCTTCTTTATTCCCCTTATGGAAGCCACGAGCAATATCCGGCCTGGCCACCATGAGGCTTATAAGTATTTCCATTTGCCAATTATTTGTTGTTTTGGAATAAAAAAAAATAATTAAATGTTAATAACTATTTTTCTGTTCAAATCGAATAACTTACATTTTTGTAGCAGTTCCCTATTTATGCGCTGGTGAAAATTTTCCCAAAATAACTTGTAGAAGAGTGTCCCCTTTTGACATTCGTAATACCAAATTTTTTCCCCAAATATGTTTATTTGCCCTCTTTCGGACATCGTTCGTTAAAACAGGAAAGGGAAAAGAGAACAAACTCCCTAAAAGTTTTTTTTTCATGATAGCGGAAAAGTGAAAAGGGAGCAAATTCCATTCAGAATTTGATAGTTACTGGTAGTTAGTAAAAAATCAATACCCAACCACTAGATTCAATGAATTATAATTAATAATTATTAATTTTTTCAGCAATCAGTAAAAAATATTTTAACTCCAAAGTGCAAGTTAACGGGTAACGCAAATTAAATATCATTATCAGTAAAATTTAACTGACTACGGCTATTTCCAATGCAGTAAATATATAATTAAATGTGCCCATTCATGCTCACGTTGACCGAAAGTGTTCGCATACCCAGAAGCACCACTGTACCCCATTGCAAATCTCTGATATGAAAAGTCTCATCAAAACAAAAAAAACTGTGTCCATAAAAATGTCCAGCCGTTAAGGGTCGGTGTAAAATGACAAATATAATATTATTCAGTTTTGTTTTTATGTATATATATAACATATTTTATTTTGCAAACATTTTTAGCTACATAAATATGTATGTGCATACAATGCCGAGCTATTGAACGACCGCGCAATGCCACAAATTTACTTTTATTACTTCTTCATTGCAAAGTTTCGGTTCTTTGCTTTGTTTCCATTACTCATTCATGGATGGTATAGTATTTTGTTGAATCGTCTCTTTTTCGCAGTTCACTTCATTCGCCTTTCTTTCGCTGCTATGTCCATATGAACATCGTCAACGGGCTTTGTGATTGTGTTGTACCATTCGTTCACATGGCGTGTTACTATATCTACGAGGCTGCCTACTTTATCCTTCACTGTTTTTAAATACCCATTCGATTTGGCGTTGCTATATTCTTTGTCCATTCGCGATCTAATCGATAGCTGTGGCTCGACGTCCACCAACTGGTTGGGAGCTGCGCTGCCTAAGGGGAGCAGATCTTCATCCTTGGTAATCATATTCGAGAGCCAGGCGTCTTCGGACAGCTGATATCGCAATGCCCGTGGCGAGCGTCGTTTCCGCAGTGAACCCAAGTGCCACCAAGGCCCCTCTGTTGTCTTATCGGTAGAGCGCTCTAAGCCCTTATGTGTGTCCTCATCGCGCCCTTCAACGTGTTCGTTGAAGTAGTTCTCTAAGTTCTCCGCCAAATAGTCGATATATCTGGTGCGCAATGATTTGATCTTCTCTAGCATTTCATCGTCACTATTTGCCTTTGTTTCACTAAGTTCATTTCCATTGAATTTCATTTCTTTTTCTTCTTTTTCCTTCTCTTCATGTTTGCGCATAAATAAGCGAGCAAGTTCTTCTTGTGCGACCAAAAAGTCCTCCGCCAGTTGGCCACCGGCTTGAAACTGCGTCCAGCCGACTTTTTCTATATCGGAATCTTCATTGCGCGTCGTCGTTGCTTCAGCAAGAGGAGTGCTCTCCGTTTTCTTTTTTGTAAATGGCTCTGGAAATAAGAGCGAGTTCCAATTGTTGGCCTTTTTGGATGTCAGAAGCTCCACAGTTGGTATTGGAAGGGCCTCGTAAAACTCGGTTGGTAGGAGACGCAAAGGTTTCATTTCGTTTCTAGTTTTTTTTCCAGTTTTTTTATTCAAACTTTTCTTGTCGCGCTCGTCGGATTCCTCTATGTCTTCCCCTTCAACATTGGATATATGTCTCAGATGAACATCGCCTTCAGGTAAGCGCGGCGGCTCGGGTTCACTCTCTGTTCCCATTTTCTTAAAAAAATCTTCCTCGTCGAAGTTCTCTGGATCATATGCTGGTTTAATCGACTTCTTTTCAGGCCTGCGTATTTCGGTAATTTTTTTTACTACAGTCGATTTCTTCTTGCCACCCATCGTACCAAATATTGCGCCGAAGTAATCATCAGCGTTTCGAGTATTTCGCTTTAGAGGAAATAAATCTTCCCGATCCTGCAGAGCTGTGTCAAGTAGCTCCTTAATCCATTTTAGTGCAGCTGTCCGTCTGTCCCCTAGTGCCTCTTCTCTCTTCTTGGGTGTTTTTTCTTCGAGAGATAGAGGCTCGAAAAGTTTGGCCAGAGTTTGCGTGTGTTCACCTGTGTCTTCTAACACAACATGCTTGGCACGACTAGAAAAAGGGGCATAGCGACGTCTGCGATGGTTCGAATTTGTTAAGGCACTATGCGCCAGCGCCGTCTCTTGTATTAACTGCTGCAATAATTTGTCCGACGATGTAGTGGGCTTATTCGTATATTTATCCTCAGTCGATACCTGTGCCAAGTCATCAAGATCGATCTCAGTGAACTGACAGTGCTCCAGCTCAGTATTTGGCAGCACCCAAAACCCAACAGATTTGCCTGGCGAATTTAATTGCATCGCTTTATTTGGGCTTTTCGTCTTGACTTCCGCTGTGAATGTGGAGTTCATTGTCAATTTTTCATTGTTCAAATATGCGTGCGTCTTTTTAAATGTGAGAATATACTGCCAATACTCTTCTCCCGGCAGCTTTGTTGTAGATCGTATGGTTACTTGTTTCGCTTCATCATCAGGATTGACAATCATGAAGGCTACTCCACCCGAAACCGTGTTTGCACAATGAGTATATACCTTATTGCTGCGCAGGAATATGGTAAATGGGCGTGCGGCGAATACCCGTGCACCCATCACCTTCTTGAATAGCATTGCTACGAAGAAACTCTGATCCGGGTTTTCCAAATCCTCTTGATCTATTCGCCGGAAGACCGCGTCAAACCCGGTACTTGCCGATTCGCCGAGAGTCTGAGCCCAACGCAGCGCATCGTTGATGTCCTCCGCATTGGTATTGTCACCACTGTTATCTGTGATGCTCTTTTGTTTGGATATTTTAGCTTTATTCTTAGGAGGGAAGTTCAGCCAAACAGGAACCTTCTCGTTGAACATGGTACGCAAAATTCGATCGTGTTCGTAGACCGAGCCGATCATGGTGTTTGTGGTTAAGGAATCTGCGGGCCTGAGATTGATAAATGCGATTAGTGTATGCATGTATGGCGCATAAGCGATTATGAGAACAAACTTACTGTAACCAATTGAAAGCAGCGTTTATATGCTTGGAAAACTCAATATAGCGTCTAATCTCCTCGCTACTACTGCCCAACGATAATTCGGCCCCGATGACTTCCCAGTCATCGACGTAAGGATTGAATGTGTCCACCATCAAATTTAAAGTGTTCAAGTCATTGAAGTATTCTCTGGCACTTGGGCCAAACTCTAGAGTGTGAAAATTTGTTTAGAAAGGGACTCGGAGCTTTGAGCGCTCAAATCTTCTCACCTGTACCCAACTGCCAAATGCAATCAGTTATGCCCGTTAAATAAGAACTGTTTAATATCCTCAGAGACTCCATTGGATCCCAATCGACTGCACTGTGTGGAACTGGCACAATCATCGTCCAGTTGACAGCACTGCGAAATTAACATCGAATATTTTATGAGAGATCCACAAAAATTTGATTACTCACCTGGTCCAGCGATTGAAACCTTTCCATATGGTTTTTGTAGGATTGCGATATTTCGTATCCGTGTCTGGTATGAAGTTATAATCACTTAGAAACTTAATATAAGAACTGCCAAGCATCGTTGCCATATGTGTCAAAGTTTTCCTGTGTGACGAAAAAAAAAATGTATTTTAATCCCTCAAAACAAATATATTTCTATAATAGGCACCTATTCGGACCATCAAGCGCCCTATATAGATCCGCCGGCTCCACAGTAAAACTGACAAATTTCTCATTCACATCATTGAGTGGCCGATTCAGATTCACTTGCACAAATATATCCGCGTACACTGAAGATACAAAAAAGCCGATCGCTAAAGAGATCGCTACCGAAGTTGAGAGCCTTAGAAGCAACATCTTTTCTTAGAAATGCTTACGTTCGCTTCGACGACTAAATTTCAATTGGTGATAAAACATTCGGACAACGCTGCTAAATAAACTATTTTCTCATCAAAGCAACTTACTTATTTAGCTTACTTTCAAGATTTCAGCATTTCTTCTTTCCAGCAGGTGTTGTGATTGCTCTTTTGCTGACTTAAAAAAAAATTGAAATTGCTGAATATGCAGTCATATTTAGAAGTTCATGGAAATGCTTTAAGAATGCAAACCCTTGCAAAAAAAAATTTAAATAAACATACAATTTCTTATGTATGTATGTATGTATGGCTCATGCGTGTAAAATGTAAACGAATAAATGTTTGTTTTTTAAATAAGCGTAGTTGGCGTCCGAAAACCTCGCATTTAAAAGCAAATATTTGCCAGCGAGTAAAATTGCAATAATCGCAAATCTCGAGTACCTCAACAATTAGGCTTAATTGAAGTCATAAGCAGCGTCTCCTAATTGTTGCACCTTTCGTTCCCAAAATTAACCAAATCTTCTAAGAAAGTAAGCAAAATAATTATTTGTAAAAATAAAACTGTCGTTAAACATATTAGAGCAATGTTAAGGAAATTTTCAAGTTTAATTAACGTGTTCGCAAACCTGCAATTATAAGTATTAAATTTTTTCGTTAGCCCTGCCAATGTTAGAGTTTTTCGAATGTATACTAACTACACTAACAACATCGTTATCCAAGCCACTTTTGGACTTTGTGTCAAAACCTTCCCGCGGGCATATTCAAAAACGAAATAAATCGCGCAGACGCCACATTGCTTCCATACATTTTCATGAGAAAGAAAATAAAATTGGAATTCGTTGCTTTGAATCTCAGAACTGCAGTAAAAGTAGCGTTAAACGTCTTTGCTAATATTTCACCAGAAGCGAAATGTTCTATTTCTATCAGGATCTTTTAAAGGTGGCATGGAAGCAAATAAATGCAGATAATATTTTTCTGCACAACATTTAACTAATTAACAAAACAATTACTTCCCGAAACTCATCCAGAGTGTGTCCAGATTTGGTTATGGCAGCAAGTAAGTTCATTTTTATTTTTTATTTTCAAAACTTTGTCAAATTATTGGAAATAAGTTTATGAATGTTCATTGATTTGAGAATGCGCTTAAATTTTTCGTTCACACTCCTTATTTATATGTATTTTTTTTCGGCATATGTATGTATGTATGGAGCATTTAATCCTCCTCGCTGGCTTCTAGGATGGTCTTAAAGCTGAATGGTTCAAATCGATGACCAGTGCCAGAATAGAATTTTGACATGAATTCGACCCTAAAAGTTTTGTTAGTATCAATTAAAATCGAGTATAGTTTTTTCAAATTATAATAGTTACCAGTGCAGACGTAGTGTATGCAGAAAAGCTGAGAGGCCTTCCATGAAAATCATGATAGCTATGGTCAATAAAGCCCAAGCCCAAAAAATAATATACACACCAATTGAACCAGCAAACCCCTTGAAATGGAGACCTTTCTGCATCACCATGAGCCACAGCACGTAAGATAATTCTGCATAGGTTATGGGATAAATTAGGCAGTCGATTCATAGTACATACCATAAATGCATCTAAGATTTGCTTGAAACTCACCTGCATGTGCCAAGGACAGGGCCCATAGACGCAGATACGATGCTGTATGCGAAATAGTGCTCAGCACATACTCAATCGTGTGAATGCACTGGTGGATCCATACCTCACTCATTGGCTCCTCCTCCTCCTCGTCTTCGTTCTCGTGATGCGCATGTGGCACTGGATCAGTGAGCGTTGCTTCAATAACAATGTCGCCCTCTTCAATCTCTATCTTTTCTATGAACTCTTCCTTGGCTTTGTTCTTTCCCTATTTATAATTAAAAGTTTTAGTTTATTTTTTAACATCTCTTTACGCTATCATCTACATATGTATGTTACATGTAACGTACCTGAAACGAACGTAAGCATTGAATGTACAACGGTTTCCCGATTAACATCCATGGAATGCTGATCAATGCAACAATCCAGAAAATTTTCTGCATGGTTGCTTGACTATCAAACATATTCACTTTACAACCAGGGAGCTGAGTCGATGATTTGAATAGAATCATATTAATGAACAGGATCAAAACTGATGGTGCGCATGCCGGCTGATTAGGCTCGTAATCGCTGGTCGCCGAATATTGCACCCATTTATAGAACATCATGAATGCCATGTATCCGAACAATAGAAGCAGGAAGGCGACTTGAGGTAGAAACTCTAGGAATATGTATGCATACTTCTTAAAATATACCATGTTTTCTACGGACAGACAAACACCGAAAACCATATGCAGTACACCAAAAATGATAGACAGTTTCATCTTGTAAGAATTATAGAAAATAATCTTGTTTGCTCCCAACTGCCAAATGGGATCCATTCCCCATGGATAGGTGCCAATGGTAGCTACAGTCGGATCGAGTTGCAAGTTCGCATTAGTCAATACAGTGGTAGTGTTATATCGGATACGCCACTTCGAACCGAATACATTAATCGATTTGGAGAACATGTCATTGTAAGTGAAACCGGTGTACATGGAGAATAGACCCAGTGTCATTATAATATAACGACCACCAAACATGATCCGCCAAATCTCGCCACCTTTCATTCGCATTAACCATTTTTCACCAATAACCATAGAGAAACCCATCAAGAACATAATGAAGCCGTGACCTAAATCACCGAACATAACCGCAAATAGAAAGGGAAACGTTATGCAGGTATAGAGAGCAGGGTTCACCTCACGATAACTAGCCATGCCATATGCATCGATCAAATTCTGGAAACCTCGTGTGAACTTATTGGTACGATAAAAACTGGGTGGGGTTTTCTTTGTTTCCACAACAGTTAAAAATGAGCCTGTAGCGCCGGCTTTGGCCGAACCATTTGTGATGGTTTCTTGTACTAAATCCAAATCCGAAGTGGGTACCCAACACTCGCCGATCAGGCATTTGCTTGTTACATCAATATTGAAGTAGTTTAATATGTGATAGACTGCTTTCATTTTGGTGATCTTAATGGACCAAATAGGCAGTTGTTTGGCTATGCCCGCTAATATACAATTTCGCTGATCCTCCGTTTGCTTTAGTACCACCTTTAAATCCTTCAATCGTGTTTTAACACCTCTCAGCATATCCTTGCGTTCATCATGAGCATTCGGACAAGGATATAGCGAAGCATGGAAGCCGCTGCACACTTTTTTGATACGCGTATTAAGTTGTTCGCCCTGGTAGAACACCACAAAGGCCGTTTTATAGTTTTTATTACCCGTATGCGGATCCTGCAGTGGCTCTTCGATATCAGCGTGTTTGACCAGCATATTGCCACGAGATATGCGCCATAGCATGCGTTCAAAAGCGTAGACACGTTGACGTTGCAGGACACCAGCTACGAAGCCCAAACGACCGCGCCTTTCGCCGGCAAAATTACCACTGTTTGCTTGTTCTTCCATATCAATAACTGTTTGCTCAGTGAAAAATGCTTGCGTCTTCTCAATGACCTTGCTAAGTTCGGTAAGTTCCAGTAAATTTGACTTCAAATTAATATCGTTTGCCGACATTTCGCGTATTTCACATTCCGTCTTTTCTAAGTGTGATTCCAACTCGGCCACTTCGCGTGGATTGGGCGCAATTGGTATATCATCGTATATATCCTCCAATTTAATTCCATCCTTTTCCAGCTCATTGGTTATATAGCGTATTTGACGCTGCATTTCATCGCAGCGACGCACTTCAGACACAAACCTTCGCTGAAATGCGGTGACGCCCTGATTTAGCTGCAGACACATAATAAATAAATGAGATACATATAATAGAAAGCGATTGATATTTTACTCAACGTACATCGCGGAATTGAACACAACCGAGTTCGCCCAACTCAGCCATGTTGTCGTAAGCCGCTTCAGGCGCCAGAAATATTTGGCAGAGCGACATATTTTCGCTCCGAAACATGCTACCCAT
Organism: Philophylla caesio; assembly: GCA_963971545.1. Lineage (NCBI taxonomy): Eukaryota > Metazoa > Arthropoda > Insecta > Diptera > Tephritidae > Philophylla > Philophylla caesio. The sequence goes on along the minus strand of OZ020604.1, from coordinate 220,393,051 downwards.
GTTTGAGTGGAGTGTCTACGTATCTGTAAGGTAGGCTATTAATTTTTTTTATTTCAAGTATTGCCGTGTAGTTGTTAATGGAATCCTTTCAACATCCTACTCACCTGGCTGGTGCAGCGGTGTGCCAAAAGCGATCTCTTCTATGTGCATATATTCTCTGCGACTGCCAACTCAGAACTAAAAATTGTTCTGCATGGCTGACAGCTATGTCATACAATTCGTAAGGGTCAAATGAAATCATCAGTTTCCAATCAATCAGGTGGCATTAAATGAAATTCTTATCGACTAGCTGGTTAAATGTTTAACCTATGCAACGTAATCCTCAGACCTTCCGACATGTACAAAAGTAGCTATGCATATCTTGCCTTTTCACTTTGCCCTTCATTTTGTGGGGCTGATAGAAAGTGATATTAGGTTTTTTTACTGATTTTTTCCTCTTCCAATTTTGCTACAATATTAGAGGAACAGTTTTTCGGTTTTGGAATCCAAATATTAGCATTTATTTATCAGACTAACCGAAATAAGTTTGCGGAAAGGTAAACTACAACAGATGATCTCTGAATCTCCAACTTACAAGAGGTAGTATTTTGCCGGTCTTACTCATAAACGGGGAACGTATTTTTAGGAAGTAGACTCCTATAAAATTGGAAACTGATGCAAACTTGTGGCAAAAAATACACAAAAAGTCATAAAAAATACAATTAAATTTTCAATCAACACCGAGAAATGGTTAATAAAAGAAAGATAGGCAAAAAAGGCATTCATATTAAAATTGTCTCTTTACAAGTACTTTAAACGAACAAAAATATTTTAGGAAGTACTCGTAGCTTCATGAAATGATAATTTTGTTTTTAACTAAAAATCTTACTCTCTATATTTGTGGTAACATTTCAATTTCGCGTAGCATTTTCATTCGATTATCGTGAGAAAAGACCTAATCATACTAATAGTGCAAACAACTTTTTTCAATTACAAACCAAATTTCTTGTAATTAAATTTAAATATATAACCAAAACACTTTTGAAATTCATTATTATTAACAATTCCTTTTGACTGGTAATTGAGGGTAATTTAATTCTCCAAAGTATTATTATCCTTTAAACTTTGGGGGTTTAAAAAATTACTTTGACATTTTCCTCCTACACCAATTTAAAAGAAGGTCTAATTCCTTCGTAAGATGGTTCTAAATATATTTCGCTATAAATAATACGTTTTCAACTAGAGTTTTTAAATTTGCATCAATTAATACAATTTTCGAATGTGAGCTATTACTTATTTTCAATATTAGAAATTTTGCTAAATTTCAAAAGCATCGTGTTAATAGCGTAAAAAAAGCATTTCTTTTGAAAAATTAAAATATGGTAAAAGAAAATGTGATTACATACATACTTAAATCAAATAAAACTATATCAGGGCGAACTTTATTCGATACCACTCAATCTGTTATCCGAAAAAAGTAGAAAGTTCCATAAAATTCATCGCTGCAAATAACATTTAGGAAGGCATTTGTTTAATTAATTTATTGATGGGCTGCACTTCGTTTGTCGTCCTTTTATGTCTTGCGCTGATATACATTGACTGCAGTCCTTTGTAAAAGGATTGTGACTACATTCTAACCTTTCCCAAAAATATTCGCAAATTGTCGCAACGTCTTGCTGTAGAGTACGAAAAATGTTGATTTATTGATATAATCACGCTTAAACTTTTAATCCACACCACAGTATATTTAATCCTTCCCCCATTTTATTTTTACGATAACGCGCATAAAAACACCTGACAGAACGAAGGAATTATTATTATAATAAATGCGATACATTTTTAGATTAAAAACGAAACACAAATCCTTTTGATTAATTGATTTCAAATATCGTTCATAAAAAATGATAAGGCGACTTAAGTTTTGTTAATCAAAATTTTTCAGCCGTTCACAGTTTTTACTAAGAAATGATTCTGCTAAGACCTCCAGAGCCACTTCAGTTGTTGTTAAAAGCTAATTTTAGAAAAAATTGTGAAAACTTGTGCAATTTTTATAAAGGAGTATTGGACGGAAGGAACTTTTGAATATTTGTAGGTACTGGTTTTGCGAATAGTTTATACTTTAAAACTTGATTTAGAAGGATTTTTTAAACAAAGAATTTCTTTAATAAATCAATTCGCTTTAATTTTATTTTTTTTTTATCAAGGAGTGACTTCTTGGCCGATGGTGTGAATGCAGTATTATGGTACACTTTCGAATATATTTCGCAATTTTTGATATTTTAGTGTTGTTTTTCGGTGTCCCTTGCCTAGTTTGTAGTATTTAAACATATCGAAATTGTAAAGTCGTACATTTTTATTGCAAAAATATTTATTGATTACGTATATAATAATATGCCTTAATCTTCCTCTTCACCATGCAATATGGTCTTAAAGTTGAAGGGTATAAAGGCATATCCGGAGCCACAGTAAAATTTACTCATAAATTCAACCCTAAAAGAATGCACATTCAATTGTTCAATTAGATAATTATTTACTATCGCAAAATCTTACCAGTGCAAGCGCAGAGTGTGCAAAAAGGCGGACAAACCTTCCATCAAAATCATAATGGCTATTGTCAACAGAACCCAAGCGCCAAAAATGAAGAACAGTGCGATCGCTGCAGAATAGCCAGCTAATTTGAGTCCCTCCGATAGCACCATGCTCCATAGCACCTCAGAAAGTTCTATAAAGTGAGGGACGAAAGACAAATTATGGCATGATTTAGTAAACCATCGATCCAACAACATACCAGCGTGTGCCAAAGACAAAGCCCACAAACGCAAATAGGAAGCTGTGTGCGATATAGTGCTGAGAATGTATTCAATCATGTGTATAGCTTGGTGTATCCATACTTCGCTCATCGGCTCTTCCTCTACTTCGTCATTCTCAGCGTGGCTGCCATTTTCTACATCCATTTTTGTCGAAGCGATAGTGTGTTGCCGTTTAGTCTGCAAGAAGCCAGAGATAATGAGGGCATTTTTCGGAATGTGTATTAAATACTATTTTTAACCCACTTGCTGTTTTCGCACAATCATTATGTAGAGTGGCTTGCCCAGCAAAATCCACGGAATGCAGATAATAGCCAATACTACAAATATCCTTTCCAGAGATGGCTGTGCAACGAACATGTATGCATTGCAACCTGCAGTCTGTGCCGAACTACTGAACAACATCATATTGATGAAATATATGAGGACTGAAGGCGCGCAGCCGGGCGAATCGGGCAAGTAATCGGTATTGGGGGTATATTTTACCCACTTAAAGAACATCATGAAGCACATATATCCGAAGAGTAAAATCAAGAACAGCACCTGCGGTATGAACTCCAAAAATATCGAGGCATACTGCTTGAAATGCACAAAGTTCACCACCGACAAGCAGACGCCAAAGATCATGTGTGTTACTCCGATAATAATAGACATTTTCATTTTAAGACTGTTGAGGAAAATAATTTTGTTGCTTGCCAATTGCCAAATAGGATCGACACCCAATGGGTAGACTCCCGTAGAGGCGTCTTCTGGGTCAAACTGGAGATTGACATTTGTCAGAACAGTGGTGGTATTGTAACGCACTCTCCAAGTAGAGCCGAAAACATTGAGCGACTTTGAAAATACATCGTTATAAAGAAAGCCTGTGTACATGGAGAAGAGACCCAACAGTAAAATAATGTAACGACCGCCGAAAAAAATGTTCCAGATTTCACCGGCTCGTTTTTTGCTTAAGCGTTTCTCATCTAAGACCATCCAGAGCGCAAACAAGAATATACAAAATCCATGGCCCAAATCACCAAACATAACCGCAAATAGGAAGGGGAATGTGATGCAAGTGTAGAGTGCCGGATTTACTTCGCGGTAATTGGCCACGCCATACGCGTCGATTAGAAGCTGAAAACCGGCTGTGAACTTATTGACACGATTAAAAGTTGGAGGCGTTTGCTTCGTCTCCAGCTCGTTCAGAAACGACGGCACTGTCCCACCGACAGCAGCCGACCCAGCAGCCAGCGCCTCTTTAACATCCGACAAGTTTTCTCTTGGCACCCAACCCTCACCAATGAGACACTTTTCAGTTACATCCACATTCAGCATGTTGAGCGTGTGATAAATAGCTTTCGTTTTCTTCACCATTACCTTCCATCGTGGTAAATTTTTGATAGTTTCCGAAAGTACTAAACGTCTATGATCAGCGGTTTGGCTTATTACAACCTTTAAGTCTTCCAAACGAGTCTTCACACCCCGAAGCATATCTTTGCGGTCGGCATGCGCCGCCGGGCAGGGGTAAAGTGAGGAACGAAAACCGTTACATACTTTCTTGATCCGCGCATGCAATTGTTCGCCTTGGTAAAATACAACAAACACTGTCTTGTGCACTTCGAGACCGGTGATTGGGTCTATGAAAGCATCTTCCAAATCGGCACGCTTCAGATAAACATTACCGCGTGAAATACGCCACAACATTCGCTCGAAGGCGAACGAGCGCTCACGCTGCAGTACGCCAGCCATAAAACCCAATTGCCCATGATCCTGCCGTTGTGGCTCGTCGCCGTCAAACTGTGGCGGAGCATCCAGGACATCACGAAAGAAATTTTGTGTCTTTTCCAGAACCACACATAATTCGGTCAGTTCTAAGTAGTTTGACTTTAAATTAACGCTATTCAGTGCGAGCTCACGAATTTCTGTCTCCACTCTAGCCAGGGTAGATTCGAGGTCGCTAATTTCTCGAGGGTTCGATGCACGTGGTAGGTCATCTGTCAACTCACGTATCACCACATCGTCCTTGATCAATTCATTTTCAATATAATGCATTTGCCGTTCCAGCTCATCGCAGCGTCGCACCTCGTTAACGTAACGACGTTGGAAGGAATTAACATTGAGATTCAACTACAATTTTGGTTTTTAGTTTGTTAGAATAAAAAAATTATAAAAAAATGCAATGGATGCACAAAACTTACGTCACGAAATTGTACACAACCGATCTCACCCAACTCGGAAACAGTCGAGTAACCAGCTTCGGGTTGGATAAATATCTGGCAAAGGGCCATCTTTTCGCTGCGAAACATATCCCCCATTACGGCTTTTTGTTAAGTTTAAGGTTAACATAAAAAAAAAACAATAATTAGAAACAATAGATTATACTTAGTTTTTGGCAGTATCGTTAACTGCATAAATATTCATAAAAATTTTATTTATTTTCATCAATTTTGTACATATTTAGGGCTTGAGTTCAATGCAATTTAAATTTAAAAAAACGCTGTATATAGCTTATATCCCATATATTTCAACCTTTTGAATCCAGTACAAAAAGTCAATAAGATGCGATAAACAGGGAAAGTTTTAATATAATCATTGGCAGTTACATAAGTAAGGATATTGAGTATATGTATGTATGTATGTAATCCGGCGATATGTACAAGTACACGTACTTATCTATATATGTTTGTACTCGTATATAAACCTATAAACCAGTCGAAACTCGATTGGCGTTTTCTGCGCCGCCCAAATAGCGTCATTCGTTATCATATAAAATTCGATTCGAAATTACATTTTAAAATAATTAATCAATCAAAATAATTAACCAAACTCTGAATATATATTATATACATTTTTGTATAATTAATTTACTTTTAAGTATGTAAATTGTTTTTCGATGTGGAGACTAACGATAAAAGTCAGTTAAGTCTTGTCCATTTGTCCAACTATTCGTGGTAACGTGGGTTCGAAGAAGTATTGAAGTCTTGAGTATGTATGTAGTCTCTTGAGGAGATGTGGTAACCTTCGAAATAGCAGCTGAACCTTCAAACGCTTTAAATATTGTTGTTTTTGCTTTTAATTTTTCCTATTATCACTCGTTCCTAATGCTCAAAAACAATTAATAATATAAAATAGTTATATGACAAAAAAAAATTACAGAAAAATCGCAACTCCGTTTGGTCATATGATGGCTTACCGACGATTTTCGCAACTGCCAAAACCTCAATTCTCAATTTTTTGTGCAAGGGATGAAATTGAGAGTGATATATGGGTTTGCTGGCATTTTCTAAATATTTCAGAAGTTTGTAGAAAGATGGTAACCGCCCGCCAAAAGTACTAACAAGAATTTTCGAGAGACTAGCCGCTATCGAAATTTTAATTAATTAATTTTAATTATTTTTATTCATCCATTCGTCTTTTCAAGTCAAGTAATCTCTGCCAAATTCTCACCGTGCTTCACGCCGCTGTGGTATCATTATATTTAAGCTTCTGCAGCACTAAATTCTAAACACCACTCGTGTCTCTCTTGCTCCGCCCATTGTCTCTCTATGCCATAGAAAAGTGTTCGATTTCATGTTTACTGATTGCTAATGTACCTATTCAAGTGACTTAAAATAAAAGTTCTTCAGAAGTGTACACTCTATTAAATTAACGCAACGTAAAGCGCTTTTGAAAGCTTGAAATAAAGCCTTGTCTTTCATCACGATCACTATACCGACATAAATGTTAAAATGAAGCGGTAATTAAAAACTCGTTTTATTTGTGTCGCATCAGGTACCGATATTTTATCGATTTTTCTGAACGGAATTTTCTACTAAACCCCGGCTTTTTTACCACAGTGCAGTTCATAAAACCAGAAATTATTATCGAGACTGAAACTTTGCTCATTCGCCTTCGCATTCAAAGAAATATTTAATTGCAACATTTAATTATTCGTTATAAAAAACGCTTAATACATGTACAATTTTTTTATTAAGTACAACTGCCAACTGTTCCTTCGAGTTTTTTTCACCCTCACATATAGTATGTGCGTCCTTACTTTTTTCCTTTAATATTGTCTCTTTATTCTAGTGTGTTTGTAGATCATTGGAAAGTTGTCATGATCACCCCAATTTTCAAATCAGGTAGTAGAAATGATGTCGCTAATTATAGACAAATATCTAAATTAACAGTCTGCTCCTAGCTTTTCGCCGCCAAATGTATTTTAGATCCTCAGCAACATTTTGATAGTCGACATTTTACTGTCACAAACTAAGCCGTATTCTTCTAGTACTGTCCAGCATTTAAATGTGGCTTTCGAGTGGATACCATGTAAACGGATTTCTCAAAATGCGATTAGTCTAGGATGAGTCCGCGAATAGTCGCTAGAGAACATGCGACTAAGACAACGTCTGATCTCTTTATGAACTGTTCCCTTTTGTTCGAACATGTCCTATAAAGAGACTTATTGTCTCCTTTTATATCCTAACGGGTAGACATGAGTATATTTATAAAAGTAAAAATTAAAATCATAGTTTCGAGTTGCAACGCGCTTAGAATTTCGTTGCCTAAGTGTATGGTTTATTATACCCGAAAGAAACGAATATTTGACTAATCTTTAATTATACCCGTTTGAGAATTGTTGCGACTAATTAATGCCCAGTTGTATCCGAAAGATACAAATCCCGGAAAAATCTCTTTAGAGATTAGTCACACAATTTTTTTCAGGGAAACTCAAATGTAATGGGTTCCACTCTGTTTATTTTTTTTGCCTGGTTAAAATATAATTTTTTAAATCAAATATTACAACTCTTTCTATTTTATAGTTTAATCGGATGATCCACAAAACAGTATCCTTAGCCCAATATTATTTATATTTTTATTAATGACATTGGTTCATGTTTTAAAAATTCGAAGTTTTTATTTTACGCAGATGATTTGAAGCTTTTTCGAACTATTACTTGTGAAACTGATGATAATAATCTTGTTGATTGAACTCGCAAGAATAACAAGTGCTTCCACATGAATATTTCAAAATCTACAAGGGTTTTTCAATCGTAATGCACTATTCTTAACGACCAGCTCATCTCCGCGAAGGATTTCGTTGATCTTGGAATAGGTTTCGATAATCGTTTTACGTTTAGAAATGTGTGTTATGTCCTTCCTAAGGCTTATAGAAATTTAGCATTTGTGCGCCGATACCTTAAAGACTTCAAAGATCATTTTACCGGGAAACTCCTTTACAGCACTTTAGTTCGTCCGTTGGAATCTGATCTATAATTGCCATCTTATATTACACATTGCATCCTAAAAAATTTAAATCAAATATATGTTTATCTACGACCTAATATGTGGATCCATTGACTGTTCTGTACCAAATAAATCTCTTCGTTTTCAAGATCCATTTTATCTTCATCCACTCTTAGCTTTTCAATTATTTTTCTCATGCACCAATATTTAGAGCACTTTTCGAATACAATACTATTAAATATTGATTTATTAAATATTGATTATTCATTGCCAAGATTTGTCTTAAAATTTGTTAATTTTAATTGCCGAAGTAGTTATATTTTTAAATTTCATTTTAGATTAATTAAAAATGTATAATACGTCACAGACTGAATAAAATTGTAATTGAAAACTATAAATTGAAATTGAAAAGTCTTAAATTCAAAATTTGACAATTCAAATAAAATTAAAAAAAATGAATTTTATTTTCAGCTGCTACGTGCTGGATGCGTCTTTTCCTAAAACTACTTATTATCGTTCTTAATTAAGTATTTTTGATTAATAATTTAAAAATAAATAAATAGAACAATTATACATATAATTAATAAAACTAACCGACTGATTTACCTTCAAAATTTTTATTTAAATCACTTTGTACTTAATGAGAATCAATGAAAACTGTAATTCATCAAATACTTCTTATTGAAGTCAAACACTTTACAAAAAAGGTTATTCTTAAAGGGAAACTTCCAACAAACACTTCCTCAGGGCGACCGATCAGCACTGAATTCATTTTCTGGACTTAACTTTGCATCTTAAATTCCTATTAACGCAACTTCATTTCCAATTCAATCAATCATCTAATTCAAAACAAATCATCACGCCGAACATGTACCTACTCGTGAATTGGATTGACGTCTCTGTATGTACTATTTAAAGAATACATATGTACATAAGTACATATATCCATAATGTAAAACTTATCACAAACTTAATTGAGTGAGCGTTGTTAAGGCGCCATTAGACTTAAAAAGTAATTATTGATTTATTAAAGTATTGTAAATAATTTTATATGAGCGATTTCAATGGTAGTGTGTAAAGTTTTGTGATTTGATAATCTACCCAGTCGGACTAGATTGCCTCCGCAATATTCATACATAGTTATAGAGCTGTTCATTTTCCCCCAGCAGTTGTTCCAAAAACATCAAACATAATTCGCTTTTATATAGGCGCAGAAGGCAGAATGAAAGCTTATTTCAGAAAAAAAAAATTTGGTGGGATTGATTGTTTAGTCGCAACTCGTGAAATGTTAGAATTCCCGTTTGAGTCGCACGTAGTGAAAAAATTCGTTTTTTCTTGTGGATATTTAATCCCGTTTTATACCGAATTTAAATGTGCGAATTTCTCGCGAAGGAATGAGTACCCGGTCCGGCTGGATGGCAGAAACAGTTCGTCATGCGTACAGTCGTACAAGTTTACAAACAAATCTACAGGTGCATCGATTTGGGTGTAAGTGTGTACGCATGTGCACGTATCGCAAAGTAGTTAGTGATGACATTGATGGATGGTTGATTGATTCTACATATGTACATACATACATACATATGTAAATATGTACATACATATACATACATATGTATATTGTATGGAAGAATTGAATAAACGGACTGATATTTTCAGTCAGAGTTGTGAACTGTGCGCTACAACAGCAAAATAATTATCTGGACAATTTTCTCTTTATTTTACTAAATTGCCATGGATTTATCTGCGGAGAAAATTATAAATTTATTTAAGGATCTTTAAACACGCTCTCGTAGGTGCTGGAGGCGTTCGATAACGGAAGGCAATACTAATTACATATTCTTAAATTCTCGGGTATTTTAATTGAATTTTATTTTATGTATATATACTATAATCTATCTAATCACTTCTAAAAATTGTAAAAATGTTTAAAATCGCACTTTATTTGTATTTAAACCAAAATGCAATAGTTGCCATACTAGATTCCCAAACGGATATATAGTAAATTGCTCAAGTGAAGTTATTGTGTTGTGGTTTTGGTTTCGGCTTATTTCGGTATCGGTTTGAATTTAAATAATAAAATGAAAACAAACTAAAATTATTTAATTAATAAATACATACATACATATGTAAGTAACTTCTAAGGTTTGCGGTTTACGGTTTAGGTTGAAAGCCTTTTTGCTAATTGCAAAGCTTAAGAACTGCGAATCCGATTTTTTTTGGCTTAGACAAAAAAACCGAGTTATTATTTAAAACAATATTTAGAGGCAGATATATATGTATATTCAAATTCAAAATATACTCGTATATTGATAACAGAAAGTGAAATAATTTTGCCGGAAATTTATCCGCCAGATTACGTTACGGTTAGGGTAACGAAACGTAAAGGGACAACCCCTGACAAAATAGTTGTGCCTCCGGGACGAGGCGAATTATGATAAATTTTAATTTATTGCAAATCGATAACCACGGTGAGACTAATGATCAGTATGAAGTCATCAACTATTCAACTAAACACCTGAACACATTGGGTTCACCAGGAATGTCACCGCTAAACCTACAAATCAAGCTTGGTCCATTGGTTCTGCGCCACCTGAACAAACCAATATTTTACAATGGAACAAGATTCGCTATTAAAACGGTGATGAACGACTTTATAGAATTGTATTATTTGAGAGAAAGATTGTCGATGAAGTGACTGTTTAGTTTTACTACCGACATTTCCTGTATGGTTTGTACAGAAATATACACTCCATCTGTGTATAGAAGAAAAATACTTTAGGCTTTTTAGGTAATCTAGCCATTTACACATTTATTTAAGGTAATTACGGCTTATCTTGATCCACCTTGTTGATTTTTTTTTCTTTATCACCCTCTCAAATTGCTATAAATACAGGAGCTGACCCTAACGCCGCGCCATGAATTTAACATGAAAGTTTTTTCTTTGAATAAATATTTGTCCGTGTGTACGAAATAGTTTTTCGCGCTATTAATTACAAGGATTATTTAATAATTTTAATAATTTTTTAAGAAAATCTAGTTTTTTTTATTTAAGTGTTGAGCAGAAGTACTTACGCAATCTAATAATGCATAAGTATTTAAATCTGATATTAAGAAAAAATTCCAAAACCGGCAAGTGATTTTTGGAATTCTCTCAAAACCGATCGGAAACGCTTTTGGTTTCGTTCTTTTTCAGATCAAACTAACGGTAACGATTAGAGTTACGGTACCATTCCTTGAAAGAAACACGTGGACGCTTCTTGTTTTGCTCTCTTCTACAAATTTTATTAAACAATGTAATCGCACATATGGACATACAATATACATACATACATAGAACATACAATAAATCGTTCGCATTCGTTTGCTATATCGCATATTTAATTCATTTTTAAAACACGTACGAGTATGTTTGTACACATTTCTATCATTTCTTTACGAATTTATTTCAATCCCGGTTTAATTTTTGTAGCGAATGCAAACTATTTATGATGTAACGAAATGAAACCAAATTTAACAAATAAAAACAAATATGTACATATGTATGTACTTATAAGGCCAGTAATTGAGGACAAAATATTACGGACGGACAAGGAAAAACTAAACTAATCGTAAGGCACATTAAAGTGTGGGAAGAGTACCACAATACTGATGTCGCGTTAAAATAGCGATTGAAGTGAACGGCGTCTTTCGCTTACTCCTCTTCTTCGCTGTCTAATATTGCCTTGAAACTGAATGGTTGGAAGGCATAACCCAAACCTTCATAGAATTTGCTCATGAATTCCACCCTGGAAGGAAAGGAAAAAAAGACGTTACGATTTGCCGAATTCGCAAATACAATTCCGAAATTTAACGCCTACCAATGCAAGCGTAGAGTGTGTAAGAAGGCTGAAAGACCCTCCATCATGACCAAAATGGCCAGTGTGAACAAGGCCCAGGCGCCAAAGATGAAATACAATGTGATAGCATCTGTGTAGGTGGTGCCCTTTAAACCCATCGATAATACCATGCTCCACAATACCTCGGACAATTCTGCAAAGAATGATTATGTTAGCCATAAATGTGTTTGGTTGAAACTACGTCACTACTATATTAGATGTCATTGGAGGTCACTTACGTGCATGAGCCAGTGACAAAGCCCATAATCGCAAATAAGAGGCCGTATGCGAAATTGTACTGAGCACATATTCAACGGTGTGAATGGCCTGATGAATGTAGATTTCGCTCATTGGTTCCTCCTCGTGTTCACCGCCGCTGTGACCACCTTCATCGGCGCCGCTCGGTATTGGTGTTTCACCTTCGGCTAGCTCGATATTACCGGTTAAATCGCCATTGTGTTTGACCTACATATGTACATATATACATAAATATTTGTGTATGAAGGTAGAAAATTTTTATATTATTTCAAATATATGTATTTCTTACATGCACTTTGTTTTTACGTGTGAATTTGATGAACATAGGCTTGCCCAGCAACATCCAGGGTATGCACAGTAAGCTGATATAGACAAATACTTGCTGAACCATTGACTGTGCTTCGAACATGAACTCGTTGCAACCGGCTGTTGCGGGTGTATGCTTGAACAACATCATGTTGATGAACATAATCAGAACGGATGGTGCGCATCCGGGTGATTCGGCTAGGATCGTGGTCTTCGGCAAGTATTTAAGCCATTTGAAGAACATCATGAACACCATGTATCCGAAGAGCAACAGCAAGAAGAGAATTTGGGGGAGGAACTCAAAAAATATGTTGGCATAACGCTTGAAGTGCATAAAGTTCACCACAGACATGGAAACACCGAAGATCATGTGCGCAACTCCAATAATAATGGATAACTTCATTTTGTAGGTATTGAGGAAAATGATCTTATTTCCAGCTAATTGCCAAACCGGGTCTAAGCCCACAGGATAGACGCCGTATGTGGTATGGTTTGGTGATAGCTGCAATGTGGGGTTCTCAAGTACCGTAGACGTATTGTATCGTACTTTCCAAGTAGATCCGAAGATGTTCATGGATTTTGAGAATATATCATTGTACATGAAACCAGTGTACATAGAGAATAATCCCATCAGAAGTATAATGTAACGACCACCGAAGAAAATATTCCAAATTTCGCCTGCCTTCTTCCTTTGTAAGCCCTTCTCGTACAACACCATCCAGGCGCCGAACAAAGTCAAAATCATTCCGTGACCCAAATCGCCGAACATCACAGCGAACAAGAATGGGAAAGTGATGCATGTATATAAAGCTGGGTTAGCCTCGCGATAGGAAGCTACACCATAGGCATCGATCAGGTTCTGGAAACCGCGTGTGAACTTGTTTGTACGATTGAATGTTGGTGGCTGCTCGTTAGTATCAATCACATTCAAGAACGATGGTATAGTACTGCCCACAGCAGCTGAGCCATCCGACAAAGCCTTCTGCACAATAGGCAGATCCTTGGTCGGCACCCAGCACTCGCCGATCAGGCACTTCTTCGTAACGTCCATGTTGAACAAGTTCAATGTGTGATAGATAGCCTTCATCTTCTTCACCATAATTGACCAAGAAGGTAAATTCTTGGAAACAGTAGCCAGCACACGACTACGGTGATCTTCCGTTTGGCTCAAAACCAATTTTAGATCTTCCAAACGTGTACGCACGCCTTTGACCATCTCTTCGCGCTCGGTATGCGAACTAGGGCATGGATACATGGACGCATGGAAGCCTGTACACACCTTCTTAATGCGATTCTTGAGCTGCTCACCTTGGAAGAAGGCAACAAAGACCGTCTTGTAGATCGGGTGGCCAGTAGATGGGTCATTGAGTGGATCGTCCAAGTCCGAACGTTTTAAGAAAACATTGCCACGTGAAATACGCCAAAGCATGCGCTCGAACGCAAATACACGCTCGCGATTGATCACGCCCGCTACGAAACCCAAGCGACCACGATTCTGTGGGGTAACTTCCTCAGCGGCGTTCGGACCACGATTGCTGGAGTCCAAGTTGAGCACTTCCTGATCGGAGAAGAAACCTTGCGTATTCTCGAGCACCTTACGCAATTCAGTTAACTCCAAGTAGTTCGACTTGAGATTAACCTCATTTTGGGCCAACTCGAGAATTTCATTTTCGGTTTTCTCCAAATGTGCCTCGAGATCGATGATCTCGCGTGGATTGGGGGCGCGTGGAATGTCGTCGAGAATGTCTTGCAGCACAATGCCATCCTTCTTTATTTCCGCCTCAATGTAGCGTATTTTGCGTTCGAGCTCATCGCAACGACGCACCTCGGTAACGAATTTCCGCTGGAAAGCATTGACGTTCGTGTTTAACTGCAAAAAAAAAACATTGGACACCCAGTAATTAGGATCATTTATTTATTTATGCTTAAATGGACATGCGTAGGCGAATTTTGTCTCCACATAAATACATTATGTACGTATGTATGTATTTGCTAAAGCACAACGATGACGAAAAAATCTTTTTCGCCCACAAATCGGTACTTACATCACGAAATTGCACACAACCAGTCTCGCCAAGTTCCGAGACAGAAGTGTAGGCAGCCTCCGGTTGTATAAACATTTGGCATAATGCCATTTCCTCACTGCGAAACATGTCCCCCATCTTGATGAAGATGTCTCGCCGCTAACTCACTAAAAGCAAAAAGAAAAAAAAATAATTAAGATATACATACTCAAATTAAGACACGTATTGGATGGTTTTATATGTATGTGCTTTTTTTCTTTTCTGAATATTTAAAATGCATACATTTTAGGCGAACTAGAACAAAACAAGGAGCCATCAAAATAATTCAGGTGTGTTAGATATTATGCAGAATTTACTTTTTAATGCATTGGCTAAATAAAAACTTATCAACAAAAATTAAAAAAAAAAAAAATGGAACGCCCAAGCTAATAGAGCTCTCGGTTAATGACGATTTCGAACACTGCTGGAATATTTAATTAAAACAAAAGTTTGTTATCCAGCCACAGAGGAAATTGCATTCTTAACATATTTTAGTTTATAAAAAAAATTCATTTAATTATTTATTTATCTAATTTACTTAAAAAAGATTTATATGTATACGTAAACTCGCCAGTAAAATAAAAGGATCAAAAATCAATATTTTATCACCGCAAACTTGTAGTTGCTTTAGAATTATACAAAACTGCTCAAATGTTTCCAAAAATATCTACATACATACGTACATATGTATGTTCTCTTACTATATGTACAAGTGCAAAAACATAAAGCTTCTGAATATTTTATGCCTCCCGATGGGGATCACAAGATTGAATTTTTAAAATAAATCATTCCTTCATATCCGGAAACATAAGGCCATAATTACATTTTTTATACATTTTCCCCGAACTTTTACTTAAGTTTTGGAATTTGTTGCTTATCCAAATTACTTGAATCAGCATATAAAGAAATGAGCAGAAGTTGCATAATAATCAAAAAAAATCTCTCCAATAACACAAGCAAGCTTGCTCGAGGCCTCAATGACCACATTTGAATTCGTATTTATTTTGAGAGTCAGTGTTCTTATGCACATACATATACATATGTATATGCATGTAAGTATATATGTGTGTACCTGTGATAAGCTTTTCATTTGATTCGCAGTCATGTGAGATGAAAAATAACTACAAAAGCGAAATAAGTAACCCACAATCTTCAACGTTGGAATTGTTGTGAATGTTTATTCTGTTGACTTTGAGAACTTGAGCCGCAGAGCGCCGCTGAGAAGTTATTGTGTATGGAGTTTGCGCGCAAATGTCGAAAGTTGCGAGCGCGACGCAGTCAGCTGATGATGACACATCACACCCGTTCGGCGATCATGTGAGATATAACGTGGAGCCAACGAAGCGATATACATATGTACTTACTTATGTATGTATGTATATGTACAACGTATGTATGTATGTATACATATATTTTTGTGTTTATTTTAATTAGTTTCTATTCGATCTAGCAAAGGAAATGTGTAGACAACGCCTTAGAATGGGAGTTATGAAACGAAAGTCGATGCGTCTACATACATACATATGTATATACATACATACGTACATATGTATGTACATTGGGCGTTTATGTCGGTATGTACATATTCATGTGCGCGTTATTGTTATTGAGCTACTGTTAAAGTATTTGTATCGCTATTTTTTTTATTAAAATGTACCGTTGCATTAAAATGTATTTCGTTCTACATGCGTATGAATGTTCTCGTAGGTATCTAAATATTATACTTTTTTTTAGCCTATGTCCACTCAAACACACAATCACGGACATACATACGAACACATGTAGAAATGTTCATTTATACAAACATTTGACCGTCTCGCCGTACAATGACAAAATTCTGATGTTTGCGCAAAAAAGCTGTCGACTTGGGCATTGATGACGCGATCACGCGCCGGTCTTGTGGAGCAGACATATACTAGTTAGCTACTTATGTAAGTATTTATTTATGTATATGTATGTATTGGTCTATCGATGGTCAGTCATCGTCACCGTCGATTTTTTCAAAAATGTTCGGTTTCGAATTTTTCTGTATTTGATATTACCGACATTGGTTTTCTGTCAGTTCTTTTGGTGTCATATGTCAAATCGTTTTCTTATTATACACACGCTTTTCTCCACTTTCACTGAAGATACTGTACAGGGTTGCATAAGTACTATTGATGCAATTTATTGGCAATTAATCACTAATTGGGGCAATTTGTTAATTGCACAATTAGGCTTCTGTCTGTACATGGTATTATTACTATCATTCTGCTAAGAGCCCAGTGATAAATGTGCAAAGTTGTTTGTGACTTTCTATTAGCTTCGTGCATGCAAGCTCGACTGCTTACTCCTACATCAAATATTGCACATATGAAAAAAAAAACCAACGGAGATCGCATGTGATAGTATTTTCAAAAATTTTGTAAATGCTTTAGAGATACGGTCACGCAAGTTTTGCTGGGTTATAAATTAATTTGCACACACATGCGTGCATATGAACATATGTATGTACAAAGTATCGAGCTTTAGGAGACATTTATTGCTTATCGCAATACTACCGGCAGCAACTTTAGGTACAGTAGCGCCTCGAATTGTGAAACTGCCTTGTTTTTCCATTTCGCGTTCCCACAAATTGTTCACAAGACCCAAGAGCGCGGAGTATTTTTAATAATTTCTTTAATTACCTGGCAAGTGTAGCTGACAGATCAGCTTATCCGAGATTTTTCTACGGTGCCGTGGAAATTTTATTTTTTGTAGACTGTTAAAATATTTTTCCGCATGTTTGCAGCATCTTATAAGAAATATTCTTCAAGAAAATATGTGAAAAACTGCTGCTAATTTTAAAGGAAATTTTAACTAAATTTTTCAAAAGTTTTAGTAACGCATTAGAAAATCTGTTGCTAATGATTTTGTTGTAATGCGTAAAAACCGTGTCCAGGCATTAACTAAATTCGTTGTTCCTTATATCCCTGTCATAGGAAATTACGTATTTAATAACTGGAGGCAGCACTGAGGGCCAGTTTTTCAGTGCAAGTTGTACTGTGTTTGTCGTTTCAACTAAGTTTAAATTCAGTATGCAGTTTTTAAGTTAACTTTAAACGTAGTTTAAACTAAGTTTAAACGGCCGTTCGAGCACGGTTAAACTTAGTTTAAGTTATCAGCTCTTTGCCAACTGGTTCGTTTTGGTTGCAACAAATTTAATTGAGCGCAAGGAAACTAAGTTTAAATTTAAACTAAGTTTAACTAAGCTTAGTTTAAACTAAGTTTAAACCAGCACTGAAAAACTGGCCTGACTGACTAATCTCGCCACACTTTATACATAACATAAACATGTAAAATAACTATGCTTGCCGTCCTTTGAGTAATTGAAAAAATTTACTTTTGCTGCATCGAATGTATACTCGTATACATATGTAACATACATATGTATGTGTGCTTAACTCGTGGTCACCACTGTACGTACTTACGCACATACGTACATATATGTACATATGTATGTACATATGTATGTATATGTAAGTAATTTAGCAATTATATGAATACATATGTACATACATACACATTTACATATATACATATGAACGATTAGAAGTATGTATGTATATACATAACTCACAGTACAGATCGTGCTGACGTTATACAAGATCATCTTCACGATTATATAGAGAGAAATCGAATATGTTCACACCGCGCAAATTAAAAAAAAAATTTCTTTTTTATTTCAGTATCGCACAAATTGAAATCTTGTTTACCTTTGTGTATGGAATTTTTATTAAAAATACACCTGTTTATTTTTATTTCAAACGAGATTCAATACTGCAAAAATACTCCCGATAACATGTACGACGCTTTTGTATTTAAATAACTTGAAACCAGTTCAACTTCGCAAGCAACCCAAACTCGACTAAACGCTTTTATTCTCTTTCATTCCGCTCATACTGGAAATTTGGCTGCTTGCCTGCCAATAAGCGAGCTCTAGCTCCATCGCAACGAGCTACGCTGCTTCATTGGACTCAAACGAAAAAATCTCAATTAATAATTTTATGCATACTTACATACACACACATCCATACATGTATACATACATACACATATACATAAAATTGTAGAAATGTACATCTGCATACGTCCTTAACCCTAAATGGCGCTTCTCTTTTAAGCACTCGCATTCACATATTCGATCCATTTGTGCGTGATTGAGAATATGAAAACTACAAAAGTTAAAAGGCATTATTTTAAAAGCCAATTACAAGCGAATGACAATGGATTTTATAAAAATAGAATCGGGCTTCAATAAAAGTTCAATCGACTTTAATTTTTGGAGCATCGAAAAGTTGTATTCCATCTCTTTTTTCTCTTTTACGAGTTCAAAATAAGCAAAAAAAACTAATACGTAAAAGTAACTCCAGTTTTTCGACCGTTACACCCAAAACTATAGAAGTTGATTTGTTGTAACAAATATTTACCCACTTGCAGATGTTGTAAAGTTTGCGTGCCTGCATCCAGTGCTTTTTAAATGTCAGTCGACGAGCGTATCAAAAATTGTTTGGGTGCGGCATACAATTATAAATGGCCTGTTAAATTAATAAGAATACATAGTTTGTTCCTATGTACGTGTGTGTTAATGTATGAACGAGTTTGCACCACACCCGCAAGCCACGTTAAATCTAATATTTAGACATTGTATATCCTATCCTATACCGATTGTTATGATAAGTGTGAATGTAACCAATGTCCAGCAAGACCACTCTCGACTATATAGCTCTACGAGATATTTCTTGTAAAGTTTCTATGAATTGTGTACTTGTATTTCTTTTTTAATTTTGAAAACTTTGTAGCACAGAGTCCTTACTCGGTAGTTCTGTTCGATAGCCCATTGTGGTATCGCTATCCAAATTTCCCTGAGCCGATAAAAATTGGTTAGGAGAAACACAGTGTGCTTATTATGAGTTTGAGTCGTACAGTATGGATCCCATCGGTCAATGCCTGGTCAGGATCCGAAAAACAAGGATGTGAGTTGCTACCCAGATAGACCGCGGGCCAATTCATTAACAGTCAGTTTTCGGCATATCGCTGTGCCTTGGAAGCCAAGTTAGCTGGATAAAGAAGTAGTTCGATGCAGTCGACAGAATGATCGGGCAATCTCAGGCAATCAACGATCGCCGTCGGGCTGTCAGAGTTGATATTAACGTTTATATATATGTGGTGTAACACTATGTCGCAGCCAATTGGCTTCTTTCTTAATGGCAGCTACTTGGGCTCGAAATACCCCAAAGAAATATGGTAGCCTAAATTGAATGTCAAAAAAGAGTTCCTCGCAAAAGACACATTCTCCAACTCTTCCCTCCAACTTTAATCCATCCGTAAAAAGAACATCCCCTTCCACTCGTTCCTGGATGTGTATGAGAAATGATGCGTTCAGAGCGCTAGTTGGTCGTTATTATGTCTTGCCTTTCATCTTCGATCAGTTTCCACAATAACATTGAATCTGTGATTTCTTCAACAAAAATTTTGCTGTCATCATTAAAAACAGAAAAAAAAATATATCAAAATCAGCGGGAGTGGATGGATTCCCTGACATGCCAAATGATTTTGACATTCGCTGTACCACGGCGCTAGAAAAAACAAATCAATCAGCTGCTTACTAAGGCCACCTTACTAAATTCGCTTTGGTTATACGTACATATGTATAAAATGAAAAGAACACAAAAAAATATTTCACTTTGCTAATGTCAATATTGATGGAATTAAAGCAAGCCGTCAGGTAATACTCGCATAAGAAATATTAACACTTTTATATGATATTTCATTTCGTGCAAATATTTTTTGTACAGAGTGATGTTTTCTATATTAGATATTAAAACCGCAACGCTCTTTTTTTTCTTTTTTAAGCTTCAATTTTTCTTTTTGCTTGATTTTTTTAAGGATAATTTTGTATTTTTTTTTGTCATCCATATATCTACATACATATGTACATATGTATGTACATACATACATATGTAAATTAATTTTTTGTTGTATGGTCCGAGAGGCACGCTAATATATTTATCTATGTACATATATATGTATATCTATGTATGTACATATTTACGTATGTATGTATGTACATGTGTATGTAGGCCCTGAATTTAGACCTTAGAACATTTATAGTCAGCTGACTAATGCCCGGCTCACTGTCCTTGCAGGGAACGTTAACCTTTATACGCAACGTATGTACATACATATGTATGTATATGTATGCGCGTAGTTAAATAAACGTACTATGTATGTTTGTACACGTGTACCTATGCACACATACCATACATATGTATATCATATTACACAAATAAAATCTAACAACTACACCTACTATACCTTTCACATACACAGGCATAAACCGACAGCACGCAAATGCAAAAACTAAGCAAAAAAATATCGAATAAACCAATCATAAAAAAAAAAATAATAAAAGTTTTTGCGAACCCCTCAAATGCAGGCGACAACAACACCACTGGTAGTCACTGACTTTGCATTGTCTGCCAATTATAGGCACCCAGCTGAAAGCAAACACACTCCCATAAAAACATACTCGTACGTATGTATGGTATATACATACATAAATGATATGTACATATGTATATTAGACCGGGTCGGTACCCTTAGAAAAGCATTTTATTAGCCCGCCTGTTTCGGAAGCTTACTTCAAAGTTTACTTTGAATTACCCTTACAGTCATAGGACAAATTTAGCGGTGGTCAGAAAATGGAATTTACTGGATAAAGAACAAAATTTGGACGAAAGCGCTGCGGCTCGACGCAGTGCCTGCTGTTGGAGGCAGAGGAAGTGGAATGCCTCCTCTGCGTTGTAAAGACCAAGCGACATAAAGGACTTGGGTACACTTGGTGTTTTTAATTGGCGCCAGTTAGCAAAAGACAGAAGCAAAAGCACCCAGGTCGGCTGATGTATCTAATCATCACGCTCATAAACGAAATTTGTTCCTACATTGAAAAAAAAAAAAATGCACAACCCCTTCGAACGAAAAAAAAATCTCAAATATCAACGATAAGCCATAGGATGCTTGCATATTATTGTTGATTGGGGGCTACAAAACTGCGTACACAGATCTTTTCAATAACTCTGATTTATAAGTTTAACAAAGTTTTGATTTACAAATATTAGTTAGTGGCGTAAGCTGCTGTCCAACAACGGCTATTAGTGAAAAATTAATGTAAAATGCTACTAAACTGACGTAAATATTTCTTAAAAATTTAACGCCGGCTAGTCCAAATAATGCTTCGAGAGGTATATTTTAAATATTTTTCGTAGTTTTATGTATGTAGTAAATATATACATACCTACGTATTTAACGCTCACGCATACTCGTACATATGTATGTACATGCCTACAGCCACAGGACAAATTGTGGCGTTTAGAGCGTTCCAAAAGTGCTAACACACACACACAACTAATCAATGTTGCCGCGCCGTTGCGAATAAGTGTAAAGAAAGTAAAAATGTGAACAAAATTCATTTGTTGTGAGTGAATGACTTATAACAAAACAATTGATTTGATAATCATCCACCAATCACTAGTACATAGAGATCTACCAGTGAATTCGCTTTGGTATATAATTTATATTTAATAAATTACTACTATCGATTGTAACTGCACACATTTTTTTTCCAAAAGTGAACGAAAAATTTTACAATACAGAAAAATGTAGGTAAAGAACGTATCATTTTTTTTTTTGTTATAAAAAGCAACAAAATTTGTTTTGAACGAATAAGGTTTTAACTGCAACAGATGATCCTGCCAGTCGTTGAACATTTATTTGCAATTGTATGGCAGGGAAGTCACTTGCTGAAATGGAGTAAGTCAAATGTGAAATGGGGGTACATACTCGTACATGCATATATATGTATGTACATGTGAATGTGTTTAAAAATGTTCGTGTGATCCACGACGCTAGTCTGCGACCTCACATGACTGCAATAATCACATACATACATATGTATGTAAGTAGCCCTTGGTGATGACAGAACTTGTATACATATATGTATGTACAAGCATGTTCATAGTTAGTTTAGTAAGCGTATTTGCTTAATGCATATACATATGTACATACATAACATACATATACATACATACATACATATACATACATTTATTTAATAAACGCATACAAAAACACACACACCTGCAAATGGAGATCACGTGCTCAGAATTTCGCATCAGATTGGCTAATTATTACCTAATCAAAGCGGAGTTTTAACTACTCTGAGCTCCTGGCCATACTCAAGAAAATTGCCTATTCTAAAAATATGTAGGTACATATGTATGTACGTATTTATATGTTTTTATCTGTAAACTTATATGTATGATATGTATGTACATAAGTATGTATGTATGTGGACATGACTAATTTGTTTTCAGTCCTTCCAATGCCAGTTAAACATGTGTGTATGTACATATTTAATGCCCACAATCGGGGAGTGCTACATTTTCGTCTACTTACATTCACATATTTGCTTCCTACTAGCCTTCCCAAATTGTTTATGATGAACGAGACGCGCCTGACTGCCAAGCAACACGGCCAAAATACATTAACAAAATTATGTTTAATTCTAAAAATAGCGACAAACTGAAATGCATACATACATATTTACGTTATGCTGCATAAATGTGGATACATGTACATACATACATACATACATATGTACATACAGATATGCAGCTGTTAAGATAGATTTGCTATATACTTTGAGATCCATGCATGTGTAAGTACATATTTTCTAGACATTACTGGGTGCATAATGGTCAAAGGTATTGCTGGCACATTACAGAACGAACCGAAGGGAATGGGCGGCATCGCCTACTGCAATCCAAACAAAAAAGAAACGGTGTGATTGGAACCCCAAAAGTTCGTTAGATTCGAACCAGCACCTTGAAGTGCACAGGAGGAATTTTTTTCTATATTTCACCTCTCCGTCGTTTATTATGTGTGGCAACTCATATTAAATAAAAAAAAATTATAAACATTTTAGTTTTTCACAACACATTACACTCGAACGATTCCGTCAGCGGAGTATTCGCTTTGTAAATATTAATTTATGTACAGAAGTATGTACTTGTACCTAATTATATGAACATGAATGCTTATGTATGTACATACATACATATGTACATATAAAAATGAGCGAATAATTCACTCATGTGGTCGATGTAAGGCTTTGAATTGTGGCTGCCCGAGAATTACCTGTCTACCACACTAGCCGCCTCTAGTGGCCTCGTTAGACCAGGTCGATTATTATTTGTTTGTTTATTCATTTGCTCACTTGTTTGTATTATGCCACTGTGTTCTTTAATACATACATATGTATATATATTTTTTATTATAATTTTCGTAAAACACACTAGACGATTGTATGCATGTGTAAGCATTTCTCAAATACATACATACATATGTACATATACTAGAAATTATTCTGGTTTGACGATCGACGTTCTTTAGCAGATGTGTAAGTATGTATACATATGTATATAAAACCTTTACATATGAACATACTTTCAATTTAATATACACTAGTACATTTAGGTATGTATGTACATACAAGTGTATATATGTATATTGGTGTATTTCAGCTAGCTTACCGCTTTAACTTGTTCCACGTACAAATACACAAACAAAAATTTTGGTAGGCAAATTCTGTTCCCGCCGACGTTATATTTAGAACTGGTCTCGTCGGCAATATAAAGACGTCTGCTCGTTCGATTGCTGCTCTCGAACGTTTTAGCCCACTCTATACATACAATCACAATCGTCTAATACAATCTTCTCAGGCAGTTGAGTGCATGAGCTACAAAACTGCCGCAGTCTGTTGTTATCTTCTGCTTACTTAGTACTGACTAAATACAGAGTTGCAAACTTTAGTATACAAGATGGACTTTTTCTTAACAGGAAAATGAGTACGTTGTAGTACTTAAGTAAGATACCGCTAAACTTTTTAATTCAAAAATGCATTTAAAAAAATTCATATTTAAGAAAATTGGCACCTATCTTTCTAGTCGCCCATTTTAGTAAATAATGAAAATATGAACATACAAAATCAGTCGAATAAGTTTTTTTTTAAAGAGTAGATAAATACGTATTTCTAAAGATTTTACGCCGCATGGACCATAAACATACATAGTACATACATACATATGTATGTATGTATGTAGGAACATACATTTGCGTTTCGCAAATTTAATCCTGGAGAGAACCGACGATAGCAGACGTGTTTCATTCACATTTTTCTGGCAAATTTAAGATTACTAATCAAAACTTCGTGAAATTCGGGATCCCGAAAATCCCGCGATCAACAAAATTACCAAAATTGACATCCCTAGTATACATATATGTATATTTAAATTTTTTAAAGAATTTACTATTATATATACATATGTATATTGATTCTTGAAATATGCACGCTTGGAACGTTTGTTGAGAAAATGTTATTTTAAAAAAGAAATGAAAAAATCTCGATTAAAACCGCTAGGTTTGACCTACGGCCACGAATACTATAAACGAACTGTACTTGATATATACTTCTTATACGTCCTTTTTAAGGAATGTTTTACTATAGGGTGTTTTTTTTACAGGTTTGTTTTTCGAATAGAGATAAAACTGGCATTTTGTGGTCAAATCTGGCAACTCTAATGTCATTTATCTTCAGTTTGGTTTGCCATTTGATCATGAACAGGTTGACAAAAGAACAACGCTTGCAAATCGTGCAAATTTATTTCGAAAATAATGGTTCAGTTCGCGAAGTTTACCGTGAGCTCCGTCCATTTTATGGTCGACATAATCGTCCATCAGAGCAATTAATTCGGTTAACCATGGATCGTTTTCGCACTATACGCACGATACGCATCCGCAGAGACGTCGAACAGTACGCACCGAAGAAACAATTGCCGCTGTAGAGCAAAGTGTTGAAGAGGACCCGAATGAATCGATTCGCCACCGTGCACAGCAATTGGAGCTTTGTCCATCAACTTTATGGAAGATTTTGCGCAAAGATCTTGGCTTGCGACCTTACAAGATCCAGCTTGTGCAAGAATTAAAGCCGCGAGACCATGCAATGCGTCGTGATTTTGGTGTATGGGCCGAAAATGAGATTGATCTCGATGCTGATTTTCATCGCAAAATTTTGTTCAGTGATGAGGCTCATTTTTGGTTGAATGGCTACGTCAACAAGCAAAATTGCCGCATTTGCAGTGAAGAGAATCCACATGAGACCCTTGAAACGCCATTACATCCACAAAAACTGACTGTTTGGTGTGCTCTATGTGCTGGTGGAGTCATTGGGCCATACTTCTTCCGCAATAATGCTGGAGAGGCAGTTACCGTTAATGGAGACCGGTATAGAGCCATGATAACCGACTATTTTGTTCCCGAATTGGATGGCATGAATGTGGATGAGTTGTGGTTCCAACAAGACGGCGCTACATGCCACCCATCGCACGTCACAATCGATTTGTTGAAGGAAACATTCGCTGAGCGCATAATTTCGCGGAATGGACCTGTCAATTGGCCACCAAGATCGTGTGATTTGACACCATTGGATTATTTTCTTTGGGGATATGTGAAGTCGCTCGTCTACACCAACAAACCAGAAACGTTAGGGGAATTGGAAGCCAACATTCGTGGCGTTATTGCCGACATACGGCCCCATATGCTCGAAAAAGTGGTTGAAAATTGGACCTGTAGAATTGGCTTTATTCGAGCCAGCCGCGGCGGCCACATGCCCGAAATCATATTTAAACATTAATGGCATAAAATTATCCTTCCAATAAAGCCAAATTGATGGACCTTAAAACGATTTTCTTGTGTTTTATTTCAATTCGAAGTTCTATACCCCTAAAAAAAACACCCGATATTTCAGTTTACGATACCGACGACAGCACAAAGGCGAAACCGGGTTACTCCCAAACGAAATTTAAGTGATGACTGGAATTCCCTTTCGGAATTGAAAAAAAATTACATACATGCACTGACATGCATTGACGTATGAAGTTCCAAACGTCTAGCTTAAAACAAAAAAGGGAAAAGGAAACAAATTTTTTAATTAACTTAACCTAACATAACTTTATCGGTAGTACTCTTTGCATATTATTTCATACATAGTTATGATGGGACCAGTCAATAGGGTCTATCCCAACAGCCGCAATCACAACATACATATACATAAAAAATTTTAAATACGTCATATCAGCCCGTTTTTTTTATAAAAATGGCAGCGTAACACAAAACAATCTGGTATGAAAATCAACAGGTTTGTCTGAAATTATTGGAGTTCGCAAAGAAAAAATTAAGGATTTTAAGGTATTCAATTAGTCGCATTCATTTAAATAATATTTACAAAGAACTTATATATTGCTTGGTCTATTTAAGAGGTATTTTATAAATAAATAAGTTGTTGCATGTGTTTTATGTATGTATGTATGTTAAAAAATGGGGTTTGAAAATTTATTAAAAAATAAAAAATAAAAATATTAACAAACAACTGTTTTTAAGCTTTCATTCAAAAAAAGGGTAAGTAAGTTGTAAAGAAAATAATAAGTAAGATTTGGTAAAAAACTTGTCTTGAGACTTTCCATTTATCTTATTCACATTCATATGTACATATCTAGTAAATGCATACTTACAAATATTTTGTTCCAAAAGACCAACAACAATTAAAACATACATTCAATTGAGTTTTAATGTAATATCCATTTTAAAATTTTGATAGTGAATTTATATTTTAATGAACTTGTTTAAACATTTGCCTTCCCCTAGCGAGTGGATAACTTTTTAGGTATGTATGTATATTTTTCATCAATTTTTGTATGTATAATATTAGGTCGAAGTGTATTAAATATTAGTTGTGATGAAATTATACTAATATCACAATAAATATAAAAAAAAAATGTTTAATAAATTGCCTTCAAAAAAAATAGTTTACGCTATTCTTTTGGATATTTCGGGCAAGAGCGATGCATTAATAATAGAAAAAAAAATCGTTAAAATACATTATTGGCGAATTTGCACGGATGATGTGGATTTACAAATACCAATTTTTAATTTAAGTAGTAATCAGTACGAAAATAGCCTTAACAAACATACAAAATAATTGTTTCGAACTGAATCGCGAATGCAAAGCATAAATACATTGGGATTTGCATATCGTTTTGTTTTTTAATTGCCAAAATCAAAGTTATATCATTTATTTATTTTGCAATGTTCCAATGGCTACTGCATTCTCATGCGTAGCGTGTGTATGTATAATCACTTTGATTTAAGCTTACATATATTTAAACAATCAACTCTTTACTGCAAAACCTATATAATTTGTAAATGTAAATACGCTTGTATAATGCTGAAGAAATTCGACTACGGAATAAATAGTATAAATATGCAAGTTAAATATATATTACCTTTACAAACAACCAAAAATCTGGTCGAATAACATAACACTTGAAGTTTAGTAAACGAGTTCATTTCAAAGGAAAGTGCTTAATAATATTTTCAAAATTCTTTCGCCTTTTTATAAATTATGGACGAATTAGTTTGAAAACTAAAATAAGAATACATATCTCAAAGATAATTCAGATAATTTTGGTTAAATGAAGTGTAACAAATTATTAAAATAACTTGAAAACCAAATATATAGCTATATATATAAAACAAATGTAAGTCTAACTTAAAGTCAATTAATGAGATTTCAGTTTCGTCAAGCAAAGGCGAAGTATACATACTACATATGTATGTATGTAGTATATACAAAATAAAAACTTTAATGTGAACATAACTTGTGCATAAATAATTGATTTTTTTGCCTTAAACCGGAACTTTCGGATATTATGATTATCTTTATTTGATTTTGCTTATTTTAATACACTTTACTAAGCCTATATTCATTCTACTATTTTGCTTGGCTTGAATTCGAGATAAATATGTAATATGTATGTATGTAGTTTGTCTATAGGTAAGTTTGCATTTTATGTATCTTACTAGGAATTTCATTGAAGCACACTAAGTTACAACATTTAAATTTAAGTGCAAACTGTCAATGCGGTTTGTTAATACTTCATATTTTAATGAAGGATTATGGTGTGCTGTTGGTATGTTTGTGTATGAATGTGTATAAAAGGGAGTTGATAGCAAACACTCATCAAAAATCCATTTCACTTCAGATTTCGTTTCATTCATTTATTCACTCAGCAGAAGTTTCAGACTGCATTTATGTGCACCCAGATGTGAGACTAGCATTTGTTCGATTCATTGACTTTCAATTTATATATATTTTTGGCAACTCCTGCTATAATAACTGAGCTTAAACTTTTGGTATTAATGTTGGAACTTCTTCTTAACAAATCGTATACATTAAATAATTCACGTGAGTACACTCAATCGACATCATCATGATTCAGAATGGCTTTAAATCTATCACGGACTTAAATTTGTAGCCCTTCTAAAAAATAACCATGATATTAACATGCATACATACAAACATACATACACATATATATTTGTGTATGTATGTTTTTCGATGCATACATTCTACACAGTTAATTTTTGAGTTTCACAACAAAAATCTGGAATAAAATAAAATAAATAACTTAATAAGAACAAATAAAAAAAATGTATGGTAAGTCTTTTTCAAAATACGTTTTCTTTGATTTTGATTATGAACATCAATTCATATTTTCTTACAAGTTTCGTATTCAATTCAGCTACACAATAAAATGCAGTATAAAATATTATCTTGAAACATATGTAGATATAAATAGGTAAATTCATAAGTCTATTTGAGCTCGTGTGTCTTAAAGACGTGTCTGTCTGCCGTGTTTTGGTTTATTTGCGTTCGATTCTACACTATTGGTGCGAAGGCAAATTAAATGTTGACTTTAGGCAATAGCAATCAATACAAGTTAAATGGACTATATTAAACTTAAACGAAGATCTTATGTAAATTGAAATTCTACGATTAAAAACTTGCTAGCTTTTTAACGATAATACAAATATACAAAAACGATTTCTTAGTCGCCTTACTTGTTATTAAAGGCTTTTTTTTATTTGTCTAACTTTATTCTTTTAAATAAATATGCAAGCACATTTCCGTGTATTTTTCTCCATTGCACACAAAAGTCGTCATTTAATTAATCTAAAGCACCAAATGTTTTTCAAAAGTTACTTCTAAATTTATATAGTAAGACTCATAAAAGTTTGAATGGCTTCGCGATTGGATTGCACATTTTATCACTGTGTTAACTGAACGCAAATCCATCTGCGGACCGACATCGTCATAATTTCCTATTAAATAGTAGTAGTAGCAAATATCGACAGTTGTAAAATCAACTTATTTTTCTTAACGAAATATGAACTCATAAAAATTTCAATTTAACACTAACTGACTTTTCTTGTTGTTGATTTTCAAAGAGAAGCCATATA
Organism: Philophylla caesio; assembly: GCA_963971545.1. Classification (NCBI taxonomy): domain Eukaryota; kingdom Metazoa; phylum Arthropoda; class Insecta; order Diptera; family Tephritidae; genus Philophylla; species Philophylla caesio. Next base: position 220,363,117 of record OZ020604.1, on the reverse strand, counting down.
ACTAAAGAATATGTTATTGGGAAAGCGTTGCGCACTGATTCTTTACAAAAAATAAAAACTATATTAAAAACAATAAGACTAATAATAAATATATCGAAAATATTTTCATTTTTCGGTTGGAAATAATTCGACAAATATCGGAAGCGATACGCCAAAATGGTATGCCTTTGATACTTATTATACAGCGAATTTTCAATTATTCTAGCAGTATCATTTGAAATCACAAAAGTTTCACATCTGGAGTTTAAATTCAAAATGCACCTTGCCGTGTCCTGCACAAATCTGAATATGGAAATGAAATCGGATTTGAAGTGGCATTCGCATGTTGCCAATGTACCTAGATATTCCAAGTGTTTGGAAAGTAATGGCATTAACATTGTAGCAATTAAATTTGTAACAATGCTTCTTCTTGTTACTAAACAAGCCTTTAATGGCAAGAGTGACCCTATCGCAGGTGATTTCCCTTTAATCGTTATTTTTTTTGCAGTGTCTTCATTACATTTCTCGATATATATTAAGGGTTTGTCTGTTACAGCTTGTTCTTGGGGTGATGGCGGTTTTTGTGGTTTTTGTAGTGTTGGTTCATGGTTATGTGCAATTATTAGTGATATAGTAGCAATAATTTGTTTAACATTTTTAAATATCAAATGGTGATCCAAACATTGCAGCTGCTCTTTACTAGCTATTGGCTGTAGTTGTTTTTGTGGATCGAGCAGCTTCAACTTTTTTATAAAATACTTATAGCAGGATTTCAACAACTTTAGTTACGGTTGAAGTTGCTTTTTTGGTTTTTTTAACTCAGCTTCCTCGTCACGCTTGACTTCTGTGTAGCGTTCGCCTTTCAATGAAACAATCTTGTTATCCCGATAGCGTACCAATTTTTTCGGTTCGAATTTGGGTACCATTGGCTTGTACTCACGTTGAGTAGCATTCTTATCTACGTAGGAGTATCTGCAGATGAAAAAAGCATAGCGGTTAAGATAAAGATAATCATTACAAAAATTTTAGAGTAATTTATGCTTATTTAACCTTTCAATAATGCGATTTTTCAGCTCGGCGTCGTCCACAACAATATTTTTTCGTCCAGAAATAGAAATAGACTTGTCGGTTAAACACTGGCCAGTCTCTTGGCGATGCAGCAGTATTTGAGTTGCGCTGTCAATATCTCCTTTAGCAATTGCAATGCAATGTTTCACCTGGGTGATAAATGTTTCACATATGAAATAGTTTTCTTTACTATTAGAATAAAAAGTTTCAATAATAATAAAATGTACTCGTATAACATTATACAGATTTTATAAATCTTAAAATTTATTTTTGTTGCACAGCATCGAATGGAAACAACACTACTTGGGACCTTGAATTTGTATCATTTGACGTCATTGCTACACTTTGCGAATAACAACTTTGCAGACTCTCGTTGCAAGTTGAAACTTAACTTAGGTATTTAAAATATGTATGTAGCTATCTACATACATATATAATTTTATTTAAAAAATAAGGTGTCTGTCCTTTGCAGATCTTAGAAAATGCGTCTATTAAAGTGAATGTATTCGAGCAGTTGTACACATTTGCATTTTGGGATTTGCACAACTCGCACTTTATAGTCATGTTCATCCTTTCGATTCAGTTCATGAAGTCATAGATACGAGTACTTTTGCCTAACTCTTGTCATACGAGAGCGCACACGGTTAGAAATTATAGCACAAACTACTATAGTAATTTTCTATAAAATTTTATTTGAATTCTAAACCAAAGTGAATCTATTGTGAGAGAAAATTACATGAATAAGAGTGAAAAAGAGAATTATATGGATAATATTTTTCATGAGCAAGTTTAAAAACCCGATTAATTTGTTTTTTTACTATATACATAAGTAAGTTGCAAGTTGATTGCATATTTTGTAAAAACTGGGTATACAAATTTAAATAAGAGAAATATTACAATATTTGTATATCTTCCCACGCAAAGACCTCAGGAACTAACAGACAGATTTTTAATTTGATAATTATACACATGAAAACCTTTCATTTGATATATATTTCGTCTCTGTAGCTATTTGAGTTTAGTCAAGATAAGTGCCACTTTTTAGAATATACATATGTATATAAACATAGATGAAATATGAAATAATCGTTAAGTGAAAATAAATTAAAAATAGAGTTGAATAAATTATGTCTTATATTAATGAGATACATTTGTTTTAAAACTATGCAATATTAATTAACACCTAACTTAATTTCAGTTCCAAGAGTATTTCATATAAAAGAGGAGCTAAAACTCTCAACACCTCGTGGAAGCGAAATCCATGAACGCAGTACATGTTTATAAATTTCTTCAACAGATTGCCGATCACAAAATGCGTTTACGGCATTTTGGGAACAGAAGTAGTGCTAAAAAAATGCTCCATTTATTATGACGCCATATCGATCCGCGACAGAAGGAAGTCCATAGCACAGGTCGTTTACAATGGAAAACCATGCCAAGGCAAGAAACATAGCTGAACGAATTATTGAAGCATTAAAAACCCGATTTTGTCGTTTGCACGATTCTCGCCAATTTTATTATAAGGCAACGCAAATCGCCAATGTCAGAAGCGCAGATGCACCCATTGTAGAATACGACCGATTGGCGAAATTCAAACTCAACGACGTCATCAACTTTGCTTAGCGAATATCAAATATGTATCAATAGTTACCGATAACGATTGCAAAACACTGATTTTGACTAGTTGTCGTTTTATATAATAATAATAAATTCAAAAATATAAAATTATTTATTTCAAAGTGATTTTTTAAAGCAAAGAAAGATGCGTACGAAAAAATAATATTATTATCTGGCGCCATTTGAACCATTATATAAGGATTGCATGTTAGGTTTTTCCCGTGAGAAAAGAGTTTACTTACAAAACAAAAACTGTACAATGCTGAGAAGCACGGCAACGCAAAATGCCAGATTCCGTGGCCAGAATGTAAAAACAGATAATTCACGAGATACTCAATGTTGCTTTCGTTTACCTCTAGGTCCCATCGCTTCACTTTTTCACTGGGCTACAGTATTTGGCACAATAAAATCGAATTATTTTCCAAATTCACCTTGGAACTAAAATAAAGGCTCATGTGTACATAGTAGCCCCCCAGAACTCAATTTGCGATCACCTGAAGTGCAATTTAAGTTTTTATTTTCGTACTTTTTAATCTGCGCCGTCCTGTTGCTTCAGATTTTCTTCTTTTTTACTAAATTGTAAAGGGATTTTCCCGATATTCTGTAAGATTTAGTCAATTCTGACGCCGAAAGTATTTCAATACTTAATAATAATAATAATTTGGCGCTTACACTAAAAAGCTCAGTGTTTGGCCGAGCTTTTCCCACCACAAATGAGGGGACCTAAAAATAATTCAATAATTAAGAGTTTGATTTAGTGTACAATGTACCGTTGTATTTTTTTATAACCGAGCGTACTTGTTCACAAGGGTATATTAACTTTGTTCGCATAACGGTTGTTTCTAACAGCCAAAAATTATCAAGATAGATATAGACATATACATATGTATATAGCAAAATGATCACAATCGATTCAGCCGTGACTGTCTGTCCGTCCGTCTGCCTGTGGTTACGATAACTTGAGTAAAATTGAGATTTCTTAATGAAATTTGGTACATAGATTGCTCTTAGGCAAGGGTAGGTTGGTATTGAAAATGGTCAAGATCGGTCAATAACCACGCCCACCTTCCATACAACGGAAGTTTTATAAAAAGCTAAAACTACGTTCCAATACATACCGAAAAATGTATTGGAGCAAATTGAGTAAAATTTAATACTTGGAGCGATTTTAAACAGAGAAACTGGATTTTTATTTTTTTATTTTTATCCATACAAAACTACATCGCGAGGGTATAAAAAAATTCGGTTTCACCCGAACTTAGCTTGTCTTACTTGTTTATATTGTGTTCCAAAAATCGTCCTTTTTAATGGGAAATCCACATTTGCAAAAGTTTAATAACAAATCAACAATGCAGCTCTCTTTTTTCTTTATTTAATATGATTTTCTAGGTGGACCAACTAAATTCTCTCAAATAAAGTCAGCGGTACTATTATTTTATTGCACGGGTTTTATGATTTATTTCCATTTTAAAATAATTGTTTTGGTGTAATTCAAATGCATTATTTGGTATTTTTCATATGCATTAATTCATATGAAGTTACGATATTGATAAATTCACTGTCACCACTAATACAGACATACATACATACATGCATTTACGTCTTGGCTAAAATAGAAATTCTAACTTTTGACTAACCTCAACGTATGCAGTATCCGGGAACATTTCTTGTAAAACTTCAGCTTCATCTAAATAATAATCGCAAGTCGAACTATCAGTGGATCCACCATCACTCGTTTCTGATAAATGCTGCGCACGCTTAGTTCCAGCCACCCCTGCAACGCTCCCGTTCATGGAGAACTCGTCCTTTTCTGAAATGGAAGCATTACGAGCACGTAACTTTGACTCGGGTATGACATCTGAAAGGCTCAAGCAACTGAAAGAGGTATAAAATGTAAATTGAATACTTCGCAAGATCTAGATATGCACTAACTTCAGCGATAAATTTACAGAACCACGATTTTCTTGATTCTTTTCCATCTCATTTAATTCGCTTGCAAGCTTGTATATCCATTCACAAATGATGCCTTGGTCGATCGAAGAAAATTCAGCAAAGTATGCTCCCATCATTTCAACGAAACCCTCCACATCAAAACAAGGATCCTGAGAAGCTTCCTCCAAAATAGAGATAATGTATTGCAAAACTATTTCGTCGACTACGCTAAAATCAGCTCCTGGAATGTGTGCGCTGACGAATTGCACTAGACTTCGTTTTACCATTTCATGTTGTTTCTCCATGTTGGTCATTGTTGTATATAAACTATTGTTTGAAAATTTACACTTTCAATGATGGTAAATTTTGAATACAAACTTTGGGTGGATTTTTTTTACTTAATTCCAATTTCGGGCAAAAGCTATTAATTTACGTCGTGATTTCCACACAAATCTCTATACCTAGAAACAAGCGACGACGTCTGAAAATGTCCCTTTCCTTTTTATAAGAGGCTTCGTCGGCACGTCTTTCCAGTTATGCCTTCATTTACCATTCGCTAGTCTACTTCCTCATATACCTCTAGTAGAACATTGCTTCCTTTTCAATTGAATTAAGAAAACTTTGACTTTATCACAAAATCAACCCAAATTCGCAAGGAAAACAAAAAGGTTACTTTAGATACTTATTGACACCACCAGAGATTTTATGAATTAATTTCGCTTTCTTTGCGTTTCCGCACCTAAAACATAAATCAATAATAAAATCGCCGAACCATGAACCATGGAAACAAGAATGCATGGAAATGATTATGATGAAAAGAGAGTTGCCACTCTCAGCAACGAATAAAGATGGAAGATAGCTAGAAAGAAGAAAAATTGATTTAAGGGCATGTTTCCACAAGACCTTTTTATGTCTGAACATAGAAAATGACGATTCGAGGATATTAGTACACTTTTATGCAGAGAATTTATAAACAGAACGTAGATCACAAAGAAGGTGCAAGTTCCGTTCCGTTTCGCTATAAAATTATCTCGGTCTTTTTCTACATACTGGAAGAAATTCGACATTTGTTCAATAATATCAGAAACAAATTCGATCTATGTATGTAATTAATGAAATAAGCCGATAGAACTTGCCACAGGGAAAAAACCCCATGCGTCTGCTTTGTTATATACATATGTATGTACTTTGAATGTAGTTCCAAGTAGTACCGAAATCCAATTAGATCGAAGTAGATTCTGATATCAATTAGCGAATGTCGAAATCGTTCCGGTATTGTGAAAAATGCCGAGTTATTTTGCTAGTGGAACGTTGCGGAACTTGCACCTTCTCTGTAATATATGTTCTCTGCAGGGCCGTGTGCAGGACTCAGCCCACGGGGGGTTCTGGATTGGAATTTCATTTACAAATAAAATTTAATGAATACGATTCAATTCTTTTCATATACATACATACATATGTAAGTTTGCCCACGGGGGGCGACTTTAACCCCAAAAACCTCCCGGTGCACAAGGACCTGGTTTTCTGGATTAGTGGAAATTACCATATTGATTAGTAGAGAAAGACAGAAAAATCAAGAACAATAGATTTCAAACTTGTTTTATTTTCGAAAAATTGTTAAAATATAAGTTGTAGACCGCGGTTGACTTATCTTTTCAGAAAACTTTGATCGTATGCGTTTATTTCTTCCAATTTACAAATTGGAAGAATCAAATAACTGTGTAAATTTTAACGTCTTTCCGTACTGCGTTTCAGACGCTCTGCGCGTACATAATGAAATAGCGCTTAATTTTTATATACTTACATATAAGAAAGATGTATGTATGTATGTATGTATGTACAAATGAAACATATTTTTTAAGTTAATAGTGTTTTAAATAACCATATTTTTTATGAAATTTTAAACATTCGTTTTCCTTGAAATAGATTTAATGCATATATGTAAGTATGTTACTTACTTTTCCAACCATATCCACTTTCGATTATACATACATATATCTCGAAATATCTATCGAAAATTCATCGTTTACCCTATCAAAAAGCTTCAATAATCCCTTTTGCAAGAAGTGTACATCGCCCACACTTACATCCCCACACTTTTTAGCTCAACACACATTCCTTACTTGTTCCTAAATTATATCTGATAGATCTGAAGCTCTTCCTCTAAAAACAAAGAGTGGTTTATTATATTCGCATATATGTATTTATTGATAATGAAAGGATTTGCAAGTATGTATATTATTATATATACTCAAAGCATTTAAGTGATTAGAATGCCTAAGTTTTTTTGCACAAAAGTTATATGGAACAAGTGAAGCTAATTTAAGTATAAATGACGATTTCACAAAATACAGTAAACGTCTGTAATATACTATTTATGTGTATATATGGTAAACATGGTTTCTCCGTTGTTAATTTTTCATTAGTTTAACTCTAGCATGTTGTTATGTATTTAAGGGTTGTTTCATAAAGCTTGGTTAAAACCATCTGCGGTTACCTACGTGGCTTTAACCGGCTCTTAAAGCCCTAAGCGTTATCTATCGGTTTATGTTTATTTTAGCGACGCCTTACGTTTGTCCACTCACCATCGTCCCCATTTTTGTTTTCTGTAAGTGAAATATGTTAAGTAATGAAACGTAAAACAAAAGTGAAAATGATTATTCAACCTTTTTCTTGTGGCTCCCGTTTTGGTGCACTCTTTTCTTTATCTTCACGAGTAGCAGGGCGTTCAGTTCTCCAATTTCCTGAATCCTTGCCACCACCAACGGGCCGGTCTCGACGTTCGCGTTCTCCTCGATCGTCACGACGACGGTTGTCCCGTGTATCTCGATTTTCACGATTTTCACGATTGTCACGTTCACGTTCAATACGTGGTGCATCGCGCCAGTTGCCAACACCATCTCGATTCTCCCGGTCATCCCGCCTTGGAGCGCCACTAACTGCACCGCCACCACCGCCACCACGACGCCACCTATCTCCTGCTTCTCGACCATCCCGGGGTTCCCGTGGTTCACGTCCAGCCACTGGAGCAGTTGCACGCGGTCCTGTTATTTCGGCATCTCGACGAACGCGCCAAGAATCGGAAGCTGAGCCTTCATTTTCTTTTCGTTCGTAGCGGTCCACACGTTCAGGGCGTTCGCTTCGTTCACTTCTTTCGCCACGTTCACTTCTTTCGCCACGGTCACTTCTTTCGCCACGCTCACTTTTTTCGCCACGCTCACTTTTTTCGCCACGCTCACTTCGGTCACCACGGTCGCTGCGTTCGGGACGTTCCCTACGCCATTCAGAGTTAGATGCATTAGGACGTTCTCCGCGGTCACCGCGTTCAACTCGATCATTACGTTCACCACGATCGCGGTCGCCCCGCATGCGCCATTGATCGCGGTCTTTTTCGCCGCCCTTATCTCGATTTTGTTCATTAGGAAACTCCCTAGACAAACGCTCACGGTCTTCTTGAATACGTCGTTCAGCTTCTTCTTCTTTAGCACGTTGCTTTTCGTATTGTATTCGGCGCTTCTCTTCTTCTGCTTCACGCTCCTTGCGCAGTGCTTCGGCAATGATCCGTTCCTCCTCCTCCTGTGCCCTTCGAATTTCTTCTTCTTTACGCATACGCTCTTCCTCCTTCTCACGTACCCACTGTCGACGGCGCTCTTGTCTTCTCATTTCAGTGCGATGTGCTAACAAGCGCTTACGCTCCTCGGCTAATGCAATTTCGAATTTCTTAAGTTTCTCAACATACAAAGAAGCGCGCTCTTTCTTCAGAGCTTCAAGGAAAACGTCACGATCATCATACATGCGTTTCAATCGATCCTGTTGTTCAACCGCGTCTTTGCGTTCAGCAATCGAATTTTCGATACGTGTTTGTTCCTGCGCTTCCCAAAACTCCTTATCCTTCACTTGCTTCTCTCCCAAATATTTTTCGAATAGAGGAATTTCCTCAGTGCGTTTAGCACGCTCAAAGTAGTCAACTTTTTTCTCCTGCGACTTAAGTTTAGATTGCAATTCTTTCCGTTCACGTTGCAATTCCTCCGATTCCCGAGCTGCAATCTGCTCTGCATCCAACTTTTTAATACTTTCTTCATCCAATTTCGAAAGCATTTTCTTTCCAAGGGCTGTTTGTGATATTTGTTGCATTTTATCCTGGAAATAGTGGGTAGAGTGAAGATACACTCTTTACTTCAAATCATTTTATACTAACCTTCAAACTCTTAACCTTGATTGCTTCGATCTCATTTTGGTGACGCTTTCTTTCACGCTCTTCATTTTCCTGCTCCAAACGTTTTTGTTCGGCTAATTTAGCTTTGCGACTCTCTTCTTCAAGACGACGTGCTTCTTCTTCTTCGCGTGCATTATTTTGCTTTTCAATAAACTCTTTGCGGTCTTCAATAATCTTTTGCCGTTGTAAAATTCGTTGATGTTCACGATCCTTTATCTCGTGGTAATGATACACCATTTGGGCACGTAGCTTCGCACGTTGATCTTTCTCCCGATTCGGGTATACAACAGCGACAGCCCGATTCAAAACAGTTGCCATATTGACCAACTGAGAACGAATCTGTTCCGAGGGCATTGATTGTAGAGTTGGACCATCTGGGTGTTCTTCCCTTTGACTTTCGGTAAGATCGGTACCAAAGTAGATACAACGCAACTGATGGTCTATACGAATCTGCATGTCATTATGGCGCACAGATTCGACTAACAACTTTTCAAGTTCAAAAATGTTGCAAAATGATGCTAATTGTAGTAATCTATTAAATTCAATGCTTTGATAAACCTGCGATATCTGTCTGATCAAACGCATGATTGTAACATCTTTCAGAGATTTTATGTAAGGAGCCAGCAAATTGTTTTCTGGAGGAGCGCTCTCAATGACATCAATAACACTTTGCACCCGCTTGCACAAATTCAATGGATTGAAGTCAACTTCAAGCCAGTTATATAGATTTCTAAACTCATCTGAAGCTAATTGGGGTACGTTGAGCCGGACCTTATATGAAGATATTTTGAATTGTTGTCATAGGATGTATGTTTGTGTGTATGAAATTACTTACCACTTCTTTGATAAGTGATGCTCTGGTAGGAGGCTGTTGCAAGCCAAGAAGAACAGCTAATTTTTGAGCCTTTTCAAGTGGACTTTTATCAGCCTCGATAAAACGATCGAATTCAGGGTGTGCTGATGGAAGTGGAATTGAAACAGTTGCAATAAGAACATGAGAAGCCATACGTTGCATGTCATCTTTGGTCAAATTTTTTTTTAATTCTCGTGTCAATTGAAATAATTTCAGAAGTGCTGCAGCATGGAAAAGTTGATTACCGGCTTTCGAAAACACCATTGCCAATTTCTGATAATAATTCGCCATTGTTTTGGGAACTGGCGTTTTTTTTGATAACGCCATTAACCCATGTATGTCTTCAATAGCTTTATAAGCCTCTTGCCATAATTCCATTTGAATGGCAGAGTCCAATTGATAAAGCCTTGTGTCCAAGCACAATTGTTGAGTTTCAAGTTTGGTTATGGATACACCCGTTGTTTGTGTAGTACTCTTGCATATGTCTTCTAAATGCTTGCGTAACTTGTCGCATAAACGCCGGAATTCACTCTTGCGGTTATATTTTAAACAAAACTGAAATGCCATACGAGCGATATCATGGTATAGCGCTTCACAATGTGTATTAACACGCAATAATTCTAAGCATTGGCAATACGATTCCCACAGAAACTTTACCCATGGCAATAGAATTGTACGGTCGGAACGATCTTGAGCATCTTCACCACACACAGCGCTCATAAGTATGCTCTCCGGTGTTGCGATATTGTCCAGATCGTCCAATTCCAAAACAGCAACAGCTGCTGACGATTGAGCCTGTGCGGCTTCAGTATGCTCTTCAGCCATACGCAAATATCCACGAATAACATTTTCCAAAGAATTCACGTTTACCAGTTGAAACATGTTCCGGTATTGGAAAAGACCCTCTTTTGCAATGTGGGACTTTTTCAGCTCCACACATAAATATAAATATTTGAACATAAGTGGCTCAATGATAGTCTCCGAGTAGGCATAGTTCCAACGTTTGTTACGGAACACCTCCTGAAGCGTATCCAGGGCCCTCAACGGTTTTCCAACTTCAATGAATTCTAATTAAAACAAACAAATATATATAGGTACAAATAAATATATGTATATATATTATATATACATGGTATATATGCATGATAAGTATGTATGGCTGTTTTTTTTTTTTGACAAATTGTCACATCATCGCTTAAACGATATGTGACGTAGACAATAAAAATCCGCATGGCGAGCAATCAGTTGGTTGACTTACCATTAGCTCGTTTTAGAGCATTTTCCGGACGTTGAGTATAACGCGCCATAATTATTTTATGTGATTTTCACAATTTACCACCTGGACTACTTATTTCCAATAATTTTGATTAAAAGTTGCCTTTTTGAAGGAGAGAATTTGTGGATTATGTCGGCCAGCAACTGTGTGCCGTCTGAATTTTGGCAAAATGGCCGAACAGAGTTTGGCGCAGGGTTGCAATGAAATAGGAACAAACATTTTTCTTTATTTTAGTACAAACACTCACCGCCGTGTACGTGTGCCGTTCCTGTTTGACGTGAGATACACACTGTTTGCACGTCGCGGAACCGTCAAACGAACACGATGGTTAGTTTTCATTTACGTGGCACCCTCATAAGTTTGATAGGGTCAACTAACGCGTAACGTACGGTTAGAGCGCAGTTATCCACCGACGTAGTCACATGACACGATCAAACTTATGAGAGCACCATATAAATAAAAACTCACCACCGCTGAATTTCCGTGCTGACGTCAAATTTACGTAGGAAATCCGAATATGTTTGATATGTGTCGCTATAGACGTTAACGCTACGGCTGGGTACACGTCGGTGGGTAACTCCGCTCTTACGTAGGTGACTGTATGCACTACTAGTACCAAAGAACGTGCATATTACGTACGTTCATTGCATCTATTATTGAATAATGCGATCATTGTTAGTACAAACTTTCACGCACATTCATAGGTTCTTTTTTTTAATTAACGGTCATACGTAAATGTACTTTAATTATTAGTACAATCTTCCACATACATACATATGTTATTTTTTTCAAAATTAACTTCGTTTTCATTTATTTGGAATCTATTTAAATACAAGTGAAAGTGAAACCAAATTTCATAACCAAGAGTTATAGAAAAACCAAGTGAAGTCGATATTTAATTAATAACTTAACAAAAAAATAGAGTCAAAAGAGAGAAAGAAAAACTCACATTCTCGTGCAAAAATAGAAATATAATAGAGATTTTTGAAAAATTTGGTGCACATTGAATTTTCATTTTCAATACTAATTATTTAAACAATGGTTTTTTTACATTAAAGTTCGTTATCAGAACACAAAAAGTTAATAAATGCTTCACAATTTCACGCAGGTGTGGGCGAGTTTGTTTACTAATATTCGCAACGCTACGTGAAACTTTCGCAATCAACTAACTTATCGTTATTATTGAACAATTTATACGAAGTTATAAAGGCTATTTTATGCAATTATTTTTAAAGGAACGCTGTTTTCGACCGAAATAAGCAGCTTTAAAAAACAGGTGATCTGAGTTGTGCCTGTTTTCGACTTTTATCGATATGTCTCACTTGTTATTGTCATGATACCATGATTATTTTATCCGTAAAAACAGGAGTCACAGCACTTGAATGGAATAATTTTAATTCATATAATGACGAACGTTTGGAAGAAATATATTTTGTGGTTTGCACAAGAACATTTAGATTTCCGTGTCGCAGTAAGTAGTAAAATTTTGTTTACTTGTCATTTATAAAAATATCAATATTTTATAGGAATTCAACTCTATTCTTAAACTCTTTGGACTGAAACATAGAATATCAGAAACGAACTTATTGGTATGGAGCAATTTATAAAACAAAAATGTACACTAATTACCCCATTTATTTAAAGAAACCTTTTTGGATAGTCGAATTTCCTAATGACGAAGCAGCTCAACAATTTGCATCCCGTTCTGTTTGCCTGCGGAGTATCTATGAACTCTGGTCTCTTTCCAACAACTTTAAATGTTTTCATAAAAGTTTAAAACATTTCATTAAAGCTAACGACCAACTTATTGAACCCTACACCAAAAGTACGTTTAAGATAGTTGTCGAAACCTATAATAAACATATTTCGCAAAAGGAAAAAGTGGACAAAATAGAAGCACTAGAGTACCTACCACTGCAAGGCGAAGTAGACCTAAAAACTCCTCAAGTAGAATGGAGTTATATTGAGTTCTATGGTCTTGATCCCACAGCTGTACCTCTTGAACCAGATAATATCCTTTTTGGACGCTTGGTACATTTCTGATCATTTATGTATGTATTTTTATTCATCAAGTTTTATTTTCTTTTTTTCTCTTTGTTTTAGATTGCCAACGGTCAACGGGATTTAATTAAAGAACTTTCATTGAAGAACCGAAAGTTTATAGGAAATACCAGTATGGACGCACAACTAAGCCTGCTAATGGCAAATCAAGCACTAGTTAAAGACAATGATTTAGTTTTAGATCCTTTTGTAGGAACGGGATCTCTATTAGTAAGCGCTGCAAAATTTGGTGGTAGGTGGAACTAGTACATAATCCTAATTTTTTATTCATTTTCATTCTTTTTTTTATTTCCTAGGTTATGTGATAGGAGCCGACATTGATTTTATGATGCTTCATGGACGATCCCGGCCAACCCGAATAACACAAAAAATACGTGGGAAAGATGAAAGGGTTCGTTCTAATTTAGTGCAATATGATTGTGGCGACCGATACATAGATGTTATAATAACAGATTTTTCCAAGCCCCTTTGGCGTGAAGACATCAAACTCGATGCCATCATTACAGACCGTAAGTAAAAAATATAGTACTTAATTCATCCAACATTAATATTTATTTTGAATCATTTTTATGAAAAATATATTGCGATCTCTAACAGAAACCATATAATAAAAATTTAAAACTTGTTAAATTTTTTTTTTTAATTGCACAAATTTTTGAGTATTCAGTTTTGTAATTTGAATCGATTGCTACTTGAAACATACTAAACTGCATTCCAAAAATTCTGAAAAAAAATTTTTACATTTTAGGTTTAACAGTATAATTTTTTTAATTATAAGCAATATGAATGTACATACGTATGAACATATAAATGATTTTTTAATTTGTTTTGTGTAAATTTTGTATGTATCAAGCACCGTATGGCATTCGTGAAGCTACCGAAAAAGTGGAAACAAAGAACACGTCAAAGCAAAATACTCGAACGAAAGATATGCCTCATTATCCTTCTACCTCCCATTATTCGCTACAACATCTTTACCTTGATCTTCTTAATTTTTCTGCACGGTATTTGAAAGTGGGCGGCCGTTTGGTGTGTTGGCTCCCTTATCATCGGTTTGTATAAATTGCTAACAAAAATTAAATTACGCAATTCTTGTTATATTCATTTGATTGTCTCTTTTATAGAGAAGACTATAATCAGGAAATGATTCCTCAGCACAAAAGTCTAATGCTGGTGTCTAATTCGGACCAACCCCTTTCAGGGCTTACTTCACGTAGGTTACTCACGTATGAAAAACTTGATGTGGCCTATATAAGAGATAATGCACACCTTGAATGTAATTTTTCGAGCACACTCGAATTTCGAGACCGTTATTTTAACAATGGTTTGGAATCAAGAACAGAGAGACGTATACGTAAAGCCGCACAACGCCAGGTAGGACGAGTTGAGGCTCTTAAAAGAGGAAAAACAATTGTTGATGGTAAAGAGTTTAAAAATAATTTAAATAAATTACGATTTGAATAATGAAAGCAAATTTGAAAGTAACCGAAAAAAATAAGGTATTGTTTAGTGTAGTCATTCTACAAGGCTTCCCCAAGAATGAAAGTATGCTTCCCAGAAGGTCTTTTGTATATGTGTTTAACCGAATGCAACTCCGCATGAAATCAATAATAATAATGAAATTAAAATACCTTTCAAAATACGTCCTACAATTACCCTTCTAAGGGCAGTAAAAGTAGAAGGCCTCCAGGTTGTACCACTCCATACAAAAAAGAAAGGAAATGATTTTAGCTCTTGAAATTATCTACTGGAAACGTAAGTCTAAATTCCCATCTTATGATTATGTTCGTTAAAACAAAAGAAATGTAGGTTGCCAAATGACCTGGAACACTTTCCACAGCAACTGGAAATTTCCAACATAAAATTTTTGGCCAACTAGCACACAGCCTAAATACAAAAATGTCATCTTTAGTGAGCACATTTATATGGCAAGTTTATTAACGTTTTGTTATTGCCCATTGACATGATTCATGGGACATTAATGGGTTGAAGAGAGACTTCTAAATTCATTGTTTACAAAATTACAGAAGTATGTTTGTTTTATCTTACTAAGTTCTTACCGGGTAGAAGTATTTTCGTTATTTACTTGACATTGAAAATAGTCGGCAAAACATCGAACAAATACCTTTGCGGATTCTTCTACACCTACATGCCGGTTTAATTCACGACTTAAAGAAGTTACACCCTTCCCTTCTATTCCGCATGGTACAATATGATTGAACCAACTTAAATCCGTACAACAATTAAGACCAATACCATGAGTGGTAACATATCGAGAGCCGTGTACGCCAATAGCACATATCTTGTTGTTCCCTATCCATATACCGGTATCCGATGTTGTTGTTGCTTGAATGCCCATGTTTCGACAAGTGGCGATGATACTCTGCTCCAGTGTTGCTACGTACCATCGCATTTTAGGCTGAAATTGTCTCAAATGTACAATGGGATATGCAACCAATTGACCCGGACCATGAAAGGTGATTAGTCCACCCCGATTTGTGCGATAAAAATCTGCTCCCAGTCTGCGTAAACGTTTCTCATCCTCTTCAGAGTAATTCTTTGTACGAATACCTACGGTATACACCGGGTTGTGTTGCTGCAATATGAGGTAATTGCGAAAGTTTGACCAATCGTCAGCGTTCTGTGCACTCAATTTTTTTTGTAATCGTAAACCAGAGGCGTAACTGTGTTGGCCAGCGTGCACAACTGTTACGAAAGGTATAATTTTTTTCATCGGTTATCGCAGTAAAAAATAAATATCTACATTCTGCTAAGTTCTGTAGGTTCATTAAATCATAGCTATTTAGGATGCAGTGAACAATTATTTAAGTTTAAAATAGTGCTGCAAAACTGTTGATGGCGCTATCGATAGTATTATTTTTCAGTCAATATCCACTTTAAATATACGTTCCACTGCTAGCCCACTGCCGGTCACGACATAGTGTCGAGTTTCTATCAGATTCTTAAAGACGAAATGAATTTTCTGACTGAAACCACGGCGAATTTATGGTGGTGGTAAGCGTATATAAGTAAAATATATATATATATAAGTAAAAGCCCCTTGTTTTTGCTTTGCTGGCCTGAATGTCTAATTTCTGTAGGTGATTTACATCGCCAGCCAATCAGAAGGAAGCCCTTTGACGTTCAGTCCAGCAATGCGAAAAAACCAGCTGGCTCCTTAACACCACATTGTTAAATTCGCTTTGACTGAAACTTTTATGTACGTCTATCTCTTTTCAACACATTTAATATCGTTTTTAACGACTGTTCTTCTGTTTCGCTTGCTCCTATCAGCGATGACGAAATATTAATTCAGTGCTGGCAAAACAGCTGATTATCGAACTGGCAATTATGCATGTAATATGTATCAGAGCTGACTGGTCAGTCTTCAGTCATCGCTGTTGTTAATTTTTGGGAAGAATGACATAAGAACCCATACAAATTGATATAAATAAAAAATTTTATTAAAAATACTATATTTATTTTAAAGAAATTAAAATAACAACTATTTATAAAATATTTAGTGAACAATAAATCAATTTAAACTATTATATGTCATCCGGTTGTGAACTAAACGCTCCACGATTGATTCAAATATCCTTTTTTTCCTGATCTTGCAATTCTGAAAATGTCTTCTGTTCATATTCATAATTAAAAACTTCACTCAAATACTAATCTATCTTATTGTTTTTCTCAGATTATTTTTCGGGACTAGATTCTTTTTTTTATCGTTTTCTCATATACTGAAAGGTTTCTTTCGCTCTTAAGCGTTTTCAATGCAAAAATTTTGTAGATAAATGTATATGTGTTAGTTGAAAAGTGTGTGTGGCCTCAAGTTTCTTTGTTTGCTTTGATATTTCTTCTAGTTTTCTTACAAAAAACGTACATTAACAAGAAGGTGCAGTCCCCTTCCGTTCCGCTAACAATATATCTCGCACATCATACTGGAACGAATTTGACATCTGTTCATTGATATCAGAATCCAATTCGATCTAATTGGATTTGGATGAGCCGATAAAAGTTGCCAGAGGGAACGAAACGCCACGCACCTTCTCTAACAATATATGTTCTCTGCACCGAGAACCATAACCCGACATCTCTACAGAAAATAGCTGATGTTCTAACATCTATCATTTTGGCAGGAAAAAATTAAAATGTTTTGTCAATTTTTATGTGTGGGCAGTTTGATGTCTTGCCAAAAACATTTGTAAAATGGCGTCAAACAAGTTAGTTCGTTTAAAGAAGCGCAAATATGCTGAAAATAATACAAGAAATATGTTTTCTGTGGAGATGTCGGGTAAGAACAGAGAACGTGTATTGACAGAGAAGGTGTATGGCGTTACGTTCGCTCTGGCAAGTTTTATCGGCTCTTCGAAATCCAGTTAAATCGTATTGGATTCTAATATCAATCAACGAATGTCCAATTCGTTCCAAAGTGAAAAAAATGTGCAGGATATATTTTTAGCTGAACGGAACGGGATTTGCACCTTCTCTGTCAATACACGTTCTTTGCCTGGACGAATTCGACATTCGTTGATTGATATCGGGATCTAATGCAATCTAATTTCGTTTTATCGAATTTTAACTTAGGTACTTTGTTTGGGAATTGTAAAAACAGGAAAAACTAAAGTGGCGGTACCCGGAATGCGTCATCTCTGGTTAGCTGCATCGTGGAAATGAGGCCTCAGTAACAATATATGAACGTCCAAGACCCGATCCGTTCCGCCAACAACCCTACAAGAACAGTGCTGGTTAATTTACCGTACATCTGATGGTCAGTGGCTGACAAAATTTTGTCAGCACTTGGAACAAAGTTGCTATCAGTTTCTTAGGGCCACTATGTAAAAACTGATGTCAACAAATGTGTACGTGTGGTATTGTATTTCACTCTAACACATTAATATTAACGAATAGACAAACATATAGCTGTACTGCTCACTCCCGTTCTTTTAATGGGTCAATGCTCCCTATAAAATCATCAGTATTGAAAATATTCCTTTATACTTACATCAAATGATATTTCCTTTTTTTGTTTGATTAAATAAACAAGTTTTTTAATTTTTTCAATTAAATTTTATTGATTTACTACAATCTAATAATAAATCGTCCGTCCTGAAAAAAATATCGCTGACTAGACAAAGTATTTTTGCGCAGAGCTCTTTCATGTTTTATATTTGATTAAGAAATACTCTTTTTTTATAATTAGAATTTAGAAAAGTTTTTTTTTTAAACTTATACTTTATAAAAACACGATGATTTAAAATGAGAGTGTATTGGTAACTCTGTCAGCACGTACTTGTAGGGAATATATCGCGGCCTATTTGACTATACCGGAACGAGTTTGGTATTCGTTGATTGGTATCACAATCTAAGGGCCTGTTTAGCAGTGCTGGTTTAAACTCAGCTTAAATTAAGTTTAGTTAAACTTAGTTTAAATTTAAACTTATTTTTCTTGCTCTCAATTAAATTTGTTGCAACCAAAACTAAGTAGTCAGCAAACAGCTGATAAGTTCAACTAAGTTTAATCGTGCGCCATCGGCCGTTTAAACTTAGTTTAAACTCCGTTTAATGTTGACTGAAAAACTGCATACTGAATTTAAACTTAGTTTAACGACAATGAAAGTTCAAAGAAATAAACTCTAATTTGACCTCATTGGATTTTAGTGTGGTGAAATAAGCCAATAAAACTTGTCACAGGAAACGAAACGCCATGCAACTTATTTGTTATGTACGTTCTTTGTTAATATACTGAACATATAATCAGAGTTGCAGGTTTCCAAAAAGTCAACCTTGCAGTTTGGCATACGCTTCAAATCAGAACTATAGTTTTAACATATGTATACAGCGCATGCGTTTAACGTAACTCATCTCTCAATAATTAAAAATCTTGCAGGGATTTTCCTATTCACATGCTCAAAGGATTTCTAGACTAAACTTTATTGTTCCCGGACAAGTAAAAGTGGTTTGGATTTAATAATATCCAAGGAAAGATTGAAAAATATTGTGAACAATATGAATTCGTAGATCGTGGGTGTTAATACTATCATTAAAGCTAATAGCAAACAATACTGTATAATAATATACTTAATAGATAGGTGGACAGAGTTAAAAGACATCATTGAGAATATATCATACATACATATGTGCACAATCGCAACAAAGCAACTAATTGTAAGTCACAAGAAATCTGAGTGGGAATTTTACGAAAAATCAATTATTTTCGTCAATTAAAATATAATACTTTATTATGACTAAGCATAGATTCAGTGGACTTCAAAGATATATATTTATCTAATATTTGTAAGAGTTTAGAAATTAAATCGTATAAAATGAAAAATAAAAGTGAATCACGAATACATAAAATTAAACAATTGGATACTCTGACACTTTATGTTCAAAGTACATATTTCCAATAAATAAGAATGAATAAGCTGTTGTATGAAATAAGAAATATTTTTTTTTTGTTAAAACCAAAACAAACATAATTATTGAATATTTTAACAGAAAAAATTCACCTCACTTCAAAATTTTTCTTATAGCAAAGCCCAACCAACAGCAACCCTATATACATATGAAAAAAGCAAGTGTCAAAACTGCAAAAATTTTAATATTCGAACTTCGAAGAATACAAAAAGTTTGCAGCTTTTTAATAAAGTAAACTTAAAAGAAAATATTGACAATAATTCTTTACGAATCATCTATACAATAAAATGGGGACAAATAGTCAATAAGATTTTGGTAAATGGTAAATATGTAGGTAAATGATAATATAATTATCTATACCTCAATTTGGTTGATTAAATTTATATACATACATATGTATGAATGGGTGTGTATTTCATAGTTCATTTTTGTTTTTACACTGTAAAATTTATATGCTGAGGCTTCCATTTGAGAGGTTTCTTTATGCGTTTTGTTTTGTTTTGGTATGTCATGTTAAAATTGCAAAAAGTAAGAAAATTTGCGAGAGTGAAGTGCAGATACGTTTACATACATAGATGTGATACATACAGTGATTCAAACAGTTGTACATACGCTTTTTTTTTTTTTTTGACAATGTTTACGACCACAAATGATTTGTCAATTGTTTCGAAGTACGTGGACCAAATTAAATAAATGAACATATAATACTGCCAACAGATCAGACTCTTATGCATTTGCAAAATATTTATGATATGTACATATGTATATATGCACATGCGTTTGTGGACAAGAAATGGTAAAGATACTGATTGTGTTCGTGTCGGACGAACGGCGTAATCTTAAATATTTAACAAGATATCAGCAAAAACCACAAACAGGCTTAAATTATGTGATTTTGAAACAATGTACTTTTGGTTAGCTCCAGAGGGATTTTAGGGTGATTATTGTGAATGTGGGTCTTCCTAGTACACATCTTCCTACTCTCCATCCTACACGAAATTTCTTGTGACCGTAAAGAAAATTTTCCCAAATATAGTTCATTCGAAAAATTCCACAAAAGTCGCATGAATTAAAACTTTATTGTTCTAAATGCCACACAATACAATATAATATGTACTTATTAATGTCCATGCTTTATATATGTATGTATGTATGTAGCTCATATAATTTGCCATTTAATCTTCATCAGTCCCCGTCGCCTACGCGAATAAATCTTGCACAAATAGTTCTGTATATACATATGAGAAATAAATTAATCTACGAGTATTCCAAACACACTTAGGAGTAGGACATATACATAGAAATACATATACAAATAAGCTTAGGACAAAAAGAAAATAATAAAAAAAAATTAAATTATTATAATGACATAAAAATATTATTATATTAAAAAATGACTACAAAATATATTTCATTGAAAATAGCCCGTCACAGTAATTGTATGGCAAGTTCAGTATAAAACCGATATCATAATCAGAAAAGGCAGTACCTCTCACTATTCATTTATTGCATAGAGAAGATTTACAAATTTGGGCAACAATTTGTCACCACCAAACTCTAAGCTGGGAAAAATTATGAACTTGTGTTCGTCCGCCGGCGCGACTGCATCAACGTCTTCTCTGGCATCAGCTGACGTAGCAGCTGTTGAAAAATCAAACGAAAGTGGCAGAAGTGGCGCCGGAGGTGTCCTGACTTCACATTGTTTCGGCAGCAGCAATAGCAGCAGTAGCTGTACTGCAGCTATAACGACGAGTCTCACAATTAACCAAGCCAACAGCGGCAGTGGCAGTGCTAGCGGAGGAGGAACCAGCGGAAGTAGCGTGGGGAACAACAACGATATGCCACCAGAAACACGTCCGAAGGTGGTGACTGTTAAGCACCCTGAATCTAACAAGCCCAAGCCAACGACAAAGAAAACTAAACCTATTCAAGCTGACCAGGATGTTGTTAAAGCACTTCAACGTTGCAAAGAAGAAGGTAAGCAAACTATGCGTATTAATAATCTAAACCCAAAATATATATTGTTGTGGGGATTCCCTTTTCTAGGCATTAAACGTTTAGACTTGAGTAAATCCTCCGTCACAGTTATACCCACATCAGTGAAGGAGTGCATTCACCTTACAGAACTTTATTTGTACAGTAACAAAATCAGTCAATTACCTACTGAAATAGGGTGTTTGGTGAATTTAAAGACACTCGCGTTGAATGAAAACTCATTAACTTCGTTGCCGGAGTCACTTCAAAATTGTAAACAGCTTAAAGTACTCGATTTAAGACATAATAAGCTGGCTGAAATTCCGTCGGTCATATATCGCCTGCGTTCATTGACCACACTCTATTTACGCTTCAACCGTATTATAGCCGTGGCGGCTGATATTCGTAACTTAACTAGTTTGACTATGTTGAGCCTACGGGAAAACAAAATACGGGAGCTTGGTTCGGCGATTGGTGCATTGGTAAATTTGACCACGCTGGACGTGTCTCATAACCATCTCGAGCATTTGCCCGAAGAGATAGGGAAATGTGTAAATTTAAACGCACTAGATTTGCAGCACAACGAACTTTTAGATATTCCCGAAAGCATTGGCAATTTGAAATGTTTGGTGCGTCTGGGTTTAAGGTTAGTAAAAACGAGCACACCCTTTCAGACTTTCGATTGTAAATGTGTACATACATATGTATGTTTTTATTAAATTTCAGATACAATCGCCTTTCAAGTATTCCAGCATCGCTGAAGAATTGCAAATGCATGGATGAATTTAATGTCGAAGGCAACGGCATTACACAGTTGCCAGACGGTCTTTTGGCTAGCTTGAGCGCGCTAACTAATATTACACTATCACGCAACTCGTTCACTAGCTACCCGACTGGGGGGCCTGCGCAATTTACTAACGTTTACAGTATCAATCTTGAACACAATCGGATCGATAAAATACCATATGGCATATTCTCACGCGCCAAGGGTCTCACAAAACTCAATATGAAGGAAAACGTGCTTACTGCATTGCCGCTAGACGTGGGTACTTGGGTTAACATGGTAGAGCTAAATTTGGCAACAAATGCATTGCAAAAGCTACCCGATGATATAATGAACCTGCAAAACCTTGAAATACTGGTGTTGTCCAATAACATGCTCAAAAAGATTCCGAACACTATTGGTAATTTGCGAAAATTGCGAATTCTTGACTTGGAGGAGAATCGCATAGAAGTGCTACCCAACGAAATCGGTCTATTGCACGAATTGCAAAAGCTTATTTTGCAAACAAATCAGATCTCGATATTACCGCGAAGCATTGGCCACCTCAGCAACCTGACGCATTTGTCAGTTAGCGAAAATAATTTACAGTACCTGCCCGAAGAGATTGGCTCTCTTGAAAACCTTGAAAATCTATACATCAACCAAAATCCGTGCTTAGAGAAGCTGCCATATGAGCTGGCACTTTGTCAAAACTTGAAATACCTAAACATTGACAAATGTCCGTTGAGCACTATTCCACCAGAAATACAAGCTGGCGGCCCATCGCTGGTTCTTCAATGGCTGAAAATGCATTCACCATACAGGCAGATGTGAGTGAGTAGTGTTGAAGATGCTCGCAATGGTGGCGATGCTCAGTGGCGTACATTTTACATTAGCAACGACTCTTACCTTGAGTTTCAACTAGAAGCGGAAGCAGAAACCCCGCGACGCTAACAACGCCGGGCTTGGAAATGCACTGTCAGTTGAGAAGAATAGTTAAAAAGATTGGGTGGTGCGTTTCCGGAATTTGCTGCCAGTGTAAAAATTGAAAAACAATATTGCTATAAGGAACATAAAATTAACGACCGATAAACGAAACTTACAAACGACGAATACAGCGAGGAGGTATCACAACTGCATTGTGCATTCTTTCTCGCGGCAAAAAACGAATTGTAAACAATATTTTTGATGTAAAAGTTATGTTAGAAATGTGTGATGGTGAACAAAAATAGCTTTAAAATTGCTTCAAAAATCGATTATTTAATTATAAACACCGGCACAAAGATAATTACAAAGAAACACGTGCGAACAAGCAAAGTATATAAAGAAAATAGAGATAACATTAAATGCTTGTATATGTATGTATGTTACAAAACATGTTGCTGTTAATTAAAAACAAACTAAGAAACTAAAAAAAAAAAATAAGAATATGTATTACTGCCCAAATTATGTTTGAAATTAGATTTCAGTTGAAAATGAAAATGGGTTCAATATTTAGAAGAAAAAAAAAATGAAAAGGTATGTATGAATGCATATGTATGTATGTATTATATTTTGGTATTAATCACGTTTGGTTGGGGTCAGAGATATCACTGGAATGTCAGAAATGTATTTAGAAGTTAATCAACATATAAATTGAAAAAAGAAACGAATAATCTGAAAAAATGGGAATTTTATTCGCAGCCATCAGAGATTCGTATGTTTTGCTCACTGTGCGTTTTTCGGTCTTATTTCCATACGAATAATACCGAAAACGTTTTCCATATTCGTTCATTTCTCGTATTCGAAAAACGCTTGTTATTTATAACCACGTTTAAATATTGAAACTGTAGCTAAGTGCGCTGAGAAGAAAGAAATTAAATAAATTATTAATTTCGTTTTCGGATATGCGAATTTTTCGCTGGCTGGGTTAATACAAAAATTTATAATAAGTTCACATACGTACTATTGTGTTCTTTCTGTAGCACTTTGTTTTATATCCACAATTAAAATATTTTCATAGATCTTAACATAAAGTAAAGGCTTAGAAGGAAAATCAAAATAAATAAATAGTTGCAAATTTGCTTACCGGATGCGTTCAAAATTTACCTGACTTTTGCTTAAATAAAATAGTTTCAAGTAAGCTTCAGTATTTGAATTGAAAAACTATTCCACTGTGTATGTGTAAAATTATCTTCGAATAAAAACTAATATCGAATTCAATAATACAACTAATTTACATAGTTTCTTATTCGCAACATTTTGAAATATAAAAATGTACGGTTTACCTTTAGGGAACAAGACTTGACAGCGTTTGCAAAGTAATTCGTTCGCTAGTTGCTGCCACTGATTTGCGTTTATGTATGAATTATTATTCCAATAATAAAGAAATTATTCACACATTTTCTATTCGTTTAAATTTATTATAGAATTTTATATTTTAGTTAATAAGCTAAGCTAAGTTGTTGAGGTGTTATTATAATTTATTAAACTTAATTTTATAGTATCATAAATTTATGATTTTTTGATTTTTTGACATTTAAAATTATGTATGCTCAAATTTCATGCTCGTGTTGGCCTGACGATGCTTTCCGCTTTACTATTACATTTATGTTCAATTAATTAAGTGTATATACATATGTACATACATACATACATATATATAGTCTTCATATGTAAATTAAAAACTTGGTGTGTGTGAATAAATAAAATTTGTTAACACGCAAATTGTTAAAATTCACTGAGCCCAAACCAAATGTCTATAACAAAAAAAATAAAGAAAAATAGGAAGATTTGCCTAAATGCTCTTACACAAATAATTATACATACACACATATATGTAGATATGTATGTATACGAGTATGACTGCCTTTGTCTTTATTAATGGCAGTGTTGAAGAGATTAATTATTCGGAGGAGTTACTCTGTAGTTCGAATCGAAAAAAAAAATGTATTCAAAAGCCTAATGTTTTCATGCTACGAATCGTTCGAATTCGAACTAATTTTTGTATCGAATCGAACTACAGCGTAACCCCTCAGAATTCCACAACAGTTACATTTTGAAAACACGAAAGTATTAAAAAGATGTTTTTCTCTCCCAAAATGTATGATTTAGCCAAACCGTTTGGAAAGCATGCATACATACATACATACATACAAGTATACAGAAAATAATTCCTCGTTTGATTCTACTCAATTACTGTTTCTTTTTTGTAAACTATTTTCGTTCCGCAAAGATTGAAGAAAAATTAAACCACTCCGCGCCACGGAATTGTTTAAAAGAATACTTAAAAAAGTAGTTGTACTCGTATTTAGTATAAGCGAGTTATGTATAAAGCATGATATAAAAAATAATGTGTATGTATTTTTACTATGTTAATATTACTAAGTCGTACTCGCTGTAAAGGAGGAATTCGAAGGCAACCAGATCTAATAATGATAAAAGAAAAAAAAAAGAAAAAATTGTATGTGCACGTGTATGTATGTATGTACATACTTTACGTGTATGTATGTATGATGCGTTTTTAATAATAATATAAAATTAACGAGCGATTTAATTTATATTCTTTTTTTTATTCGAAATTTATATTTTATTATTTCTGATAATTACTTTATAATAATATTTATTAGAGGTGCTGAAATTTTTACACAAAAAATGCAGATAAATTCAACTAAAATTACATTTGGGATGTAAACTTTAATATTCAGCTTTGTATATTAAAATATGTATGTACATATGTACATATGTATGTATGTATGTAATCAATTCTTTATAAGGCAATATATATTTTTCAAATGATTTTTTTATTTTGTACATAATGCGACGCTTTTATAAAATTAAAGTAGATTTTCCTCACTTCACTCAAATGCGCAAGTGGTAATGTCTCTCGTAAAACCCAAAGTCTTTAACATTTCTATTTTACTTCGTAATATTTTTCCCAACTCATTATAGCTAGTTTGCCATAATTATTACAGTGAGTTCTTTAAAAACAAAAACTCTGGAACACTACAAGAGACGCAAATGAGTTTCCAGCATTGCAAAATGTTATAGAAGAAGAAACTTGAAGCTATTATTTTCAATAACCGGCGGTTTTAGTTCCGATTAAGCGCTTAACCGGAGATGTTGCAAACCACCCTAAAAGTTAAGAGATGTTACTGAAGTTCTATAGTTTAGGCAGCTCAAAGGAAATTATTGAAGAAAACAGAACTTGCCAAAATGGAATTATTTTTAATAAAGAAATATACTATATTAAATATTACAAACAAATTAGTTTAGACTTTTAAGAAATAATGCAAAACTATATTGGGAACACTGAGTTTTGGTATTATTAAAAATCGGGCGGAAATTTTTGAGGGATGCCATCGAAAAGTCATCGTTTTAGGCAAATCAAAAAATATATTTTAATTTAATAAATTAAATATTCAAATTACTTTATTATTTTGGTATCTGGTGACAGATATAGTAAATGTAAGTATGTAAGTATAATTATATTATGTGTAAGTTTATAAGTTCGATTTTTTTAACATAAAATTGTATGAAAGGAAGATTATATAAAGGCGAAAAAAAAAAATTTTAGAATTAAGCAATAACATAATATTAAATTCTTATTTAAACACGTAGAAATAAAATTTGAAGATATGTATTACTTCCCAATTAATACGAGTATTTAATAAAACCCGTTAGCTGGTAAAAGCTTTTTTGTTCAAAATCATTCATCTCTTTAAACTACAAAATATTTGCTGAGCACCTAGAAAAAATCGTTGTTGCGAAATGGTCCAAACAAAAACGTTCCATAAATATAGTAAACAAATCTTAAGCATGGAACGACATATTTTTATTTTTCCAATTACTTTTATAATGTCCCGAGCGAATCGTTCGAGTATAGTTCGTGGTCACAGTACTACCCAGTCGCCAGAACTTTTGTAGGAAAAGGCTAAATCAACACGTTTTATGGTTTAAAAAGCTAAACCTATAAATCCACAATTATATTGTTGTTAATACGCTGTTTATAAGTTAAAAAAAGTGTTGTAGCTTGCGTTTGTTCCTCTTGAGTGTCACATTCGCCTACCAATGGATGTAGAACAGATATGATCAGCGCAGCGATCGTATGAAACGCAACGTGTAAGCGCGCACTGCTTACATACATATATACTGATCGCAAGTCCTTGATATGTGACGTTGTGTTCCCAGGTCTGGACTACTTATTCCTTACATTCCGTTTAGGCCCTCTCTCATTGAGGAAAATGTTCTTGTGTGGTAACTGATATTTCAGAAATGGTTTTATGTATTAAATCTCAGCTGTGCCTCAAATTTACATAAGTACTTTCATAATCGCCGGCTCTCTTCATATTCGATTGCATGTGGATGTGTTCCTCAATCGTTTAAGACCATCCATCAGGTAAGTAAGCCTGAATAGTAAGCTGAATTGTAGCAAACCAACGGTAATTTTAACCAGAGATGGTGCAAACCACCCTTATTTTTTCATTAATTTTCTATCAAAATCTAATATGTACTATGTACGTATTAGGGAAGTTCGCACCATCTCTGGTTAAAATTATCGGAGGTTAGCTACAATTCAGTGCTTACTTATCTGACGAATGGTCTTAACCGGCGCTTTTAGTTCCGATTAAGCGGTTAACCGAAGATATGTATGCTCGTATTGAAGGAATATTGAAAACACATTATCGAAAATAATTCAAAATAACTAAAGAAAGAAAGGTAAATCGAAAGGATACAGCTAATAACCTTTAACATCATTTTTTGCGCTTTTAAACTTTATTTTAATTTTGAACATACATATGTATGTATGTATGTATGTATTTATGTCAGCCAAACTTCTTATAGGCGTACTGCAATGCTAAAAGAACACTCGACGCGTATAGTGTATAGTAGCCCACATTATAGAGATTAAGTCCACTCATCCATAATTGCAGCATTCCAACATCCCTAATGTTCGGACAATTTTGGCAATGCACATCGGCGACATCGGTCCACGTTACCACTTGCGGTCTCACTATCAGTAACGCGTTCATTGCTGCTCGCAGACCACTTTGCACGGCGCCACCCAGAAAGCCGCGGTAGCAAGTGGATGCTGCTGCCGATGACGACCATATGACACGATGCCACGGTGTCGTGAACGGCACATGACCCAATGTGCTAAGCTCGAATGTGTGTTGATTAAAACTGTGTGGCCTTTGCATCTCTTCACCAAAGTGTTGGGCCAAAGCGTCCAGTACGATTGGACGTACTAAGGAATCCATAGCGCTATCATGTATCATCATGCCCGCATAGACGCTTGGACGGTATTCGTAACCAACTATGAAAGGCTCACTTTTAAGAAAATCGCCAGAATAGCCAGCCTTCCGCCAATGACCATCGCTGTAGCCAGCCAGAAAGCTGGTTACGAATTTCGCCGCATTCGATCTATTACCCATTGCTTTGCGCAATTCAATTGGCACCAGCGGTGAGATGTTTATCTGACGTAAGCATTTCAGGGGAGTGGCCAAGATAAGAACATCTGTTGTGTGGATATTCTGCGCTGAGTCATGTACCTCAACATAGTCCTTGTAATGGTAAATGGATTTAACTTGTCGCGATAGTAGAACTTCTGTGTGTTGTAATTTTTGTGACAGTTCCTTGAGTAGTTTAATGCTGTCGAACTCAAGCAAAGTATTCGGACATTCAATATATCTAAAATGGCTGCATCAATTTCTTTCCATGAAATTCTACTTTGTACTTAGAACTTACGTATTAATGAGATTTTGCAAACTGCCGCAGCCATAGCAAAGGTTCATGAACTCTTTGTAAGTAATATCAGTTGCTCTCAAACCGCAAACCAACTCCACTAGATTGATCATGAATTTTCGAGACTCTTTGAAAAATAATCGGTTATTTATGTGTTTCTCCATTTTTATTGAATTCTTCCGAATGCTATAATGATCCAGTGAGACCGTCGAATAGAAGTCAATTGATTATTGTAAATTTTACATCAAATCGCTAACTTAGTATGACTGCAAAAAATATGATTTGTTAAACGCGCCTACCTAAAGCGACCCGGTTTAAAGAATGGTGTTTTCAACTGCAACTCCTTGATGTAGCGTTGTAGTTCATATTTTGCCAAATTAGAGGATACACTTTGATCCAGTTCCCAACAACGCGGCAGAGTTGCATTCACAATTGTCCGTTGCTGCATCGGCACTCCAAGTCGCTGTAGCAATTGGTACATGTGAGCCTGTGACTCTCCCAACCATTTGGCACCGATTTCACCCAGAGGCATTTGCCGCAAATTGCCACCAATGGCATCCCTTGCCTCGAGGATTCTTATTTGCAACGAGGGATCTTTTTCTAAAAGTCGATACGCAGTCACCAATCCCGACACGCCCGCACCCACAATTAAGACATCTACCCTAGCCGAGCGCTCCGGTGGTCCGAGTCGCAGTTCACAATCTTTTTCCATATTACATATACATACATAGATATGTACGTACGTATGAATGTGCATATGGTTGAAAAAAAAACTAAGGTTTCTGTCAAACAAAATAAAAAATATGAATAAGCAAAATCTAAAAATTCACAATTAAAGCTCGAATAAAGCTACCAACATAAAAATATCACACTTGTATGATAACATTGCCTAAAAAGTAATAGTTGAAGAGTATATTTTTGTGTGTTCGATTTCCTTTCCAAGGAAAAACTTTTAAAATAAATATGTTTTAACTCCTCCATCTTACCACATCGAAACTGGGAGCAGACCTTTGTTTTAATTTATTTCAGTAACTTTCATTAAATCTTACATAAATATACTTACTTTTCCATCAAAACGACGAGTTATGATTTTGGCTGAATGGCTATGTTATCCAGCAAAGTTTCCAGATGTGGGACGATGCATTCAAAAAAAAAAAATTGTTTTTGGGCTTCATTGTTTCGACGTCAGTAACATCTTAGCAATTTGCCGATAAATTGATGATAACCAAAGTGTATTTAATCAAGTGTGCTAAGTACTGACAACATCAGGATTCCGCAAGCTTATAATGCCAAAACTTGAACAAATAATTTTGAATACAAAGAAAAAATGGCAGCGTGCACAATTTGCAAATGCAAAGTGCAAGAAGAGGTGTGCATAAGAAGAGGTGGCTGTAAGCTTGTCAAACATTTTTTTTTCCGATTCGGTGAAAGTATGTGAGAAACATTTCGACCAAGACGACTTTAATGCTGGCAAACGAAGAAGGTTGCAGGCTGCAGCCAAATGCTACACCTGCGAAACATGTTTAACTTGCACCAGAACAGCTTAATTTGATTAAAAAAGTAAATGTTTGCAAAGATATTAAATAAACATTTATATAGTATAAAAACAGATGTACATACATATATCGTCCGCTGTGGAAATAAAAAAAATCTTAAAATTATAACTTAAAACATTTGTTATTTTTCATATTGTGTTGAACATACATACATACATACATATCATGAACGAAGTAATACAAAAATCACCCAGGACGCAAGGCAAGAAAAAAATATTTTTTCGGCAGTGACGTCATTTTTTTGATTTTAAATGCTACTTCAAAAATGTACAGACGAATAATTGAAATAGAACCGATTAAAAAATAATGTAGATTATCTTAAATATGACTTTCTGAAGCTTCTCATTTTACTGCCATTATAAAGAAGCTGGAGTAGAAAATTATCTTTACTATGAAAGCGATGTTAATAGAACTAACAACGAGGTGCCTGAAGTGGATGAGGCAGAAAGTCTCAAAGATAAATTGCATCAAGTTTTAACGAACAGCTCGCAAAAAAGCATACTATTTATCAGAAGGTTTGGTAGAATAAAGAGATAATCTTTTTGTCGACAATCTAGCTAAAAAGCGTTAAGGCGAGGCGAGGCGAGGCGGTGCTTCTCCACTGCAAGTTTTATATGTAACAAATTTTGGTCCAAGTTGGAGGAAACCACATTTAATGCATTTATTTCTTTAAGATCGCATTTTGGTCAAAAGAAGGAACAATTCTGTCGCGCTCAAAATGAAATGGGTGATGTATTTAATTTTTACTTGATGTATTGCTTGTTTTAACTAAATTTACTGTAACAAATATTAAGCTTAGATATTGATTTCAAGCAGTCATTAAAAATAACTTCACAGCATACATATGCATTTGCTAATGTACAAAATATCTCTAAAATCCCAGGATCAATAAAATGCCAAAAAATGGCATCTCTAGTTGTGACCCATGATTCAATCACAACGTCACATCACATCGTATTATATTGAATCATATTAAATAATATGATATCACGTTGTCACATCATATCACATCACATCAAATTTCCGGCATATAACATCGTGACATGATAGCACATTAACATTATATCACATCGTTACATTTCACCACAACATCAAAACAACACATCATATCACATCAACACAACGCAATCAGACATCATGTGACAACGTTACATCAAATCACATACATCGAAACATCAGATTAAATAATATTATTTAACATCACACCACTTCATACATCACATAATGCAAATAACATAACATAAAATAAAATTGCAAACATAGCGTTATATAATAAAACATTACATAACTGAACTAAGATACAAACAGACAAGTACGATTTGTATAATAATCAAGTCACATTTCGTCTCCTAGAATATAAATATTATTTTACGAATACTGGTTATGTCGAGTCGGTGACAAAACCGAAGCCAAACTTAAATTGGTTCTGTTAAATCTGTTGGAAAGGTCGCGTTTCCGATCAGCCTTGTTCAGAAGCCGAGTTTCAGAGCCACGCTATCTTTGTGATTGGAATGCACATTAGTTGCCGAGCAGTGGCTGGCAGTAGACCCACTTAAAATCAGGTAAGCGTGCTGGCCCTCTGTCGCTGTTTGAATGGCCGAGATCCTAATTAGCTCAAACAAGTTCCATCGTAACGTGTTGGACAAACAGTTTGAGAGTCCGAGTTCATCACATACATATGTGTCTAAATACTTATGTACATATGTATGTATGTAAATGTAAGTACAAGTAACAAGGAAGCACGTTTGAAAGTTTTTATATTTATCTGTACATGTGTATGTAAGCAAGTAAATGTATATGTACGTGTATGTGTAGTTAAAAAGTGTAGTTACAAGTTTTTTTTCTATCTAAAGTACTGCATACAATATAAACTTGAAAACATTCACATACTCTTATTATGCTAAATGGCTTTAAAGACAACTACTTGTTTAGTAATTACTTACATACATATATCTAAATGTGCGTAAGGGCAAATATGTACATACCCATGTATGTGTGTGTGTGTGAAAACACAAGCCCAGCTGAACGTTATACCTGTATGACCTGTCTTAGTATATACGCATACAAATATAATTTTTAAACTTTTACTATGTACAAATAAAATTTGTATTTATCACCGATTGGTTACATTTTCGCTATTAAGTTTGCCGACTATCGAATTTTAATTTCTTTTATTTCCGTAATACTTAACTATTACAAAATGCAAATGCTTTGCTGAACTAATACATCAGCGTTTACTCCCAAAAAAAGGATGTATAAGAAAAAACTTTGAGTGAAAAAATCTACGTTTGCGCCCATAAAAAATGCTTCCAGCTGGGCAAGTGAAAAAACTGAATATATTAAAAAGTATGTACAGTAGACTCTGAATAGCGACATAATTTTGATTGCCACAAAAAACAACTTCTGCACTTACAGTAAAACAGTTTAATGTTCAATTTAAGATACTGTAAAATAAATAGTAAATATATGTATGTAAATACGTTTGTACATCTGAAAAAATAATGCTCTTCAGAAATAATTCATAAACATAAGTTTAGTAAGTTTAGAGTCGAAAAATAAGTTGATAACAAATGCAATTAACTGAAAAGAAAATTTAATAAAAAGAATTGAAAACGGCCCATAATCTTCTGCAGCCAAAATGTTTAAAATAATTTAACACCTTTCCCGTCTGCTGCAAAAGGTAAAAGTCAGCTAAGCAGTATATACTGTACATAACTATGGATATACATACATAGGTATATATGTACTTATCTTTGTACATACAAATCTACTCCTATTTACTGAACTACATAACTATAAATAGTACATATGGACGTTTGATAAAATCATTACAAAATTGTCCTTTACGGAGCCATCTTCATAGAATTCTATTTTAAATGTTTAATTTGTCAGTGAAAGATCAATATGTTCAACGTAAAACACACTTAAGTCAAATTAGTTGTTTTATCAAAAGTCCATAGATAGATATGTGTGTAAATATGTTGTATAATATTGCGTAAAACTTATTGGTAAATAATATCATCATTTAGTTCGCCCATTTGCAATGCTGTTCGTCTTCCCTTGCGGCACGATGCTTGTGAGCTCTTCGCCGCCACCAACGGCTTCGTCGTCATTTCGGGAATGTTTTCCGAACAGTTCACCGTCTGCGATCGTTTCTGGCATTGGTTTGTTGAGCGTCTCCGGCAACATCAATGACAAAAGACCTGCCACGAATGCCAAAGCACCGCATATAATCAAGGGCAAAGGACGCCAAATTTCGCCTAATAAATTGAGATATGGCGCTAAAATGCCGCCAACACGCGCTACCATTGACGCTGCTCCCAGACCAACATTACGCACCACCGTTGGGAATTGTTCGGCGGAGAAAATGTATATGGTGCCATACGAAGCGGTAATGGCCAATTTTCCAATCATAGCAAAGCATATAATGATCCAGTTGTTATCGGCAGGCACAACTACGGTTAGTAAGAGGGCGACTCCAGCGACCAGCATACAGCCACACAGAATTGTACGACGACCCCAGCGATTTAGTGTGAATAGAAGGAATGAGTAACCGGGAATTTCAACCGCTCCAGAAATCATAAAGTTGAGCAGCACATTGCCGCCGAGATTATTTGTATTCCACGACAGGCCATAGTAGACACCACTGTTGACAAACCAATCAAAAAGAATGAGCAATGTTTTTCTGCGCAAATTGGGATATTTTAACAAATCGAAGACAGTCGGTGCCTTTTCTTCGAGGCTGCTGGATGTTCTCTCCTCGCTTTTCTCTCGCTCAGCCGCTTCCTCAATTAAATTGTCGTACACATCACTAGGAATCGTCACACGGTTTATACGCGCCGCCTTCTCGATAATTACAATTGCTTCCTCCTTTCTACCCTTGGAGAGCAACCATCTGGCCGATTCCGGAACGACCCAATGATAGCACATAAATAACAACCCCGGAAGGGTGATTGCTATTTGTAGCCAACGCCAATCATGAATGAAGTATGCAAAGCCAGCAGTTAACATGAAACCAACTGAGAAGAACATTTGCATGACCACCCCGGCAAAGAGGCGATATGTAGAGCCCACCATTTCCATAGCAATAACATACGCCACCAGAAAAACACCAGACGTTGTTGCGCCCACAACCATACGCGAAATTGTGTAGGTGAAGTACTCGGGAGCAATCCCAGCCAACACGCCAAAGACAACCTGTATAACCAAAGATGCGAAGAAAATCGGTTTGCGTCCATACTTGTCTGACATCTGGCCGAATACAATGCTGCCCAACAATACGCCGACCATGAACAGGCTATCGCTAGTGGCCGTCAATAGGCCACGCGCACACACCATATCCCATTCCGTCACGGCACTATTCGCATACTTCGAGCGGTCGTAGACAAAGTGACTGCATTTGGCCGTGCCATTCTGGATGGCCGGCGACGTAGCTGTTTCCAGATAGTCTGTTGTATAATCCACATCATAGTATTCGCATTTCTGGTATTTGCCGGTGACGGAGTCGAAGGGGTAAGAAAGATTCCAGCGGTCTGACGGAAAAGACTCATAAGTTGCATTCAAAGCATTCTCAAATGGCAAAACACAGCGGAATTCTGGGCGCGCCAACAGGAAGACACCGGCGAGCTTGTGGAATGCGCATGAAATAGCGGGTAGACATAGTAGAAAGTAAATTTGTTTTTGATATTTGCCGAAATCGCCTAAATATTTGATGACGTCATCGTAACCCATTCTAACGGTTATTTGATACGAAATTTGTATAAACACGTCACAACTACGTCCAACGATTCCACCAGTAATTCAACAAATAACTGAATTTCTCATTAAAATATGAAGTTCTTTTTTTATAAATTTTTGCTCTGCGTGCATGTGCCCACATACAAACAATGCATATACTCGTTTGTATGTACATATGTATGTATGTATGTATGTATTGCGCATGTACTCACATATGTACATATGTATGTTTGTGGCAAATGAGCATTGGCGTGGTAAGTTAAAAGTTGTGTATCAAAGACGTTGACCTTCAGAAAGCGCAGCTGGCTTTAACGGCGACAATTGGTGCAGAACAAGCAACCAAATACTTTTTCATTAAAAACAAAGTCGACGATTTGGCAAAACTGCAAACTCCAATGAACTTCTTTTCTATACACATATGTATGAATGTATGTGCATTATGCATACACACTAATATATAGACATGTACATATGTATGTATGTTTGTTTGTATGTTCCTATGAGCACACTTTTGCTTGAGACTGCAATTTGGGAAAGATTTACGTTTTGACTACGACCATTGATTGTGGTGTTCGCTGGGCCGTTGTTTCGAAGATTGCGATAATGATAAGAACTTTTCTTATTTTACTGACTAAAAGAATATTTATTTGAAGCTTAATTGTTTGCCTTTTTTTTACTGCCTTTAAGAGATTGCATCGTAGTCATTAGTAGAGTTATTAAAAGAACATAATTATACAATGTTCATATACTCGTACATGTCTACATAAATATGTGCTTACGTACATATGTATGTACATATATGTTTATATGTATGTATGTATTTCAGTACATATTCATGCCAATTACGAATTGTTATCGCACTGAACTTATTGCACGTTGCGTATACGCCACAACTCACGCGTTCAAAGTCTATGCACGAGTCGAGCGATTTGAATTCACAGCCGATAATACATACATACATACATACATATCTATGTATGCATATATGAATGGAAAGTATGATTCCTTTAGTAAATTGACTTTTAATTCATTCCAATTATTTGGTGTCAACAATATGTGATTGTGCACTTTGTTCATTCATTTTGTACTCGTGTTAAGTTTCAGCGGGATTTTGCGTGTTGAAGAGATTCGAAATTATTATTTTATTTAACGCTAGATCTTGGTCCTCTTAATCCACAACGATATTAAATAAACTAATCACGATCTCGGCCAACGGCATACTAACTGCAAGCTCTGTAAATGTATCTCCAAAAGGCCTCACTCATGTACCTCAAATCTAACATCGCGAAATTAATGTGAGTCATTTTCTCCCATTCGCTTCCCTTGACGGCAAACGGACACTCCGCTACTCAGTGGTGGATGTTTGGTAACCGCACAAAGTCAAATACACACTCTCATTTGCTCAATGAGAGCAAACAACTGACAAAGTATGCGCTCGAAGAGTAGCCGATAGCTTAGGACCATTCCCGTATTCGTTTGCAGAGTATTACTCTGATTATTTGTAAACAATTATACATACGAGTACATATGTATGTATGTATGTATTGTTAGCAGGAGTTTTTTGATAAACGTTTAATAGTTTTTAATACTCTTTCAAATACAATTCTTTTCAATACAATTTACATATACATACAAACATACGTACATACATACATATGAATGTATGTATAGGTTTGCTGATTAAATTTGTAGGACACTAGCCCCTTAACCTCAACAAAGTGGGAATGTATACTATGTTACATAGTAAACACTCACACAGGCATACAAAATGATAACTATGTATGTATTTGATTGCGTTAACAAGCCGGTTGTGTTGATTCTCTGACATGTGAGCGCATATTTTAAAATTTGAATACTCTGTTCGCTTATTTTCCTCAATAGTGCTATTTGTCAAATGAGAAAAATACTCGGTTAATGTAACTTCATACATATCAATGTCTGGGCATTTTGCTGATCCCGGGATTTTCGAAATTTGAAAACGAAAGCCCGGGATCCCGAATTTCACGCAGTTTTGATTCGTAATTTTTAATTTGCCAAAAAATTTAACATGTCTGTAGGTAATCGTTGTAATATAGAAGTATACAAAATAAAACTTGAAGCAATTTATCTTTGGGACTTTCTGCCTTATCTACTTCAGGCACCTCGTTGTTAGTTCTATTAACATCGCTTTCATAGTGAAGCTCATTTTCTACTCGAGTGGGATATTCTCCAACTCATTTATAATGGCAAGAACAAAAGAAAGCCTTAAGGGAGTGAACAAGCTGTGTTATTTGTCGATTGTGAACTCTTTAAAGGCGTTGTTTTACCCTTGAAAGGGGAATTTTTAAGAATGTTACAAAATTTAAAAAATAAATGGCTATTAAATTCACTGTTTTCTACAATTCCGGGATTTGAATAGACTTATCCCGGGATATTCGCGAGCTAAAACAGACCGGGATTGACATGTCTAATGTAAATACATACATATGGTATGTATGTACATACATATGTACATATTGTATTGCTATTTTTTTGAAACAAAATGTCTTCCTAATAATATTACTTTTTGTTAATCGAGGGAAAAACTTTTAGATTTTTTGGGATGAATATTGAAATGGTATCTACTTTTTTGTTTCTGCTTGCCAAAAGCTTGCTTTTTCATGGATGCAAAATCATTTTGGACGGTTTAATAACGATAGAAGTTGTTACTGTGGCCAATAATCCATCAGTGGCATTACCGATATTTTTAAATACACTGAGTTAGTTCTTGTTAATAACTTCATATGTAGATAAATAAATGAGTTCAAATATTTACGTAAATTTGATTACGGCGCACAGTGTCGTGTTTTCATTATAAGCTGCGACCAAAAATAGTTAGCGTGCCCCGATTTTGTTGAATTTTGTTATAAGCCTGTTATTTATTGTTGAAAAATGAAATATGAAATATGGTAAATATGGAAATTGCTCCGAAACAAAAAAAAAATATATAAAAAAAGATTTGGTGCAAATTGGACACCAGATACGCCCATTATAATAATAATATATTATGTTTGGCCGAGCTTCTCCTACTATTTGTGGTGTGCGTCTTTATATTATATCACAAAAGGAGGGACCTACAATTTTGTGCCGACTCCGAACGGCAGATGTATTTAATGAGAAGCTTTTTCATGGCAGAAATACCCTCGGAGATTTGCCATTGCCTGCCGAGGGGTGACCGATATTAGAAAAAACTGTTTCTATGATTAAGATTTTGCTTGCCCTGACTGCGATTCGAACCTCGAATCCACCGGCATATCGAGTTATAGCACGCACCGCTACCAACTCGACCACAGCGGCTACTATCAAGCATTATATGAAGAAAAATGCGAAACGGCCTGGACAAAAAAAAAATTTTAAATAAATAGTAATTTTTTGCCATTTACTTTATTATACTCGTACTTAAATTTTACTGCCTACGAAATTGCATACTAACAAATTTAAATATGCGAATGGAATTAAGTAAATATATATGTATCAATTTTTTTTATAGGAGTAAATGTAAATTTAGAACTTTAAAGCGGAGTTTCTCGGCTTTTGTTTTTCTGAGTTATGACACTCTTTTAGTAAATGAGCGATATATAGCATGCCATTGATGGTTAAGCATTGCCACCAAACGCTCGTATTACAATTGAGTTCATGGCTATTAATTCAATTAAAAAAAAAAAAATAATAATAATAATTAAGCCGCTTCGTTATCTTTATACCAATATTAATATTCCTAATTCAGCGCAGTTTACAAAATTCCAGTTAATAACAAGAGGAAAATGCTTAAATGATTGAAATAGAAAAAAATCGCTTTGCCTTCATTGAACGAAGTCAATTCATTGAACTTCAATTGACTGTTTGAAATATAATTGATTGATTCGAACAATAACTAAATAGTTGGAAATGTCTAATTTCTGCATTGAAAATAGAAGTCGTGTGCGGCTCATTTATAATTCAGGCCAATCATTGTTCAAATCAAACTAAATATGTGGATAAACGTATGCCTGTTCGTATGTACGTATGCTTAAACCTTCTTTTGATTTGACTTATGTATATGTATGTATAAGTGTGTGTGCTTGTGCATTTATTATGTATGTTCATTATTCAAATAAGTTGTAAATTTTTTCTAATTTGTGTTTTCTTACTGACATTCAACTTAATTGATGAACTAATTGTGGCACACGTTTTTATTAAGAGCCGCACACATTTCATAGTGGCACTCATGAATGAACAAATGTATTAGGGATGCGAATCCCGAACCACATTTTTAATACGTTCTTGATTATCAATCACTTTAGGAAAAGGTACATAATTTGTTTGCATATATTTATGCCCAGCAAACGTTTTTGATCGCGGAAGAATGTTTTTTTACTCCTACTTGTGATATTTTCAAAAGCAGATAACGGTTTTTCTAGTTCCGGTAGAGTCCTCAATTGCAAGGCCTTGTCTATAGGGATGCAAACTATCGTTTGTTGTTTCCGACACTATTGTCCGAACCCATCAATTTTCGATAGCATCGGTTTATTAATATTTGTTTTGTTTAGATTGTGACGAGAAATGTATAGAAACTGTATTTATGCGGGTTAGTGTAATAATTTTTTTTTTGTTCACATTGCGAGCTCCCGGTCTCAAAGCCTGGGAGAAGTGGTTATGAAAAATAAATTTAATTAATTTAATAAAAAGAAGTCTGATGAGGAAATGTGGTGATTTCCGAAATAGTACTATAATTTCTACCACAAAAAAATCTTCCATAAACTGGCCTTGAGCTCAATAAAAATTGTAAAATTAACATTTACTAGGCCAACAGAAAAATAAACAAACATTCACATTACGACTGTTTATACTAAAATAAAAATTCCGTTGAGAGTCGGAAAAAACAGTTGTGTGTGAAATTTTAGCGCTTTATCGTTATTTTTCAGTTTGCGCTCGAAAAATAAGATATTTGAATGAATAATATTTTAAATGCGTTCTGTTTTCTATACACAGTGCAATAATTAAATGTTTGCTGATTTGTATCCCAATGTTTTTTTATCATCAAGCTTAAGTTTGAAATAGCCACAAATTGTCGTTGATTTTTAAAATCCGTTCACTTGGGAACAAATGTAAATATTGAAATTTAGATTTTATTTACATATTTAAATCCTACTGAAGTCTCTAGTATCTACTTAATCTAAAGATATACATATGTATGTACATATATAAATCCATAAACAAGTTTCTTCTACCTGCATACTTGTTTGTGTTTCCATTTTCTGCATAGTTTACTTATAATAATAAATATCAATAACTTCGATCTATCGTAATAAATCCCCTGGGACGAATTCCTTCATAATTTAAAATATCGGGATTGGCATATACAGACAAAACAACAATTCATTCATCTACATATGGGGATATATCTTTGAATATATCTTTGTATATAGAAAAAGTGGAAAGAATGATAATAATTTTTTTTCTTTTTTGTTGTTGTTGGAACGATTTTCCGTCATCAAGTTTGGTTGACCATCTGGTTGTGCCATCTTCAGTGTCGTTTTTTATTGTGGCACAACGCCGAAACCGGTTTGTATTAAAACCAAACTTGACAAGGGATGACGGAAAATCGTTCCAAAATTCAATAGATAATAATTTACATTGATGAATGAGCTTACGCGGTACCGAAATAGTTTAAAAGACTTAATTTTTTACTTGAATATATGAATGTGCATTAAATCTTGAATTTTGCCATTTATAATAAAAAGAATGACTCTTATCACGTTTTAGGCAGGGACAGAAACGTAAACCTATAACTCGTATTTCACTTATTAAATGAAACAAAATGAACATTTTAAGATTTCCTCTACAAATATAAAACAGATTTATATGGAACTGCTAAAAGCTTTTGTTATAACTAAATTCCAATCTATTCTCTTGCCTATGATTAAACATATTTTCAAATGTATGTTTGTTCATACATACATATGTAGGTACCAGCGGCGTCTTAACAGTGAGACTAATGAGGACCCCGAAAATGAGAAAAATAAACGAAAATATCGTAGTCCATAGAAAGGCTTTATAAACCTCAATGGATCCATGTAATATGAAATTTACAAATAGTAAAAATATCAAAATTAAAAGTCTAACGATTACCCTTCTTACCCTTGTATGATGTGATGTGATGTTGTATAATGTGTCGTGATATGACGACATGGACGATATGGCCGAGTTTGTAGCAGGGCGCGCTTTAACTCGCTAAGCCACTAGGATCCAAGGTTCGATTCTCAACTAGGGCATGTAAAATCTAACCATCAAATACATCTGCCGTTCGGAGTCGGCTCGAAACTGTGGGTTTGTGTTTTTTATTTGTATATACAAATGTATTTACACGTTTCCATATCAGGAAGTTTCACTTCCATTGCCTTACTGATATTTTTTAACACACTTGTTGAATATATTCAGATTTTCAACAAATTCAATAGAAAAATAAATTCTGATACTTTGATTCAATTACTTGTATCATCTTAAATTTTTACCATAGGTCGAAAGAATTACCCCTCGAGACGGATTGATTTAACCATCTTTGAAATTTTTTATAAATAATTTTTTTTTTATTCCAAACTTCAATTATTTCACAACGTTTACAAAAATTTAACTTGTTACCCATTCAGTGCAATAAAATGTTTCAAGAACTTAAAATTAAATATTGGTTTTTGAGAATTTGTTTGTTTTGAGCTAATGGTCGTTTTGTAAAGTTTTCGTACTATCGATAGTTTTCGTTGCTTTAAAAAATAATGTATTTTTCAACGCTTTTTTTGTTAGTAAAAGAGGATAAATTAATGGAATGTATAAGTATGTACATACATTGTGTGGCCGCTGTGATCGAGTTGGTAACGGTGCGTTATTATTACTATTACCGTCCATTTGTGGTATAATATAAATACGCACATTACAAATGGAAGGAGAAGCTCGGCGAAACACTGAGCTATATAGTGTAAGCGCCAAATTATTATTATTTATTATTAAATTGTTAATTTTTTACTTATAGCATACCCTGTTCACAATCAAAAACACCAAGTATACGCTTCTTAGTTGTTGTTCATATTCCACTATTAATTTTTAATACATTTACTATAAACAAAATTATATAAATTTACAAAGACTTACAGCAGCATAATATGTGATATCGTACAAATGTTTACTCATTAACATGGTATTTAGTCAGAGAGGGAACTTAGTCAGTGTTACTTACCAAAGAGAGATAAAAGTTTGGAAATAAATAGTATGTATTTATGGTCAAATAATTATAAGGTATCATAAAGGTATTTAACAGATTTTTTACGCAGAACTCCTTTTTGCTTCATAAAATTACCCCTATCCGGATAAACTCCGGCAACGCCATCAAGAGTATTTTTGCACCTAAATACATTTTTTTCCGCATGAGGTCATATTACCCCATTGACATCTTATGTTTCGGCATCCACTATTGGCAACACCATGTGTTGCTGTTAATTCTCATAGGCGTGTGTGCGATCTATGGTTGTGAATTAAATAAAATTAATTACATTTCTAATTAAAAAGAAGGTGATGAAAAATGAAAGGAAAGTGAAGTACACATAAATAATGTGTATTCAGTGTATTTTCACTGTAAACAGTGTATTTTATAGTGAGAAAGTGACAAATATTTTAGAAAGTACCAAGCTTCGCACCTTGGGAGTAGTACTCATATTTCTAGAAAGCTGAGATAACCCCTTGCCGTCAATACCATTTTTTTCAATACATTCGTAGGTTACTATTCTAAAGCCGACGCGAAAATTTTTTTGTGAAAATGGAATCACGTCCTTTTAGAGCTTGAAATGTTGACAGTGGCGTACGGTGAGTCTGCTCTAAGTAATTGGTAAATTGATGAACAAATAAATAGTTTTTCATAAAAATATAAAGTCGCCTTACTTTTTGAACACACCACGTATTATAAACAAACTTAGAACCCTTAAATGTCTTGACCA
Source organism: Philophylla caesio (assembly GCA_963971545.1). NCBI lineage: Eukaryota > Metazoa > Arthropoda > Insecta > Diptera > Tephritidae > Philophylla > Philophylla caesio. Next base: position 220,319,957 of record OZ020604.1, on the reverse strand, counting down.
ATGTAGAAGCGCCTAAGCTCAGTGCTTTTTAATAATTGCTCTATATCACTAAACAAATTGATTGTCATAATACCTCAGCCGAGTTAAAGAAGTCTCATTAAATTTAGTTCAGGGTTGGAGTTTCGGTACGTGCGCACACAATCTAAAGGGAAGAGCTTTATTTTTTTGATGACTGCGTTAAAACTTTGAAAACTCGCAGTGCCGCCGAAACGGTGGAGGGTTTTTTGTGGGGATTTTTAGCGATTGTAGCTTTTTAGCTTTCTCAAAGTATATAAATAAGCATTTCTTTGCTTTTTGCTTGCTTTCGTTTATTTGGAATTAAAATCTAAAATATCCATGTGCCCGCCTAAGTGCATTAGTAGGCCGGGAAATTTGAATATATCTAATCATTTTACGCTGTTCCATTAACGAAGAATAAGCTTTATTAATAGATAATTAAGTTACCTGTCAACAATTTAAGTATGCACAAATACATACATATGTATGTATGTACATACATACAACATGAAAAATGTTCTTTTTAAATAATATTTTTTTGGACAATTTGCAAAAATAAATTTGAAACGCAATCATTTACACGCAATAAATTTTTATTGAAAATGTACGTATGTATGTATGTAGTTAGGTATGTAGTATATCACACAAAATTTAAGCTTTGACTTAAAATTATAACAAATTATGTTCTACATAATAAACGAATTCAACTCGTATACTTGTAATGTGTAAATGCTTCAACACCTACTAACTCAACTCCGCTCTTTGAATTTGCCATTTGCAGGTTGATTACAATTACCATTCAAAGGTAAAACTTCAATTTCATCCAAAGTACTTATTCCCTTATTGGTGGGGTCAATCGTTGGAGTTTTTCTTTTTCCGAAATTCTCTCCCTCATCTATAGTTTCAAGCGTTGGTTTGTTGAGCGTTTCGGGCAGTAGCAGCGACAATAGTCCACCCATGAATGCGGCACTTCCAAAGATGATAAGCGGCAGCGGTCGCCATGTGTGGCTTAGCATGTTGACAAAGGGAGCTAAAATGCCACCAATACGCGCCACCATCGAAGACGCACCTAGCCCAACATTCCGCACCACGGTGGGGAATTGCTCTGCTGAAAAAATATATACCGTGCCATACGAAGCGGTGATTGCAAGTTTTCCTATCATCGCCAGCATTATCATTAGCCAGTTCGCCTCCTTGGGCACTGCAATGGTGAGCAGTAGGGCAGTTCCGGCAACCAGCATGCAGCCGCAGAGAATTGTGCGTCGTCCCCACCGATTGAGGGTAAACAGTAAGAAGGTGAATGCTGGAATTTCAACGGCTCCAGATATCACAAAATTCAAGAGCATATTTTCACCCAACGCGTTTGTGTTCCATGAAAGTCCGTAATAAGTTCCACTATTTACAAACCAATCGAAGAAAATTAACAGTGTTTTTCGTCGCAAGTTTGGAAGGCGCAATAAATCAAAGACCGATACGGACTTGGCAGAAGCCGTCGTAGTCTCATCTTCCAGCAATTTGGGTATCGTTTCTTCTATATTTCCATTATCCTTTAACAAACGATCAATTGTACTGGTGTTCAAGTGCACATTGTTAAAACGTGCGGCCTTTTCAATGTTAACTATTGCGGCTTCTTTTCGGTTATTCGAAATTAACCAACGTGATGACTCCGGTATGATCCAGTAGTAACCAAGAAACAAAAGTCCCGGAAGTGAGATGGCTATTTGCAGTGTACGCCATTCATGAATGAAATAGGCGAAAGCTGCAGTGAGCATAAAACCCATTGAGAAGAACATCATTAAAAACATGCCGGCATATAAGCGTTTTTGCGGTCCCACCATCTCCATGGCAATGACGTAAGCAACGAGAAAAACTCCAGATGTGGTGGCGCCAATAATGAAGCGCGCAGCTGTGTATGTAAGATAGTCCGGTGCAAAGCCAGCCAATATACCGAAGGACACCTGAATTAGCAGCGAAAGAAAAAAGACTGGCTTCCGGCCACACTTGTCCGAAAGCTGTCCAAAGCCAATACTGCCAACCAGCACCCCCAGCATGAATATGGCATCACTGGTGGCAACCAAAAAATTGCGGTCGCAAACCATATTCCATTCGGTGACGGCGCTGTTCATAATTTTCGATCGGTCGTAAACGTAGCTGCTACAAGGAATGCTGCCATGATTGACCGAAATATTGTGGACCATTGGCAGGATACCGTCATGCAATGTCTGACTGTTATTTTTTTCCAGCTGAAAGGGGCTGTAATCAATATCGAAATAACTGCAAGTCTCGTAACGTCCAATTTTCGGATCAGCTGTTCCGATCGGAAATACTAAGTGCCACAGGTGTGCCGGCAAATCGAAGCCGCTGTTGTTTTTTCCACCGGCGTCCTTCGTCACATTCTCAAATGGCAGCTGGCAGCGAAAATTCGGTTTGGCGAAGATAAATGCACGTGACATTTTGTGAAAAGCGCACGAGACTGCAGTGAGGCAGAGCAAGAAGAATATAAGACGTTGATATCTACCAAAATCTCCCAGTTGCACAAGAACATCATCGTAACCCATTTTCGTGATTGTTTATTTACAAATGCTTTGTATCTGTTGATGCGCTTCTTTGAGGAGTCCGAATGCAATTTGTTTGCATATGTATCAATGGATGTGTGTATTCGTATCTATGTGTTTACATATACATATGTATATACGTACATACATATACATACATACATATATACTCAAGCAACAACTCTCTTTGAAATTAGCGGCACACTCTCAGTGTGGAGCTTTCAATGCTCACAAAGAATTTCACGCTCCGCAAACGTTTCCACAAGCACGCCACTGTCGAACTGCTGAGTGCTACACACAGACAATTCGAATCCCCTTATTTTCGGTTTTCGGTTTTCGGTATGCGCTCGTGCAAAATGATGCTTATGGGCATAGATTTACATATGTACGTACAAAGGCATGGGCATATGCTTTCAGATACGAATATATATTTATGAATGTACGTAACATTTGTACGTCAGCACTCCTAGTGTTTAAATAAGTACAAAAGTTTGTGTTTGTTTGGGAGTTGTAGACCGGCTGTCGGTAAATTTAATACCAGTGGCTAGTAGATGTTCAATGGCAGAGATGTTTGTATGTAGCTTCATACATAAATATGTATGTACATATGTATGTATCTACATATACATATGTATGTATGTATTCACGTGCGTTTCGTTTGCGACAGCAAGCAGATTTGTACTTTAAATTTTAACTTAAATACTTTCCAATTGGGAGTTGTAGTTACAAACAACTTAATATTGTATGTATGCAAACATATTGTTCTAAATGTTTTAGGCTTAAGTACCTACTTCTTCACTTTAAACTTCGCACTATGATATCGCAGCTTTTCCACTTTTTTTTTAGCTCGATTTTGTCGTATGCCGGCAAATACTTTTAAATTGTTGTTAAAAATAACCTTCCGCCACTTGCTGCACCTTACGCTGCCTCTTGTACAAGTATTTGTACATACATATGAATTTAGTATATGCAATCTTTTATTAAACCGCCGAAGTTGTGCTATTAGGCCGCCGCTTTTGTGCGGGCGTTTCACTTTCACGATCTGGGTGGTTAGAACTCGAAAATGTGACTGACGAATTTTATTATTTTCGAGTTGCTTGTGAACCGTGAGTACATGCCGGAATAAGCTGAATATTGTGCACAAATTCATGTATGCATGTAGGAACGAGTATGTATGTACGTACGTACATATGTATGTAAATACACACGTACATACTTATAAACATTAACGCATGTCTGAACGAGTATGTCCAAATGGCTAAACGTTGTTTCACAGCCAATTCACATAGCAAGTGAGTAGACAACATTTTCAATATCGCCGTTAACTTGCCAATTGTGTGCATTGGAAAACTTTGCCTTCACGACAGTAACCACTTCTTTTATTGCATGGAAGCTTACATTTGTAGATACATATCATACATACTTACACGTGGGCATATGATGTATGTATGTATGCGTGTATATATGTACATACACGTATGTTTGTACGAATATACATATATAGCCTGTAAGAATTGCATCAGAGAGCCACGAACCATCTCAGGCATATATTGAACAGCTGCGATTTTATATACATACATATGCATGTATGTATGCATGTGTGTTGACTTGTGTAAATATGTACATACATACATACATACATACATACATACATACATACATATGCACAAATGATAAACACGAGAATGTTAGTAAGTAATGCCTTGGTCATCCCCTTTTCTACTCAATGCCTGAAACCACCCTTGGTGTTGTATGTGTGTAATCACATCCCTTCAATGAAAGACGAATTAGTATGCAAAAATTCCAGTTAATTGAAACTAGTTTTAAATTGGAAAGTCATACTAGTTCGCCATGGACTGCAATGATACCAGTTCGAAGCAGTTAAAAACCAAACTATTGTGTTAAAAAAATGCATATAAAATCTTAATTCTTGACAGAATTTAAATAATTATAAAAATTATAGGAGTTAATTTCGTATAGAAAGGGAATAACTGTTTAGACTCCCAGCCAAGGCACATTCAATAGGTAGCAGCAGTAGAAAATTTGAAAAAAAAATGTTTGAGCTCTGTATATTTTGTTTTTGCTTTTAAAAGCTAAAATTTCAAAAATATTTTATCAACTACCTTGAATTGTACTGAAAGCATTCTTGTCACAAGGAAATTCAAAATTTGACAATTCAAATTAAAATAAAATATGAAAAAAGTTCAAAAAAAAAAGTTTGCTGCTGCTACCTATTGAATGTGCCTTGCTCCCAGCTGCATAAAACATCAAAATTGATTTTTAATTCACAAATTTATTGCGAATGTCAAAAGTGATTTCTACATTTCAAATACGTACTTGAATAGCGTTCGAAAAGAAATGCCTAAAAAATTATTTCCAAAACAAATATAAATATGTACATATGTATGCATGTAATTACATATGTATGTATATTTAACTTTGGAAAGCAATTCTTAGTTACGAATTGTTGTATCCTTCTTATTGTTAAGCACTTAACTTAAACTTGAAATAAATGAAATTAAGTCGTAATTGAAAAATCAGAAATGAAAGGCTAGTTACCAATTGACTCGCGTATTACGACCGAGGCGTCTGGTGAAGACTGCAGCTTGTACATATGTATGTATGTACATATGTAGATCTGAAGGCACGGGTTCGAAGTGCACATGCATTTCTTAAAAGCTGTGACGTAGGCAGCACGCAACTTGATAGTCAATTTTATTTTCAAGATGTTTAATCAATGAAACAATTTCAAATTCTCGCAATATTTCACTGCTTCTATGCAGTTTATCCATCGTTTCATTGTTTCAGAATCTTTGGTGAAACGATATACGAAATTGTATTTTCGACACGCATATGTAGGTATCGACTTGACTATTAAGTTGAAAGTCGAATTGGAAAGGAAAATTGAATACACATCAAATTTGAATCAAGTTCGAAAAGAAAAAAGTGCAAATTGGAAGGCAACTTGAATGAAAACTTCATCGTGTAACTGCCGGGTAACCTACAGCTATTACCCACGAACTGGTATTTTAACTGGTATGAGCTGATGCTGGAGCGGACACGGATATGTTAAAAATACCAGTTGCTAACATGAAAAAAGCACGACAGTGAAATGCCGAAGTGGTAACATTCTAGTTAACAACTAGTAGGTTGTTTCTGTAGCGATAGTACAAGCATATACATTTTTGTGTAGGTAAATATATACATACATATGTATGTATGTATATGTATGTATGTGTGTTTCCCTTTTCTGAGTACATTGAAACATTTACATACATATGTATGTTTATGTATACGAATGAATGTACATACATACATACATACATACATATGTACATTTGAACATCCTTGTTTTCACATTTCGCGAATATTTGTAGCCGGCTTTTAGGTACATTTTTCTATTTGTTTTTGGTTTTCTTTTTGGTTTTTTTATGTACATACATACATACATATCCAAACTCCGGTTAGTAATGATATCATGTACAGTGCATCTTAGAAATATACGACATCCTCACATTGATATGTTTTGAGAATATTTTGTTTTTCTTTTATTTACATAATTTTGAATTTTTCAATAAAATACGGTTCGTTATTAATTAACTATAAAAAGTGCAACAGCACAGAAACGATTGATATTTCACCTTCTTCAATAATAATTTAAACTGTTCAGTGAATGTAGAGTTTTACCCTCGGCAAAAACTGTTTTTCCCGTATTTGCCCTACAGGCAAAACTTGTCAATTTGTGGGTGTCGTATAATTGTGGTAAGCGATTGCGAAAGTGTTTACATACATAAGTATGTATGTATGTACATAAATTCTATGTATCAAGAAAGCTGAATGCATAGGAATATAATGACGCATACTTTTCATCGAAAGAGAGCGAGCTTTAAAGCTTCAGAATTTTGACAAATTATTTAAGGGATATCTGCCAAAAAGGCCGCTACTAATTTCAAAGCATTTTTTTTATCGCACTTTGTGATTGCGCAGGCGTATATGCATACATACAAACATACATATTTACTAAGTGTACGATTAATAAAAAACCGGTTTTCGGGTTATTCGAAAAATGAAATATGGGATAAAAAAGGTTAAATTTTTTTTTTTTTTTCCAAAAAGTAAAAATGCAAAACGCACACTGAAGACAAAAGAGTCACAACTCAAAATAAATATTTGGCTCACTTCTTTTTGAATAAGTCAATTTACGAAACGCATCAATTTTGTAACCGATAAAGAGACCTAACAGGTTCTATATAAATTATGAAACAAGCAGCAGCCATTTTTATAGAAAAACGTTCACCTTTTGCTTTTGCCATCGGAATAATGACTAGCCGTTTAATATTTTTTCGCTGACCCTTCTGGAGAGATACAATTTGAGGCGCTTTCAACCTGCTTCTGCCTTCCCAGGCTGTGGTGATATGAACGCTTCCTCCGCGTCTGCGGTTAATGACTGTCGTTGCCAAATGAATCGGAGTTCAAGTTTGCTATGTCGACATCCATGGTCGCTGGGTCGCTGAAAAAGTAATTTAGACCGAAGTCTATTTGGGACATTGCAGTAGCAATTCCATTGCAATTTGTAAAGTTTAAAGTCACTCGAGTTAAGTGGAAAAGACAGTTCGTCCATGGTAGTGCCGGGAACCTCGGAAAGACTGAATAAAGCACTAAGGTATATGTAGGTCAGCATGAACGCTTTAAATAATTAATAAATTTTAATTGACTATGGAAAGTTCACTTTAAAGCAACAGAAAATAGTTACTTAGGGCTTTAGCGTACATAGTATTGTCCTATCAATGTTACGTTTTCGGCTCGCCTTAAAAGTGTCGGTCGAGTACTGTATTCTTATTATAAGATCATAAATTGTCGAAAAACTCGTTGTATTATGCAAACGTTTTGATGCTTATTGGTAGCAAAATACTGTGGAAAGTAAATTTTTGGTAAAAAAAGAGGTGAATACAAATTTCCGAGCCAGCAGGGAAATATAAAGGTGTTCGAAAAACTCATGTATATTTAGCAATCACAAAACATTTTATGGATTTAATTATATGAGAATAACGTGTTTTGTGTTCTTATATTATTTTTAAGATGTCTACTTTATGTCTGTCTTTCTTTTTTAGAGGAATCAAAGAAAGTAAAGTGGAAATCTCTTCTATATAACTCCCGCATTTTAATATCCCAACTCGTTGGTTTTTATCCCTTCAAAACACGACTTTCCGAAACTGCAATTTCCGCAGTGATTTCGCGCTTAACCAGAACTAAAAGCGCCGGTTAAGACCATCCGCCAGATAAGCAAGCACTGAATTGTAACCTGAATTGTATTTAACCGCCGGTAATTTTAACCAGAGATGGTGCAAGCGGCCCTTAAAGACAGTTTTTCTGTGTTGGTTTAAACTCAGTTTAAATTTTAAAATTTTAGTTTCCTTGCGCTCAATTAAACTTGTTGCAACAAAAACGAAGTAGTCAGCAAACAGCTGATAAGTTAAACTAAGTTTAACCGTGCGCTCTGCACACAGAGTTTAAACTTAGTTTAAACGACAAACAGAGTTCAACTTGCACTGAAAAACTGGTCCTAAGTATTACAATGAGCAAGCGGAATCTGCATACATATATTTTGCATACATACTAAATTGCATGAGTTAGGGCCAGTTTTTCAGTGCTGGTTTAAACTCAGTTTAAACTAAGTTTAGTTAAACTCAGTTTAATTTTAAACTTAGTTTCTTTGCGCTCAATAAAATTTGTTGCAACCAAAACCAAGTAGTCAGCACACAGCTGATAAGTTAAACTAAGTTTAACCGAGCACAATCGGTCGTTTAAACTTAGTTTAAACTCCGTTTAAAGTTGACTGAAAAACTGCATACAGAGTTTAAACTTAGTTTAAACGACAATCAGAGTTCAACTTGCACTGAAAAACTGGCCCTTAGAAAGATAATTAAATGTAAGAGTTTCGGGTAGAAATGTCAACTAGGCCTTCAAAATCTCATAGAAACTACCTGAATCCTCTGGTAGAGCTCTCTGGTATAGCATACGTAATTTAACTAAGAGTGTTCATGCTAGGTATGCACCAAAGTAACCCTCAAAATTTTCTGGTAGTACAAAGCTACGAATTGGCACAGCAGGAAAGTAAAAAATTGTTCACTATAGTAAAAAGTTATTTCACCATAGTACATTACTAAGAATGTATGTATACGTACATCACTATTTGACTTTATTTTAAATTTTTTCAAACAAAAAATAATAAATGGAAATGTGCGTACACATATTCAAAAGAAACCGACCGCTCAAGTTTATTAAAGGTGATTTTTGGCTGTTTAATTGCTTGAATACCACATACAATAGTAAAGGAAATAACTCAGTGCGTTAACAAGTTCCTCTGTTATTTCTATAGTGCGCTTTTGATATAAGAAAGGAGCTTATAAACATACTCTTTTATTTCGCTTACTATTGTATCTGGTATTCAACCAGTAAGGCAGCAAAAAAATCACGTAAAATACACTTGAGTGGTCGGTTCCTTTAAAATAACTTTAACTTTATTTAAAATTTTTCAATCAAAAATAAATCGAAAATGATGATAAACAGAAAAAGCTGATCGTATAACACACACAAATAACACACTAAACATATTTTTCAGGGTTGTTTTGAAATACGAAAATTTAACATGTGAAACAATAACAACAAGTTAGCAACTGTTGTATTAAAATACACGATACGACGAAATACGACCAAAAACACTGCTTGTGAACTCTTCACCTAATTGTAATGCGACATAGTATAATTAAAAAGGGAAAGATCATGCAAGACTATCGATAACGACAAGAGCTATCGTGTTTTCAAATGAAAAGCAATCAATACTCTCGATAGTTCTATCGACTATTTTTCCTGCCCTATAGCAAATTTGATAAAAGAAAAAGTATCTTTTAATAAACGGTGACACGGATAAGGAGTAACTTAAAAAAAAAACAGTGTGCTTGTACGATATTTTTTTCTTTTAAAACCTGTGGTTCAGTAAAAGCGGACAATGATACGAAAAGGAAGTTTATTTGCATGTGAGTAAGACGCTTTCACATGAATTGGTGTTGATAAATGCTTGTATCCACGACTTGCTTTCCAATTAAATTTATATTTACAGGTGCAATGAAATCTTTGACCCAACCATCAGCGTTGCGATTTACTGCCACCGTTAGCAATCCCAAGACTGCCATTCTTATGTTGAATATGGGCGGCCCACAGCATACGGATCAAGTCCATGAATACTTGTTGCGTATTATGACAGATAGAGATATGATCCAGTTGCCTGTGCAAAGTCGTTTAGGTCCTTGGATTGCTCAACGCCGGACACCAGAAGTACAGAAGAAGTATAAAGAAATTGGCGGTGGCTCTCCCATTCTTAAATGGACTCATATACAAGGTGATTTAATGTGCAAAGACTTGGATCGCATATCCCCTGAAACGGCACCTCATAAACATTATGTGGGCTTTCGTTATGTTGATCCGCTCACTGAGGACACTCTACAACAAATTGAAAAGTAAACCTTTGTTACATACGTATTAAAAGTTTAACTTAAGCATTTAAAATTTATTGAACAGAGACGCTCCAGAGAGGATTGTTTTGTTTTCCCAATATCCTCAGTATAGCTGTGCTACTTCTGGATCCAGCTTTAACTCGATTTTTTCACACTACCGCCAACAGTTTGTATTTCGAAACGATAATTTTCTAAATCATTATATATGTACGCATTTCCTTTTAGTTCCCTACCCAAGAATATAAAGTATAGTGTGATTGACCGATGGTCGACCCATCCATTGTTGATTAAAACATTCGCTGATCGTATTCGTGAGGAATTGAACAAATTTTCTGAAACAAAACGGAAAGATGTAGTTATACTCTTCACTGCCCACTCCCTGCCTTTGAAAGCTGTCAATCGGGGTGATCCATACCCCTCCGAGGTGGGCGCTAGCGTGCATTTAGTTATGCAAGAACTCGGAAAGTCAAATCCTTACACCTTGGCGTGGCAATCAAAAGTTGGACCATTACCTTGGCTCGCTCCAGCGACCGACGACACCATAAAAGTAAATATCATTAAATTTTATGCACATTTTAAACACTTAATTACTGCACCTAATTCAGGCATACGTGAAGCAAGGGCGCAAAAATTTTATTTTAGTTCCTATTGCTTTTGTGAATGAACACATTGAGACGTTGCATGAACTGGATATCGAATATTGCGATGAGTTGGCCAAAGAGGTAATATGTGCTATCACAGAAACCATCGTAGTTAAAATTTTTGTGAAATCTACGAAAATGTCATCATTGGTAGATTTTACGAAAATCGCAACTACGATGGATTCCATGATAGCCCTTAAATAGAAAGCGGATAATTGGTAAAATGTAATTTTTTTTTTGTAGGTCGGCGTCGAAGAAATAAGACGCGCGGCAGCACCAAATGACCATCCACTTTTCATCAAGGCGTTAAGCTCTATTGTGGCTGAACATTTAAAGGATGAACAATCTGTCAACCCCAAGTTTTTGATGCGTTGTCCAATGTGTGTTAATCCTCGTTGTAGAGATAGTAAAGATTGGTATAGAAGAGTATGCGCTTAAGGTTAAAAGTTTAGGTGTATGAAAAGCTCACATCAAGCGTGTCACAAAATTAAAATAAGCAACACATACATACATACCAAAGCAAAAATAAGTAGGCTTTCTTTCGTATTATTTGGTATAATGGACTATTTATCTTTAAATCTGCTATTGTTGAATTTTTAGTTTTGATTAAAGAATTGTTATATAAGATCTTTTGTACATCAATACGATACTAAAGCAAACATTTTTTAAAATTCGTTAACTAAAGCTGATCACGGCGATCTACATACATATGCTCAATTGTTTTTTCGGAGTGGGAACAATCTGATCTTCTGTTATTGCTGAAAAAATTATATCAAAAAGATTTGAAGTTTAATTATGTGAAAGAGGAGTTTCAACCGAAATATCTATTTACATTTAGTATATTTTTTTACTTTTCCTTAATTACTAAATGGAAGAGAAAATTTGTTAGCTTACTCTGTAAACTAGATTACTAATAATTGCTGGATTTTGCAAGTGCAGAACATTGATTTTGAATTCAGTAAGCATTCGTCAACCCAGCAATGGGTTGTGCGCAGGGCTTGGAACCCGCCACGTAAAAAACAAATCCCAATGAAAAGCAAAGCAAAGCCTCGGACAGGACCCCCCTTTTTAGATGACGACCACGGCAAACGTTTTAAGGACCATGATTTGAGGGCATGCACCTGGAATGTCCGAACCCTTAATTGGGAAGGTGCCTCTGCCCGGCTGGTAGATGTCCTCGGTAGAGCGAAGGCTGACATCACCGCCATCCAAGAAATGCGATGGACGGGGCAAGGGAGGAAAACGGTAGGCCCTTGCGACGTATACTACAGCTGCCATGTAAAGGAGCGCAAATTTGGTGTCGGATTTGTGGTGGGAGAGAGACTTCGCCGTAAAGTACTGTCGTTCACTCCGGTGGACGAACGTCTCGCCACAATCCGCATAAAGGGGAGATTCTTCAACATCTCCCTGATTTGCGCCCATGCCCCGACGGAAGAGAAGGACGATGGGACCAAAGATTGCTTCTACGAACTCCTGGAGCGCACGTTCGAACGCTGCCCCCAACACGATATAAAAATCGTGCTAGGCGATTTTAATGCCAAAGTGGGTAAGGAGGGCATCTTTGGTTCCACAGTCGGAAAATTCAGTCTCCACGAAGAAACGTCTGATAACGGATTGAGACTGATCGACTTCGCCGGGGCCCAAAACATGGTAGTTTGTAGTACCAGGTTCCAGCATAGGAGGATACATCAGGCTACGTGGCTGTCTCCAGATGGTAAGACACGAAACCAAATCGACCATGTTGTGATAGACGGAAGGCACGCTTCCAGTGTCCTAGATGTGCGCACGATCCGAGGAGCCAACATCGACTCGGACCACTATCTTGTCGCAGCCAAGATACGCACGCGCCTCTGTACGTCAAAAAGCGTGCGGAAAGGCACACAAGGAAAGCTCGACGTCGGAAAGTTGCAATCACAACAGACAGCCACGCACTTCGCTACTCGACTCGCACTCCTGCTCTCTGAGAGCTCTAATCAACACAGCGATATTTCAGAGCAATGGAACCACATCTCTTGCTCTTTACGTACCGCCGCTGAACAATCTATTGGTTTCCAGCGAGCCCGGAAAAATGACTGGTACGATGAGGAATGTCGCGTTGCCACGGAACGGAAAGATGCTGCCTACAGGGCCACGTTGCGATCGGGCGCAACGCGAGCCTTGCGGGAGAGATATCGTGAGTTGAAAAAGGAAGCGAGACGCATTTTTCGAGAGAAGAAGAGAAAGGCCGAAATGCGTGAGTGCGAAGAGCTTGAAATGTTGGCCGACAGGAAAAGCGCCCGAAAATTCTTTCAGAAAGTACGACGGCTAACAGAAGGTTTTAAGACCGGGGCGAATTCCTGTAAGAACGACAACGGCGACCTGGTAACTGACGTTCAGAATATACTTAGTTTATGGAGGGAGCACTTCTCCACACTACTTAGTGGTAGTGACAGAGACCACCTTGGAGAAAATGATGATCCCGAAACCCCAATCAATGACGACGGAATTCATGTTCCGCTACCCGACTGCGATGAAATCCGTATAGCAATAGCACGGCTCAAGAACAACAAAGCGCCCGGAGTTGACGGGCTGCCAGCTGAGTTATTCAAATACGGTGGAGAAGAGTTGGTAAAGCGCATGCACCAGCTTATCTGTAGAGTATGGTCGGACGAATGCATGCCTACTGATTGGAATCTAAGTGTACTTTGCCCAATCCATAAGAAGGGTGATACTGCAATTCGCGCCAACTATCGTGGTATCAGCCTTTTTAACATTGCATATAAGGTTCTGTCAAGTGTATTGTGTGAAAGACTAAAGCCCACCGTCAATGAACTGATTGGACCTTATCAGTGTGGCTTTAGACCTGGTAAATCTACTATCGACCAGATATTCACAGTGCGCCAGATCTTGGAAAAGACCCAAGAAAGAAGAATCGACACGCACCACCTTTTTGTCGACTTCAAAGCCGCTTTCGACAGCACAAAAAGAAGTTGCCTTTATGCCGCAATGTCTGAATTTGGTATCCCCGCAAAACTTATACGCCTATGTAAAATGACGTTGAGCAACACCACCAGCTCCGTCAGGATTGGGAAGGACCTCTCCGAGCCGTTTGATACCAAACGAGGTTTCAGACAGGGTGACTCTTTGTCGTGTGACTTTTTTAACCTTATGCTGGAGAAGATAATTCGAGCCGCAGAACTAAATCGGTCAGGCACTATCTTTTATAAGAGTGTGCAGCTGCTGGCGTACGCCGATGACATTGACATCATCGGCCTTAACAACCGCGCAGTTAGTTCTGCCTTCTCCAAACTGGATAGAGAAGCAAAGCGAATGGGTCTGGAGGTGAACGAGGGCAAGACGAAGTATCTCCTGTCATCAAATAAACAGTCGGCACATTCACGACTGGGATCAAACATCACTGTTGACAGTTATAACTTTGAAAAAGTAGAAGACTTCGTTTACTTAGGAACCAGCATTAACATCAATAATAATCTCAGCCTCGAAATCCAAAGGAGGATCACTCTTGCCAACAAGTGCTACTTCGGACTGGGTAGGCAACTGAGCAGTAAAGTCCTCTCTCGACGGACAAAAATTACGCTCTATAAGTCTCTCATTATGCCCGTCCTGATGTATGGCGCAGAAGCATGGACGATGAAGATATCTGATGAGAAGGCTCTGGGAGTGTTCGAGAGAAAGATTCTCCGAAAGATTTATGGGCCTTTACGCCTTTGCGATGGCGAATACCGGAGAAGATGGAACGATGAGCTGTACGAGCTTTATAACGACATAGATATAGTGCAGCGAATTAAGATTCAGCGGCTTCGCTGGCTTGGTCATGTCGTTCGAATGGATGAAAGCGCCCCAGCTCTGAAAGTATTCGACGCGGTACCCGCCGGTGGTAGCAGAGGAAAAGGGAGGCCTCCTCTGCGTTGGAAAGACCAGGCGGTAAAGGACTTGGGTACGCTTGGTATTTCCAACTGGCGCCAGTTAGCGAAAGAGAGAAATAACTGGCGTGCTGTGCTAAGCTCGGCCAAAATCGCATAGGCGGTTATCGAGCCAATGAAAGAAGAAGAAGAAGCATTCGTCAATAGGTATGCAGTTTCGAAATTTTAAATTATAAGTTAGCTATGATGATCTTTCATTGATTTTGATATTAATTTTTATTTTTGTGATCTGCTAATTACCTGATTTCTATTTTGAGACTAGAGAATGCATATTGGACCGCAATTGGTCTAAAACTGTGGCAAAAGTCTGCTTACTGAAATCTGAAAGTATTCTTGAAACTACATAAGTTCCTACCGCATCTCAATTCGTATTTCGTGCTCCCATTACTAACCAACCGACCTGGAGATGGGCAGAACGTGAAGGCGAGGAAAAGCAAAAATCTCAAGCTCATTTTGAGATTTGATTTTACACCAAGTTACTGAATTCGGGCATTATGAATGACAATTGGTCTAAAATTGTGACTTTTGTCTCCATCCGAAACTGAGAGACACTGAATTAGGGCACAGAAAAACTATAAAGAAATAAACATGTTTGAGGTTTTGCGATGCATTATGCACCATATTTTCTCTTTATTTAGTAAAAAAAAATAATATAGTCAAAATAAGGCGAGAAAGCAAAGAAATGCTCTACTTGACAAACTTCTTTTGCGATAAACTGCCCACGTACGAAAATTCTTTTGTAAGAAGCCTTTAGCGATAAGTTTGACAGATAGCCGGATCGAAAGAAAACATATTTCTTGTATTATTTTCAGCCTATTTGCGCTTTAATAAATGAACTTATTTGTTTGACGCCATCTTACAAATGTTTATGTCAAGACATCAAACTGCCCAAACATAAAAATTGACAAAACATTTTTCATATTTTCCTGCTAAAATGACAGATGTGGATTTGTCGGGTTACGTAGATGTGGGGTTACGTCTATATACTTCTACACGTTATTGTGAATGCCGGTAATAAAAAGAAGCAATAATATGCGACAGCTGTTTTTGTTTATGATTTTTTCTTCATGAACCCAAGGGGGTCAGATTGCGAAACACAAATGGTTTTATTACCTTCATGGAAATTGCAATTTGAGAAACATCTTTGGAATAGTTTAAAACAAATCGGCCATAGTTTGAGTGAGTTAAATTTAAGCGTGGAGCTACTTAATGCAAGCTGAAATATCATAAATCAATTCAATACAGGTATGCAATAAATTAGTTTAACGATATCTCGTGATTCCCAATTGACAGCTCTCTTTTTCTTTAACACTTTCATGTGTGTTATTAATTGCTTTAGGCGTACGGAGAAGTTACATATGTCAGAGCACAAACATTTTTCGGCTAACGTTTAGAGGCTACAACACAGGTGGTGCAGCGTACTATAATTAGTGTATCAAATTCAACTGCTCACGTATGCACAGATCAACCGACTGATACTCGTATTAGATGATGGTGGTGAAGTCTATGTTTCTCGCACTAAAATATAGAATATTTGTAATCTAATCGCGTTAACCGTTAACAAGAGTCATATAGTCACAAAGAGAGTTAATCGTAGTCTCAACAAATATAATTAAAGAGAATATTTGTTCTTATGAACTTTTGTATGTATGTATGTATGTAGTATGGTTGTACTCTCATTATTTTCATTAAAATTAATTACTATAACAGCTAAAATCTCTTCGGATATGTGTGAGAATGGTGATACCGAAAAGTCTGCGTATGGGCAGGAGTGGAGGGGACTTAAAGACTACCGTCAACCGGAACAACAAAAACAATTACTCCAATCGGTAACACAATTGCAACATCATTATGGAAATGATAAAATCGAGGGGAAGTTTGAAAACAGTCCGAGGTGTTTTGGTGAGGACGCAGCACTTTCAGTGTGTTTGACTTCGCAGTCGGAGAGGTTGGCGGTTTCGCGTTTAACGGGAGGCTACGATTTTGACAGCAATTATTTATTAAATAGGTATGTATGTAAGTAAATTTTATTTTTAATTATATGTACATATGTATGTATGTATGTATATGCAAAAATACATATACATCTATCCCTATCTTCAGTCAAGTCAGTAAAGCATTTAAATCGAACTTATTATTTACCGGTTAACAAATACAGATTTTTTTCATAAAATTATGCTGTTCCAGATAATAAAATATCCTTACACAATTGTTGTTTTTGTTTAATAAGCTTTGTACAAAGGTATTGATTAACGCGGGAATTGTTAATAGCGGTTTGGCTCTTATTCATCGAATCACAATGGTTTCGTAAATGCATTCACCTGGAAACTAGTATTACTCTTCAGTGTATCACTTGCTAGTTGATAATTGTAGACGATTTGCTTTAATATGTATACATAGTACATATGTACTTATAATTGTTTAAAAAATGGCATATAACTCTCCAGTTAGCTGGTCACAGCTTTCTTCCTTATGTATGGACATACATATATGTATGTATACTCATATGTACAAATGTATGTCATGTGTATCCTAAACGACTTAATTGAACTGCCTAAATCACAGTTAAATCAAGAAATAATTGGCAGATTCGGGTCCAAGAGAGCATAAATACATACATATGTATACATAAATGCCCAGTGGTGAAAAGTAATATATGTATGTATGTATGTATGTATATGTAGAAATTTAAAAGGTAAATAGACCCTGTACACTATACTACACGATTGTGCAGTGAATTGCTTTATAAAATAAAATAATAATCTACCCCGAAAACAATTTTTGCAGCCAATTTACACGCTTCAACTACTTCAAATTGCAATTTGCAATTTTTGTTATATCTCTGCAAAATTTTGTTTTTTGAGTTCTCACAACAACAAATGAGAGAAAAATATAATAAATATCAAAAGCAATCAGATAGACTTGAAACGGATAGGTCAATGTTAAAGCGTTTCGCTTCTTGCTTCTTGCATAATTGCGCCTTCGCATTTCCGCATTGTCACAGATGTTTAAAAACAATGAAGATGTCAAAGCGAATAAAGGAATTTATTTAAAGTCAACAAATTTAAAAGAAGCACAAAAAGAAAAAAAGCAATAAAAATTGCAAACTGTAATTTTAATTACCTAAAAAGTGGGCGACGAGTGTAAAAACACGGTCGAGGGAAACCGGCCCGGCATACCAGAGATGTCAGGTAAAGTTTCTAAGAGATTCTCAAGGCCTTAAGTTGACAATACTACTCGTAACTCTTTCATTCCATCTCTTTCTAACTCATACACCGAAATATAAAGGCAAAATATATATATGTATATGCAGATCTTGCTTACTCATTGTAGAACTAACAGTGATATCACGGTTTAAATACCCGAAACAACTGCAGTTTCGGTTATTCGTGTCTTGTAGGGATATACTCGTATTTTAACATTCTTGGTGCAAAAATGAAATGCTTACAATCTTCTACGACGTCTCTCAACTGTCAAATCTACAAAATTTTAAGTAACGGGACTCCGGAAGGCGCCATCTCTGCTCGCTGCATTACGTCATATTTTGCGTCCACGCTACACAACTTCAAAAACTTACCCATTCGTTTTTTTACTGGGTATGTAAACAGTGAAAGTTGACAAAACGTTAATAAAAATATGCCGATTGCCACGCCAGCTAATAATTTAAAGCCAATCTGTTGAAAATTTGTGTTCGCCTTTTCAAAAGTTCCGAGTATACAAGGTCCGTCACTTACAAATATTTTTTTAATTTTTAATAAAACTAGCGTTTGAAAGTGCTTTAATATTTCTTATTTTCTTTTGCTGCCAATAATGTATGTATCTCGACTTTTGCTGGTGCTGGGAAGATCACCGCAATACGAAATCAAAGTATCAGCAAGAGTTAAACACTTTTGGCTGTTACTTTTTTGCCGTCGCTTTGCTTTTATAATGAAAAGAAAAGAAATACTTATGTATGTATATTCAGAATTATCTTACCAAAATTTAATGGACCCAAAAACTGCACACCAAATATTATACTCTGATCAAACGTTTACACTTGTGATTTATTTAATTTGGTACAAAGTTTGAAACTTTCATTCAAATGGTTTCAGCTGCTGCATACGCTATAATTTAATTAAAAAAGTTGAGCAACAATCAAAAGAAAAGCATTGTAAAACTTGTAAAAAAGGAATGAATGCTGACTTTGTTGTTAAGGCGTTTGTACATATGAATGTATGTATGAATGTATGTTACAGTTGTCTGGAAAAGATATAAAACCCAATAATGATAGATAACAAGATTGTGCCTTTTTGCGGTCGTTGACATGTACATATCTCAAGTAAAAGTAAACAAAATATATATGTATGTATGTATATATAAAGAAAATAAGAACGAAGTGAAGCTGGGGTTTAGTAAGAAACGAGTTTTCGTTTTGGTAATTTTATAAATATGAGTTAGAGAAAGATTTTTTTTAATAAGCTTGCATATGTACATACATATGTATGTATCTATGTTTGATATGTGCATACGAGCATGTCATTAAGAAATATAAAATTATGATGCTTACATAGAACTTATACTGCTATCCCTTAATTAGAGCGCTGTGGCGTGTGGCGTGTGTCGTTTTACACGGCTAACTGCTAACACTCAGTTGCGGTTATCTAAAAAGACCGTCAACACTACGTCAATACGAAAATAAAACAAAAAAAATTATTTTATCGCTTAGGTCGGTTCGAGAGTTCACGAAAATGCAGCGCATTTTAAAATTTTATTATTTTCAAACTTTTATGTGAGAAAATGTATGTACATAAAAGTTTGAAAATAATAAAATTTTTAAATGCGCGGTACTGCTTGTCGATATTAGCAATGAACTTGAATTTTTTACGCTATGTCAAAATCGGATTATCCAACCGCTCAGCATTGCCGTTGCGTTATTTCGGTGTACTTCATAAGTATGCGTAATTGTATGGCCATGAGACTTTCGGCAGATCAAAGGCTGATATCAACGCCATCCAAGATAAACGATAAACGGGGAAAGGGAAGAAAGTAAATAACTCTTGCGATGCTTACATACGTCTGCTGCCATGTCGATTCGTTGTGGGATGTGTGGTGGTAGAAAGATTTCGCTGTCAAGTACTGCCATTCACCCCCAGATATTCGTTGCGCGGTTATTCGCATTAAAGCGAGATGATGAACCTGACGAATCAACGCACCGTCATCCCATTGTACTGAAATTCGGAAAGCGATGTCACGGCTAAATAACCAGTAAGTCCTCCGTACTCTTCAAGTACGACAGCGAGTTTTGGTTAATTGCATGAACCAGCTCAGTTCCAGACTATGGTGGCAATAATGCATTCCTGCTGATTGGAAGTTAAATGTTATCTGCCCAGTCCACAAGTAGGATGATTCTGCAGTTTACGCCAACTATCACAGAATCACCCTTCTAAATATCGTGTATTCTGTGAAATACTAAAGCCCGCCGAAGAATCGACATGCACCATCTTTTTTTGCGATTTGCACAAGACGTTGCCTTTATGTCTCAATATTTGAATTTGGGATCTTCGCAAAACGAATACGGCAATGTAAAATGACGTTGATCCTTAGCTCCGTCAATACTGGAATACCAAACGAGGTTTCCGGCCGGGTAATTCCTTGTCTTACGACTTCTTTATCCTGACCGCGACTGATTTCAACTGCCTTTAAACGTAATCGCATTAGCTCCATAGGTTCTAAAAATGTCGTGAACTTGTCCCGAAATGGGCTCGAGCAAGTATCGATACGGACCCGAAATGGTCTTTTTTAGTATCATATGATCACATCCTAGTTCCGGTATTTTCCTTAAATAGCCCTCAAAATTATCTTTAACTTGTCATGAAATAAATAAACTTGAAATAGTCTCGAAATTGTATATAACTTGTACCAAAACGTTACTGAAATAGACCTGAACTAGTCCAGAAACTATTTGGAAATGATCCCGAACTACATATTCCAGAAATATAATTTTATACACAAAAGACGCAGTTTTCAGCGTTAACGCAAATTTCACCCATACTTACAAGTTGTCCTCAATGTTACGATTTGCACTAAACACCAGAACAGAAAAAGTCGGTAACAAGCAAGAATGATCAAATGCAAGTTTGCTCTTTGCGCAGGGCCATTATTTGTTTTCTTGGATCAATGGATCGTGACGACCCTGTTGCCAAATTATTACATACGTACATATGTATGTTGTAACCCACCTATTCTAATAATAAATACTACTACCTAATCTTGTTTGAAAATACATTTACTATGTACTGAAAAAACTCATATGCATACCTTTCGCACATTTCTTATTTGCTTAAAATCACTTATATAAGGGATAGCTTTTGGCATAAAATGTAATTGTCATACATGTTTTCAAAATTTTTAAAGTACATAGAACATACGCAAACGTATATTAGAACAAGTTTTCGTCACACCTTTTCAAGTTTGGTTTGGCGAGAAGACGGTCTTGCGTTATCTTCGTTCTGTTCAGTTCATATCTACTAAAAAAGTTTGAATGCAATGGTTTTCCTAATATGTATGAAATTAAAAAAAAAACATTGCTAAGTTATAACGACTTTTTATGTATGCAGTGGACATTTTTAAAGGATGTTGCCAAATTTACAAATTTAAGTTTTAAACCTAAAATGTTTGATTTTCGTATATTAAAAATGATTACTATATTTAAAAGCATTTATCCTTCTTGTCTTGTATGTACCTCTTCAAATGAAAAATATGTCACTATTAAAAATATAAAGATAGCGTACACAAATGCAGTTTTTCAGAAAGCGCAAAATATCGCAATTTTGTTTTTAGTAAAACAATGTACTTATGTAGATAAAACAGTTCAAGATATGACTATCAAACATTAGACAAGAATCGGCTGAGAAATGATGAAAATTTAATATATTATAATTGGGTGGAAATACGTTCCCAAAATAAAAAAAAAGTTATCTTTGGAACTTTGATGTACATGTATTGGAGCTAATTTTCGTCTTCGAACGTTCGAGCAAGAAAACGACACTAAGGATGGCACAACGCCGAATGCCGGTATGGCACAAAACCAAGTTTGACAAGGGATGACGGAAAATCGTTCCAAAATACATCAAATTTCCACCCTGTCGGAAAATCAGAAGAAAATCAAGATATATGTAATCTTTGAAACATTTATTTATGTAACTACATATATCATCTAATTCTATAAATTTCTATTTATTCCATGCGTAATATTTGAAATATGTACTTAATATTTGAAATATGTACTTATGCACATATATTTAGATCTGAGGACACTTATAGAGAATAAAAATATACTGCTTAAAAATATGAAGATGAGGGGCTTATACATATATTCAATGAAGAAAATATGTAACTAATCTATACGAACAAAAAATTTTCTGTAAAAAAGGCTGTGGAAGTGAAGGATTTTTGAGTTAGTTTTAGCAATGTGAAAATCATTGTTGGTGAACATTTTGCGATGAACACTTGGTTTGCAAAGGGAGACTCAGGTAAAACCGTATATTTCCGTATATTTTTTTGTAGTTCCTTATAGTATGCATAGACTCTTAGAGCCAGTTTCTTTAAAGACGACCGGTTAAGCGCCTAACTTAAAGCTATGTATACGTAAAATAAGTAAGCGAAGAAAATGGAGCTTAATGTAGCTAACTGCCAATAATTTTAACCAGTCTTCCAAACGCATTATCGAATAGGTTTAAATAACAATGGCCTGGTAATTTTTTAATTTACAGTCGATACTGAAGTGAGAAAAATTATAGAATATATTCCTTCCATTTTGGATAAATATATATGTACATATGTACGGATGTATATCGATTAGTATAATTTGAACATGAGTTTTTAGCAAAAATTTGATATCGTTTGACAGAATTTATATGGTCGAAAACACAAGTTTAAAGCTGAAAATCAGAAAAACAACAGCTCACACAGCGTAAGCTTAGCACATTGCGTTTAGATGCCGGCTTAAGTATTACGTTTGAGGTCGTGGGTTCAATTTACTCGGAAGCCAAGAAGAAAGAAGTCTAATGAGAAAATGTGGTGATTTCCGAAATAATATTATAACTTCTACCGCTTTGAGTATTGTTGTTTTTTTCCAAAAAACTAATCGGCCTTAAAGCTCATAAACAATTAAAAATTAAAAGAAAAATAATCAGAAGTTGACAATATGTGTTCGTCGTACAATTCCGATAAGCATTATATGTACATATGTATATTGCGAATGGCATCAATACCTTACGTAGACAAATCCTATCTGGTTTTTTCGGAAATGCCCATATAGAACGTGGACGTACATGCTACATACAGTGGCGTGCACATCTTTAGAAACAAAATTTCAAATGATGTATTTTGCAACATAATAATAATAAAAATTTGGCGGTTGAAAAATACATTCATAAACATATGGTACCTATGTATGTGCAGCTCAGTGCTTGGTCGAGCTCTCATGTCATTTGTGGTACGCGTTTTGCGATCGATTTACGGTTTTTTATGGCGACTTCGAACAGCAGATGTATTTTATAAAAAAAGCGTTTTCAAGCCAAAAATACGCTCGGACGTTGGCTATTGCCAAGGGGAAACCGCTATTGAAAAACTTTTTCTATGACTTTAGAGTTTTTCTGACAGATTTTTAAGGTTTGTTAATTTTTTTGTGAACTTGTCCTAGCTTTGGAACAACAACATTTTGAATTTTGCTTCCATTGTTGTATACGCCACTGTATGATTATTTATGACTTGATCATAAAGTTTGAAATTATTTAAGTACTTATCAAGAAATTATGTGTATATTTATTTATTAATGGACATGATTCGTGGCAAAATAGTGTAAAAATAATCGGAAACAATCGTTTTATCACTGCACGCAGGCAAATTACAAAAAGTATGTGCAGTATACTTTTAATTAATATTTACTTAAGTATTTCATTAATAAGGTATGAATGCAATTAGCATTATTAAGAAGACTTAAAGCTTATTCATACGCAAGTATGTACAGGAAAAGAACAATATAAACAACAACAATGTTAACAACACAAACGGCAGGCAAATTCGTTCACATTCATCTATTAATGGCGGTTATTGTACGTGTGCCCGCGACAATATTTCCTAGTAAATAACTTTGATTCCTTAAACAAATACTATGGTTGTTAATATGATACACAATGTTATTAGCGATCAATTTTCAGCTTATTATTCATATACGAATGCACATAATTACTTATGTATGTACATAGTATGTACATATTTATTGGCTTACATACATAAAAGAAATATAAAATAAAATTGTTCATTGCAACATCGCGCAGATAATAAATGTCTCTCGTTGTTACTAAATATATAATATATAATTTTGGCGCTTACACTATAAAGCTCAGTGTTTGGCCGAGCTTCTCCTACCATTTGTGGTGTGCGTCTTTATATTCTAACACAAATGACTGAGATTCGAACTCGACCACAGCGGCCACTAAATACCATACGTATTTGTTAATTATTAGTTTTTTATGTGTGAATAATAAATTGTGATACGTTTTTGTAATATAGAGACCCACCGCCGACATCCCAAAGGAATGCCGTTACAAAGATGACGAATCTAATAAAAAATCGGAACTTCATAGTGGATTTATTGGCGATATTTTTTGGCATAGGCACATGGATTGGCGTAAATGGTAAATATAATAATACAAGCACATAAATATAATGCAAATATTGATATATATTTAAGGCACTTTCATTCAAGTACCCTTGCTGGTAAAGGAGTCCCCAGAAAGTTGGAGTTTACCATCGTATCTTAGCGTCGCCGTGCAAATTGGGAATTTAGGTCCGATTACGTATACTCTGGTTCAACATTTCTCAAAGAAGCGAATAAGTGATGCACTATTTATTTATGCTATGTTGGTAGTAGGCACACTTTCGGCCTTGTTCACCAGCTTCTTCTACAATAAAACGGTGCTTATATTTGGAGAGGAGCGCAGCTTAGCTTTATTTATACTTACCTTCTCATCCGCTTTAACGGCATGTACAAGTTCGGTGCTCTTCATGCCTTACATGGGTCGTTTTAAGGAAATTTACTTAGTGACGTAAGTAAAAGTGATCTCTTAATTATATTATTCGTATTTACGTATGCACATATTTAACTAGTTAACAACAATAGTTAAGATGTAGTGGTCAAGTGTAAATAGCGGCTCTTCCTTATACATAGTTAGAGGTACTTATGTATATCGAAGATAGAAAGACACAATAGTGTGTTGGCTAAGCGAACCGAGATACCTTGTTTCAAGCCTGGCAAAAAGTGTTCAAGGAATAATATAAAATGTCTGACGAGGAGTTGTATGTAATGATCTCCAAAATAGCTGCTATAACTTCTACCACGTACTTTTGTTGTTTTTCCAATAAAATCTTCCACTTATAAGAGCTGGCCTCGACTGACAGCCGTGTTTAGCTTACTCATTTTATTTAGATATTTTTTGTTAGATACACTTGATTTTTTCGACAAGTGGCAACTCTATTAAAAAAAAACTTTAGTATTTTTAAATACTTCTGGGTAATCCATATTAAAACTTAAATACAAATATAGATTTATGTGTGTATGCACATGCTCTGGAACTATTGTCAAGGGTCTTTTTTTTTAGACGTGTGGTTTTCAATGAGGCAATACTTTTTTCGGAGTTGGTCTTTTTGCCAGATGTAACTTGATTTATACTCAGTTTGGTTTGTCATTTCAAGAGGGCTTGAAAGAGAATATACGGCCCCAATTGCTGCAAAAAGTGGTCGAAAAGGCTAGAATTTATTTGAGTCAGCCGTGGCGGTCACTTGCCCGAAATCATTTTAAAACATAATGGCAAACCCTTATCTTTATAATAAAGCTAAATTCTTGGCCATAGCATAAAATTATATGCGTTTTATTTCTTCTCAAAAACCATATGTCTTAAAAACACCCTTTACATCACAAAAATGTAACGTATTTTTATTATTCACAAAAGATTCAATTTGAAATAAATCAGAATGGAAGCAGTAAGTACAGCAAATGAAGTAAATAAAGCTGTTGAGCCAATTTTTTCTTGTGTGTCAGCATACTTTTTGGTTAATATCTTGACGTTTTTATATTTACAGGAAAAAATCTTTTTCGTATTCCACGCGACTGTTATTTTTTCGCTCTCGTAACTCTCTTTATTGAGAGTAGTTTTGTTATTTGACAGTTTTACAAGGGTTTTACCCTAAGCTACCTAGAACATAGCTATAAAGAGAGTTCGCGATGCTGATAATTGTTACGAAAAAATTTGCAAGGAAGGAAAAAGTGGGAGCGCAAAATGACATGAGTGATGCTATGAGTGATAAACATGCAAGATGTAGATAAATTTTCATTTTGGAAAGGTTTCGTTAGTGGAATGTGTCACGAAAACGTTAATGCAATGTTTTCATTTTGCGTATATTTCAATCAGCTGTTCGTTAAACTTGCAAGTTTCTACAAATTTTGCAAGCATATATCTTTGAAAGAGAATACTCCAAAATTCTGAGAAATTTCGTTGTTGAATAATTCTTGCTGGACTTTAAGACGAACGGACCTATTGCAGTTAGCTGTTTTTGATCAGTTGTTTCCTTGCTGCTGGCTCGAAATATTACATCCAAAAAACGTGCGTTGTTACAAATAGGAAATATCAGAATATTATTAGAATAATTTTATGGACCATTATCTTCTACCTTTCAAATCTATATAGATATGTATATTTAGGATATACACAAAAAAATAAAATTAAATAAATTATGTTATTGATACCTAGTTTTTGATAGATAGTTCGATTGTGTACTACCCTCCGATATATATGTATATATTATTTTGCTTACATTTTTTTTTTCTTTACTTGAACCAGTTATTTTATAGGTGAGGGTTTTAGTGGATTGTTACCAAGTGTTGTTTCCCTTGTACAAGGCATCGGCGGGGACAGCGAATGCGTACTAGTGAACACCACCATGTCCGGTGAAGACATCTACGAGAAAAAAACAGTTCCTCCACGGTTTGGTTCTATGGAATTCTTCCTGTTTATTTTCGCTTTGTTTGTATGCAGTGGAATTGCATTTACTTTGCTGGATCGTCTGAAAGTATCAAAACGAGAATATGCTGCAGGCCAAGTCGATTTTGGCAATAACTACAAATACGAAAAGGATAGTACAACTAACGATATAGACCAAACAACGGTTACCGATGCTTCACTCAGCGAGGACAAATCAAACCAAATTTCATCCAAAGAGTACATTTTTCTTCTCCTTCTTATTGGTGGCTTATCTCTGTTTTCTAACGGCATGTTCAACTCCATACAATCGTATTCAAGTTTGCCGTATGGAAGCTCAGCGTACCACCTCTCGGTTACATTGAGTGTAATTGCTAACCCTGTCGCGTGTTTCTTGGCAATTTTTGTGCCTCATTCATCGTTGCGGTGTATATATCTGCTCTGCTGCTTATGTGCAGCGTTAACGACGTATGTCTTTGTTACGGCCTGCACGAGTCCAACACCGCCATTGCAAGGCACAACCTCCGGACCGATTATTGTTGTAAGTATTTCCTTCAAACTAATGTTTATTTTTTTCTTATGATTTAAATTTTTATTTAAGATCATTTGCTGGACTCTTCTAATTGGTTTGGTAAGCTATGTCAAACTTTCAATATCGTCAGTTATGCGCGCACAGGGTGGTCGCTCGCTCGTATGGACGGGGGGTCTAACACAAATTGGTGCTCTAATAGGTTCGGTTCTAATATTTATTTTAATCAACTACACAAACAGTTTTCAAGAAGCCAAAGCAAGCGATTGCTAAAATGTGTGCAATATATTTATAATAATTTGAATTCTATCACAAAATTGTACTTAGTATAGCCAAATGAATGGATAGTTTTATAAAATGACAAACAAGTAATTATGCATATTATTAAATTATTAATTTTAATTTTTTAATATGGAAAAGAAAATTAAATACATACTACACATTGGTCTAGACAAAACAAAGTCTCTTACTGAATGCCGCAGATCTCTGAACGAGATGGCTCAGCATTATAGACTTAAACTCATATGGGTGCCTGGACACAGTGATATTGCGGGCAACTGCAAGCGGAAAAACTGGCAAGGAAAGGTATGACCACCCCGATACTTTCGAGAAGAAACAGAATAGGTATACCACTTGCCACTTTTATAATAAAAGTTAACCACAACATCACAAAGGTTGCGAATGAACGCTGGAGTACTCTCCCACACTGCGAAATCTCCAAACTCACGTGGCCGTCCTACGATAAAAAGAAATTAAGTCTCTAACATAACAAGAACCCTTGGTCACTGTCTTATCGGTACTCATGCAAAAAAAACTAGGAGTAAATGCTCCGGAGCACTGTCGCAGTTGTGTCGAAGAAGAAGAGAACGTGGCACCTATTTTGCCAATGTCCAGCTTTAAGTAGAAGAAGACTTCACACGCTTGGTAGATGAACTCTAAAAAGACTCGCGGAGATAGCGCTAATTTACCCAAAAGCACTGTCGAAATTTATCTAGTCAATAAAATGTTTTGAGCCCGATTCGCAGGAAAATTGAGGAGTGAATTCGCATATGGCAGTCCAATGGGCCACGCTAGGCCTAAGTGCAAGGAGGGTTTCTCTTTCCAGCCATTCCAACCTAACCTAACCTAACATACACATCGGTCTTTCACGAAAAGAGTGTTATAACTCAAAAAATCAAAAACCGAAAAAATTAGCTTTAAAATTTTTAAATTTACATAGTAATAAGTGAATGTTTTAAATGAGCTACCGCTAAAAGGTGTAGTTATGAATTTTTTTACGCAACATAGAGGTAATCAATTTATTTTGAATTTTTTGGATTAAGTAAATGAGTGATATATCTTGCATGCATATTTTTAAATTACTAACAAACAGGCATTGAAAGAATTGTAAGTATATCAGTTTTTGGAAGAAGAACTTCGAGCATATCGCCGAAAACGAAATCGGTACAATAAGACCTTGGTACGTCCTTCATTTTTGTTGCAGCTGCATAAAATATCCCCCTTAATAATAATAATAATTTGGTGCTTACTCTATATACATAGCTCAGTGTTAGGCCGAGCTTCGACCATTTAATTATTATAAATCCGCTAACGTAGACCCGACTATCCAAGAATGATAGAGAGAAGATTGCGCGTTCCCAAAATGCGTGACGTGAATGTAGTGAGAGATCGAAAGAGGGGGGAAAGTGTAAAAGTGGAAGAGCGACCGCATAACAACAATGCCACTTTGGTAATTTTTTACCAAAACCTGAATTACCCAAATCGATTATTATGAATTATGCCAGCCTTTTAGGACCAGTTTTTCTGTGTTGTTTTAAAATCAATTTAAACTAACTTTAGTTAAAATCAGTTTATATTTAAACTTTGTTTCCTTGCGCTCAATAAAATTTGTTGCAACCAAAACCAAGTAGTTAGCAAACAGCTGATAGCTTACACTGATCTTAAACTCAGCTTAAACAAAAATCAGAGGTAAACTTGGACTGGAAAACTGGCGCTTAGTAAACGAGCGACATGTACATATATATTTGGTTGCACCTTCATGGAGATAAATATTGAATAAAAACCATTTGAAGGTTTTGACGAGTTAAACGACTTCTGGTAATGTTTTTCTGGGTTTGGTGGTTTTTTTTTAAGTTTTGGTATTTAATTAAAATATTTGTGGCAACTCTGTCACTATCTTGGCGTCACTCAATTGTCAAATCAGAAAAGTTTTGAGTAACGGTACCCTGGAGGGCACATTCTTCTCTATCATTCTTGCCGACTATCATTAATTGTCGTTTGCAGGACTGTCGTCATTGTTTTGCATCGATTTCGTTCGTTTAGCTTAGGAAATCAGCGGTGTACCATTACACAATCAGAAACTGTAATATAAACATTTCAAACCAAAAATAATCATATAATTAAAGGCTAAACAACATGTGAATATTTGGAATGTGGTAAAGTTAATCACAGTGATTTTTAATAGAAACAATTTCAAATTAAATGCTACATCCTCCCTGATTTCAATTGTGACATAAATGAAAGGCATTTTAAAGTCATTATTTCTTATCTTAATTAATTTCCAGATGTTTAGTTAATTTTATATATTTTTTATATACATACATATGTATGTATATGTACACATATATATTGTTTATACAGGCATACATATGTACATATATAAATACTTATATGTATATTAGTTTTTAGTTATGAAGTCCGAAGATATGTATGTACATATGAGTACATTCAAATTTACATTTTAGATATCTTCCTATTTTTCTTAATACATTTTGAATTTTTGATATTTGAAGTGCCATTATCAATAACGTTATTATACCACTTTCAATTCTGTTTCGACATACTCGTAACATTCAATGAATTTTTTAACATCTTCACATCTACTGATTTGGAGACGAAATCTTATTTTTCTTCCGCTTTAGTGCAAACAAATCGTACTCACTATCGTCGTTATCGCCCTCGTACCCAATTTCAACTGAGTTAACAATATTGCTCTCATTATTAATGTTTCGTATGCAAAAATTTTCTGTAGATTGGTAGGTATCCATGCTCGTCATACTGCTACAGCAGGAAGCATAACAGGACGAGGTTATGTCTTTTGAATTTAGCGGCTTCGCTTTATTAAAAATCTTCGCTCGATCCTTTAAACTGGTGCTGCTCTTAGCCGATATTTCACTTCTTGAGGCCGCTAATTCGGCCGGATTTGTAATTGGGACGCCGTCATTAGTTAATTTGGAAAATCCATCCATTGTGCTATTATCACTATTTGTAATATTATTTAAGGTATCCGAACTGGAATGTAGAGAGATCAATGATCCACCTTTTGTGTTATCTAGTTCTACAACCGTTGCGATTACATTTTTTAACGGGCATTCGGTGCTCGCTTTGTTTGCATTTACTGATTGTGTAAGAACATTCTCCAATTGCGTATCAAGGAATGTATCAATTTTTTCGAGAGATTCTTTAGCACGTTTAAAAAGAAAAAGGCTTTCCTTAAGTACGTGACTTTCATTTAATTTTTCAAAATTTTGTAGAATCTTGCGTATGTCAACTTTGCTTTCGATAGAGATTGGTGTTTTTGTTGAATTTGATTCCTTTGCGGTTTCGAACTCTTGAATAAGTTTTTTGATTTTTGTAAGATTGTCATTGGGATTGATCTCGCTGTTTTCTGGCAGAAACAGTCCGGAAGACACTTCGTCAATCTCTTTAATGATATCCACTGAATTTTGTATAACTTCGTCATGTTGTACACGCAGGTCCTTCAATCGTCCTTTCAGATCATTCAGATAAATTTCAACACGTTGTGTTTTGAGAGTCTCTTCGGGTACTGTAAATCATAAAATTATGCATATGTATTTTTCAATTGTGTATTATTTCAAGAGCTTACAGAAAGGCATCTTAACGTTATCCATGATTTCTAGCCGGCAACAAAAAATTTTGAGCAATTAAACCAAATATAATAAATATTACAGTTTTCTATTTTATTATTATTATGAGAAACTGAATTTATGATGGATTTTTTTTTTTTTTTTTTGAAGTTTTGAAAGTTTTGAAACTGCACCTCTGATAAATATTGTAACATTTTTACGGTAGTCGAGGCTACGTTACCGCAACGATCGGGTGTTGAGATCTACATAATAAATACGGTATAGTACCCACCACCTACTGCATGCCTTTTTCGAATATAATATTACATAATGCAATCAATATTTATTTCCTTGAAAAACTGATTTCCAGTCATAATCAAGATCGTGGTTACCACCAATGTGTACCACAATAGTCTACACTCAGAAGGAAATTCGTCTGTTACGAGTTACACAGGCAGGTTATATTACAGTCCAGTGTAAAACTAACTTTAATTTCAAATATGTACGTACCCGTGTGGTGTTGGTTTTATAAAATTTATGGAACAAAACTACCCCCGTATCAAGAAACTTTGTATTACCGGTGCAAAATGTTTTGAATGTGACAGATAGAGGACGGAAGGAGTTCAGCATGTGAAACCGTCAGCTAGCCCGCAAGACTTAAGGACCGTGCACATAAGACTTTCGCTTTGCTTTGCTTCAGAGTTTCGCTTTGCTAAATACAAGGCGAGAAAAGTAAAGCAAAGCAAAACGAAGCAAAATCATGGCGAACTCTCAACTTTTGTACACTTTGACAACCAACTGTTTACATTTCCATTTTATTTCTGCGTGCATATACACAATTTAGAAAATTTAATAATATTTCATAGTTTTTGCGTGTATAACTACTATTGAAAATATAAAAGAAGAGAAATATGAATAAATAGCAAATGAAACACCTCTTTGGTAACCACTCTCACCTGTTTTTTAAACTCCCATGGATCGGTTTTTATTTATTTTGTCGAAATATACTCGGCCTTAATATAGTTTATTATACTCACGACTTTCAAACATACATAAGTAGCATAACTACCACTTTATTATATCAGTAAAATTCACTTATTATTCTTTTATTAAGCAAAATACTCGGAATAGGCACAAATAACAATTCAAAACAAACAACTAACGCAGAAACTGTCAAAGCGTTCTATGTAGCAAACCTTCTACACCTCACGCTTTGTTGTTAAATCTCGAATTGTCAAGTAAAGCGAGGTAAGTTGTATATGTACGGCCCTTTACTGCTACTATCACTTTTCAATCAAAATTACTATTATTATTACCACTGTAATTTTATTGTTAACAATATATTTTCCATCAAACATATGTATGTATCTGGTTGAAATTTAAATATTTCAAGTTTCATATTTAAAAACATATTTTAAAAACCCCAAAATTCCTCAAGATGAATTGCCTCCGTTACGGCAAACATGCCAATGGACGTAAACAGAAATCAGCTGTGCAGCTCAACACAGCTGCATCTCTCTTTCTCACCGAAGAGTCAGCTGATGAGATACAACGTCTCTCTCGTTTTCACATTGCGTTAAAACAAATTACAGTGGGTTGGGTTTGTATAAATAGCTGACGAACCTAAAATATTTGTCAATCATATACATTTTATGTCTGAAGCTTAACACTTTGCTAGAACTTTTCCAATAGGTTTAACTTACTTGTAAATTCCTGGTACTGTTGTTTGAGGAACAACTTACTCCAAAACTTTTTATCCTTTCTCAATAAAGGTTATTTCGGTACCAACTTTGGTGAGGTTTTTTTTTGTAGAATATCTTGTGTGTAAATAAATAAAAATTACAAGAAAATTAAGGTAGCTACAGTAGTTATCGGCCACAGCTTATGCATTTGTAAATACACATTTGCATTTTTTAGTACTTACATTAAACAGTTGTAGTATTTATCAAATAAAATAATTTAAAACAGTTAAATTGTGTCAAGTGTCACTGTGCCATCAACAAATCCCAAGAATCAAGTTGACTCCACAGCTGAAGTGATTGTTGGCTAGCTGGTTTGATCGTCGGTGTTTGTTATGTACGTTTTTCTATTCTGTATTCTTTCTCAAGCAGCTTTTATTTTCACAATTGTTCGTGGTTAGAGGAAAATGGAAGTCTGACTTGTCAAATCGCTAAAAACAAATATCTTAAGTCTTAATTAAAAGTCAATCAATGAAAAGTTTAGTTGAAAAATACTAAAGATTGTGGCTGAATAAAAAGTCATCACGTATTCAATTTACGAGTGAATGCAGTATCAAACGTCAGCAGCGTAAAATTCAGAATTAGCATTTAAATATAAAGGAGTTGCAATTTTCTTAACCGTGTAGAGTAAAAAGGCAAGAAAAAAAGACAATGATGTCTTCAGAAAGACAA
Source organism: Philophylla caesio (assembly GCA_963971545.1). Lineage (NCBI taxonomy): Eukaryota > Metazoa > Arthropoda > Insecta > Diptera > Tephritidae > Philophylla > Philophylla caesio. The sequence goes on along the minus strand of OZ020604.1, from coordinate 220,286,501 downwards.
GAAACTAAATTGAGGAGCTGCAAAAAGGCATAATTTGTATGGCTGTAAAAATGTAGCTGCCCGAGTTTTTTAAGTAGTAAGTATGCTTGTCAAAATCTCGGGTGATGAATACATTAATATAAAAAATAAGATAAATCGAGACATAATTTGGATATACACATGTCCATATTTATAACTATGTATGTACATAAGTATATATGTACATAAATTTGTATTTGTGTTATGTTCCTACATATGTAAGTATTAAAGTTTGTTCACATGCATCTCCGAATAGGTATTGCAATAATCCCTAATAGATTGTATATATGTATGTACATATGTATATATGTATGTAAATATACATATGTACATATCTGAATATACATCTGGGTACATACATACATATATATATACATATATATTTATGCACGTAAGTACATATAAACGTGCATATATACATATGTATGCACTTATATACATATGTATATATGTAATCTCATATGTACCAGCTGTGCTACTACTTTGCCATGGTGGCTTAAAATCCTTAACAGCAACCAGGAACAGCTCAGTTATCGGCGAGGTTGATCGCCTATCACCGTTCCTTTTTTTTCAAATACATTATTTGTACTACATAGGTACATATGTATGTACTAATGTGTGTATTTATACATATATGTATGTACATTGTACATTAATAGGAATATATGTACATACATATATTGGCCGTATCATTTATGTCTCATTCAATCGTAATACTTATGCATAAGTGGATATTACTGTTGGTCAGACTCGATAATACATAAAAGCACTACAATCTCAAAATAATTGGAATGCTGATTCTGAAAATTTTGAATTCAAAGTAGCTGCCCTGTGCAAACTTGATACTAAAGCTTTTAATATGAAGTTTAAAATAAATACATACTGAATTTCATTGCGTTATCTTATAGATTTTATGGTAAACTTTCTAATTTAAAGTTTTTCAAACTGATTTATTTTGTTGAAGCGCTCATATGTGAGCAATTTTTTTGTGTTTTTGTTTTAAAAAAAAAATTAAAAAAATTAATTAGATGTAAAAAATATATTAGAATGTTCCTCCAAGATGTTATTTAATGAAGTTCAAATAATTTTTATTTCATTATTAATTATTAACATTTTTGTAGCCAAAATCATTTCATATACCTACATACATACATATATAAAATAGATATACAATTTTTTTTTTTTAATTTAAAATTTTAGAGGATCGTTTATAAAGAAATTACCTTTTCTTATACATTTTATGAACTAGGTATATGATGTTTATTTATTTATCTCTTTATATAACTTTAGCTTTATAAACCCCGGTTTAAACATTTATTAAAAAGTTTTATTTTTATTTTCTAGCTTGACTATACATACCATAAAAGTCAAAGGTGCTACCGATTAGCATTGCAAGCACTATACACACGTACATTATCTTTCGGTTTATGCAATTAAACAACAACATTTTATGTTATAAATATTTGTATCGTTTCTAATAGTAGACACAAGTTTTATATGGATAACTTCATGAGCCTTTATTCAAAACGTGTTTATAATTAACGAAGGACATACATACTCGAAAATGGCGCAATCGGTTCAATCAATGCATTGCAGCAGTGCAAATCTCTATCATCAAATTATGCAGCGAGAACTGAATTTGTGGCCCCAACGTTGTCCCCGATCTTTTTCGGGATATTTGTATACGGAGCGATATCGAGTAGCAAGGAATTTATTCAAGACTGATTTGCGTGCTCACTATGGTTGTGTGAATGCAATCGAATTTTCATATGGTGGAAGATATCTCGCATCAGGTAAAAAATACAGAAGTATATCTAATTTTTTGGGCTAGTTTGAGCTGATTTTGAATAATCAACGATTTACATATGTATATACATATGTACATACTCGTACATACATACATACATATGCATATACATATGTTGATGATGTTGATGATAAATAAAAAAAAAAGTTTAAAACTTAACATTTATGTATGTATGTACATATGTACATATGTGCTTTTTGTGAGAGAATGAATTGTTTGTTTATTGAAAATAAACTAAATTTTTTCAAAATACATTGTTACTATTATTCTGCACATTTCTTCAAATGTAAAATTTTAACTTAACTGGAGATTTTCTCTTAAAAAATATGAACACCAGATATTTTTATATCTTTTATATAAAATCAGAATATTTAAATAATGCGATAAAATAAAAAATATACTTTCACTACTTTCCAAATACATATACATACATACATATGTATGTATATGTATACATAATATATCGCCATTTCTTTGTACTACGTAGGTGGGGACGACAAGAGAGTCCTTATATGGGATGTGGAGAAAGCTGTTATCTACCACGGCCGTCCGCGTGTTTTGCAAACGGAACACACCAGCAATATCTTTTGTTTGGGCTTCGACCGTTGCAATCGCATTGTCTTGTCCGGCGGCAATGATGATCTGGTAATATCACATGATTTTGAGACGTAAGTAATGAGCGGTAGTTTATCAATAAAATACTCTATGTATGTACATTCTTATCTCTGATTAAATATTTTGTATTATTTTTTTAGTGGAAAACTTGTGAACGTCTTCAAACACAACAATCCCGTTTATGGCTTATCCATCGATCCGAAATGTGATAATATTTTTGCAACAGCCTGTGAGGATGGCCAGATTTTGGTGTTTGATCAACGTGCTGACACATCCGATCCGTTAGTGGTCGCCCAACAACACACTTCGTTTCATGCAGTGGAATTTCACCCTGCTGGTGGAAATTTTCTAGTTACTGCTAATTCCAAAAGAGGTGCTGCCTTCTGGGATATACGTAAACCGCACCAGTATGTTCTTTTGATACATTCATTTTATATTTTCCTTATAAACTTTGTAATCCGTAGTCCTGTAATACAATATGGAGGACATGTTGATGATCCGCCTAGTTGCATGAGTGTACGTTTCAATTCGAGTGGAAGTCTGATATTGGCGCTGCGACGTCGTTTGCCACCAATTCTTTATAACACCCAATCGCCAGAACCCGTGTGTACATTTTATCATGAAAATTATTATAACTCATGTACTATGAAAAGCTGCACATTTGCGGGTGAAAACGACGAATTTGTATTATCTGGTTCAGATGACTTTAATCTTTATGTATGGCGCGTATCTGATGTTAATTGTAAGTGAATATTTATTTTTTGTTTCACGTATGCAGATAAATTGCCAAGTTGCAATTATTTTTAATTAGTGGAGCGGACTGATCAGTGGGTGGAGACTACACAAATGGTTTTGTATGGGCATCGATCCATTGTTAATCAAGTACGATACAACCGCCAAAAATGTCTTTTGGCCTCTTCTGGGGTTGAAAAGATTGTAAAGGTAAGTGCGTAGTTTATACGAGGGGAAAGTGTGTTTACATATCAATGTGCCTTGGGTGAGATCATGATTCAATATAATAGGTTCTGTAATAAAACAATTGTCTCCCTTCTCATGACCAATCGGCTCCTTAATCCATAGTTGCAATTATGAAAATGTGAGTAAGAGGGAAGATACCTATGAAGCACATGAATACACCCTTTGACTTAAATGAAAAAAATATCAGGCCGAAATCCGTTTTCTATCGCAGTCAGGATTTAATCCGATCATTTAATTTATCGAAATATATGTATGTATATTTCAACCCAAATGTTCAGCGTATTTAAAGGTATTAAATAGGGCAAATGGCGTTTTATCAAATATCTAAAACTTATAAAGGAAAGAACATATCTTTATTATATGTACATTAGTAAATGTATCTATATTTAGCCATAGCCTTTTCTCCTTTTTTTTGTAAGACCCCGTTTGATGGCAAGGCTTTTGCCTTCTCTCTTTTATTTCCATGGCAATCGTAGTAAAAGTTGGGCATTGTAAATACAAAATTTCGAATTAAAATTTTAAAAATAACTAATAATTAATTCATTGTTATTTTACATCCGAAAATACCTACAAAAAAAAAAAACTACTGATTTCGCTAGCTAACACCTCGCCGGATTTATTAAAATCGAAAATTCTGATAGATCGAAATACACAATAAGCTAAACAAGCGGATTCGAACATCAGTTAATATTCCGATTAATTTAATTCGATAGGATTGCAGAAAACAACTTTGCCATTAGGATCGGATTTGGATCCGTCTTCGTTATAAATTGTCTTAAAGAACTGCCTTATTATTGGCAATAATTTTGGAGGTATACAATTAACCGTGTATATTTGAAAGCTTAACATTGAGTATATTTATAAAACTGATACATTTATTAAACCATTTTTTACTACTATTTTTGAAGTAAGATATCCCATAATTGTCTCTCATGTATGAACAAAGTATATATATCGCCTATTTTATTAAATTTGATTCTCACCCCAAAAGTAGCTACATATGTTTCCAAACAGGAAAAGAGACTAATCGTAATTGTAGCCTACACTCTATAACTTGGTCGAAACTTTCCTTCCTGGCCAGGAATCCGCTTTCAGAAGTTCACTTGGAAGTCCTGAATCGCTGGTTAAGAGTCATATTTGACATGTCAAACTTATCGCAATCGACCCAACGGTAATTTTTTTTGGATGAAAAATTTAATGCGAAAAATTGCCAACTCAACGGCTGTGTATATTTGAAATTATTACCTGAAGTACCGAAAAATACTTTTACTGTGAAAATTGTAAAGTCCTGTTAAATTTCCTAGATAAGAAGATCTAGCTTTTGACGTGGAAGTCCTTAATTGCATAATCTGACTTACTATGTATTTGAAATGTAATTTTGTACATCTGTTAAACCATAGGAAGCAGTTGTGAAACATTCTTTGAGAGTTAATTTAAGGACCTTTATATAATTACACGTCCATATGTTAGTATAGTGTTAATCCCGATTTCTATTTTTCAGCTTTGGAGCCCTTTTGCACAGAAAGATTGGTCGGGCTCATTGTTGGATGGAGTAGTATATTCTGAAAGTCCAAGAGAATTATATTCACCTTACAACTTTAGTTCAATGTCCACTTCTCCGCACAGTTGGTCGCATATGTCTCATGACTATAGTAGTCGCAATACCAACGAAGATCCACGGATGATGGCGTTCTTCGATTCACTAATACAACAGGAAATTGAGGGTTGGGACACGAGCAGCTCAACCGACTCTTCGCATAGTTCAGAGGGCACACACTCATGTTCAAGTTCAAATGATAGTTCAGACAGTAGTCAAGATGAAGAAAGTGATGACGGCGATGATGATGATGGCGGGGGCGACGGTGCCACAATTGCCGTTAACGTCGGTATGAATTTAGGTGTTGCAGGAATTCGTCAAGAAAATAATGAAAATAACATCGCTAATTTAAACGAGTCAATGCGAGAACGTTCTACAAGACACACTAAGAGGCGTTTAGCAAGGCGAAAAGGTGTGTACATACTTTGTTTGTACTTGCATTTGTACATAAGAATCATCCTTACATGCAACATATTACCGAAGACACAAATCTTTGTTTCTGTCATTAAAAAAATAAAAAAAACGGAATTTGCGTTTGTTTATGTTAAATTGTTTCCCAGAAAAAGTTGTCGTTGTCCATGTTTTGTTTAGTATTGTTACAAAACGGAAGCAAAAAATTTGTCAACCCGTTTTCTCTAAACCGCAAATAGCGTCTTTACTTATTTTCATGAAACTGGTCGAATATTTGGCGATTTTCAAAATTAAAAAAAAAAAAAAAAATACAAATTGGTACACAATATAGCAAGATCAGCACAACAAACTTTTTAGAAAATTGAAAATATAGGGACTTACTTCAAAGACATACATACATACATATGTTATGTCTTCATTTTTGTTATAACAGTTTTCTACATTTTGTTTATTAATTACTTGCAGAACTTAAACGGCGTAAACCGATCTTCAGAAAAAAGATCAAGCCCCAGCGATATGCCTTTGAAAATCGTATCGCTTACTTAATTGCCACTAAACGGAGCCGTCTGCGACGATTAGCAATAAAGGGAGCTTCTCTGGGCAATAGGCGACCCTATAAAATTGTGAAAGTACTTGACAATAGCTCTGGAAAATGTGAGGCAAGCTGTAGTAAAACGATGCGCACACGATCCCATACCAAGCGCCACCAAACGTCTCAACGTCATAGGGCCAGTTTTTCACGCAGAAGTAACATCACTGCTGTTCCAGATGTATCACATGCAGTCATTGCGTCTACCTCAGGTGCAGCGGCGTTGAGTAATATGGCACCAGAAACAACAAGCATACCTACGGGAGCAGTTAGCAACCACCGCTATCAGCGCAGAAAATATAAAAAGCACTGTGTTTACGGTATGTTGACTTGTATTTAAATATCTATGCATTTTTCATTTCACACGTATTTTTGTATACAGATACATCTTCGGATGATGGTAGAGAAGCAACTAATTCTATATTAGATGTTACAAGTAATGCCCCTAGTACAAGCACTGGCATAACCACGACGTTGAAGGGTAAGGTTATTTCATTTTTGTATATTCGTACATATATAGTTATAGAGTACCACATGTTTTGAATTTTTTTAAAGAAATGAATTTTGCTTTTTAAAAAAAAATAATGGTCAATTTGTTTACCCATAAGGTAAAAGAAAAACCAATTTCAAACAAGTAGAAAATGCTAAATTCGGACGAAGCCAAATTCTGTACTCTAGCAATATTTGTATTCATTAAGTATTTTTTTACATTACACACCGTCGATTTACCAATAAAAACCGGGTTTTAGACAGTGCTACAAAGTATGCAACAAGAAGAATTTTACAAAAATCACATTAATGTTTTATAGGCGCAGCGACGTTGATCGGTATTATCTAAGGGTCTCAAGTGTAATATTTACCACAGATTAATGAAGTAACTTTGGAGATACAGGCAGAGGAGAAACATTTTTATAAAAAGCAAATTTTTGTTGACACTTTATTCCACACTTTGCAACCACTGCCAGGTTTTTGTCTATTTCGTTATCATTGTTAAGCAGTTCTGCTTTGCACTGCACAATTGCACTTGGGTATAAAAATAACGCTCGTGTGAACTAGAAAGAAGGAAATAGCTTTTTTAAACTTAAGTATGTAGATTACTACTTAGGAATTATCAAATTTCTGTTTCAAAGCATAAAATTCCTGTTTGTAAGTTGCTTCGCTCGACTTCGATATTATATTTAATTAATTTGAAAATATTTTAGAACATATTTAAGATGGATTCACATGAGTTTGCTCAATAAATTTTCTTTGCCACTTATCAGAAAATACATATGTATACTCGTATTTGGCTCCTCGTGACAAAACAAAAACAATCCAATGTGTACCAATCTGAATTTGTAAATTTGTGTTCAAATGAACAAATCTTATCTGATTAATATTGCCATTATAATTTTATTAAAGAAATTTAAATTTAAAATGCTGATAATCTCATACATGTGTCTCAAATCACTACGATGAAGTCATAACCCCAATACAGAATTCAAATAATTGTCAACGAGGAGATTAAAAATATTTCCCACACAGTGCAATAAGGCCGAAAATCTAAATTTCTAGAAATAATGAATGAATTAAAAAATCTTCTCGAAAGACAACTCGAGGCAGCTGGAGCTCCTCAGCTGCTATGGGTGGTGGTTGGACTCCCAGGACTGCACTCACAGGGCGGGTGTCGATGTATTTGGACTCCCTGTGAATGCTGTCCAGAGCCTGTCGGTACGTCCTTGGGTCCAGCGGTAGGCGTACGTATGTCTGGACCTCGTCCGTCAGTTGTGAGAGAGTATTCAGAGTATTCAGTGAGGATGCTGTCAAAGTCATTCAAGTTGATCAAAAATCATTTTCACATACAAATGATACTCTTCTTAGCTTGTTTGTAGGTGCCAGAAGACCAAGTAAGCAATAGCAATAAAACCAATCTGCTTTTAATCCAAATAATACAATTTTGTATCAATGTGTCATAGTCAATTTTATTAAATCTGTGTTCTCTGCGTACAACGTAAAAATCTATTTTTCTTAAATTGTAAAATTAATTCCATTAGCAACACAAACGTTGATAGTATACTGCCAACTGTAATTGCATAGAATGCTAACTGTAAATCGCTCAAAGTGAGAACCTTCCATTTATGTCCCATTCCGTCCAAGTAGCCCGAGAAATTGTGGATGCTTACCTTTGCTTTGTACTTCAATTCTCCAATCCAATGATCAATAAGTCCCGCTTGTACAAATTTTAGCAACAGTATATTTATAGGCTTTTCCAAAGGCGAATGATTTGGAAATACGAAAGCTATATTATAACTCTTTGGACATTCTGCTATTTTATGTATATTCTTAGTTATGAAGTAGTGTATGTCATCAAGTTCTAACGAAGAAGCTCTAGTAACACCCGCAAATTTACCACCCCTAGACATTATATCAATAAGGCGTTCTTCCAACTCGGCGACCAAAAGTAGTTTGTTTTCTAAATTCTGATATATTTGCGTGACATGGCCATAAAAGAGATCGTCTCGCATGTTGGCATGTTTTATATATATCCGTATGTTGGCTTTATCTAAGTCCTCCATCGTATTGATATCCTTGTAATGGAGCGGACGTATGTACACAGTTGCCAAGCTTGATTCGAAAATTGCCCCAAAAATTACACTCATCAAACACAGCGTTGCTATCAAGATTCGTTCTGAAATAAATGGTGGGTAAAAGGTGACATTCACACGCACCCACATCACCCATGTATCAACATAGATGCGTATGTATTGTAGCACATGCTTTCGTATTAGTTGTCGATGCTCCCGAGGCGTCAATATTTGCAAGCGCAAGATTAGTGAATTATTTGTAATTTTTCCCAGATTTACACGCCTCAGTAGCATCCAAACGAAAGGACACAGTAGTCCAATGCAAATAAAAGAAACCCAAATCTCGACATTTACGGCAAATAAAGGCACTATTGATTGGGGTATACGACTTGCCTTCTTCACATAACAACAAAGTTCGTCTGTGTATACTGGAGCGGAAAATGTCATTTTGCGAGTGAAGTAGTCTTTAATAAAAAATCCAGTTAGTATAATATCGGTCTCAAAGCGTACTATGCGTCCAATGGCGCCGTTATAGCTTCCGTTCTTCATTCGAGAGCTGCAAGTAAAATAAATATCGGGGTTTATTCTGCCTTTAATACATCCTACCAAAAGTAGGTTGGAAATGCGAATTAACTATTGGAAGAGCATTAAAAGTTCAAAAGTACTAACACGACCTTATGCTGAATATCGTCGTGCTTCTTGTATTTGAATGTTAAATAAATATTTTGGTTCGATTTTGGATTATTCGTAAACCGAACGACACACAGGTTAGGTGAAAAGAATCTTGGTGAGAGTTGATTGAAAGAAATCTGGTCCGTTTATAGAGGGAACCGTAAAATCCATGTACATATGTATATAAAATTACACATCATTTTCCTGCTTCATTTCTTAGCAAATGGTACATTTTGAAAGAAACAATGGAATCAGTTCGATATGGTGGTCAACGTTTAAACAGCAAGTGTTAATTTTTCCATTCTCATCATTTTGTATTTTTTTACTTTCAATCAAAAAATATATTTAGAAATTGTACATCCTTAAAATGTATAACAAACAAGAAAGAAAGTCTAAATTCGTGTTATAACAAATTCCTTTATTCGAATTTAATTTGGAGAGTTATGCCCCAATTATGTATGGAGACTAGTGTATATGTCGGTCTACTAGTCATGGCTACTAAAACCGTTCTTTATGTATGGCGATTGATCTCATTATACTTATTTTATACTGATTTTACTTTTTTCTTTCCATATATGTAAGTAATACATATCTCGAATCTTGTGACACTTAGCGGGTTAGCGGCTCTTAAAACGTTATTGCTAAATTCCTCCTGAACATACAACAAAGCGAGGTGTTATAAATTTGTTAAAAATATAGGCGGGTGTTTATAGTTAAGATAAAGTTAGGAGCAGTTTTTTTTATTAATTTAAAATTTACACAAAACTGCGTACTCGAAAAATTTCTAAATCTTCTCAGAAAGAGTTGAATTCTCATGATTCAATTATAAATAAAGACATTCGAATTTTGACACTCCCTTATAAAGGGTTGTTTTACTTTTAAAAAGTAAACAATAAGTAGTAAAATGTTAGTGATTTTTTTAATTAAAAATTTCGAAGACATTTCATTTAAATTAAGAAATACAATAGCTACGCTTACAAAATTTAAATAATTATGCACTTCTTGGTAGATATTTTTTTTTTTTTAATTTTTTCCTAGCGAATAAATTTTCAATCTATTCGTCTCATGAACTAAACGATTTTATGGTATAAGTTATTTATTCGGTTTATTCCTTTTATTTATAAACCATTGGTATCAGTGCTATTCTTAATATTGTGATGAACCCCTGGACGGTGAAAGGACAAAAATTTTATTCCGATAAATAGTAAGTGATTTCTCACAACTCCATTAACTTCATATGGAGTTGTAAGAAAACCACAATAATTTGAAATTTTAGAAAGAAAATGTTTATATATTAAAAGAAAAATAAATCAAACTTCATAACTCAAGAATTTAGTTCTTATAAATTCTTGTTTTTGGCATTTGGATGATTATTATATCACATTATTTTTAATTTCTTTAAACCTAGTCCTTCTAGAAATTAGAAAACAGAGTGCACATCGCATTAAAATGCGCGTGAAAAGCATTAAATGAAAAAGCGTGTAATTTATACACATTGCATGGAATATTTACGAGACGTGGTAAATCTTGTAATCAGAAAAAATGCTGTCATTAAAATCCGAATTTGAACTTACTGTTTACGCGGAAAAAAGAAACAAAAAGTGTTGCCTGTTAGTTTTTGGTATAAAAAAGTTTTGAGGTTACTACTACATATTATCATTTTTAAGAAGCAACACGGTTTTGATGATAAGGGAACCGGTTGACTTGTATAAAAATTATCAGTGGCTCACTACGTACATATATAAGAAAATAAGTTTATATTTTAACTACGAGTGTTTACGACGAAAATTCAAAACTTCAAAGCAGGACTGCTCACTCTATAAGTATTTCGAGCACATTGCTTTTTGTTTACCCTGAAGATAGGCATACAAATTTACACTTCTAATAAAAAAAAAAATATTTCGCACTCCTGAAGGTTCGAAAAGATTAGCTGGGGTTAAAAAATTTAAATTGATTATTATTTTAAAAATGTTCCAACTAAAAAAATTTATAACTATTAAATTTTGATGTAAGTCCACATATGAACAAATTTCAAAATGCGTACACCAAAGTTCTGTTGGGTTTCGGTTCAGCTTCTTCGAAAATACCAAACTTTGGCCGAGAATTTATTAATTTTTATAATTTATATAAAAGCTGTAGAAAGTGTTTGTTTCAATAATAATGTATTCGTTTTTTTTTTTAATATCTTTCCTGTCCGACAAGGTGGAATGTTGATGTACATTTGTATGTATGAACAATTTTGAAAATTTACATTGATGGCACAACGCCGAAACTGGTTTGTCTCAAAACCAAACTTGATAAAGAATGACGGAAAATCGTTCCAGCATCCAACATTAATGTATTAACCAGCTGACAATGAGTTGTAACATTTTTATATAAATAGTTGCTATACAAAATTTGTCTTCACCATTAGTGTGTCTTGTGAGCAATCGTTCAGGGCTGCAGGTTAGTTTTATACCAATAGATGATATCGTTTGCCAGAGCAAAATGCTCGTTAATTTTACAAACATAAGTTTGGTTGTTTTATACACTAAAAACCGTGCGATATGGAGAGAGTAATGAACGTATACAACTTCTTTTTAATAGTAATAGTAAAATTCTATGATTTTAAAAATTCATTAGTTATCACTTTTAACATACTACGAAATTGAACCACTTAAAGCGGCTCTAACAATCGTCCCCCGTTCTCTAGCACTTAATTTAAGTTGGTAAAAAAAGTTTTTGTTTTTACTTATGTAGATACTTACCCAAAAAAGTCGTCATCCGGCCATTGCAGATCCATCGTGAAATTCATTTTTTCTGCTAACAAATCAGCTATTTTGCCATCAGCACTGGTTGTTCTAATAATTTCCCTCGACGTTTCGTTCATAAAAACTTCTATATCAGAATAAATCGAACGAAAAACGTATGTACGTAACGGGTATCCATGGAGATTCTGGAAAATGCTCTCGTAACTTTTATCGTTTAAACGAATAATTTCACCACTTTTTGGGAACGGATTCAGAAACAAGCAATCAATTCCGAAATAATCCGTGTTATTTGGAATGATATAGTAAATTTGTAGTGCTCCTCGTTCGGTCCACTGCTGAGAAGCCAAGCGCAGTAGCTTTTATTTATTTGGCTCATCCGTCAAAATGTTAATCAACACACCCTTTCGTGAGGCGAATTTATCTAAATTTTTCGCCAAGTTTTTGCTGGTCATCACTAAAGCCCAATGTCGTTGATTGGAAGCAAACTGGGGCTCTCCTTGGCTAACACTCACTTGTAGTGGGCATATCGACTGTAGAAGAAATTGGTGCACGATGCTATTTTCAAAATAGGATGCTTCAAATAAATGCAAATTGAGATGTTCAACTCCACGCAGAAGCTGTCTAAGAGTGCTAACACTCAATTGGGCACGGGAAGAGTTCGCCTCAGCTGTTGTGACCATTTGAAAAAGTGGCTGAGCTGCATGGTATTCTGCCGAAATTACTGCTAATAGAGCTATTATTGTACACCACTTCGGGAGCTTTGGCATTGTGTATATGACTTAGTTGAGGTTGAAATGAGCTGCCTCAGTTGCGTGAACGCTGTATTTATTGTAGCGTTAATAGTCCTGAGTATACATAAATGTATGTACATATATATGTATACATGATTATATATTTACATATACATATGTACATACTAACAAGCTCTTAAAAGGTGTGTGCTCCATTACTTAACAGAACCCCCTCTGGCGAAGGGTGGCCACCAAAGTTGGCGCTCGAGCAGTTTTGTGAACAAACAATGTTCACATTGTTAAAAACTAATTGACAGGATCCTTTGTTTGTCTTTATACAATTTGTGGCAGGTGTCAGATGTTGTCAGGACACTAAAATTTGCAGGTCTCCAAATTTAGCGCTGCGTTGATCTTATCAGCCAGCAAACATCACCTGCATTTTTACAGCCCATAAAGGCTTATATGTATGTGTGTGAACTTAAATGCGCGCGTATGTATGTATGTATGTATGTACATGTGTTTAGCCAATCACCTACTCATGGGCAATTGAATGGAAATTGTGGGTACAGGAAGGCGGTTTTCTGGCCGCCCATATTACGATAGTATCAATTTAATTTTACCTACGCGATTGATTACATTATTATGTTATTGTGACAGTTGTTAGGGCAGATATGTATGTATATGTATGTATGTACATATGTACAAATATGTGCTAATATTTATTAAGCATTATCAACAGCGAAAGTGTCATTAAGATACCAGTGGACTGATAATAGCTGGTAAATCCAGCACAAATATGTCGTTATTAAAGCGTTTTATCACTTCCGGAAATTTTGGAAATGAAAGTCGTACATACAAAGTGAATTAATGTTTGCAACTTACATTTGTTTATTTACTAAATTTTTATTTAGAGTTTTAAGAGAAAATTGAGAATGCCGATTGAATTTTTCTGCTCCAAAATGCAAGTTTCAAGAAGCTACATGTTACCGTTGATTTTGACAAGTTTTTTCCGAGGTTGTTATGCTCTTTTCTCCCATACCTATTGCCCATGAACCAAAATTATTTTTTGTTAAAAATGAAATGCTACAACTCGTTATGCCGGCGAGTTCGAGGTTCGAATCTCAGCAAGGCCAAGTAAAATCTTAATCATAGAAAAAGTTTTTTTCTAATAGCGGTCACCCCTTGGCAGGCAATGGCTAACCTCCGAGGGTATTTCTGCCATCAAAAAAGCTTCTGCATTTAACATCTGCCGTTCGGAGTCGGTACAAGACTGGGACCTACAGTGGTATAATATAAAGACGCACACCACAAATGGAGAAGCTTAGCCAAACACTGAGCTATTTTGTGGAAGCGCCAAATTATTTTTATTATTAATAAATATTTAAAAAAAAAAGACAAATTATTTTGCAAAAACCCTTCGATAGGACGATGGCTTGAAACAACTAAAAAACAAAATTATGAATGATTTCATATCTCGGGACTATACGAAAGCATTTTAGCTAATAAAAAAAAATGATTTTTTTAAAATCGCAAGGTGGCGTAAGCCCTTAAGATCAATACACTTTTGCATTCGAGGAAATCTTTTGTCAAAACATTTATTCTCAAGTGAGTAACTCAAAAACGTGATTCTGGATGCCTCAACAGTCTCTTGAGATGGTGAAAAGCGCCTACCACGCATTTTGGTTTTAACAAATGAGAACAAGAAGAGGTCACTAGTTGACGTATTTTTGAATAATAAACGAAAACAGATAAAAGGTAATTTGGGAAAAATGTGCTGAATTTGGAAAATGTTTAGAGTTTAATCCCCTAGTCACCAGATGTAGAAGGCGTGCTACCTAACGCTTAGGGAACCTCAGAAAAATTTGTGAAAATTGCCATTTACAGTGACGAAGTGTTTAGAGTTTTAATTCATAAAGTCATTGGATGCAATTACGCAAGTTTCTGACTAACATAAAAATGCTAGTAATTCGAATTGCTTTGTCTCAAATTTAATTTTTATTTGTAATCTCACTTATTACACACACACACTTGAATGAATTTGGTAAAACAGCGCAACAGTAATGAGGAGGAATTCAACGTCCGTAATCCTTTTTCCATTGAGGTATGCGCTTTCTCCAACCTTTGATACATAACTCTACGAAAAACGATATTGCAGACAGCGTATTGCCCATCAATATTACGTAGAATGCTAACTGCAAATCATTAACTGTTAGCACTTTAAATACATTTCTCTCCTCGAGAGCCATGCCATTTATCATTAAATTGATATCGACATTAGTTTTCATATCATTAATCCATTTTTTGATTAATCCAAAAGAACAAAATTGCAAAAGCAAATCGTTGGCGACCTCCTTCCATGGCGCGTCTTTCGGAATTACGTAGGATATCGTGTAAATTTTTGGGCATTCGGGCACGACATAAATTTGTTTCTCCAATATAAACTGTGGGGATTCCAACATAACTGAGTTTAGGCGTGTAACACTGGCCTTACCGCCATTTTTCGCAATATCCAGAAAGACGTCGGCATTCAACTCATTGAGGTACACTAATTTTTTATTAAGACTTGCGAATAATGGAGATGTATCACTGAAAAATAGATCATCAGCCATGGATGAGTACTTATATATAATTTTAAGATTACTTTTGTCTAATTCCTGCAATGTATTGATATCATTGTAATATAAAGGACTTATGAACACTGTAGCCAAACTGGATTCAAAAATCGCACCAAATATAACGCTGACCAGACAAATCGCTGCAATAAAAATGCGTTCCGAGTTGAATGGTGGATATCTCACAATAGTGACACGCACCCAAAGTACCCATGTGTCGGTATAAATTCTCACGAACTGGCACCATTGGCTTTGATCCAGTGGTGTGTCGGCACATCTTCGAATATTCAGAAATATATTTAAGCGGCGAATCAACCACCAAACAAGGCAACACATGAAAGCGGTCAGGAAAAAGCTTAACCAAACATCGAAGCGTACCGAAAATATCGGCAGTATTGATTGAGGAATGCGGCGAGCTTTCGGCACATAAATGCATAATTTATCGTCGTAAACTGCGACTGTGAAATCCATGTAACTTGACACTAAATAATCCTTGATAAAAAAGCCCGTGAGGCAGAAGTCGATCTTATCCTCGATAATCGAACCAATCACACCGTTATATTTTCCATTCTTTATGCGCTCACTGTAAAAGAAAAAGGGAAATTTTAAAGTAATAGATGAATCGATAAAAAGCCTTTAGGGGGTTCCACCTTCAGTGTTTCATAAAATTTCTTGTTCTCAATAACGGTTTAAAAAGGATGCAACACCTGAAAGTATAAGAAAGTCCTAAGTAGTTTACCTACCCGAAATAATTTGGATCTGGCTCTTGCAGGATCATTGTAAAATTCATTCGTTGCTGCAATAGTTCTGCCACTCTTCCATCCACACCGTAAACGTCTCGTATAGATGGGTTACTCATATTTATAAATGGTCGTGCAAAGACAGATTTAAAAATTTGTATCCGCAAAGGATAGCCGCGCATATCGCGGAACAACGACCTTTCCAGCGGTTCAATTATATGATTTCGACCAACTTTCCCATACTCACGATAGGTGCTATCAAAGTCGAATGGATCGAAGTAAAATATGCCTTCAAATGTGAGTAGGAAGTTCTGGAAAGCTTTGTATTTAATCCACAAAAGTCTTAAAATATTACGGCACTTGTTCTTGATGCTATCATTCGGTAATACAGTATCGGAAATTACGAATAGAAATGTACCGGAACGTTGTATAACAAAGCGTGTTGCGACCTCGTGTAGCTGCTGTAAATCGGTCACAATAACGAAACTAGCGCGTTCGGTATGAAATGTCGCCAACGACTCCGTTTCATTCGCGGACTGTTCGTAGTCATAGGCTGCGATTACCACCGGCAGTTGGCCTTGCCGAAGAAACCATCGTACATAGGGATTGGCCGCGTCACTTTCTAAATGGTTTGCACGCAGCAGGACATTGAAATACGGAACCTTCCAAGTGTATCTCAGGAGCTCTTCCTCGATGTCTAAAAAATTTAAATCTTTGTTTGTTGCATTGGCGATTGTTCGCAAATGGCTCTGTTGTTGCGCTCTTGCTTCCATGGAAGTTATAGAAACCAACAATAAAATTTGGTAAATCATTACTTTCTGCGTTTGTATGATTCAGCTTCCTCTCAGCATGAAATTGCAAACTCGGATTGCCGCGATAAACGTCGTGTATAAGCAAGCAAGTACGAGTACACTGCCCAGATGTTTAGTCTCGCGATCCTTTTATATAGGCAACTTAAAATGGACTGTGCGTTTCCAACACCAGGACATGCTTCATTTGTTTGGCTCCTCTCTATTGCTTCGTAAACAAACAACCAGAGTTTTTCTATACCTCTCCAGCAAGTGACTTGTTGCTTACTAATATAAAAGCTATAAATCCGTTTGTTGGCATATTTCGATTTACAAAGCTTTGCTAATTGTGTTATCATAGAAATTTAACTTTTACTGGTAAATTCAATTTCAATGATAGCAACATGAACAGCAACTTCACTTACATATGTACAGTCCACGGAAAAAATATAACACGCAGACGAACTACTAAGTTGAGTTACAATATTACAACGCAACTACATTTTTTTTAGCTGTTTTCGTTCAAAAGAAGTTTTTCCAGCTAATACATGATTCGCTCTCCCATTCGTAATTGGCAGCCCAATCACGAACCGAATCCACTTGATTTCAATCCAAATTTTTGTGAGCGAATCATCTCATTTGTAGATGATTCAATCTGAATCACCACCCGAATCACGAACAAATCGATTCCATCTCTAATTATAATCGAAAATTTATCGAAAATATCAAAACAACACAAAAATTAAACAAACAAAAAATAAGTAAATGCTGAAATGGTTCTAAACGTTGAGTTTGTTAAAAAATAATCATATAAAAGAGGTTGTTGGGCAAACCCAGAGCGAATAAAGACGCAAAAGTATGTATGCAAGTATTACGAATGTGTCGTGTAATCGGGGTGTTTCGCCATTCGTAATTCAAATAGTTAAACACGTGATTCACTTGGCGGGAAAACACCGTTTTAAGGATTAAACTGTTAAACGATCTCAGGTTGTATCGCTCAAGCAACTCATCTTAGTTTGGTTGTGAACCATAATAAGCATAACAACTTAACGAATACAACTAAACGAAAATGATTTGAATAATTAAAAATTGGGTTGAGTTGTAAACCATAATATGTACAAATTTTGCAGTTACAACCCTACTTAAAGTTGAGTTGTAAATCATAATATGGGCTTAAACAACAGCAAAACAAAAACATTAAAAGCTAAATTTTTTTTAAACGTTTTTTTGTGTATGCTGTTTAAAGTAGCGTATTCAGTTTTTGTAAATAAAGTGCAAGTTTCAAGTCCGTAAAAGATTTTGCTAATTTTTGAAAAAAAAAAATTATAATAATTGACAACTTATTGAGCTCGAGGCAAGTTTATAGAAGATTTTTATTGGAAAAACAACAACAGTTTTTAAATGGTAGAAGTTATAGTACTATTTCGAAAATCACCACATTTCCTCATCAGACTTCTTTATTAATTTAGTTATATTTATTCTTCATAACCACTTCTCCAAGGCTATGAACCAAGGAGCTCAGAGTTGCAATTTTATAAACTGGCCTCGAGCTCAATAAAATTGTCAATTAATAAAAATTTATAAGGCCGAAAAACAACAAAAAATGCAATAAAAAAAAGTGTACTTTTAATGAACTTTTGTTAGATAACTATTATAAATCACGTATAAAGTTTGAAGCTTGAATCTAAATGTTTTAGTTTAACTTTTCGTGTTAAAGAAATATAATGAAATTATATTGTCCGATGTATGGTGTTCTATATTTTTGTCAGAGATTGCTTACGATTTGAATTAATAATAGTTTCAGTACATATTATGACACCGGTCACTTTGATTCATTGTCGAGTCAAGCTGTGATTGTTCCTGTAGTTACAATACGTAAGTTTTGCATTGAAATACCTCGTAGCAGTTATTTGCTTGTGTTTAAATTCTTATGTACATATGCCCCAGCGAACACAAGCTCTCAAGTTACAGAAAAAGCTCGATTTACCATTAGAATTATAATATAGTTTTCTAATGTTTATCGAACCAAAAACGAGCTTAGCGAACCACATTATAATTTGATTATAAAAATATTAGAGAGACACTCGTGTGAAACACTTAATTCAAAGGCAGTATAAAAAAATGTACATCATGCAAAGCGTTGTTTTTAATTAACTAATGCCAATAATAGGTAAGTTCGGGTACAGATAATTCTTGAAAGTTTTCGAAAACTATCAGCTTTTAGCGTTCGCGTACGCCAAAAACTAACAAAGTAGGGGAAATTGAGAGAGCAAAGTGACATTTCAATTTGAGGGGAATTTGCCAACAGCAAAACAGCTGATCAAAAACAGATGATTGCAATTCGCATAATTACGAAATTATTGTTTAAGAATTTTAAATGTGAAATTTATAAAATATGAGTGTTAAACATGCTAGTTGCAAGTAAATGTTAGTTTGGTTAAGTTTCCTTAGTAGAATGTTTCAAGAAAACACTAATGCAATGTTTTCCATGTTGCATATTTGGATGCGGACAAGAATTCAATCAGCTGTTTGTTGAATTTGCAAGTTTCTGCAAATTTTGCGTTCGCGTAATGTTTTGAATATGTTTCTTTTGTGAGAGAAGAGAAGACAATTCCACTGAATTTTGCTGTTGGATATTTTCTGTTGGAGATTGTAAACGAACATACCTAAAAGCTCAAAAACAATCTAAAATCATCATTGGAATTCAACCTTAGAATACGATTAGATAACTATTATTTTTCTCGATATCGAGAATTAAGTCCCCTTTTGGTAGAGAATGTTATAAATTTCGAAGGTTTTTCTAATATTTTTCTAACGATCTACCTTAGATATTATATTTGAGTTCGACTTTAATTATTCCCTAACTTAAATGTTTTGCTGGGGTATGTAGAAATGTAATCACAGTTAGAGAGAAAGTTCTTAGAAACACCATTCTTACCTAAATATTGCGTGCCAGTCAAAGGCGAGAAATATTTATGAGTGTACGGCGTTGACGTGACCTGTCAATGGATGAATTACTAAAATTACAATCGTTATCGCAGTGGATTGTTGTTATGTCATACAAATTTCAAATTAACATACTTCTGCGGCGCAAACAATGAATGGGCAGCGCTTAAAGGTGTTTGTGGTGGCAGTGTAGGAGTAACGGATTATTTTTAACCGTAAAGGTTTAACATGCCTACTGGCAAGTATTTTGTATAGGGCCACTGAATGTGTTTTCCACTTACCAATGTGTGGCTAGAAACTTGCATCTATGCATTTTTTCGGGTAAGGGAATTCATAACTCTTAAAGTTTAAACTAATATTCACGCACTCTGCCAGAAGCAGTCAAATCGAAATGTCACGCAAGACAAATGTGGAGTTAGCATCATGACGCACGCATTTCCAAATACTTCACTTATTTCCCAAGGTGACCATTTGTGGCTTCTGATACAAAGTAGGGAATTATCGAAGTATTGTGCGGGAATTGTTCGTTTCTCTACTCCGTATAGATACATATTTATTTATTTCTTTCATATCATAAAAACAATATTAGCTCATAAAGAGAAAATGAAAAAGTATGGACATGTTTTGTGTGGATACCTTACTGATATACAAGTATGCATATTTGCATATCTACAAAGGAAATATGAATGAATTTCGCTTAAGGGACGTGGCATACTCATATTCGAGAAATTTCCGATCTGCTCTAATTTAGAAAGCGTTCGTCACATCGCACATTTTAACTGTATGTTTATACGAGTACTTTACTAAAAAGCAAGATTTTCAAGCTTTGCGACTTGGATGTACGGGTATGTGTTTGCAAACAATATTCAATTTGAACTTCGTTTTTAATCATTCAAACATATGTATGTATGTAGGTAAATGACCTCAGGTATAAATATGATGGCATCATTTCGCTTATGAACTACAACTCTGGTACTCTTAAAATTTAAATTTTTTTAGAGATGCTACGCAAGAATCCTTTAAAATAAAATTTAAGTATTTTTTATTATAAATCAAATTTGCACTTTATCAAAAATTTAGTTATCATTTTAGTGTCAGGTATTTATTGTATTTACATATCGAGAAGTTAAGTGCAAATTTTCATTTAATTTGCAATGTATCTTCTCATTTCAGATGATCTTATTCGCCTACGACAAAACCAACAGCACATCATCGACTCTGACGAGTTCGAGGATGATGATGAACCATCGTCCACCTCAACGGCTCGCCAACGACGCGGCCAAATCGATGGCGAGGTCGAAGTAGACCCGAGTGTACAACCGACGAAGAAGTTGAATGGTGTTCGACGCATCAACGACGCTGCCGTGATGGAGCGTAGCAACAATAATAATGAAAGGAACATGAATTCAGAGCGTATAATCAGCTTTAGCGTGGAACGTGTGATAAACGACCCCGCTCCCACTCAATCAGACTCTAGTGTGCAATTTAGCACTGGAAATCCCAGCGGTTCATCTTCCACCACACCAATTATTAATAATACTACATTTAGCGCAGTAGAAGCAACACAACTACCTCAAACACAAGGCGCTGGGTCGCTATTCAACGTTTGCTCTATTGGCGATAGCATTGCCAACAACGTAACTAATAATAATAACAACAATAATAACAGTAGCAGCAGCAGCAGCATTAGCCGCACGGTCATCCCGAATCGGCGACGTCGTGCACACTTGGCAATTCCGGACAATTACTCAAGCCATTCGAATTCAAGGCTTTCGAACAGCAGTTTTCCAGACGATGCAATCGAATCATCAGCTTCATCTTCGTGCTTTGTCAGCGATACAGTTCCTGCAGCAAGCGAAAACGGCATGCATGATAGCAGTGGTGGCAATTGCGCCAACGATGACAATAGGCGAGCCACTCATATTTATTCTACGCCGTTGAAACGCCGAAGAACTGCTTGTGTCCTGGCGCATGATAACGCCACTGATTCCGATCCGGATGTCGATGTAAAATGGAGCCACCAAATTACTAGCAACAACAATATGGCTCACAATGACCATGACTATCCGATTAGTAGCAACAGAGCTCGCACGATTGAAACGAATGGTGCATCTGAAGGTGCCGAAGTATCAGCGGTCCCTGAATCTTCCTCACAGAAATCCCATCATACCAGCATTATGAACGGCAACAATAACAATAATGCTAATCATCACAATTATGAGTCAAATGGTGAACAAAATGTCACGTTGTTGCTTCGTACACCGGACAGTGGTATTAGTATAGGTGCCGCAGTTACGCCCGGTCAAGCGAGTACCACCTGTCCCAGTTCCAATGATTCGACCACTAGTCATTGGCATCACAGTAATGGTGGCATATCCAGCAGTGAAGGAGCCCCAACTCCGAACAACAACAACAGTGGACATGTGATCTGTCATCGTTTGTTGCCGCTTAGCGACGAAAACACGAACACACAAATGGGATTATTTAAGCAAAAAGTAGCGCGGGTTCGGCGCAATTATCGCAAGAAATTCGCTGAAGACTCTGACGAAAGTGACTGAGTATAATTGCACGATAAATTGCAAGAACAGAATAGCAAACACATATAATATTATTGAAATTGAATCGGCAAAGGCAAAAAAGATCAACAAAAATTTTGACTAAGAGGAGTTCCATTTATTTTCATTGATTCGCAGTTCGCTACCATCGGGTCAAATTTTCCAGTTACGCATATGGCCAATTGGAATTAAGTAAGGCTAATTATTATATATTTTGTGGCTAAACCATTTAGAAACTCACCATTATATGTATGTATAATTGCGTTAAAAATATTGAATAAGAACAATACAAAATTTGTGACACATTCTGTGAATACCAAAAGCAGATATACCTAGAAACATACATACATACATACATACGAGTACATACTTACAAAACCATTAAGCATTAATAAATGCGTACATCTATGAATAAAATAAAATTGAAAAATTTGTTCTATCAAAACTATAAATACACATTTGTAAGCGCTTTCATTTAATTTGTATTGGCGTTGCGTTACAAAAATTTACTTGCGTTACACATTTTTACCTTAATATAGAAGGGTCCTACCTCAAGTTTTTGTTCCATCCAAAGTAGTTTGACAGTTTGGTAAAAAAAAAGTAATATTCTACAGTTACTAGTTTTTTCCACATGCTGATTTTTATTAAACTTAAGTTACCTTATGTTGCAGTATATGTTTTCGATTTCTATTACATACCAAAAAAATGGAAAAATACACTGCCAGCTGCAAAATTTGCTTGTTCCTTACATTATTTCGGTAGTTAAGGTCTGGGAACAACAAGCTTGATTCGTTGCCGGTTATGACAGTTTTGAGTGCACAAAAATCATTATTGGTGCTAATTAATAGCTCCTGAGCGATGATTATTCGACGGCCATCCGTTAGATAAGTTGAATTGTAGCTAATCGCCGGCAATTTTAACGAGAAAGGTTAAGGTCATCCGTCAGATAAATAAGCGCCGAGTTGCTGGCGGTTTGCTACAATTCAGCTTAGCAATCAGCGCTTACTTATCTGACGGATGGTCTTAACCGGGGCTTTTAGTTCCGATTAAGCACTTAACCGGAGATGGTGCAAACGACTAGTTGAAATTGTGGGCTTGAACAAAAAATCGAACTTTCATTGTATGTAGACCGCGAAATTTAAATTAGTATTACTTCTCGAACACACCGCATTTGAACATATAAAATCTAGACTGCCTAGCTCCTAGTTGTGCGTTGTGTTGTAAGCCGATGCTTCGGAATATGTGCCACGTTCCAAAAAACGAAAAAAAAGGAGGAAATGGATATAGCAATTGCATGGCCAGTAATGTGAATCAAGTTATGTGCGAAAGTTTTTAAAAGGCAGAGGCTCTCAGATCGCAATTAAATATGTGAGTACACATATTTGAAAATTTTAGTTTGGTAATTGCAAGGAATACATTCCCAAGGACTATAATACACCGTTTGAAGAATATTTTTCGGTACTTACGATTCCAAAAACGTTTTTCTAATGTTCGGGTCGGTCATTAACAAATTATTCAGATATTTGGAATAGATATTTTTTTTTTTATAAATTTGGAGATCATTCATTGTTTCAGTGAGTAGAGGTACCGTTAATTTTTTTTAGTATGAGCATATGTATGTATGTATGTACGTATTCCTTTTTTGTGTCAATAACACATACATACATATGTCGGTGCAAAAGGGTACGCTGCATTAGAGTGACGTGTTCGCCGTGTTCGAAATGTCTATCACAACTGCAGTGTTGTCAGTTTTCCGAAGTATCGCAATCTGCGCGAATTTCAAGCAACACTTGCAACACTCCGAGCGTTCCCGCAGACATTTTGCGCATATTAAGTATCAGAGAAATTTGTACTGCAAGTTATGCGCAATGACATCGGAAGAAGAAAAGTTAGCGAAATTCTAGTTTATCTGATATTATACACAATTGATGTATTCCATAGGTACATACATACATACATATGTATGTATGTATATGGATAACGTTTTGTTGTTTGTATTTTTAATTTAAATTAATTCGTTTCTGCGAAAAACTGGGTAATTCGATGACAAAGCTACTCCTGCGATGCCGGCTTAACATGGAAGCAGAATTTGTTTTCATTAATATTTTTCGTTAGATTCATTGGAATAAAATTGGGAATTCATGAATTATTAAATTTTATAATATTTTCATCTAAGAGTACAAAAGTTAAGAGTCGCATCACGTTATGTGCATTAATAATTTACAATGTTACAGCAGAGTATCAGCTGAGTATCAGTAGCACAGTTGCAAACAGGCTGTAATTTTGCGGAAGTTATTACGTAGCTCGAACGCACCCTGTTTAATAACTGTTTAGCCACACTTTATACTAAACACAAAACTGAGTAAAAAATAGCAATAAACAATAATTGTAATTATTGGATTTGTTAAAACTTTGATTAATTCAGAAGTTATTCGATAGCTTTATTTTTTGCATCATCAAATTTTTTCCATCTATTTAATAAATTAAATGAAATATATTTGGATTTAGTTATTTATTATGCATCTTTCAATGTCATCACTTAAAAATTCTGTTCCCATTTTGCTTATTACCCAAATTGATTATTGAACGGATTTGAATAATATTTTCTTAGATCTTTAAATGTTCGTTCCTGACACCGCCGAAATCTCTTTGTTTAAAGGACATTTCGTCCACAGTAAGATTTTGAAAAGTTTTACTCCTTAACTAAATTGAAGAAGGTATATAATTTAATACTTCCTCCCAAAATGGTCCTATTTTCTTCTCGTTCACCTTAAAATTCCAAAACACTATGCTGAGCTAAAACAGCTTCTTCAACCTATATTGAATCAATAATGCACCTGAACATGATTGTCTTGTTTTAATATGATCAAATTATAAGTTAGCTTTTATTTTCTTAATTTGAAATTGTACTTATCCTAAACTTAAGCATACGAGTTTCATAAACTTACAAAATGTATATGTAGCTTTTTTTGAATTAAATAAGCATCATGGAGGTTTCTTAAAATTTTCTTAATGCTCGCAACTCATGAATTATACATATGAGACGGTTTAACTTAGAATCTAAATATTCACTTTAAATTTTGTTTTCTTATTTAAATAAAAATGAAGCAAGAAAACAATGTATGTGATATAACACAATTTGTAGGTATGTATGTAAATAATTGCAGTAATAGGTAAAACCGTTCATGGATATATCTACTTTGTTTTACACAAAAAAAAAAAGCACTTCCAAAATATGTTTATACAATTAATCATTTATAGAAAGCGAATATGAATTAAAATTGCAATTTATAAAAGTTGGCGATTTTACAAAATAATTTTTATATAAAGTATTAAAAAAAAAAAAACGATTTATAACGTCACTATCATTTAGTACAAACCCGAGACGTCGATACCTCTCGTGTAACCTATTTTCCTGCATTATTTTTGTAGTTATTGCAGGGAGTTCATGTCGCTGGGCTTAAATGGTAAATTTAGGCGTTTACATTGTTCTATGACATACCGCTCCAGCGTAGAACCAGCACTGAAATACAAAAAAACAAGCTCAGTTAATATGCATTACCAAACGAACTTATTGTATTTAAAGCCATTGCTTTGACTCACCAGTAAATTTCATTTTCCTTTACGTTGTATTCATCGCAGTTTTGGAAAATAAGTTGTATGTCCTTCATTACCTCTTCATTTAGTTGGTATGCGCCCATATTAAGCTTCGACTTTACCTTTGCTAAATCCATTGGTGTTTTTATGATCTTGTGATAGTCTGGTACTTCGGCCTGCGAAACGGGGCGTATAAATGGCCAGGAGTCTTCATGCTTCATTACATCATCGAGTAGTTCATACAAGGCGGCACTATTCAATGGTAAGTGGTCACCAGTACGTCGAATTGAGCGTCGTTGTGACGTCGATTTAGCTGCTACACGTGGACTGCCATGACCATTCTGCTGATGGCCAGAATTGCGTAAAGAAGACCGTGATGAACGTGCGCGTTTCACGAGTGGTTCCGAGTCGTCATCATCGTCATCGTTTGAAGAATCCAACACATGCTTACCATTACTTTTTGTGCTCTTTGGAGACTTTTTTTCGTTTCCGTTCATAGATTTGCATTTAGGACATACGTAATTATACCGAGGTGCGCGCTTCATATTTATACATTCTAAATGAAAAGTTTCCCTACAACGTATACACATTAAATCGCTACCATCGTATGAACAAACAGCACAAACATTGTCAAGTCTGTTGAAAATAAAAATAAATATGTGTTTATTAAATTATTGTTATGCTTAAATTTTGTTAGATATAAGAAAGAACAAGTTGATGACTTTAGAACGAGAATTACTAACTCATTTCAGAATAACACCAAAACATGGTTCACTTCGTAACCAGATTAGTCTAAATAGATTACTCTGACAACCAGCTTGGTTTTAATTTTTATACATTTTTATATTATGAAGGCCTATCAAAATTGAGTGATATTTAAGTGGGCTTTCAACAAAATCGGAGAGGAAATCTTCGTTAGAAATACTAGAGTAAATGCGATTAATAAATGGAAAAAACTAGTTTACAGATTCTAAAGTGTATAATATATATGTATGTACATGATTCAATTATTAAAGCTTTGGTAACTAAGCAGCTAGCTCCCTCACATTTTGTCATAAGGTCATAATTTCTTTAAACTAGTATAATCAAATCCTATGTTCGTATTAATTTTTGCAATATACACTTACTCCTCTTGTTCTGTACAGTCCTCAGATTTTTTTCTTTTATCATCCTCGTCATGTTCAACATCTTCGTCTCTATCACTACCAATGTCTGCATCGTCATCGGAGTCTCCGCTGTCATTATTGGCAGCATCTGAATCGCCATTGGCCTCTTCATAAATATCTTGCGCAGTATTGTCGTTTTCTTCCAACACTTCTTCAATTTCATATGATTGCAAGCGTCTACCACTGCGTCGACCAGCACTACGCACACGTTCGGCATCTTTTGAGCCGCTTACCACCCCGTCATCCATATTGTCATCTATATTGAATGTACGTTTCCGTTTTTGGGATGAAGCTTTATTATTTTTCTCTTTATTTTCAGTACGTAGGCCCAAACGTTTGACACACCGGGCACAGTACCAATTGCCCTCTGGTACTATCTTCATTTTAGGCTTCATACAAAACATATGAGTACCACCATTGCATTCATCACATAGCAGCATTTTTTCTGGATCACTGCCTCGCCGGCATACTTGGCAGAGAGATTTGTTTGTTGAACGAGCCCACAAAATACAATCATTCAGAACATTTAAATGAAGAAACACCTGTGTTTTAAATAAAGTTAAATATTTTCAGAAATAAATTGTTGCAATAATTTAATTTTTTTGACAGACTCACCTGTGAAAAACTTGTGCTTTCCATTAACGACATCTCCCATTGTTTCAATCGAGCTACACCACATTTCAACTTACGCTCAAGAAAATCTTTATCCTTTATATCTTTCACTGGCGCACCAAACGGTTCCTTAATAAATCGACGCTCAATTGCCTGCTCCACTTGTAGCAGAGCAGATGCAGAATGCCTCACATTAGTGCGGATCGTGTTTGAATCATGTAATGATATTAACTCATCTGCACTGTCTTCCGAGTCGATTTCAATTGTATCTCCCAAAACCGCTCCGGGATCTCGAAATGGTTTACTTGAATGTTGTCCACCTTCTTTTACATCTGCCTCAACATCATCCTCTATCTCCTCGTCGGCAATCTCATCATCTTCCCCCCCATTTGCGGCGATTTTCTGCAAATTTGGACCCCATTGTAACTTGCCTTGTGCATCATATTTATTTGATAGAAGGTCATCCCGCCATTTTTGCATATCTTTTACTTTTAACCGTCCGAGATCACCTGTATAAATTTCGCTTTCGAATTGCAGTATACGATCAACAAGTGCGGCATACATTACATCGTTCAAATCTCCCCCTTCAGCAAAACCAAAGTTAGCTTTGCTATACTTTCGATTAGTTTCTGACATCATAACCGTCTTGAATTTAGACAATGGCTTATTATCATCTAACGTTAGCATTTCTTCAGGACATTTTTTGCAGTGATTCACAATAAGTTGTCGGAGAGTAGTTAATTGTCCCCTCAAATGAAACTCACGTTCCCCTAATGGATTAAGTGCTTCTATTAATGCATCTATTTCTTCTTTTTCATATATATAAGCCCATCTTTGCCTGTCGGCATTTCGTTCGTCATGTACAATACAATTTCTCGGTTCGCCGGTACACATATATAACTGATATTGTGAAGGAGGTTCATGGGGCTCGGATTGAACGGACTCTTCTCCACACTTTGTAGCATGCTCGCTTTCGTCTGTCATTTCTTTGCCGTTGGTAAAGCCATTTACTAGATGATTTTCTTTATCTTCCTTATTTTCTTGGGATTCCGTAACAGAGCCCGTACTTTTGAGAGCAATAGCGGCTATAGCGGCTTTATTGGCCTTAGTTGCCTGTTTATCTTCGTTAATATACATTTTCATCAAATATGCGCGCAATTCTTTGCGATTCTTTGGCAAGTTTGCCACATTTGAAAGCAAAGCATTTTCTACTAATGCATTTTTGGGAGGATCACTTAAACAAATGTCTAAATTATCAGGAGTATGTTCCACGAAAATTCCTGGTATCGATTCTAATACGTAATATTTGCGATATGCGCGATCCATACCAAGGTAAACAAGGAAATTAAATAAAGATGAATTAAAACCATCTACTTGCTGCTCGTATTTTCTACGCTCACGTTCCGATTGTGCCAACAACTCTGCGGTTTTTTTATTTAATTTATCCTCAAGTTGCTTTTTCTTCTCTTCGTTATTCTTTACTTCTTCATCCATGCATTGTTGGTGAAACTCGTTGAATAAAGTACGCTTCTGCGTTTGGACGTTAGACAAACGCATATTCTCCATGGTGGTCAATACTTTCAGTTCTATACGTGTCGTCGAAATCTGTTCCATGCGTTCTTCAATAAGGTTTATTGGACTTGAGTATGTCAATATTTGTGCCATCAGACAACGCACAATACGCATAATGTCAATAAATGGTAACTGATATAGAGTGTACATTTTGAGAGCACGCAAAATATGGGGGTGCCGCATTCGAAGTGTAAGACCCGGATCTTCTGAAGATGAATAACCGTTTCGATACTTAATACGCCATTTTTCAGCACGATCTTTAACCATTGCTCCGGACGATAATAAATGTAACCGCAAAACTTCACTTAGTGTTAACGAATCGATTGGTAACTCGTTTAATTTAAAAGAAAAGTGCCTTTTCGCATAATAATGAGCACGCGCTGCCTCAGACATTGTTATTAAAGGTTCACGTTTTTTCATCTCTGGGCGCATACTCAAATATTCGACACTGCAATCATCTTCTTCTTCCTTCTGCATATCAAAAATAGTTCCCAAAAAAATTAGAATGATGTCAGATAGTGGTCCAGCCACTTCACGTAAACTAAAAGCACGAGACATATCATAGAAACTCAAATTGCCCCGAAAAACTTCAATGCCCGATAATATGGTTGGAAAGGAGTGCATAAATTCCCGAATCATGAAAGCGTCACCAACCAGTTTTGTTGGAATATAAGTTTTAACAGTTTTATATAAGGGCAGTAAACGCTGGTCTGTGCGTTCTAAATCATCAGTCTTTGTCAGCAAAGCAGTGCATTCTGCTTCTACACGCTCCGTTAATTTAGCACGTTTTTCTACCTTTAGTCGCTCTTGCTGTGCAATACGCTTGAGTTTAGCAAGCGCTCTAGCCTCATCTTCTGCCGCCTTTTGTGCTCGCTTCATTTCTTGCTTATCTGCTTCTTCCTCACTAATTTTTCCAATGATTTCTGTTTCTCCATCTTTTGAAAAGTATTTGTTCAGTGTCGATTGCTTTTTATTACCAATGTCTTGAGTGGAACGTTTAATTTTTGCAGGTGTAAAATGTGGCATTTTTCCAATGAATATATGTTCGAAACTTATCTTTTTATCCGTCACATACTTTTTATACGACTCCGGTTTTGATCGTAATATGCCATCTATACGCGTTATATTATCTTTTACGAACATCTGCAAATTTTCTGTGGTAAACTCCTGTCGTTGGCGGCGGATATTCTCAAAAGGTACAATTATTTCCGCCTCATTTTGGCCTTTTCGACGTAATTTGTATTGAATTTTCTCAGTTTCCTCATACACATCATTGGCCGGAGGGGTTTTACTAGGTGGAATAATGCCTATTACTGTGTATGCATAGTAAGTAGAAGTTTTATGAAAGGCGGTTACTTCTTCATTGATAAAATAACGCTTTCGCAAAAATTTGCATAAAATCACACAAAGTGTGTTCAATGATGATTGCTTAGAGTTTTCTATAACCAACATTACAGGCGCTCGGAGGCAATATTTAAAGAGTTCCATTTTCTTGCGCGCGCGTCGTTCACTTCGTAGTGCCTCTGCATATGTAAGATTATCACGGCCCGTGGCCTCACACTGCCAAACAGTAGAATTTATTACCATGACATGACGGAAATAGTCCCTGAAAAAGTACATAATATTATGTTAGAAAAATTTGATCACATTCATACATATATACATATGTACATAAATAAATAAAAAATAAATAAAGCATTTAAATTGTATTGGGTTTCGAAGTATTTTTTTTTTGTGAACTTTACCAATGTAGAAATTCTCTAGTACTGAAAAATACGAGGAAATTATCAGAAAAATTAAAAGCAAGTATGGAAACGATTTCTGCTTAAACGAAAATTACAAGTAGTATGTAATAAAGCAATTGGTTAACTTGTTACTTACTCTCAAGTGTTCGAAATTGCAACATAACTACTTTCCATTTTTATTTTTTAATAATGGTTTACGTCAAATCAAACAGACTGAAAATTTGGGAAACTAATTGTGTACAAGCCTAGTGAAAATTATTTTACTGACGGTCAATTAGTCGTTAATTACCTTACATTTTTTTATTACATATATACATACATATGTACATATACATATCATAACATTAACATTCGTTTAATTCCTTATATTGGAATTCAAGATATTTCGAATTAAAAAATTATTTAATGCGACTGCCGACATGCAATAACTCTTCTTATCTTGTTGAAACAGAACATCGGGGACGCCGAACTCACCATAGCGAATTTCCGCTGTCAAAATTAGAACACACACAAGCATACAAAATTGTACAAGGCCAAAGCGAAGGCAAAAGTTCGCCCGACGTTAGTTATTTAAAAGACATTAACGGGAGAAAGATTTGGTTTTGTTTCGAATGACAATTTTGGCACTAAGTATTGAATTAAATGCAGGACTGATCTTCACATACATATGTTTCATTACACATCCCACCACAACAAGCATGCCACCGTATTATTATTTATTTATTTATTTACGGTCCATACCTTCCGATAGTTTATTTTGGGACGTCAGGCGATCTGAAGTTGCGCTGGTAGAACGGATGGATGGCACTAGCTTCCACAACGAAACTTTCTATTTAATCGGCAATGCTCTGCAGTGGTTAAGTAGCAACCTCTTAAATGTCGCAATATTTTCACAATATTATATTAGGGTTGGTAGTTCGTTAAAACATTTTAATCCTTTGTTGAAAACATTATTTTTGTCTTTTTTTTATGTTATATAGCGCTTCAATTATCTGTCTGTACAGTACAGTTTTATTCGCCCTTTTCTAAAAACTAACAACTTTTTTTATAAGACTAATTTTTGCAACTGCGTATTTAATGTGATCCTTCAATTTCAGCTTATTGTCTATATATGTACATTGTTAATGCCTAGATAGATACTTAACGACTTACTTTCTCTATTCTTGCATTCTTTATTTGTAACATAACCCTAACGGGGTTGGATAAAATCATGAACTTTACCTTTATCATATTATCTTTAAGCTTTTTTACGAATAACCATTTGCCGTTATTTGCCAAGTCTTATGCGATGTTAGGTTTTGTGAGGCGTAATAACACGAAATTTTTAGATCCCTACACGCTTAAATTATTATATGTATACGTCTTTTGTACGCTCTAACTTAGAATATGCAACGATTATTTGGAGACCATACCATGCTAATTTAATAAATGCGAGTAGAATTGAACACAATTGAACGTGTCCAAAAAGTCTTCCTTAAGTTTTCTTTGCTTTCTTTTTCGGAACAAGTACCTTCACGCTTACTTTTAAAAAATTTGAAAACGTTGGAGTCTAAAATATTCATACTCTCTTTGTCTTTTATTTTTAATTTGATTAATGGCATTATTAATTGCCCCGTTCTATTAGTTTAAATTAATTTTAAAATTTCTCATCGAAGTTTACGAACAATTTCGGTAAAATTATACATCAAACAATCCTCCAAAAAATGTCACAATGGTATCGAACAGGGATCTTCCCAGGATTTTGAAGAGATTAAGAAGCTACTTTCCAACTAAAGAAGTATTTTGCACATATTTGTGCTGATGACGTTAGATAGATATATATAAAGAGAGGTATACACTGCGACCAGTTGATCCATTGAGCCCTTAAAGCTCATCACAACAATTTAGGCAGCCCCAGGACCTCGAGAAAGCTCAGGTTCGGGGAAGGGGTTACGGATTGTATCTCCCGGCCATGGCCGACCCAGGGTCAACCCTCGTCAGCGCGCCACATCCTCACACTCTGTAAGTAGGTGGTGTAGAGTCTCTCTTGCCGAGTCACAAAAGCGACATAGGTCGCTCGACCAGATCCCCAGCTTGTGCAGGTGACCTTTTAGTCTGCAGTGACCCGTCAGAAAGCCTGTAATAGTTCTCATTTTCTCCATAGGAAAGTCCATTAGAAGCCTGCGCCTTTTTAGGTTGTACCCTCCCGGAGGACGTTATACCAGTGTAGGTTTCTCTGCCTTTTTGTCTCCTTACTAAGCTCCTCTCTTACCGCGATGGTAAATCTTTAATAAAATCCATGTTTGGTCAGTCATCCAATTGTAATTCTTTACGATTGATATACTTTATTTTCTATAGTGCCAACACGGATCAACGTTATCAAATACGTTGCCTCAAAACACAGTCATATGAACCAATCGACTTAATCAGACTGCAGCGATGAACACACAATAAAACTACTAAACGACGCCCTCAAAAAACACAACCTGCTGAACGAAATATAAATTCGCTTGCGAGGCTAAATGGCCCAGTAGCCGAGCCTCCAAATATATTTTATAAATTGATTCATAAAATATAATTTTAATAAATAAATAAATATACATAGGAAGGATAATACAAAATGGAACAAATGAAAGCGACCCATTAGACCAACAGGGTGTATATAAGTTGACTTGTGAATGTCAATATAGTAACATAAGGCAAACAGAGCGCACAATAAAAACCGAAAACAAATGCACAGCAATGAAAATGTAAAGCAGCCAAAACTATTTACATATATACAACATAAAGGAAAACGTCTAAACGTGTTAGAGAACATGGAAATATACATACAAGCAAAAAACATTCGACGGAAAAATAATAAACGAACAGATTAACACCGCGTCAGATGTACTGTTCGAACTCTTCAAACTACTATACAAGAAACAAGCCAAAAACCCTACAGCAACCAATAACAAGCAGGCACATTCGTTGAATACCCAAACCAAAGGAGTAAAGATAACAGATTTCTACCTACCTGTGCAACCAAGCCGCCAATATGTATTCAAGTGATTAGGGAATTGACTAGACCAACTACCTGCAGAACCCAATAAACAGAAATTACTCAGAACGAAAAATGACACTGAAGATTGCACAACGCCGCAATCGGTTTGTCTGCAAAGCAAACTTGACAAGGGATGACGGAAAAATGTTCCAAAATACATCACATTTTAACCCTGTCGGAAACACCAACAAACAAAATGAACACGTTCCTAGTTGTTTGCTTGGAATCATTTAAACTACAGATTTATGTTTACATTGTGTACTTACATACATATGTACTAAATGTGTAAATAAATTTAGAGTACGTGAAAAATCGAAGTGCATAGAAGTGCCACTGGAAGACATATTTATTTTTCAGATCCTATTGTACATATGTATATTAAAATTTAAATCAAAAACTGATTGCAACTTTAGAAATATATTAAATCAAGAAGTTCCCTATATATGCCATGTATAATTTATTGTGCCGAAATCCTGGTAGAGCCTTCTTTAATTTGATTACGATAATGACCCAACCACAGGTTGTGCCGATTTTCAAATTCTCAAATAAAAGAAAGCAAATCTTAATTTGCAAACAAAATTTAGTTTGTAAACAAATAATTTTATTTGTTTTTTTTTTTTAAGAAATCGCTTTATATAATTAATCTTCTAACAATTTTCGCAAATTCAAATACATTGTTCACTCAAAAGGTGACAGTTTCAACTCGATCGCAAGTCTGTCATGTCCCATTCCCAGATATTTAAGGGTGTTAAACCGTTAATTTATTGTTTAATAAATCCGCGCAAGAGGAACAACCGTACCTTAAATGCCTTCCACATTTCAATGACTAATATCCAAGATTGATGTAGAAAAGATTGCGCCGACAGCTAACAAAAATAATTTACGATCTGCGCATGTAAGACACACCTTCGATAACGTATTTAAAATTGATAAAACAAAGACTACGATTTTTGAAACTTACATACAATTTGTAAACAAAGCAGAGTATGTGGAGATAGTGTGTAGAACACTTCATTTTGATTGCAGAGTTAATAATAATAATAATAATAAGTTTAAATAAAGTTTAAAGCAGTAAATCGCAAACAAAACGTTGAAAATAAATAAAATACCAAATATTCTCTTGCACTTCACACGCGTTGTTTTGTAAAAATCTTTTTTTTTTGTTGTTGTGATATAAACACTTTGCCGATGTGACGTCATTTTGAGCTGCTGATTGCCAATATCGTAAAGCAAAAAAGTAACGGACCTGCGCAAGGCGCCATCTCCGCGGATAATTCTGTTGTTTGTATGAGTATAAATATTTTTTAATAATATATTGTTTACATAATTGTCATGATGTATTTATTACCCTGAAAAAAAGGACAGATGTCCGGATACTTAGATGATGGTGCATTTACCTGCACCCAGTGTGACGTCACGCAAGGGCAAAACCTCTGATGGGCGCAATCTTGTTAACCATCATTCTTGACTAATATCTGTTGGCTTCTTCTATGTTTACTCTCTTATCGTAGGCCAGTCTCATGGCACTCCCAATCTTGTAAACTATCATTCTTGGAATCGCAAAAAACCGGCAATTTTTCTCCTCTATGGGATACTTGGCAACCCTACATGCGTGCGTTGTTTGTCAATATGTTCCCGCCAACCGCTTTGCTTAGCAGCTGTCTGGGGTCGCTTTTGATTACATTTTCAATTTATGCTTTGCACCACTATTTATCCGTCTACTTCTATTACCGTTTCCTAAATCAGCGTTTAGCATAGTTTTATGCAAAGCATAGGACAAATTATACAGAAAAAACTTAAACGGAGCATAAAGAAATGAGACGTTTGGCAATTGCTGTTTGTCTGTTTATAAGATAATGTGGATTACTTACTCGTAGTCGCGAAAAATTTCCTTCGTAACTTCACAAAAGAATACATCATCGTTGTCATGAAAAGTCTCATCTCGATTGCGGGATGGCATATTGTCGAAGCCATCACGTTTGCAGATAGGCATTTTTCGAATAACTATTTCACTATGTAATAAAACTAAAACAATGCACTTTTGCTGTATTCTTTTCTGCTGTTCAGGAATATATATATCCTAGGCAGTGTAAGGGTGTGTTGAAGCGGTTGATTAAAGCAAGAGTTCTTCACATACATAAAGCAAATTTTCAAGTTATTAACTTGAGTTTATTTAACACTCGTGCAATCACTTCGCAGCATTCAAACACTTTACGAAAGAAGCTCGTTCTTTATTTGGCTATTTTATAATTTATATTTTGCTAATTAATTAGATATTTTATGAAATTCGCACTCTTCACGCGCCAATACGAGTTGTCTCACGCTTTTCACTTTCAGAACTCAGAGTTGCTCTAAATATCAATGGAAAAATTATTTTTAAATGTCAAACTGTATAATGCACAAACTGATACCGAGTACATAAATCACTTTCAGTGTTGCCGTACATATTCAGGATTTCAAGCAATACTTCTTTACCCGACATCTCCACAGAAAAAAGCAGATGTCCTAAAATAGATTGTCCTTTGGAGAACGCTTATTTCTTGATGTCAGCCATTTATGTCAGCGTTTATGTCTTGGCATCTATTGTATGAAATAAGCTGTCACTTAGTTACTTTGATACTAATTTTTCATTTGGCTGTTAATTTTGAGGGGTCAACATCGAAGATATTTTCATTCAGAAGCAAAAACTGAGTGATTTTTCATTGCATTTATTAATGTTTACGTATTTGGGGCACAGAAAACATATTTCTTTTATATTTTCAGCATATTTGCGAACTTAGTTGTTTGACGCCATCTTACAAATTTTTATGTCAAGACATCAAACTGCCCACACATAAAAATTGACGAAACATTTTTCATTTTTTACACATTTAGGAGATATGTTTGAAAGTGTTACAAATTGAAAGCAAAATTACATGATACTGGAATGTGTAAGTCTTGTAATGCGCATGTACGTCACACCATCAAAACCGTATTCTCATTTTGATTGGAGAATTTGCTTTGTAAGTTCGAATAATATAATAAAATCGCGCTGCACTTCACAATAAACTTTAATAAAACCTTTAAAATAAAAGAACACCAAATATTCACTTGACTCGTGTTGCAATTTTTAAGAAACTTTTATTATGTGACGTCATCACGAGCAACTGGTTGCCCATGTAAATAGTAACGGATCTGCGCAATGAGCAATCTCTTATTCGTCGACCTTGGCACGCACCGCTACCCACTTGACCTAACCGACCAGATGTTAGAATTATCGAGTACAAAAATACTAGGTTGAGAAAACTATCGAGGAATTACTTTTGTTTTCTTATATTGATTTATCGCAGTTTTATTTAGGTATATTTTTATAAACAAATTTTAATGGCGAGCATATGGAAACTATATAAACCTAACATTTTATTTCGGTCTACCAATTTACAAAAAATATTCGCCAGGAAAAAACGAACGTTATCGCCTGCGACCTCAGAACACAATGTCAATACCGGATCATCTGTACTTATTGAAAAGGATAACCATATTACATTAATTGGCTTAAATCGTGCAAATAACCGTAATTCTATTGACCAAGAGACAGCACGCTCTCTAGGTGAGGCTATTTTTAAGTTTGAAACCGATAAAACTTCGCCGGTAGCAGTAATTTATGGAGTTGGAGGTTCGTTTTCCACGGGGCAAGATCTGGCCGAGCTGGAAATGCGGTGCCAAAACAATGACTTTCACTTAGAATATAACGCGCTCCGGGATCAAAACTTCGTATGCAGACATTCTAAAAAACCAATAATTTGTGGCATTAATGGTTATTGCATTGCCGATGGATTAGAACTGGCAATGTTATGTGATCTCCGTGTTATGGAAGATACCGCAATTTTGGGATTCTTCAGTCGATCAATAGGTCTCAATCTGAGATGTGGAGGAACAGCTAGATTGCCTGCGCTAATAGGATACTCACAATCATTGGATTTATTACTAACTGGTAGGCGAGTCGGAGGTCAAGAGGCTCTCAAAATAGGGTTAGTTAATCGTTTAGTTGCTACAGGTACAGCTCTAGGACAGGCAGTGAATTTAGCTTTCTCCATTGCAAAGTTTCCTTTGGAAGCACTGCAACAGGATCGAGGGAATTTATATATAAATTGTTATGAACGTCGCAATGGTTTCGACGCAGCGAAAAGGCGTGAAAGTGCTTCAATCAATTCCAATACTTTAAAAGAAATGAAAGACGGTGTAAATAGATTTAAAAGCTGTAAGTAAAATTATTACACGAATAATAAAAAACGCACAATATTGGTTTTTTAGTATCAACTTATTTAAATGTCCAATGGTGTATTTGTACCTGGGATAGTTACTTACAAATGTCTTACGTTTTACTTACAGCAACATCCAAAGGACCGAAAACAGATTCGTGGCAAGTGAAGCCGAAACCCATACCAGATTGGGAACAAACAGAAATTCGTCATGAGAAACGTTTTGCTTTAAACATGAGTGCAATTGAAAACAAGTTCTGAGTTATTAATACATTAACAAAAGAGATTTTATTTTTTTATGAAAAATTACAAAAAAATCAAAGGTAGTTAGGGCGTCTTAAAATGTGCATGTTATTCAGCTTTAATTAAATATACTAAAAAATGCATATTCCTAAACTTTCGAAAGCTTCTAGAAAAATGTTTGAAATTTTAATGAGATCTTGGATAATTAATAAATTTTGTACCAAGTTTCAAATTTATATTTAAATTGGAAAGCTTAAAGTAAATAAAGGGAAAAAAATAAATTGCTAAAACTTGAGAAAAATGAACTGCTGCTGTAAACCAAATTTAATTTACTCGTAAACCATAATGTCAACCAATTAAAATTTATTTGATGAGTGCATTTGTTTATAAACGAACCCATTAAAATACAACCTCCAAAAACGAAGTTAATTAATGGAAGAAAACTCTTGGGCAACAGGGGGCTACGAAGTCCTCCCAGCTAGTTAAAGTTAATTTTAGTATTAATGTTGTGTTATATTGAACGGGAATGCAGGATATGTAATACAACGCTCAGTATAGAACACATCCTTAGGGACTGCCCCATCTCCAGCCATAGCCATAACTTAACCGTAACTGTAGACTGCAGCGATGATCACACAATAAAACTACTAAAGGACGCCCCCTAAAAAAGCACAACCTGCTGAACGATATATAAATTCGCTTACGAGGCTAAATGGCCCAGTAGCCGAGCATCCAAATATATTTTATAAATTGATTTATAAAATATGTATAATTTTAATAAATAAATAATGTTAAATAAAAATATATGTATTTAAAATAATTATTGCAGCGACTTTCACTCAAATATTTATACTATACTTATACATGCAATGTTCTCAAGTTCTTCATTTCCAAATTACCTATAATATTAAATAAAAGTATTCTCATGTATCGAAAACACAATATTTTATATTTTCTGCAAAGTTTGGAATTTGAATTCAATCGTGTATACAAATATAAAACAAAATAGCAGGTTAATAACGTTTCTCTATAATAATTTGGCACTTACATTAAAAGCTCGGTGTTTAGCCGAACTTTTCCTACAATTTGAGAAGGTCCTTTCTTATGTTGTACTACAATTGGAGGGACGAACGAGTTTTTGCCGACTCTAAACAGCAAAGATTTGCCGAAGGCATATTCAATAGGTTGGCGAGGTAGAAAAATTAAAAAAAAAAAAATATGAGCTCTGTGTTTGCTTTTAAAAGCTAAAATTTCAAAAATATTTTATCAACTACCTTGGAATTGTACTGAAAGCATTCTTATGACAACGAAATTCAAAATTTTACAATTAAAATTAATATAAAATACATGACTCAATAATAAATGACTCAATAGATACATCTTGTATAAAATATGAAAAAAGTAAAAAAAAAAGTTTGCGGCGCCTACCTACATATTTGATTTGCCATGGGTTTGCTATTGCCTGCCGAGGGTGACCGTTATTAGAAAAAAAAAATGAACTCTTTTAATCCGTTTATCATATAATCTCTGCTCCAGATGCTGCAAAATTTTGCAGGTTTTAGTAATGTCATATCTATCGTTCTTGGACGTTTTCATTAAAAACTGGAATCGTTAATAATATAGAACGGGAATTAAATATAAAGTAAATATAAAACAATTCATAATTATAAGCTTGAGAACGAAAACGACACTGAAGATGGCACGACACCGGTATGTCAAAACAAAATTTGACAAGGGATGACGGAAAATCGTTTTAATATACATACATACATCAAATAAGAAGCTCATTGATACCATAAATTTATTAACCGAGCTGTCATGCGGGACGGGGACAGGTGCTTTAAAAAAGAAGTTTTAACAACTGAATTATTAATTCAATTTATACATATTCTCTCATATCGATAGTTTTGCTATAAACTTTTTTGTTAGCTCAAAGCCGATTTATTAATTTTACGGCATTCTTCATCCTTGAACTTGGCGTCTACTGTTAGAAGAACTACCCACAACTTCTTTTTTCTGTTTATTACAAAGATTTTCCAAATATGCATATGAAAAAGTATGGTCCAAACGAACAGTCTATCGGAAAGTAGTAAAACGCATTGTAAAACTCCTAAGTGAAGACGGCTTTGTAAATTGTAAATCGATCCATAATCGATAATTTAAAAAGACCTTCTATGGACAGATTTCTACATCACTATGCTGCACTAGTTCACAAAATAAATACGTTCGTTTGAGGTGCAAGCAATTGTAATATTAATAGAAACATGATCCGTCAACTATTCAGATCCCTTGGGAAAAGGGACATAACCGCAGCTTTTACGTACGACGTGCAAATGGTTGGTGGAAGAAGTCTTTCTACTACGGGTTGTCTTCAAAAAAATGAGAAAGGTATACAACTGAGTATTATGAATGACATAAGATAAATATAAACGCTGTAATTTTTGTGTCTCAGAGGGTCAAATCCCTCAAAATATTTTGGTCGACAAGGACAAAAATGTAACATTAATAGGAATAAATCGACCACAGGTCCGAAACGCAATTAATGCAGCTACCGCAAACCAACTTTGCGAAGCATTTACAGCATTTGAAGCCGATGAAACATCACCTGTAGCTGTTTTATATGGCATTGGTGGATCGTTTTGCGCTGGTTATGATATCTTAGAACTTGGGAAAGACGGTGGAGAACAGGTTAGCATAGACATTCTAATGGCTCACGAAGGATCTGTTGGACCCACTCGGCGACATATACAAAAGCCGGTAGTGTGCGGGATCAGCGGTTATTGTATAGCTAATGGTTTGGAACTGGCACTAATGTGTGATCTGCGTGTAATGGAAGAAACAGCTGTACTGGGGTTTTTCAATAGACGCTTTGGCGTGCC
This sequence comes from Philophylla caesio, assembly GCA_963971545.1. NCBI lineage: Eukaryota > Metazoa > Arthropoda > Insecta > Diptera > Tephritidae > Philophylla > Philophylla caesio. The sequence goes on along the minus strand of OZ020604.1, from coordinate 220,245,051 downwards.
CGTCATTGACGGTGGCACTGCTCGCCTTCCTGCATTGATTGGATTTTCTCGAGCCTTGGACCTTATACTAACAGGGCGGCAAGTGTGCGCTGAAGAGGCTATTTCTATGGGTGTGGTTAATCGTGTTGTACCTCCCGGTCAGTCTCTAATTAAATCTGTGGAGTTGGCACAAACCTTGGCGAAATTCCCACAACGGGCACTTAACCACGATCGAAATTCACTATATTCAGCTGTTTTTGATGCAGCAAACTTTAATCAGGCAGTACAAAACGAAGTTATGTACACATCAAAGGAAATTATTGAGGAAATGCAGCAGGGTATCAAATGGTTCATACAAAGTAAGTAATACAAGAATTTCTAATAACCTTAAATACACAAACAGAACTAGTAGATATCCCATGACTGCTACCATACAGCAAATAGGTTTTGTCGTCATATTTCTGCTTGCTCTTCTATCTAGCGAAAAATTAGTAGGGAGAGAGGCTTAATCAATTCGGCGGCCGCCACGTATACATAAGCAAACTATTTGAATTCTTCGAATATAATATGCATTGTCAAAACAGCGGTTCTATGTGGGCTGTTAGTAACCACACAAGTTTAACCATAACTCGTTTGTTCGAAACAGTTTTAATATAATTTTTTTTCCTTTTCCCTCAACCGAGCGCAACTCTAACATGTGATAATAAGTCCAAACCTTTGCCAAATTAGGCTCGATCTCAAAAATGAATTTGTATTTGTATTTATTATTAATTCAATCCTAACACAACAAGGGTAAACCTTATAATTATTAGTGCTAGTCACAACGGATATATATACATATTTATTTATATATTTATAAAAATAATAAAATTAGAATATCTGCATATAAACTTAAAACTACGAATATGACTAAAGGAAAACAATAAAGTATAAAAATAAAAATTGCTTATGTATTATTATTATCTTAACTAATACTAATATATCTCTGAAGCTCGCGTCTAAATGAGCTCATGTTACTTAAAGATATCAAGCTTTGGGGAAAAGAATTCCAAAAGACGTGTCACGTGCACCAGGAACTGCCTCTCTGACACCATTGTTTTGTATTTAACAGCGAGGAGTTTAGTATTTTTCATAGACTTCGTGGCAGTTATTCTGAGGGCAAGGTATCCAGGTACTTTCGAGTAGTAGATTTTATGCAAAAGTAAGAGGGATCTAAATTGAAATAGCTTATCCAAGGGCATGGAATATATAGACTCGGCAAGATGAGAAACGTGGTAATACGAGTGATATTATTAAACAAAACATTAAGCTTGTGTTTGCACGTATAACCACAATTAACAAAAATTTCACAACCAAATCATAGTGAGGGCATAAGATATGTATGTTTTAACAATAAGATACGAATTCGTTGAGGGGTAAAGTGTTGCGTGGTCCAAAATGCGCGAAGCATACCATATAGCTTATCTACCACTACATTAATATGGCTATCCCAAGTTAAAGTTCTGTTGAAAATTATGCCAAGATTTTTAGCTGTCTTCACATAGTTGATATCGATGCCACCAAGCGATATTTTTACTCGCTAATCTACAATTTATTTTTGTTTGTTTGATTTATATTAACAATTTTATTATAAGCAATATACATAATTGATTATATAACGAATTTCATTTAAACCTGTTAAATATCTGAGATACGACAACACCTTCTATTGGATATTGGATATTTCATGCTTTGTGCACAATTAAAATAAAATCAACAATTTTAAAAGGCAAAATAATCGTCCAAATTGGTTTAGAAATAAAAGAAGTTGTTGCATGAAAATAGCAAAAATTGCTGTTAAAAATTTCAAACTGTACTGTGTTAACTGCTGGTTTTTTTTTGTTAAAAATGTAAAAAAAAAGAACATCGGAGAATTTGTATACATTTACATATGTATGTATGTATGTATGTACAATTCTTTAGATAAGTTGTAGACTGCAAGTTAGGTAGGTATTTTAGTATAAAATCGCATTAGGTCCTATAAAGCTATTTTCACTGTGCATTGTCTTAGCTAAGTTTAAAATAACAGTAATCATTTCGTTACAGCTTTTAAATCAGACACAACGCATTCGTGGTTAAAACGAGAAAAGTCAATGGCAGACTGGGATGATAAACAATTGGCCGCAGCAGCCGAGCAAAAAGAGGCTGAAAAACAGGCAGCAGAAGCAGTGCGCAAAGAAGCTGAGAAAAAGGCGAAGGAACCGAAACTGAAGACCGAAGTAACAAAAAAATAATATGAGAAAGAATCGAAAATAAAACACATTAATTTTAGTTACATCAGAAACGAATTATAAGGCGAAAGCGCTGCCTGGCATATTTTTGTATTATTTAAATAAGGTTGAGTTACTAGCAAATATTCGCGCGTGAGAAAACTGAATTGTTTTACTAATTCCTTATAAATAAAATGATTTTTTCGGAAAAATGTATATGCTTAGACAGGGGCAAATTTAGTACATATGTAGGTGAACGCCCCGGTGCATTAGTAATGTGGGGACCTTAAATAAGGTTTAACGTCATAGCGAAGTCGCGTCATCATTACTACTTATTATATAATAAAGGCTTTATTCTCGTAACTAATAATTTATATCTACATACACTTTCTCAGTCGAGTCGCTTCCAATACTCCTATTGTATTTCTTATTCCCTCTGCATATTTTTAAATATTAGATTCAAAATGCTTTGACTTTGTGGAGGCCCCAAATGTGTGGGGGCTATGTTTTTAGTCGTTTCACACAAATTAGAAATACCAAGTGCCGCTTGTCTTACCTTGTCTTTACAATGCAGAAGAGGCCTTCATACCTACCAAGCAAGCGGAGCTGATGGATCTGAATTCGTCGCACTATATCTATGTCATTGTGAAATTCGTAGATTACATCGTTATTTCGTCTGCGATCACATCGTTGGCCGTTGCGAAGGCGAAAACGTTTATAAATCTTCCGAAAAACTCCTGTGGAACACCCTAAGGCGCATCTCATCTTATGTTATCATCGTTCATGTGTTGATGATAGCTTTTTCGTAGAATTCACGACGGATTCAATGATAGCCCCGACTAAAAATTCCTATGCGATTCGATGTATTTCTGGATATGCTGGATATTTCACTACCTGGCGAGGAGAGACTGCTTTTGGAAATGGAATTTAACTTGCCTGGGTGGATATTCAAAACCGGGAACTCAGCGGCATAGCGAGTTATAGCACGCGCCGCTACACACTCGCCTTCAGGGGTCGCCATTACATTTATACACATATGCCTTACCTAGTCTAAAATTTGGTTTGCAATAATACATAAAGAATTGTCTATTTGGACTATTTTGGAAACATTGAATGAAATTATTACTTTATGAAGCGATCTGTGAGCAATGTCTTCAATTATGTTTTTAGACCCCTGTGGAAGGCATACTCTCCACTAGCATACACATACATACATAGCGGTTTTTTAAGGGCGTCTCTGCGCGGTTGTTTGATATCCTTATAACGGGAAAGGCTGACATCACCGCCATCCAAGAAATGACGTTGTTGTGATGGATGGAGAGCATGCTTCTGTAGTCATAGACATTCACACGATCCGAAGTGCAAACACCCATTCGGACCTTTATTATGGATAGGTACTTTTTCAAACTGGTTAACGGTGAGTCCGGAACGCTAATAAATGATGACGGCATCGACGTACCGTCAGCCGACTGTGTTGGCAACTGATATATTTAAGTACGATGGCGATGAGTTTTCTTAATAAAGCGACCTCGTAAATCGACCATCGAGCAAATATTTGCAGTACGCCAGATCTTGAAAAAGCCCTGAGATATAAGAACCGAAACTTCGTTTTCATGTCTACTGATGAAAGCACAAGAACTCCAAACGTACCTAAGCGGTTTATGGCAGAATCGTAAATGAACCTGTACTTTCACTTTATCGAATGAAGCAGCTGGATTTAATTTCTAATTCGGCATTTTTTATGTCGTTTCGCTACGAAAATTGAATTGGATCATTTGTTTCCACGTTTTATTTAATTGAACAACACTCATCCGAATAAAATATGAAAATATCCTGATACGAAGCCCTTCAAAGTAAATTTACATACTTAGATTTCTTCATTCAAGCGGTTAGGTTAAACTAAGTTGGCTGATCATAACATGGTCTCACATAGACGATGCGGTTGTCCGTCTGATTAGTTTACGACCCGTTCGTTATGCGTATTACAGTCAGTAGGCCCTGCAGGTGTATGTCTCCGAGAATGATACGTGCTCAATAGTCTTTTCGTCATTGTTACACTTTCTACACCTTTTGCCCGTTTTAAGACACATTTTTAAAACACGTGTGCTGGTAGTAAACAGTGCCCTGTTAGCAATAAACTTTGCAAAAACAACTTTCGTGTTTCCCTCCTTGCCCTAGTGTTCAGAGGCTCACTAGAGTAAGACGGAATCAGACTCATCCCACCACTGACTTGTAAATTCGTACTGTATAAGAGTTAAACCTTAATAGCTACCTGTGAACTTTTATCGGCTGGTTTTGCCAGTTTTGTTCAAGCAGTACTTCTGCCGCTTTATTAATGGTTGAAAAATACTGCGATGATCTGATAGATTGAGTGACCTATTACTTCCCGGTTCAATGCAATACACCGCGCCTCCTGCTCCATCGTCCGTTTTAGAACCATCCGTGTAGGTGCGCGCTGCGTTCCGCTTCGTCTCTGCGCCATTTCGCCAATCGTCAAAATATAAAAACCTACCGAAATTCAGACTCGAGATCACGTAGACTTTTTAGCATTTAGTGTACATCATTCATCCGCAAGTTTCTTTGTAGAATGTAAAAATAGATGCGTTCTTAAAGGAATGGGCAGTCGATTTTCCCTCTGATTACACCAAAGATAAAGCAGATTGAAAGAAAACTATTTCTACTTTGAAAATACTTAAAGTTTATTAATGAAAGTCTAGCATCGTACAAAAGATTTGAATCAGCAAAGTTAAGCGATCTGAGAGCGAGACGAACAAAATCTTTTGAATTCGCTCAAGTCTATTAAAGTGGCAAAGGTGATATTGCTTCTATATAAAGTCGATATATTTTAACTTAGATCGGTCATGCGTGGTAAAGAGTAATTTTATAGTGTATGGATCAGTAAAGTCTGAACCAGAGCGCCGGATAAAGCAAAATATAAAAAATGACATAGAAACTATGTAATTTAAATGACTCTGAAATAGGTATTTTTAACCAGATCTGAAACTTCATTTAAAGTGGTCAGACGCGATTCGTTAATTAAATACGAGGTAACGTATAACTGCCTAAACTTAGAAAACGTTATGTGGGAAAATGTCATTCAGGGGAAGGTGATTTTGACTGGACCTCATAACAAAGAGAGACTTGAAATTCTTTGTAAAAATTTTAAATCATCCGCATATAAAATCAGACAGAGTTCTATTAATTGGGACATTAAACCAACACTCTCAGAATTCCTTCGTATGCAGACAAATCCTTATTATTGGATGATGAACGTCAACAATTTTGCTTTCCCTCAGTTCGTTTACAATTTCCACAGTCGTTATCTTAGAATTTTTTTGAACGCATCACACAATACGACTTTTCATTTACTCAGACGAAATCTTCGTTGGCTGGAGTCTCTTTGTTTATTTTAGTTTTTGATACAAATGAATACAGTTTAAAAAAATAAAATTCATGTAGTGAAATATATAAGAGTTATGTAAATCTTTCATTGACATTTTATTTCATTCCATCAAACACTTTAATTTGGAGATATTGGCTTGCAAAGGAAAAAGTAGTCAGCGTCCCAGTATTTTTTATGGTGCACTGTATGTGGAAATCGATTGGAAATTGTTTATTAAATTAACAAATTACCTTCTTCTTTCATAGCACACTCTCGACTAAGGCTTATGGAATAGGTCGCAACAGTAGAACAATTACAAAAAATTTTATTATTTTTGTTTGATGCAGCTACCTATTTGATGTGCCTTGGGCTCTGACACAGTTCAGTGCAGACAATGGCACTGCGTAAAATAGTAAAACTAAAGTGAAAATTCAATTAAAATTTTAAACCGTTTTTTACGAGGCGAATTCATTTACATGTATTAGAATTATTTGAATAATCAACTGATTGGCAGATCATTGTTAAAATCAATTGTTTTTTAACATGCAAAAAACTCCATCCGTGAATGCATTAATTGTTGTTCGGTTTAAATGGGCTTATACATACAAACCATTAGTTTAAAATGTAATTAACAATAATTAAAACTCACATGTTTATTTTTTATTTATATTTGTTTCATTTTGGCCAACTTATGCATTTTTGTACATACATACATATAAACATTCGAAAATAAGGATAATGGAATCACTATGTGTAAGAATGCTAAAAATTAGCCGCTTGTTTCATGTTAGTATTACTCAACAATTTATTTGTAATAGTTTATATTTATTTTTAGAAATAACATATTTTATATATCTGTTTTCATTCATAAATACTAAGGACCCCATTTGTTCATGCTTGTTTTATATTTTCGAAAAATGTAGCTTGTGTCATGTGTTGCTTAGCGCACTTTGAGCAGTAATTTTGAATTTTGCATTTGAAAGTAATATTCGTATTCCATGCATGTATCACACATACATATATGTATGTTTGTATATATTTCATTGTACATTAAAATCCATTCGAAATTCAGTTTATAAGCTAATAGGAGTTTCTAAAGTTTTTTTTGGCAACAAAATTTCATTTAGTTTTATTTAAGAGCTTCGAGGGATGCCTTGCCTAGTGAAGCGCCAAGACAAATTCTCAATTCGAAGGCAAGTGATTTTAGTGTTTAAGTGCATATATTTGTATTTGCATAATGCTATTTACATAATATGAAAATAAGCCATGTAGATAGCAAATTTTCGGCATAACTGAACTTGGAAATTGGTCGAATCAAAAATATGGTAGAAAAAATCTTTAAATGCAAGCTAGTATAATCCTAAATATTCATAAAACAATGTTCACATATCGTTGGCTTAGAGTAAAAAAGTAGAAACGCTTTCTTTAACAATTATTCAATTTTGAAGTAACATGAAGAGAGTGAAACAACAAGCAGCATTATTTTTATCTCTCCTGTAATATTTGAAAAAGTGGACTGAACACTTTTGCACCCTAAGCCGACGATATTCTGTGTTCATTTACAATAATCTGACCTTTTTACCAAGATTTATGTAGTAAATCGATTAATTAATTTTTAATACATATAACTCTTATGTCCATGTTACCTGCGTGTTGATACCTTGTAATATAATATTTTTGTAATCAGTTAGCCTTTAAAGACAAAAAAAAAATGCTAATAAGTTGTCTACCGTAGTGTTTGACACTGCTACACTCTCATAACAACATCGTTTTTAAACACATCCTGAATCGGTAAAAAATATACACTCTTATATAATTAGAGACAACCGCTCTCATAGCTGTTCCCCATTCTTTCGCTGGTAATTAACCCACCCTAATTTTTACAAAAATTTCCTTACGATTCTCTTAACATACACACACACTTACATTGATCGATCTGTCGATCTTAGCTCGAATTTTTGGTGCAAATAATTGCTTCATTCATCTTTTTTGTGTGTGATTAAGGCATCCGCCATTTCTTCTTTAGGCTGGTCCTTGTCACCCCAGCCCCAAGTAGCATGCGAACCGTCACCTGTGCGTTTAACGCGCTTTTCAATGATTTCGTGCGACACCTGCTTGAGATCGTAAGCCCAGCCAATTTTGGCAAAGAAATCAATAAAGGCCGTCGTCAGATTGAGCGAGTAATCGCCAAGCTCGGCTGTCTTGTAGTCCCATGGGAATACATGGTGGTAGTTGTGCCAGCCTTCACCGAAAGCAAATATTGCCACCGATACATTTTGCGCTGGGTTGATGAATCTATATAAATGAGTATACATAAATATATGTACATATGTATGTATATAAAAAATCAATGCTATTTAAAGTTATAAATCGAATATCCGATTTCACCACCAATTTGAATGAAAATTAAATTTACAAATAAAGAAAATAAATAATTAAATTCAATTGCTTTTGTGAAACTGGCAGTAATTGTAAAAAAAATATTTTGCATGCTTACTTATCGTAGGGTTTTCCGCCGAATTTATGGGCAGCGCTATTTACTAGCCAAGTCATGTTCAGAACGAAACACCAGCGGAACATTGCAGCAACAAACCATGCATTAAGGAAGCTCTCATTCCATCCGTACATGGGAAGCAGGGTTGGGATCAAGAAGCAAAAAATTGGCATCAGAATCATATAATAGCTGAAAATTAAAAATCAAATGCTGTTATATTTATTTGTTAGCCAACGTGGGATTATCACTTACTTTTTCTGGAACATGAGGATGGGGTCGGCTTGCAAATCGGACATATCCATACCTTTGCCTTTGGCCTTAACTTGGGGGTGTTTTTTGCACAACAGCCAGCCTATGTGAGAGAAGAAGAATCCGCGAGTAGCATTGTGGGGATCAGCATCAGTTTCTGAATATTTATGATGCACACGGTGATCACGTGACCAGTGGTATGCTGCATCCTGGAAGGCGATTGTGTTGAAAATCATCAACATCAGACGCAATGGCCATTTGGCTTTGTAGGCCCGATGAGCCCAAAGACGATGTGCACCCGCAGTTATACCCAGTCCAGACGTCAAATATAAAGAAAAAGCTGTAAAGAGTTTTAAATACACATTTAAATTAAATATCCAGTTTATTGGGTCGACTTGAGTAAGCTCCAAGAATACAATCCAATAACATACAAAATAACAACTATACTAAACCCTAACACAGAAATGTAAAGAGAAGCTAAACTAATGAGCTATACAAAAAAAATTAACCAGTTTCCTTTAAGCGTCGCTTCTAAATGGAGAGAATTAGACGATTTATTTGCATTCTTACATACACTAACAAAATAACATGGCTTCGACAAATCATCTTTCCAGATACACTTGCACACTTCTTTACTTTATATAGGACTGAGTGTAATCAGGCATCAAAGATTTGGACGATTGATGTGCAGTAGCAGCCACACTAGATGTGTTCATTGTGCGTTTGGACATGTACAATTGGCTCTTAGGCTCTGTTTCACAACGGGATTTTGTACTTTGGCAGTCAGACACGTCTTCAGTTTGTACTCCTTCCTCCCTATCCTCATATTCTTCTAACTCCTGCCCATTCTCGTCTTGCTGCTGTAAGGGTGGTGTTTCGACTATTCTGCGCACGTCCACAATTTTTTGAACATCGTCAGTAAATTCAGTTAGCTCCAGCGATGGTGTGGGCGTTACATTAGTAAGCATAAAGTCTAGTGTCGCATTACTCAACATCGCGCTGCAGTCTACCCCAAGTGGATCCATGGAGTCGCTGGGGAAACCATATTGCTGCAATTGCGTATGCGGATGATGCAATGAGTAAAGGTCGTAAGAAATCAGCGGTGTATCTATGGCTTCACCGAAGTGTGCTAGGTGATCGGATGCGTGAATCTTTTGGCGGTGTTGTCGCACGCGCGGCAGGTACGCCCAGCGGCCGCAGTGTCGCACTCGTTTGTTGTTTGTACGCATGCGCTTGCGAGTTCGATCGAATTCGTCGCCGGAAAGAGATTCCTCGTCACTGCAAGCACGTCCGCGTTTCATGTTGGGATCCAAGCGGCTTCGACTACATCGTCGCGGATCCTAGTAGAGATCGATTAGATAGCCGTAAATTGAAGTACTGTAAGATGAAAATACGCTTACATTGCCGCGAAACACACGACGATCTGGAGTTGTGGAATTTGGTTGAGCATCAGGACCCGGTAACATAGCAGCGCAAATTCCAAGCGCATACCGATGCAATCCACGCCGTTCAATCAAGCCAATTTCGCTAAGGTTTTTCAATGACTTTCGTACAGTGCTCTCAAGATTTAGCACTGGCACTAAATTTCGCATCTGAATTTTGACTTGACTTATTATATTTGTTGTGAAGACGACTTGATTGCGATCACCGCCACTCAAAACACCCAATGCTTTTAACACATGTCGATTAACTTTTTTAGGTACATTAAAATGATCCATTGTTCACACACACACACACGTCTCTACTTCGATTGACGCTATTATTATTTCGCTTATTCGTTATTTATTAATTCCCAATAAAGTATGAGAAATACACAAAAATTTTGCAAATGCTACTAATATAAATACAACAAAAAATTTTGCAAATCGGAGGCGAATACGTTTTTTTGGGAACAAAAAAATTTAGTTTAAAAAAAATTAAATAATAAAATTGAAATTTTTTATATCAATTATTCACTAGCTGACTGAAATGACAATTCAAACTTCGATGAAACAAGATTCCAATATAGTTAAGTTCCTGTTGTATGTGTTCTACACCTTTTCCAACAATATTTCAGAAAAGCACAAATGTATTTCAGAAAAGGCGAAAATAATACATTTGTGTTTTTCTGAAATACAATTGATCTTTTCTGAAATACATATGTACATTTGGCCTATTCTAAAATACATTTGTAGAAGAACTTGATATACATAAGGGCCATAGGTTTAAATTCCAAACTTACATAGCATGCAAAATTCAATTTAACGCAGCAAATATCTGGCATTCGGTCAACATTTTTTTTTAATACGCACGATACATGCTGTTTATTAGAATAACCACTTAAGAGCAAAAGTACTCACCAAATGCTAGAGTTTGCCATTTGGCCGACGTCAATATCAGCCAAACGCCGTATACAGCAGCTAAATGCACGTAGACGAATGCGATTATATTTCGCCAAACCAGTTTAAGTTTTCGTTTTTCAGCTTTCTTCAGTTTTTCAATATCTTTCGCTAGTCCGCCATCATAGGTTTCAGCATCTTGTTCGAAGAGTACGCCAGTGTTAATATCACCTGCAGATTTAGAATCACTACTGGCATCGGCAACCAAAGAGTTGGTAATGGATTGGGTATTTGCTGTAGCGTTTGGTGGCATGATGTTGCTTTTTCTGTAATGAAGATAAACTCACTGTTATAGCGATCAGGTAAATTGATGTCGATTTATTATAAAAAAAATAGGCATGCGTCTCAAAACAAAAAGACATTATTAGAAGTAGAAGTCGAGAGTTTCAAAGCCATTGCATATTCTAGTCTGTCAATGCTTTTTCTGTCAAATTTAAACAAAATCTGTCGAACAATTCAATTTTTCTGAAAATGGGTATTAAGAACCGATATTCGAATACAAAAAAAAAAAAACCGAAAAGCGGTATCAGCAGAACTGCAATACAATTTAATGAGGCTCAAAGACGAAAAACCAAAAAATTTTCTCAGAAAGCTGAATAATAAGTTACAAGAACTGAAAAAGCATTCCAAAGAATCGAAAACGGTTCCTACACATCCGCAAATTGGCCCGGAAGAATAAAAAAAATGTGACACCAGGCTTAGGTTTAATAAGCGCATATCTCGAGTTCTCCTGCGTTTAAGCGCCCACTGCTTCGGCATGGGGTTGGGGTTCTTTCCGGTCCATTTTATAGCCTAATATGAATGAGTATCTACCATACTTGTCTCAGCAGTATTTCAGTAGCTTTCTGAAACAATCGAAAAAAAGAAAACATAGTGGCTAAGTCCACTTTTTAAAGAAATTATTGATGCACTCTTTTTTGTGATTTCTTTCGTATTGCATATTTGTTCAAAAGTAGCAGCATTTAACTCAACACATATTTGAACACATTCTGACATCAGCGCGTTAATTTTAAGTTATGAGAGTCGTCTCGAAGTAATATTTTAGACTACATAGAGTGATTTTTTTATGGTAACTGACCCGGTCTAATGTGTAATAATGCAAAATTCAATAACGCGGTGCCCTTGTGTAATAATTGACGGCCAGTGGAAGCCGGTTATATGGAAGCTGCTTTGGCAAGGTGACTGTTAGCTAAGTGTACTCGTATGTGGGTCAGTTCATGATTAGCGCAACATGCGGTTGCGTCCTGTTAAATAAGTATGTACATACATATGTAAGAAGTGAATATTTTGCATTGTACTTCACCTATTAACGAGGCATATACGAGGTACCGAGGTACCGAGTGTCTACAATATAACAAACAAACGGATTTTCTTTCCATTCGATTTCACCCTATATTGCGATATCATCAAATATGAGTCAGCATATTTCATCTGCAGGAAATCATATTTATATACATACATACATATGTATGTACATATTAATGCGCGGATTTCCAATTATACAAATTTCACATTTAAACAAGAGTTTGGCAGAGAATCTGCCAGAGTCAGAATATAGTTACTAAACTTAGCGATTTGAAAGCAAATGGAACAAATATTGCATAAATGCGCATTTTATTCCACACCGATTAACTCGGTTCCGTATCGCTTTACACAAGCACGCATCCTTCCTATTGAAACGTCTTTTTATAAGCAATAAAGTTGCATTCAATTAAGGTATTCAAATGCCCGACCCATTCAATATAGAATTGGAACATCAATTATTTTTGAATATACAAACCTAGCAACAAATTAACTTTTTAGAATTTTTTGTATTGTATGTATATTTTTAATAATATCTGCCTTGTGCTTAACGTCCAAAATAAACTCAATAACTGGTTTGCAAAACTACGAGCACCATTGCTATTTGAAGTGTCTCGAGAGAGACAATCGATTTATGTGCTCTAGCATAGCCTGCAGGTGGGCGCAAGAGAGTAGCAGTGAGAGCCACCAAATCAAAACAGTGCTAAAGAGACAACAGCAAAATGGTTGTTCTCTCGGATCTCGTATTTTCGTTTCCCGCAAGAGTAATTTAGATATGCGCAAAAACTAAAGTTGTTGCTAGTTTATACGTTTGTATCTTAAGGTCAAGGCCTTTTTACTTGTATGCAAAACAAGCACGAAAGTTTATCATACGATGTACAAACATATATACGTATATACATATGTACATATGTATAAACACTTGAGGTAAAAAAAATAGTAGTATGTATAAGAAGTAGACATTTACCCAGCATGACGTCCCTAACAATTGCGAAAATCTTCATTATAGCTTTCATAAGTGTGGAATGGAAAGGAAAAATTGTCAATATCGTACTACTGACAAAAATGTACAAACAAACACATAAGCTCTTCTATAAGGGGTTACCCTAGAAATAAATTTTGAGCGGTTTTACACTTCAAGAGATAAAAGCATAAGAATTGCTTAAATTTTGCTAGAGCCAGCTTCAATAACTTTGAAGTTTGATTGTGATTAAATGTATATTGTACATTATATTAATAAAAGGTCACTTTAGAAATATATTCCAGAGGAGGATAGGCCAAAACTATTGTATAGTTAACACTGAGTTAACAATACATGTGAATGCACTAATTTTAGCTCTGTATATTTTGTTGTTGCTTTTAAAAGCTATAATTTCAAAAATATTTTATCAACTCCCTTGAGAAAAAATGCGCAAATAAATAGATAAAACGTCAACAAAAAACATTCAAGCCTAGACCGTGGAAAGAAAAAATATTAAATTTTTTGAAGTAATAACTTTAAGCATTTTTTTACCTCGTCACATTTTGTTTTCCAGCTGTTTGGTTTTCAGATGTTTATTCAAACACTATTCTAAAGTGTATCCTACACCTGAACTTCCTTAGTCAAAGATACATCTTTACTCTTTTCCTGAAGATATTCACTTAAATTTTTGCTTGTGTCAACATCGTTCATTTACATTCACTGATATAAAAAGGTTTTCTATACATTTATTCTTATGCAAAAAACTGTGAATTTGCCAGCATAAAAATCGGCTTCGTCGAAATGCGTTTCACATACTCCCGTCGAATAGGAAAAATTTTTTGGGAAAGCTTCGACCCACTTCTTCCTTTGCACACCTCTCTTGAACTCTGCATTAAATGGAAATTGGTTGCCGATTTTGCCTTTACAAATTGCGCACATGATGCAATTTCTTCGTTATATATAAAATTATTTGCTGAAATTTTTGTATGTGCATATGTATAATTTTACCACAAAACTTTTTGTTTATTTTTGAAAACATTTAGGGGTTAACAAATTTCATAAGGTTTGACATAATAACGCTCCGGAATTCAGGAGCTGTCAGTACTTAGCAGACTTTATTAAATACACTTTGAAATTAATATAAAATATGAAAAATATTCAAAAAAAAAGTTTGCCGCGCCTACCTATTTGATGTGCCTTGTCCAGCACTCAAAAATTCAGATACAGAGAGCTGCTAATTTTGTTGTGAAAATTTAAGCCAGCAAAAATTATCCACCACAAAAACAAATTTTTTAATTACATTTTATGTAAAGAACCAAATTTGGTTTTTGCTTTTTAAGTGTATATTTACTCTGTGATTTATTATATTTTCCAATTTACTGATATTGTTCCTTCATTTAATGAGGACAATGCTAGCAAAACATTACCACAATCAGCTGATTTGTCTTCCTTTATCGGTTTTTGCAACTGTTGAAAATTTTCCATTCGTTTACTTCTTTGCTTTTTCTTCTCTTTAGGAGATAATTTTTGCGTACGCTCTTGATTTGGATTGATGGACGAGTAACGCTAATTTTGTTATCGAACTTTGGTTATTTTAAGAAAATTTACTGATTTGAGGGGATTTTAAGCTTATTTACATTTAACTCTATAACTGTAAACAAATGCTTTATTTTCAGTTACGAGTACTGACCATTTAAACATTAGAATATACACAAGTACACAATAATGTACATTCATACATATTTACGTACATAGGTGAGCTTTATGGCTTAGCTAAAAGAGATTAACTGAACAAAGCGCTAACCAGCCGGCGAAATGCGTTGAAGCATACATATCACGCGATTAATTCGTAAGAGCCGATGTGGTCGTAAGCTTTTGCGCATACTTACATATGTTTATGAATATAATACATACATTTAGCACACACGAGGGCGGGCTGTTAAGAGCCTTGATTAACGAAGAAATGATAATGTTTTTTATTTCTTTCTTTTACGAAAAACACCACGATACATTTTTTTACTGTTTTGAAACCGACAGTAATTGCTGGTGGGGAAATCTGGAGAATATGAAGAATAAGAAATAATTTCGTTATCTAAATCGTGTAATTTTCATTGCGGCCGATAAACATATGCGCATAAGTGTTTATTACTCATTCTCATTTATACAAAAGAAGTTGGTTTCTTTACGTGATTGCAACAAACAGTTGACACATCCAATATAAACAAACAAACATACATATGTACATATGTATGTATGTGCTCTGACAGCTGTCACATAAAAACAAAGTACATTATTTGTCTTAATTTTCCTTGCGCGCCAATTACCAATTATAATTGATAATTATCACCTGCTTTATGTATGTAAGAATGTAGAGAAGTTGGGAGCTGGAAGGCTGTGGAAATCATAGAAGCGTGCTAGGATAAATTAAAGAATAATAAGTTGAAAAATGGTAAATTGTTAACGCACCGCTGTGTCTTAAAATCAATTAAAATGAATTACGGGATACTGGCAAAATACAATAGCAACATTCGAGGAAGGTGGCCACGTCCAGCTGAAACCACATGTACTGCAACGAATGCTTTTCAATGCGTTCCTATTGCTGGTATCATTCAGAAGGGAGTAAGATCCAATCCATTCGTTTGCCATGTATCATGAGTGTATGTTTTGTTTTTTGTAAAAAAATAATAACTGATACAGTCTAAAATCGCTGAAAAGTATTAAAAAATAAAATCTGCTAACTTCAAATATGAATTTTTTGTTATTGTTTGACCATATAAATATTTTAGTTTTTCAATTGTTTATGAGCTCTTAGTATATTTATTTTTTCTTATTTTTTTTTTGATTCATGACTTCAAACTTTAGCGTAAACAAAATTTTTTTGTAAGGTCAAAAGATTAAATGTTGCACAAGGGTATTTCATAATTTTGAAAATAGTTCATTGTTATCACCTAAACATGTTTTTTTCAGACAGAAATTTACATACATATACACTTCTTTTCTAATATGCATATTTACTTTCTCTCAAAATTTAATATTTGTAATAAAAAGGGTATCAAAAAAAAAAAAAACAAATGTATTTATGAAGATATTTTATTCAAAATTCAAAACGTACATGCATACATAAATACATATTCCTTGTGTGATAAATAATATTTTGGCGGTTACACTACATAAGCTCAGTGTTTGGCCGAGCTTCTTTCCCAATTGTGGTGTTTCCACAAATGGAGGCACCTTCAGTTTAATGCCGACTCCGAATGGTAGGATGTATTTAATAGGAAGCTTTTTCCACGATTCAGATTTAACATACACACACTGTTATAGCACACACCACTAAAAAGCTCAGCCACAACGGCGAATACATCGACGGAGCAATCAATCTATTTTCGTATTCAATTTCAATATGGAATATAAGTGTGTACGTATGTACATACATATGTACATATATATCTATGAACATGCACATACAAATATATATGTATGTATATAAACTGACAACGCTTTGCACTACCTTGATAATGAACTTGCGGCATAAAGCTGATATTGGAGAGTAAGCGATTATACATACACTTTTAGAGTTTAGCCACAATGACATCAGTAGGCAACGCTTTTATGTTAATTTGAGTACTTTAGCGGCGAGTAACTGAATTTAATTGCCCTTCATGTAACTACTAATCACGACAAGTCTTAATGCAAAAACATATAGCCATAAGTAGGATTACCTTATTAGTATAAGTAACTGTTAACCTGATATTAATTACAATGTTAAGAAAACCATTGGTCGAGATACTATTTTACACTATTTTCGTAATGAAAATGTACATAATAGCCACATTGTTACAAGGGTTTGAGATAACCCAAAAATTTTAGCCAATCTGGTAATACTGACGTTAAGTTCGAATACATCAGTGTTATATTTGTATTTAGTTTTCACATGCCATGCAAAGGTCTTGAAATGACGCTGCAAAAGAAGAATACTGGAAGTGAGAAAAGGTTAATAATCTTTCACATAACCACTCGACATCATGCGTAAAGTCTCGCTTGCGTCAAATATGAATTCTGGAAAACTTTTTACATTTCTATTACTCGAATAGTTTCTACTTACGAGTATATGTATCTCGGTTAACAATATGCTACCCAATATTTGAAGAAAATTAGGTATTATTGAATGTATTAGATATTTTTTTGATTCGTTACTGAGTATTGTTCAATAGGTAAAAGTATCGGTTCAGCCCACCTCTATCGACTATTTTCATATCGCTCAAAACAAAGCAAAAAAAAAGGCTAGCACTTTATAAAAGGTTACAGGATGTTGAATGGTTTACTAACCAAAATGAGTCTATGTACATATGTATGTATATAAAACAGGCTGTGTGTATGTATGTATGTAACGTATGGACTCCAAAACGGCTGGGCCGATTTTGATGAAATTTTCAGGGAATCTTCAGAATATTCAGGCGGGTGACATATTGCACCACCAATGACATATACATATTTTTATTTTTTTGCTTTTTTTTATTTTATTTTTTTTTTTTTTTGAAAGCCGTTGTCATGTTTTTCAAAACGAGATATCAAACTCTTAAATCGGTTATGTAGTTCCGAAGATATTTACAAAAAACCTATGTATGTTAATAATGATCCAATATCAAAATTTTAAAACTTTCGAAATGTTGCATTCAAAAATCCGAGTTTTTGGTTTATTTACAAAATATTTAGATCATTCGATAACACAAGATATTCCGCGCTTACTAAGGTGCAACAATTTACAATAAGTTAAAAATAATATAGAATATATGATCAAATTTTAAAAGTTAACAAGCAACTGTAAATTTTTCAACCACAGCACGGAAAGACGTTAAAATTTGCACAGTTATTCGTTTATTTCTGCAGAAGGTTCTAACGGAGGTCTTTTTTAAGTTATAGGACAACCGAGTTTAAAAAGTGTTTGATTTACTTCTAATAAATTTTGGGCGGGACGAAGTTCGCCGGGCCTTCTAGTTGATAGATAAAAAAGCTAAACATAAAACTAGCGAATACTTTTGTCCATATGTGTGTTCTATGTATGTATATAGTAACATATACAATCGCTGTAATTATTATTAAGAAACTAAATTTCGTAGAAAATCTTTGATTAGCGTGCCAATCACACACGCATCACTTAAGTTATTAAATTATCATTGTCTACACTTTTCGTCGCATTTTTTCCAACTACTTGACGTTCCCTAGACAGGCTAGAAATGTGTGTATATTTCTTTATTGAAAAACGTCTAAAGCAGGAATATGCTAATATAATCGTAGATATGTACATAAACATTTAAAGCGTGTCTATTTCACAACTTGACCAGAGAAGGTTAGGAAAAAATGTTGGACTTCGAGTCCCATTAAAGTGGATTGCATTACATACAAACGAATTAAAATTCGTCTCCATAAAGTTTCTGAGTAACGCCTTGATAAATGCTTAGTATTTATACATTCATGTACATATGTATGTTCATATGAATGCGACATTATGATGGGATCAGGTATCAATGAACTGTCAGTGTCTATTTATACACATACAAACATATCTACATATACATATGTACATGGTTACAACTTTAATTCCAAATGCTAATTGTTTAAATGAATGTCAAACTATCAAACGCAGAGTTTCGGACTGCGTCAGAGTAACGATAAGTTATAAGGACGTCAAAACCTTATTGATATTTTAGTTGCTGTAGGGTGTCTAAAGCGAGGTGCTTAAACACTCAGTTACGACGGAGTCGGAGGATGAAATAAGGTGTGTTCGATGTGTGGGTTTGTCAGCTGTCAAAGGTAACCGGCAAAAGCTTCAGGTTTTTAACCTTCGGAATATGGATACAGCCGACATGGATATCGATATCCAGCATTAATTCCTCCGTCCAGGCGTTTATCATCTCTTGATTTGTTATTTTCTACATTATTTAAAATTATCATTGCCATTGGTCATTTGAACAGTAACCAAACACGACAGAGTCCTAAAGAACCATCCAAATGTAGAACGTATCTAGTGGAACTTGCCAATCACGATGATTAGTTCACACATTCTACAGATCGTTTGATATAATTATAATTTTTTCCTTACACTTATATAATTACAGGAAATGCATTCTTTATAAAAAATATTTACCGCATTCAAATGTAATTATTAATTTTTTTCTTAAAATTCAGTAGTTTCCATTACTGGGTGAAAGCGCCCCAAAGCATTAGAGGTACTTTTGAAACACTGCAGCAGGGCTAAAGTATCCGAGTAAATTTATATGCCAACATCATTTACTATAAAGTTCCAAATTGTTTACTTAATATACATATGTACATATGGTATGTACACTATGTTTAAAATTGGAATTTGTATGCAGGTACATATGTACATATGTATGTACATATATTATTGGAAAATTTTCTAGAAAGAAAAGCATACCCAGCTATTTTATATACATATGCAAGTATTTACATACATACATACATACCCTCATAGTATGTACATACATATGTATGTAATTACATATTTTATGTGGTACGTACACAATAGTGTAACCACGCAGGGGGGATCGAGCCGTCCCGAAAATATGTTGCAATGAGTATTTTTGATGTTTACCTTATTTTATTCACATATGTATGTACATATTTCAAAATTTCAATTTTGAAAATTTTATTATACTCGTATGTACATATATACATATGTATGTACATAAAATAATGGATAATACTGAATGAATAAAAAATTTTTTCACTATGAATCGATATTTAAAGTTGTAAATATTTATATTCTTCAGCCACAATTAAGATATTTAAATGGCCCTTCGAAAGCATCAGCCCTATATAAATAATCTGAAGACCAAATTCACCTTATGAAATATTCTCGCCTGAAACTCTACTTGTCTGAATCCCTAACACAGCAAGTTGGGTAAATATTTTAATTACATTTTCAACTCTCCTTTCTCTGCTGTGCTGTGCAGTGCAAATTCAGAGCCATATTTGTGTGGTACGAATTGCTTTATCGGCTTTGGCGGCTCTCTTTTGAAGCCAATAAAAAGTAACACCTTCCAAAATGAACTGAAACATTTCGAAAAGAATGCACCGTTTCTAAGTTTAACGAATTAAACCAAAACACGGCCAATCTTTATGATTTTATAAAAAAAATGTATGCAAATTATTTTTGCTTCAAACTAACTACTATGTTCTTGGCATAGAAATACAATAGCCAAATATACACAAATACGTAGGTAGGTATGTATGCATCTACTGTTTATTGAATTAATTATGTATGAATGCCTTGACCATATTTTTCACGTTCACGAAGAACGCGAAACTATTACGTACATAAGTATATCCGCACACACATACTTGTTTATACGAGTATACATACATACATATTTGCTGCACTCACTTCTTCTCCTTGAAAAATAATGAGGTGGAGATTCTGATGACCGAACTGGTTGTTGCAGAGTTCAGCAATTCAATTAATTATTGTTGTAAAATAATGGACAAAGCTTCCAACTTTGAAACGCTTAAAACAAGTGAAAACGGTGTTAAGGTAAAGATACGAGTATGTTTAATTAAACGTCAACAAAAAACTTCATCGACAAAGATTCGGTGAAAAAGTTTCATTTTTTCTTTACTAAATAAGTATGTACATACATATGTATGTAAGTGTGTTTCACAGCATTTTCTTCACTTTTCCCTAAAACAAATTTTATTTTCCTTGCTAAAATGGATTCCTTTTTATGCGACAAAAGTACGGAAAAAGGGCGGCAAAATTTTGCATTTTCACAAATTCTACTAACCTTTATTTAGTCTCCAAGGTCGAAAATTTCACACTATGGTCGTTTTTTCTCTCTTCGGCAACGTACTCGTAGCTTCGACCAGCGCAAGTATTAGAAGAGATTTATTTAAGTGAACTTTTCGTAAAAACTCGCCTATTTTATATTGTGTTGCACCAAGGAACAAAAGCACTCCCGGTTTTTAGTGTTTTTATGGAACGGTGTATGTATCACGACAACTGCTTATCCGCCAGACGTGTGTACTCTCCACGATTTCAACTCGAACTGATCTAGTCTGCGCAGCGTTCGCAGGTATAGGCAATATAGAGGTTCGCAATCGCTTGGCTGATCTATCGTCGCATGTTCTCGCCTCGCTTGCTTTAGGAACGTTTGTATGAATGTATGTATGTATGTATGTTTGTATGTACAACAACTTCTTTACACCGCCGCGCAGCATGAAACGAAATATGAAATTCAGCAAAGCTTAGCGCACTTAAGCGACAATAAAAAAAAAGTAATACCTAATATACATAAACTCGTATATACACATGTATGTACATACATATGTATGTATGTACAATCACAACATGCGATTTTGGTGCTATAAAAAGTTGTTATGGCGTTCCTTGAATCGGACTCCCTTATCGCATTGGGAAAATAAACTATGTATTTCATGTGTACATATTTACATAAGTATGTACGTATGTACTTACATTACGAAATTTATAAGCATTAATCCAATTATTAGTTATTTTGTCGTTTTCAATTTTGCTAAGATCATCGTCAAGCAAATCGATGATCGTGCGCCAAATATTCCATTTTGATAACGCTGTACTGTTGACGGTCAACGAGGTTGAACAAAATGCGATGCGCAGAAAAAGTTGCATGTCAATTGCTATCAATCTTAAGAATTATTCAGAAGTGATTCACGCAAGTGAGTCAGTAGTAACTAACTTTTTCGCAATCCCGATTTGCTGCACGCACTATTTATTTAAACTGTGTGTACTCCATGTGTAGAAGTGGTAAATATGTATATAAAGTAAGTATGAAACTTCGCGGGAGTCGCGTGTGTCTCGTTTAAGTAATCTATTCAAATTTTGATTAATCTCTTATTTCGTTTTCTCACAAAACAAAAAAATATGTATGCACTTCGTACAAGAAAATTTTTATTATTTTATTTTTATTGTTTGGGAAACTCAACGACTGCGAACTGTAGAACAACCTATTCGCAATGACCTACGTTTGCTTCTAGTAGCAAGTCGAATTCCGTTGGTACTTTGTACATATGTAAATTTAGGTCGGGGCTACCATTCGTATAAATGAAATTCGGAGGTCGATTTTGGGGCCACACTTCCGTCGACTAGGCATTAATTGCTGAATTCGATTCTAACACGTCTGTATGTAGGCCTCAAGTACTATAGGGGAGAGTTGTCCTTAATACGTTTGCCGTGGTCGTCATCAAAAAAGGGGGGTCTCACCCGAGGCTTTGTCTTCATTTTCATTGAAAGTTGTTTTTTACGTGGCAGGTTCCAAGCCCTGCGCACAACCCATTGCTGGGAGTGACAATTTTAAGTTCGTTTATATAGCGAGCCGCTTGTTCTAAGACAGACGACCGCTTGCAGCCGCACCTCCTGGTGAACAGACGCTGCGGACTTAAACCGAATATGTCGGAGTGGCTCCACTAAAGCTCTCTCCCTATTAGCCGTGACTCATGGCTCCACACGGGTTGGTTACCGTATCTCGCACATGGGTTGCTCACGTTGCCCCGGTTGCACGAACGTGGACGTAAGAGTAGGGATTGAGTACAGCCGTGCAGAAGCATGGACGCTGACAACATCAGATGAGAGGGTTCTTGGAGTGTTCAAGAGAAAGATTTTTCGCAAGATTTATGGACCTTTGCGTCTTTGCGACGGCGAATACCGCGTGCGATGGAACGATGAGCTGTACGAGCTGTACAATGACGTAGATAAAGTGCAGCGGATTAAGATTCAGCGGCTCCGCTGGCTAGATCACGTCGTTCGAATGGATGAAATAGCTCCAGCCCTGAAGGTTTTTGACGCGGTACCCGCGGTTGGTAGCAGAGAAAAAGGAAGACCTCCCCTGCTTTAGAAAGACCAAGTGGAAAAAGACTTGGCTATACTTGGGATTTCCAATTGGCGCCAGTTAGCACGAGATAGGGACAGCTGGCGTGCTTTGTTGACCTCGGCCAAAATCGCTTAGGCGGTTAATGCGCCAATTAAGTAAGGACGTATAGGGGAGAGTTACAAATAATGTTTTTTGATGTGCGACATACTGTTTTACTTGTACCAAAAGCATACAATCCGGAAGTATTTTGAAAAAAACTTGACGAAATTTAAAATTTCTTATTAATTGTATTTTCAAAGGAAAATATTTTAGAACGTTTATTAATGTATATGTAAGCATAGCTGTTAAATTATGATTACGATTAGTAATCGGATAGATTATTTTCAAAAAAGAATTGTAATTATTATTTAATTGTGCCTTTCAAATATTGGGATTACGTATTGATTACGATTACAAATAATCAAAAAATAATCAGGATTACTCTAGATTACTGAAAAGAATCAAAATAAATAATTTATTAAATTCAGGATTCTTTTTGATTCTTTTTGATTATTTTCAATCCAAAATACCAAACAACTTTTCTCTTTAAATTTTAAGAAATTTTTTTATTAAAATTTTTAAAATTATTTTTTGTATAATCTGAGTCTCAGATTCTAAGATATATGCATAATATGTAAGTATATATGTATATACATATATTATATTATTATAAATATTATATTATAAATTATGATATTTTTGCTATTATTAATAGCAATTCAGCCATTCAATATAATCAGCCCCATCGCGAAAGTTCCCAGTTCTGATCATCAGAATAAGCTTCAATGAGCGAAGCTGATATTTACACCTTTATGAAAACCAACAATGCTGAAGCGAGTAGTGTTAGAATTCAAGAACGGTTGTTAACTTGTTGCTTTTTTGACCCATCACTTTTTCTGTTACTTAAATGACAATTCAAGAACAGACGACACTTGGGAAAAACATAGAAGTCTAAAAGAAGCTTTTGTTGCCTTTAATACTCCCCTGACATCCTCAGCACCAGTAGAGAGGCTTTTTTCCTTTGCGGGGATAGTGAACAGTCCAAGGCGCCAGTCAATGTCGGACTTATCATTTGAGAAATTGGTGTTATTGAAAGCAAATTCTAAATGGAGTTAGTGTATATTTTGTTGTTATTTTGTTATAAATGAATTTTGTTAATTTTTTGGTGTTACATTTAGTTATTATGTCTTGAATATCTTTATTTGTTATACAAAATTTCGTAAAAAAAATTTATTAAAAATTAAAAAAAGAAAAAAGAGAAAAGTTGTTTGTGGTTTTGGATTGAAAAGAATCAAAAAGAATCGCTGAAAAGAATCAATTATTTATTTTGATTATTTTTGATTCTTTTTGGTAATCTAGAGTAATCCTGATTATTTTTTGATTATTTGTAATCGTAATCATTACGTAATCTAGTTGGGACCAAGATAATCGTAATGTAATCAATTATTTCACTCTCAAATACAAAGTAATCAGATTACTAATGATTACGATTAGTAATCAAAACTTTACAGGTTTGTATGTAAGTATGTATGTATGTGTGCAGATGCACATATGTACATTCATATTTTGTATTTAATGTACTCGTATACGAAAGAAGGCGAATAAAAAAGTGTTCTGTCATTATAAAGCAGACCCCAAGATTTGTAATTAGTATTCATACATAGAGTTTTCAGTGGAGATCAAACATTTTTCCGTGTGTGTGGACTTTTATAACGCATAATATAAAAACATAATTCATGACATAATCGAAGGAAACGGTTAAACGTTTTTCAGCGAAACCCTTTAATAATCTCCATAGTGGCCGTATAATTGTAATTCACAGGAAATTTTTTATAAGCTAAAACGACACCGGAAGTAGTTACAAACCTTTGATTTTCCTTTTTTATTGGCAACTCAAAGCTTTGACTTTCATATGATATTTGCATTTACATACATACATATGTACATATATACAAAGTTCAGCCGTCACATCGTTTTTTTTTTGCGAAATTCAGTCAGAATTATCATAAAGAACATCTGATCTTAGCTGGGTTATCTGGTGATGTTTTTCAAATGTTTTTTATTGTTTTACTATTGTTAGGGTCTGTATTAGTTAAGTGCAAAAAATAATCACTTTACTACACAATACATACATACATACTTATGTATCCGTAGACCTTTGACAAAACAATTTACTCAACTTCAGCAGATTTTACTTTGACCTCATTACGTTTGATCTGTCACAGAACGATTAAACATTTGAAATCGTTTTATATGAAGATAGCGTCGTTTTCTTATGTGATTGACTGCTTGAAAATTGTATGAGAACATTTTGGGTTTTATGGAAAAAGGTACTAAGGCGATAAGTTGTGTCGAAGTCATTTCTTTAATAGTTATGAGCAAACCATACATACATACATACATACCTACATACATATTTACGCATATAAAAATGTTTACATAAAACGTTCCAGTTAGGATCGTAGTAACTTATTATTTAATATATTCCCAGCGTTTAATTCAATATTTTCTTAAATGAGTTAGTAACTTCAAAATATTCCAAACGACAATTGTTGAAAAACGGAATATTTTCGTTACAACGGTTGGAGTAAATTTTTTTTATACCCGCGCACTTGTGCACAAGGGTATTATAACTTTGTTTGCTTAACGGTTGCTTGTAAAATGCTCAGAATGAAAAGACAAGTCGATTTTGCGATGTCTGTCTGTTCGTCCGTCCGTCCGTGCAGACGATGACTTGAGTAAAAATTGAAATATTTGAATGAAACTCGGTAGGTAGATTGTCCTTGACCCAGAGCAGGTTGGTATTGAAAATGGGCAATAACCACGCCCACTTCCTATATAACGGTAATATAATGCAAAAATTGCTATATTTCAGTAGCTATGGAAGCTAGTTTGCTCAAATTATGGTATATAGTGTTGTATTCGAGCAGGAAATCCGACTGTATAAAAATTTTGTACTGGGGGCTTGGCACCGCCCACTTATGAGTTCATATGTATGTATGTATATCTCTTACAAAAGGGTGCATTTACGAAGGAATTATAAATGGGGCAAAATGCAATCCCCTTTTGCGAGAATGTGGTAGAAAAGTACACCAAGTAGGTCATTGGTGGTAGAATGTAAACTACATAATAAGAAAATATACTTTAAAGAAATTGGTACATATTATAATTTTATGCAAAAGTTTTACACCGGTAAAGACTGTGGCGCGTATTAACTTTAATTTAATGTTATTTCCGATTTAAAAACAAAACCATCCGAAGGGTTAACATAGTGAATATAACGAAAATTTCACTCAAAAACATTTTTTAAATTTACTTTGTACTCTAGAAAAGATAGTCGAGAGGCAGTTCTCGAGGTGCAGAGGTGAAAATCCTTAAAAACAAATTCGCAGAATTTGATAGGCTCCAAACTAATGCGGAGTCTATTTCACGGAAACAAAAACGTCCGGTATTAATCTGCACGCTGTCGATCCAACGGCGTATGTGCATTTTCGCAAGAATGAATTTCAACGATTATTACACTTACATACATACAAAATACCACAAATACGGTGCATGTGCGTACTCGTAAAAGGGTACTGGCACTCGAGCAATGCTATTCATTCCGATTACTACCATTTTTTTTTTTCGCAATCGAAATTGAGAACGAGCCTGATTATTTAAAATTTAAATACATTTGATAAAATTACACTTTTTATTTCTGGGATTTCAAAGTTTTTTGTAGATTAAAAAAGTAAAGTTCATAATTTAAAGATAAATCGTTTAAATGAGATTTTTAACTTTCAACAAAATTTATAGAAACTCGACAAAAGGTCATGAAATTTTTATATTTTTTGTTTATAGTCAAAAAAAATTTAAAATATTTTTATAAACAAATTATTTTTTATTCAAATAAAGAAAAGAAGGTTTAACAACATACACCTTTGGCCAAGGAAACAGCAAAAACTCTTCGAAAATCAGCACAACTCGGTGGAATTTTATCACCTTATGAATGTAAAATATATAATTCTATTTTAAAATATCTGAATTTTTGTAAAATACATACTCATTGCACGCAATTTGAAAAAAAAATTTTAGCGAATAAGAAAAAGTCAAACAGTCAAAACGTATCAGTAATGTCAATTTCCTATTTCCTGTTAAAAATTTAACTTTCTACCAAAATTTGAAAATATTTTTGAAAATTCACACAAAGCTTAGAAAATGCAAGTATGTTAAATAAGATAGACCACCTGTTACGAGTGAGGGAGAAGGCTGCTTATTTATCCAACCTTTTATAATTGAATCATGGATAGTACGTACATATGTATGTACAGTGATGTGCGATGAAATTAAGCCATACATTAACTGATGATATTATTGCACTTACATTTTTTTTAATAATTTAACATGTCATTAACTAATTGTAGTTCAGTAATCACATCGACTAAGTATATTTCCCGTTATTTCTGAATTCAACTTCGCGTTAATTGTTCACAAATCAGTGAAAGGTGCTATTAACTGTGCAGCAACGTGTGCGTTAAAATAGAGCCAACCGATAAAGTTAAACTTTTAGTAACATCAAAAAATTTTTATCCAATATAATTATATAAATAAAAATATTAAAAAAGATCCGTTTGTGACCTCTTCCGCACTCAAAAAACAGTTTTATTTGGATGTGTATACTTCAACCATTCGAAAACTGTTAATCAAAGAGAGATTGAAGGCTAAAAATGCTCGAAAGGTACCGTTTCTAACCAAAGTAAACGTAAGCAAACGATTAAAAATTGCCGACGATCATGCGGATTGGCCAAAGAGGAAGTGGCGAAACATTCTTTGGTCTTAGGTATTGGGGGGCCTTCGCACAGTAAGGCTGCCTCGGTCAGAGTTAAATAAATTCACTTTTGTTTCATCTGACCAAAGAATGTTTCGCCACTTACTCGTTGGGTGTTTTTTTTCAGACATGTTGTTTATTTTTAAGAAGAAATAAATCGCATGTAACTTAAAAATATGGCCAAGAATTTAGCTTTATTATAAAAATAAGGGTTTGCAATTATGTTTTGAAAGTGATTTCGGACAAGCTTTTTTCCTGTGAGACGATTACGTTGCTGTACAATTGGAGCAGCGGGCTTGGATAATAGGGGTTTTAATAGGCCTTTTTAAATGTAATTACTTGCAACAACAATGTGTATAGTAAGTATTCGATTTGGCTATTAACTAATAATAAAAAATAATCGATAGAAAAAAGTTCATCCACAAAGAAATATTGTGGTATCGAGGAAGAAATATCGCCGATTTCTATACATATAGCGATTTTCAAAACATCGCAATAAAAATATTAATATCCACCAGAAAATCATCGATATAGCTAATACCGTTTGCATCCTTACGTACCTGCGGTTTTTAGTCAATTTAATATACATATTTATACATGCATACATACATACATATGTACATATATACGAAAATATTCAGAGTGAAGGGAGAAGTAGACTGTCGGCCCATCCTGATATAAAGTGGTTGCATCTCAATAACTGTTTAACAAATCTCAACCAAATTTGGTAAATTTATATTGACCTTGTTTTATCAAGAAAATTGTTGAAAGTTTTTGAAATCGTACCATAACCACGCCGATTTCCTAACGTGGCTTGGCCCCTCTCACTTATGTTGATTTTCTGTATCTCAGAAATCGCATCACCAAACTGTTCAAACTTACAAATGTTCGGGCTTAAGTCCCGACTACGGGTTTTTTGTTATCAGGAGTTACGCAGGAAAAAAAATTCACCTGAAATTTTTTCATTCGCCCGGATTGAATACGCCTTTTGCGAGTTTCACGCGAAATAAAATTCACTTCGAAAAGTCGAACATGGAAATTACAACTCTGTAACTGTGTGTTAACTTGAAGTGTAAAATTCTGAAATAATTCAAATTAAATAGTAACTTGACAAAAATTTTTAATTTTCCAGATCTGCTAACTTCTTCAATACCACCAACCTGCCTGCGATGGATGTGTAGGAACAGTTTTGGAATTGGGCTGGCGCAATCGTTTTTTTGGCCAGAGCCTGTAAAATATTGTCAAAACTAACGAGTCCATATTATTCCATGAGTGGGTAAAACTACCTACGCTGAAATAAAAAATTTTAGTTTTCTTTGATTTAGATTTTACTAGCATTCCGCCTGTAGCTTCGCCCGCGTGGATCTTGAGTTATCGCGCTAGTTTAGCCTGAGTTAAACACTAGCGTTTTCAATACCTCCTAAACAAATTTCATTAAAATCCGTTCTGTCGGTTTTGCCAGAGCTTACTTATAAGTATATAAAATTCACCAGGTAGACTTTGAAAAGTCGTTGTTCTATGTGTAATGCATGTAAATTAAAATTTAGTATTACGGCAGCTATTTCATTTGAGGTCGGGACATTAAATCGTCTTCCCACGTGTCTCACTGTCTGGGTGTTTCACAACCTTGTAATGGTCGCTAGTCGCTCTATTCTTAGCTATTTTGATTTCATGCACTAAAATATTGTGAACATGTAGAACCTGTTGTATTTTTTGTATCGTGTTTCTTTCTACACCTTGTACGTACTCAGAACGCCTATTGGCTTGTGCTTCCTCATCACCCATGAAATAAATTTGTAAAAATGTTCGTGGCATATTAGTATCAGGAATCAAAGAGCCAATTGTGTGATATACTTGTCCTTGGATAGTGAAAGTCGGGCAAAAACCTAGGATTGATAAAATGTTATCCGGCCCAAAAGATGTCATATGGAAGCATATGTTGTATTTCCTTACGTCTTTCAACTGGCTTGTCTATTGAAGAAAGGGCTGTTGAAATGTACATCCCTAATACATACATATGTACAGTAGGTAGAAAAAGTAAGTTATCAAAGTAAAATATAAAACAGCGAGGTGAATAAAATTTTAAAATTTATATTTTTTTAAACAAAATATTTTTTTTTCATTGAGAATATATTTCAAAGTATCAAATTAAATTATTTTTAAAACAAGAATGAAATTCATTGTTTTTATAAACATAAACACAAACAGCAAATTTCTTGTAGAAAAAATAAGTTATCAAATTCAATATTCCACATGTCCATAATTTTGTTGACCAGATCGTTGTTGCATGGAGTTGACAAGCTTCAGACACTCATTTTGAGCAAAATTTGTATAATTGTTATATGTAGATGCAGTTCTTCAAATCAGCCAAGTTTTGTGGTTTCTCTTCAGCTATACGTATCTTTAGGATTGCCCAAGCATTCTTAATTGGTGACAAGTCAAGGCTTTGAGGAGGCCATTTCAACACACTCACATTTTCATTTTTTAGATATTCGGTGATGAATTTTGTGCAATTAGTCGTTGACCCTCGGGTATGGCGGGCTCCATTAAAATATTTAAATAAACTGCAGCAGTAACTTTTCCTTCCAGGACCAGTGCCATTTGCAGATAAGCATCCCCAAACCATTAAACCCTTTTCCACCGACTTAACTGTGGGTAAGGTGCACTTTTATGACAGTTCTACTTTGGGTAAGCGCCAAACGTAAACCAAGCCATGGCAATAACGAAGTCTAATCATCGACTTATCAGTCTAGAGCACTTTATGCAAAAAAATTTGAGGTTTTAATATGTGCTCTTCATAAAATGCTTGTAATTTTTTCCTATTTGCCTCATTTAAGTAGGGTAACTTTCTTGCAACGCGGCCGGATAGTGGCAAGAACGCCCCTGCCTTCTTTTATAAGCTGTTCGCGAACTTTTGGAACAAATTTAAAGGGTTCAGAATTGGAAATATCCAAAATTCTTTTATCAACGCTCTCCGTTGTAGTTTTTGGGCGCCCTTGTCTATTCTTCCTGATGACTCGATTTTCTTTGTTGTAGCCAGCAATAACTTTCCATATTGCGACCTGGCTTTATTAAATTTTTCGGCATATAATCGCTGTGAGTGGCCTTTATTGCAATTGATTATGGCTGAATACTCCTCATTCGTTAGGTGCTTAAACTTTACCATTTTCAGTAACTTTATTGCTTTACTGTAAAAAAACGCATTAATATTTCAAAAAAAATCTAAGAATTACTTACCAATTCAATTTCAAAATTTAGAAAATAAAGAATTCTTGCACCTTTAATGAATTTTTGTAATTTATTTTCAAGTTTTAATACAAAAACACTGAATATTGCACTTGATAATTCAATTTTAACACGCTTAATCACTGAGCACTTTTATAGAATGCCTCGCAAATTTCTTACCAGACAAGCGATCGCCAATAAAATCATCAATGGCGGTACTTTGATAACGGCACTTTCCGAACATAGAGAAAAAAATTGATATTAGACAAAACGAAAAAGTCTAAAGCATTTAAAAAAGCGCTGGTTGCTTTGACAACTTACTTTTTCTACCTACTGTATGTATGTATACATAAAATTCTGTTCAAAGATTAAACAACCTAGAACCTATTTCATTACTCGCAATGATTTTCAAGATACAACTTTTTTGTTATTTAGTAGAACTGTAAATCGCTTACATATGAGTAAAACCTAAAATTTCCAAGCTTCAAAATTTTGATTTTAAAATTTCAAATTTAAAAAAAAAAATTGAGTATTCAGTTTTGTTGCGCATTCATAATTAGTAGTACCGTTGATTTTTAAGAACGCTTTCCTTCCTTTATAAAATATATGGTATACACTACACTTCATACTCATGTATTTACACAACTTGCAATTTCAGATTCTAGGGACTATCCAATTATCCTGCCCCTGAATCCCGTCGTTGCATCCTGTTGTTGGATTAAAGATTCCAAAGGCAAATAGAAGAGTAGGTGAGGAATTTTACGAAAGGAATGACTACAGTTTCTTTCTACTTGAAAACTGTGCGAATAAATGTAAATGTATAGAGCTTTTATTCTGGACTTAGCACTTTGATAACTGCATATATGCATGTATGTATGTATGTTTGTATATTTTAGTAACAAAAAATTTAAAACTATTACTTCAAACACAACAAAAGTAATGCATTCGAATAACGAAATGTATATTCATAAACCGGCAAATAAAATTTTAAATATGCAAACAGGCACATCTGTGTACTAATCTATCTTCATACATTTGTATGTTTGGACGTACATATGTATGTACATATGTACATATGAAAGTAGTAATATTCGTATAAATTGCAAAATATATTCCTAAAAGTGACTGAATTACGATTAACGGAGAGGTGAAAAGTGAGAAAAAAAAATGTTATTCAAATACATAGATATGTAGTAGTAGGTACGAGTACATTTGTACTACATACATATATGCCCAATCGGAATTTCCCAATGGCGAAATGCTTCCCTTTCGCTGATTGTAAGGAGCATTCTTGCGGCGTTTTGAGTAGGCAATATGCAAACCTTCGCACCAAAACATAATTGGTCCGTTCGAATAGAAAATTATCTAACAAAGTACGCGAACGGAAAATTTGCAGAAACTTGCAAGTTTAACGAACCTTTTAATTTCTTAAACATAAATTTCTAATTGCTCTAACATAAATTACAATCAACTGTTTGTGGTCAGCTGACAAATTGCTGATAAGCAAATATTTTTAATAAAAAAACTTGCAACTTCCCGCCAACTCGACGGTCAAATCGCGCTATCGATTTACCCTAATTTGCTCGATATTTGCGCCAAAAGCTGATAATCTTTGAAAATTATCAGTTCCCGAAAAAACTAAATGACACGCCAAAGCTGAATTCAGCGCTACTTCTAAAGGGGGGTTATGCGCTTCAAAACTTTTAGAGCGCTTTTGAAGTGCTATTGATGCGCTAGATTTCCGATTGGGTTGCCCAAGTATTGTAAATTAATGCTATGAGTAGTGTACTATTTGTAATTGCAAATACTAAGCAGGTTTTATGCACTTGGTTCTATTCTAGAGGTTTACGGGTTCAGCCATTGCAAGCGCGCCAGTTATCGACAACGTGTTGCGGAAAGAACTGATTTCTTCTTTTATATATTTACATACATATGTATTTAGGTATGTACGTACATAAGTACATATTAAGGTTAGAATGGCGGCGATGGAGCTCAACGCCCAATTAGCAGCTGAGTGCCGTTACATACAGTGGTGGCCAATTCATAAACCATATAAAATCAAGTTTGTAGAAAACTAAAAAACAATTCAACAAATGTTTAATTAAATTTAGAATTTTATTTTTAAAAGTGTTAGTATTTTTGAGTATGTTGTTGGATAGCCCATTCAGTTTTAGTTAAGCAATGTGAAAGTTTTAAGTGGCTAATAATTACCGTTTATTTTTGGGATTTTTTTTGTCAAAGGTGTTCCATATAAAAAAAAGTTATGCTTTTTCGTTAGATGGAAGCAAATACATCCAAAAAAAATAAGTAAGCCATTGGCAACCTCAAATTATTAAAACTACACTCAAAGCGAGCCATGACGAGACACCGTTATGCAAATATACATATGTACGTTTCAAGCCAAGGCACATCAAATATTTTTTAAACTTTAGCTTTTAAAAGCGAAAAAGAAATACACAGAGCTCATATATTTGTTTTACAATTTTACTACTACTTACTTCTCATTTAATGTGCCTTGGTTCAAAAAAAAATTTTAACTTGAGTCCGTGGCAGGTAAAAAGTTTTCGCTTGGCGTGACATTTCTAACTTTGTCAAAAACACGCAAAAAGCAAGAGTTACACCCGAACGAACATCTGCTGTTTATTAATTTTCTTGTCGAAAAAACTTAATTATTAAAATTAATCCTGGTTATTAACAAAACCCGTGCTAAATGTGAATTGAAGTGATACACATACTATATATTTTTGTGCAATAGAAAATCAAATTGAGGGTAATGGAACCAACTCTTTGCTATCGCATACAAAATGTTTAAAGATAAAGATAAACAAACGACATTTGATTCATAATTGGAAAAAAGAAAAGATTGGAGTTTGCAAAAACAGAATGTAAAGACGCCTATCGCATTTTGGAACAAAGTAATTTGGTCCGATTAGTGCAAATTCGACATAAGGTATTCAAAAAAAAAAACGCAAACGAGTAAAAGGTGGCGGGTCTCTCATAGTTTTGGTTTGTTTCTCAAATTATGGGGTGGGTTATTTGGTTAACATCAATGGACAAATGACAGTAGCGGTATATGTTGACATTCTTAGCGAAAATTTGGCAATAAGCGGCGAAAAGATACATTTTTAATTTCTAACAGGATAACGACCCCAAACACGTCTCGCCTGGCTACCCGCTTTATGGGAAGAAAACCCAATCAAAAAACTGTACCACCCGCACTTAATATTTTAGAGATTAAGGATCAATGGGATAAAATTCCTTCAGAAATAAAATATTTTGGTGAAAATAATAATAATTTGGTGCGTACACTATATACATACATAGCTCAGTGTTTGGCCGAGCTTCTTCACCATTTGTAGTGTGTGTGTCTTAATATTCTACCACAAATGGAGTGACCTACAGTTTTGTGCCGACTCCGAATAACTTCTATGACTTAGATTTTACTTGCTCTGCCTCAGATTCGAACCTCGAAGAGGCATATCGAGTAATAGCACACACCGCTTCACACTCGACCACAGCGGCCAAATACCAATTACTAAACTTAGCTAAAAAAATTGGTTTTGTTTCATTTAACGCTTCCATTTTTTTTTTTTGAAAGTAAGAATTCAAAAATTGTTTTTCAGTTATTATAAAAACTGCCACTTATTTGTTTTAATATATAAATATGCTCTTAAAGAAACTTCTATGAAATTTATACTTTTATTTGATGTCTAGGGTATGTACATACATAAAAGATGTCGTACATTTAAACGTTTGTACATGTGTGATAATAATGATTTTGGTGACCTTTCCATTTTAAATTTAGTTTTTTTCCTGGCTGAGGTACATACATATGTACATTTGTATAGTATGTATATATTTTTTAAGGCAAATCTTAAACTATGCTACCGTTTGGTTGTTAATATTTATGTACTCGTACATATTCATTAGGGTGGGTCAAATTGTATGGGTCAAAAAAAGTCGATGTTTGGTACCCCCTAGTTGTGTTTAATAAATCATTTTAAGCAACTTTTGGAAGTATGGTTTTATTTTGAATTCCGAGCCCCCCAATTTTTAAAAATAGGTATTTTTTCGTCCTTTTCAAGATTCGACTTGGACACAGAATTGAAATAAGGATTACAATATTTTGCTATGTATGTGTAAAGGGGTTTTTTGGTACGAAAAAACCGAATTTGACATTGGCTCGGCGATAAAATTATGTTTTGATACTCAATTTGAACAAAAAAGGCTTAAGATGGACGAAAATGGCACAAAAATTTGGGGGCTCGGAATTCAAAATAAAACCATACTTCCATTGGAAAGTTGCTTAAAATGATTTATAAAACACAACTAGGGGGTACCAAACATCGACCAAAACTTTAACCCACCCTAATATTCATACATAAGATTTCTGATGTTTTGTTTTAATTTGTATGAATAAAAGTTCAAGCGATTGTTTATAAAAATAATTGCAGTAATGGCTTATTTTAAGCAATTGCCTATTTCCATAAGGAATTTCATGCTTTCTTATGAACAATGCAGGTATTTGGCGCTGCTAGGTAACAACTGATTACGATTTTAAAAGTCTGCTTACATACTTGTATGTATTTACGTGTGTGTGTGTATGAGTATATATATTAATCTCTTGCGCTAATCTTATTTTTGAAATATAATTTTAAGCATTACCATATTATTATCAATATATTTTTCTAATCTGTGCTAACGAAAATATCACAGTTGCAATATATAAATACATATATTTCAAAGTACATACATACATATGTACAAATGTAGATAATTTTATAAGAACAAGCGATAACACAAATCCAAGGTGGAGTTCTTTTAATATTTATTTAGGGGAGACTTTATTTGAAGCTTTCGATTATTTTATTCTTTATTGTTCTTCAAGCCAAAATATGTCGGTCTGTTCTATGCCTTTATTTTGCTGATAAATGTTCATTTCACATGCAATCGCGAATACATATGTGCATATACATATGCATATATGTACACTCTGTTCACAAATTATAGCACAAACACATATTGGCAGATTTGGGCACTCTATTTTTCTTCTAATTACTTAAAATTATTTTTCAGGTAAAATATGGTTCATTCTCTAAGAAACCCCCAAAATAAAATTTTTTTTTATTTATTTACAAAGTGTACAATGATTTAACAAAGTTTTATTAAAATTTCGAACTTTTTAGAAAAAGTGTTTAGAATTTTTTTGAGTATGCAGTTGCTTGGCTCATTTAATTTTAGTCTAAGAAAGTGTAAGTTTCAAGTGTCTACAAGTTATCACTGATTTTTGACAATTTTTATACTGACGCTACTTCGCATTTTCTTCCATATAAACATTAATCGCCGATTTGCTTTGTATGGAGGAAATTGCCAGTAAAAAAATTTTCAAAAATCAGTGATAACTTGTAGACACTTGAAACTTACACTTTCTTAGACTAAAATTAAATGAGCCAAGCAACTGCATACTCAAACAAATTCTAAACACTTTTTTTAAAAAGTTCGAAATTTTAATAAAACTTTGTTAAATCATTGTACAC
Organism: Philophylla caesio; assembly: GCA_963971545.1. NCBI lineage: Eukaryota > Metazoa > Arthropoda > Insecta > Diptera > Tephritidae > Philophylla > Philophylla caesio. The sequence goes on along the minus strand of OZ020604.1, from coordinate 220,208,583 downwards.
TTTGTAAATAAATAAAAAAAATTATATTTTGGGGGTTTCTTAGAGAATGAACCATATTTTACCTGAAAAATAATTTTAAGCAATTAGAAGAAAAATAGAGTGCCCAAATCTGCCAATATGTGTTTGTGCTATAATTTGTGAACAGAGTATATATACCTATGAGCATATGTATAAATATCTACACCATACGCTGCTCCAACCACTTTCCGACAGCTTAAATTGGTATTGAGTAAAACTGAAGATAATAAATATACTACCTTAATCGCTTTTTTCGAGTTTAGCTCAAATAAGGAAGACCCCGTAATCGAATCCTTGCACACAATTTATTGTTTAATTAGGTTAAGTTCTTGAAAAATTTTCTATGGAAATACTCAAATATGAGTTTATTAATACGAATAATTTATTGATGAATTTTTTTTTTAATTAGAACTTCATTGAGTTTTTTTTTTTTCAAAAAAGTATATACTGAAACAAGAATACTTCGATGCGCCCAAAATTTTGTATAAGTAAATGAAACACCTTTTGAACTTTGTTGTACACGTACATATTTAATGCGGAAAATGAAACTGCCACCTAAATTTCGCATCCGTTTTTTTGAAGCTTTCTACTTTTCTTTATACTTATGACAGACTTTCCCAGTTAAAAATGCAGCTTTGATGAATATAAAAGCAATATTTCGTCGTACCAGTGAAGATTTACAGTTTTCTGTATATTTCGACTCCAGTGTTACCAAGCCACACAATTTTTCGCAAACCAATTTTTCATCATGCAAGTAACATAGAATACAAAATGAATTTCACTAAAATTAGTTTAGAAATACGACTTTTATAAATAACTCGACTCCAGCGCCACCTTTCTGATACATTTTTCGCAGAGATTATTTTCTTCCCCTTACCAATACATATATAGAATATAACGGAAATCGAACCACCTATCGCAACTTACTTTTATATATACTCGTATAGAGATTAGATATCTTTATTAAAAAAATTCAATTGCGATGTGATTTCAAAGACCGTTAAACATTTTTGAAACTGCGGTTTTGTATTAAAAAAAATTAGTACGGATCAATTTTAGATATTAGAATATACAGACTTAAGTCTTCATACACCTCCAAAAATCCAGCAAGCCGCTGAATGAAAAGCATGACATAAAATCTTTTATGCACAAATGATTTTATTTGCTATTTTTTGGTGTAAAAAAAAACAAAGGTTATCAATTCTTTAAAAAACTTAAAGCAATAGAGGTAAACAAATAAAATTAAAGTGGGACAAAAGTGTTCATACAGTTCGTAAGATGTGAAAAAAGTTGTATTTTTTTTTTACAAAATTCTGAATTATTTTTTATAAAATTAATATTTTGTCGGTCCACCGTTAGCATCAATCACAGCCTGCAAACATCTTGGCATTGATGTGACCAGATTTTCGGTCATATCAGGAGTAATTTGGGACCAGGCTCTTAGCAAAGCTTGTTTCAAGGACTCCTTGTTGTTGGTGACGTCGGCATGCGCAATTTTTCTTTTCAAAATACCCCAAAAGTAAAGTGCTCAATTGTATGCTTAGGAAGAGTTATCCTGTTGAAAAATCCAATGCTGCCAATGGCTGCAAATTACGTTCCAATAGCTGCTTAAAGTATCGATCCATTATGACATCTATAAACACTAACCGGCCCACTCCAGAGGCTGCTATGGCTCCCCAAGCCATTACGTTGCCACCACCCTATTTCACCGTTGTTACATTATTAATCTGCTCAAGTGCTGCATTTTTTTACGCCAAACTTTTCCATGGCCGTCATTTCGGGACAAGTTGAACTTGCTTCTTTCGTCTGAAAATAAAACCCTATCCCAGAACTCAGTTCCTTTATATAAATGGTTTTTTGCAAAATTAAGACGAAGTCTTCTATTCTTCTCAGATTATTATTATTAGCTCGTAACGCCATTTGAAAAATTTTTGGATGAACTATTTTATCCGCAGTTTGAGCGATGCTTTCTGCTATTTTTGGCGCAGTAATCCTCGGATATTTAAGACTAATAGCTCGTCTCGAGAGCTTCTTTGGGCGTCCTGATCGCGGCCTATTTTTGACGGAACCAGTATTTTGATACTTTTTAACAATGAATTTGACGGTAGCAAAGGGCACATTTAATAATTTGCTGATTTCTCGATTTTTTTATGCTCTTGCACAATTAAAATTTTATTTTAACGCGCACTCATCTTAACACGTGAAGACTACTGTCAAGATGTCAACTAGTCATTCAAAATAGATTAAACTGTAAGAACACTTTTGTCCCTCGTTATTTTTTTTTTTAGGTATTCGCTTATTTTTTAAAGAAATTGATATTTTGGTTTTTGTACTTTAATTAATATGCAATAAAACACTTTCCGTGTAAGAACTTTTTATGATGCTTTTAGTTTCAGCTTTTTCGGAAATTTAAGGGGTACATATGTATATGAAGACTTAAGTCCGTAACTATACTTATACATACATATATACGAAGTGGAAGAACTTTTATTTTAATAGCATTTAAATGTACCCAAAACTAAACGAGAGTAAAAAAAACTTAGCCACTGTAACAACAACAAAAAACAAGTAGGAATTAACTAAAAACTAAAAAAAAAAAAAACTAACATTGAGGTACAGAGAGAATTAAGCGATAGTTCTTACCCGAAATGATAAAGCAAATCTTCTCTAGCTCTTCCAAGATTTTAAGGAATTTAGAAAGAAAAAATTGTTTTCATTTTGCATACAACCGTTATCTTACAAAAACAGAGATTGCCTCCATTTTTTGTTCAACCGGGTTAAGATCATTACCTAGCAGTCACACATTGAAACCACAATCGCCATGTCGTCTGTGATGCCCATTATTTTCGTGTTGGCATGCTAATCTATTCGGAGAATGCCATCGTCCATTTGCAGTATCATAGCAAAGGCTTGTGAAATGAAAATAGCTACGTATCATCCTTCTAAGGTGTTCGGGTACACCAATTCCTGACGATCTATCTAAAATTTTCGACGAGTTTGCCAATTTAAATACATTTTTAACATCTAATGTGATGAGAAGGCAGTATTCTTTAGCCCCACTTAACCAGCGCGCTTAATTTATGAAACAATTGGTCAGTGTCAACTGTTGATTGAGGTCTTCGAAATACAAAACTGGAAAGACGCTCTTTCCTTGGATATTGAGTTTAAGCCACCCTGAGATAACCCGTTCCCAGATTTTCCCTACCGTCTCCAGGAGGAAGATGTACCCGAAGCATGCTTGTATTTGATATAATTCATGACATGAATTGCTTTGTTGCCGGACACTTCTAACTTCGCTCGGGTGAGGCTAGGCTTCTTTAATTGAGAAGCAGAGTGTTCATAATGCTAATGCTGCGTAGGACGATAGGACAGTTTGGTGTCACGGCCGTTTTCGTATGGTATACATATGTATACTTATACATACATACATTACATATGTATATCTGTGGGGTCAGGTATAAATGTGATAGCTCCATTTGGCCTTTTTTACAAAAAATGACATTTAAAAATCTAAGAAATATTCAAAACTGATAATGAAATATTTAATTCGCGAGTAAGCAAATGTGTTTGTTGTCAACATAGTTAGTACAAGAATGTTAAATCAACTAATGTATTATTTATCAGTAAATAGCTTCCTAAATATTAAACGGAAGCATGGTTTTTTTTTTAAGTTATTCTTTAGATATTTGAAAAAAAATAATAATTTATTGCAACAGAAACATACATACATAAGTACTTGTAAATAAATAACAAATATTTGTCATATGCAAATGATTTAAGTGCAGTTTAAAGTGCAAACCCACAAAGTCAAACGCACAAACAAAAACTATCAAATAAAAGCCACTCGAATGCACAAGTAGTAGATCGCAGCCGTTTATATTTGTATGTATGTATGTACAAGTATAAACCTAAAGAAATGACCTTTTTTGATCCTAAGGCATTAAAACTTGATTGAAAACAAAAAGAAAAAAGTTAGCAAATGCCATTTTAAATAAATTTCAATTTTACATAGTTTTAAAACAAAGACTTTTTCAAGCAGGGTATCCACCTATTCGTATTTCTCAAAACGGGCTATTTTTGTATATTTTAATATCTATGCTCTTTATAAGTTGGGTCTAAGGATTTTAATAAAATATTGTACTTTTTCTATTTGTTTTTCTATCTTGGTGTTGGCACTAATAATGTTCGAATAAGGTTGCCATTACATATTTAAAAAACCATAATTTTAATTCATTAAAAATTGTTTCAAGTAGGATTACAACTTATCCAAAAAAAAGTTAATTAAATACTTATAAGTAGAGTTCTTAAAATGTTTTTACGATTTTGTATATATGTATGTATGTAGATGATGGTGTCACCGAAAAGATGAGTACAAGGTTGTCATCTGTGTTATACATATATGTAAGTTCAAAATTACAATACACATTTTAAATGAAAGGGAGTTTCGGGTTTTTAATAAAAAAATTTTGGCAAAGCTGATTTTGGAACTGAAGAAGAAACGGTCGGTAGTATGGGGCGAAATGCTGTAAATCTCTTAATTAAAAGCTGGCGTTAAGGTTAGCGGCCGAGTCCATCGTCATCTCCCGGCCACGGGAACATACCTGATAACGAAGCTCTGTGAAGTTGAAACCACAATATGCGAATTTCAGAAGAAAATAATAATGATCCATGTTTTTCCACCAAAAATTTTCGTGACACCCTTGGTTTAAACATTATTTAAAAAAAAGAGTTTAAAAAAATCGTTATACGTCGGTGGTGCATCGTTTATCCACGTTAGTTCTTAAAATAATGTCCTTGTCCCCCTTTGTTTAAGTTATTTTAATAAAAATTTTAACAAAAAATAAGAATATTAATCCGAACTTTATTCGCTTTAAATTGCTTCTTCGACTTTGTTAACCAAAAACTTTTGTTTGTCCATCCTTTGTTTACATAAAAGCTATTTTAAAAAACATTTTTTTATGAAAAAATCAAAAAGTTAAAAATTATACTTTTTTAAGCTTAATCGTTTGTAAAACTTAAATTTTCGTTTGCCCACCCTTTGTTTAAAATATATGTATTAAAAAAAAAACATTTTATAAAAAAAATACACATTTTTCAAACTAAATCGTTTGTCTTTGTTTAAAAGTTATTTAAAGAACAACTGTTTATGAAATAACCAATAAGTTAAAATTTACATATTTTCAATCTAAATCGTTTGCCATGTTTGTTCACCAAAAGGGACTCTAACACCGCAAAAAATGCATCACATTGAGCTTACTTATTTGTGAATGGTAATTAAAAATCATCAGTGGAGAATACCTTTTTTAATTTCTCGCAAGGTATACAAAGTTTGCCATTTGAATGTAAACAAGATTGGCAGATGACGAAGTAAGATTTACATATGTATATGTATATGTATGTAGAAATATGCATTCATATGAAAGAGTGGCTTATGTCGAACATGACTGTTGGAGACAAGGAAAACTTTGTTTCATTTTTGATTGCTTAGTCTAGTATACATTTTTTGGCTGAAAGTATTGTTATTCTTTGCAAAAACCAAGATATTGCGATTTTGAATTGTATGAATAAAGGGCCAAGCGATTGCTTGTGGGAAAAGCAAATGCAGTAAGTGTTTTTTTAAGTAATTGCCTATTTCGATAGGAATTTATTACATCTGATTGAATACAGTAAGAATTTGCTTTTGCTACTCCATCCCGTACTAAAATTTGCGTAAGTAGTAAAGAGTGTACAGTAAAATTAGTTTTTCTACATAGAAAGAAAAGCAGGTTAAGAGCAAATGATTATTTTTTTCGATCAGACGTGGCAGCATATACCGTATACTTTATTGGATCACTAGACCATTTTTTTCCTTTTTGACACAATTATTATTCAGTCTTTAACATTAGATGTGCATGCGACATGCGTCCGCTACGTGTATAGCTAAGAATATATTATACATATACATACATATACATATATGTATATACTTCTATTGATAAGACAAATTTAAATAAAAAAAATTAACAATAATTTATAACATATAATGAAAATAAAATACCACATATGTATATAATAACAAGGTATAATACAATGAAAATTTTACATCTTTGTATGTTTATATGTATGATCAGAGTATTATCTATCAATGACTTTTACGTGCAGCGATTTAACCTTGAATTATCTCTAAACGTACATAAATACATACATATGTACAAACATGTGCATACATGTACATATGTATGTATGTAAATGGTAAATCAGCTGGGCTCTGAAAAGTTTAGAAACAAAATAAAAGAGAAATTCCTGTTTCACCTATCGAAAGCAGATAATGCGAGGTAAATGGAATATTAGAGCAGATGCATAAATGTATAATATTTACAACTCATTTTTTTCAGCTGGGAAAAAGGAAATATGATACCTAAAAAATAAAAAAGTTAATTGGCTAAGCTCGTTACAATCTTATTATTGCTGCTTTCGCTTCCTCTGCCAATTAGAGGCTTTGGAAGCAAATAAAAGTAGGTATGTCCTTCCAGATAAAATTTTTTTTTATAAATCACATATTTTTAAATAAGTTGCTTGACATATGTACATATATTCTTTAGCAATAAGAGCTTAAATTCGTGATTACAACTTTTTCTTAATTACCATGGGTACATACAAAGGCTTCAAATTTCGGATTCTTTTGTCAATATTTACAGTGATATAAGCAGCTTCCCGTTAGAACGTACCAAATTTAATAAAAGATAATGAAGACGATTATAAATCTTAGTAAATGAGAAGAAGCTATTCAGAAAGAAAAGAACACTGAAGATGCGACGACGCCGTGTTGTATACAAACATAACATTACGTGGTTTACCGGAAAAGCGTTCCATAATACGTCATGATATTATTTTATTTATGTGTATGTACATACATAGATATAATTTTAAAAAAAATAATATAAATATTAATTAATCCGATGTTTGATAAATAAAATTACTATCCATTTCAGATGTATCTTAAAAGATTGTTAAGTCATGTTAAACGATAATAAATAAAAGAAAAATTGTCTTCAAAAACAAGCATATTATGAATAGAAAGCAAATTTTAAATAATCAAATAAATTACTTATTTGTAATCAAAAAGACACTTTGTTTAACACTACTATGTTCTTCCATTATGGTCAGATCTGCTTTCAACTTTTTCTTTAATAACTTTAACTTTTCGGAAGAGAGAGGAGCAAAAATATAATTTCAAGAAATTGGTTCAAATGAATAAAATCCAGAGCGCATGCCAGAAGCAGCTAATGGTAGAGCAATTTATTTTATTTCTATACAAGATTAATACATACATAAACTTTGATGCTGAAGCATTATCAAAATCTTCTCAAGTATTCACTAAATAATGATTAATCCATGCTCAAGTGCTTACGAGTTGGTAGATTCGCAGCTTATAATAAATTAAGTATATTCTGGCATGAGTACCGTCTGGCGCTCAGGTTCTTATTTGAATTCTAGAACGGAAGCTAAAATATCCCGATAAACCGGTTATATGCTGGAATGTTCTTGTAATAGAAAAATTAGCAGTTGTATGATTTATGTTTATTTATTAACACATTTGTTTTCAAATCGACGATTGTATCTAGGCCTTAAATTCGTCATCATCAGGTCATCTTTAAGAACTTTTTAAGAATGAGTGTTGAAATTTTTTCGCTCACCTGGTATGACAGAATCTGGATAGGATTTGTTTCTTCTAGTGTTGGTTGTTGTAACAAAAACTACCTTTTTATTATAAAACACTGCTATATTTTCTTAAATGTTAACGTTGCTTTTGGACAAAATTAACAATTACAGGAATTTTAAAATTTTATCGAAGGAATAACAATCGAAACAGCTGCTTTGTGGATTCTGTCGACCGTAATATAGTGTTACCATCACGTAGTTTTTTAGTTCATTAAACACGAAGAATGCAAAACTAACCTTGTGGTCTCACGAGCAAGTTACACGCTGCAATTAAACTTACGTTATATTAACGAATTCGAACACGGATTGCAGCTCGTTTGTTGGCGGTGCATGTTAATTTAAGAATTGTTTCCAGAAAGGAAAGTTGCTACCAAGGTAGACTCAATAAGGTGGCGGTAACCGCATAGAGGTAAAAAACCCACTGTTTTTTATTTTTCTTTTTGGTGAGCATCATGACAAATACCATTCGACATTTGTATTGGCAGCCAATCAGAACGAAGTAGTTTGACATAATGGTCACCAAAGCGAAAAAACCTGCTTATAGAATCCGCCTTATTTGCTGCCAAATGATTCTTGAAAAGTCATCTCGTCCTAACTGAGATGATTTAGGAGGCGCTTGAATGTGTAGAGACGGTGATATGCGCATTTCTCGACATTGAAAAAGACATCGACAACACCACTCATTCAAGGGTAGATTCGCTGATGGATAGCTCAGCTGACACACACCAGGGTACTGTCCCCCTGTCAGAAGGATCATTTTAATCACAACTGACTTTATCCATATCGGTTTTTTAAAGCCCGATAAAAATTATAGGCGACAAGCTACATTGAGCATCGCTGTTTTAGAATCCCCTGTCCTTTCGTTATTTGACAACTCCATTTTGATTTCATTGTGGCAATTAATGCAATTAAGAAAAGAAAGACAGCAAAACTAAACTAAGGCTCGAAATTAATACATATGTATCATGGTACAATAAACAGGTAGTATAATGTTATCAGCTGATTGGAGTTTTTTCATATACATATGTGGTACATAACAAGTCAAACTTTGTTTACAAAACAAACAAAAAAATCTTTGTTTACAAAACAATCTTTGTTTACATTATGTATATTTCTAATTTCTAATATAAACAAATTTCGCGTTAACGTGATTTGGGAAACCTACATACATAACATATACACTTACCCAGAAAAGAGACATTGTTTTATAAAAGACTGGGAATGGTCGGATCTTGTTTTAATATCCAATTGGAACAGAACTTCGGCATGCCGCTTTCTGCAAACAGTTAAGTGCGTTCTGACCATTTTTTGCGTTCTTGAAGGCATACCTCGTAAGTCTTTCCAGAGTTTTGTGACCAGGAGCAATGCTTCCTGAGGATCCGTTGTAGTATGAAGCGTCTTGCACTGTTCGCGTTGAAAACAAATTTATTTTCAAGCAAAATGTAGAAACGCGTAGACTTTGTTTACATTTAGAATTATCAAACTCGTCAAATTTGATATCTCTATTTTGAAGGGTGATGGACCACTACTAATCACAAAATATACCCCGTTTAATGTGCCTTGATATGTATGTTAAAATTTTTTATACAGGAATGCAATCTACTTAAAAAAATATACATATTTCGCATTTTGTTGCTTTCGATCGTAAAAAACTTAAGACACGTTAAATTTTATAAAAATTGTTTCCAGAAATGCCAGTTAAGACCATCCGTTAAATGAGTAAGCACTTAATAGTAAGCTAACCCCAAATAATTGTTACCAGATATTTAACAATCGCTTCTAAATAGTTTAACTTTTTTAAAAACCTGTTCATGACAGAATTTTTTCTGAGAGCGAACTTTCGGTTTTGGTCAGCAGTCAATATTTCTTCTTCCAGCAAGGAGCTTTTGCGATGGGGGCGTCAGATTCTACAATACATTCGGAGAGGTGCTCACAGGGATATCTCTCCGTGAAGGCCAGTCGGCGTCATCTTAGTCAATATTTCTTCTTCCAGCAAGGAGCTCTGTGTTTTGTACTTACATAAATGTACCTGGATGAGTACACATACTTTCTTGCCGAACGTTTTAGTTTAAACAGGTGCTTGATGCAGTTTAGTGCAATCTAGTTTTTCAAGAATTTACTGAAAATATGTATGTACATATGTAAGTTCGTGTGAGTAAAGTAATATAAAGTAATTAAAATTACTAATTTAAAAAAAAATTACAGTGGTTATCACAATCTCGACCTTGCACTCTTCTGTAAGCAATATACTAGCACACCTCGTAATAACAAGAATAGCTCAAGCAGCGGTTGCCACAATCTTGAAATAAAAACTACCAAAAAAACTACCGTTTGTCACAATCAGTTTAATTTTCAGGTTGTTAATATGGCGCCAAAAAAGTAACAACGGAACTGACTGCTTTCTGTCCCATTAAATACACATTATTTATTTATATTTAATTTTTTCAGGAAAATCGTTCAAAATTTAAGAATTATTAACGAGTTCGTAATAAATTTGTGTATCTATATTATTTTTCCAATATCTCAACGTGAATATTTTACTTAAAACGAGTATTAATGAAATTGTTTTTTTTTTTTTAATTTAATACAGCAAATTCTTTTTGAGTTCGTGTCAAGAGCTGCCTATGATTTTCGGGAGAAATTCTCCCAAAATCAAAAATACATCACCAATAACATTTTTATTAAAAAGAAATGAAATAAAAAAAAATAAAATTAATAATAATTTGCCTTTTTCACTAACAGGCTGCATTAAGCTCTTGTTTAAATAAAAATTTTTATTCTATTCGAAACTAACAGTATTTCATGAGGAAATACTACGAAGCAAGTTCACTACACATTATTTTTCAATTAAGAGCTTTCAACTTTAAGTTAACCAAATGCAAACTAGTCCTCATACTTATGGGATATACATTTGACATTGTTTATTTTTTTGTTAATTATATACATATATGTAATTATAACAGGCAATAGCAGCACAGGACTCTTAAGAAATCCATTTCTTACGACTATTCGAATCGATGGAAATTGCCGGTCAATGACAAAATTACCATTTCCATTAATACAAAATTTTCACATACATATGTATGTATGTATCAAGAATATCTGTGTCGAAACGGTTTTTCTAAAGGACTTAAAATGTTTAGTTCACATACGCCATTAATGTCTCCAGGCGATGAGTCATGTTGGTAAGTATGGCGAGCAGATATTCACACAATTTGGATACGTTTTAATTATATTTAGTTTTTAAAATTTTTGGGAAATATGTATGTATGTATGTACATATATTTTCTGAATATTGAGGTGTCAATTGAAAATTGTTGGCTTGTTCCAAGGGACGCTCGTGCTGACCGAAACAGAAAGCTCTCAGAAACAATTCTGTCAAGAACAGGGGTTTAAAAGAGTTAAATTATTTAGAGTCGGTTTTAAAATATCTGGTAAAATTAATTGGGGCTTAGCTAACATATGTCGAAAACAAACGCTGTGTTCCTGTATTCATATAAGATAAGCACGAATTAAAACATTCAACATAAAAATCATATTTGCTAAAAACTCTACCCATGGATAAGAACTGCAAAGGCCTTCAACTTCCTACGGATAAAGCTATTTGTATTGTATTTTAATATTAACTCGAAATATTTTGATAAATTATCCTATTTACTTTTGAATGGGATTTGACTGACGGACCTTTCGTAACTCAACAGCGACCGCAGGTGCAACACTGCTTGACGAAGAAAAGGGGACAAAAGGTACGAACAACATTAACGAAACGGACGAGACTTGGTGATGCTCTCAAACTAGCCCCGCATTTTCTCACGCTTGAATAATTTGAAGTTACCACGGTATACCTGAAGAGCAGATTTATTAATGTACATAATTATATTGAAAACAATGTAATTTATATGTTACGGCATTAAAAAAATTATGTTACAATTAATTAATGATGTGATAATTAAGTAAACATAATACTTTTTAATAATATGTATAATTATGGTAACTATGTACAAAACTTATAGGTATTTATTATTTTGAAATCAGCAATTCACTAAAAAATGACTTGAATTAGAATGTACATATAAATTTCATATAAAACTAAGAAAATATATATTATCATATTTATTTATTATGAAAGTTATAATGCATATGGTCATTATTGTATGTGACAAAAGAATAACTTCCTATTAAATTAAAAACCATTACATCGAAAATATGTTTAAAACCTTGAATTCATATTACTTTTTAATTATCTAACTAAGAAAATTTTCCATTAAACTTAGAAGTGATTTTATGATATACATAGATAGTACAAACAAATCAACGAATAAAAAAAGACATATTCGAATAAATCAAAAACCCTTGAATTTAATATAAAATGGCTATAATTACAATATATAGTGTACATATCAACTATAAGTTAAATTGATTTATTTTACTGATCACTTATGTATAATGATTCACAGTTCTTACATGTATGCAGTAATAAAATACTTAACTTTACAATGAAGAGAAACTGTTTAACAAAACTTTAATTGAACTTCGCAAAGAACGTAGAAAAGTTACTTTCTTTCAATAAACTAGTATTTCAATTCTAAAATAAACTAGAATCAAAAATTAAAACCTACAATGCAGCTATATATCCAATATAATATGATAACAGAGAAAGAATTTCAACTATATTTACATATACACACATTTATGTATTTAAATAAAACCGAATATTATTATAAATAAAACAATAATAATATGCAAGTAATACATATATAAACGAAAATAATGAAGTTTTAAATACGAAAAGAAAAAATTGTAAATCATTCAAAGCTTAGAAAAATTATATAATGAAAGTGTTGGTAAGATATATAATCTGGTAGTACAGCAATGTTGTCAAAATTTGTATCTAAAATTAACATTAAGTCACCATACTTTTTATAGATATAATTAAATTCATACATTTCAATATTATTCTAAATTGAAGGTGTTCACTCCGTTCGCCCATTTCGCAACTCTTACCACTTTCGTCAAAAAGCTCTGCTCACAACTTCGAATTTTCTGAAGTTCGTGAGAGAGCCGATGATGGTTCTTCTCTTAGCGATTCTCACATACGATAGACGGTGGTAAGTTGAGTTCCTGCAAAGATTTTCATAAAACATTTTCTAATACAATTTGTATGCTTTTTATTTTTACGCCCTTTGGAAACCAGCCCTAAAATCTCCCCGAGCTCATCAGAAGGTACAGTGTCATTGTCCAGACCAACTATTGTATATACATAATTTGTAGTGGCGAAATAATAAATTATATAATTATAAACACATATTAATATTTTAGCATTTAATTATAAAAACCATCCTTTTCTTACATTCACAATCAAATATTTTTTAAACTATTACTACAAAGGCACTGGGAAAACGGCCGAACTGACAAAACAAAAAATTAAAAATCTACCAGGCCTTAGGTAATATTTAAATTTTACCAACGTTGAAACTTGAATTCCTTAAAAATACGATATAAATATACACAAAATTAGTGAATTGGCAAAACTCTTTATTCTGAAGGACTTTTGTGAACAGGTGAAATTAGAAAGAATAATACATATACTCGTATATATATAAACACAGCGACACTGGCGAAACTGTGACATTGCCCGACTTTCCGGAACTGGTGAAATTTTTAAGCTGCCGATTCACTAATTCCTTTAATATACATACATATATATATATAAATAAAAGTATAAATTTAGCATTTATTTTTAAATTCTTAACATACATTTTACTAATATATTTAGTAAGTACAGCGACACTGGCACACTTTTAAAACTGGCGAAACTTTTCAACGCCGAAATATTAATTCCTTTAATTACTAATATGTATGTAAATATAAACTTATAAAAATGTATCAATTACTTATACACAAGATTTGTGAATTTTTAAATTTACATTTTCTTTTATTTACATATATTCTAAAATATATGACCGTTAACTCTAGCACTAGCGAGCTGTTAACACTGACACTGCAGAGCTTTGAGGAATGTTACTGCCAAATGTTCCTATTTTTTCGAAAAGTTTACATTTTTGATATTTACTTGCAGCATGGGTCAAACTTTACGGCCTTTGAAGTTAGCTTTCCAGTATGTTATCGAAAAACTGGCCATCAGTATGACCACTATTCAAAAACCTTTGTTCAAAACTGATCAACTTACTTACATGACGGAGCAAACGGTTTTGGTAGTAGTCATTTTGACGAGTTAAGACAGCTTTATAAGATATTTATATTCCTTTTGTGATTTTTCTAAAAATAATGAACTAAGCCTTCAGTTGTATATTGCGCGTACTTGTATTTCTTATCATGAAAAAATATTTTTTTGATCTCGCCCCCTTGCACTGGATTTCTTTTCAAGCAAATAAGGGTACAGCAATAATTAAAGTTTTTTTTTATTGAGAGTTGAATGCCCTACAAAAATATACCTACATATGTTTACTTAAAAAAATTATAGAAATTTGTGTACTCAATCAGGCGTTATAGTAAGTAGTTTTAGAAGAGCGTCAGTAAAAAAAGTGCTAAATAATAAAGGTAATTTTACGGTACTTCATTATACCAAAAATTAATGAGGTACAGAACAGTAAGCTCAGAAAATTAAAAAATGAAACGCTTAACTTTAACTTTAATAATTTAGCCGTCAAAATAAAATGTTCGAGTAAATCTTGAATAAATTCCGGAAGAATGATTTTTATCGAAAAATCATTTCACCCTTTAAAAAGACCATACAAATCTCTATTAAATATAACTTTTTTAAGAGAAAAGTTAAGTTAAGTCAGTACGTTTTATTTTGAAAATTGAAGTTTTACATAAGTACTTGCATGCTTACAAATGGGTATCAGTTACTCTTTCAAAGGGATCACTTTCATCACCACTGCACACTATTCATACTACTAATACATAAATATTTTAAATTAAGTCTATGTTTTGCACTCTGGCTTAGGATTTTCGCACGTGTCATCGTAATTGTCCAAAAGTAAATGGTTTATGGAATTACTGAACTGTGTTAGCGAGCAGGGCGCGGAGCAGTTTGGTATATGGATTTCCTTGGGAAACTTATCGTCGCTGTTGTAGTAGTAAACGATCTGATAATAAAAAAAAAGTTTAATTTAGTTTTATGTTAGATGCATATGCACATAGGCATTTTTATGAAATGATTTCAAACAAACCTTCACTTCGAAATCATCCTTAAATAATGAGCTATGATGCAGTTCGAATGACAGTGCGGAAGCATAGCTCGGTAAAGTGTCCGTTTGATCCAATATATTTAAAGTATGCATAATATTCACCAATGTAATATCGTGGCCAGAATAGAGGAATATTTTACGATCGGGATTTAAATTCTTCCTTCGCTTGTTCTCCATCTTTTTGATTATTTCGGCCAAGAACGCGCCACCTTTTACTTTTTTCATTAGATTCGATTCGGTATAAAGTGAGTAACTACGTGCCGCAAGAGTCTCCAGTTTATCTGGATAAATATTTTCTGCCCAGTCAGGCAATACCAGTCCTGCCTCAGTTTCGATTTTTAATGTTGTATAAAGCATTTCGACATCAATCAGCGTAGAAATATTCTATGTTTGAATGTAAATATGTATGTACATATACGTTAGAACATTAGAAAACAAAAGAAAACACACAAAAGTTCACATATACTATGTATGGAATATTGGGATTATTACAAGATGTCGTAAGGTATCGGTTTATCATTAAATCATAGAAGTTCAACAAGATGGTGTTTTAATTATATTTCTTTGATGTACAATGACACAAAAACAACAAACATTTGTTTTAAGCTTTAACGATACCTTATGTAGTCCACTAAAATCATTTATTTTCTATTTTATTTTATTAAATCGGATGGAAACTGAGTGAAGTATGTATATATGTACTTTTTAGTCCTAACACAATTCCGATGAAGAATACGGAATAAAACTTCAATGATAAAATAGACAATCTTGTGATGATTTTTTTGAAAATCATAGGGATGTACATAGATACATATCCTTACTTAAGAAGGCCCCAACTAATTTTGAATTCAAATCAAATAAAAATCAGCCCCTCGACGGAATTCGCAACTGTGGAACTTTACTTTTGTTAAATGTTCAAACTACGCTTAAAGATACACGAATATGAGAAATGCCCATCTTTGTTATTTTTCGATTATGACTGTTAAACGAACGCATTCGTTTTTTCTTTATTGATAGTCACATCCCTTTACAGAAAGACAAATGACTTTCCACACTTGTAGGTCTATACGATGATCACATGATTGCTGATCTAGCAAGAATAATCCAGCCACGAAATTTCTGAAAATTTTTAAGCGTTCGTTCTCCATGAGAAATGCTTGCAAATTTTAATGAGAATTTTGCATAAACTTGCAAGTTTTACGAACAGCTGATTGAATTTTTATTGTAAAAATTTTCCCAGCAAAAGTTTGCGACTTCCCCTCAAAATGAAATGATATTTTATTCTCTCGATTTTAACGTGGTTTCATTTTTATTATGAATTGATTTCTGTTTATTGGAAATATTGCAATAATTAAAAGTTGTCTTGTCAAAAATCAGTTGAAGATTCAACAGTCGAATTTCGCGGTCTCATTCTAACATTTCCGAATTACCACATCTACTTTAACATCACCCAAGTTTGTTTTCGATTTGTGGTAAAGGGCATGCGTTTTATCTGGTAAGTACCTCATGCTGGGATTGCTAACGATTTGTAAATTACGAAGTAGCTAGTGAATAAGGTTCGTCAGTTTAGAGCCAACGATACGTCCGTCTTAAATTCATTAGTGAATGACGTTTCCAATTATAATTGTCAATAAGCATTAGGCCTTCACCCATGAGACGTACTAGCTTGTTATGCACGAGTATGTACATATGTATGTATACATACGTATTGTAATGTTAAGAAGTAGATTTTGTTTTTGGAATACCCACCTTGCCTGAGTGTTTTGTGAGCAATTTGAATAGTTCCGCATTTTCATCGTTAAGCTGTCGCAATTCCGGTGGTGGATTCTTATACAATTTTTGCAATATTGTGTCATACTTCAAACATGGTTTCTTCTGGGCCAAGAGCTAAGTAGAAGGTAAAGAAAATGTTAATAGAATTGAAAAAAAAAATATTTTGTAATTGCAAATATATGTATATATGTATGTATGTACATACATATTTATATGTATAAATATCTATGCATGCGTGTACATACTTGGATTCTTAAAACTAGTCGATTAGTAATACTCCTCTTTCGTTCAGCTCATTGCACTAATACTTCAGAGTCTTAGTTCGTTTACCTTATGGAACTTGTTCAAGATTTCGATCTGAGTTACGTAAAAAAATCTTCTCTATAACACTTAGAAGAGTTATTTTTGCGAGGTAATTTCATAAAATTTTGCATTTAAACATTTTTCATCTTTTCTTCTGCACTCACAGTCAAATTTTTAAGTGTCGAAGTATAAATGGTTTTCTCTTGAGGAGATAAAAGGACCGGCTATAAATGTGAAAGATATGACAAAAACTTTAATAGTTTTTTTTGTTGCTGAAGGTAGATTCACATAAATGTTATTAACTATTTCTTCATTTAGTTATCCACATCCGAATTCATAAAATAATATATTTCATTTATGTTTTAGTTATAAAAAATACCGTCTTGTGCTGAAAATTTGTTGTAATCAAAATTTTTCCACGAAATATTTTTAAAAACATTACAAAAAAAACTATTTAAAAATTATGGCGTCGCTTCCGATTTTATGCTCGGTTTTATTCTCGTCCATCGGATCGAAATGGTAAAAATATTGTTTTATAGAACAAATATTTCCGACATAATTCACCTGGAAATTATTATAGTAGCTATGCAATTTATAACTTTAGCGTTATTAGTTATAACATACAGAAATAATGCAATTCAATAACTAATTACAAGAAAGTGTTACATAGTAGCCATTTTATGAGCGAGATGTGTATTTTTTTTTACCGTTACGGAATTATTTGAGGGCACATCTAAGTTTTAATTAACAATAAAAACTAGTGTTTTGTTGTTTTTTTACTCCGACAAGGTTGAAAGTTGATGTATTTTGGAACGATTTTCCGTCGGTCCTTGTCAAATTTGGTTTTGAAACAAACCGGTTTCGGCGTTGTGCCATCTTCAGTGTTATTTTGAGAACGTTCCAAAATACATCAATAAAAACTAATTAACAAACTAACAATTGCCAGTTTTACTGTTAGAAAATAACCTATCTCACTTAGGGGTTGAGATTTTGTTCCCAAAAACGTATTTTAGGGGCAAATAAAATGTAAAAGATGCTGAGAAAATTACCCGTATATTTTTTTCACAGATGCACAAACCAAATAATTACACGATTCAGCGAAACAATTGTGTCTCACTCAATGGTGCCGTTACCTTGTTTATTCTTGTTGTTTATTTTAATAAAGAATCTCCCCTGAGGGAAAAAAATAGTGAAAGCCACTTGCATTTCGACAAATTGTCGGAATCAGCTGATTGCGTTGTATGTTACCATATACATAAAATGGTATTTCGTTGTGAAATTTGATTGCTTGTGTATGGGAAAAAGCAAATTTGAATCGACATGACCAATGTAAAAGCGCCTTAGTTAACTTCAACGACGAATGCACCATATTGTTTTTCATGATTCTTCAAATATTTTTTAGAGTCGGTTTTTCAGATTAAACTTCGATTAGCTGTTTAACCTGGCAATATCGGCCGTTTAAACTTAGTTTAAACCACATTAAAGTTGACTGAAAAACTGTATACTAAGTTTAAGCTTAGTTTAAACGACAAACAGAGTTCAACGTGCACTTAAAAACTGTCCTTTAGTGTTAGCTTTATTTTATATATACATGTGTATGTACATACATACATACATATAGTGAGTACCATAGAAAATCGCACAGCTTAAACGTACCGTATCATCACTACGTGGTATTATGTTCACCGCTACCGGCTGCCAAGCGATCGGCTAAAAGTAAAGTAGTAAAAATTTATTTAATTATATGTACATACATGCTTAATTTTCAAAATTTTAAGAATCAAAAATAAAACTGATTGAACATGCAATAAATAAGTGAATATTCGTTTGGCCAAGCATCTTTAGTATAATGGCTCCAGAAGAACATTTTAGGATGGTTTTCTTTTATTTTGTACTTTTGGATGGGATCGAGAATTCAGTCAGCTGCTCGTGAAATTTGTAAGTTTTTGATAGTTAAGCGTTCGTTTTTTGTAAAAAATTCTGTCATTGCTAGTATCGGAGTTTCCTTGTTAGAAAAGTATACGCCAATTCACCTACAATTTGCCAGACTCAAAGAAATAAAATAAAAAGGCTGTACACAGTAAAACGCTTTTGTCCAAACTGACTAACAACGAAGCCAGCGAGCGCAAGTAAGAAAATTAATGCGAATACCTCTAATCTTTTGCAAGCCACTCACCAAAACGTTATTGTGGTCCAGCGGTGGCATAAATCCTGCTAACACACTTTGCGCGCTCATTATACAACGCTCGGTAGCTGAGCTCAGCGCGTGCACCTGCTGCTGCGTATAGATGCCGTTTGGCGGCAATAAGCGATAGTAGCGCATACGCAAATTTTTACCCAGATTGTACGCCTGTTGATTGCCTTTCTAAAATTATATCAAATCGTTTATATGTATGTACATATGTATGTAAATATTTGCATTCGTTTGTTTCGCTCACCTGTGTTAATGCACCGAGGCCACCGGGCCAGTCGTGCAGAGCATGCGGATCGGCGGGATAAAAGGAACTTGGCGTCTTCTCACCATGCCGAAAAACCTACATACATACATACATATGTATTCACGTGTGTAAATATGTATAAAAGGAAGATTGCGCTGCAACCGCAGCCGGTATAGAATTTCGCATGCACACATACATACGTTCAAACATATGTACATATGTATGTACACAATAATTAGTATATACATACATACATATGTACGTAGTATATAATATCTGTTATCTTTGGATCATTAAGTTAAGCTACGATCGTTTTTATAGACATTGGTGTGCAAATATTCACATCTTTGTATGTATGTATGTATGCTTGTTTGTTCATTTGTTTATATGTACATAAAACAGAAGAATACTTACAATGGAGATCATTCGAAGGTTTCTTAAACCCTGTTCATCATTGTTATCGCCGAAAACGAAATACGCCATCATAACGGTGCAAAGCGCACCGCCCAAAATAATCACTGATATTTTGGTGCTACGCCTCGACTGACAATCAATATTGACCATCTTGGCGTATGAGCGATATTTCAAAAATAATAATTTTCAATCTTTCCCCAAGTTTTTATTTTATCACAGATTTTATGCAATCACACTTTTCTCATAGCCTCTTCATACTACATACATACATAGGTATGTATGTATGTACATACGTACATAAGTAAGTATGAAAATTTTTTTTTGCAAAATCCAAGAATAATTTAAAAGTTATAAAAAAAGTGACTTATTTAAGCACATACAGGCGTACATACATATGGATCGAGGCACTTATTTCTTATTTTTCACAAAGCTTATTTCATATTTAAAATCCGCGCGAACATTTCTAGTGGAATTTGTATTTCACGCAGCAACGGCAACCAACTGACTGACTGACTTAAATTATTCACTGAGCGTGCATAACAGAGAAACGATTTGTGGGGATTTAACGATACTCTTGAGTTGGCTATTAGTTTGCTAGTGGCGCTATTTTAAATAAACACATATACATACATACAATACATATGTATGTATGTACAATACATCAGGCGCTCTTAGTTCCCGCTTATATTTTTCGACTAAGAGTGTGCTGGCCTGAGCATACATATTTACATAAATATGTGTATGTGTGTATATATGTATCTATGTATGTATGTATATGCACTAAATCTTATTTAATTAGTGCATATGTGTGTATGATACATACAAGTGCATGTATGAATTGCGCAACTGTGTATGGCTTGCATATACATACAAACGAGTTGGGGTAAAAATAATATGTATTTAGAACAGAATTCACTTAAAATGTTTTGAATAAATGTGAAAGTGCCAGAGATGTTATGCATAATTAGTAGAGACAAATACCCGCTGCTTGGTGGTACGGGTAGAAACTCATCTCTAATTAATAATTTAAAAATATTGATCAATAGTCTAGTGTGTAGCGGTGCGTGAAATAACTCAGTATGCCGCTGAGATACCAGACTCGAATCTCAGCCAAGGCTAGTAAAATATAAATTCATAGAAAGAGTTTATTCTAATAGCGATCACCCCTCGACAAGCAATGGCATACCTCCGAGTGTGCTTTTGTCATGAAAAAGCTTCTTGAGGAAAAAAATTTGCGGTTCGGAGTCGGCATAAAACTCAAGGTCCTCGATTTGTGATGCAACGTTAAGACGCATAACTGAAATGGTAGAAGCTCGGCAAAAGTTTTGATTTTAATTTTTTCTCTCAAGAATAATGAGTATCTCGTGATTTTAGTTCTCGGCTTATGATTTTTGAAATTTCGCTCTATAACGCATTTCGATTTTACTTCTTTTATATTTAGAACATGTTTTTATGTTACACAATTATATTGTAGGGTGTTTGGTACTCCATGATAAAAAGTGGTGTAAATCAATTAGCTGGTTGGTGGTTCTACAATTTAACTACATGAAATTTAAAAATATGGTTCAATGTAGCTTTTTACTTCGATCCTAGTATGGAAATTTTTGGACGTTCAAAGCACACTTGAGGTATGGAGGGACCACTTCTCCATGCAACTGAATACAAGTTTTAAGGACGCGTTTGAAGAAGAGGAGCCCAGAACAATCTTTAGAGATGAGCAACAAATCCCTCCACTCGACCAAGACGAGGTGACTACAGCACTAAGGCGGCTTAAGAACAACAAAGCGCCTGGAACAGACGATACCATGTAGAATGTACCAACTGTTAAGCACAATTTGGTCCGACGAGTACATGCCAGAAGATTGGAATCTCAGTTCACTTTGCTCAATCCATAAGAAGGATGATTCTGCTGTTTGCGCCAACTATCGTGGGATAAGCTTTCTAAATATCGCATATAAGGTCCTATCGACGATACTGTGTGAAAGACTGAAGCCGTATATGAACCAGCTGATTGGACCTTGTCAGTGTGGCTTCAGGCGTGGTAAAGCCACCATTGTCCAGATATTTACAGCACATCAAATCTTGGAAAGCATCTGTTTGTGGATTTTAAATTCGCTTTTGACAAAACAAAGTACCTTGTGGCAACAAACATTCACTGACTGCGATATGGATAATGATGCTCCGGTGAAAAAATCCTTCGAATCGGCACCCTTGGTGGGAAACGAAGAAAAGAACGCCCACTAACAGGCTGGAAGAACCAAGTGTAGAAGGACCTGTCTTTACTTGGTGAGAATAATTGGCGTAACCCAGCGAAGGAGACAGGGAAGTGGCGAAGCCCTTTGGTCTCTGCCCAAAGTGACAAACGGTTGTAATGCCATAAAAGAAGAAACTACCTAGATTTTAATTTATTTTAGAATGCACACGTATCAAACCTGAAGGTTTTCCGAGTCCTGGAAAAAAATTTAGGACCGTATTTACCGTGCAAAAAATTAGACTTAACCCAAAACGAGCTTTAGAGAATCGTTTTACAAACTCTACAGTATTACGTGAGTTTTATATTAATATAAATCTATTTGTAAATACCGACAATGTCACATTCAATAAAATGTTCCAAAATATACAGACGGTGCAAAGAAATAAATATGTACATATGTGTGTATGTATACAAAATAAACTTTTTACGATCATTATCCCTGCTCAGCTTTGGTTTCCATGTCGGCTGGTTCTTCCACATAATAACCGTGTTCAGTTAAAATGGCATTCACTTGCGGCTCGACCAAAATTTCGGTGGTAGAAACAGCATGACAATTGTCCCGATTGCAAACCCTAGAGACTTCCCTTTCCGCTTCTTCTGCATCACTTTCGTTTTCAAGTCGTTCTCGTTTGCGCGGACTGGCAGCCTCTTCTTCCTCCTCATCAGTAGGTACACCGCACTCATTTTCATCCGAATAGGTTGATATGTGGTAGTCGATATCTGCTTCGACCATGTCATTGGGAAACTGCATCCGATGCTCGAAGTCACTGAGGTAGTAGACCATCCCAAACGAATCCACTACGTAGGTAGCTGTGTTGCAGGCGGCCCTCCATTGAGGGACATATTCGTGGAGATAGGCGCACGTGTAGGGTGTGCCGTTCGGCATCCCTTGTGGTATACAATAACAACCGGGCCGATAGTATTCCAATTTGTATTCCTCAATGCTCGGACACGGCACAATCGTGTGTAGAAACGATTTAGATTTTCGATTGGAGTTACGTTTTCTTGACATCTCACGCGACTTGACGACTTTCAAATCTCGGCTTCCAACTGGTCGGGCGACTCTATCGGCTCCAATTGATTGGCAAGATTGATGCAAATGCGTAAATAAAAAATGTGCACTTGAAATTGGCGCATCAAATAAAAATTTAAGTAGATTTCCAATATCATCAAGAGGCGCAATATAAATTATTTATATATAAATATATATACATACATATGTATGTGCATATGTATTTATAAAATAGATAATATTTGAATACAGTCAAATAATTGACAAAGCTGGAAAAAATTTTGAACTTGTTTGCTACAAATTTAGACCTTTGAAAGTTTTCAACAATGCTACTCTCCAAGAGTAAATGTTCAGAAGCAACTTATGCCGAATTGATATTTTTTTAATGGCTTGTAGACATGTTGTTGTTTTTTTGTTTTTTTTGTATTATTCGAAAGTTATTTATTTGCTAGACTTAAAACGCTTGAGGTTCTTTTTAAATCCGGACGTGAAAAAAACCGGCATCCACAACATTCCTGTTTGTGCTACAAGAAGAAAGCGACAAAAACCTAAAAATATGTAGTACTAACCAAGGCACATCAAATAGGTAGCCGCAGCAAACTTTTTTTTTTGAACTTTTTTCATATTTTATTTTAATTTGAATTGTCAAATTTTGAATTTCGTTGTGATAAGAATGCTTTCAGTACAATTCAAGGTAGTTGATAAAATATTTTTGAAATTTTAGATTTTAAAAGCAAAAACAAAATATACAGAGCTCAATTTTTTTTTCAAATTTTCTACTGCTGCTACCTATTAAATGTGCCTTGGTACTAACGGTATCTTGTAAGGTGTTAGTCATTTTGATCTTCCAACCAATACCATCACGTTAGTGTTAAATCCGTCATTCCGGTAAGGACAGTGTAGTTAAATCTCACTATACTGGGCCATTGCGATAAAACTGTCTCTTAGAGTACTGATTCACGTATTCTTCGTATCGCAGCTCGCGTTTCCTCCTGATGTCTCAGTTTTGTTACCATGGATGCAGCAACAGTGCGATATATGTACATATGTACATACATATTTGGCATTATTATGTCGTGCCGTTAATGTGGAAAATCATTGGTAGTTTGGCAAATTAAACCACCATGCTCTACAGCTCCACACTTCCATTGCAACAGAATGCAATGTTAATTTAAAATGGCAGAAACACAATCTAGAGCAGCCTAGGTCGCCTAGGAGCTGAGTAATGTCGAAGCCCTGTTTGCATAAAACCCAGATTTCTAAATTCAGTATGAGTTTGCCACTGTTCCATCGTGCGAGTCTCGCAAGAGCATTTCGAAACTAATTATAGAGTCGTAAAGGTGCGCCCCCTTTGCCAGCATATCAATCGGATGTAATCCGTATAAGGCAAGCCCAACATCTTCAGACACCGTACGAAACTAAGAACAGACTCCTAGCGCACGCAGCCTATATGCTGTTCGCAAGTCTTTGATATACGACGTGATCTTTTAATCTTATCTTTGTATCAAATTTAATTCCCAAACACTTGATCAATGGTTTAGAGAGTGCTCTGTATCTTTTCAGTTTCATAGTCGCCTGCTATCTTATCTCCCTTCTGCCAAATATTAGCATTGATAATGAAAATGGACAAAGTATTTCAATATATCAACTATATTGTTGGTAGTGTTGAGAAAAGTTACAAAAAACGCTTTTCTCGAAGACTTGTGGATTTATCGTTTTGCGGATATATCCTCCAATTATCTTCCAATTGTTGGCTAAAAAGACATGATTAAATACACATGTGTTACAAACGTATCCCTAAATTATGTAGTGTGATTTTAAATTGAGTTATTTATTTTTTCGTTTTTTTTTTTGAAATTGGAGTAGCACAACAAAATTTATTTATGTAGACGTGGCTCCTCTTGGATGTGGTACTGATAATGATAAGATCAATGGAGATACAAAAATTTCATTCGTGCTGTTGGTGGTGGTGCTAAAATGTTCTATGTATATACAAAATTAAACTAAACCTAATTAAATTCTCAATACGCAATTGTCGCCCTCCGTGAATCCATCGGAGCAGATGTTCGATTTTCGCTTTACTTCAGCGCGCGCCAGGTGTCGTTTGTAAGCCAAATAGCTTAGCCATACCAATAGCGGAAGCAAAGCCAAGCCCAGTGGCATAAGAAAGAGAATCCAAAAATCTTGTGGATCCGTAAAGGCTCCCCCGTTACCGTCATAACTCGTCCAGAACTCCACATTTTCTTGCTTTATAACATCTAAGTACGCCTCGCGTATCTTGTAGCCATGATAACTAATTGCCGCACAGGCATAGTATCCCACGTCTTGCAGACGCACTCCATTTAATATCATCTTACTGAGGTAAACATCGTCGCCAATATACTTCTCACGCCCCGTGTGCAGTAATTCATAGGTGTGTTCGTTGTACTTGACAATGTGCGTGTTGAAGTTTTCATTGTTAACACTCGAACCAATTACCCCGGCATAAAGTAAATGATTGGGATCGGACGTGATGGAAAGGCGACGGAACCACTTAATGCTTAAATGTTCTTCGCTTTGTACACGACACTGGAACACGACCTGTGCGCCGACCACTCCAGTTTTATTCACGGGATCAGCATCAATAAATTTGGGTGCTGTCATGTCTTTATCTGTAGAAAAAGAAAAGGCATTTAGGCACTTTTTTAATATACCGTCGAAAAGTTGCCATAGATATTTGTAATTTTTAGCGAAAGTTTTATATAGATAAGCCCCGTTCAGATGGAGCCTTTGTTTTAATAAATTTTTCGTAGACAAAATGTAATAATTGGATCCATTTGGCGCTAAATGAAAGGAATTTAACTCGCTTTGTTTGTTTGCACTGGATGTCCACTTACTTTTAACTTCGAGTTGATAAGTTCGAACGAACTGTATATCAAGCGCTTTGTCGGATTTGTAGTCCAATGGCACGACGGTGCATTTATATAAGCCCGAATACTCTTCGGTGACATTGCGGAGCAACAAGTCGGATTTGCAAAAGTTCTCCTCGCAAGGCAGCTGCTTCCAATCGTGGCAGTTATCCTCATTCACCAATTTTTCTTGGCGTTGCTGCAAAAATTAAGCTATCAATACGTACACACGCCATTTCAAAGTTTCCAATTAAAGTATTAAAGTGAAATTAATTTCATTATGATAGAAGTCTGCTATATGTCGCACGTTGGTATCAAGGCGAATTCATTACCAGGTGGTAGTAGTCAAGCAGGTGATTGGTGGGCGATTGTCAAATTAATTCTTTTGTTTATGCTGTTTTGTTTTCATCTTCATATTTATTTTATGGCAAGAATCATGAAAAAAATTGTTTTCAACAGAAGATTACCGCGCTTGATAAGTACGTAGCGTTTACAATTTATGCTAATACGGGAATACAATTCCTGCATTGCGTGTGTCATGGACATGCCTGCATGACCTGCGTCACAAAATCTTTAAAATACTCTTCATATACCTACAGTTGTTAAATATATTACTAATACGCATTTACAAATGAATATTGGCTTTATTGAATTTATAGATATTGGGGAAATTAACAATTTGATTATTTAAATGTTCAAAGGATATACATATGTACATACATATGTATGTATAACCAACCCAGAAACACATTAAATTTTGTTTTTTGATTTTGTACCTATTGCTTATTGCTTTAACACTCCTTGATGCTCCAAGAAGCACTTATCCACTTTCGTTTTCAAATACAGTTCACGATACAAACGATGGTAAGCAAAGTAATCCAGTAAAATAAGCTTCAGTATCATATGTTTCCAATCAATGTTTCCAACATAGCACGCACTACAAAAAGTTACATGAGCAAAGGATCCGGCATTTGAATATTACTCTTGGTTCAATATTGTATTTTTAACTTCTTTATGCAGCGGCTCACGCGATTTTAGTTTAACAAAGTCCTGCATCCGGGAGGACATTTACATATTTATACAAAAGAGAATATTAAAATCAAAACGGTTACCGGCAACTTATAAAAATTTTGAAAACTATTTTTGTTTTTTATTTTATGAAATGAGTTTGTTTTGATTTTATCAATCAAATGATTTTGACAATCACCCACCAAGAGCAAAAACAATTTTCTTGTGGTTGTTGGTGTTGCTCTATTACCACCACCTTAAATGAATTCGCCTTGGTTGGTATACTGCTGGAAGAATTGATTTATAAAAGAAATGTGTTTAGATGAAATTTTACTAAAATTTGAACCTTTATTTTTATTATATGTACGTATGTACATAGTTTGCTTGAAAGATATCTACGAAAAAAATGTTCGTTTTTTTTAATCCATAATTAGTTAACATTTCAAAAAAGTTCGCACAATCTTGTCCAAAATCTTGCAAAGTTGTATAAAAGTGTAAATATTTGAAATTTTTTAAGCACAATAACCTTTTTTACTTGATTTTTACTTTCCTTTAGGTATTATGCACATATTTACATAAAATTTTTTTTTCTAATAGGTGTCACCCCTCGGCTTCTCATAAATACATATATCTGCCGTTCGGAGTCGGCACAAAACTGTAGGTCCCCTCCATTTGGGTTATAATATCAATAAAGACGCACACAGCAAATGGCAGGAGAAGCTCTGCCAAACACTGAGCTATATAGTGAACGCGCCAAAATCATTATTATTATATCTCAATAACAGTGTTAGCTATCGTCACTTATCACTAGTATCATCGTCAAAAATTTTTGAAATAGTACCATAACCACGCCAACCTTCTATATACATAACCAACTTTTACAACATTTTATAAAATCTGAAATTTACAATATAGCAGTAACTTTATTACCATTTTTTTTTTAAATTGGTCATTTATAAAAAAATACATCGAGAAGGTATATAAAGTTCGGTTTTGCCCCAATTTAGCTTTTCTTAATTGTTTTTTAGTAAATTTTAGTATAACAAAGTAGATGTTGATTAATGTCTGAAAATTTGGTTTTTTTATAGAAGTTATTCCGTTTTTCCCAATATGTATGTAAGTACATAAATATGCACAGTAAACTTGATTGATGTGTTCAACTAAATTCATATATACAAAATTTAAGCCTTAAAACTTGCCTTTTAATATTCTTTAAATTTAAATTTAAGTGGCTATAAAACTGGATACTAAAAATTTTTTAAAAACAATTATTGAGATTTTGACGATATTTTGTTAAATTATAAAAATAATAGTAAAAAATAGAGAAAAATTTATTTCCAAAATTGTTTTCATAATTCACATTTTCTTCCACGTAAGTCAATTACATATGTATGTATGTAGATATGACCACCACTGCATGAGTTTGATTATGATGTTGTACTATTTAGCAACTAAAGACTGATCTATCCATACTTGCGTTCACACATGTGTACCTACATACCTTAAAAAACCAATAGATCTTTGTTACAGCAGCAACTTTCTCGCTCGCCAAACCATTGATTTCACAATGCAATAAAATGTTATATCCCGCATTCATCTGTTTTAATTCAATATTTTCTAAAAAGAATCGAACGAATATAAGTTTGTATATGAAACGTTTATGGAAACAATTAATTAAGAATAAATATGTAATATGTATATGTATATTGAAATGATTTTCCGTATCAATTGTCAAATTTGGTTTCGGCGTTGTGCCATCTTCAGTGTCGTTTTCATTCGTTTTGAAAATATTTATTCTTAATTAATTATGTCCGTAAACGTAAAAAAACCAAAATTTGACAAAGAATGACGGAAAATCGTTTCAAATTTCCACCCTGTCGGGAAATCAGAAGAAAATCAAAGTATAATAAATATGTATGCTCACATTTACCTGCTTATGCATGAATGTAGTATGAGTTTTTAAATTCTTATGTGGTTATGGTTTTGTTGGCTCAAATGCCTAGTTAACAAGCATGTAAGTATTTCACGACCGGAGTCAAGGAGTAATCTCACTTAATTTATTTGTTGAAAATATTTATTGCGTTGAGGCAAAGGCTTTCAATTTTGCTTTAAATTAATTTTTATGAACCTCTTTGTATGATATCTAAATGGAATTTTTGTTAAAATGAATTGAAGTTATCAATTGAATGCCTGACACTACAGATATATGTATGTACATGCATACATATATATGAATAACCACACCTTTCGAGCAGATGTTAAAAACATAAAACGTATCATACTTTTTTTAATTATTAAAAAAACAAAACTTTGCAAAACATTATAACTTATGGAGCACTCAGTGAGGAGTTACCACCCTACTGTTAGACGGTCATTAATTTGCTTTCATGTTGAAAACACGTATTACCTATAAAAATAACTTGGCTTGAATGCTCTGAAATAGGCTGCGCGCAACTTCTTAGTCAGTTTAGTAAGTATTTAAAAGGTAAACATTAAACTATTTTTAAACATTTTGTTTATCGTTTAACTGAGGCAGAATCTTTATGAAAATACAGTTTTTCGACTTGACCGTCAAGTTACCCCACAGCTTGAAAGAAAAATTGAATTCAAGTTGGAAAACGGTGAATTTATTGGTAAACTAAAAGACAACTTAAATGAAAACATGATCGTGTAAATGTTTCGTGAACACTTTTTGGTACAAGAAAAGATTTTTTGGACAATTTTTATTTGAAAAACCAAAATAGCCAAAACCGTAGAAGCTTATCATTAAAAATGACCGCTCGCTCTACTTACCTGTATAGTCCAGTTCTGAAGCATAGATTTCTATAAGAGCAGCTGGTATGAGAATTGCGATGAAACGCCATAGCTGTTCAATAAGATCCATCGCATTTCTTCTTAATTGTAAGAAACACTAAGTGCACACACACATACCATGTATGTAGTTAGTTAGTTTTAAATAAATTTTTTTTTTAAAAGCACATATCGACCGTTCTAAAATAAATTAATTTTGTTAGTTTCATAAGTACATAAATACAATGTACACATTATACATACATACATATGTTATATATATGTATCTATATATATATACCTATATATGTATTAATATATATATACCTGTATATGTATTTATATATATATACCTATATATGTATCTATATATATATACATATATATATATATATATATGGACGTGTAAGTATGTATATGCTCATAAATGCATACATGCATGTTTAAAGACCTAAAATCTCTTCATGTTTAGTCCCCCATTTCGTTTCTACCATAAACGTAATTATCGGAGAGAAAATATTTCGACAAGTTAAAAAATATTATATTTTTCCAGTAATCATTATTATTTTTGTATATTTGTGAGCGTTCTGCATTCGAATCATTCGATCCTTTTACTTCTACCATTTCTCAAAATACTTGCACAATCCTATGTTCATTCCGTACCACGTTAAATTATTACCGATTTCGCAATTTTTCTTTACAAATTTCGAATTTCAATTGTAGTTTGGAGTCTCCTTTTGAAGAACTATTTTATAAACGAATGTTATCAAGCTCCACTTTGGGTGCAATAAACAATTTCTTATCCGTTAACGTGTTTTTGGTGATTCAAGGAATTAGAGCGATAGCTAACATTTTCAAACATTTGTCTCTAAACTCTAAACTCAAACATTTGTTAGTTGACGGTGTGTAATTAGCACTGTGCGCCAGTGCAATAAAATAATTATTATACCAGTACCATATTATTCTGATAACGATATTCCACTGGCCAGTTAAGGCCATCCGTCTACTAAGTAAGCGCTGTATAGTAGCTTATCGCCAATAACTTTAATCAAACAATGAGCTACCGGCACTAAAACTATTTATAACAAATTTTCGTTAACACTATATTGCTCAGTGTTTGGACGGAATTCGTATATTTTTTCCGATCTGCTGTACCTTAAATGGAGGACCTACATTATTATACCGACTCCGAATGGCAGCTGTATTTTTTGAGAAACTTTTTCACTGCAGAAATACATTCGGAGGTTTGCCATAAACTGCCTAAAGAAGGCGATCGCTATTGAAAAAAAAAAACGAAAACGTTTTGTGAGATCCTCACGTTTCTTACTGCCAGGTCTATAATGTGTACTTAATCCGAAGTATGTATGTATGTATGTATTTATCTATGTACATATGTACATAATATGTGAGTACCAATATTTTACGAAGATAAAATGCGCAACGATTCACAATTTGAAATTTAATTGTTGTCCACTTCAATCCTTTCCAATAGTTGCCGATTCCAGTAAAGTACATATATGAAAAAGCACTTTATCCCACGATTGCTCCACAATTAATGCGCTGATAAATCAAGAAAAACAAATTGAAAAATACGCACGAACTCAGTCTCTCGCGCCAAACATTAACACTGCCGTTTTCAGCACATACATACTCGTATGTATAATAAAAATAAATATTATTGGTACCCCTGAAACTTACCACATGTCGACAATGACAACTATCAAAGATAACTAATTGCATAATAAACAAACAACGTACATATGTACGACGGGATCGGGGTAAAAACGACGTACATATGTATGTTTGTATGTGCATATATACATTCATACATTTATTAGGGTTCAGCTTATTTGCATTAGACAAAAAAAATCAAAAGAAGTCCGCATACAAAGTTCTTAGCGTCCCGAAATGTTCAGTTTGATATAAAAGAGGGAATCATAAAATTTCCTACTGATTTAATATCGTTTATAGTGGCCTTGATTTAAAGTTCTACCTAGTGGCATTTTGGATAAAATTAAAAATGTATGCTGAAGTTTTGGATTTTACATTGACACACGTAATAATTTAACGCTCAAAAGTAAAATATTGAAATAAGGACACAAACTTCGTAATAATAGTTGGGTAGAAATTTTCATCATGTAATGGGAAATTAAAAGAATATTCCCTCCCTGCTTACAACAAATTCTATTGTATTTTGTTTTCGAAAAAGCACATATACAATTAGGGAATTAGGGAGAAAGTTAGAGAAAAATTAAACATAAGAAAAATTTTTATTTCCGGAAGATGTTGCCAAATTCTGAAAAACATTCTTCGGAAACAAAGAGTAGTAGCTTACGTTTTGTATACGTATTGTTAGAAAACATTCAGTTTATTTTTGGTAAACAAAATTAGATCGACGCAAGGCACATCAAATACATAGGTAGCCGCAGCAAACTTTTCCCATATTTTATTTTAATTTGAATTGTCAAATTTTGAATTTCGTTGGGATAAGAATGCTTTCAGTACAATTCAGGGTATGTAGTTGATAAAATATATTTGAAATTCAATTATAAAAGGTTAGCTCGATAAGCAGCTAGCTCGCCCACTTTTTGTCAAACGACTCCCTTAGCATCAAAACCGTGTTGTTTCTTAAAAATAATTATTGTAGTAACCTCAAAACTTTTTAATACCAAAAACTAGTAGGCAACACTTTTTGT
This sequence comes from Philophylla caesio, assembly GCA_963971545.1. Classification (NCBI taxonomy): domain Eukaryota; kingdom Metazoa; phylum Arthropoda; class Insecta; order Diptera; family Tephritidae; genus Philophylla; species Philophylla caesio. The sequence continues at coordinate 220,176,074 of OZ020604.1, read as the reverse complement.
TTCTTATGTGCCCGCAAACAGTAAGTTTAAATTCGGATTTTAATGACAGCATTTTTTACTGATTACAAGATTGACCCCGTCTCGTAAATATTTCATGTAAATGTGTATAAATGACGAGCTTTGTCTTTGAACGCTTTTCACGCGCATATAAATTCGATGTGACGGAGTGGAAAGTTTTGTTATTTCTAGAAGGAATGGGTTTAAATAAATTAAATATAATGTGACATAATAATTATCCAAATGCCAAAAATAAATTCTTGAGTTATGAAGTTTGATTTATTTTCATTTTAATATATAAAGATTTCCTTCTAAAATTTCGAATTTGTTTTCTTACAACTCCATTAACTTCATAAAGTCACTTACTATTTATCGGAATAAAATCGAAGTGAGCACCTTGACCTAGCCATCCAGCGAGTTTTTGGCTATAATCGAAAGCCTGGAGCTGGTTTTTGAAAATTTTAATGGCGCAGAAATAAAATCGTACCCATGTTCTATAGAAACCCTCATTGCATGTTCCCAACACATAAGCACCAGCAATGATGTGAAAAAGCTTCTTTATTTTAAAACTCGGACTCAGAACCACTTTGTGCAGTTTTAATATTCTTACTAAATAGCAATTAAATTAATTAATTGCGAAAAGAATATTTTTCATTGCCATTTAAGCAGAAAATTTCTTGCAAATATTTTAAAATTAACATATTGTATTCTACCACTATTTGCAAACTTTCCATACTATGCTACTCCTAGTTTCAAAGAAAGGGAACGCATTATTTACCCTTTTTCCGTACTTCGTATGTGCAACCTTTTCTAAGGGAGTGTCAAAACTCCTTTGTCAATATTGAGCTAACCTTTTATTATTGAATCATGGCTCAGACCTACTTGACATATTAATGAACAATGTAATATAAATTCAAAATATTATTACATTTCCCTCTTTCATATTAAAAGGTACATTTTCAGTCACCAAGATTTTTTGCTAATAAGCCGTACCCTAATATACGAATTTATATGTTCGAGTATTTATTTCTAATCAATGGCAGTGATATGCAGTGCCGGCAAATCTCACGACTAAAACCAATGCTGAATGACCAATCGGTGAGTACGGAGGAAGACGGTCGAAGCATTCGTTTTATGCGCTCAACAAGTGTTGACAAATCGATAGAATTCACAAAACCGTTATCAGCACATACATACAGTAGTCAGTCAACAACGCGATACAATGGCAGTAACATCTGCACCAGCTGCGGTAAAAACGCGGTAATAAAGTACAAGCAAACAACGGAATTACCACCGTTAACCATATAGAAATTTCCATGTAGTGCGAAAACGCTATGCTATGCTACGCACAGTGGGACAGAGATCGGTTGTCACAAGAGAAACAAGAAACAAATTGTATTACAGTAAAAGTAAAGTACTCAAAACATGTGTATGAAGTAAATCTTTTGTTAAACAAAACAAGGCGCCCTGAGATTGGAAAATCTTTCAATAACTTCTTCAGTCCAGAAAGAAAGCTAACATCTACATCATCGTATCATGGGAGAGATCAAATTTGTATGATCGGAAAGAATATCTTCAAATAAGGTAGTGACAAACGAAAGGAATTTCGTTGGTTAACGTGCCCAGATAATTATTTTGTTTATCTGATTCATAAAAGCGTCCAATATTGTATCTCCATTACAAAATGGAGTCACGCCTTCGCGGTTTCTTAGAAATTTCATCAATGACTTCGTCTGTAATTCCAAAATCACGATGCATTGCTAGAGCAACTAAACCAATGAGGCTTTCCTAAAATCCAAGAAGTATGAAACATGTAAATATGTATTTGTTTTGTAATATTTTTCATGCGAAGTTTAAAAATCTGTAATACTCGTATAAACCTCTTTGATCCTGTTTCTCTGAATTGTTTTCAGTCGTTTCAAACAAGAGAAGGTTCGTTCTGGAGTGAAAGTGGATACTGACAACGTAGCCAAAATTCTCAGCAACGTGTTGATGACTGGAAAATTTTCATGAGGACAATGATCTATCGCTTCAAGATAATTCAAAGGCCTAATACTGCCTTTAGAAGCTAGATATCTTTTCTACATTTTCAACTCAGATAATACAGCGGAAGGTCCAGAATTAAGAAATTTTTCCATAAAACTTGACAGTATTGATAAATTCCTAATAAATTTCATCCGATTCGTGCTTGAAAAGCGCCATGAATCCATTGAGTACGTGTTCGTGATTAGCAAATCTTTCTTCAAGATTCTTAATGTAAAATTCCAGATATGGATTGAACACTATCACGCGAAAGTACTCTTTTGTAATTTGAACTTCAGGATTATCTCGATGTTTCTATCTACCGGTAATTCTTTTGTGTTTCACCTCGATTTCAAGACATTCCTCTGTTGCTATAGAAGATTCGTACATTTTTGAAAATTCAGTAGTATTTGTTCGCATTTCTTTCAGTTCATCGCGCAAATCATTGTCCAAATTTATAGCTTGCACTAAATCTATATTGATCCTTTGGAATTCTCGACTCAATAGCAAAGAAAGCTAGTAGATAAGGTTAATTGAATGTAAGCTTACGACAAATTTATTCAGAATGTGACGAATAAAGATATTTCTTAACTACAAACAAACCTTTCCTCTGTGCATGGTAAAAATTTCAAAGCTGTAGATAAAAGTACATAACACTTGAGTTATGGCTTTCAAAAAAACTTATATACATATATTACCAATGCTTGAATCCCCAACAGAGCGAAACAAATAATACACGAAAACTGTTGGCATATATCTATTTCCACAGCTTGAATACCCCACAACGCAAAGTATGATACTCATACGGGCCCAACGCGGGCTCGCTCGTACAGGCACGATACGTCGACTCGCGTACCCAACTGGCATTAGTGATGTTAAATTTTCGCTCGAAAATCCATATGACGATATAATATTCATTTTTAGTCATAAGGAGGTTGCCCGTCTTTGTCGCCGAAAAATATAAGTCCAGTTTGATATTTACAATCGACTCTCATGGGGGAAATTAATCCTCCCTCTATCTACGCCACTGTCTCCAATAGCATAATTATCATGCTGTTTACAATGTTGTCGCTTAGCAATATTCCTTAATACTCAATCTTCGTAACAACATGGCGAGCAGCGTAACTTTGTCCTTTAAATCTTGAATGATATCATTTACATATGTACTTAAGTATCTATATTTCAAACAGAATTAAAAATAAAACTTATTTAAGAACAAAGAATCAAAAGCAACAAGATTTTTAAGAAATAGTGAACTAAAACATTAAAAACTTGAAGCTCTCTACACAGTCCTAAGCGTGAACGTAAACTTGAACCTTCTATTTTTATCCATCTCTGTATTATAACTTCTCTTTTTTCTATCAAGATATCAAAAGAGAGATAATTTCAACAACTTTTAGAATAAAAGAAAAGAAAAGTAATTTAAAATGTATTATATTTTACTAGCTCAAATTCAATTGCGTGCGTAGGCGCGATTGCATTGGCTGTGATCGATAAGTTTTGTTGAATAACTAAGATTATTTTCTTATTGCATCTCTGAATTTGTTGAATATAGATTCAAATAAATCCATTCGTCTTTCGGAGTCGTCAAAAAACTGTAGGGAAGGCCATAAAGACGTTCACCACCAATGTAAGAAGAGCTACGGACAAACACCGACTTAGACACGTCAACAACCTTTTGCAATAAAATCAATATTTGTCTATTTGTAAGATTATCCACATTAGTGGTAAATATGTATTTTTGTATAAAATTATCGTAGAATAACGTTTGCCAGGGCGTATAAGTAACATATTGACATGCAAAGAAAAATTGCACATCTATTTAGTATATGTTTCGGAGTAATGCATGTGTAACTTACAAAAATTAATTAATTGTTTACTTAAAAAAATGCAATAAAAATTAACGAAGGCTATGTAGTATAAAAAATAAATGTATGTACATATATAAAATACCCAACTTTTTCCTGAAATTAGCACCATATGTATTTATGTTCTTGGACAGAGTATCCTGGGGTAGTGCAAAATTCTTTATATCAAATTGTAAGAGAAATAAAAGCCTTTTTGTTACAAAACTGTATTTCCATAAAATGTTTACATTTTCAAAAAATAACTGAAACTTTACTTTCAAAACAAAATTTTAACTTACTTACATGCATTCATACCTACATATATAATAAGGGAAAATTATTTTATATTGAGAACGGCATAGTTAATAGTTACAAAAAAAAATGCACTAATTCAGTCGAACTGAAAATGCATTTGTCGTCAATTTTTCGCTTACAAATGTTTACGAAACAATCGTAAAACAGCATTCTAGTGTCGTGGATTTTACCATACACTCGTACATATTTTTTGGTTACATTAATGTTGTTGACAAACTTTGAAAAAGTATTATTCTTGTATTTAATTTTATATACTTATATTTCTATCAAAACAAAGTTGATTCTGTACGAAAACAATATTATAAATCCAAGTTTCAAACACTAAAATTAATTTAAGGAAAAGCAAAAGCTAGTTTCAAAATTTCAAAGCAAACCACTACGAATTCCAGGACTATTTGTGGGCTTTATCAGTTTATTATCAATGGCAGTAATTGTCTATAGTAGCAAATCACTCGAAATACAGTGGTTTTGGTAACAGTAGCAGGGACTCTTATCTTAACTGGTCGAACTGCAAATTAATTTACAGCTTAACGATCTGGGGCTCTAGCCACATGGGACTGTTGCCACATCAAACCAATGAAAATAAGGGGAATGGCACAGGGCCGTAGACTGAAAAACTTTAGACCCATATACAACAATGAAACGTTGAATTAATAAAAATCTATGTTGAAAAAAAATGTCAGAATTTTTTTGTATGTATGTACAAAAGGTAATCAGAAAATGTTTCCCAAAAACTGAAAGAAATCCAAGGAAAACTATGATTGTTGAAGGTACTACCTTAAGGTTGGAGTAAGGGGCCGTGTTTGAAATCAATTCGAACGAATTTGTCACATTCCCCCATTGCCCCCCTCCCCTATCAGCGGCCCTGGAAAGGCAAATCATAGTCTCATTTAAATGTATTTTGTTGCTGCTCTTGACCTCGAAAACATCAAAACAACTAAGAGCCCACTGTGAAAAGTTTAAAAATACATACATATGTACATACATACATACATGACGCGGACAATAGATAGAGATAAATTACATATAAAAATTAACTGTTACAGGCCGAAATCCCACACACTGGCGCGTTTTAGTGTGCGGTAGAATTAAACCCAGCAGATATGTATGTCTGACTAAAAAAACTTTTGTTAAACTTCTGTAAGTTTAAGACTAAGTATGCCAAATTTTAATGTAGGTTTTTAATTTCTTATTAAGGGGTTTGTTTCCCCAAGAAGTTACGGGAAACCCTTTTGTTGAGACAAAAACTTTAGTGGAGTTGAAATCCCAATTTCAAAATTGCACGTTTAATTTATTATACGTATGTCCATAAATATGTACGTAAATTCGTTTATTTAAACAACTTGAAATAATATTAAGAACGTTCTCCGGCAGTTAAGGTATCAATTGGTTGCTCCCAATGCCAATCCTCCCAATCAACACAGCTTTTGGCGCTGTCAAGGTAAGCCATTTGCTCTGAACAACGCTCAAGTATGGCTGGCACATTCAGCTCCTCACATTTCCAATAAGAGGTGGGGTCCCAATTGTTACGGAATACATGAATATTGACTTCTTCTTGGGTCGTACAACTAGGTTGTCCATCTCCAGGCATTTTAAAGGATGTGACAGTGGTAAAGACCAAAGCCAGAAAAAGTAAAGCTTAAAAAAAAAAGAGAATACAAAAATTTGTATGTAAAATAAAAATGAACTCTTTATGGACGTCGAAGGGACTGCCTTACCTTTAAAAATAACTGCTTTCATTATTGATTGTCGGTGCTCACAAGACTAATTTCATAGCTACATACGATGGAGTATTTATACAATATTACGAGACAACTTTTACAATGTACACGAGCAATTACATGGAAAATGCATTTGAAAGATGGAATGTAAACCTTGTAATAGATTCTTGTTATTTAATTTGACAATGTGTAACTTTACTAAGTATATTATGTTAATTACTTTTAATTACTATTTTTTAATTATTATTAGAAAAATAACTATCACATTCAAATAGTCGTTAATATGTAAAATCATTAATACCCGAATAACATATGAAGTAATTGTCCTTTGTGTAGGGCATAAGTATTGAATTTATTTTTTTATTAGTACGAGTACTTAGTGCAACAAGTTTCAAAAATAAATTCCCATAAATGATATCTCCCAGTATTCTGACATATTTTTTTTTTTTATGAATGAAAAGTTAATAAAGCATTTATGCCTATTTTTGACGTTAACCATTAACAGAAAAAGTCGTTTTTCGCATTCTTGGTTCCCGCGTTACAGTTTTATATAAAGTTATCTGGAATAGAACTAATATTTCACAAAATTTATTTTATTTTCAGAAAAGATTCTAGTTATGGTCGTAAAAAGCTCACACAGGACATGGAGCAAAAGGCCTTTGAGATAACAATAAAAATACTAACGTAAAAAAAGATGGAATGTGCCATATTAAGAAGATTAGCAAGTCAAAGTTCAGACGCAGAGCACAAAATCAAAATTCTGGGACATTGCTTCTAAGAAGTTTTCTCCGTAGCATCAAAATGTTATTATTATTTAGAAAGGGGTTGAATCACCAGTTAATAATACCTTATCGTTAATAATAACAAAGTTTGTCGTTTTAACTTGTAAATTGTTCCTCTTAAACGTTTTTTTTATTATGAAATAAAACTGTAGGTGTTTTCACCCCTAACGATGACTGCTCCGACGTCGGTATTTATAAAACGGCTTAATCTGGCCAATCAATCAATCAATTTTGATGGTAGATAGATAGATAGATAAATAAAAGAGGATCGCACTGCGACCAATTGGTCTATTGTGCCCTCAGTAACCTACAACACATCCCCTAGACCAAGAGCATCTATGAATTTCAAGATGGATCCCGGTGACAGGGAGTGTATGTACTCCTCCTTAGGCCACATCTGACCTAGCCATCTCTCCCTTCGTCGAGCCACAGCATCGCACTCCAGGAGCAGGTGTGTGGGGGTGCATTTGATGGTAAGTACTTGAAACTGTAAGCCGCAATTTTTTAATAATTAATTTTTGTGGGTTTTGTTTGTTTTTACACTCTTTCATTTTCCTTAAATAAAAGAAGTATATTTTGCTTTCTAAGGGCCAGTTTTTCAGTGTAAGTTGAACTCTGTTTGTCGTTTAAACTAAGTTTAAACTCAGTATGAAGTTTTTCAGTCAACTTTAACATATTTTAACCAAGTTTAAACGGCCGATCTGGTTCGGCAATTTAACCTACCGCTGATTGCTACTTTGTTTAAGTTGCAAAAATTTAATTGAGCGCAAGGAAACGAAGTTTAACCATAAACTAAGTTGAATTAAACTAGCACTGAAAAAGTAGCCCTAATAATAATGGCGATCGCTGTTGTTGTAAGTGTAGCTGACTGCCGGGACTGAATCTCAGCAGGGGCAAGTAAATCTAATTCGTAAAAGGTTTTTGAAAAACCTTCTTTATGGTAGAAAACAAAGATGCACACCACAATTAGTACGAGTATCGCGGTAAAACTCTGAACTTTATACTGCCAGTCAGATTTTTTACAATAACAAATATTAAGAAAAAATATACAGCTATCGTAAGACAACGAAGTAGCCCACTGCTTTCTCATTTTCCCATTTCTTCGTTTTTACCATTCTCAACTTCTTGGCTTCGCCATCTTCGCTGTTTATATTCTGAATTGACGTCACAATTTCGTGAACGTAATCTCGTTTATATCATTTTTGATTTTGACCAAGAATTCCCAAAATCATTTTTATTGATTAAAATGTATACAACTTGCTTGCAAACGTAATTAATGGTGCATTTGTGTCAACGGTTTCATTTCATAAATTTTTGGGGAATGGTATTTCATTGGGTTAAAATACTCGATTGTTAAATTACCCACGCAAAACTATCGATAAAAGAAAATAACTATCAAATGTATCATACCTTCTCTGGATTGGTTTCCTCCAATGTACTAGATGTAACTAAAATTGTAAATAAAAATATTGCCAAGAAACAGGGCTTACGTTTACATTATTCTTATTTGCAAAAATGCGTCGCCGAGCCGGTCTAGGTGCAATTCAACAACAGCAATTCGCTGCAGAGAAGTACAAGGACAAAGGCACAGACATACAGGAATCACAAATTGAACAAATGTCGAAACAAATGGACGTATTTCGTGTAAATCTGGAAGAATTTGCTGTGAAGCATAAGCAAGATATTCGGAAAAATGCATTGTTTCGTAAACAGTTCCAAGAAATGTGCGCAGCAATTGGAGTCGACCCACTTGCTACTGGTAAGGGTTTTTGGAGTGTACTCGGAATGGGCGACTTTTATTACGAATTAGGTGTACAGGTGGTTGAAGTGTGCTTGGCAGCAAATCATAAAACCGGTAAATATTATAATGTTTTAAACATATGTATGTACATGTCGATGCCCTTGAACTACTTTATCTTAACTGGTTAATAGCCCACAACTCTCAATCTGATGTACTCTCAGCCCCGTTAAACTATTTTAACTTCTTTTAATTTAAGGAGCTTTACGGCTGGTTTTTAAGTGAAAAGTAAAACAAGGTTTTCTTTATATTCTTCTCCGCGTTTCGGCGTTTTTTTTTCGCCTTCTTCAGGGAGTCTGCATTTACTTAAAGGCATATATAAAAACAATTAGACATAAAATGTATATATGTTCATACATACATATTAATCTACTTAATTAGCTTGAGGCCATCACTGTCTATTTCATTTCTTTTATTACACTTAACGCATTATTAGATTGTGTACCGATGCGTGCTGTTACTCGTAATGCCGCTAGGCTCCGGCATTGAATCCCAGTCAAGCAAGTGAAATCTATCGGCATACAATGGCAAAAGTGAAAAAGGGTCTCAGAAAATACATCTGCTGTTCGGAATCCGTTCATATGTAAATGAAAATCCCAATCGGTTGACAACAATACCTTATATTTATTAAAGTTCAATTTGTTATATATTCTTCAAAAGTCTTATTCAGAATTACTGATGATTGTTAATGGCACAATTTGGCATTGAAATTAACTAGCAGTGTTTAAACTGGATGTGTAACATTTCTTTTCCAGTTTCATTTTCGGAAATGCAATCCAAAGCTTCTAACAACCACCTCAGGTTAATATTCCACCATGCATGATGACCATTTGGTAGGTTTGCAGTAGGTCATATCAACCAACTTGCCTTTCCGGAAACCCATTTAAAAAAAATTAAATGAGAAGACGCCAAGCAAGATAAAAATCCACTGCATTTCCGCTTAAACCAATTCATCTCACACTTTCTCGTTACGATTGATCTTAAGCTATCGCTAGACCAAAAACTCAATGAATTCATATAAATATTTAAAATTCAATATAATGTTAAACCATCATAAGTCATATAACTCGTTTTTAAAAGGTGGTCTAATGGAATTGAATGAGTTGAGAAGGCGCCTGGTAGCTGCCAGAGGACAAAGTGTAGTGCATCAAGATATAACGAATGAAGATATTTTAATGGCTGCCAAGAAGTTGAGCATTTTTGGAAATGGGTAGGCGTTTTGTAGCGAATATTCCCTAGCTTTAATATCCTTGTTATTAAACTAAATTTGGAAAGGTTTCTGGTGCATAAAGTGGGTAAAGGAAAATATATGGTGCAATCGATTCCAGGAGAGCTTAGTATGGAGGAAACTAAAATACTGACGGCCGCCTCTAACACAGAATTCGGTAACGTAACACTGCAAATGCTTACAAATCAACTCGGGTACGTCTTAATTGTTTTCTTCTTATAAAATCTCGAAGTTAAAGTTTTGAATTACAGATGGAGTGAGTTTCGTGCAAAACAGGCGCTCGATAAAACAGTTAGTGAAGGTTTGTGTTGGATAGACGAGCAAGATGAAGAATTTACTTACTGGTTTCCAAGTTTATTTCCCGGTCGATCTGCACAGTGTGTTTGATTAGTGCTAATGGGTATTTGTGTATATGTGTATCTACCCTAATATATGTTTAGAAAAATATGAAGCATTATTACCAGTACAGTACAAAAGTTCACTAATAAATTTTATAATTCTAGTCCTAGAAATTATAGTGATCTTGGAGGTTTATGTCCGATTTTCAGTCCGAAGATTCGCATTTTCATTCGTGAGGTCAACAATTTGACTTTTGAATCCTTTCAATGTATCTAACAGTGTGGTTTGGTACCTAAAAAGATCGATGATGATGGTATTATTTTATATATATATATACTTTTTCCTAAACTAAATTTTAAAGTTATGTTGCCAGGTTTAAAACTCGAAACTCTATTTTTTTTATTGTTACGTATTATTAATTAATTATAAAATGTGTACAATTTTTGTAAAAAAATTAGAGTTATGTTCCTGCCTGGCATCACAGATATGCACGTATACAAACATATTTATCCTAAGCTGTCATAAATGATGCTTACTTTTTGTTCAGTTTCTTGTTTCTTTGCATATATTGTTGTATCACTTCATCAGTTTCATTAGCACGTCTAGATAAAAAAATGAGTGAGATGACATTTTGACAATATATTATCTATTACCCCATTAATTTCTTTTGTTCCCTGAGTAAACTATCTTGTTTGCTAATTTTCGTCTCCATTTCGACCTTTAACAAATATTAAATAATAGTTTTAGTACGAATACAGAATAATCGCTTTTAAAATACGAAATAGCCACCACTCAAAATTGTTTTAAGTGTATTTTTTTTTTGTAAATCCATTAAGAAATATGAATTTAGGCCTGGCTTTACTTCACGTCTACACTTGCAAATAAAGTCAAGCCCCCTGAAGTCAAAAGATGAAAGTTTTGTTAAACCTTAGAACAGTCCTCGGGGAACTTTAGTAACTGATAAAAGTAAATGCATATAAATACAGTGGGGAGTACAAAAGACGGAAAATCGTTGAAAATGGTAAGGACTGTTCTAAGGTGAAAAGAGGTTTCACGATTTTCTATTTACGATCTTTATAAATAATCACTTCATCTTTATCCTTAAATGAGATATTGTCAGAGGTGTAAAAAAAATCCAGCCTTTCCGACTTCAAATCGTCGCTGTCAATTTCATTGCACTTTTTAGATGCCACCAAAGGATCACCAATCGCAAGACTGACTGACTTATTCAGGTGACAAAAATTAGTGCAATCTTGTCACTTCAATCAAATGAATAATTTAACGCCTCTGAATATTGTATATTGTTCTTTACAACAAGAGACATTTTCTCCATAAAGCCATTTTAACTGCCCGATTGACTGCCTATTAGATTTGTCGACGACGTTCTTAAAAAATTTAATATTGTTATCTTCGTTAATTAGAAAATTAAAACAAGGAATTGATGATCCATCAACGGTATATGTATATGTACGTTTGTACGTATTTTTATATGATGTGGTGTTTGAGTGGTGGCTCTTTTAGTGTATGATATGACAGTTCTGCATACATAAATATACACCTAATGGATTTATTAACATACCAAAGCTTTGACAGCGCTCTCCAATTGCTGGTGCAATATTTCGATTTCTTCCATTCTGGCTTTGTATTTTTGCTGAAATCTCTTACAGCGTGTCTGCAGAGTTTGATTGAATTTCGTTAAATTTTGTATTTCCTCTTTCATCTAAATATGTAGACGGATAGTAAACCAAACACTCTCGTTAATTAGTGCCATAAATTACCTGTATTTGAGTTTCCAACAGGGTGCGTTCGTTTTCATTAAATTTTCTACGCAAGTCGTCCATGTCTTTTTCAACTTTTTTTGCAGCTTCGTCCATTACTTGACCAATCGTAGACGCTAAAATATCGCATTCCTCTTTAATAACCTGCTCCCGCTTTTGTGCATCTTCTTTGTCTGCTACTGCTGCTTCGGCAATCGATAAGGCTTCTTGCACTTTCTGTAGGGCACATTTCTCCCGCTCGTAGCGATCTTCAATTGTACTTTTTGCCATTTTTAGTGACAATTGTAATTCTTTGGTTCGCTGCGTTGATTCATCTAGTTTGGCCTTGAGTTTTTCTATCGTTAGGGTTGTACCGGCATTGCTCGTCGAACGCCCTTTTACTTGGTATTTAAAAAAGAGAAGAATAATCCTTAATTAATTAGTTTAATTGGACTACGTCGTTGTTAGGCCGCTAATTTTGTTGTATGACAAGAAACCGATAAGGTTAATTTGAAAAGTTTCACAATATTTCAAATTCTTAGTCCTATCGGTAGTAAATCAATAAAATTCACGCATATACTACGCTAAGCTTTTCTCTCCATCTCAACAATTTTTCGAAACTCTTCATAGACAAATTTCATCTTAAAATATGAATAGAAAAAAAAAATGTCCACTAAATAATTTTGAGCTAAAGTAATAGGACTTTTTGCTACTAAAAAAAACTTCTCTAGTCACAGTGAAATTTTTTTTTAGCTTCTACACCATTTGTACATTAAAATATTTTTAATTAATTGGGCTTAATACCATTAGTTATCGATAACAAAAGTGACGCGAAAAAACTTTGTATTTTTTTATTATTATTTTTATTTATAATATCTAATCTCTTTAATATTTTTGCATCTACATATGTATATACATACATATGTATGTATGTACATGTCATTGTCAAAAATGCACCCTGTATAATCGATTAGTAAATAATTACACAACTTAGTAAACGGTCGGGCTTAATATTTAATAAAATTCATTTTTTAAATTCTTTTTAATATGTACTCGAACATTAAGAAATATTGCAAATTATTAAATTTTACTAAACTTATTAAGCAGGCTTATACTTCCATGGTCAAAATAATTTGTACAAACTGACTGTGCAGTTAAGATTCTCCAGAAAACCTTTCGTATCACTTGAAGAATAAGGTTCGGCCTTACAAAATTAAAACTTTAACAAATGACACGAAAGGGTGAAACAGATCGTGAAGTGGTACCACAGGACATCTGCTGAAAATCGGTGGAATCAATGTCAGGAGGACTAAATCAGTAGTCGAACAAAATGGGTTTGCAACAAAAGTTTGACTGTTTAAAAAAAAAAAAAAAAAAAAATCACTTAATGAAAGCGTTGTTTATTAGTTTAAGAAGGTCCCGTTTTAACGTGATCGGCTTCCAGATGATCGGCTTCAAGATACATAAGCAAAGGTATCCAAAATTCAAAATTTTTACCACCGACGTTCTCTGACTATATGCATGTACTCGTACATACATACATATGTATGTACATATGTTTGCAATGTTATGAAAAAATGTATAAATTTGATTGAATTAGAATTCAGTAAAGCTATGCAATTTTTTACCCTTTTCGATCGCTTAACAGTCGATTGGTACACTTACCTTCCAATGCTTTTTCAAGGTTTTTATTATGTTCGTTCAGTTGCTTCTTTTGCTGGAATAGGTTTTCGATTACTTGCGCTTGCTTTGTGATTTCAGTCTTTTGCGTTTGAATTGTACTTTCGAGCAATTTTATGGCAGTGTAATATTTTTGCTTGATCTGAAAATTATAAACATAGATGTGTATAAATATATTACATATCATTCGAATGTTGTTTCATTATTTCAATTTTTAGTGAAATTAAATACATACATACATATTTTCATTCCATGGCGTTCCCTGATTTATTAGAATAGTGTTACGACATGATCGAATAGAAAATTCAATGATATTTCGGTTATTTATACACATCTTTCGTTTTAAAACATTCGTTTAAGCCACATAGAAATATGCTTGCTTGTGATTCTTTGTTTATTTTAAACTTATATTCAACAGATTGAAAGTAAATTTAAAGAGCTTTCGACTTAATTTATCAAAGTATTAATCCATTTATATCATTCACCACTAAAAGAGTTTATTCAAAATGCAAAAAAAACATCTGCCTTAATAATTGTTATACGGGAAGCTATGAAATTGAGGCATTTTTTCCGATTAACTTTTTTATATCATATAATAATGGAAATAATATTCATACATTGTTAATTAAACTTTAACCAAAAATAAATATTGTTTTCTTCTTTTTCTTGTCCGACAGGGTGAATTGTTGAAATTTGTTGGAACGATTTTCCGTCATCCCTTGTCGTTCTGAAGAAATTTGACACTGAAGATGGCACAACGCCGAAACCGGTTTGTCTCCAAACCAAACTTGACAAGGGATGACGGAAAATCGTTCCAACAAATATCAAAAATAAATGTTTTATGGGCTATTAGTTACATGGTCACATTAAGCAATAAAACTGCTGATTCGTTAGCCATTCAGCGAAATATGCTAATGTACATACCTACGAAACTAATAATTATACATCTGGCTGGTATCAATCATTAAACGTGTATCACAAATTTGTACTTGATTAGACAAATTAAAAAGTGTCAGTCTCTTAGAACAGATTAAAATAATAAGCACACGCCAAATTGCCAAATTAATACATCAACACTAACTTAGTATATCGATGGAATTATGTTACTATTGTAATCTTAATCCTCTTATTTCATTACGTACATAAATTTTCTAATTTTAAATCCTTCTAACGATAATTTAAACATTTTACTCAAATTTTTAGTAATATTTAATACATTTAATACCATGTACATTATTGATAAACTCTTTCTCATAATCATTGTAATGGTTTTGTTTAATGTTTTCATGTGGGGGAGTGCCAATTTCAATTCGTAGCAAAACTCTAACTCGTGTTTCAATAGAAGTAAATGTGTACCCAAGACGAATTCAAGTAGCGGCGATTCTAAGAATTGGTGGAGTTTTCTCAAACTTTATCTCCTATGTTTTCCCCTGGGCCGAAATAGTTTTTAAACTACTCGAATAAACGTAGGAAATTTCAGATCTCAACTTAACAAACGGTTGACGTGTTTGTAAGTAAATATGCGGTTGGTGAGTGCTTACCTCAGTAACGGTATTTGATTTGTATAAGTGATTCCTATAATTTTGTATTTCATTGTCGAGATTTTGTATTATTTTTCGAGAGCTCTTATTAAGTGATCGCAATTCATTGTTTTCCTGAAATCAAATTTGTAGGTAAGTATGTATCAATGTATGAATGCACATACTTATGTACATATGTATGTATATCGTAGGTATTCCTTAATCCGACTTACCGCTTCTAGAGAGTCGATTTGTTTTTTAACATTCAAAAATTCTTCATTCCTAATCTTTTCCCTCGTGGCATCATCTCTGGAGTCTCCCGTTATCCGTTCAGTCGTTTTAAGAACTTCCAGTTTTGTGTTTATTTGTTTATTCTCAGTCAATATGTCCTTAATTTGATTTCTTAATTGATATTGCTCATGCTGCATGTGGCGTCGTCGAATGCATTTATCGGTTAATGAGAGAAAGATATTAGTTGGATGGATACACATTCAAATAATATTAATATTGAAGCCCGTTTCTGACATACTTTAAAGAGCTTCAAGTCAGTTTGCGTTTGATTGATTAAGTTTTCACAGGTTTTCTTTATTTCACCTAAATGCCTAAAAATTGTATAAAAGAGTGTTTGAGCTTCATTTGTATGTAGCTATGTATGTATGTTTAATTGAGTTGTGCCTTACAGAAAATCGCCTGGCGCTACAAGATTATTTTCATCAAGCGACATTTTGGAAAACGTAAACGATTAACTCGCCAAGTCCTACACATGCACATATACATACATACATACAATGTACATATGTATGTACATATGTATATACGTTTGTATCTTCCAAGTTCTCTGAAGTGAATAACATCGTGCGTCCAATTTTATGTTTTAGGAAAACTTCATTTTAAGAATGTTAATCGTTAGCCAAAGCAACCCCAAACGAGCATTTGTTTTCCTTTTTAACTGTGTCGTTGTTATGGGAACAAGCCTTTGTATTTTTATTAGTGACAAAAAAATTTTTTGTAGTTCGTCATATTTTACAATAGGTCATGCCGCTTTTTATGAAAAAATTCGATGCGAAACCCGTACCAACTCGTCCGGCCCGATGTAATATTGGCTGTCCTGCTATAAGTGAAGATCTAGACGATTTCAAAAGTATTTCGCTTAATTTGGGTAACAAAGAGTTGCGATTCGCTGATGGTATTTGGATACATTCCACGCGTAAATCTGATTCTGATGACATTGTCCGTTTGAATCGACGCATTAAATCGCTTGAGGAGGAAAATAATTTGTGCAATTTGAAAATGGAAATTTTCTTGGACCTGTTGGCTGAGCAAACCAGTGAGATGAATGCTCTCAAGTCAAGAAATAAATAAAGTGAAAGAATGATTTACTGTTGAAGATAAGAGTTTAAAAAGAAACCAAAAGCGGGCGATTCTTTTAGCTTTTAAATACGTATGTAGTAGGTATTAAAATTTCAACATAAATTTTTATCTCTTTGATGTTGATTTGCCAGAGAGCAGATATCGCATAACTGCTCATCTCAAAATGTACATACATTTAAATTGATAATAAATATTAATTGATTTGGGATAATGAACTTTATTTTATACTGAAGACCACATAAACTGACAAGTACATAAGTATGTATGTGTAAGCATTATTTACTTAACTTCTAATGTGCGTTGAAAAGCAGCTAAAGCCAAAGCTTTTATTTTCGCATTGATGATAGGCGGACACGGAAAATCATACTCGCGCGCCGGTAAATTGCACATCTGTCTGCGTAATTTTAAATCTTGACGAGCGCTTAGAGCTCGACTATGAGCTCCACAAGCATTTGAGATTAGCTTTTGTCTTTCCAAACGCTGCATCCGCTCGCCTATCTGCAAACAAGCCAACGGCTGCAAACGTTCCAAGTTGAATGATACATCGTCTATATCATCCCCCGGCTTTTGATGGACTGCTTTCTTTACCTCGGGGTCTTCAATTTTAATATCTTTGTTTACAGTAATATCGCTTGCGGGTTCATCTTTTACCAACGTGCATATTTTGTTTATTTCCTTTAATTCTTCAGCCAATTTCTGTTTAGATTCAATAAGTAGTTGTTTGGCGTAGTTCTCCCCGGCCATGCTTAACGAAACGCCCATATCGAAAATGATACGGTGTGGTTGCCATTTTTGTTTTGCTGTCGTTAATTGTTCAGTTGCTCCAGTAGCAGCATTTTCATAGTGAAGTTTTGTTTCGGCAATAAGTGAAGCCCAATCAACCCCCAAAGCATCGCCAACACCTAAAAATTATGAAACTATATTTCCGCTGTATGAACAAACTATTAAATTCGATACCCTTGTTGCGAGAATCTTCCTCCAATTCTCCGTCTGATATTTCTTCAAAATCTAACATTTCGTCATCTTCCTGTTTGTCATCTACAATTCCAGTATCGTCATTGCAGCGAGTAAAAGCTACCTGTTCTAAAATACCATCCACTTTCGGGGCGGAATCTTCGTCCGTTTCAGTTCTAGATTTTTTTTCTCCTTTATTGAGAATATCATCATCGCTGTCGCTGATTTCACTTAATTCACCACTTGCCCTTCCGTCATTGGTTATGAGATTGCCTAATGCTGAGAAACTATCACATTTTTTGGTTAATGTGCCCATATCCAACTTTTTGTTTGCATCAATTTCATATAAAATCTCCCCTGCTTCCGGTTTGTCGTCAATAACAAAGGGTTCATGCTGCTGTCGCATTAGACTGGTAGCTTGTCCTAGAATGCTCGGATTTGTAGTAGCATTTGCCGCACTCTGTGCTGCTGCTTTAGCAGCTGCGACAGCTGTACTTGCGGCTGCTACAGCGCTAGCTTGAGCAGCAGCTTTTGCAGCTGCTGCAGCAGCATGTTGCTTCTTAATTAGATTGGGGTTTGTATAAGTCATTTTGTTTTTATTGGGAAATCTGGGATTTCCACCTAGAAAACCTGCTGCGGGTGGTTGAACGGGGAGGGTCATTAAAGGGGGTGGATGCATTCTGAGTGCCTGCACATTACGATCGCTGTGATCTGGGCCCATCGCGCCACCACCTCTTCGAAAATTTCTGCCACCGCGCTCGCTGCGATGGTTATGTAGGGATGGGGGTGCATTCCCACCACTGCTGCCAATACGCTGCATTGGTTCTTCATCCTCGCGCCAATCATTTTGCCAACGTCGATCGGGTCCCTCCGAGCGTGATGGTGGTACAGGCTTTTCACGCTGTGGTGGAATGTCATGATGTTCATGGTCAACCCATGTTTCACGTTGTCCCGTGTTTATAACAAAATTATTTCCATCTCGTATAAGGGATGAATCGGTCTTGTTTATATTAGCACCGACATTTTTCTGTGCCTCATCTGTATCCCAATCAGGTTCTGAGTGAGCGCGCTGTTCACGAGGTCCTGCCATCTTTTGAGGACCTGAGTTGGTGCCCCCTGCAACTATGACTGCATTCCTTTTAGGACCACCTACAAAACCTCCACGCCCAGTAACGGGGGGCGTGTCATTCCATTCCTGCTCTCTGCTTCCATCCCATTCCCCTTTCCATTCTTCACGAACTCGTTCCCTGTTTCGAATCAAACGTTCTCTTTCGTCTGGATATACAACTTCGTGGCC
This sequence comes from Philophylla caesio, assembly GCA_963971545.1. NCBI lineage: Eukaryota > Metazoa > Arthropoda > Insecta > Diptera > Tephritidae > Philophylla > Philophylla caesio. Next base: position 220,157,446 of record OZ020604.1, on the reverse strand, counting down.
AATTTCTCTAAAATCGCGAGGCTCTCGTGTATCGCGTTGGTCTCTGGCATGTAACTCACGATCTCTTATATCCCGAGGCCAAGGGCTCTCCCGTTCCCTGCCGTGATGCGCTTCTTCAATATAAGCTCGGTTGTAAGCCCTTGAAATTGATTTGATATTTGGAAATGTAGTGTACGCGAATAAATTTATTTGTGGATTGTACTTGCCTTTCTCGATCTTCTTCTGGAAATATATCGCGTGGGTCCCTTAATCGTGTCGGGTAATGTTCACTTGCTGGACTCAATTCTCGTCGCCTTGTTGGTAAGTATTCTCGCTCGCGTCGTATATCGTCGCGATTAAGCAAGCTGCGTCTTTCCGCCTCTATATATTCTCGTTCCCTTTCATAAACATCTAAATCTCGTTTTGATAGCTGTCGGGATCTTTCAAGGGCCTCTAATGAACGCTCACGACTATTATAACCACGTGAAGCCGCAATGGCCAGTTCCCTTTCTGCCGGCCTTGGTAACAGTCGCTCACCACGATCGCCACTAACGCCACCGTATTTCTTTTCTTCCTCCTCACGTCGCAGTTTTTCTCTAGCCAAACGTTCTCTTTCACGCTGACGTTCTTGACATCGGGCCAATGCTTCAGCTCGTTCCTTATCTCTTGCTGCTTCTCGTTCAGCACGCTCACGTTCTCTATCACGTCTCTCACGTTCTCTTACCAATTCATCATGCCGCATCTTGTGCTCGTGGCGTTGACGTTCTGCTGTCGGCGAAGGTGTGCGTTCCCGGGTTCGCGTCTGAATAATAATTTTCTCCCGCGACATCATTGTATGATGCATACGAGGTGGACTTTTCTGACGTTTTACATCCTGGTGTATACGAATTTTTGTAATTTTGGTAGGTGAACGCGAACTTGTACGATGGTGCTCCCTCTCACGTTCCCTTTCTCGGGCAACAGCGGCGCGATGTTTTTCACGTTCCCGCTCACGCCGTTCTTTACTCGCCGCACGTTGATGCTTGCGTTCTGCAAGCTTTTTCAGCTTTGCCTGGGTGGTGGGAGAAAGTGACCTATGCCCTATGTGACCACTTAATGCCGCAGCAGCAGCCGCTGCTCTTTTCTTCAATTTAGCTTCTTTTAATTTGCGCTTTAAATGAACCCGCTTGGCTTCAAGTTTCTTCTGACAATGCTCACGCTTTTCTCGTTTTCTGCGTTCTTCTGCAGAGGAGCTACTGGAACGACGTGAAGTTGCTGCAGTTGTTTGCCGAGCCTTTTTTCGTCGATGGCGTTCACTGTCTGTACTTGAGTATGAGCTTCCGGAAGAGTCAGACTCTGAGCTACTGGAACTATCCGAGCTAGATTGATGTCTAGTCTTCTTATAACGCCGCAAAGCTTCCTTTGATCGCTTATCCATTTTTTTCTTGGTGAGTTAAAATTTTATTTTTAAGTTGCATTTACCTTCAAGCTAGTGATGTAAAACTATTGTTGGTATGTCGATAATTTAATTTTTCGCCATTATCGAATTTTGCTTACCACTATCGATTGTACCAATAGCAATTTGAACACTTTCGGTTGAATAGCGTGATATGCTAGGTAGCTCTATCAGCGACTTCGGATAATGATTCTATGGGTTTTATAAGACGCCGTAATATACGGAGATCGCCACAATGAAAGATGCTACGAAACATAAAAATGGTGGTCAAACTACAGAAATGACAATGAATTTCCTTGTTTGACGCCATCTTGTCAAGACAACATACTGCCCTCACATAGAAATTTACAAAGCATTTTTCATTTTTTCCTGCCAAAATGACAGATGTTAGAACATCAGCTATTTTCTAGGGAGATGTCGGGTAAGCTAGAATTGAAAGCAAATAAAGCCTACCCGTAAGGAAAACATTCGATAGTATCGATTATTTTTCACTATCACTATGGAGTGGGTACCCTACAAGGCACATTCAATAGGTAGCAGCAGTAGAAAAATTGAAAAAAAAAAAATTTGAGCTCATTGATCTGGCAGCACTGAAAGGCAACAGACGCGCAATTTCGAATTTTTTCTGGACTTTGAATAAAAATTGAAATTTATAACTAAATCCAAGAATATAAATAATATTAATTGTTCGGAGTGACTTTTACAGCTAGAGGATTGCATAATACCAACTGGAGGAACCAGTTTTTGGATATTTAAAATAGAGACACATAAGCAGAACTTATAAAACAGTAATACGAGTTAACCGTTATGGAGGCTGAAGGGCGAGAACGCCCTGGAGCCCGAGTAATGGGAGCAAGGAGTCGTAGTAGCTCGGCTTCAAGAAAACCTAAGAAAAAAAAAGAAGATTTGGGAATACGCAGTGAGTACGAGATAAATAAGCAATTTAACAACCAAATGTGGTACAACAAAAATCATAAAGGGCCATATATGGTATACATAGATACGGTTACGGAAAACGGGACAAGAAAACCAATAAATGCAATTACCGTTACAAAAATTTTAATGGATAAACGCATAGAAGGAATTGATGACATACAAAAAATTGGCTATGGTCGATGCAAAGTTTTGCTAAAATCAGCCAATGAAGCTAACATTTTAGCATACAGTAAACTTGATGAATTTAAACTAAATATAAAACTACTACCTCATTTTATATCGAAAATTGGAATTGTATTCGATGTTCCTCTTGAAATAACAGAAGAAGAATTTCTTAAGTTCACAAAATCTACCATACCAATACTAAAAGTAGTCAGAGTAGGTAGACGAGATCCTAATGACCCAGACAAAAGCATTCCCACCAAAAGAATTAAAATATTTTTTGATGGATTGGAATTACCCAAAGAGATCTCTTTCTCTTACACTAAACTGCAAGTGAAACATTTTATAAGTCTAGCACAATGTTTTAGGTGTTATAGATTTAACCATGTAGCACAACACTGTAAACAAACAAACAATGTATGCTGTAATTGCTCAACAAATCATCCCAAATCCGACTCATGCACTGAACCTACTAAATGTGTTAACTGTAATGGAACACATACAGCTATAGATAAAAATTGTATGGCCCGAAAAAAAGCACATACATTAAAATCTATAATGATTATTGAAAATTTAACATTAAATGAAGCAAGAAACAAATTTTCGGCAGTATTTGGAAACAGGTTTAACTTACTGAACACTGATGAAACAGAATTTCCAGAATTACCTAATAAAAATAAAACTAATACTCAGAACAACACTCAAATCGCAGCAAGAACATTACATTCAAAATGGTCATATTCCACAGTAGCAAAAATCAATCAGAATAGACTACGAGAACAAGCGAATACGGACAAAACATGGAATGAATACAACGAATGCTTAAACAATGAACTTACATCAGACAGCATAAATAGATTCAAAAAAATCAATGAGGTATCAGATTATGAAAAATTAACATCTGATATAAACAAAATGCTAAATAATATTTTAATAAACAAAGATGATACAATTACAAATAGTACTAGAGCAGCAATTAATACAATAAAAGACAAAATAAACAGACATCAAATAGTTAAAGACGTTGAACTAATTAACAAAAATGAGTGATAAATTAAAAATATTACAATATAATATACAAAGTTTAAAAAAACCCAATAATAAAGAATTGTTAGATATATCATTAATTGATAATAAAATAGACATTGCAATTCTAAGTGAAATATGGCTCACTAATAATGCAAACACAAGTTTAAAAAATTACAATTTTGTGGGTAGTTATAGATCTGATGGATATGGAGGTGCAGGGATATACATTACCAAGAATATCAAATTCAATATACTAAAAGTTAATTCTTCTCTTGATGTAGTTGCTATTACAACAATGAACTTAAAACCTAACATCAATATCGTTGGCTTATACTGTGAACCGAATCTTACTACGCAAATTTTTAGAACAGAATTGGAAAAAATATTTGTTGCGAGTCGTGGTTTTAAACATGCTACAATAATTGGAGGAGATTTTAATGCAAGAAGCTTCACATGGGATAGCAATAATGCTAATACAAAAGGGAATATATTGGATAGCATAGCAAAAGATTACCAATTTACATGTCTAAATAATAAATCCCCAACATTCACAGTGGGCAGGAACACATCATCACCAGATGTAACATTTACTAATGGACCAATAAGTAACACTGAATGGAAAACTTTACCAATAAAAATTACAAATAGCAATCATATTCCAATTTTAATACAATATAATTTAAAAAAAATAATAAGGCGGAATAAAATAGTACAACACAACAAAATTTTTAAAGATATTCAAAAAATAAAAATTACCGGCAATATTGACGATATAACTAAATCATTTAATAAAATAATACAAGATAACACGTTAAATTGTAATAATTTTAACAAGTATGTGCCTAAACAATGGTGGAATGAAGAAATAAATAGACTTTACAAAATAAGAAATAACGCGAGAAAAAGATATGAAAAATATAAAACAATAGAAAATATGAAGTTATTGATGAAAGAACAACATGCTCTTCAAATGCAAATTAGCAAATGTAAAAAAGAAACCTTTCAAAATACAATAGAAGAAATTTCTTATCCAAATAATAGCAGAGAGATGTGGAGCAAAATTAATAATCTGAAAAAATATGAACAGGAAAAGAGAGTTAAAAACAGTTGGAATAATGAAGAAAAACACAAATACTTATCATTTATTTCAAGAGATATCCATGACAATTTGGTATCAAATACAACATGTATCACCAATGATGAAAATACAGTAGCAGAAATAAACTATGACAATTTCTTGCAATTTCTACGCACAAGAAATCTTAACTCTTGTAAAGGCAATGATAACATTTCTTATAGAATGATTAATAACTTACCAGATGAAGAAAAAAGAAATTTATTTATAATACTACAAAATACTTGGAGTTCAGGGCTCATTCCAGAGTCTTGGAGAGAAATTAAAATAATTCCTATTTTAAAAAAAGGAAAAGAAATTTCAAACATCTACAACTACAGGCCGATATGTTTAATTTCTGTTTTAGCCAAAACAATAGAAGGACTGATTAAAATTAACATTGATAAAAAAATCACCCATAATCATATTATTCCGGATAGATCATATGGATTTAGGAAAAATAGATCTACAGCACTTTGCATTAACGATCTAATAAATTTTATACACATTAAAAAGGAAAAAAAACAACATGTTATGGCAGCTTGTATTGATGTTGAGAAAGCATATGATTCAGTAGATATAAATGAGTTAAATAAAATTTTGGAACATATATGTATAAACAATAGAATCAAAAACTGGATAACATCTTTCCTTCAATGCAGATACCTAATATTAGGTGGACAAAAAATAATAACGAGAAACGGACTTGCTCAAGGAAGTGGACTAAGCCCCACTTTATTCAATATTTATACAACACAGATGCATACAATATCAGACGGTAACTGTGAATTGTTTCAATTCGCAGATGATTTCTTCCTCGTTTGTTTCCACAAGAACTATGAGCAAACTAGAAATATTTTGAAAGAAAAAATAGAATTATTTCAAAACGAAGGAACAAAATTGAAGCTGAAAATGAATCCACAAAAAACAAAAATTATTTACTTCAACAATAGAAACCACCAAATTAATATACAAATTGATAATATAGAGATAGAACAAGTAAAAGTTATCAAATATCTGGGCAGGATTGTAAGCATAAATAATTCAATAATTCCTCACGTTCAACACATCATTACTAAAACAAACCGCACTTGTAATTTTCTCAATATACTTAATGGCTGCAAATATGGAGTAGATCCCAGGAGGGCTATACAATTATATAAATCCTTTGCTCGATCCAAATTAGATTATGCTGCCTCAACCTTTACTAATATTTCCAAATCAGCTCTACAAAAATTAGAATCGTGTTGCAAATCAAATATTAGAAGATGTTTGGGATTAATAAGATCCACACCTACACAAATCGTTTATCATATGGCAGCAGAAATGCCACCTAGACAGAGATTCGAATTAGCTACTGCAAAAGAACTCGTAAAAGTAATCGCATACAAGTTACCAGCAAAAAAATATATATTTACAAATGACTTGAACAGGAGATCAAGCTATTATACGGTTTTTAATAAATTCAGACAAATTTTCTACAATATCGCTACTATATCAGAGGAACCAATAACATCAAACAAAATCTTCACAGATGAACTTTTCTTTAAAAATATATTCAATTCAAAAAAACTAGCAAACTTAAATATCGTCAATAATTTATATCTGGAAAAAATACATAGACTAAAAAATGAAAATTTTCAAATTATATTTACGGATGGATCTATTAGAGACAACAAAACACTGGCAGCTTTTATACACGAAGAATCCAACACAACGAAGTCATACTACAGTAATAAAAAAACAGCATCAATGACTGCAGAATTAATAGCAATTCTAAAAGCAATAGAATATTCAATACAAAATCATTATAAAAAAATAGCAATTTTAACCGACAGTTTAAGTAGCATTTTAATAATAAATAATAAAGAAAATAACAACTACATTGCAAGGGAAATAATAGAAATAGTCAATAACTCTAACATAGAAAAATTGGAAGTACATCACATACCATCACATAGTAAAATCAAAATGAACGAAGCAGTAGATCGAGCAGCAAAAGCAGCAGCCCAGTTGGGAGAAAATATTAGAATTGCCTGGACAATTAAAGATGCTGTTAATGAAATAGTTGAGAAATTAAGGGAAGAATGGCAACAGCAATATACAGAAAGCGGAATAAACAAAGGAATAACATACGGACATTTATTTCCTAATATATTAATTAATCCATGGTTTAAAATCAAAAATTTAAAATTAAGCTCAATAGAAATAAAACAGATTAATAGAATATTATCAAACCACACTTTTTGTAAAAATACACTCGCTAAAATGAACATAGAAACAGATCCTAATTGTAATACATGCAACTCAGTTGAAGACAGCAATCACATAATTTTCAGTTGTACCAAATACACCGACACTAGAAATAAGTACCAAATATTAAGAACTTTCACATCACTGGAAGAATTGTATAAAAGTGAAGGAACGCATTGCTTTACGACGATAATCAACTTTCTCAGAGACATAAAACTAAAATTATAAATAATTCATTTAATATTATAATAAAATAATATAATATAATTTAGTCGGTGGCGCTATAGCCTTGTGCTGGCCAAATAATCCTTCTACCTGTGAAATCATTCACGGATAAGGAGTAACTTAAATCATAAAAAAAAAAAAAAAAAAAAATTTGAGCTCTGTATATTTTGTTTTTGCTTTTAAAAGCTAAACTTTCAAAAATATTTTATCAACTACCTTGAATTGTACTGAAAGCATTCTTATCACAACGAAATTCAAAATTTGACAATTCAAATTAAAATAAAATATGAAAAAAGTTCAAAAAAAAAAGTTTGCTGCGGCTACCTATTTGATGTGCCTTGGTACCCTATATATATTTTCCAACACAGAAAGCCATGCCACATAAAGACTCAGTTATTCAATACTTAACTTCACTTAAGCCAACCTGTTATATGGAAAACAGTGCAAGCCATTAGGCAACACTTAACTTACCGTAAGAAACTTAATAATCTGTTGATTTTAGATTCTTAAGGCTCAGTTAGTCAAAACTTAACTTAACATAAGCCAACCTGTTATATCGAAAGCCGTGGATTTGCCACTACCTTTTCCTCTGACCAGGTGTGTACATTTGTGCTAAACTTAAAAACATTCGACACAATTTAATTTTCCTTTACTTTTTTACTAGCAATATGCGATTCAAAAATAGTCACACAAGTGCCTTTATTTTCTACTTTGTACTTTGTGTCAACGGGGATATTCAGAGAACAATATGCAGCAAAACTTAATCATCAAAAATTAAGTTGACATGTTGAGTAATCGTCTCCAATTCTTAAGTTAAGTCTTGACTAACTGACCCTTAAGGGCCGTACACATAAGACTTTGGCTTTGCTTTGCTTCAGAGTTTCGCTTTGACAGATAAGTTGAAGACCTGATGTTATATGAGTGCTGCTAAATACAAGGCGAGAAAAGTAAAGCAAAGCAAAACGAAGCAAAATCATGCCGAACTCTCAACATTTGTACACTTTGACAACCAACTGTTTGCATTTCCATTTTATTTCTGCGTGCATATACACACGATTTAGAAAATTTACTAGTATTTCATAGTTTTTGCGTGTATAATTACTTTCAAAAAGATAAAAGAAGAGAAATATTAATAAATAGCAAATAAAACACCTCTTTGATCGGTTTTTATTTATGTTGTCAAAATATGCTCCGCCTCAATATAGTTTATTACACTCGCGACTTTGCAACATACATAAGTAGCATAACTACCACTTAATTATATAAGTAAAACTCATTTCTTAATATTTAATTAAACAAAATATTTGGAATAGACACAAATAACAATTGAAAACAAACCACTAACGTAGAGACTGTCAAAGCGTTCTATGTAGCAAACCTTCTACACCTCATGCTTTGTTGTTAAATTTCGAATTGCCAAGTAAAGCGAGGAAAATTGTATGTGTACGGCCCTTTAAAGCTTCATCGCTTTGCGCCAGATAACTTTGACAAGACGCAAAAGGTATGCCAAAATAAAACCCTGCTTTTTGTTCATGTTCTTACACGATAGGTATTTGCATGTGTACACGTCATTTTTTACATATGTAAAAGCAAACATATCGTGTAAACACAAATTAGATTTGCTTCTGTATTTAGCAGATACATGTACATACCAAATAGGACGGTTTATATTTTCGTCTGACGCACTGCCATAATAAACTGTCAATTTCGAGTTTCAAAAAATAAATTACATTTATTTATTTCATTAAAAATAAGATAATGTAAATTTGACACAGACAGAATTACATACATATGTATCGAAAAAGTGACAGCTACAGACGCAAATTCATGACGTGTAAGCACACTTTAATAGCATTCTGGTGAACAGGTACTTTTTCAATTCTCAAGTAAAAAATAAACTTAAATTTGTGAAAAAAAGTAAACACAACCCATTTCTTTCGAGCCTTTTGGTAATTTATTATAACGTTAACGATAAATAAAATTGTTTGGAAGTTCAAAGACGTCGACCAATAAAAATCAGCTCCACTTCGTTTTTAATTTAATTTTTTTTGTTTACTTGAGATATGCATGTCCCACGCCCGGAAAGGCGTATGCGGCAATAACTGCGTAATTTTTGCGCCACATCATTACCTTTCCAAATGAGCGTAGTTTTCATAATTAATACGCAGCTCAAACACACCCTACAACATAACCGAGCTCGGCGTAATTTAAGTTTTACTTATAAGTTATTGTATTTATTTTTACACCAGTTTCACACATTTTTTGTGATTTCATTTAAATCATTAATGATTCTGGGTAATATACATATTGTTTTGGTGCCGACACTACTTACGGAACACGTACTGAACTTAAGCGAATAATAACAACGCTTACTTACTGTGGTCAGAAGACTTTTATTATGAACATTTTTGTTACAAAACACGAAACTTTGCAACTCTTTTGATTACAATTAAGATTTATTTTAATTTTCTTGTGGCAAACTGCATATATATAATTTCATACATAAACGTTACATACTCATAGTTGAAAGTTATGGTAAAAATTAAGATAGTTTGTAGGGTGAAGGGTTGTAATAATAGTAGATTATGATTGAAAACGTAATAGAATGCCTAATCGTCCATACTCTCGTGTCTGTCAGGTGAAGCATTTCCATTTTTTGGAGAAATTGACCGTGAGCGGGAACGCGATTTGTTGTCTGGTGAAACGGAGCGGTCGCTGAAATGTCACGAACATAAACAAAATGTTAAAATTAGCAGGGGTGTTTTTTTTTTGAAATTTTGAAAAGGGTAGTGTCGCAAGTTAGATTAAATTAACCAAAGTGGTACTCGAAATTAAATGCTTTTCATAATATTAGTATTTTAATTTTAAAGGACAGCAATCCAAAATATACAAAAATAAGAATATAAGAAAAAGTTGTAAGAAAAGCGAAATAGAATAAAAAGAAATTAATTGAATCGTTAAAGTGCGTGATAATAAGATAACGAGAATGCTTACCGTGAGCGAGAATCTCTTCTTGACTTAGACCGGGAACGTGAGCGTGACTCACGCTTTGAATTCGATCGGGAACGTGAACGGGAATCACGTTTAGGAGACCGGGAACGCGAACGAGACCGTGATTTGGATTTTGACTTGGACAGCTCACGAGATTTGCTAAAAAAAAACAACATAAATTCAAAACAATTATGTCGAAGTTCGAAATCGTCAATATGAATATGAACTTACTTTGAGCGAGACCGCGAACGGGACTTCACTGGTGACTTTGACTTTGAACGTGCACCTCGTGATTTGGAGCGACTACGAGACTTTGAGCGTGATCGCGATGATCTCCGAGACCTTGAGCGTGAGCGCCTGCGAGAACGAGATCGCGAACGAGAGCTTGAAGAACGGGACCTTCCGCGTCCTCCACCACTACGTCCGCCACGACGGTCTTCAACTAAGCGTACCCGACGGCCATTCAATTCAGTGTCATCTAACTTTTCAATGGCAGTCTTCATATCCGATAACGAAGCAAATTCCACAACTCTGTTAAGTTTTAAACGAAAAAAAGAATTGCTATAGTTTTTTTAATCAAAATTATATACCAACTTCATACCCTTCATTACGGCGTTGCTTATGTGCATCAGCATATGTAACTTCTCCCGCTTGCCTCATATAATCTTTCAAATCCTGAACACAAAATTGATAAATCGTTCAATACCGGAAAGGGAAATGCAATGGTTATTTAATAAAATTTTTTTTAAATGTTTGTGTTGTGTTCATAAAAGAAATAATTAAAAAAAAAAAAAAAAAAAAAAAAAACACAAATTGGTAATTTGCTGAAGTAACTTATTAGCGAGTGTTGCATTAGATCGAGTTTAGTCTGCATGGTCCGGTTCTTAAAGTACCCCTAATGATGAATTTTCTTAGGATATCTCGTCCTCACTCTCTAGAAGAGGCCACGTGGTGTATATGTTGGAACCACATATTCTTCACCCTCGATTCAGAAAATTATTCCAGAAAACAACACTCGGCTACGGAATCTTTGGAACATCAGCAAATTACCCTTGATCCCATCATGTTCACAGGAATACTGAACATATGAGAGCAATGTTAAAATGTGAATTATGTGTTGCTCTTAATAATAACACTGTAGCATATACATCATAGATAGTATAAAATAATTGGGTAAAGTATTGCAATCTTACATAATATCACATCAACAAAGTTGCCTTTATCAGTAATACTTTCACTGTATATGAAATGTAATTGTGACCTCTCAGTGACCTCAATACCGAGCGTGATTAACGTCGACAGCGGATGGATATATCGCATATAGGACCCTCAGTTGTGTATTCAACTTTTTCAAATGTGTACAATGTTATCTCGGCAAATCGGCACTAATAAATTTTCGCAAGTCGAAAATTCAAGTTTGCTTAGCAAAAGTTTTATACATCCAACGGAAACGTAAACGCGTGCACCTCGTCAACCAGAACACCAGACCAGATATAATCGGGTTGTCATCTTTCGTGAAATTTTGTTCGCTTATCTAACGTCGACATTCTGGTTCGCACGTTTTGTTCGAGTTTTACTCTACGGACGAAATCTGTCATTTTGAATCAGTTTAGTACTTCGTGAATAGAAGTATCTGACTGTAGACTGCCATCACACAGGCTATACATATGAATAGTCGATATAAAAAGGACCTCCGGCGGTCATTTATGTTTAGTGTACTTCACTGCTTCGTTGCTCATATAAACAAAACAACCCAATATTCTGTTGGCTTAGATATAGGCCGTCATATGACATCGGAAACCAGGTTTTGCCTGTTTGTGAAAAAATATCTTCTTCTACTGTAAATAAAGGGAAATGAATCCACACCTCCAGAAGAGAGGTATGATGTTAAATTCTTTTCACTGCAACCACCCGTAAGCGTCGTATAAAGTATGACTGTTGGTTGGTTGGTACTTTCTATGGTCCCTTATCACCACAAAGAACTATCGGTGGGCCGGCTTGGTACGGTTCAGTCGACGTCATCGATGTTCTACATTAAGTACCTCCCTAAGTAGTAGAGTACCTAGGACATCTTTTGCACGTCGCTACATTTGGACAAGGAACAGACACAATAGCCATAGCCAGAGCACATAAAAGCCTGCGAGCACCTTAACTTTACTGAAGCCATCAGAATCGTCATCAAGAGCATCAGAAGCGTCAACAGCACCACATCGCCCACCATTCGTAATCGCAATCGGTTTGAAGGTTCGTCCGACGCACGGTCTTGGTTGGTACGAGACTCTGGGATTATTTTGGAATCGCTAATAGCTATAAGGAATTCGACAATTCTAAAATTAAATGATTTTTAATACATTTTACGTTCTTAATAATAAGTACCTAATTTTTTTTTTTTTAACGAGCGCATTTGGTTGTCAATCTAACATTTACATCTGCACCGCATCAAACTAATTGATACAATAACACTTGCAGAAGAAAATGTTATATTGAAATGTATGCGTTAAGTGTCCGCTTCTTCAGCTCAAGTGCGTTCATTAGGTTGCTCTGACATCTGCCACGAATCTTGTGCCATTTTCTTTACCTTAAAGCTGTTTTATTAAACCTATTTCAAATGTATGTACATCATCGTTTGGCTAATTTTGTTATTTAAGCGTTTAGTCGTTTTTATTCCTTGATCGAAGCCCAAATATCTTAGTAGATGTAAATCATTTCCATTTCGCTTTTGCTCGCATTAAACAAAAATATCATGACCAGCTCACAAGACGGATGAATAAAAGCAATCTACCTCCAAGAATCGAATGTTTTTGTCCCTTCAAGTCATTTACGTTTCGGTCTCTTTTCTGAATGGGAATTGTAACGAGATTTCGACGTGGATGAATTCATTCTTTTCTCTCTGCATTTGCGGTATAATTGCCTTCAAGTAGTGGAGGTCGTATGAGTTTTATCTGAGTGAGCTACCGAGCAGGAGGTTTGAATTTGTGCTCATAAACCGGTCACAGAAACAGTTCTCAAATAAAACGTGTTAGCTTCATCATTCAACCAAGGTCTGAGGATGATCTGTCAACCCATTAGTGGCATTTCTTTCGTATAGAAAAAACAATTTATCGGATAACACCGGTCAATTAAGCATTCATAAACATAAAACTAGTTGAAATACAATTTTAAGTGTAGTCTAAAAAAAAAAGTCATTCTAAATACGCAAAGTTGTTAATGAAAAAAAGAAATCTCAAACGAAAAAAAGGCCTCTAATCATCTTGACTTTAGATATTCATAAAACGTTTTATAACACAAACATGTCTTCTCACGTTTTAATGAAGCCAATCGATATCCGCATCCGAACCCTTATTTAACTACTTAAAACTATGGTTAAAAATACTTAATGAAAGAAATAGCAGGTTAATGGAAAAAAAATCTGCGACTCTTTTGACTATGTTAATTGTAATTTTTATAAAAAGAATAGAAGTCACTGACTACGGCAAAACAAAAATGTTAGATCCTTTAAACCTATCTAAATCTAATTTAATTTTAAAATTATTGACATACCTGCCAACTGACGCGACTTGACAAATTCTCCACAATCAGACGGTACTCGGTACGAAGCGGCGGCCCATATCGAGAAGATGATCTGGAATTTTTGTTTCTGGTGAATAATTCAATGGGTTTACAATTAGTTATGACACTGCTGCTTTAACAAGACATGTATTTTTCTCTAAATATTAATTTGTTTAAATGCATATTTGACGAAACAGATCACGGATATACAGTAGGGAGCATTAGTGAGTACATAGATGCTATTTTTGTACTTAATAATGCATAACAAGAGTAATAATAAAGATAACAACAAAAATTTTTTTTTATTTGTTTGGTGTTTAGTAGACTTCAATTTTATTTATAATACAACAACAGAAAATATCTAAGTCCAATAACAAATTCATAAAAACCAAAACAACCTGCATGTACTCAATTTTGCACCCGTTATCTTTTCAGCAATGCATTAAATATCAACCGTTTTTTTTAAATAGTGTTCAATTTATAGTAAATTATAATCTAAGATAATGTTTTGCATATTGTGGACGAATTTTGAGATAAATAAAGAATAAGTAAATTTTAAAAAATATTTAAATAAATAAAATACAAAAACAATGAAAAAAATATCGCGTGAAGTTGAGAACAAAATTGTTTCGATGACTGAACGTGGATCTTCTTCTCGGCAAGTTGCGGTGTATTTGAAAATAAGCAAGTCGGTAGTGATAAGAGCCCAGAAAAGGCGAAATTGTTAATCAAATGTGAAGGTCAGAGGGCGTAAAAAAAAGACAAGTGTTTCGACACCAGGAAATGCAGCCTTGGAAATAGGTAAATCTGTCAGTCGATGGACTGCAAGAAGATCCCTCCACAAAATTGGGTATATCTCGGCGGTTAAAAAACAAAAACCTGCTCTATCTGCCAAAAATGTTAAGGCGCGACTAAAGTTTGCAAGAGATCATGTGAAATGGACTGAAGACGACTGGAAAAACTTGTTATTTGGTCACACGAATCAAAATTCAACCGCTTCCAGTCTGATGGTAAGCAATATTGCTGGCGCCGCCCCAATAAAACCATCAAAAGACATCACGTGCAAGAGACTGTGAAACATGGTGGAGGTAACATCATGGTGTGGGGTTGCTTCACATGGTGGGATGTTGGACCGCCCCAGAAAATTGATGGAATTATGAGGAAAGAGGATTATTTGAACCTCTTACATAGCCATCTTCCCGATTTTGTTCACAGGAGTGCTTATCCTGAAGAAGTCATATTTCAACAAGATGGTGATCCTAAGCATACCGCCAAAATCGTGGTGGTTCAGTGAGCAAAAATTTCAGGTGATGGAGTGGCCGGCACAAAGTCCTGATCTCAATCCAATTGAAAATGTATGGTCAATTGTGAAACGACGATTAGGCACATACGAAAGGGCACCTACGAGTCTGTCGAGCTTTGGGAGCCTGTTGCCAAGGAATGGCTGGATATACCGGATGAAATAATTCAGAACTAGGTGGAAAGTAGGTATGCCAAAGCGCATGAAAAGCGTCATTAAAAACAAAGGCTTATAGACAAAATATTGATTTCGCTCATTATATTCATTTTTTAAAATGAAGTACTGGTGGCGTGAGCTATATATTGATTCGCCTTAAAATCTCTCACTGCTTGAAATTTTAATAATACCATTAAATTTAGAGATTGGTAGGAAATAAGTATGAAGACAATATATATGTACATATACATACGTTTAGTCTAATGCCAACATGTGTATATGCATATATTTATATCTACTGAGCTTAAAAATATATTAAGTGAACGTGTACCGCCCTTTTTCCTTATTTTAGTGGTATGCAAACTCATTATAGGAGATATCGTTTTAACCGATTTCTAAAAAATTACCTATTTCTATTATCTATCGCAACATTTTTGAAACTGGGCTAGAAGTTTTTCGAAACGTATGTTTTTTCAAATTCCACCCTTTTCTCAATGAGTTTGCCATATACATATGCTCCCATTATAGAGTTTACAAACAAAAACAATTCAATATAATAAAAATAAGAAAAACGAGGACCAGTTAACTTTTAAAATTTTTGTTTTTTCAGGGCACATGCTATTTTACTGCACTAATACTTAAAGTGCATAGTATATACGATTTATTTCATGAATCAAATAAATTAACTTACTTGTCATTATAACGGCCCCCACCTCCACGACGCCCACCATATCTATCGTCATATCGTTCTCTATGACTACCACGAGCTGTACCCCGTGCCGGTTCAACAACCACTCTATAAAATAAATGTATTGAAGAGCATGCTTATGAATGTATCAAAGAAATACCTTTCGCCTAGTAATTCTTTCCCATTTAATTCGTAAACAGCGTCATCGGCATCTCTGTAGTCTTCGAATTCCTAAAAAATTAAGTTTCTTTTAAAATAAAAACCTTTCTACGTCTGCGCAGATTGCAAAGATATCTTAGTATACATCTTAGCCAACTCAAATATTGATTTTTTCTTTATTCCAATTAAACACTTTTCATACTTACCACGAAGCCATATCCATTTTTGATTAAAATATCACGCGTTCGTCCATAACCTTTAAAAAAGCGCTCCAAGTCTCTTTCACGAACTCCATACGGTAATCCACCAACGTAAACCCTTGAACCGACCATATTGTTTACGGTCTTTTGTGCAATTCTATTATAAAGGAAATTTGCTTACTTTAGGTTCAAAAGCAAAGCAGAAAATTTTCATCGTAATATCAACATAGCTATGCAAAATGGCGTTCCTGTGCCAATTTTATTGAGCCTTTTCCAACTTTGCAAAAAACAGTTGCAGCTACAAACCTTAACTTTCCTACTAACTACCTTTTTAAGAGTTGATGACAAAACGTGAGAAATTAAATTTAAAGTCCCTTATTTATCTGTACTTCTCCTACCGACACTAGAAAAACACAATTAATATATTCGCCAATCAAAACGGAAATAACTATTTCCACAGCACCTCAATTTAAGATGGCGACATTTCGCTTGGATAGAGTTACCAACCCTACTATTTCCAAAAGACTTATTTTTACTGGCGGCTTCACCTGCTTTTAATTCTCGCTTACTTCTGGAAGCAAGCGACACGTCGCTCGTGAAGACCGCGAAAACTAGAAAGTATGCTTAATCGGCAAACGAAATTAACTTTTTCCATTTTTGTAAAAAGTCAAGAAGTTATCTGCTTTTAATGGATGTCAATCATAAATTAAATGACTCTCTTTGGTAGTTAAGGGCCGCAGTGATGAATTTAAAGTTTCTGCGTGGGTGGTTCATAACGTCACTGACTTATCAAACTGTCCTCGTACAAAATATATATTTAAAATGGGCCGTCAGACGAAATGCGAATAAGAAAATATAAACGGTTTTGAAATGTATTATTAAGCTGAATGCTCATATTTCAATTTAATACGACAATACATCATAAGTCTATATAATAACGGAAGAGGCGCTGATTCTGATTAGACTTATATAACTCGCGCAAAACGCGTATTGCTGAAACTTGTACTTCACATTCAGTATCGACATTTTGCTCAAAATTAATTCCAATAATAATTGTCAGTACGCATACTGCACGAAGCCGTTGGAAACGTTGCCTCTCGAAAGCTCTACTACCCAAATACAAGGATGGGGTATCGGTTGAAAATAGAGCACCCTTAGATAGATAGATAAATAAAAGAGGATTGCACTGCGACCAATTGGTCTATTGTGCCCTCAGTAACCTACAACACATCCCCTAGTCCAAGAGCATCTATGAATTTCAAGATGGATCCCGGTGACAGGGAGTGTATGTACTCCTCCTTAGGCCACATCTGACCTAGGCATCTCTCCCTTCGTCGAGCCACAGCATCGCACTCCAGGAGCAGGTGTGTGGGGGTCTCCTTTGTCCTGTCGCAGAAGCGACACAGGTCGCTCGACCAGATACCTAGTTTATGCAGATGACCCCTCAATCTGCAGTGACCTGTGAGGATGCCTGTGAGGATTCTAAGTTTTGCTTTTGGGAGGTCTATCAGTATCTTATATCGTTTGTTACTGTACCCCCCCAATAGTTTCTTTGCCTGTAGCAGGCCCAGGGTCTCTTCCCATTGCTGAGTCCTGAGCTGTCTAGTTTCCTTTCTGAGCGCCTCCTTTATAGTGCTTGGTCCTATTGGAAAGAAGGGCTCTGGCACCCTTATTTAAAAGACAAAAAGAAGTGTATCCGTTCCGGGGTGGCCATACCCAGCTTTGCTGATGTCGCCAGAGATAGAATCCTTATTGGGGTTCTGGACCGCTGCAATGAGCTCGGGTCAATTCCAAGGCCCCAGTGGAGGTAGGTGAAGGCGGCTCTCGCAAACTTCATCCAAAACTTTCTCCTGAAGAACCATGGGGCCCTGGAGACTGAAGCGATCTACGGGTAGAGGAGCCGGATGGGCCATCAAGGCAAGTGATCTTGTCTTTGAACAGGGACCCTCAAGAGCTTCTCGATAACAGACAAGGCAATGTCTACTACGGCCTAGACCAAGTGACTCTTAGAGTCTATCATGGTGATGCGCAGCGCCTTCCAAATCCAGAGAAGGAGAACACAGCGCTGACGTCACTATTGCAGCGGTGGAGGAGATTGCGGTATTCTTAAATGAGGGTTCTGCAAAAAAATTTCCACAGACCTAGGGTAACATCTGTTGCTCTCTTGAGTCGCTTACTCGACGTGGATATCTTCCTTATGCAGGAGCATTAAAAACTAGGGGGTCTCTCGTCTAGGTGCGTTGGGCTACATGCTGCTTGTTGAGCGTAGTAAATGTTAAATTAGAACCTGTGTGATGGATGGCATAGGATTAAAATATTTTTTATTTACCCTATTATATTCATGGAAACATGACGACAACCCTGTTAGAGATTGGAAACAAGCCTTTCCTTTTGACCACCACGTTCATGGCGTACGAGGCTGAGGATCCCCTCAAAGTCGACTCCGCAAATTAGTGAACGAACATATAGCGGCTTTAGTTCTAATCGGTTGCGAAGCGAATGCCCACCATGTTCAGTGGGGAAGCTCCGACATCAACAGTCGAGATGAGTCTCTTTTTAACTAAATTTTAACTACTAACTTTGTTGTATGCAATATCTATAGAGCCGTCAAGAGGTCATAAACCTCACATTTTGTAATAGGAAAAGAACTAAAGTTCTAGATGATCACTTTTTTCTGATCATAGATACATATATTGAGCTGGTTTTATATCTGTCCATGGGCGCTTCAAAAGTTAGTAAGAAATTTATTATGATTTTCTTCGGATTTTCCGACAGGGCGATTATTTGATCTATATTTCGAAAACGACACCGAAGATGGCACAACGCCGAAAGCGGTATGTCACCAAATTTGACAAGGGATGACAGAAAATCGTTCCAATATACGTTAGTAAGAAACTTAGCCGCCGTCTTGAGTGTTACGTTTCTAGTCGTGGGTTCGACTCCGTAGGAAGCTTAGAAGAAATAATCCAAATGACAAGATGTGGTGATCTCCGAAATTGAATGAAGAGAATATGGGAGAGGCAGGATTTTCTTTTATATAACATAAATACTAATATGATCAAAGTGATATTTACGAATGACCACTTAAAACTGCAAGAAGTCCTCGGCTATATCTGCGTATACTTAAAAGTCGGCATCCATAGCGCTTTGATAATAAAATAATAATGAAGTGAGACTAACACTGTCGACAGTAATGAACAAATCCTTATAATAAATAAATAATTGCCTGATGGTAAGAATTATATTAAATATTAAAATAATATTGAAGTGACACTACCACTGTCCACAGTAATGAGCGGAACCAAGAGTAACGCGATGTTTGCTGATAGCCATTTTGTATGTATTGAGACCTCGTTAGTCTCAGAAGACACCCAAAGAGAAGTGATAATATTTTAAAATATTTCAAAAATGTAATTATTTTCAAATTGTAATTACTTATAATGGATTTTGTTTTTAAAACTGCAATTACTTATAATGGATTTTGTTTGTTGTTTTATGGTGTACAAATATGAAAGAAATTAATTAAGTGATTGTATAGTTGTAAGTTTTAGGCCTTAAAAGCCGTAATAATAAATAAATAAATAAATAAATAGTACTATAACTTCTACCGCTTTGAGTATTTTAGTTACTTTCCTTATAATTTTACCTAAAAACTGATCTGCTTTGAAGCTCGTAATTTGGGTAATATTCGATATAGCACCGCATAAAAAGGGGCTGGTGGGCGTTGAAGGAGGGGGCGTGGAACCTCAGGCACACCGCCGGGAAAGAATAAACATAAGTCCCCTCTGGTTCCTCTAGACCCTCTGTGCGGCCCCAGGAAAGCCTCTAAAAATGGACAAAAATCAACTTTTTCCAAACAAATTCGTGACAAAACTACCCAGTAAAAATTTTTTGTTAAACTTCAGACAAAATGTGGGTTCATGACATATGTTATAAATGATGTATAAATGCATCTGGCAGGAATTTTAGTCTTTTGTGCGGGGCTTAAAAAAGCAACTATTTAGTTAAGAAATGCAAAGTATTTAAATAGTTTTTTTTTTTATAAAACAATAAAAGCTGATAGCACAGTGTGTTTATAATATGTGTGTGCCAAAATGAATGCATTGGTGGGTCGATATTAAGTGCAGTGAAAGAAAATCAAATACCATATATGCGAAAAATGCAAAAATTGAGCATTTTTAATAAAATTCTGGTGAAATTTGTGGACGGATTTTTGCAAAACGGTAGTTAAACAAAAGTTTATTTAGTTGTTCATCTATGTGCATTTGAATTTCTCAATTTGGTTTATGCGTTTAGCCACGGTAAACGAAACTTATATCGAATCCGACCCCATAATTATTTTCTTGGCTACTAACATTATTTTGCAAGGCAGCTATCCTTTCCGTAATATATACATATATCTTGCGCGAATATTTGATGCAACCCTAACGTTCAGGTATGAATGCGAACTACGGAAGTTAACGTTCTTGGACGGTTCGATGCAATGCTAAGCTTCATTTATGTACGCGCCATTTTTTATTCTCCTTCACAATCACATGCGAACGCGAACGAACCGAATTTATTGTCATGTTCATGTAATTTCTTAGTAAAACCGAATATATCAGTATGCGTAACGGGCGGTCTTCACCTGCTTTCAATGCTAGGTTGCTTTCTGCTTCTTGTCGTCGCAAGCGAGAGAGAGATTTGTTCACTGGGCATTTTGAAAGCATACTTTTTCATTTGTAAGATGTCGTAGAGCAAGAAGGTTCGTGCCCTGCATGCTACTCAAACTCCAAACCCACTCATATTGTCGGTATAAATTAATTAATTTACAAAGATCAGTTACGCGACACTCGATTTTATCAATATATCTTATTAAAAGGCTTATTTGTGCTCGAAGAGCCTTGATAAACGATGTTGCCACAATGAAAGATGCTACGAAATGCGAAAATGGCTGTCAAACTACAAAAATGACAGTTGATCGGTTTGCTAGACGAAGCATACTTTCAACTTTTTGCGGTCTTAGGGCCAGTTTTTCAGTGCAAGATGAACTCTGTTTGTCGTTTAAACTAAGTTTAAACTCAGTATGCAGTTTTTCAGTCAACTTTAAATGGAGTTTAAACTGAGTTTAAACGGCCGATTGGGCACAGTTAAACTTAGTTTAACTTATGAGCTGCGTGCTGACTATTTCGTTTTGGTTGCAACAAATTTAATTGAGTACAAGAAAACTAAGTTTAAATTTAAACTGAGTTTAACTAAACTTAGTTTAAACTGAGTTTAAACCAGCACTGAAAAACTGGCCCTTAACGTGCGACATGTCGCTTGCTTTCAGAAGTAAGCGAGCGTTGAAAGCAGGTGAAGACCGCAAGTAAAACCAGCGGTTATCGTGTGAATTAAGGGCCGTACACATAAGACTTTCGCTTTGCTTTGCTTCAGAGTTTCGCTTTGACAGATAAGTTGAAGACCTGATGTTATATGAGTGCTGCTAAATACAAGGCGAGAAAAGTAAAGCAAAGCAAAACGAAGCAAAATCATGGCGAACTCTCAACTTTTGTACACTTTGACATCCAACTGTTAACATTTCCATTTTATTTCTGCGTGCATATACACACGATTTAGAGAATTCACTTGTATTTCATAATTTTTGCATATATAATTACTTTTAAAAAGAGAAAAGAAGAGAAATATTAACACATAGAAAATGAGACACCTCTTTGTTAACCACGCTCATCGTTTTCCTAAAATCCCCTGGATCGGTTTTTATTTATTTTGTCGAAAGATGCTGCAAGAAGACTTGTTACATCTCAGTCTTAATAAAGTTTATTACACTCGCGAATTTCAAACATACATAAGTAGATGTAAAACAGATTTCTTATTCTTTTATTAATGAAAATACTCGGAATAAGCACATATCGCAATTCAAAACAAACAACTATCGCAGAAACTGTCAAAGCGTTCTATGTAGCAAACCTTCTACACCTCATGCTTTGTTGTTAAAGTTCGAATTGTCAAGTAAAGCGAGGAAAGTTGTATGTGTACGGCCCTTTAGACTAGGCTGTTTGATCGATTCAGCTTTCGAAACATCTCCGATTGTTACCGGCTAGGTTTGTCTTTTTATCTTGTTGGCGTCGCCATTTTTGCAAACTTCGAGAGCAATATCGATTGGGTGCGTTTCAAATTCGTTCGAAGTTTTCTTTTGTGAATTAGATATTTGTAAAGGATAGTTGCAGCTGCAATTTTTAAGGATATTTTAGATTATATATTTTAAAGTACGTGACTGAAAAAAATGGCTGATGTTGAGAACGGGAACTCAAACGGAAATTACAACGATGAGGTAAATTGGTTTATATTTATACTTTGTTAAATTCTAATTTATGCATATTGTGTATTCATTTGATATTAAACTTAATAGTTTTGGAAAACATGTACGTGAATAGATATTTTATAAAAAATTAGAATCACTCCGCATTCGTATGTATGTATGTACATATGTCGCATGGCGAACAAAATGGCGGTCATTTGTTCATTTGTTCATTTGTACAGTGAATCCAAAAATAAATGTACTGTTGAAAAAATATTTACATTTCCCATAGTAACCGATTTAAATTTGCGCTATGTAATCTGTAATGTATCTCATAAAATTCAGCATAAATACAGAATATTTTTTTAATCTGCAATAACTTTCAGAGTAGTATGAATTGAGTGCTCGAGAAATAAAAAGTGCGTTTTTAAACAGTTCGCTTTAAAAAGTCTTGTTGCACCTAATTTCCTTACAAACTTAGCATGAAAAAATTCGAATGTTTGGAAACACGTATTTCCATACAAAGGAAACTGCAGACGTGGTCCTGTCCAAAGAGGAAAATAACTTTGTAACCACGTTTCTTATTTTATTTGTTATGAGAACAACATTAATACAAAGATATGAAAAATAGGAAAAAGTAAAGAATACGGACCGTTGAGCTAGAAAAAAGAAAAAAAGTGGGCGTGGGCCAGTGGTGTAATTTTTTTTTGGTGCAAACTAATAGGGGTTGTTTTAGGGAGGGGTAAAGGGCGAAATTTCAATATTTTAAAAAAACTATTTTTTCGATCTTCATAATATTGGTATAATTAAAAAGATAATTAAAAGACCTTTTATTTAATATGCATATGTGTAAATAAATAATATATACATATATTTTGTTATTTTACTCAAGATACACATATTATTTATTTACACATATAATTATTAAAAAAAAAAGGTCTCTTAATTATCTTTTCAACGATCCCAATATTACGAAGATCGGATTAATAGTTTTTGAAATATTAGAAATTTCCCCTTTACCCTTCCGTAACACCCTCCCTTTTAGTTTGCACAAACAAAAAATTACACCATCGAAGTCAGAGAAAGTATGCGGTTCACGCCCACTTTTTCATTTTTTTTCTTGCTCAACGGTCCGTATTCTTTACTTAAGCCGAAAAATACTTTAAAATTTCAGTCCTGATTTATAAATATATACTTAGAAATTAGTTCATCCAGTAGACTATAAAAATGCAATGCTTGAAAGAAAAATGGGTCGGAATCGATATAGCGCCGCATAAGTTTGGTTTACTGTGGCTAAACGCGTAAACCAAATTGAAAAATTCAAATGCATATAGATGAACAACAAAATAAACTTTTGTTTAACTATCGTAAATAAATAAATAAATAAAACAATCTGTCCACAAATTTTATCAGAATTTTACTTTAAAAATGCTTTTTTTTATACATACATATATGGTATTTGATTTTCATTCACTGCACTTAATATCGAGCCACTAATGCATTCATTTTGGCACACACATACTCGTATTATAAACACTTTGTGCTATCAGCTTTTACTGTTTTTAGAAACAAAAACTATTTAAATACTTGGCATTTCTTAAATAAAAAGTTGCATTTTTAAGCCCCGCACAAAAGACAAAAAGTCTGTTCGTGCAAAAGTCCAGCAAGAATTATCCAGCAACGAAATTTCTCAGAATTGTGTAGTATTCTCTCTCAAAGAGAGATGCTTGCCAATTTTTACGCGAACGCAAAATTTGCAGAAACTTGTAAGTTTAACGAACAGCTGATTGAATTCTTGTCCGCATCCAAATATGTAAAAAGGAAAACGTTGCATTATTGTTTTCTTGAAACATTCCACTAACCGAAACTTAACCAAAAGAACTTTTACTTGCTTTTTGCATGTTTAATACCCATATTTTATAATTTTTGCCTTTAAAACTCTTGGTTAAACAAAAATTTCGTATATATCCAAATTGCAATCAGCTGCTTTCTTGCTTGCAAATTTGTGCTGGGTAAAATATGTCCAGCAAGAATTTGCAAACTTCCCCTCAAAATGAAATGCCATTCTGGGCTCTCAATTTCCCCTTCCTTGCGTTTTTTTGGTCACCGCGAACGCGATTTGACAAAAATCGTGATATTTCGTAACAAATCGTAACAATTATCGGCACCTCGAACACTTTAAAATTCCTGCTAAATGCATCTGTCAAACTACTGAAAACAACGAGCGAAGAAGAAACCAAAGGGAAACTGATATAATCCAGTAAGCTAAAAGTTCGCGAAAAATAGTTCTGAGATACGTTTTTAAAGTACATATGTACATACATATGTATATACACCACAATTAAGGCCTGTGGCATTTGTCACAAATAAATATTTCGTGATATATTGAAAATTTGTAATTAAAAATCGCGTTTTTTTTTTTTTTTACAATTTTCGCCTTTCTCAATAAATCTAAATTTTCTACCTTGCTTGATTTTATAAGAGTTCGTCTATCCCTTATGGAATTCTCATAAGCCTTTTCATTCTTAAATCCCTTGTCCTTGAACCTCGGAACAATAATGGTGCATTCGGCATATAGCAAATAGTTCTCTAGAGGTTTAAAACTGTCCTGCATTTCTGATGCTTCACAGATCGGTTTTTGAACCACTAAGTTCAATGAGTAGGTAAAACGAACGCAGCATTGTCAATAACTGTTGTTTTATTGATAACATCCCAACTTACAGTCATCTTTAAAAATGACAAAAATGGCATCGAATTCTTACAGCATAAAAGAGCTGAGTAAAGATAAGTAAAACAATGGACAGTCACCGCAATGGAACTCGTGTTTTAGGTCGTTACAAGAATTTGGGTTGAGCTTTCCGGTAATAGTCTTCCTAGAGGGTAATTTATAATCGGAATGCTACTACACCATTGTAATAAACTACCATTTCCGACTCGTTAACAATCCGTAATACCCTCAAGTAATCATTTTCAAATGGCGCACTGATAGCAGTGTTCTCATAACATTATATACATACATTGTATACAGTATTTATAGTTTGTATGTCTGGGAGGACTTAGCGTAGAGAAGCAATTGATGCCACATATTACCTGATATTGTTGAACTTTGTAGTTTAAAGATAATTTTGTAATGTTTTTATTTTCACCTGTTCGTGTTCAAAGAAGCCACAACAAATACGTTTGTATTGTAGATACTTTACCGGAATCCTCTGGTAGAGCTCTCTGGTATAACATACGTTATTTAACCGAGAGTGTTCTTGCTGCGACATTGAGAGTAATTAGACTGTTGTTTCTTTTTAAGAACTTTCAATAAAAAATCAGTTCATTCTCTTATAAAAACCACATAAATCCTAAACACCTATATACAAATAGCCAACCATTGTCCTGTTCATTCTGCTTCACAACGCAGACTTTGGAACATATGTATGTATATGTATGTAGTATAACACTGTCCCTATTCAAAGACTGAGCAGTAATTTCACAAGCTAATGGATTGCGCAAAAAAAGACAACATTGTTGAAATAAAAAAAATCCTATCCATGCACAATTTAACACAAGATACTTAACCGCAATCAAATTATAATGGTGTACAATAGCTTCGTCGCCCGACACCATGTAGTATTTTACAAAATAATTTTAAAAATATGGATTAATAATAATAATAAATCTAAGTTTTGAAAAACTCATTTTAATAGATTTTGAACTTTTTTCTAAGAATTGTTTTTGAGTATGCTGTTTTATATTTATAGCCCATTCAATTTTAGTATAACAAAGTGAAAATTTGAAATGGCTAGAATTTACCGTTGATTCTAAAACTCTTTTTTTTTTGTCAAGGGTGTTGCGACTTTCTTCCATATACATATGTATGTATTTACATACGTACAACGAATAAGCGAACTTTTTTTTATATGGTTTATGATTCATGATTGACATGTAACTTTTTAGTGTTTTGACGCACTTTTTCTTGTATTGTAACTGTATTTTTAACAAAATAATCTATAAATTACAGCCCATTACCGAGCCTGAACAACTAAGGAAACTTTTCATTGGTGGTTTAGATTACCGCACTACTGACGATGGATTGAAGGCACATTTTGAAAAATGGGGAAACATTGTCGACGTCGTGGTCATGAAGGATCCCAAAACGAAACGTTCACGTGGTTTCGGCTTTATTACCTACTCTCAATCTTATATGATTGACAATGCTCAAAATGCACGCCCTCATAAAATTGACGGACGTACAGTGGAGCCCAAACGAGCTGTACCACGTCAAGATATTGACAGCCCAAATGCAGGCGCTACTGTTAAGAAATTGTTTGTTGGTGGGTTGCGCGATGATCATGACGAAGAGTGTTTGCGTGAATATTTCAAATCGTGTGGTAATATAGTTGGAATAAACATTGTTGCCGACAAAGAAACGGGAAAGAAACGTGGGTTTGCTTTCATTGAATTTGACGACTATGACCCCGTGGATAAAATTATTTTGCAAAAGAATCATACCATTAAAAATAAAGTCCTCGATGTGAAGAAGGCCATAGCTAAACAGGCAAGTGTTAGAACGCCACATAAAAATATGTATACAGGATTTCAATATATATTCTTTTACTATCTAATGTAGGATATGGATCGTCAAGGCGGCGGTGGTGGAGGCGGAGGCGGTGGTGGAGGCGGCCGCCCTCAAGGAGGTCGTGGTGGGGGCCGCGGTGGTGAACGTAATAATCAAGGATGGGGTGGAAATAATAGACAAAGTGGTGGTAATTGGGGTAGTAATAGCTTCGGAAACAATGGCAATTTTGGAGGAAACCAGGGAAGTCCTGGTGGGCCAGGTGGATGGAATAATCAACCTGCCCCCTGGAACAATCAAGCCACTGGCGACGGAGCTTGGAACAATGGTGGTGGATTTGGCGGTCCTAGCAACACCGCCAGTAATGGGTGGAGTGGCAACAACGGCGCTGGTAATTTTGGTAGCGAATATCAACAGAATTACGGCGGTGGGCCACAGAGGGGTAATAACTTTGGAAGCAGTCGTTCAGCTCCATATAATCAATATAAACAAGGTAAACAACTTTACCATAAACATAACATAACATAACATGTCCTTATTACGAAAAAAAAAAATATTTTGCTTAAAGGAGGTAATTCCGGTGGTGGTCAAACCGGCGGTTTCGGCGGTAATAATTACAACAGCGCCGGCGGTCCGAGTGGTGGCAATATGGGCGGTGGAAACCGAAGATATTAAATGTGGAGGTATGATTCTTTGACGTTATAATATTCACCAAATAGTGGTAGTTCTTTTCATTTTTTTTATAACGTACCATTTACACAGTGGCCAATTTTGTTCAATCTCATTTTCGTTTTAGAAAAAAGTGTTAATATATTCCTACTTTAATATAGTAATAAGTACATATATATAGTAAACTATTTTAATTACAATCATTTTTCTTTCTTAAAAATAGGTAAAGTACATAGTACAATACAGTTTCAATCAGAGACAGACAGGCAGTCTAGGCACAGGCAGGCAGGCAGGAAGAGAAATGAAATCAGATGATATAAAAATTGCAGTTCACCACGAAAATATCTACATTTGTTTAGGCAAATAAGGAAATTTATACAGATCAAATAACAATTTTATTTAACGTTCACACGAGTACAAAAGAAGCAGAAAAACCGACTCTTGTGGTGACTTGATCGTATATGTATATTCATTTTAAATGTAATCCGCTACAATACATACTCGTACAATGTCGGAAATATCATATTTGACAAAATTCCAATTGAAATGCGCTACATATCCTTGCTTTTTAATTTTTATGCGTTTTCATTTAAAATACATCTCGATCTTCAACGGAAAACAAATATGTATGTACGTAAATAAGGTCTAGAACTTTTTACAAATTTTTTGAGAAATTAATTTCAGAAAATCGCCATCAATATTTCAATTTTTTATAATTTTTAACAGAGGGTATTAAACAATATCTATTTTTATATCGAAAAAAATGCGGACATCCTCAGTAAAAATAAAGATATTTTCCTCAACAAAAACTTGGCACGTCATTTGAAATTTGCACAGTATTATATCAAAATTGAGTGGGTTACCAAACTATGCTCGAACATTGTATAAAAACTTGAAAGTTTTAATTGGCGAATTTTGAAATTTTTTAATTTTTATTAATTTTGTGTAGATATACAGATTGAGATATATTTTAAATGAAAATTATTCAAATACATAAGTAAGCATGAGTGGAGAATGTCATTTTGAATTTTTTCCAATATAATAAGTCGGACACTGTATATATACATGCTGTAGAATATCCCATAAAAGCAAGACGTACGCGTATTATCCGTGCATTTGATAATCTTTTCATGTTCTGTGTGTTCACCTGTCTTATTAACATTCAAGCCTTTAATTTAATTTTACTTGTAAGACATTTATAAGATTTCATACAAGCATTTAATATATGAAAGTATTAAATATGATACAGAATAACTTTGAGCAAATTTAGACGAAAATAAAAATCAAGAATAACTAGATTTACTTTGACAAAAACGAAATGGGTCACCCCTATCATTCTAGTTATAGTTTGAAAATATTAAGAAGCTATATAAGCTTGATAAAACAGTATAATAAATTGATGTAAGCCTGAAATGAATAAGGAATGCTTCTATTCAAAAACTTATATTACATTACCAAACGTTTTTCTAAAAAAAAAGCGTCAATACAACTTTTCCTTCGAATGAGCATCGAGTACATCAGAAAATCGACGAATTTCGTAAGGTAGCGCCAGGTGACAGCAAGCCATACTACTCACCCTTGCAACTACAACAAATAAGCAAATGGCATTTCAAAACTTTAGTTTGAGTTGAAGCACCACATTAAATTTGCAACCAAAGTACCCTTAGTTAAACACTTTCCAGCAGTTACTAATCTTTCTATACGTATTTTTTACAAGACTTGATGTGCAGTGTAGCACAATGCCATCACGTTATCCGAATACCAATACACGGGCGACAAATGTGAAGTTTTTTGGGAGGACACGGCAAAGCTTTCCACAATAGCACGTCCTAT
This sequence comes from Philophylla caesio, assembly GCA_963971545.1. NCBI lineage: Eukaryota > Metazoa > Arthropoda > Insecta > Diptera > Tephritidae > Philophylla > Philophylla caesio. Next base: position 220,127,924 of record OZ020604.1, on the reverse strand, counting down.
ACACTGGGTTGCGCACTAAATCGCAGGTAGGTATGTAGATAGTAGATGAAGACATCTAGCTCGTACGAATTTTACGAATAAAATACGAATAAAAAAAATAATCTTTTGTGTATTTCTTACTTTAAATATTTTAACTTAAAAAAAAATATAATTAAAATCAAATGTTTGCTTTATCGGCCTTGGCGGCTATGTATCCTCACGCAAAAAGCACACTTCTAAATTATCGTGAATCCACAGTGACAGCAGCCGAGATTTATCTTTGGCAACTGTAAATTTCGTAGGCGCTAAGTTTTTTTCGGCAAGTCACCATTAGGTTTCAGTTAGCGAACCATTCTATGGCGCACTCCGGCCAGTGATCCGTTGAATCATCGCCATGAAGCCAGCGTGAGAGATAATAACATTATGCTTTCAAAGCAGTTACTGCGGGGCTGCCACCGCTAGGGACACCCAAACCACGCACGTAAGTGGCTTCTTCAACTGACGTAAGAGGTTGAGAATTACATCCGACAGCCACTGAAACGGACGATGTCTAGGCAACATCCAACCTCAACCTTTAGCAGTGGAAGACCTCCGACTGTCACGTGTCACTCTGGCCCAATTAAGATCTGGATACTATAGTAGGCTCAACTCGTACTTATTCAGAATAAACTCTGACATTTCCACACGTCCCTGGCATACGGAGAGTTCCCGTACGACAACAAACACCTATTCGCATGCTCGACAAAACCCCTTCAACTAATACCCCTCTTCCTATGGTCCAACCTTGTTGAAACCGCCCGTTTCCTGGACCTCCCACTAGTTGAGCTTCATGATAACGATTGATAGCGCCGTCCTTTTTGGGGTGTAGCTGGCCGGTACAACAAGACGAACATGGAATTTTACAACTCCGGCTACCGTTTATTACTGATACATATGCTTAAGATAAAATTGATTTGATATAGGGTTGGATATTGTCATCATTATATGGTAAGAGGCAACTTGCCCAGAATTTTCCGCCAGCAAATGACGAAGCAGCAAAATTGCCCAATCTGTCTTACGGTGGATCGCAGAAAACGGACAATTCTTCAAATATTTTTATCGCATATCCACAATAGTACGGTATTTCAATTGTTAATTAATATTTTAGGAAGTCCTATTAACAGAAGATATACATATGTATGTATAGGGTAAGTATGCCAGTGACCGGACACTTCACTTTTTTTTCAACTTCATGCTCGAGTTCGTTGCATGCAGTCAATGATATCGAAATATTTGATAACAATTCGGGACGTTTAACAAATTTAAAATCGACTAAGTATATAAGTTTTTACGAATAATAAATTTTTTTTTTATAAAAATAGTTTTTGTGAGATGTCGTATTTGTCCAGTGACCGATCACTTTTTCTAGTGAGTGGACATCAAGGATCCAGTGAGCGGACACTTGTGCTTTTAATAAAATATAATGATATTTAGGAATAATAATAATTTTTTTTTATATTAATAATATGAATTAGTTGAAATATTTTACATTATTGAATAAAAAATAAAATCGATGGTTTCGGCTTCTCTCATTGACAAACCAGAATTCCATTTTAAAAATATCATAAGCCAATTCCGCCTCGCTCTACCATCTTTAAATTAAGTTTTTCTACCACTGCCTTTGATTATTTGTATACCCGAACGAACTTGTACACAAGGGTATATGAACTTTGAGATAGATATAGACACATTTATACCAAAATGATCAGAATGAAAAGAGACTTATATTTAGCTCTGACTGTCTATCCGTCCGTCCGTCTGTCCGTGAACTCGATAACTTGTGTAAAAATTTAGATTTCTTAATTAAACTTGATATATACATATGTACATTGATCTTTGGCCAGGGAAGGTTGGTATTGAAAATTATCCAGATCGATCAATAACCACGCCCACGTTCCATATAACGGAAGTTTTGAAAATTCGGTTTTAGCTTTCCTTGTTTATACTGTGTTCAGAAAATCGGCTTCTATTCGCACGCTTAAAACATTCTTATGTACATATATCTGCCAATGCCTTCTCTATATTTCCCTTATCTCAAAATTGCTTAATTTAAAGAAAACTTATAAAATAATGAAACATCGACCCGTCCGGATACTGAAATAAGTAGATTTCTAGTAACCGGACACTGGAATTCACCTTCATTTCCATTCCATTAACCGGACAGTTGAATTTATTAACAATATGATTTTTTTTAACAAAGTTTGTGTCACAAATCATTTGTACACCATTTATCACAAAAACTTAATAATATCCAACACATTTCCACGTATAATAACTCTTAATTCTTACCTCTAAAAATCTATGTCACTAGCAAAAAAATAATTTTTCCGCAATTCGCGTAGGTGCACGAACTAAATTCTCTCAAATAAAGTCACCGTCGCAATTATTAGGAAATGGCACTTGTTAAGCCATTAGTCTGGTTTTACATTAGTCAACTATTGCTTTCAATTCTGCTCCATCTTAGAAGAGAGGGGGTGAGAAGCAAAGGGACGAGTACACAAGCATCCGTACCGACAATTGCGACAATTACCGACAAAACGTTCCCATGACAGTCGGGTCTACGATACCGGAACGACCCGGATTTATGTCCGGCCAAGGACTGTCGCCTCAGCATAATTTGTGCTGCTACAACAACAACAACAACAACAATTGCTTTAAATTTTCGTTGTTTGCTTTTGACATCTTCTCTTTTTCCCTCATATTTGTTGTTGTGAGAAAACAGAAAACGCAAAAGTTGAATTCAATTCAGTTGAAACGTGTAAAAGCAAATAGAAAACACAAAAGGGAATGAGCGAGAATTGCTTTCAACGAATTGAATAATGTAAATCCGGACTTATAAATGAACGCCTGTTCCTATTGAATTTTAGTTTAACATACAACTTTTAACGGTTTTCTTATTTTAAATGCAAAACGTTAGTAGTGTCCCGTCACTGGCATATTTACCCTATTAAGAAAAAAATCGTATTGATTTCTATCAATGCAAACAAGCAAAAGCATTGCAAGGTTTAACGCATTAAAAACTTAAATAGTCTTATTTTCGAAATATCGATAAAATAGTCTGTTAAATATACATATGTTTTTGTATTTTTCTTTCGGGATCAATGAAGTGAATTTTAAGTTGCATTAATTTAAAGTTATATCAATGTATTTAACAATCAATTAATTTAACCAACTCGGGTTATCATACCTACGTATATATATAAATACAAGTACTTGAATTTAATTCTTTAGTTTGGGGCAGGGTCCCGTTTAGTTTATATTTTTTGAGACAATGTATGCAGTTTTCAATAATTGACAAAACGGTAGAATAAACGTACATATACATACATATATGCCTTTTAAACTGAATACGAAGTATCAAACTTAGATTTAGACAACTTAGCCGAATTTTCACTTTGAAAACCAACATCACATATTAAATAAATAACATTAATTTTAGAGAAAAATCCAACAAATAATATATAAATACTAGATTAAATGCCATTAATTCAAAGCTGTACTCCATACTTTACAGCAAGAGGGACAATTTGAATTACGTTTTAAAAATGTTTTTATGCAGTCTTTGTGAACTTTGACATCACACTCCGAGCATTTGGTATCCTAAAAATTATAACCGTTTTTATTTTATCACAAATACATTTACATACATATATGTTTATAAACTTACCCATAAAACAATTTTCTTACAAAGTGGGCAGTCTTTGACTTGGTCTGAATAATGAGTTTTTAAATGGCTTGCATATTCCACTAGCATTCGAGGACCAAAATATATTTTATCCTCCAGTTCTAAAAAGTACCCCTGCTGAGTCCATTTATTTACCAAATCTTGAATTCGAGTCTTTGACAACTGTTTCTTTACTGCCGGTGTCAGACTGGTAAGATTATACATATCTACCCATGTAATGGCATAATCTTCTTGGGGCGCCATTGCTTCTATTAATTTGGCAAAATACATCTGATCCGCTTCAGTATAGTGGTGCTGAATTTTACTTGCAGATGTTTCGAAGGTAAGACCAAACACCAAAAATTCCTTATCGAGTAAGGGATGCTTTACAAAATTCAGCTCCTGGTTCAGCTCTTTTAAATCATTATTAATTTCCATAACTAGTTTTTTTACATCCTGAAGGACTTCAACGTCATCATCTGCAAGTAGATATTTTATATATTTTGTTAGTATGTTGTTCATACTTTTCCAAAACATAATAAATAATTTTTAAACACTTACATGCTTGGCAAATTGGCGCCAAAATACCACCAATTTGGTCGGTGCTCAAACTTCCATGATTTACACATGTTTGCAAAAACGCCTTCTTCACTTCATCACGCATTTTTAACAAATGTCTTGTCCAAGTAATAGTCGAATTAAACATAAAACAATGCTCCCGAGATAAATTAAAAAAGTCCAAGGGATTGTTAGTAGTTGCGTCAGTGCTGCCAGATCTGCCGCGTTAAAAATCCGTATTTTCTCGTGAAGAACAGTGCTGGTGAGGGGGTGAAAATCCGTATCATCTGAAACCCGGTTTCCACGTTTCCCACACTTTTTTAATGAATTTAATATGTATTATTACGTCAAACGAAGTATACTAATATTTTGAAGACTTGTGCAATTATTTCATTATTTAGAGTGGATCGAGTATCTCCGTCATGCTGAAAAAAAAACTGTTATTACTAAAACTCCTATTAAGAGTGTAATAAAATTTAATTTATACTGTATTTTGGATTGTTAAGGCTTTAAAAATTAGCTCTATATGGAGGAAATTTAATTTTTCTGCAAAAAGAAGGCTTGTAAATTTATACAAAAATTTAAGTTTAACGAACTCATATAAGCATTACAAAAAGATGTTAAAAATAGAATAAGAAAATCTCCAGAGAATAGACATAACTCATTAAAGACCAAAATCTGATATTCACACATTTGTTGATCGAAGATTTACATATATACTTACTAATATATATACATATATCGAAGAGTTGTATACTTATACAATTTCGATAGTCGATAAAAATTGAATATAACGATAGTTCCTTCATAATATTTTATTTTTATAATTTGTTTTTAGGAAAAAATGTGAAAAAACGAACAAATAAAAATACAAAATTTGTATTTTTCCATAGGTAGATAAAAATTCGTAAAAGATGGACAAATCCGTATATCTGGCAGCACTAAGTTGTGTTCCATTTGCCGGTTGAGAATACTCGAAATTATCTATTTGTTATCGAGCCGATTAGTAATTTGTAACACGACTCTAATCCACACAAACATATTGCGCAATATCGAACTTGCATCAGTCATTTGTAAAGTTTATGGAGGTATTTGTACTAAATTGGGTTGGCCATTGAACAGTGGTCGGAAAAAATTAAACTGCGACTGTGTAAGCGAACTGCTCCGCATCAGCAACCCAGCGAAAAATTATGTGCATTGCAGCAAATATTATAACTAATCTGGTTGCAATTGGAATATACGTGCATAAAATATATTTTGCACATATGATTGAATCATAAATTATTTTGTTGTAAAGTAGTTTTCACACCTCCACATAAAAAATCACAAATGTGGATTAATAATTTTTGTGATTGGGAGTGTTTGAGAAAGCGTTAAGGATATACATACATATGTATATGGTATTAAAAATGTACTTAGTATGAAATAGCCAGAGCATACTAGGAAATGTAGCTGCCGACGTGGCAGCAAAAGACGCACAAATCCAGCCACTCGTGTATGAATGCCCATACTTCCATACATTAATAACACGCTGATTATCAGCATTAAGCGCTGAAATTAAAGTAAAGATCTGGAAGAACTCAACCTGTTTTCTCCAAAAGCACAACAAACTACGACAACCAAATTTCCCGGCAGGACTGTATTACATTCATATATGTATGTATATAATACTCATGTGTATTGGCAGTAACCTATCTGCGCAATGTGTAAAAATTCAGCAATCAAAGGGAGATAGTTCTAGTACACATGTACGTTGTGCGCATGCGCAGCTTTTACATGTATTAGCATGATTCAATTATTAAAAGTTTGGTAACAAAGCCGCTAGCTCCCTCACTTTTTGTCAAACGGCTCCTTTAGCATCCAACCCGTGTCGCTTCTTAAAAATAAAAATAGTAGTAACCTGAAAACTTTTTAATACCAAAAACTAACAGGCAACACTTTTCGTTTCTTTAGTCCGCGTAAACGGTAAGTTCAAATCCGGCTTTTAAAGACAGACTTTTTTCTAATTACAAGATTGACCCCGTAAAATATATCATGTACATAAATGTGTATAAATGACGCGCTTTTCCATTGAAAGCTTTTCGAACGCATATAAATTCGATGTGACGGAGTGCAAAGTTTTGTAATTTCTAGAAGGAATAGGTTTAATTAAATTTAAAATAATGTGACATAATGTGATAATCATCCAAAAACATGAGTTTGTTAGAACTAAATTTTTGAGTTATGAAGTTTGAATAATTTTTCTTATAATATATAGAGACTATCTTTCTTAAATTTCGAATTATTATGTGTTTCGCCGTCCAGCGGTTCGTCATAATGTTAAGAATAATCCTGATCTCAATGGTATATGTATGTACATACATATATGTATGTAAATAAAAGGAATAAAGCGAATAGATAACTTAAATATTTCATGATAATGTTTTATGATCATTCGAAATTATTTGTCGTTTAGTTCATGGGGCAAATAAATTGATCATTCGCTGGTCAAAAATTAAAAACAAAAGTTTTACAATAAGTATCTACATAATTATGTTCTGTAAGCGTAGCTATTGTATTTCAAAAATTTAAAAAAAATGTATCAATGAGTACATAATTATGTTTTGTAAGCGTAGCTATTGTATTTCTTAATTTAAATGAAATTCCTTCGAAATTTCTAGTTAAAAAAATCAATAACATTTTACTATTAATTATTTACTTTTAGAAAGGGAAACAAATTCTAACCCGTTTTCCACATTTACTCATACAAAATAAAGTGTGCTGATGAAGTATTAAAATTTTATTTCGTATCTACTTAGAAATCAAACAAAAACGATTTGATTTGCATTGATAAGCATTTTTTATATGTGAATGTTTAATTCATATACATTTTCATAAATTTCCACTATCAGTGATTATTAAACTAAAGAGAAAAAACATTATGTTGGCTCAACTCAAAACGGAAGTGATATTTTTACAATATTATTGGAATTTTTTTGTTCATTTTTTTTAAGAATATTTCTAATTTTTGCACATAGTATACATATAATTTAAAAGCATGATTCAATTATAAAAGGTTATGTACTTACTGACAGCTAAATTCTGACACTCCTTAATCTATAGTTGTATTTTAGAAGTACGCAGAAAGGGGGAACAATGTGATCCCTTTTTGCGAAAAGGTACTAGAAAAGTACTAAGTATAATATATGTTAAAATATGATGGTTTTTAAGTAATTATTTGATTTATGTTTTAACTAGCTTGTACCCGCGTTTACCCACAATATTTTACTCCACTATTTTATACAAATAAAACATATAGAGAATTATTTATATTTAAACTGGCAAATTATAAAAATTTAATTTAAAAAAAATCAACCGTTGTGTGTAAAAACATCATTCCAGTTCTCCATCGCACATATGTATTTACCGAGAAACACATTCAAACATACAAACTTTCACAGTTTTAATATTTGAATTATAATTTTTGATATTGCCTACTTAAGTACATACATATATATTTTTTTGCATATTTAACAGGATTGTTCTGCATTTATTTTTTGATTTTAAAGTATTCTCTGATTCCCCGAAAAAAAAGAATAAACTCTGATCTTGACAGATATGGAGAAACTAACAACAAATCGAGGAGAAAGGATTTATATATTCCGATTCCGACCAAATTTGTTCAATGCAGAACAGGCCTGTACATTTTTTAAGTGAAAATAAAAATAAAACAACATGGTTATAGTGAAAACTGTGAGATAAAACCTTTTTTTATTTGCACTTAATCGACAAAAACTAGATTTTGTATAGTCTTCGTTAAGGTTAGTAAATTAGCAGGGAAACGCCAAACGTTCGAGGGAACCTGTAAACAGTTGTAAATCGTAAATCGTTGCAGTTGCTATTACATTTAACTTACGTGTGTGTGCGTGTTTGCGTCTGAGGCAGCAAAAAAGTTCGAAGACGGTAGCTTTACAGGAAAACACCAAACGCACGAAGAATGCTGTAAACAAAAATATTTATTAGAATACTTCCTTATAGTAGTTTCAGTTGCTATATTACATTTTACTTACGTGAGTGTGCTTGTCGTGTGGGATATGATTACACTCGCATACATAGTTATCTGCTGCAGGAAAAAGGCTCAAGTCGATCGGCGACGGAAATATTTATACATAATTATATATATCCCGCTGCGCTGACTGGGGAAAGATATCCTGCAAATAAATAGATTTATCATTGATGCAATCAAATAAAAACAAAACTCGTATTTACTCACCAGATCCTTGGCCAGTAAATGTTAATACTTATCCCATAGAAGGGTTTGCTTTCTACATATGTATTGTGGTTAATTACACTGGAAATAAGATGTGTTATATTTTTTAAATGAAAAATTGTTATAATATTAGGAAAAAACAACGATTTTTGCAAAACTTACCCAAGTTCACGCAATCACAAAATGAAATGTCAACGAATAAAAAAAATGTATAAATTAGACAAATGATTCAGTAATGTCAACATTTTGTTTAATATGAAGAAGTTTACAATATACTACTATTACAAGTGAAAACTGTAGAATATGCAACATTCTTCATGAGTTAAGGAGCCGATTTGTCATGCGGGAAAGAGTGGGCTGCTTTATTACAGAACCTTTTATTATTGAATCATGATTTAAAAGCATATAATTTTTGTCAAATGAACTATAATTTAAAATAAAAAAAAAATAAACGAAAAATTTTGAAACGATAAAAACAATTTAGAGTTTGACAACTAATTTTTGGCTACGCCACTTTATTTTCTTTTGAATTCAAGTGTTATTTTTGACTTACGTTTACTCGGTTTTCCTTTTCTAATTTTATATATGTACATATATGTACTGTAATGTTTGCTGACTGCACTTGTTCATACTGCCAATATATAAGTATTATATACATATGTATGTATATGATTACATTCCTCAGGGTTAGGCTGGGAACAACACTCTTCTCGACTAAACACCTTTACACAAATAGCCAACCACTGTCCTCTTCATTCTGCTCCACAATGCAGACTGTGGAACATATAGTATAACACTCCCTATTCAAAGACGGAGCAGCAATTTCACAAGCTAATGGATTGCGCAAAAAAGGCAACATTGTTGAAATAAAAAAATTCTATCCATCCACAATTTAACACAATGGCTTCGTCGCCCGACAACATGCAGCATTTTACATATTAATTTGTAAAATATGGATTAATAATAATAATAATAATATTACATGTACATATGTATGTACATATGAATATCTCTATATTTATATCGCTATAATTTATAATTTTTTATTTGAAAAGTGTTACAATCACAAAATAAAGAGCAACGTGTAAAATTTTGAACTTTTTACAAAAATGTTGCGTTTTATTTAGAAAAAGCGTCTTTAAAAATGCTAATAAAAATATTTTCCAAAGAAAACTGCATATATATTACTTTTTTAAATACTTTTTCACTATATACTGTATATACATACATACAAACATATACACATTTCGATTGAATTTAATATGTTTGATTATGTGAAAACTGATATTATTTATTTCAGTTAAAATTGTTGGTATACTATGACTCTCTTGCGTCCATAGACACAATAAGAAACCCAAATAACAATGAATACTATCCATACAGTATTAGGAACTTACTCATAAAATCATATCCAAGACTAAAATTAGTTTGGGTACCTGGCCTGCTCAAATCCCAGGCAATGAAATCGCGGACGATACTGGAAAAAAAGCACTTATGATACCTACTAACCATAACGAATTTAAACCATAACGATATCAAAAAATATCTCAAAGTAACTCAATGGCGAAAGCACAACACCTTGTGGGTTAAAACCAAACAAAAACAGACAAACCAAATGTAACTAATATTTTCAAACATATACAAAACCCACAACTTCCCCGAAAATCTCAAAGTATAATAACAAGAATTCGACTAGGCCACACTAGAATTACTCACGGACACTTACTAAACAAAAGTATTGAAATATTTTGCGACAGACAAACTATTGACATTGAACATATTCTCGATTCCTGCCCATCCTTTCAACAACAAAGACAACTTTACTTCTCACACAAATCTGTAGTTACATTAATAAAAAGCCCTAACAACGAGAACATTCAAACAATTAAAAAAAATTTAAAAGCCTGTAATTTATACGAATTAATTTAGTAAAACCTAAAAATTCAATACACACTTGTTATACCCAATTGCAACAAAAAAGCATAAGGCCATAGACGCCAACGCTTAAACCTCTAACTATACTATAATTCACTTATGTATATTATAAATATTTTTAAATAAATAAACTATGAAGTTTCATGCTGAACCCATAAATTTAAAATTTTTTTCATGAAAGTATTTAATACCCGTATTTTACTTCTTACTTAATTGTATTTGTATTATTTACGTCTGCATAACGCAATGGTCGTATTAAATTCATAAAATCTCCAAAAAATGCAATGATAATTACCACATCTGGTTTCTTTCAAAGTGGCATCAATGGAAAATGCTATAAAAAGTACGCTTTTGAAGTACGAGAACGAGAGTTTCGTATCATATAATCCTTGCTCGTACACTACGGTCGAGTGCAAAAAGGGGTGGCATCCGGGAACCTCTAGTCTCCGCACTTTGTCGCATTGACAGCATGTACCCATTCCATTCGATGACGAAGTAATACTCTTTCATGCAATAAGTGACGGTGCGAGAAATAGATGAGCGTATTCATTTAATTATTTTATGGTTTTCAAAGTTGGCGTATATGAATAAACGTGCTCAATTTGTGCTCTCATATTTTTACATCGCACTCGCGTCTTTCTCTTATTTTTTACAATTTCTTGATTTTTGCTCTCAGCTCAATTGTCGCAATCTTGTATTTTATAATTCTAGCACGTACACGTCGTTGACTACACATTGAACAACTTAGATCATCTCCCAAAAGCATATAGACTATTAACCCCAGCATATAGACTATTAACCCAGTGGCAATATGAACGAGTTCAAAAGAAAATTGTTCAATTATCGTAGGACCCTTCCAATCTAGTGCAACATGGGCGGTCTTTTGAGCTATCATTCGTACATACACAGCATAATTCAGGGTCTCGCCAGAATATGTACTATATTTAGGCTATACATTTTAGATTTTAAGAACTATAAAACTACTAGTTTAAAGAGCCAATAAAAAGTAGTTATGTATGTAAGTTAATATATATATAGTTACCAAATATGTATATAACAATTATAAATAAAATGTATTATGCGTTTTTAGTGATCCTGGCTGCAGTTGTGTTTTCACGTGCCTCTGCTTGGAATTAGTACAAACTGCAGGAATTCAAAGAATTTTTTGTCCAGACACTCATTGAAAATAATCATGATTTAATGCCTGTGAATCAAAAATTGATATCTGAGTTTGGTTTAAAAATAAATGCTATAATAATAGTATTTATGAAGGCATTTTAAATAAATTAAAATAATGAACACATTTTTAAAAGATTTTTTACCCAAAGCTAGATTAACACATCTGACATTTATTGTTATTATTGCTGTTAAAATGTCTTTAACACATGTAAATGGTGAATTCTTGTCAGATTTTACTAATCAACATTTTGGAAAGCATTTAAAACAAAATTTTGAGATATTACTGGATTTTATTGCCCAACTAGCGTTTATCAGGTCTTTAAGAAAGCGGCTCTAAGTGTGTACACTTACATATGTACTTAAACATTTGCACATACTTACCTCAGACGCAGTTAGGCGATTATTTGGGTTGTATAGAATCAGGTTCGATACCAAGTTGATTTCAACTGCCTGTGTACAACTAGGAAACAGATTATCCCAGTGGACTCCAATCGCATTTGGAAAGCTGCAATAGTCCGCAATGACATTTTAAAATGTATACATATGTATGTATATATCTTTGTTGAATTTATATAATTATAAGTTATATAATCTTGAGCGAATACAAGTGAAAGTCAAGTCAGTTTACTTTAGTTTTTTGTATCTAGAAATTTAAAAATAGGAGTCAAAAATATCAAAAACAAAATGGCTGTCACAGAATGGCGGATGAAATTTGTTAAAAATCATAGTACTTTCGAGAAAATCGACAATTATGTGTTTTTCGGGTCAAGGAATTCGAAATAGGTGTCAGAATTATGGATAACAAAATGGCTGACACAAAATTGCGTACAAATTTCGTTAAAAATCATAGTAGTTGCTTTAAAATTGACAACTATTTGTTTTTTGGGTCGAGGAATTCGAAGTAGGTGTCAGAATTGTCAAAAACAAAATGGCTGACACAAAATGGCAGACACATTTTGTTAAAAATCATAGAATTTTTATTGCAATCAACAATCTTGTGTTTTTATCAGCCAAGATATTGGGCTAAGGGACTAGTGCAACCCAACAATAAATAATTGATGTAATAAAAAGTTGCAGGTGGTTGCAGCTACATTTCATAATTTTTATTAAGAACACTATGACAAATATTTTCATGCTATTTTCGAAGCCGCAATAAACAACCAAAAAAAGTTTATCTATGTATGTATGTATATAAACATCTGCACATCTTTCAATTCAATTTTTTCCTTAACGTTTATGTTGTTAATCTATCATTACAATCTTACCGTGCATCCTTCTAACATGTTACAATACACAGTAACTGACCGATATTAGGCTTTTGAGACTTGTTAAACAAGTTACAAATAGTGCAGTTGTAAAGTTATTTCTTAGCTGCATTCAAATCAATAATTTTTTTCTTTTGAATTTTGGCCAGGTTTTTCTAGCACAGGGAACAATTTGGACAGCTGAAATCACCTTTTTCTCAGAACTCGCACTTTCAAGGTATGCCGCTCCGTATCAAGAATGATACAAGATAACGCCGAGAGTTAATTATGTCTAGTTTGCCAAAACCATAGTAGTGGTACACAGATCCAAGTCAATCCATAAGCTGAACTCCATACCCGGCTTTTCACTGTTTGCGGCTTTCGAAGTCATTCTAGCAACTCCACAACAAAGATTTTTAGCTTTTGAGATTAAAAAGACCATGTCATAAAATCGAAAACGATTTAGCGACATTAAGCAGTTTAACAATTTATAATATATGTATATCTTTATATACTTCGGAATCAATCCAGAAATGTAATGCCAGCACAAATCAATTTTTGATGCGCCACCTTATATAAATAATATTTATATTAAAGTTGATATTTATAATAAAAAGTTTACTGTGTTTTGTTGCCTTAATTTTGTAAAAAATTACCCTAAAATCTGATGAATTAATATTCCAATATGTTAGTACTAATGTTGGGATAAGTTAGCTACCATACGACGCTTGAGAAATTTTCGAAAATTGCCTTCTCTGTGGCTTCTCATTCTCTTCGGACTGTTGTGAAACAGATTTCCCACAATTGTACTGAATCAAATTTTCAGGCTTGAACGCCAAAAGCCATAACGCCAGAAAAGCCGAGCATGAAGTTCCAGCTTAATTTCACTGCATCGTGGTTCTCTTTATTTGAAAACTTTACTGTTTGCCGGATGTAACTCTCGACAACGTATGTTTGTATAAAATACTTCCATTTCCAAATTTTTTTCTTCACAAAAAAAGGACGCTTCAATGGCAAAAGTCTGTACGTATATCTCTTCATCGATATAAATTTCCAGTCAAAAGATATTAAAGTTATATAACTTCCAACAAATTATATTTACTCATATTATATCAACACCTACTGATTATTTGACGCAGTTTTACTTCGTCTATAATCGGCAAGCAGTATACGAGTATTTAATACATAAGAAATTTTAAAAACTAAATAAGTTTGCAACATTGACCTACTAAATTGATAAAATAAAATTCAATGCTTTTTTTTGGCGTTCAAATTTGGGCTAATACTACACAAAATATACACCTTTTGAAATTTCTCAAGAAACTATGATAATTTTTTAGGAAAAGAGACTTGTCAATTATTTTCTTATACGAGTATAGAACTTGGTAATTGCTCAACTTCAGATTTATCTAGAGGGGTGCCGCGACATATTCAAATTCCTCTTACTTTCTACAGTGGTCAAAGTAATGAGGAACTAATTATTTTAGCGGATAAACTATGTTACTATAGCAAATATTCAAATATATATAAATTTTAACTGATTTCAAAATTTCAAAATTATTAGTTCAATATCTAGAGAAAGAGATGGAAGTAATTTTAATTCAAGAAGGATTTCTCGATCTAAAGACAATAAATATGAATCAAACCATTTGGTGAGATCATGGAAAATTAAAAAAATAATGCTTTAAAATGATATGAATTTTGTAATTTTAATACAACAGAGGGTAACCAAATCAAATCTAAAACGCAGATACCTTTCCTTCCATTTAAACATCCGTTTCAAATTACTTTATGTATGTTTGATGTGATTTGGAGTTTTGTTACATACTATTTGCAGATATTTAACTTTGATTGTAGGTGCTCGCTTTAGTGAAATTCGGTATATTTGTTGATATTAAAAATAAAGTAATTACTGATTTTAGAACACAATCAAACATTTTTGAATACTCTGAATTTTGCGATATATTCTCATTTAGAATAAAATAAAAGATGTACCAATCTTTACTCACCAGAAACTTGGAATCAGATTATACTAAATCATTGCAACATTACGAGAATCACAGGATTGAAACCAAAATAAATATACCAATCCATTCCATCTCCCACACTGCATGTCATCTATGTTTAGTTTAAAAAAAAAAAAGAGCCAAACATTGGAAGCCTTTTGGCTATTCCTGAAGACTGAATTTCATAACAATATCAACTGTTTGTTCGTGCTCTCACAATATTTAAATGGCTGAATGACTCTGAAGTATAGTCGCCATCTTGTCCGAAATCGCATGTGTCACTCATTTAAATGTTAAAAACTTTGGCAAAAAATAGACAAATATACTGTACACATAAAGGGTGTTTTTTTTACAGGTTTGTTTTTCGAATAGAGATAAAACTGGCATTTTGTGGTCAAATCTGGCAACTCTAATGTCATTTATGTTCAGTTTGGTTTGCCATTTCATCATGAACAGGTTGACAAAAGAACAACGCTTGCAAATCGTGCAAATTTATTTCGAAAATAATGGTTCAGTTCGCGAAGTTTACCGTGAGCTCCGTCCATTTTATGGTCGACATAATCGTCCATCAGAGCAATTAATTCGGTTAACCATGGATCGTTTTCGCACTACGTTTACTCTATGTGACAATACGCATCCGCAGAGACGTCAAACAGTGCGCACCGAAGAAACAATTGCCGCTGTAGAGCAAAGGACCCGAATGAATCGATTCGCCACCGTGCACAGCAATTGGAGCTTTGTCCATCAACTTTATGGAAGATTTTGCGCAAAGATCTTGGCTTGCGACCTTACAAGATCCAGCTTGTGCAAGAATTAAAGCCGCGAGACCATGCAATGCGTCGTGATTTTGGTGTATGGGCCGAAAATGAGATTGATCTCGATGCTGATTTTCATCGCAAAATTTTGTTCAGTGATGAGGCTCATTTTTGGTTGAATGGCTACGTCAACAAGCAAAATTGCCGCATTTGGAGTGAAGAGAATCCACATGAGACCCTTGAAACGCCATTACATCCACAAAAACTGACTGTTTGGTGTGCTCTATGGGCTGGTGGAGTCATTGGGCCATACTTCTTCCGCAATAATGCTGGAGAGGCAGTTACCGTTAATGGAGACCGGTATAGAGCCATGATAACCGACTATTTTGTTCCCGAATTGGATGGCATGAATGTGGATGAGTTGTGGTTCCAACAAGACGGCGCTACATGCCACACAGCGCACGTCACAATCGATTTATTGAAGGAAACATTCGCTGAGCGCATAATTTCGCGGAATGGACCTGTCAATTGGCCACCAAGATCGTGTGATTTGACACCATTGGATTATTTTCTTTGGGGATATGTGAAGTCGCTCGTCTACACCAACAAACCAGAAACGTTAGGGGAATTGGAAGCCAACATTCGTGGCGTTATTGCCGACATACGGCCCCATATGCTCGAAAAAGTGGTTGAAAATTGGACCTGTAGAATTGGCTTTATTCGAGCCAGCCGCGGCGGCCACATGCCCGAAATCATATTTAAACATTAATGGCATAAAATTATCCTTCCAATAAAGCCAAATTGATGGACCTTAAAACGATTTTCTTGTGTTTTATTTCAATTCGAAGTTCTATACCCCTAAAAAAAACACCCGTTACTATTATTTCCCCTATTCCATACGAATATCATTAGTATGAAAACAATCGGAAGAAGAAGGATATAAACATGAAATAATTATTAATGACAAATGATCGAACTAAAAAAAAATTTGAAAAAACTCACAGTGAGCGACTGTAAGGGAAATTGCTTAGCTACAAACATACATATACGAATATAACTACTCGTACATTCATATCTATTTTATGCTACAAGTTACCGTATTTTGTTATAGTCCGGTAAAGACAGAAGATCCGGCCACTCGTTGAGTCTTGGACTACCTAGGGTTCTTATTACAAGAGCCAATTGTTCGATGTCGGTTGCGCCCTGAAAATAAATATTTTTTTAAATTTAAATCGATGCATCATAGGACGGTGCATCGTATTTACAGAAAATAATGGAACGCCCCTTAACATCTCTGCAAAAACACAACCGGCCGCCCACATGTCTACAGCTGGGCCATATTTTTGACTTCCCCAAAGAATTTCCGGTGCTCTATACCACCGCGTAGAAACTTGAGGTGAATATAACTTGTTTTCTTCTTTTGGAAAATATAGACGTGCCAATCCAAAGTCAGCGATTTTAAGTGTTTCGTCTTCGCTTATTAACAGATTTGCTGGTTTTATATCCTGTCGATATGATTATTAAGCAAATACAAATAAAAAAAGTATATTAGGAAAATTTTAAATCATTTAGCTAAATTAGTTATTTTTACTTTATATGTACATATGTATTCATATTGTGTCAGCGCCAAGAAAAAAGTTATGCACTCGTGTGTGTATAAACATATGTACATACATACATATGCTAAATATGTATATGTATATTTATTATTAAGATTTTTTTTCCTGAGTATTTGAAGGACTGCGAACAAAAATGTATAAAACTAACAACCATTTTGTTTGGCCGAGCATGAACATATATTTGTATTTATGTATGTATGTATGTATGTATATCGTTCGCGACGTGACCCGGTAATTGCACGATCGAGTTTTCGTTCAAGTTGCCTTTTCATTTCATTATCAATTTCCAAACTAAAAACTGAAAGATAATTAGAAAAGTCATTCCGAAAGCAACAAATCTGCGACTTTCTCAGAAGAGCGTTTGGAAATTCTTATAAAACTTTATTACAGAAAAAACAATCGCATGCTTTTGAAAAAATCAAAAGTAGGATAAGAAAAGTCCTTCCGCGATTGAAAAAGTTTGCTATATTGTGATCAGTTGTTGCCTTCGAGTCGTGTTCCAACCGCGCGAGAATTTAATTAAAATCAATAGTTTGTTTTGAGGCGAGAATTTGAAGCTGTTTCTAACAAGCAGTACGTGTGATCCAAGAATGATATAGAAGAAAATTGCGTATTCCCAAAATTCGTGTCGTAACCATAGTGAGTGAGTGAAAGAGAGAAAAGAAGAGTAAAAGTGGAAGAGCGACCGCAGAACAGCATAGCCAAAACTGGAAATTTGTTTCAAAGTATTTTGTTTTAAGTTTTAAATAAAAATTGGCTAAAAGACTCAAAAAACCAACACCGAGAAAAAACTGCTGGGAAGTTTTGAATTTGCATATATTCCCTTACTGGGCCGGCGGAATCGTATGGTAGTATATGTAAGTAGACCTACCCAATCGGAAAACTTCAGATAATTTTTGAATGGAGGAAAGCAAATACTACTTTTTCTTACTGCCCACTCGTGCTGAAACTGTTCCGCCGGCCCTGTTCCCTTAGTAAAATGAAATGTTTTTTGTTGTAGTGAGCATTTCTGCATACTCAAGTCGATTATTGTATTTTATGAGTTATGCCAGCCTTTTTTCTGTGTTGGTTTAAACTCAGTTTAAACAAAGTTTAGTTATACTCAGTTTAATTAAATTTGCTGCAACCAAAACAAAGTAGTCAATATTCTCCGTTTAAAGTTGACTGAACAACTGCATACTAAGGTTACACTCAGCTTAAACGACGAACAGAGTTAAACTTGCACTGAAAAACTAGCCCTTTATTTACTAAGCGACATGAACATACATTTGTGATTGCACCATAATGGAGATAAATAAATTCAGGCTTGTTCTGCATTTCGATTTGGTCGATCAGATTGAGAAGAAAGGATTTATTAATTCCGATCCGACCATATTTGTCGAAATCGAAATGCAGAAGAGGCCTGATTGAAAAAAATTTAAGGTTTTGACGAGTTAAACGACTTTTGGTAATATTTTTCTGTGTTTGGTAATTTTTTTTTAAAGTTGAGGTATTAAATTAAAATTTTTGTGGCAACTTTGTCACTATCCTGACGTCACTCAACTGTCAAATCAGAAAAATTTTAAGTAACGGTACCCCGGAAGGCGCAATCTTCTTCTCCATCATTATTTCGCGTGATCAACTTCAATGCAATTTTTTACCGTGTGACTGTAGGATAACATAAAATACGGGGTGTTTTCAATAATGATAGAATACAAGATTACGACAATCGAGCTGAGAGCAAAAATCAGTGACGCAATAATAATAATAATAATAAGTGTTTGGCGGAGCTTCTCCTACCATTTGTGGTGTGCGTCTTTATATTATACCACAAATGGAGTGACCTACAGTTTTATGCCGACTCCGAACGACAGATGTATTTAATGAGAAGCTTTTTCATGGCAGAAATACCCTCGGAGGTTTGCTATTGCCTGCCGAGGGATGACCGAAATTAGGAAACGACTTTTTCTATGATTAAGATTTTGCTTGCCATCTTTGAAAACCGAAAAATATGAATGATTAAATGAATTGTTTACCATCATTCGCTCATACTTCTCTCCCCGTCACTGATGTTTGCATACAAGTTATATCGTGTGAAGGTGACTAATTGCGTGAAACTAAGTCATCGGATGGGGAGATGCTGTCAAATCGACAAAGAGCGGACTAGCGGTTCTCGGATGTCGCAACCTTTGTTTTACTCGACCGGGGTGAGTATTCAGATTAAGCTTCATACATACACATGTTTACGAATATAATATGACCGTTTTAACAAAATTAACACGAATACTTCATTCGAAATCTGACATCACTTACTCTGTGCATTATTCCCATGCTATGCAGATGTTCGATACCCTTGAGCATCATAATTGCGAATTTCCGGATTTGCTGCCTGGTGAGTGGACTGATTTCGCTTCTTAATTTTCCGTATAAAGTTTCTGGCATGTATTCCAATACCAAGGCCAGTCCGGTTAGGTCTGGATAAATATCAATAATGGAAACTATCTAAAGATTTAAAATTAAAATGAATATTCCTAACGCACGCATCAAATGCAATAATGTTATTATTTACATACATACATATTCCGATTGACACAGCTGCAAGGTTTTTATTTCTCGTAAAGTGTTCAAAGAAATATTTCCGAATTTATTTTTCAAAGCAATTTTTTTAATAGCTACATGATTTTGCCGTTGCAAATCAACTGCTTTGAACACATATCCATGCACACCTTCTCCAATCTTTTCCAACATTTTATAGCGATTTGGTGCATAGTCCTCCATTATTTCCGAAATTTACATAAGTACTCGTATATCGGAAAAATACAATAGTATAAACACAGTAGTGCGTTATTATTTGTTATTGAAGACATTGTATGAACTGTTACCACGGAGACCTTAAAACAGTTGAAGTTTGTTCCACTCATTTACAACCATACTTATGTACATATGTATATGTATATGTTTGTATGTACCACATACCCAAAGAACATTTAACTGGTAGCAATAGCAGCCTAGCAAATTCCATTTTTTTTAATTTTATGTGGATTCTGAACTGTCAGACCGTTTTTAGTTTGTATTTTATCCAAAACACTATAAGTGTGCTCTTGGTTGCCATGTGGCATTTAATTTATATTACATTGTCTTATTCGCTTGTTTTTTTTTGTAACATGAAAAAATTTTTAATTTAATATAACGGACTATACATAGGAATCTTAAAGTTAATAATCTATATTTTATATTTTATTGCAAAAATGCTGTTGGAATTAATTATAGTAAATGAGATTCTAAACTCAGAGGAATGCACGTATGCCAGAGTACCCATCTTTTCAGGACAAATCGTTTGTTTTAGCAGGACTTAGATATTTGGCTGCACACATGACACACTATTGTGCGTCGTGTTAAAATTTTATGTTTCATTAGATAGTAATTTGCGTTAGTTAGCTATTTGCGCTTGTAAAAAGAAATTTGGTCTGGTGTACTTGTAATGAAATGAGCCTTTTTGCTTATTAAACAATGACTGCTTAAAGTTTACAAATTTAAAAAATAGTAAAAAAAAATTTTTAAAACTATTCGGCGAAGTTTCAAGCGAGCTGGGATCCAACTTTAGAATAATAATTTAGTATAAAAGTATTGATGGATTTCAAGTATAGAAATTAATATTTAGACTACAAAAACTGCAGTTAAAATATAAGTGCCCAAACCATGATCTCTTAAGATGTTCTGCCAAGTGTTAGCTATGAGCATTTTCAGTACCTCAAACGAACTGAGTGAATGATCTTTAATTCACAGGATATCAAAAGATAACTAAGCGGGTAGGAAAATTTTAAACTGCCTTGAAGAGAATCCGACAGCGGTAAACTTTTTGTGCATGAGAGGCAGCGATGTGTTGAGACGCGAACACCTAAGCTCTTTGACACACAGCAATCTGCTTAGTTTTATTCGTAATTCGAGCAGATTTAAAAAATATTAAGCGGAAATAAAACATTGAGCTGGGTTCTGCGGTTCAACAAAAAAAAAAAACAGAAACAAATAGGTGTGCTGACGCTCGTTTGGAATTCTGCGAAAATTGCGCAGTAACAGTTTTTATTTTACATATGATTTGCTCGTTATAAATGACGGATGGTCAAACATTCGTGAAACATGAAACGACAGCAGAGTCGCCCAAATGCTCATGCAGAACGTGATGGCTTTCATTAAAAGTAACACTGCCACATTGATTGTGGCTTGGAAACACCCTTTATTATTATATCTCTTGAACTATCTGGTATATAAAATTGAAACTTTCTCAAAAAGCTTTCAAGATATTCAAAAGTAATACTGCAAACTTTAATTTTAAACTTAACGACACCGTTTTTTAAATTAAAAAACAAATACCCTCGTAAATCAGAGAAAAAAGTGTGATATTAACATTTAATCGGTCGCTGCCAAAATCTGTTTTTTCAAACTTTCGACATGTCATAATTGACTATATGTATGTCTGTCAAATTTGTATTAAATAATAATGGAGAATACCTCGCGTATGGATCACCTAAAGTGGTATTTGTCAGCGGCAAGTTAAGTATTTTTTTATAGAATCTAGTACAACTTAAAGACATTAAACTTAACATATCATAATGGGTATTGACCGCTGTGGTCGAGTTGGTAGCGGTGCGTGCTATAACTTGATATGCCGGTGAGTTCGAGGTTTGAATCTCAGTCAGGACAAACAAAATCTTAATAATAGAAATAGTTTTTTCTAATAGCGATCACCCTCCGCAGGCAATAGCAAACCTCCGATGGTATTTCTGCCATGAAAAAGCTTCTCAACAAATACATCTGCCGTTCGGAGTCGGCACAAAACGGTAGGTCCCTCCATTTGTGGTATAATATAAAGACGCACACCACAAATGGTAGGAGAAGCTCGGCCAAACCCTGAGCTATATAGTGTACGCGCCAAAATTATATATATGTATAATGGGTATTGACAGTACCAAAAAAGGAAAATGAGTAAGGCAGTGGACCCCGCGGCAGCATGCGATGTTGTAAGTCCAATAAGCCGCAAAGCTACGTTTAAAACACAATGAGAAAATGCTTAATATTTTGTATTTATTTGCTTAGCACAACAGGTGCGGTGCACGTTCGTATTGCATTTCTCAATGTTATGTCAAAATCTCGCGCATGCTTTTTAACCAGCCGAATGTCCTTGTCAATGGCTGTCAAATATGTTTAAAGGATACACAAATTTTCACTTCTAAATCATGTAAAATTTTTCCTTAAAGTAAAATTGTTTAGAAATTAGTTTCTTACATTTACATAAAATGCGAGTGAACAATTTAAAAGTAAATGTGTTTATAGGTTAGTGTTCAAGAATTGCGTTTCATGGGACCTTTTTCAAATTTACTACGCGGAAATTGTTTTGTGTTGTCACTTAATTAAAAATTACTCCAACCTTAAGTGCGTTTGTAGTAGGAAAGTAAATAGTTCAGAAGCGCTATTGATGCATATTCCGAATGAAGAGATTACTGCCTTTCAATGGTGACTGAACCCATGAATTATGAGGCGTATCACGTCGCGCACCAACCACTTCTAGTAAATTTGTCAGATAACAAGTAGGAATTCAGGATTGCTTCCCTTTTACATCTCCAAAGCCAAAAATTTCACAGGAACATTTTCAAAAAAAATAAATAAATACATTCTTATATCAAAATTTCATAACGTCTTCTGGGGAACTTCTTAAAAAATTGTTCAAAGGTTTATGGGAAGGCGAAATGTCTATCTCAAGTTGTAATTTTCGCCACAGAGGTTGCGCGTATCGAGATTTAAGCGAGGTCCCAAGATTTAAAGCTCTTCGTGGGTTTTAAGCCTTTTGTGTCAAAAAGTTTTGCTGTTGTTTTGTTTCTCTACGGAGGTACTCGCGACTGGAAAAATATATTTTTTAAATGTCTAGTGATAAAAATAATAATATAAAACAATTATAAATACGAGTAAATCACTAAAAAATACATAATTGGACTACAATTATGTTCAATGATTTTGTAGGCAATTAGTTAAACATTTTTGTTTTGCATTTTGTTTTGGTTTTGCATTCCAGAATAACACGCACACAGACAAACATAGAAAACATAGCCATTAACAATATTTAAAAAATATGAACTGTTTTTGAAGGACTTTAGAACATGACCCTGGCGAGCAGAGCGTTGTACACCTTTGTGTGTCTCTTAGGATTGCTATATTGCAGTAGAGGAAGAACTGCAAAACGTTCGGATGTTTATATTGCTGGATTCTTTCCGTACGGTGATGGAGTGGAGAATTCCGATACAGGTAAATCATAGAAGAAACAATTAAATTATTATTAAAGATATACTCTTTTTATAAATCGGTAGAGTACTTTTAGAATTACATCTGTTTAATTTTCAGAAATAAGGACTCATGTTTTTTTAACATTCCTTTTTTATTTGATAAACTTAGCTAAAAACATAATTATAAATTTTATAATTAAAATAAAAATTTTAAAAATCATTGCGAAAAGGTAAACCTTTAGAACGCCCGTATCGGAGAAAACTAAATAAATGCGGCCAGTTAGAATGTTTGTCTACCCAGCAAACACATTCTCTAACATGTGAATTCTAATTTATTGTCTACATAGTGATTCTCGAATCAAAAACGAGCTTAGAGAACAACATTAAATTTTTTTATGAAACCATCAGAGAAGCACTCTCTAATCATTACCTCACTTAAATGTTTGCTGAGTTAATACCCACTTTCAGTTGAAAATATGTTTTTCCTCACAAATTATTTCGCCGGCCAAAGGTCGGTCACTCAGAAAAAAACACTTAAAAAAAAAACTTGTGGATGGCGGACCCGGTGTTTTATAAAGAAGTAGGACAAAGTATTGATTTTTGCTCATTGGCTCGTTGAAAATTTTGAGCTTTCCCCTTTGTAATGGTAAGGTTTAAAGGACCTACATACGTACGTTCCCTCCACCTTCGATACACACCGTGTAATAATTTTACAAATGACTAAACATTTCCAAAACAAGAAAAACATAAACTGTAAATACAGAAGAATACTTACAAAACTTCTCCTACCATTTGTGCTATGCGTTTTTATGTATATTGTACCACAAAAAGGAGGGACCCGCAGTTTTGTACTGACGCCGAATGGCAAATGTTTTTTGGTCAGCCTTTTCATGGCAGAAATACACTTGGGGGGTTTGCCATTGACTGCCGAGAAGCGATTGCTGGGACCTGGGTTCCCAAATGCATACTGAGTTTTAGTACGTTCCGCTACATTTAAAGTCATTCCTCGCGATAACCGATTCGAAATGTATTTTGTGTTTCAATGCCACTGCAACTATACTTATGTAGAGTATGTTTTTTGAGTTAAAATCTCGACGTAAATCGAAGTCTCAACCAAAGTACAAAATCTTAAATTAATGAAACTAAATATTTAGTTTAATTATTTTAAATATCTCTGTATAATTCCCTACTGCTTTAATATTATTAAAAAATATAATTTTCTTATTTATTTTTACTTAGGACGTGGGGTAATGCCTAGCGTTAAATTGGCGCTTTCTCATGTTAATGAACATCCTACAATCTTGATTAATTATCGGCTGCACATGTGGTGGAATGACACCGAGGTACTGTGTTTATGAGTTCATCTTTGCTACGAAAGAATATATGTACATACGAGTATCTACACACACATATTTTTGTAAACTTTTTTACAGTGCAATGCAGCGGTTGGAGTCAAGTCCTTTTTCGATATGATGCACTCGGGCCCCAATAAGTTAATGCTTTTCGGCGCCGCTTGTACGCATGTCACCGATCCCATAGCCAAGGCCAGTAAGCATTGGCACCTCACACAACTGTCATACGCCGATACCCATCCCATGTTTACGAAGGACGCGTTTCCGAATTTTTTTCGCGTCGTGCCGTCCGAGAATGCGTTCAATGCTCCGCGCCTAGCTTTGCTTAAGGAGTTCAATTGGACGCGGGTTGGCACACTGTACCAGAATGAACCGCGATATTCGCTGCCACACAATCACATGGTTGCTGATCTAGATTCTATGCAGTTGGAGGTTGTTGAAACACAAAGCTTCGTAAATGACGTCAACGAACCATTGAAGAAATTGCGAGAAAAGGACGTTCGCATTATCTTGGGCAATTTTAATGAGCATTATGCACGCAAAGTTTTCTGTGAAGCTTATAGGTATGTTTTTGTAAGCCCTAAATGAAAGTACAAATTGAAAATGTTCAAATCTTTATAATCGCTGAATATTCTCTAATGAAGTAGTTTCGGCTTTTTTATTCTCTATCTGTAGGTTAGAAATGTATGGACGTGCTTATCAGTGGCTTATAATGGCCACATATTCAACAGAGTGGTGGAATGCAACACTCGACACTGAGTGCACTGTGGAAGAGATTGCAATCGCCCTGGAAGGCACCATTCTCGTTGACTTGCTGCCCTTGTCGACTAGTGGCGACATAACCATTGCTGGAATTGTAAGTATTGATTTATGCTCAAAGACAGTTGATGGCATTTTTTCTGGTGTGTAGACAGCGGATGAGTATCTTTTGGAATATGACAGCTTGCGAGGCACCGAATACTCTCGCTTTCATGGCTACACTTACGATGGAATCTGGGCAGCTGCCCTAGCTATTCAATACGTCGCACAGAAACGGGAAGATTTCCTAACACATTTCGATTATCGTGTAAAAGATTGGGAGTTAGTGTTTTTGGAAGCTCTCAGGAATACCTCATTTGAAGGAGTAACGGTAGGTGGCAGTAGCATTTAGCAGAAAACATAAAACACAAAATTTGTCATTCATTATTTATTTTATCTGATTACCGACTGAAAAATTCACACCCACTGCAATAAGACATGTTTACACCTCCGAAATAACCGCATTACGACTGGTTTGACTCAGCACACACTTTTCCTAAACATTCATACCTGTGTCGCACTCAACACTCAGAAGATAAAAATTAAATATGTATATTGGTTTTTGATAATCTATTCCAAAAATAATAAACAAAATTATAAATTTTTTACATACATACATATGTACATAGTTTTTCAAGTATAACTAAAAAATATTCAGCTAGGTCAACTGCCCAGTAAGGAGAAAACTAGCTGATTTCAACCTCGAATTAAGTAAATGAAATTAAATACCGATTTGAAAACATTAGAAACCAATTTGCTCCTGGATTTCAAAACGCCTTAAATTGGGATTGAATCACTGCGAACTCAGTCGAAGCATTTGTGTGTCGATACAAATTATCTTACTAAAGACAAAAAATTATTTCTTTTTGTTTACTACATTAAAGGTGATGCAAACCTTGAAAGTTTATTTACATACATATGTATGTATGTGTATACACCAATTTGCTAATGCTTTTAATACACTTTTTCTTTTTGCAATTATAAGGGCCCCGTGCGGTTTTACAACAATGAACGCAAGGCGAACATTCTTATTAACCAATTCCAATTGGGTCAAGCAGAGAAGATCGGAGAATATCACTCGCAATTAAGTCATTTAGATTTAACGCTTGGAAAGCCAGTGAGATGGGTGAGTTAAATGAAAATTTTCAATCCAGAAACGTTATATCTAGCCTATTATGTTATGCTTTAAATGCTAAGTAAAGTGTTGTCGAAAACACCAAAAAGCTAAGGGTTTTCCGATAGTATTAAATAGACAAGTTAGATGTTCCGATTGTGATTAATCTTAATATTTTAATTAAAGTATTTCATTGTATAACCACTGAAACGTGTGCAATACATTTTCAGGTCGGAAGAACCCCACCCAAGGACCGTACTTTGATCTACATTGAGCACAGCCAGGTCAACCTAACCATCTACATAGTATCTGCTAGTGCTTCTGTGGTCGGTATCATAGTGGCGTGTGTTTTTTTGGCTTTCAACATCAAGTATCGAAACCAGAGGTGATTTAAATTTAAATTTTTTAAAAATTACGCAGATATGATGGGCATTCATACATATGTACATGTATGTAAAAAGCATGAAAGTATTGTACATATTTATAAATATTACATATATGTATGTACATATCATCTCTTTTGTTTTATACATATATGTACTAAATGTTGACCTAAATTTAAAAATTCAAACAGACACAGAAAAACACAAGGTAAAGTCGACGCTAAAATAAGCCGCAGGTTTTTGACGTAATTTTCTATGGAAAACTACGCGCCAAAGTTTTTTAGAATTTCGCTGATAAAATTGCTCTTTTTAATATAAACATAGTACATACATATATACGTTGATAAAACCAGGTGGGGATTATTCGTTGAAATGCATTATAATCAAGCCAAAAGTAAATTAAAATTTTTTTGTTAGATACGACCTTTTTCATTTTGGGTGCAGGTTTTTGGTGCGCATGGCGCTCTTAAATTAGCTTTAATTTTTTAAAAGTTTACTCTACATTTTTTTCATTAGCTCAACAATTTATTCTCAACATTGTTTTTGCAATCACAAAATTGTATGATTAAGATGACAGATTATTTACATTGCAGCGCCATCTTTCGATTCTTAAAATAAAAGAAGAGATCTGGAAAATAAACTTTCGTTTCCAAATAATTCCAAAGTATAGGTTTTTATGAAAAAAACAAGTAAAGAAGTGGCTAAGTTCGATCGAACTTTATATACCAGGCGCACGCTTTCAGCTAAATTTTTAAATTAATAAAGCAGAGACTAAGTTCGGGCAAAACCGAACTTAATGTAAGCTTCTTTTTTCAAAATTTTCATATCATCGGATTTCTTGATTTAATACAAAACCACTTACCAAATTTGAGCAAATTAGCTTCACTAGTTACCGAAGTATCCGATTTTAACGGGTTTCAAAAACTTACTGGGTCTGGTCCAATTTTAGTGATTTAAAAAATACTGCTTATTTAGACATAATAAAACATCTGTACTAAATTTGGGCAAAATCGATAAAGGATTCCCAGAGATATAAGTATGTACATATGAACTCTAAAGTGATCGGTACCATGTACCTTTTTCAAAATGTTCGTTTAAATGGATTTGTTGAGTTAATTCCAATAGTTACTGAAGTATCGTATTTTCATAGTTTTGGAAAATTACCGTTATATGGGAGACGGGCGAAGTTTTCGTCCGATTTCAAGCATTTTCATAATCTCACCTAACTGCATACATAGGTAGAATCTAACATGTGTGCCAAGTTTAGACTAAATCTATAAAGTAGTTCCAGACATATATGTACATATGATCTCAAAAGTGAGCGATGACACGCCCCTTTTCCATAATTTTCACATAGTCGGATTTCTGGCTGCAATACAACACCACTTACTAAACTCAAGATGTTTTTAGTGATTTCGAAAATGACCGTTATGAACTCATAAGTGGGCGGTGCCACGACCCCTGCAAAAAATTTTTATATAGTCGGATTTCCTGCTCGAATACAACACTACATACTAAATTTGAGCAAATTAGCTTCCATAGCTACTGAAATATAGCAATTTTTGCATTTTTGACAATTGCCGTTATATGGGAGGTAGGCGTGGTTAACGTCCAATTTTGCCGATTTTCAATACCAACCTGCTCTGGGTCAAGGACAATCTATCTACCTAGTTTTATTGAAATATTTCACTTTTTACTCCATGTTATCGTCGGCATGACCGACAGACATCGCTAAATATACTTCTCTTTTCATTCTGAGCATTTTGGTATATATATGTCTATATCTATCTTGATTCCGTTATGCGATTAGAAGCAACCGTTATGCGAACAAAGCTATAATACCCTTGTGCACAAGTGCGCGGGTATAATTAAGTGAAATTATTAAAGTAAAAAGCTAACTTACAAGTGTTGGACTCGAAATTGACTTTAGCTGTAAAAAAATTTTCTGCTTCGAAGAACATATATACATTGTAAATAAATACCTACAATATGTGTATGGAATGCTGATCTCACTATATATTAATACATAGTTCTTATTCCACTTACTTATAATTTTGCAGATATATAAAGATGTCAAGTCCACATCTTAACAACCTCATCATAATTGGATGTATGCTCACATATATGAGTGTTATCTTTTTGGGATTGGACACGACATTGAGTAGTGTGGCCGCATTTCCCTACATATGCACAGCGCGAGCGTGGATATTAATGGCTGGGTTTAGCCTGGCTTTTGGGGCGATGTTTTCGAAAACTTGGCGAGTACATTCCATATTCACCGATCTGAAGCTCAACAAAAAGGTTATCAAGGACTACCAATTGTTTATGGTAGTGGGAATACTATTGGCAATTGACATTGCCATTATAACGACTTGGCAAGTTGCCGATCCATTTTACCGTGATACCAAACAATTAGAGCCACGGGTAAACAATAATAACAACTTGTTTATTCCATTATTATAAACATAATTAATTCGACTATAATTAGATCTATAAACATAACTGTAAGTGATTGTATTTAGTAATTAGACCTTTTCCTTTTACCTTATTTCATTATTCCATTCTGTTGTACGGACCTCTTCAGCATCATGAGTCTATGGATGATGTGTTGGTTATACCTGAAAATGAGTACTGCCAATCCGAGCATATGACAATATTTGTTAGCATAATATACGCCTATAAGGGTTTACTCCTGGTAAGTTTTGCGTCACAGTTATGACTGACAGCCGGTTTCAGCAAAAGTTTAAATTAAACATTTCATATAAAATTCAAAAGATTAAAATCCTTTTCCATTTATTTAAATGCCTTCGTGAAACTGGCTGTATGTGCATACATACATATGTTTAAGCATCTTATGCTGGAACTTGAGATAACGAAGAATATTTTCTTATTAATTGTTTCAGGTGTTTGGTGCTTTTCTTGCTTGGGAGACACGTCACGTTTCAATTCCGGCGTTAAATGATTCCAAGCATATTGGATTTTCCGTTTATAACGTCTTCATCACATGCATCGCCGGTGCCGCTATTTCTTTGGTTCTATCCGATCGCAAGGATTTAGTTTTTGTCTTACTCTCATTTTTTATAATTTTTTGTACGACAGCAACATTATGTTTGGTGTTCGTACCGAAAGTAAGACTGGTAGTAAGGAAGTTTTGTAGTTTTTGTAGCTGTTCTTAAATTGAAAATTTATGTTTTACGTGCATACATACATACATACATACAAAAATATCAAATTATTAGCTTTGCTAAAAGTCGACGGAAAATATGTATGTGCTATACACATAAAGAGTCATTGGAGAAAGTCTGTATTTGTATGTTCTTATTTTCGTAGCGATTTTTTTGTCTCGGTTTGAACCCATTAATCGCGTTCACGGGACGAGAGTAAATGAAGATTGTTAATGTAAGCCCTTTCAAGGCTTATCTAAACGTACGTCGGGATCTCGCCCTTCGGTTCAGCTTCGGCCATGTGTTAATAGGCTATCCGCGGCAGTATCCTAGCAGAAACTGTTTGCTGAGCACCTTAGTAGGACGCACGGTGGGCTTCTGTGGCGAAATCGTAGCCGTAATTTAAAAATTAATTTTTTCAGAAAAATATTAAAATTAAAGAAGTAAAACTATGTAAGTAGCGCTGTTTTGGTGATATTAAGAAAAATTAGTTCACTAATATGAATTATGGTTCTCGCCGAAAAACGCTAAGCAAAGTTACAGAAAACGTTTTTATAGTCCAGTCATTATAGGTTGATCGCACTGAAAAGGGAGATACCCAACTATAAACTCGAATAAACTTGCATCATGACATCACAAAACTTGCCTCAAAAATTTCACACATGAAATCATGGTCGAAACTTTTAAAATAGCATAATTCCCTAGTTATGCTCTTTATATTTATTAAAAATATTGTAGACAGTAAAATCTCTACAACTTACATATGTATGTTTAAAACATTTTTTTATATTTGGATGCGTTTTTGAGATAAAGGACAGACTGCGCGGAGTATCATTTGAGGTCAACTGATAGTTCCGATCGAAAATACTTAGCATACAAGTTATAAATTATTGCTAATTATATTTATTATAATTGTTTATTAACTACTTATTTCATTATATTTACTTTTTTTTGCTTACTTATCTATTATTAATCAAGTTTTAATTTATTTAATAACACTTACCTGCCCGTGTAGTTCAAAGATAGTTAAGGGAAAACTTAAACATATTTTAATTCTAATTAAAAAATAAATTAAATTAATTTTTCTTTTATTGAAAAATTTCATTTGATATAGTATTTATTATTGTCAACAATGAAAAAATGAGGTGATGATGATGGTGTTTTATTTAAGAAATTTGTAAAGCAAAGAGCATGGTATTTTGCTTGAGCAGCAACCAATTATGCGACATTTCACCGATTCTTCGAAATCGTCACCTCGTTGAACTGCTTTTTTTTATAATGGTGTTTTTAAACTCAAGAATACTAATTTTTTTAATCTTGCTTGTGTTTTTTCCTATTTTCATTTTTTCTTAAAATCAAATATCTATAGTTTATTCTTCTACTCGCCGTTTTGCTGCTTGATTACATTGTTTACTAGTATAAACATTTCGGCACTTTTCATGTACTCTCATAGAGATTAAGGATCTCAAAAACGGTTGGACATATACAAAAATGTTGTAGAGAATTTAAATGTCTACAATATTTATAATAAATATAAATAGCATAACATCCATAGGAAACGAGATATTTACAAGAAATGTACAAAAAATCGATTTTTGTGACCTTCGATCTCTGACTTTTAAAGTTTCGACCATGGTTTCATGTGTGAAATTTGAGACGAGTTTTGGGATGTCATGTTGCAAGTTTATACGAGTTTATAGCTGGGTATCTCACTTTTCGGGAAACTCACCTAATTTTGACTATGTAAGATGACTGACTGGACTATTATGAGTTTGCAGTTTAGTCAGTAGATAATGTGGTTATAATTTTCATTAAAATCCTTAGGGCGCATCTGATAGATGAATTTTAACCAGTGACTGTCTGTTGAATTTATCAACGACAATGTTTATAAAGAGCAGATACATTTTACAAAGATTTTAAGAAAACGACCTTAGTGTATAGCACATATTTCCAATAATTTGCACGCATCGTTTCGCTATTGACACAATTCTTGCTTTACATTTTTATCTACTATCGCTTTTGCTTTATGTTTAGTACTCTATTATTAATTTGCATTTGTAGCAACAACAATTTCAAAACTTTCACTATTGTATACATAGATATTTTGTTTACATGTAAGTATGTGCACCATTACCATCGAATAATTTCGAAATCATTTTTTCGCTTGCTAATAGCTGGTTGAATTGAAACGCAACCCCCAAGGTGTCGTCGATAAACGCGTCCGTGCCACTTTGCGACCGATGTCGAAGAATCGTCGAGACTCTTCCGTTTGTGAGTTGGAACAACGCTTACGTGATGTGAAAAATACAAATTGTCGTTTCCGAAAAGTCCTTATGGAGAAGGAAAATGAGCTTCAAGCTCTAATACGGAAGCTAGGACCGGAGGCGCGCAAGTGGATTGATGGCGTCACATGCACTGGCAGTATCGGCGGTGATACCGAACCCATACTCAACGACACAGCTAGATTGTCGGCACCGCCTGTACGGCGAGAAATGCCGAGCACAACAGGTAATTTTTCTTAATACATACATACATACATACATACATACATATATTGTAAACTTTAAAGTTTTAATTTTTTTTATAAGCAGTATTCATCTTCATCCAAAAATAAAGCTAAAAGTGCTGTTCAGCTCTTAAATAGTCACTTTGTTAATTGTAAGACATAAATAGATGGCATATATTTTTAATTATATACATACATACATATATTAAATGTAAAAGCATTAAATTACTTTAACGAAGTACGATGAAGAAAAACTCTGCCACACTATAAATGCTTTTTCTAATGCTACCAGTTTTTTTTGTTTTAACATATGTAGTTCTTGCAAAAAAATTTGTAAGCAAGAGCAGATTCTCTAATTCCTTCTCGAAGGCAAATGCCTAAAGTTCACTTTGTATACGAATTTTAGTACACTTTATTTCATTTTCTTGTTCTTTCACACGTCTTATTGTTGCAAACATCCCTTTCCCTTTTTTATTGTTAAACGTGTTAGCAATTATAGATTAAAAAAATATGACTGGATTTGCTTGAATTAATTTATTTATGAATTCTCTAAACCTTTCTTTTTGTCGATAGAAGTAACTGAGCTGACATCGGTGGATAGTGTAACGTCAACACACGTAGAATTAGACAGCTCTATGGTGTCGGTACAGTCTACCACCATTGCTCCATCACTACCACCGTAAGTTTTGATTATCTACTATAGATTTTTATCCAGATTTCCCAATAATATTTAATAATCTTTAGCAAAAAGAAATCCATAAAACCGTTAACTCAAATGCTAGATGGTGGAGCTAATGCACCTGGTTTCGTGGCCGGATCTTATTCACATCAGAAACAGTCACAAATTCAATCAATGCAGCCGATTCAACAGCAATTACAACAACAACTGCAACAACAACAACCACCATTGCAATCAGTAAAGCACGAGGACCTCTCATACCGGCGACCGGTGGAAAAACGAAACTCTGTTTCGGCGCAAACCGATCCCATTGTGGGTATGAAAAAACCAGAGTGCAACAACATAAAACGTAAAGAAGATTCACAACTTCGTGAGCGCCGACAATCAGTAGCATCTAGGGTAAGAAAATCCCATATTGGATGAGAGATAATAAAACCCACAAATAAACACATGTTAAATATATTTTTTGCCGAAAATTTCCCACTACTTTGTGAAATTCTTCATCTTCTTCGAATAGGCATTTCACATTAATTTAGCCATTTTTTTTTTGTTTTTGTTTTTAAGGTGTTTATTTGGGGAAGAATATTTTTACCGCTCAACGAAAATCTTTTTTTGTTTAATAATAATTATTTATGTTTGTATGTAAATACAAAAGTAATTGATTTCATTTTGATCATGACTTTATTTGTTGCCATTAAATTCAAGACGAAATCATCAAACTCGTATTTATGAAATTTTTCAATTATGAAGAATATAAAACAATAGATCTCTTTATTAAAAAATTTCAACAAGAAGTTGAACATATTTTGCATACGAGAAATAAGTTACATTTAATTTATGTATATTATTTAAATTCCTTTGCAAATAATGGTTTTTACTAAGTAAACAGATTGAAGTAAACGAATTGAATGTGTTTCTATACATCGGTCATCATATTTTATTATTCTTAAGTTATTATGTCCAATTATCCGGAGAGTTTATACATTTTGAAAATGACAGAACTAGAACAAATAGGAATCAAGACTCCTCCAAATTAACAATCCATCTGATATGTATGTACATATGTATATCTCAGAATTGGCTGGTTTAGGTATAGGCCGCATTCTCACCTTCGAGAGCCTGGTTTTCCTCTCAACGCGCACAACTCCAGATATCAACAAATCTTTAAACCATAACAAAGACGCGCCAATTTGCTTGCCGGCAGAGCTTCTGACAATGAAAAACAAACGGTGTAGGTGACCTATAGGGCGATCAACCGGTTAATAATGCCTCGCCAATATGGACGCCTGAAACTAGTAGAACAGTGGGCGAAACTAAAGGCGTGTTAGGATCCTATACTCTGGACTGAATGCAACCGAAAGCTATATTCGCCAGATTGCTCGGATAAAAGAATATAATAAAAAAATCACAACCTGCGTCTGCTTGCTTAACTCCTATTTATCCAGAATCAATGCTGGCTCCCGCAATACATATGCGGCATGTGGAAATTATCCGTATGACATCAACTCAGCTAATACCACTACCCCTATTAACCAAGCCTGTCGGCACTCTGCTTCCTTGGTATTCCGTTAGTTAATGAAGTTACAACAAATATTTAAGAGTATTTATGTGTGGCAAGTGTGCTTGACCCAATTCAATATCAAACTTGTTGTGTTATTTTGAGTTTGTCTGCATGTAGAATAACTATGTACACTAGCATATGTCTTTTTGAATAAATATTTGAATACTTTTTCTTACAGCACTACGATAGCGGCAGCCAGACTCCAACAGCTAATCCAAAGTTTACTCACAACCATAGGAATTCGGCAACAAACATTACTAACTCAAACACAGACATTAACGGCACTTGTTCACATGGTCCACACTTGAAGACAAATAATGTGATTAAAAGTAAGTAAAATACATAAATTCTTCCAAACTATTGTACCTATTGTTTTGTAATTGAAAACTTTTTCATTTAAAGCACCAACTGCATCAGAAAATCGCCGTGGAGCCAATGTGTTGAAATCAAACTTTGTAGTTTCTCAAAGCGACTTATGGGATACGCATACCCTATCACATGCCAAGCAACATTCCCGACAATCGCCACGCAACTACGCAAGTCCCCAACGGTGTTCAGAGCACAGCCATGTCATCCCGTATGACCAGACCACTTCACCAATCCAGCGTTCAGTTTCAGAAAAGAATCGTAATAAGCATCGCCATAAACCGCAAAAGGGCACCGTCTGTCAAAGCGAGACGGATAGCGAGCGTGAGCGTGAACCAACTCCGCCAACTACGCAGTGCATCCAGCAGCGCAAACTCAACAAGACGAACATACAACACGCGGCGCATCATCACTCCTCGCCAAATGTGGCACCCGAAAAGCAGCGAAAGCATCGAAATAAAGTCGATTCGTCAATATATGGTGCTAGTTCAGAAACAGAGCTGTTAGATGGCGAAACAGCAATTTTGCCCATATTCCGAAAGTTGCTTACTGAAAAGAGTCCTAATTATCGCGGTCGCAGCGTTGTGGGTCAGAGTTGTCCAAACATATCCATCAAATGCGATATTGTCGAATATCTTTGAGCCCGAATAAAGCTACAAATACCATGAATAATCACTAAATGTGTGCGGACACAATAGAAGTTGAATTAAATACAATTTATCTCGACCTAGGTACATACGAATATAGCAGATCCAAAAGAGTTTCGCGACAATATTGTGTGTAAAATCTATAAATATGTATTTGGCATCAACCTACTCGCATACGAATGTTTGTAATATATTTACATTGTTACAAACGCATCTATGTAAATGAATTAAAAAATTAATAAAATATGGTTAATCTCAATCTGGTTTGTAACTCGGTTTGGGAAAGATACATCGGACTTTTAAGACTCCTTAAATTTGTTTTATATTCGAGCAACCGAAAGCAACTTAGAGACAGCGTTTGGGTATTAAGAGCATGACTCTTTGCTTAGAGACGAGTAGCTAAGCTCGCTCCAATTTATAAATGCAATGCTTTATTTTACATGCTTGCCCTCATACGTACATATGTATATCTCTTATCTTGATTGCGCCCAATGAAACCTTACCTATGTACCTACAGTAGCATTCCTCTTAGCTAAACGACTATTTAAGTTTAACGGTAGTGAAAAATTAGAGCTTCCGAAATATTTACCACTGAAAAATAAATTTTGCCCAATTTAAATGAACATTATTTTTATTAAAAACTTTCACTTTAATACAAATAATTATAAATTTGGATTTGCTTTAATTAGCGTTATCGCAACTTTTATATTTTTTATCGTATCACAGTTAACTTATAATATTTTATTTATTACATATACATATGTTTGTTTCTTTTGACAGTGGAAGTACATTGAACTTAAACTCTTTTAACTAAGCTACATACATACGAAGAGGTTTTTCAAGTTTCCTATATACATACATATGCATATGTACTCACATACATGTGTGTATATACATATGTTCATATTTAATATTATATATTCTTTTAAACATACTATTGACTTTTGCACCTTTTGTTCACAACATTCCTTAGTCTTGATCATATAATTTTATTTGCATGTACGAGTATGTAGGTTTTGTACATATATTTTAAGTCATTAACACCAAAACTCTTGTTGTACGTTAGATTTCATATATGTATGCACATTAAATCGTCTGCTGCACAGACAAATACGTGTTTTGTTCTTAATAAAGCTTTGCAGAATTTTATTCGAATATGATAACTCTAAGGAAAAACTTCTCGATCAAATATGTTGTTCGACATCGATCTCGTTTACTACAATTGCTATATTCTATTTTCAAATCAAGTTGAATTAATATCGTTGAAAATAACCTAAGCTTGCATACCACAAGGAAATTAAAAAAAAAACGGATATTCTTATTGGAAAACATTATATGGCGGGTTAATACAAATTTGATAAAGTTCGAAATCCTTTTGCGGTCGGATTAGAACAACAGCAAAAACCGATCGTTTCGCAAAATTTCAAAAAACATTATTTGAAGTCAAAAATATGCTGTGAGTTACATATTTAACATTATAATCAATGAATATAAAACTTATGAGCACCAATTTCTTTTGAACAGGTTTTCTAAATTTTTAAATACAATGTGCATATCCCTAGAATTATCTTATTCTTACAAAATTTTTGCTAAATTTATACAATTTTCCCCTCTCAAAGTGTGTACCTATTCCAAAAAATTGTAAATACCGAACGGTCTAATGTATGTACATATGTATGTATATTAATGTATTCATATCATATAGTACATGAGTAAAGGTTTGTTAGAAAATTGTAATATTCCAATCCAATAATTGCTTCATTTAAATGTATACCTAATTAATTGCACCATATATGTATTTATGTACTATATATGTTGATACACATTTAACTTTAATTATATTCAACTTAAAGATATACATACGAAGCTATGGATTTTATAGAAAAAAATTATAATTTACAGTATACCGACACGTTGTTACCACAATACACTGATCTTCGTTGTGACAACTAGTGTTTTTTTGTAATGTCCACATTTCTGCATTTGCCGTTTTTATTCATCTTTTGTAATGATGTGAAATAAACCGATATATACTCAAAGTATGTAAAATAATTTAGTGTTATTGTTTGCCTTGAAGAATTTCAGTACTCCAAAACAATAACTGCTTTTGTTGCCTCAGCGTAAAACTGAGAGAAAAGAACTATAAAATTCGGATGAAAAAGATTTCGTTATGTATCAGAGTTGAGAAAATTTACTAAGATTTTTCATGCATTAGAATTTTAGTTTTTGAATCCCATTTACAGTATACCATAACGGTTTACAATATGAAGAGCTTTGCTAAAATATCGATTAAAAACACCGCGTTACACACATTCTGTCCTATGAAGCAAATCTACTTTTTTCGGAAAGGGGGAGAAAAAATAAAAATACACGTGTATCGGCGATTTTCATGTACACGTCAGAATTTTTTTTTTATGTATAAAGTTTTTTTTTATATATTCTTTATATACTTTTATACATAAAAAAATAATTCTGACATGTACATACATACATGAAAATCGCCGATACACGTGTATTTTTATTTTTTCTCCCCTTTCCGAAAAAGTATATTTCGTTTATAGGACAGAACTAAAGCTCGTTTTTGTAACGCAGTTAAATTGTTTGTAGTCGAACCAATACCATTTTTTTTATATAGAAAACAACTTACTAGTTTCTATCAATTCAAAGAAACATTAAAAATATTAATTGGCATTATGTTATTTGGTAACTTCAACTATCAAAATTTGCATTAAATATGTAATTTTTTAAATTTCTATTTTTAATATTTATTAAAAAGTCCCCATTTTTCCCAACTCTGATATGTACTACCTGTTTAAAGTTTATTTTTGAAGTTATGGTAAATCCTTTAAATTATTACTATTAATATTATAGAAAAGCTTTAATGCTTCATGAATATGAATTCCTCCAGGACAGCTAACAATTGCTTACAATCGATAACTGAATTATTATTTGTATATATGTATGAAAACCTTAAATATTTTATGCACCAGTCTAATTAAAATATATATTCGGTAACACGGTTTTACCTAAAGTAGTCTTTTAAAAGAAAGTAATTACTAATGAAATTCATCTGCAATATTCATAACTTTTGATATCCCATGTTTGCATGCTTCAAATATTCTTCCATGATACAATACATATACAGTGTATTTTTATTTGGGTGGAACAACAATAAACCAAATCACATTGCAGCTTTGTGAAACAAACAAATACATTGTAAGCAAATCATTAATGCATAGTGTTTGCAGCAACGCACATTGAACTGGTAAAAGGAGCAGAGTAAATTCAAGATTTCTAGATTTTCTAAGAGTGTTTAACCAAATAGTTTCAAGAACTTTAAATTGTCTTGTTGCAAATGAAATAAATGAAAAATATAGATCAGCTGTTTTCCTGCTACCAGTACCCGTTCTATGCGCCTTTGTTTCTAGTGATAAAAAATAAACAAGATTTTTGAAATTTTTCAGATTTTTTTTTCTGCTCTACTCCTACGGACTGTCCAAATGACTTGCAATAATCAATTCTATTATGTTGTCAGTTTATAATTATTTGTACTTACATATAATATACTTAATTAACTGGATAACCACGATAAATTCTAATAACTACTACCTAATTTATATGTACACATGTAAAATTATGAGTGTGCGCACTTTACCAAAAATAGTTACATATGTATGTAAGTAGGCATCTTAGTTTGTAGCATGTAACTCAGACATTGAACTTTCAATAGACGGACGCTTGTGATCGACGACAGACGATATATTGGCACTGGTAATATCATGTTTATTATTAAACGAGTGTTCATAGCCAACACTGACAGGATGCGAGCTTTCTGTACCAGAAATCGTTTTTATTAAGGAGCTCGATGTGAGCGACTCAAGCTCATGTGTTTCCGAATTGATGAGTTCGCCGATTGCCGAACTCGATGGTGTAAGTAATTGTTCGCTGGCAATAACTTGACTTTGTTTTCTAAAGATACAAAATTATTATAATAAAAAATTCAAATGAATTGCTTGAATTTTTGTATTCCTTTGTAATGAAACATTTGTGGATGATAAGCACTTACCTTTCATAATATTTATTGCCACTCGTTGATGATCCTTTGCTTAGTAACGGGTAACTAAACTGCATAAAACCATATTGCGGACCGGCTGTCTTTAGTAGGCTCATGAGAAAAAATGTTCCGAACAACCAGCTGACAACCATAACAATAACTAAGAATATACCAATTTGTATGTACGGCAGTATATTCGAAACCAGCATTAAAGCACCAGCAACACCTGTAGTGATTGCTGCCATCGACGTTGGGCCCACTATCCGTGATATTGTGAATTGGCTAGCAGCCAGGCGTTCTCTCGTCGGGGACATACGGTAATGTATGCCATAGTGTAGGCTAAAATCGACCGCTAGTCCGATCGCGGTACTCACGGTCACACTTTCTAGAACGTTTAATTTCCATCCAAGTAATATTAGTATTGATACTGTTGTGAAGATCGTCAGCGATACAGTTATGACGGCATAAAAGGATACTAAAACATTTAAGGTCACCAGTAGCAAAACAAAAAGCGATGCACTCATTGCCACAGTAATCGCTATCAAAGTGTCGTGGCCCAGTGTCCTTTGCGTGTCAAAGAATTTAAGTTCGCTAATAAACCAACCGCCTTGCATCTCGGGCGGTGCCGTATTCAACTCGTCCTTAAGCCACTGCTCGACTGTCTCAACGAATTGGTTTACTTCTTTATATGCTGTTGTATAAGGTACGTTAGATTCGAACTCGATCACCAAAGCTTTAACTTTTAGTGGAGACTTAGTCAGTGTTTGTGAAAAATT
This sequence comes from Philophylla caesio, assembly GCA_963971545.1. Classification (NCBI taxonomy): domain Eukaryota; kingdom Metazoa; phylum Arthropoda; class Insecta; order Diptera; family Tephritidae; genus Philophylla; species Philophylla caesio. The sequence goes on along the minus strand of OZ020604.1, from coordinate 220,087,043 downwards.
GGACATTGCTTTGTCGTGATGACCACGAGATAGCACATCAATAGCTTGGTTATCGACCAAGAATCGTGGCCCAGCGACGCCAGGTGTGTAGTATTGCCGCGGTGTGGCGTAGAGTAGGGACATGCACTCTGGCAAGCAGGTGTCGAAAACGTGCGGTTCAAAAGGAAACTTTGATGTATCACAACATGGTGTGCGGTCAGTATTGTCCATTCCATCAATACACCTGAAATTGCACAATTAATTTATGAGTTAATCAATGGGACTTGAAGTAATTCAAATATTTTCAAGGGGGATGTTATTGAAATAACAACTCACTCATAAGTACATAGATATGTTATGAACATTTAATAGGTCCGTTCGTGTAAAAGTCCAGCAACGAAATTTCTCAAAATTGTGGAGTATTCTCTCTCTCCAAGAGAGATGCTTGCTAATTTTTACGCGAACGCAAAATTTGCAGAAACTTGCAAGTTTAACGAACAGTTGATTGAATTTTTGTTCGCATCCAAAAATGCAAAATGAAAAACGTTGCATTAGTGTTTTCCTGAAACTAACGAAACTTTTAATTTTCATCTTTAAAACTCTTAAACAAAAATTTCGTATTTATCCAAATTGCAATCAGCTGCTTTTGGTCAGTTGTTTTCTTGCTTGCAAATTTGTGCAGCGTAAAATTGGTTCAGCAAGAATTTTTTGGTCACCGCGAACGCGATTTAACAAAAATCGTGATATTTCGTAACAATTATTAGCAAAGCGAAAAATTATATTTCATTTTGAGGGGAAGTTGCAAACTCTTGCTGGACAAATTTTACCCAGCACAAATTTGCAAGCAATGAAACAACTGATGAAGAACACCTGAATATAATTTGGATAAATACGAAATTTTTGTTAAAGGTTTTTAAAGGTCAAAATTATAAAATATTTATCACACATGCAAGAAGGAGATACAGTGGAATGTGTCAGGAAAACATTAATGCAATGTTTTTCATTTTGAGAGAGAATACTCCAAAATACTGAGAAATTTCGTTGCTGGATAATTCTTGCTGGACTTTTACACGAACAGACTTAATCACTTGCAAGTTTCTACTGGAACTGCGTTTGAGATATTCGCAAGCAAGAGCCAAAGCACAATATCAGCTGTTTACTTGTAATTTTACTGGTTTTGGGTTTAATAGGTTTTCTGATCATTTTCTCTTTCTTTTGATTTTACTCTCAGTTTTTCTCTTATGCTCTCACTGCAAATGCTTATTAAAAAAGTTATTGAATGAACCAATAAACAGTGAATATGTCAACCCATCACAAGGCGATAGTTTTTCCCTAACATCCGAGGGTCAATATATACTAACCAAGGCACATCAAACAGGTATTTTTATTTTACTATGAATCGTCAATTTTTGTATTTCGGTAAGATACGAGGGCGGTTACACCAGAACCCGTGGATCAAATCCACGGAATGATATTGTATGACCATAAAATTAAAGTCCATGAAGTGGCTGAGATTGTAGGTATGTATGTCAACTGAGCGGGTATATCATATTTTACATGATTATTTAGATATGAAAAGCTATCCGCGCGATGGATGCCGCGCTTGCTCACATTCGACCAAAAGCGCGGGTGCACACGTGTGTTGTCACCTTGGCAAAAATCTATGCATTAAGCTATGAACTGCTGTCCCATCCAGCGTATTCTCCCGATTTAGCCACAAGCGACTACGTATTTCCTATTTTCAAACCTGAAAAAATGGCTGGGTGGTAAAAGGTTTAGGTCAAAGATCATCACAGAAACAAACGCCTTGTCTTGAGCAAATCTATTATTTGGAAGGAATAAAAAATTTGAATAAAAAATAAAACCAGTATAAACCTATAGAAGAAAAAGAGACCGGAAATAAGTTGGTTACCTTTCATTTACGTTTCAAGCAAGGCACATTCAAGATCTTTTGAAATCAAATTTTTTCAACATATTTATTTGAAACGTAAGTAAGCAAATGTAATGAAATATGGTGGCTTTGACTGTCACAACAATAAAGCAATGAAAAAATTAGTTTGACTTCACCTTGAATGAATTCGCCCTGTTGGTTCCGTTTGAATTCGAATTCAAAACACAATGCAAACATATTGAACCAAGGCAAATTCATTTAAGGTGGTATACTCCATGATTCAATTAAAAAAGGTTGGATACTTATTGACGTTTAAGTTTTCCGACTGCCTTGTAAGGTTGCATTTAGGAAGGTCTGATAAAGGGGAAAATATTTTATCCCTTTTCTCGCAAAGATAGTAGAAAAGTAGGCAACTAGTAGCGAATTGCGGTTTGTACATAGAATGAAACATATTTGCAGAAATTTGATATTTCAATTTAATATAATATAACCGAATATTCAACCACGCATGTATGTACATATATACATATGTATGTAGCACCTTAATACAAAAAACTAAATATACAAAAAAACGCAAGGGTGATTTAGAAGCAAATATTTTTTACACATTTTGTTAACAAAAACAATGTGATTTCAACTTTTTTGAAGTTTTTACATGCAGCAAATAGAACTATCATATTTGGAAAAATTTTGATAACAAACTTTTCTTTAATTCAATATCAATTTTAGCAACCAAAATAAGAGGTATCTATTAAAAGCCCAGTAACCAGGATTGTATACATATTTCATTACAATTTCAAACTTTTTTAAAAATATTATTACTATTTTTGTAGATCATAAAATTGTAAGATTCAAGTGACTGAAAATGTAATATTAGTTGTTCGAAAAAATTTTTGTTTTACGAGTAGATGGAAAACATCACACAATACCTCAAAAAATTAACGGCATTTTTATTGATATACATCTGTTAGAAATCAAGTAAAGACGTTAGTCAAAACTGGTCAAAATACTAATAAATGTTCTTCTATTCGATATTTTAACTGTATAATTTTATAGTTGTTAATATTTATATAAATTCTTTTTTTTTAATTTTATGTTATTTTATATAAAATATATACAGTAAAAAATTTAAAAACATAAAATAAAAATGAAAAAAATATCAAACAAAATGATCTGACCTGGCCGGGAATCGAACCAACGACCAATCAATTTCATACATGCAAAGAAAAAGAATTTCAATTCCTGTTCGCTGCTTGATAAGCAAGGCTACTGGGAAACATACGAGAATGCCGTCAATTCGATTATTTAATGTAGGGCATGCTGAAATAATTTAAAAACTACATAAAGGCAACAGTGTGGCCTGCCAGGCCATTTCACAAGAAAAGTACTAATTTCCACGTGTTTGATAACATTTTTTTTCTTAAATTAAAAGAGAGCAACACAGGCGACGTTAAGGCAGCGTGCAAGAGTGAGACAACTGCCTAATTATCCAACCTTGTATGATTGAATCATGGGTATACTCCACATACAAGTCAAATATTGTGTGTTTCCGGTGAAAATGTCAGAGAAACTTAGAAAAACAAAAATAAACGAATGGGTGGAATTCCAAATTTGACTCAAAAAGCAAACGCACTGAGGCTTTATAGTAAAAATATTCAAATGAATTTATAATATTATGTGCTGCTTGTCTTACACATGTACTTTTCCATCACGAACGTAAATAGAAATTTAAATGTAAACAAAATATCCATTTTGACACTTTCACCGCTTAGGGCGTAGATAGAACAAGCAACCAGCTGATGGGAATATACCACCACCTTCTATGAATTCGCCTTGTATTGAACTATCAGTAATATGTTACTTATCTAAACTATTTATTTATTGAACTCACATGCGATCCATTAGTGAAATAAAATTCTCAATAAAGCAATTCGATAGCAGCGCGCCAAATGTAACTTCGTTAAATGGTTGAAGTCTTATGTTTTTGCAAAAATTTAACAGCCAGATTTGTGCAGCTTTCGTAGATATATTAAAATTATTGTCATAATATAAGTTTCCACGGGAAAAAGGATCGGTGTAGTCGCCATCGTCCACAGGCTGGATACCCCAAACGAAACGCAGTGGTAATTTAAAATTTTCGTATGCCTTAAATTCACAAGCGAAAAATTAAACGATTATTTCCTTACGAACTAAATTTTAACGTGCATACATACATATCATAGGGTGGTAGGTATAAACATAAGGTGGCATCGATTGAATGACGATTGGTGGATGATTTTTGAAATCAAGTGATTTGTTACAAGTAAAGAAAATTACAAGAAAACTAAAATAAAATGAAGTAAAATGTAATTTGTTCGGTTTCGACAATAGCCCACCAAACCACTGCATTCATAGAATCGCTATCACCTTGTATGATAACTTAATTTCATAGCTTGCATATAAAAACTTCATTCAGAGATTTGAGAAAATTTCTAAAACTGCAGAGTTGTTAACGCGAGAGGAAAACTTTATAACAAAATCGGAATACATATGTATGTATGTATGCATGTACGAATAAGTATTTTCAATAAGTTTTTTAAGTAAATAAAATATGTATGAAACTGTTAAAAATGGAATTATCAGCTTACATTATTATTTATGTATACAATGCCCATTAAAGTGCAAAGCCGCGTATGTAATTTAAATACAAACAAACTGTATATAAACAATATTTGCTGTAACAAAATTTTCAAATAATAAATAGAAGCGTTGAGCACAAATGCACTCAGAACTCGTTTTTTTTAAATAACGATATTAACTCTTTAAAAGTACTCAGTCCTCACAAGAACGTAAAACTTAAAATAACTAAAAAGTACACAACACAGTCAAAAAAATCGAAAATCCTGTGTATAAATAATTTTGGTTTCTGTACTCAGGATCAATAAAATGTTTAATAATTAATAATAATAATAATAATTTGGAGCGTTCACTATATAGCTCAGTGTATGGCCTAGCTTCTCCTACCATTTGTGGTATGCGTCTTTATATTCTACCACAAAACGAGGGACCTACAGTTTTATGCCGACTCCAAACGGCAGATGTATTTAATGAGAAGCTTTTTCATGGCCTTGCCTGCCGAGGGGTGACCGCTATTAGAAAAAAACTTTTTTTTTGATTAAGATTTTGTTTGCTCTGACTCAAGGCACATTCAATAGGTAGCAGCAGTAGAAATTTTGAAAAAAAAAAAATTGAGCTGTGTATATTTTGTTTTTGCTTTTAAAAGCTAAAATTTCAAAAATATTTTATCAACTACCTTGAATTGCACTGAAAGCATTCTTATCACAACGAAATTCAAAATTTGACAATTCAAATTAAAATAAAATATGAAAAAAGATCAAAAAAAAAAGTTTGCTGCGGCTACCTATTTGATGTGCCTTGTTCTGACTGAGATTCTAACGTCAAACTCAGCGGCATATCGAATTATAGAATTTAGAATTTAAGCATTTACCAATATCGACAAAAAGTACGAGAGCACAAAACGAGCATCAACTGGCTGGTTTCACGTACAACTAATTAATTTTTGTTTCCTTCAGCTCGTTCTTCTAAAGAAATTTGTCCCAACAAATATTTACTTCTTGTTTGTTTAACTAATCCCACTTTATAATTTTCAAATCATCAAATACAAATTTCGAATTTATAAGAATTTCGAGCAGATGTCCGTTAACAGCTCTTTTTCTCACTAGCAAGCTCTCACAAGTGGAAATGTATCCGATAAAAACTGGCTACGAGAACGGAAAAAGTGTAATAGTTTTCAATAACTTTTGATAACTTGGAACACATAAACAGAACAATTTGCACCTATGTATAATTTCACACAAGTTTGTCGACCTTACTTACCAGAAATACTTTCTAACCCTACATTTTTTTTTTATCAAGCAATCCTTTTTAATACCGGTTTTAAGTCAAAATGTATTGAAAACACATGAAACTAGTTTCATCTTCCTAATATATTTTTACCTCCTTAGGAGATCGTCGTCAGATGCTAATCAATTAAATGTTATTTACAGCTTAGAACTAATTTTGCAAGCGTCAAGTAAGTGCCTGTATATGTATGTGGGCGCAGTTTTCGGTGTCCGTTGAGAAGAGAAAACGAGTTTAATTTGTTTTCAATACATATTGACCTAAAGCCGGTGTTCAAAAGGATTGTTGGATAACAAACGAAAAGGTCACAAAAACCACAAGTATTCACTTTTTATGGTTTGGGTACCAGTCCCGCGTATTATTATACGATAAGTTTAAATACCATTATGAGCGTCTATAAATCCTCTTTTCAACAACATTGAAGATCAATTCAGAAAAGATAAAAGAATTAATAAAAAGATCAAGGTATTTTCGACCTATGTTTTTGTAAATATAATGGCGTTTTCTATTCTCAAAAAAAATGTTGTCTTCTCACAATGTAACTTTTGCAGTAGTCTATCTGTCTTCCTGAAAAATTCCTATATTAGTAGAATATGCTGCAACTTTAATTGCTTAGATTAGTCCAATAAAGTGGAAAATGGACACACTACCTCTGAAGAGGGCTGAGAAAAACAAACGGGGCAACATTATTTCGAGAAAAGAAAACGCAAAAACTTTGAATTAAATTAACCATTTCGCTGTTTATGTCAGGACTTTAACTCTCATTCCAAACCCTTTGTTATTTTATGCTTTAAAACCCGGAATATTTTGCAACAATAAGGTTGAAGTTAAAATAATCGGATATAATGATACGAGTACATTTAAATTTCCTATCAAAGCCATGTACATATCTTCTTTATAATCTTTTTTGTTTTTTGCATGGTTTTTAAAACACGTTAACAAGATATTTGCAAACTTCATATGTATATGTATACATTATTCATATGGGATATTTACAAATTGTTTATGCGCTCGTTTGCATCCGCCCAGGCATCGTAAATGTATTTAATTATATTTCCATTTATATATGTTTGTTTGTATGTATGTTCATATATTTAAGTTTACTTACTGCCATCGATTTCTCAAACCAAAATTCGTTTTTCATTTTGCTGTTGTAAATTTCGAATGGATGACTACTTGAGAAGAGTTGAAAATGGGAATTATCGGGCAATTGTAGACCTGGCGAATATAAAACAATAACAGCACTGCATAATCCTATTGCCCCTACAAAAAGAATAACAACACTTTATTATTGATATGACTGTTATGTACATATGTACATATGTATATAAATATGTATGGATATGTATGTATGTGCATACGAGTGTGCGTACTTATGTATTAGTATTATTAATATATCTTCTTAAAATAAAATATTTATTTATTTTTAGATAAATAAGGGCCAGTTTTTCAGTGCTAGTTTAAACGGAGTCTAGTTAAACTCAGTTAAAATTTAAATTTCCTTGCGCTCAATTTAATTTGTTGCAACTTAAACAAAGTACTCAGCAATTAGCTGATAAATTAACTCTGAATTATCGGCCGGTTAAACTTAGTGTAAACCACGTTTAAAGTTGACTGAAAAACTGCATACTGAGCACAGTTCAACTTGCACTAAAAAACTGGCCCTAAGGAATTCAAATTTTTTCCGACAGCTCTTCTCGAAATTTTGATTATCAGTAAAAAAGCTCTCCCCGATAACAACCGATCCCCGTGGTATTACAAAACCAACCAACTACCATGCCACAGAAAGTTTTTCATGGAAACTAAATCCTAGGCAGCAGATTTTGTTACACAAATACAATGGTTTGGTGAATCATTGTCAAAATTTATATTTTGTTTTTTTCACTTGTGCGAAATAATTTTTACACTGTTTAAAATCTATTGAACTTTAATTTAATTTACTTAAAGCCCGTTCGAATTATTCACTTGTAAACAAAATAGTTGATCTTAAAATTTTGAAAATCATCTACAAACGCTATTGCCTTAAAAAATGTCCCTTAAATTAAATCTTTAATTTTCTACAATTTCTTTCAAATCAATCACTTGATTTAATGATATCACGGCGATATGTTCCATTTTAAGTATAGTAAATTTTTTTGTATTATATGATCATATTACCAAATAAACATATCCAAAGCGTTGCATAATTCATCACAGCCCTTGTAATTATTGTTTCAAATAGATGACAGGACTTCGTAATTGACTTGTTAAACATGAGCATCAATTTCTGCAAGGGAAGTTTACTATTGCAGCCTTTACAGGCCGACAAGCGTTCCATTATACAAACGACGGCGGGCAGCCAAGTCATCATTAGCAAATAATTGGTAATAGCTACAGTTCCAGCAAATACACTGCAAATTCAAAAAAGCTTAAATATTAACATTTGTTTATGAATATTTATTTATTTAATTGAAAACGCCAATCGGCAGTATACAGCGTTGAGAATAAATAATTTATATAAAATAATACTAAATAACAGAGATAAGTCCACTAGTGAACAGGTATAAATTAAATTGAATTAAATTAACGATAGGGAAGTAGTAGTTTTTTATTATTGTTTAAAAATACAGGGTATGAGCCGCCATAGAAGTCGACGTCGCCGTGGTGCATAATGGCATACATATGTATGTACATATGTATGTATGTATTACAAAATCTTGAATTTGTCACAATGACAATATATTATTATAAGTTAGCTTACCCAAAACACTTAATAGCCGTGATGGAGCTGGTGTACGATGCAAAGAATGCAGTAGCGGTTGTTAGCGAAGATACAAACATTGACAATGCCGCATGATGAAAAGTTGAGGCCATTAGATTCTGCAAAGTTTCCGTATGTTCACTTCCACCATCAGTACTTGATGTGGCATGATTTGCTATCGTTGCCTTTGTGAAACGTTCTGCTATAACGCATTGCCAAATTTTTACAAACAGAAATGCATTATCTGCTCCAATGCCTTAAAATATATTTATATCAATATACATATGTACATACATATTGCCGATTGTTGCAATGTCAAATAACTCTTACCTATGATTACGACCACAGCTAGCAAATTCATATAAGGGAAAAACGTCATTTTGAAGACAAGAGTATAAACGAAATAGGCTAAGCCCAAAGAAAAGAGCACTGCAACACAGACCATCAATGTAATAAATATCGACGTTGTATACAGCCAAATACAAGTCATAACGAACACACCACCCAGTGAAACCAACCAAACGTCTGTAAGCAAAGACTCATTAAAAAGCTCGTTTTCAAGTCCCAAATCCATCGAAACCACTTGCACAAGCTCATTTTTTAAATCACTGAAAAAAAAGAAAAAATTTGTTAAGTCAATCCACTCAAATGAAAATAATATCTACTTGTATGTACATATGTAAATAAAAAATTGTTAAATAAAGAATCAATTTAGAAGCAATTTGTTTTTGTATACAAGTCTCAACGAAATGTTTGAATGCTGTGGAAATTATGTTACCACATACAAGAACAACTATGGCGGGAGGAAATCACCATTTGCTAAAAAATCGACGAAAATCGAGCAGTGCGATGAGCCTATTATTAGCAATCACTACTGGTTCCCCTTGCAGGTCAATGGGACACAAGTGAAAAGCAGAGTTTGGCCGAAAACGAAATTTGGCGTTGAAGAATATAGAGATTTTGTAAACCGTTTGGAAAAATGCAAAAAGGAACTTTATAAAATGTTTTTTCAATGTCCTGACGTCGACAGTAAACAAATAGAACAAATGTTAAGGGATTTAGAGAAGAGCACATACATGGTTTCGTACTCTCCAAATTGTTTTGAATCACGGAAGGAGTCAAGGCGTTTTTTAAGAACCAAAGATAAAAAATGCAATATGAAATATTATGAAACCACTTACGGTACGTACTACAATCGCTTAAAAGAACTAGACCGATACAAGGATGTTCTATACGGGAAGATTTTCAAACCCGAAAGGAAGGAGCTAAGCAACGAATTGACTAAATTATTTTTAACGGGTGTAACCACCTATCAAGTAAGCTATAACATTCCCGCCATACAACAAGCGAAAAAGAAACAAATAAAATATGGACCAATTGATCGTTATACCTTACGTCGATACTGATTATATTATTTTTCATACTTACGCATCTTCCCATTCGTGGAACAATGGCAGAATTTTAGATGTAGAAGCAACAGGTACAAATATCATGGCATATTTCAAAAATACTTTTGTGTCCTTTAAAATAAATAAATATAATTAGAAATTTAAATAATTTGGCAAATGAAGCCATAAAAATTAATATTGAATATGATTCTAATTTGTCTTCAATTTCTTTGTGTATCGCTACCTTAATACTCAAAGAACTGACATGAACCATATGCTCACGCTGCAGAAGGAAAAAAGTGTAAGTTCTGTTTATTGTCAATTTGCTTTTTGCGTTTGTAACATGTATATTAATATTATCTGTATTACTGACTGTTCCATCCTCTGGTATTAAGATAACGACAAACGAGTACATATGTTTGTATGTATGTACATATGTAGTTCGAATATAGGCATATGTACATATATATGTATGTATAATTGCATGTATCTGTTTATTTATGTATTTTTAAGGATTTTTATTAGAAATTTAGTCTATTATCTAACAAAAATTATGTATATAAATTCAAGTTTACAACTTTGTAGAAAAAAAATGTCGAATTTTTTTCTGAGAATTGTTTTTGAGTATTCAGTTTTTGTAGAGCAATAATTTGCAAGTTTTAAGTGGCTAGAAATTTCCGTTGATTTTTGACAATTTTTTTTTTGTATACCCTAGTGGTTTGCTTCCTTACAAAAATAATTTATGTTTACACTTTATTATACGAAACTTAAAAGGGTTACAAAACTATGAGCTTAAAAAAATTCTAAGACTACTGAGAAAAACGTTTGAAATTGTTATAAAAATTTTGTGGATTTTTTTTACTTAATTCAAAGTTTTCAACTTAGTTGTATATGGATGTACATACATATGTATATATGTATGTATGTATGTATATTCCTTTTACGAAAGCGGGAAACAGTATATATACACTTACATTCATTCGTATAAAATTGACGTCAGTCAAAAAATGTAAAATGTTAAAAACAATATTGCCATGGGTACATTCGGACGGAGCTGTGCAGGGGCTGAATTCGCTGCAATCGTTACTTAACTTTAAGTCATGATAATAATCGAAACACAACACTAATAAGTTTTGAAGTACAGCGATGTCCTCAGTCTGAAATTAAACAAAATATAAATAAACAAACGTAAAAAAATGTACTCTATATATTTTCAAATGATTTATGTATACATTTAAATCAAAACAGGAGCTCTTATTGACAAGTAGCGCAACATAATTCGGCAGTGACCATGGCCGACAACAAGTTTCAGTGAGCTCTTCCCTTTGACAAAATTCACCATAGCTCGGAACATCAATAATTTGATTCTGTAATTGACACATTGACAGCAGTCCGTTGAGGTCAAAAAGTGAATCCGTGGCGTTAGGACCTATACGCTCAACTACAAAATGAGAATAGTCCTTAGACGGCGAGTCACAAAAATAACCTTCTAAATGTGGACCGTCTACACTCCAAGTGGGTGGCATGGGAGCTTGTTTCAGTATGCTCCAAGTACTCTTTTTAGTTTGGACTTCGTCGCGGTGTAAATCCTCATCGACAGATGTCGTATTACGTCCATACTCAATATGTTCGGTTCTATTAGACAGTTCCAGGGATGACAAAGAGTCGTTAGTAATTTCATAATCACGAAATATTCCACTGTCACCATTCCATTGGGTTGGTAGAAGGCCGGTTTCGTTATGTATAGTTATTTTGAACTGATTCTGCACGAATAAAATCTTTTTACTTAAATGCAACTCCTTGTTCTTATGCAGTTTTAGATTTTTTGGCCTTTTCTGATTTTTGCGTTTATGCGCTCGATTGTGAGAATGGTGCTTCCGCTTTTTGTTAATGTGATGGTGATTAATAGCATTGTAATGCTGCGGATCCGCGACCAGACTTCCAAAAGGGCCTGTTTCCTGTAACAGGTTATTCCAAGCGGTTAGACGCTTCCCTAACTCAGTTCCTCGTGTTTCAAATCCCTGAAAGGTATACAAATGAGTGGTTCGAAAAATAAGTTTGATATGTATGTACATACATATGTACATACAGGATATAAGATATTAGATAGAAACTATACTATGTAGGAATGTACATAAGTAAAAAATTGTCATTTTGTTTGCAAAATTAATTTGAATAATGTCTCCCTTAATTTTGTTTTGTAAATTAATTTTTGAACTTATGCAAATATCTGGTTAAGGATAAAACAGTAAAATCTAAATTTTCACAAATTCCTACATACAGTATTAACAAATTAATTAACAGTTGACGAGCATACCAAAGTGGGATCACTGAAATCCGGAGCAGTATTCATGGTCAAGGACACTGTGATGCAAGCTGTACACAAAACGGCCACGGCCAGGATCATAAGGTAGGGCCGTTGTACCAAGAAATTGTAATACCAATGCATGTGCATTGTTACAGTAAAGTTCGTAAACAAATAAGGGCTCCCAACCGCAGTTAGTACACAAGATACTGTTTTTAAATTACTGTTCAACAATTCACATCCTTCATGTAGATACACACAAGTATGTAATTTTATTGCTTTGTCATTTAAATAGTTTCATACAATTTTCCTCTATATTTATCATTTATTCAGCTTGCATTATATATATGTATATACATATTTCTGTTGATCATAGTATAGTACGATTTCTTCCATACAATTATACTTCAAACAGTTCCTTAAATTTATGTATGTATATGAGAGTACATAACGTTTGCAAAATTTATAAGAAAATACAACAAAATAACCAAATCACTACAGGTTTTTACTAAGCAAATAATGCAAGGATAATAGAGATGGAAAAAGATGGATGATACTATCGATATCTCGATGTTTTGCTTGGCAAAATTAACTATCGATGAGTTGGTCTATCGATTATATCGGGAAAATCGAAAGTGCTGGACAAGGCAAATTCATATAGGGTGAAGTTAATAGGACAACTGATATATTCTTCTATCGGTGACCTCACAACGCAACTAACTATTTTATTTTTACAATTTATCGAAATTTTAACAGTTTATCACTGAAAATCAGCTACACTCGCCGGCGGAAAGGCGTAATTTTTTAATCAATCATTCTTGGTAGACCTGTTGTTTGAGGATGTCAGCAAACTGAAGTAGGGAATAGTTTTGTTATAATTATTCCGTTTGACATGATATCGTCATTCTTTCCTCGGTATTAATTGCCTATCCTTTTAATGGCAAAAATTTCGAAAATTTGCATAATCACTAATACACTTGCTTCGAAATCTATTATATTTGTACTAAAACAACCCTCGAAGCACATCAAAATTCTGAATAACCCAAAGTTATATTAAAAACCTTTTAAGTTATCTGCAAGTACCTTTCTATTCGATACAAATTAGGTATTACATTCACGATTCAAGTAGAAAAAGCAGTAAGTATCGAAACAAATTATCGAGTACATTCTGGTATTTACTTGGATCGGAACATCTCTAGATTTATTAAGCTGTGGAGTAAATGCCGGGTTATTTAATCGTCAACTAAAAGTGCTATTTTTAAATGGATATTTTGTAGTAATGCTGCATCAACTTTCAATTATATTTACGAGACAACTTAAAAGTAATGTTAAATCTTTCAAAATATTTACTGTCATATTGTGCAAACAATCTAGGAATGAGTTATATTGCACGCAAGCTGGGGATAAAGACGAGAAACAAAATAATGCTGGCGGAGATGCCAAAAATCGTAAAATACCAAAAGTTCCACTTCCGGCAATCCAAAATCCCTTTGCCAACGTAACAAAAAAAACAAAGGAGTCGTATCTCACAATGGTTGATATATTCGGAGAGCGTGACGTTCATCGACGTAACCATGTCGAGTTTATTTATGCAGCCCTCCGCAACATGGCTGATTTTGGTGTGGAGCACGATATAGAAGTGTATAAGGCTTTAATAAACGTTATGCCCAAGGGTAAGTTTATACCCAGCAATGTTTTTCAGGCTGAATTCATGCACTATCCCAAACAGCAGCAGTGCATAATAGATTTGTTAGAGCAAATGGAAGATTTGGGTGTAATGCCTGACTATGAAATGGAAGCTATGTTGTTAAATATATTTGGGCGTCGGGGGCATCCGTTACGAAAGTATTGGCGTATGATGTACTGGATGCCAAAATTTAAAAATTTATCCCCATGGCCGCTTCCAAATCCAATACCAGATGATACCCTGGAGATTGCTAAAATGGCAATAGAACGTATGTGCACAGTTGACTTACGTTCTAAGGTTTCCATATACGACACGAAAGATGTCAAAGATGCCATTGATGAGACGTGGATTGTGAGTGGCATGAGTATAGAACAATCACAGCTCTTGCGCGATCACCCCCGGCATCAAGCCGTTTACATAGAAGGCCCATTTTTGATTTGGTTGCGAAATCGCTCAATTAACTATTTCACATTACGTGCCGACCCAGACCCAAACTTTATACAGAGTTTGAAAGACGAGCAAGATCAGGATGGTATGTTAATTTGTGCATAATTACTGCATACTTCGTTTGTCTAATGTTTTCTGTTTAAATTTTTTGAGTCGAGTAGTCTCTTATTAACCCTTTTCGTTACTTAGATGTTTCGCGATTAAAAACACCATTCTTCGGAGCAGCAATGCCTCGACCACAGTTCCAAGTCGGTAAAAGGCATTCAGTGCACCAGCAAGAAGACGGTACCATATTTGCAATTTCTGCAACTGGGACTTCTACAAAAGACTCGTTGTTATCCTGGATACGGTTATTAGAAAGCAATGGAAACCCAAAGTTAGGGGAAATACCAGTACTGTTCAGGCTTTCCTCTGCTGTTGCAGCGAAAGCAATTGAGATAGAAAGTGAAATGAAATCAGAAAAAGGACAAGAGAGTTTAGCTGCAAAAGATATCGATTAACCATTGAAAGTGTGTGATACCACCTTGTCTTAAACAAAATAAAAAATATAGTAAAAAACTATACACATTCTTTAGGATATCACCGAACATTTTTTATTTTAATATACATTTATACTTAGGACAGATTTTTACAGAAACTGGATTTGAAATGAAAACTCTTATATAAATGAAGACATCGCTTACGAGTTTTAAAATAACAAGTAAAAAGTACACTAAATTATACGTGTACATTGATTCTCGGTAATGAAATATGTAATCTAGTATATAGCCAAATACTTATTAAAGAAAAAAATTTATGTCCTTAGTGATTTACAGAATTAATCACAGTAATATTTTTACTTACAAAAATATGTCTGTATACATATATACTACATTATGCAAGTGGAGATATGATCTAATGATTTATTCGAAGTCACATTCCTACATAGTCGGAATCGCAAAAAAGTGAATTCACATTCAATCATAAAAGTTTATAAAAATGTATTTGAGGTATACATAGTTACTTATGTACATATATATTGTATGTATGTAGGTATGTACATAAATATATGTCTTAAGTTTTTTATAATAAATTGAATTTATTAACATGTACATATGTACGTCAAGTTAGAGTTTAGTTAATGTTAAGCTTTTTTAAGTTTTTTATCCGGCGGATTTGTTGAGAGGAAATACTTTGGTGACCACACCAATACCTTTGTTCGTGCCCTCGCGAAATAGCATTCGCATACCTGGCCGGACATATTCAGGGTGTCCAAAGAACTGAAACAAGACTGAAGCACTATCATTGGTGCCCATCTTCTCACGTTCTTCGATAGCTCGAATAATTGCAGTTTGCCGAATGCTGCCGATATGTATAGTGGTTTGGAAGCCAACGTAAATTGCAGTAGCATGGAAAAGAACAGATACTTCGGCCTAAAATTACCACCGAAATAACATAAATACTATTGAAATATAAATTAATAGGAATCTCTCACCTGGAATAAAAGAGTCCCGCATGGTTCATCGCCAGGATCGCCAGTATCGGCCAACAGTGCCATACCACTTCTAAGCGGTGGAAGGGTCTGATTGGGTGTAAAAGACAAGGAAGCACTCTGTCCTGCGCGTACTACGCGACACGGTGCTTTGTTGCGATGAATTGTATGTACATAAACTGTATGAAAACTTCCATCGGACAAAGGACCAATTTTCATTTGCATATTTTCTGTGAGCACGCCTTTCACTAACAAGCCACCAACTACAGGACCAACTTCAGTAACACGAAAAATTTCATCTATATGAAATTCGCTTGACTCTTGTTCTAGGCGCTCTTTTTCAAGATTACTTATACTCGGAGACAGAACGTAAAGGAATTTTGTGACAAGGTTAAGTCCCGCACCAGTGACGTTTGAAACGCAAAAAATCGGGACCACTTTCTCTGATACTTGAATCGATGCCGCCGAGATCGCATCATCTGCATTTGTAATGATAAATGGCACTTTGCGGCAACCTACTGAAGTAAGAACATTTCTCAACTCCTGTACAGTTTGCTCAGGACTGCTTATATCTGTTTTGGTGACCACGACAAAGAAGGGCATATCCAGGGCACGTACAATAGATAGATGCTCCTTACTAGTGCCTGTACAACCACTGCCCGCGGACACAACCAGCATGGCATAGTGCGGGGAGTAGCCCAACAGAGCCTGCACTGTGGTTCGCATGTAGCGCCTATGACCTGCCAAATCCATGAATGTGACTAATTTTGTTGAGCGGTCACTAATCTCCTCGGCAGTCATCATCTCATTGTATTTATAGTTGATGATTGTACCCTGTTATTGAAACAATTAATTATTTTACTATTATTCGTTTTTGTATTGAAAAAGTTACCTGTGAGTCGAATCCAAGAGTCTCATGAGAAATGCTTGAAGTGCGACCAGATTGAATTTCATGCATATGTCGAAACATAATTAGACGTGCCAAACCGCGCCCGTTGTCAAATTCGCCTTGTGTTAGAACACCTAGGAGCGTGGATTTGCCAGCCTCGGCGCCGCCCAGCACTGCAACTCGTATTTCTATATTATGTTGGTCATCGGGTATTTTACGAACCAATACTTCAGCAACCGACCGTCGAGCTGCAACATATTTTCGTCGCAAAACAGAGGTGCTGGCGCCAAGCTTTTTTGCCATCTGTTTAAGAGTGGCTAACGAGGCGTTCATGTCCTTTTCGCTAAGTCCATGTAAATGGCCGGAATCAGATACGCCTATTTCGTAAACCGCTTCGCCATTGCCTTCGCGTAGCCTCCATTTCATTTGTGTTACAAGGTGTTCAAAGCGATGCTTTGATGGACTGATTAGTTTAAGTTTGTACTCTATATTTCCTAATTGTGGTTCAGGTGGCAAAATGCCTCGATCAAAATCAATAATAATTTTATTATTATTTTGAAAGTCTACTTCTCCTTCGCTGCTGCTGCCGCAATCGTTGCCACTTTTGTGGTTTACCTTTGATTTCTCGAAGGACTTTTGGTTTTTCGCTTCACTGTTCCGGGCTGGACGGTTGTTATTGACCTTGTCCATTACATGGATTCCCTCCTCGGGCTCGAAGAGACTTATGAGTCCACAATCCATGGCCTGAATAAGTGAAAGTGTGAAAATTTAATGAATGTTTTTTAACTAATTTCCATGAATTTTTCTGAAATAAATATGTAGTTTTTGGTTACATATTTAAAGGCCTTTAAAAATGATTAATAATTGATAATTTTATTGAACTAATAAAATCTATCATAAACAGGCATCGAGCTCAATAAAATTATCAATTGCTTATTATATGTTTTTTCTTTAATTCCATTTCCAATTATTTAATAAAGAATTTAATGATATTTTACAATAAGTGTATCAAGCTAAGATCATAAAGGTAGAACAGTATATGTACATACATAAGTATGTACTTTTTTGGAATTGGTATTTTTGACAGCTGTCACTTGATTTATACGCTGATTTTTTTTGCCATTTTATAATGAACAAACTTTCTCCGGAACAACGTTTGGTGAATGGGTCGAAAACGAGAAGGCCACCGATCCCGATTTTCACAAGAAAATTTTGTTTAGCGATAAAGCTCACTTTTGGTTGAATGCGTAAGTTAATAAAAAAAAATTGTCGCATTTGGAGTGATGATAATCCACAAGCCCTTGTTGAGACGCCGTTACATCTTCAAAGAGTCACTATTTGGTGTGCTCTATAGGCAGAGGGAATCATTGGTCCATATTTCTTCAAAATTGAAGACGGCTATAATGTTATAGTCAATGGGCAACGCTATAGAGCCATAATTAATCACTTTTTCGTGCCTGAATTGGACTACGTTTATGTGGACGATCTTTGGTTCCAACAAGACGGTGCTATATGCCATACAGCCAACGAAACAAGCAATTTATTGAAGGAAACTTTTGGTGAGCACAATATTACGCGTCGTGGGCCTGTGGCGTGACCTCCAAGATCGTGCGATTTATCACCGCTGAACTATTTTTTGTAGGGTTATGTGAAGTCGCTTGTCTATGCAGAAAAGCCAGAGACGATTGACGCCTCGGAAGAGTATATTCGGGGCGTTATTGCTGACATACGGCCACAATTGCTGCAAAAAGTGGTCGATAATTGGGACTCTCGGCTGGAATTTACTCGAACCAGCCGCGGCAGTCACTTGACCGAAATCATTTTTAAAACATAACGGCAAAGCCTTATCTGTATAATATAGTTATATTCTTGGCCATACCAATAAATATGCGTTTTTTTTTCTTCTTAAAAACCACATGCCTAGAAAACAACCTTAATAAAATTCCTGTAGATTAAGGCCAAGGTCGTTCTCTAAAAAACAACATACCTGAGTTTCAAACTGTAAACAAAATATATAGAAATATTTGTTAAATTTATCAAAATTTCAAATTTTCTTCTCAGATGTTTTCGAAAATTTTAGTCAATGCACTTTTGAAGACTATGAAATTTTAATAGAATAAAGTGCATGTTTCAAACGGTTATATGTTGTATATATCTATGTATGTACATACATACATACATATACATACATACATACATATGTATATGTACATACAAATACGTATATGTATACGTAAACATGTACATATGTATGTATATAGCCATTGATTCTTGTCCACATTCTTTGTGTTAAGGGTGTTACGCTTTTTTCCATTTAAATGTACTTATATTTTTGTTCATGCGTTATAAGGAAACAAATGCGATAAAAATTAAATTATAAAAAAACTGACACAAATGTGTAATATTTTCATTAAAATTTGTTCGACTATAATTTTTTTTTAAATTGATTAAGAAATTAAGTTAATTTAAATTGAAACAAATTCAAAAAAAAACTTGTCGAAATCTGTACTCAAATTATGCTGTAAATATGTATGTATGTACATAAAGGGCTTGTGGTGCGTGGCTAAAACTGCAGTTTTTTATAAGTGGTTAAAATTTTTGGTTTGGGTACCTCGAAACACGGTTACATAAAATATCAAAAACTTTCCGCTACATAGCCTCAACAAGGTGCAGCTTATTAACAACGATTAAAAAAAACCTATTGTTTTTAATTACTGCTTGACATCTACGTGATATTGCGCACGGGACCAAGTTAATTTTTTTAAATAAGGTACATACATAAGAGCCCATTATATGTTACTGTTTCAAATATTATCTATTACTTTAGGATTCAATAATAATAAATCCCCGACATAAATCCGGGTCGATCCGTCATAGTAGACCCAACTGTCCATGGTCTGAACTAAAGCTTACTTTTGATAGTGTAATAACGCCTCAATAAATTTAAGTCCGTACTTTATTCTTTATATTCTCACCGCCAAGTTCACGAAAGCTATTTAAATTAAACAAGTTTTTTTTTGTGTTTTTTAAATTAACATGCCAATAATAAATAATAAATTAGAAAATCACTTAAGAATAATTAATTGCTTGTAAAACTAGCTAAATTTGATATATTAAAGTTTTGAAATAGTAATTGAAATGTGTTTTGTATATATGTGTGTATGTACATATGTATGTATGTATAAATAATATAGTGTACATAAAATAACTCTTTTAACTTTTTTTTTGTATTTAAACGTTGCTTTATCGTCTTCTTTTGGACGTAAAGACTTATTTACTATTTTAGCTTAATTAAATAGGGATATGTATGTATTTTGGCATTTTGTCAAACATATTTGTATGTACATATGTATTGGTATTTACATCTTTATGCATATATACATATATGTACAACATACATACATACTCTATGAACAATAGATTGGCTGCAATGCAGCGAACAAAGTATTTGTACGTTTGGATATGCTGACTTCGATTGTCTTTTGACTTGTTCATAAACAAAGAAATTATGCATCTAAAATAAAATTGTTTGCATTCTTCGTGATATATTTACATACATGTATGTATGTATATTATTTGCATAAGCCCTTTGTATTAACTAGTCGTAGTAAGAAACCAAATAACATTTAAAGTTAACATTTTTAAATAGTTTTTACCGTTTTTTTTTTCCAAAAGTCTGATGCAATTCCAATTCAAGACACATCAACTATGTTTTTCACATAGTTATGTATCTACATACTATATGGTTTATTTTCCAGAAATAGCTTACTGCGCGTTATATCCACACGTCTTTTTAATGCTGTTTTTGTGAATTATTTCTATACTTTTTCACTTTATATACAAACCACGATAGTGAATATTTGTAATCTATCATTCTTGTTTATAAAACACACAGGAGCACTGTAAAACTTTTATTAATTTCGCAAACAATCGCAATATTTCTTGTTCAATACGCGTCCACATAATAGAGTTGCCTAGTTCCGATTGTTTTACAGCAGTTTTATTATGTTCATAATGAAGAATACACACGTTGCAACTAGAAAGATTGACACATACAAATGTATATGAGCCATAGTCATAAACAAGAATGATAAATTAGAAGATTGCGACACTTTCGTCCCGTTATCTTTTTCGTTTCGGCTTGACAGCTGTGTGACGTCATAGAATACCAGAATATCGATTCAGAAGGGAAAAAGAAACAGAAAATTCACATTCGCATGGAAATCAATGAAACAATTAATTAAAGGTTCTTTTTGCCAGGATAGCGAGTTAAATTTTAAGCGCTTCTTAAAGTGTGTCTTGGAAGTTGAGCCAAGAAAAGCCTAGCTCTCAAAGCCGCCATGTTCTGAGACGATATGACTTTTCCTCTCCCGCTTTCCTCATTACATATATTGAGCAAAGTTCGTTTCGCTGTCCGCTCTATAAGAATATGTAGATATATCAGGTCTATAATCACCTCATGGTGTACATTCACCCGAATATACCAGAACTAAAGCCCCGGGATTTTCCTGCTAGGCGTCTGCATATCATGAGCACCTTCTTAGTCTTAGATAATGTTCTATCGACATGCGTCTACCAGATAGGCAGGCCGCTCAGCAGTCCAGCTACTCGGCAGCCCTAAGGGGCATCCGGGTGGCTGTGCTGCCGAGAGATTACCCAGCGGCAGCCCTTAACACGGACGACCTCACGAAGCTGCAGGACGTCATAGTTCAAGAGGTCTTTAATGAAGCGTCCTTTCCCCTGCTATTCTAAGGGGTGTATTTCCGCTCGGGAATGCTCCTCGTGGACTGTAAGGATGACAGGACGATGAGTTGGCTAACCGAGATAGCGGACAAGCTGGAAGGGCCGGTGATGTGTGTGAAGAGACGAGATTAGATTCCTTCACTGCACAACGTCTTGGTCTTCCTGCCGAGAAGCGCCGACGAAACAGCAGAGTACGCGGTCCAGCTGCTGAAGCCCCAAAACGAGGATATACACTCATCGGTATGGAGGGTAATCTCCAGCAGTACTGAAGATGGCGCACTGAGCCGTCTGGGGAGGCGCCGGCGTGTTCGGGGCTAGGCGCCAAGTTATCTGCCCAGCCGAGTGCAAACATTGCAGCCGAGGACAGCAGCCAGGGAACTAACTTTCCCAATTCCGAGGAGCTCCTAGAGTGGCTGGGTCTGAAGCTACTTGAGCTTGATAGAGTCAACGATGGCGACATACTGCTCTCGGACCTAGAAGAGCCCGAGCTATAAGTCTATCAGCACTATCAGTAGCCCAGGTCAAACTCCTCCTGAGCCGTCGGTCTTCAGGGGCCAGCTAAGAGGTCTGAACCATTGGAGTAACAAGGTAATTTTGGACATCTCCTGTGATAGGCCTAGAGCTTGTGTGGTGCTGATGTACAACATTAAACACTTCTGCATTACAGAGTTTATAACGCAAGATCTGGTGGTGGTGAAGGCGATGGTGACGGTAGGCGAACATAATACAGATGTCGTCTTCGCTACCGTGAAGTACAGCAGCTGGTGAAGCACTGCAGACGTAGATGGCTACGGCTAATTATAAGCTGCGAAGCGAACGCCCACAACATGGAGTGGGGGAGCGCGCATACAAACCCGCGGTGAGTGCCTTTTAGAGTATATAGTAAGCGAGAACCTAGGTATCCACAACGTCGGACGTACTCCAACGTTCATGGCTAGGGCAATGGGGTTCGTATTATGAGAATCTTAAAGCGAACCTAGCGAACATTGCGCATAACTGTAAGAGAACCAACTGTATAGAGTTAGAAAGCAGGGTCATTGGTCTAAACGGCGCCATCATGGACGCCTTTCACTCCAGCTGTCCCGATAAGAAGCCGGGAGGTAACACCCAACCCGTCTGGTGGTCTCGGGAGCTCTCACTGCTCCGTAAAGAAGGGTGTAGGCTCTACAACAGAGCCAGGCGCACGGGGCTCTGGGAGTATTATTTGATATGACCACCGTCCTGTGGCCGCCAGGCTGCATAGAGTCTTAGCAAAGATGGATGTACACTGTGAGAAAGCGCCAATAAGTTATCTACGGGGCAATAACGTGGGTCTCTAGAATCATCCTGGCTATGAAACGTCATTTCCTTGCCAAATTCGGCATATGGCATGTCTGCTATACGGGGGATATGCACATACTCGTATCCGTTAGAGATGATTATGGAACTTGGATTTATTAATTTAGCTATTAATTAGATAGCACTTCCAAAAAATGGCTTTGCCGAAGATAAGGTATTATAATCTAAGGCGGAGATATCAGCTTTCACTGGTACACTTGCTCTCTGCAGTGGTACATAGATGGCTCTAAGTCCCTTGTAATCATTGATACAGGTGTCCCGGTGCCTTCTCAAGCATCTTTCAAGCAGAGGTCTACGCCATCAGTAGGTGTCCGCAGATTAACCTGTGCAGAAATCATCGCATGACAGGATTCTTATTTCAAGTAATAGTCAAGCTCGCCTCTCAAATGAAGTAGAATATTCATTCGTTTTAGAGTGCATTAGGACGCTAAATGTCTTGGCTAAAAGAAACTTCTGTGGCTACCAGACCTCCTGGAGGTCGAGGGTTATGCAGAATCAGACCTGATAGCAGGGAAAGCCACCATCCCAACCCCTATTGGACCTGAGCCCTTCTTTGCGGTGGGGCAGAGTACCATAAGAGAAGTTCCCAGGAAAGAGACTAAAAAGCTGAAGGGCTTATACTGGGAAAACATTGAGGGTCTTCAACAGCAAGGTGATGTGTAAGGAGCCTTTGGCAGCCATGGTGAGGAGAGCAGTACATTTAAATACATCAATGAAAAAATTAATAATTTAGAACCGCTGAAAATAATTATCAGACGTTTCCAATCAATTTAATTTTAAAACTGAAAACTCAAACTCACACACACACAGACTCATTTTCAGTCTCAAACAAAATTAATTTCGAACAATTAAGTTTATTTTCGATTTTACTTTAATTTCATCTTTTACTCTAATTACATCTAAGTTGGAATAGATGCCCTTTAAAAACCCATTTAAGTTTAGTTTATTAAATTAGTAGCAACACTTACGAGTACAACGCATTCGCCTTGAACCTTTATAAACATTTAAACCAAAACATTAAATAAAAAATAAAACCTTTAGGCCAAGTATTTTCTTTGCACCTCTCTTTTGAAAATTGTATAGAAAGTGCAACAACAAACTGAGTTAAAACCAGCAGTGAGAACCTGACCTTAAACGGAAATATTTACTATTTTCTTAATAATTATCTAGTTTGTATTGCATTTTATCTTAATTTTCCTCAGAGATAATAATATTTCTCCTTTGCTGAAGCCGTAATTCTCGTTGAGTTTTTTGGACTTTCTTAAAATGCTGCAACAAATTTCCAAAATTGATGTTGCTTTTATATTGAAGTGACATCTTTTCGTCGCTGTTAAAAAAAAAACTTTAGAAATAACAAAGACTACATATAAGTATATAAACTTACATTGGCGTTTGACCCCAATAGTTTGGTACACAATGCAAGCGGTTCTTCAATAAGTTGAAAGCATCTGTTTGGGGCAAAAGCATGAGAATGCCAAATAAAGCGTGCGCCAAGTGTTGTGCATCTGCACAATTATTAGCTTTCGAAACCAAAGTGAGGCGTAAAGCTGTTTAAATATAAGTAAAGCATCAACATCCAAACATATTAGTTATATTTCTTACGCGCAAATATCGGTGATTCTATGAGCTGAACCAGTTTATCCAATTCGTTTAGGAGTTCCAAAGTTATCTCTACATCACCGCTGGAAATTAAAAAAAAAAAACTGTTACGAGCACAGAAAAATGGGTGTTAGATAAGTGAAATAAGTGGTGCATGCAATTGTTCCTCTAACTACTGCTGCGTAAGAGCCGCCGAATCTTAAATACTCATCGTTCATATAGAGGATTAAAATCATGTAATCGCAAAAAAATTAATTTGACAAGCAATCGCATATAAACATAGATACATAAAATTACATCTAAAACTTTTCAGTTAAAATTGTAATACAATTAAGAGGAATATATGTAAGTGAGCGCTATCTATGATCACATCACATCGTTACGTCACTTCACATCGACATATCACGTCATATCATCGCATCAAATCAACAAATCACCCCATAGCATAAATACATATATCTGCTAAAAATTATGAACAATCGCGCAGTCATTCCCTCTTCATATCAACGGTTTCGGATACCGCTGCACGCGGCTTATTTATTTTCAGCCCGGCATCGCCGCAGGTCACAGCTATGGCATTCTAGAGGAATGTCTCTGAGGTTGATAGTTTTTCTAGGGGACGATACTGCTTTGTCTATCGCGTTATAAGAAGAAGTCTCCACCATTAATGCACTCGGTCCTTGCGAAGCACATTATAAACTATTCATTGAAGGCAAGTTTCTTCGTCACCAGAACGTTCCGGTCCGTCAAGAGGACTATATTCCCGTTCTCATCGTGGAGTCAGTTGTCGTTTTTCTTGGTAAAGTTGTTGCGTTGGGAAGTTTGGTGGAGGACTGCTCCTCTTTGGAGTGCAATCGGGATGGAGCTGTATTTAACAATCACAGCAGAACCAGGTTTCAGGCACAACACCAAACTTCAGGTAAGCTCCAATAATGTGTAATCAGAATTGAAATAGCCCTCAAAATACGACAAAACTCTAGTCATTTTGGCCACGTAAAATCGAGTCTTTGTATGTGTAACACGTATCTTGGAACTACGTATTAAGTACACAGAGATTTACAGTTAAAGATCCTAAATTAAAAACTTTCACATTTATAATATTAGTGAGATTATTACTTACAACAATACTACAAGTTGTGAAACGTGTTGGTAACTTTGGGACAGCAGGCATAAGGAAAGTGTAGAGACAGGACAGTGCGCCCAACTCTTGTATAGACATTTAAATAAATTTGCTGAATGTTCATTTGTAATATCTCGTAAAGAAATACGTAGTTCAAAGAGTTCAGGTGATGTCAGCAATATCATATTTAGTAAGCGTACCATTGTTGAGGCAAATTTAATAACTTCTTCATCAATGATTTCCGCAAAAGTACGATAGATATACTCCGCATTTAGCAATACGCACAATTGTCTGCAATTAAAATCATTGCAAACTCAAACACACTTGTTTCTCTATTAGAACTTACCTAATTATAAGGCTGGCCCGATTGTCCAAAAACTTCTTTTCCTCGCCAAAAAGATTAATCAAACTTAGTAGGAATTTGCGATAGTGCGCTTTATTAAAATCATTAGAATCTAAGGACGAATGAAAAAATATGTTATGATTTACTCTTGTTAGTGTGAGTATTGTTTACGGACGTACCCTTACTGTAAGTTGAATTTAAAATTTCTGCTAAGACGGATATGCATTGCAATACAACCTCATCGGAATTGTCCGATAATATACCTAGCAAGCTGGCGCTCAAATTATTTGCATGTGGAGACATCTAAAAAGAAGAGTTTCATCATGACGTTTGATAAAGAGTATACCATACATACCTCGTTAGGAAAATGTGTAAAAAGATGATGAATCCACTTTAGCACAGCAACTTTTGTGTGTACCGAGTTGTGGGTTAAGTATTGTGATAGTACTTCCATTACCGAACGTAAATCGATCTTCCCAATGTTTTGAGATTTGTGTTCTTTAGACGAAATTAATTGCGTTATCGAGTTGTTAACTGAAACAGCGCATTCTTTGATATCTGTAATTACCTATATCAATAAAAGTTGTATGTTGAAAAGCTCGAATCGAAAAACCTACTCTTTTTAGATTCCACATTGTATTCCAGACAAGGCAAAATTGCCGTAAATATTCCGCTGGCATAGGGCAACACATTTGGTCCAAATATTTGCACGAATTCACGTATCCAGGTTATTGCAATTGACTGTTGATCAATATGATTTAATATTTAATTAAACTGTTAGTTTCTTATTTTTATAATTTACATACTTTAATAAGTTCATTTGGTGATTGTGCATGAATGATTAAAATGTTAATCGTGTCCTCCATTCTCACAGAAGACGAGTCAATTCGAATAGATTTCAAAAACTGACTTAGAGTAGTTTCGCACCTGAAAGAAATAAACATATGTATGTAGTTCAAAAATGCTTTTATTAAAAAATGCCAATGCCCATACATTCTTTGAATTTCCAAAGTATTGTCCTCTAACATTGTAAAAAGCCCATCTAAAATGTCAGTCAAATAAACAACCATATTTATTTCGGGAACTGCATTCAAAATTGATATCCATGAAATAACATATTGTCTAGCGAATGAGTTATTTACATAAAGTCGTTCTTTTAAGAGTGGAATAAATGCCTCTAAGTTAAGAGTTTGCGATGACTCAGTCACGATATCCTTGGCAATGATCACAAAACAGATTATTCATATTTTGCATTAACATAATTATGCAAAGATCTTACCTTCAACAACCTATCAAGCAATTCACTTCCATCCTTAACCATTTGATCGGAATCTGCCACCAACCGCGATAATGCAGAAAACAATTCTGGGAAAAATGGAATGAAAGCTGCTCTCGCTACTTTAACAACGTTGTATAAAGATTCGCAGGCAAAATAACGAACTCGGACATCTGGGTCATTTAGGCAGTTTAAAATGGGTGTCACCAACTCACTTACATAACGTTCAGAGTCCTATAAAATATATTAGTTTAAAAATTGACTAGTTCTCAATGACTCACCTTTCCCAAACCCAGGCTGGTTGCTGCTAATCCTATTAATCCTCCTTTGCGTCGATTAGGGTCCCGGGACGTAGCGAAATCATTAGAAAGCACTTCTATTAGCTTACGTATCTGTACGGAATTCTTTTTAATATTAAATTCCGTCACCATCCTAAACAATAAGAATTTAAAGAAAAAATATTCTTTCGAGAAAAATTTGAATATACTTTTCTATTTCCTGTGAGGCCACTTTTCGCTTTTCATAAGCTTTGTCAGCCAGCGCCTTGGCGCAACTTTCGCTTAAAGGGGCGTATGGTGATTCCATTCTTTTATTTAAGTGTTAATTTTAAATTTTCACGGACCCACGGTTATCAAAACGAAACTAATTCCTCATCTATTCATTTATTAGCTATTGTTGTCAATTGTTATAGTGATGGTACATAAAATTTTTGAATCGATTTATCGAGATTTTATCGATAATCTGATATTCACGGTACAAAGATGGTTGCAAAACAGTGTATTCAAGATAATAGCAGCAGAGAACTTTTAAGTTCTCTGATGACAGCTTTTGATAATCTATTCGTAAAAAAAATAGAAAACAAAATCTTGCACTTATGTATGTACATGAAAACAAGCACATTAAATGTAACTTCAAAGTTGTGAAATGTGTCACAATTGTCAAATCTGACAAAGAACGTATATTATTTAAATAAGATGAATGGAGTTTCGTTCACTCTGGCAAGTTTTAACCTCATCGAAATCCAATTAGATCGAATTGGATTCTGATATATTGTTAGCGGAACGGGACTTGCGCGTTCTTGTTAATGTACGTTCTTTATAAATAGTTTACAGGCATATAGACACAATTTATTTATTGATTTATTATAATAAGAAATAAAATTGCTATAATATATGTAAAAACACTTGGTTGCTTTGGTTAAAACGGTCCGACCGAAATATAATACAGAACACAGCGGTACTTTGTAATATATTGTTTATTCAAATGAAACAGATGCAAGAACGTTAAGGTTTCCCGTTTTTCAAAATGTATACAAAAGTACTATATGATAATATGAAACAATGGTAATAAAAAAAATAATGGAGATAGTTTTTCATTTCGTGGTAAAATAAAAAAATCTGACCTCTACATTATAATTATATCGCTAAAAAAATCATATAAGTTTAAAATGATTTAATTAAACTCCATATATTATTAAATTAATTAAATATATTGGTTTTGCATACTTAATGTAGAATACAAACTCTTCAAAGGTTTGGCTGATACCAGACTATTTTCCCACTGCAACAACCTGTAACTAAAAGTGGTTCTCGAGGACTGAACCTCGTACTCAATACTATATCTGAATGCGCTCTCATTGTAAGAATTTCTGATAATTGCCGTGGCTTTCTATCTGAACTGGAATAGTTGTGATGAATCGGATAAATCGAGCAATCGTCAGAGAATCCCAGTAGTCGCACTCCTGTTGCATAGGGCGAACAAATTATACGGCCATCCGATGAAAAGCATGGTTCTTTTATGAATGTTTTTTCTTTGTTCAATTCTTTAATATAATATGTCAACTTCTTTGGGTTTTGAAAAATGTGTCGATCGGTAAGATTTTCGGCTTGTCTCTGTGATGCTGCTGACAATGATACAGGCGACAAAGGTCGTGGTCTATTCCTTGACCGATAGTTAGGTGGCGAATCATCACTTGAGGTACTGCTTTCGTCGCTGCTTGCGTATGCAGGAGCACCACGAAGCAATCTAAATCCCGAATTTCGAGACATAGGCAACGATAAAGCGGAATCGCTATTGGGAGCTGCCGCAGGTAGTACTCCGCTACTTATTGCATAAACGAAATTGTAAACATTCGTAGAGTTTGTTTCACGCTCCCTATTTTGTCGTAAAGCCCGATCTTGCATAGTCACCTCAGCTGCCCAAATATCTGGAACAAATGTGGGCGTGACATTGCTACCATTGCCGGAATTACCATCGACAACGACAGATCCAGTACTACTGCTTCCCGATGGCTCACCAATTCCTGTCGCTGCAAATTGGCGTAGAGGCATCATTGTAATGGGATCTGAAACGTAAAGTCTTTAGTTTAAGTATTTCTAGAAAAACAGTTAACGAAAAAATTTTTTGTTTAAACAACCGTCTCATAAGTGAAACAATAAATTTAGGGCCTAAACCAAATCATTTGAAATTTTTAGAACCACTGCCTCGTAGGCGAATAACAAGAGTATTTTATAATTTTAAATATTTTGACAAAAATTCCTTATATACTGATCAGACGACAATAATGGTAAATTAGAAGATTGCGTAATTTTTCCGTCCTATCTTACTTAATGTGAGTAGGAAGCGAACTTAAAATACCCACAAGGCGCCGAAATCGTAAACAAAAGCGCTCATACGAGTGTACAATTGTAAAGCAATTATACAAGTGTTGTTGTCTGTGAATGCCAATATAGAAGCAGTTTTTGATCGAGAACATCGGTAGTTTAGCGGGAAAATTTAATTATAAAATCCTATCTGAAAATGCAAGGGTTAATGTTATCGTTACTACAATTTCCCACTATTTACTTCGTTTTTTAAAAAACCCTTAATTATTTTTTTTTTCTTTTGATTTGAACCACGTTTGATGGCAGGGCTATTTACCTTAATTAATTGTTTAATGGTTTTGCACGCAAATTTGAATTTCTGTTTGTTTTCTTTTTTTTACTTAATATGCTGGAAAGCTTTAACGTGATACAGCTGTTAAAACGAATATAACCAGCAGAGAAATATCACAATCTTATAATTTACCATTCTTTGATTTCGCTTCACCGCGGGCGATGACATGTCCCCGGTAGAAGTAAACCAAAAACATGTATGAAGAAATGGTCAACAAAGTGAAGCTAATTTTTAGTTAATTCTTAAATATGAGTTAATATATGTAATTTTGCGAACCCTGATAAACGGAACACTTTTTAATTTGAAGAATTGTCATTTCTATAGTTTTATAAAAATGGGGAACTTTTATTTGTTTAAGTGACTGGAAGTAGCTAGAATATAATTTATTTCATATGTTTTCAAAAAAAAA
Organism: Philophylla caesio; assembly: GCA_963971545.1. Taxonomy (NCBI): domain Eukaryota; kingdom Metazoa; phylum Arthropoda; class Insecta; order Diptera; family Tephritidae; genus Philophylla; species Philophylla caesio. Next base: position 220,056,584 of record OZ020604.1, on the reverse strand, counting down.
ATGTTCAGATAGTTAACACTCTTTGTCCACAAAGTATTAATTAAAAACTAAAATCAACAATTAAACTACTTTTTGACTTTACGAGTAATCAGATTTAAGTGGTAAGAAATTGTCATTCACTCTGCGAAATATTTTTTGCAGCAACACTGATATCTTCAAAATAAGGCAGATTGGAATATGCAGAAAAGCCAATTGTATCGTGGGTGTCTACTGAGTCCACGAAAAAAAATATATGTTTTTGTAGAAAGTGCAGATGAATATAAGATCTCGATATTTTAATATATGTATGTATAACATCTAGGCATGTTACCATTTCAACAAAATTCGTCTTACTTTTGTAAAATTTTCGATTATAATAAGACAAGTTTGATTCGATTTTTGGATGTAAATAAGTATATAAGAGACTATTATCAATTTTTGTGTAATCAACTATTATGTCAAAGGGCCAGAACGCAATTATTACAATTATTAATACTCACCTGTGCGTATAGGTAATCGGGGGCCACGTAACCTGCGATTAACATTAAATAATACATCATCCGCACTCCTGCGGCTACTGCCGGCTAGCTGACTCGATTCTGCATCATCCTCGTCTTTGTCTGTGTCAGTTTCTCGTTTACGCTTACGTCTATTGCCGTCATTGTTATATTTTTTTACAGTCTCTGACATATCGTCTGATTCTTCTTTTAATTCATGTACTGTCAACCATTCAGTTACACCATCATAACTTATATTCCGGCTAAGGAAACAGTGACCCATAGGGTGAACCTAAGTGCAGTAATAATATTAATAAATATTTTGAATTATTTAAAGTTTTGTATATACCTCTAACGCTAAAATAACCTCAGCATCATTCTCATCCGGAAAATCTGTAACAAGTTCAACTCGGTTCTTTTTTTGCCGTTTCGAAAACACATGATCAAACTTTGCTGCTTGCGGTATATACTGTTTGCCCATCTGCATCAGCCTATATATAATAGGCTTTTATAAAGGAATACATTAATATAAAATAATATCACATTATATGATTTCGTATAACTAATAAATGTTGAATAAAAGAAGGGTCTAAGTCATTAAAAGGTTTTTTGTCTAGTTTTTTACACATACATACATATTAATGTGAATGCGAGATTTCAAGCAAATATTTAAAAAAAATACTTACACGAAATCCACACAAATCCTTGTGCAATGTTGTGAGATCTAAATCGTGAATGACCATGAGATATCCTCCAGTCGTACATAAAATGAGCTTTGAGCAATCAGGTGATATGCGGCATCGCATTAGGCCACTGGTATGAAAAACTTTTTGGTATATCAGCCCTTGTTCGGTATATGAATTAATATCCCATGTAAATATACTTCCGTCAAACGCTGAAGTTACTAGTAAGTTATCCTTTTTAGAATATTCAATGCTTTTTACCCAATTTGAATGCCCTTGAAGGCTACGCATTTTAGTTTTCATAAAGCGCAAGTCCCACAGAGCGACTGTGGTGTCGTCGGAGCAAGTAGCAAAATGCCTACTGTCGAGGAATCTGCAGAATTTTAGATTTACAAATAAAATCCCTTTACATAATTTATTGACTGTCTTACTTAATGCAGTTCACATTTGAAGTATGGGCATCCATGATTTTCTGCGCCGATTGCCTGCTGACCACATCAAACAAAACAATAGCCTTTTTTTCACAGGCAGCAACTAACAAGTTCCTTTTTTAAAAAAATTTAAATAATGTTTTATGTGACTCAATACTTAGCATATAAACATACCCCTCAGGAGAGAATTCCAAGTTGAAAACGTCACCAACATTGACAGTGCCAAGGGCATTATTGGATTTACTATACTTGTCGTTCCATTGATATAAAGGTCGCATTGACTTGTAAACTCGACGCATAATAAAGTCCTGATCACCATGACTTTGTAAGATACCATTTTCACGCCGCAGTAGCCAACTGTGAAAACTCATTTTGGATTGTATATTATTTTTCACTTTCCAAAATATTTGCAATGTTTACACGTTCCTTAAAGATTGTAAAATACTAATCGATCAGCTGAGACAATTTGCATACAAGCAGAGAACGTATATATTTTAGAATTTTCGTTCTCTGGTACAAGTCGCAAAGCACCTGAAAAGCTGTCAAAAATTCACAATGCAGCGAGTTATCATTAGTGGTCGACTTTTGTAATCGACTAGCAAATAAACGCCCAACACTTTACAACACTAGTCTGTCAAAATTAATGCTTTCAACACTTACGGGCGGTCTTCACCTGCTTCCAATTGTCGCTTGCTTTCTGCTTCTTGTTGTCGCAAGCGAGAGAGAGATTTGTTCACTGGGCATTTTGAAAGCATACTTTTTCATTTGCAACATGTCGACGAGCAAGAAGGTTCGTGTCCTGCGTGCTATTCCAACTTCAAACCCACTCATATTGTCGGTATAAATTAATTAATTTACAAAGATCAGTAACGCGACACTCGATTTTATCAATATATCTTACTAAAAGGCTTTTTTGTGCTCGAAGAGCCTTGATAAACGATGTTGCCACAATGAAAGATGCTACGAAATGCGAAAATGGCTGTCAAACTACAAAAATGTCAGTTGAAAGCAAGCGAGCGTTCGCTTACCGATCGGTTTGCTAGACGAAGCAAGCTTTCAACTTTCTGCGGTCTTCACGTGCGACATGTCGCTTGCTTTAAGAAGTAAGCGAGCGTTGAAAGCAGGTGAAGACCGCAAGTTAGGGCCAGTTTTTCAGTGCAAGTTGAAATCTGTGACGATTGCATTTCAAGACATAACGACAGCGAAACTTCCTTGTCGGCAAATGGCGTCTTAAAGCCCGCTTCTTGAATATTTTGAAGACTTCAGCGACATATCCAACAGCTCATTTGTTGTTGCCACATTAAAATATTTCACGGGTCCAGTTTAGTATAGCGCCACATGAATTTGGTTTACTGTGGCTATAAGCGTCCGAAGGCCGCTCACGTGGAGAGAGTTTGTCCGACCAATAAAATTGTTTAGCAATAAAAAAATAGCTAACAGAGCCGGTAACAAATGAAACTGGTACTGCTAACAAACAACTAACAGACAAAATTAGCTAACTTGGGATAACCAATTGTCATATTTCGAAAGTATGTGAAATACGGCAGAAAAAGAGGCCGTTTTGGAATTCAGTAGTGAAATATATTTCTTTTTTTAAGAAGCATAACAGTTTCTTTCTAAGGATGCCAACATGGCTTACATTTTTAATTTATATTTAAGTTTGTGAGGGAAAATTTCATTTGTTGCTCGTCTTGGCGTAATAAATTCATAGTTTTTAATATAAATCCTCAGACGTTTCTTTTTTGTGCCATATTTGGATTTCCACCTATTATTTTTTTTTGTTTTTCTAAGTTTATCTCACATTTGCACAGTAAAAAGCCAAGAATGATAAATTATCTAAAGTATTAAAAAATTTCTTGGTAAAAAAAACACCTTTTTTTTGTGTATACCACCTTGAATGAATTCGCCATGACCAAGCATAAAACAAATCGAATTCGCCACGAATTTGCATTGGTTATACTCTATTTAAGCTTAAATACAAATTATTTGTCGTAAAAATGGTGGTTCCACTGCTGAATCCAACTAAAGAGTTGGTCCTTAAACTTATAGCCGAAAAGGAAAGCCTCGAGTCCCGAATATCTGAATATGGTAACATTTTAGCTAATGTAAGTCTTAATTTCAATGGTGTTGATTAGTACACAAATGTATGTTTTTGCATTTTCATTTGTGTTGCGAATATTTATCATTCTAATCATATTTACATTTAATTATTGTAGAATGGCAATGTTGGGATGAGTGGATCCTTGGTTGACGTAGAGGGTTTTCCGCGAAATGATATTGACATATATCAAGTACGCCAGGCGCGCCAACAAATAATATGCCTACAAAATGACCACAAAGCGTTAATGAAAGAAATAGAAAAACAAATGCATAAATTACACTCGGAAGCTTTAGAGGGATATGCAAACGGTTTGTCACATAAAGCTGCTGGCATGCACTTAGAAAATGATGATGATATGTCCAATACTAGTAATGGGATCAGCGTGATGTTACCAACGCAGGTTATAGCCAAAGTGAATCTAATAAGTCCGGGTTCACCTGCTGAAGAAGCTGTAATATTGAAACTTATACTAGTTATTGCAATAAATGGAATTTTTTTTTAAATTTTTACAGGGCTTGCAATTAGGTGATGAGATATTGGAATTCGGTACAGTTAACTCCAGGAACTTTCAAAAAGATCTGAGTCAAATTGGCGGAATAGTACGTCACATGCAAAATCAAAGGATTCCATTAAAAATACATAGAGGGGATCAACACTTAAATCTTATATTAATTCCTAGAACATGGAGTGGCCGTGGCCTGCTGGGATGTAACATTGTTTTACCTGACGCCTAATACATATTATAGCTTTGTTCCAGATAACATTGTAAAACTGTCAACATAAAATTCATATCCGGAAAGTGAGTAACGAGAGCGAAGAAGACTGTCGCATGGAATATGAAAAATCACATTTCCTGTAAATGTTTAAACATGAAAATATAAGCCAGAATTTATGGGGATACTCAAACGAAATTGGTCCAAACGCTTTGTTTACTGGATTTGGTTAACCTTAATTTTTTTTTACCACTGACATTGCAGCTGATAATTTGGCACTTTTTATGAACTAACACTTTCCTGTAGCTTTGAATTAAAAACTGCAAAATTTTTGGGAACAAGTAAAGAATACGGACCATTGAGCTAGAAAAAAAAAAAAAAGTGGGCGTGGTCCGCCCCTTTTTACCGATTTTGGTGGTATAATTTTTTTTTGGTGCAAAGTAATAGGAGGGGTGTTAGGGAGGGTTAAAGGGGGAAATTTCAATATTTTGAAAAGCTAATATTTCAAAAACTATTAATCCGATCTTCATAATATTGGTATCGTTATAAAGATAATCAAAAGACCTTTTATTTGGTATTCATATGTTTACATAAATTTTATATATAATTTGAGAAAAATAACAAAAACTGAAAAAACACACATTTTTTTAATAAAAAACTATATTTTTCTTAAAAAAATACGTAATTAATAGTATGTAAAAATAAGCTTTTCTTAAAGCCCATAAAAATACCTTTAATTTGATGTATAATTTTATATATTAAAACTTAAATTTTGTAAGAAATTTTGTTTTATTTGTGTTGCTGACGATAAGAGAATCAGTAATAATGAGGGTAATGATCCAGAGCGGATTCGCGGAAAGGTATTAACGATGTGTTTTATTTAATTTTTAATGTTGTTTTATTTAATTTTGAAACCTAAACATAAATCAGTATTTCCGTGCGAAACATCTTTCAACGTGAGCGGCCTTCGGCCGCGCTTTAAAAAATAACCCTGGCCGGACAAACTCCGGCTACGCCGTCAACAGTATTTCCGCGCAGAACACCTTTCCGCGTGAGCGGCCTTCGGTCGCGCTTCAAAAAAATAACCCTGGCCGGACAAACTCCGGCTACGCCATCAATAGTATTTCCGCGCAGAACACCTTTCCGCGTGAGCGGCCTTCGGCCGCGCTTCAAAAAAATAACCCTGGCCGGACAAACTCCGGCTACGCCATCAACAGTATTTCCGCGCAGAACACCTTTCCGCGTGAGCGGCCTTCGGCCGCGCTTCAAAAAAATAACCCTGGCCGGACAAACTCCGGCTACGCCATCAACAGTATTTCCGCGCAGAACACCTTTCCGCGTGAGCGGCCTTCGGCCGCGCTTTAAAAAAATAACCCTGGCCGGACAAACACCGGCTACGCCATCAACAGTATTTCTGCGCAGGACTCCTTTCCGGTTTTCTATTTCTTTCCGCGAAGCCGCTCTGGATCATTACTCTCATTATTACTGATTCTCTTATCGTCAGCAACACAAATAAAACAAAATTTCTTACAAAATTTAAGTTTTAATATATAAAAGTATACATCAAATTAAAGGTATTTTTATGGGCTTTAAGACAAATTTATTTTTACATACTATTAATTACGTATTTTTTTAAGAAAAATATAGTTTTTTATAAAAAAACGTGTGTTTTTTAAGTTTTTCTTATTTTTCTGAAAATATATATATATTTTATGTAAACATATGCACAACAAATAAGAGGTCTTTTAATTATCTTTTTAACGATACCAATATTGTGAAGATCGAATAAACAGTTTTTGAAATATTAGCTTTTCAAAATATTGAAATTTCCCCCTTTTACCCTCCCTAACGCCCCTCCTATTACTTTGCACCAAAAAAAAATTATACCACCAAAATCGGTAAAAAGGAGCGGACCACGCCCACTTTTTTTTTTTTTCCTAGCTCAATGGTCCGTATTCTTTACTTAAGCCAATTTTTGTGTTACTCGTTTGCATTTTTTAGAGTATATAAAAATTTATTGTCATATAAATACTTGTGAAAAAATGTGTTCTGCATGTAAATAAGTGATGCAGATCGTCCAAAAACTATACAAATCATGATCGCGGCGTTCACATATCAAGAAAGGTAAACAAAGAATACAAATATACAACGTGAAGTGATTTTTCACGATAAACGTGTTTTAATTTCGATAATATGTTAAATTATAAGTTGTGTTGTATTGTAGTTTAATTAATAAATTAAAAAAAACAAAAAAAAAAAGATTAGATTGTGTTAACCGTTTTGTCGAATTTTCGTAAGTTTACTTAAGAATTGCCAAAATTGATAAAACCAAAGGAGCGGTTCCCTCTGAATGCCCCATCCCTGTTTGGCTTCTTCGGGCGGATCGTCTACATTTTTTAGGTACGAGAACACCAAAACATGATGGCAAGGCTAGTCCCAAGAATGATAGAATACAAGATTGCGGAAATCGAGCTGAGAGCAAAAATCAGTGACGCAATAGCAGACAACTTAAATTTGACAGAGAAGATTTTCACGCGAATTTCGGTGTAAATTGTCAAAATCCAACAATATATACCAGCATAGTTCCCCTCGTCAGAGCTAAAAGGGAAAATAGCAAGAGCGGCAAGTTAACAAAGCTGAGTTAGACCGAAAGAAATTTAACAATTTGTGCATTCTCACAAATGTAAGAAAAATATACTTATTTTGGGTTGATTTTGGACAAATTAATAAAAAGCCGAAATAATTAAAATAAGTTTTTGAAATTGTTTGTGAAATTCATTCTTATTTGCATTTGTGAACTTAATGACTGAATCAGCACCTTTTTTGTTAAATGAATATGAGATGAATTAATGCACAAATGTAAGCCTAATTCACTTGTTGATTTGCCGATGGCATTTCGTATTCGGAAATTTATTAATTTCTGTGGATATTGCAAAAATTAAGTAAATACTTATTGTCAAGTGATATAAACATATAGTTTATAAATGAATGAATAGTCCTATTTTTGTGTTATTTGTATGTACATACATTTATGCTTAAGATTTGCTATAATCGTGGGTGGTGCGCAAACGCAAATGTTGATTTGATGACGGCGATTTGCATTTGCATATGTAGATATTTTATGGTTTTATATGAGTTATGCATTAAACTTCTACCATTAATATGTATTAATAATAAATATAAATCCAATTTTATGTATGGAAATTGTACCTATTTATATATGTACTAGGGATGTCAATTTTTGGCATTTTATTGATCCCGGGATTTTCGAGATCTGGAAACAAAATCCCGGGACAAGCCCGGGATCCCGAATTCCACAAAGTTTTGATTTGTAATTTTTAATTTATCAAAAAATGTAACACGTTTGTAATCGTAGTATTATAGAAGTATACACAATAAAATTAATATAACAAAGAGAACGATTTGTTGTAATTCATGTATGTATGTGTATATGGGTCTTTTCAATATTTAAACAGAAATAAACGTAAAATTTGACAAACATACAAAATAATTTATATCTCAAGTACCGATATGCATATTACAGAAGCAAGTGCACCTGCATAAAAAAATTATTTTTAATGACTGTTTGAGACCGATATTAAAAAATAATATATTACCATTCAGAAAAAACAGAAATACTTCAATAAAAATTAAATGTATAACCCTTTCCATTTTGAGCGAGGCAGAATTATTCCTTATTTTGATCAAAATGCAATATTTAAGAAATAAAAGCCTTAAGTGTGCTATCCTCCGACCTCGCCTCATTACAAAAACTATCAATTTCTTCCACTTCAAGCACCTCGTCGTTAGTTCTATTAACATCGCTTTCATAGTAAGGCTCATTTTCTACTCGAGGAGGATATTCTCAAGCTAATTTATAAAGGCAAATGCAAAACAATGCATTTAGGGAATTTACAAGCCGAGTTATTTGTCGTATTGGTTATTATAATACAACTGTTGTAAACTTGTTGTTTTATTTACTTATGTTAAATTTTCTTATTTCAATACAACTCAGAAAGGTAGTTTTATTCGATCGGCTCATTCTGTTTGAAATCATTTGAGGTTTATACATATTGACCACATGGTATATACACGGTGACCACAAAATTTGCAAAGAAGGGGAAATTGAGAGCGGAAAATGACATTTCATTTTGAGGAAAAATTGCAAATTCTTACTGGACAAATTTTACCCAGTACAAATTTGCAAGCAAGAAAACAGCTGATCAAAAGCAGCTGATTGCAATTTGGATAAATACGAATCTTTTGTTTAAGAGTTTTAAAGGCGAAAATTATAAAATATGAGTATTAAACATGCAAGAAGCAAGTGAAATTTATTTTGGTCAAGTTTCGTTAGTGGAATGTTTCAAGAAAACACTAATGCAACGTTTTCATTTTACATATTTGGATGCGGACAAGAATTCAATCAGCTGTTCGTTAAACTTGCAAGTTTCTGCAAATTTTGCGTTCGCGTAAAAAGTTGCAAGCATCTCTCTTTGACAGAAAATACTCCACAATTCTAAGAAATTTCGTTGCTGGATAATAATTGAACAGACTCAATATGTCGGCAATTACGAATGACCAGAAGTTGGAAAAAGCTGAGCCGAATAAACACATTCGGGTAAAATGAACGGGGAACGCCCGGATTGCGTATTTACTTTGCAAAAACAGGTGATCTCAGCTGTCCCAGATTTTGACTTTTATCAAAAAGATATCTCACTTGTTATTCTACACCTGTTGTTCTCTGTCAATACACGTTCTCTGGGCTAGTTTAATACCAAGATTGATGAATAAAGAGATTGCGCCTAGCGCAGGTCCGTTACTTTTTACTTAACGATATTGACAATCAGCTGTTCGTGATGACGTCACATCATCAAAGTTTCTTTTAAAATTGCAACACGAGTGAAGTAAATATTTGGTATTCCATTATTTGAAAGGTTTATTTAAAGTTTTTTGTGAAGAGGAGCACGATTTTATTATATGATTCGAACTTATAAAGTAATTTTCCAATCAAAATGAGAATACGTTATTGATGGTGTGACGTACATGCACAGATCGTAAACTACTTTTGTTAGTTGTCGTCGCAATTTCTTCTATATCAATCTTGAGTGAAACCCATTCGATGACGTAGTATTATATTCTTTGTATTTGTGTTTACATACGACAACTTTTGTTACCAAAGAACTTAAATCTATAAATATATATTATATATGTATAAATATAAATATAGGAGATTGCCAAGAGAGAAAGTTATAGATCCCAATATTATTTCTCTAATGGAGCAGGCAACTTTTTTTTATCATCATTACCTACATATAAACAAACTTCTAATTTGAAAATAGCCATACATGTATATGCCAATAACCGACCGCTCGATTTTGAAAAGTATTCGAATAGTTGTTTCTTATCGTTTATTCGAATAATCGCAGAAAAACAATTACTTGAATGCTAATATTCAACTGTACAAAGTACACTAGAATCTCAGGGAACGTCTAGCTACCGTTCGTTGTCAGATTTCCATCCTCGTCTTGGCAGGAACCAACTCCTACATTGGAACAACTTGTTTGCTGCCTTACTTTGTGATCGCATTTTTGCGACGTCTCTTTTCCGTCGCTTGTTCTTCCACGCGTGGCAATAGGCTGCAAGGTGGTATTGTTTTCTACGTTTTACACTGCAGCGACAATGCGGCATTCTTTATCATATTTGCTTGGTTGGTAGTAACCGACCAACTCTTTTGCATCGATGAGAAGTTGATTGATTAAGCAGCTGTCCGTCCACATTTCGAAAGTACTCTCGAGGCAAATAGTTGCGTCTTTAGTCATCTTTGTTCGGAATTGATTGAGTTTCCAGGTTCAAGGCAGGCTAAACCTCCGTGTGTGAGTGTATGCTCGTATATATACCAGAAAAAACTGCTCGCACACATGTACATATACGGATGTGTGAGTGTTACACACATAAACATTTCTACTTCCGGCAGTGTTCACAGACCTAACAATTTTTTACTTTCGGCGTTGTGGAATAGAACGAGGAGCATCTGGGTAATGAAAACATCATTTGACAGTTTGCGCTCATTTGTAATTCAGCACAAGCTAAGAGTGCGCACACGCCGACATATTTACATTTGTATGTAGCTAATGCTCTTCCCAAATTGAGCATCAGCATCAGCAGCGAGAAATGTCAGGGTATGCTGTGCTCGCAGGATGTTAGATATATCCGTTTTAGTGATTTTGAGTGGCGAAAGCGCGTGCATTGCTAACGAGGCAACAGCGAAACGCGCCGCGATGTGACACGACGATAGGACAACTTCATGCATTTAATAAAAATGTATGCATACATATTTTGGAAAAAATCTAAAGAAATATGCAATTTTAGAAAATAGTGAAAAACTCTTGAGTGAGCAAAATAACTCTTCAAAAGAAATTGTATCTACTATATTTAATCGTTTAATTGTTGTCAAATCTTATTAACTGGTGTGAATATAAAAATCGAATCGAAATATAAAAGAATTAAAGTGAAAACAAGAAAAAATGTGTACATCAATTATTGCGTGACTGAGTGCTTGCGAATTGTTATCAAATCAAATAAAAGTGGAAGCTGGGTATATTTACAATTAAATTAATAATTTGCGAAAGAATTGTACACAAATATACCCATACATACATATATATATGTATGTACATATGTACTATGTATATGTATGTACGAGTACATATTTAATGGATGTTCAGGACACGAACACATACATATGTACATACATATGTTCTTACAGAAATGAATTAGTACATATGTATGTATGTACATGTATTTATGTATATGGCTTGGATTTTGATTGGATGGGCACGCTTTAGTACCGTTAAAAAAAAAAACTTCATAAAAATTATGAGTTAATACATCTATGTATAAACGCACGTTTGCGGTAAAATAATTCAAAAGCTCCAAAGTGAGATAAAATATTTAATTCGATCCAATTACCACGAAGTCTTCGAACTCAAATTCTGCTTTTGTATTGTGCCAGACATAAACGTATTTAAATGCGTACATACTCGTACATACATATGTAGATCTGTTCATACCTTTCACGAGAAAATTCAAATTTCTCTCATATGTACATATGTATGTACATATGTATGTGTAAATACATTTCGCCCTCATCTTTTATATGCTACAACACGCGCTTACACACTTACATTTTATCCGTTTTAAGAATTTCCTCTCAGGTCAAGTGACATTTCGAAAAAGACGTCCCAATACGTCCCATTAACTTCATCCTCGTTCTGCCTTTTACCAACATATCGATGATTGGAAAGTTTGTAATTGTTTGTAGTGAAAATAACCGGCATTTTAAAAGATTTTGGTTTGAAGCCAATGCAAAGCATTAAAAGTGTACAAAGAAAAATCATCAGAAAAGGAGTAATGTTGAAAAAGTATATATATTTTTCGGGTGTCCGTCGGTTGCCACTAAAAAAAACCCCAAATAAATAAGTTATGTTGGAGCCATAGCCTTAAAACAATGGTTAATTAAATAGTCTTTCTAATTTTTGAACTTTTGTTTAACAGTTTAAATGTTTTCAGCTGAATACACTTGCAAAAGTAGGTATTAAATGTATGTGTGTATATAATTTTTAAAATGTTTCCCGTAAACATTAACGCCTCGAATGCAATAAATGAATGCAGTAGAATACAAACATAAAAGCGTAGAGCTCGTTGCTTTTATAAATCCATACATACAAACATATGCATCTATATTGAAACACTACGTACGTATGTACATACATACACACATATGTCATATTTCGCTATGATGTTATTCAGCGCATTGGTTTTCCTCTCACGTGTACCTTAAGTAGAGCAGATTTCCATCATATGTTCAGCCATTAACATTTCAGCGAGCAACTTTACACAAATACTTGTACGTATTTATGAATGTATATGTATGTATGTACATACATATGTACTTAAGGACATTCCTGCGTCTAAGGCAAGTAAAAGTCAGATGAGTAGGCGCACCCGTATTTTACAGGCTGATATTTATTGCAGAAGTACATACAAGTAGGATGTATGGAATTGCATGGACGTATTTATGTACATACATATGTATATATGTATGTACGAGTATGTATGTACATATGTGTGTTGGTAAAGTGTCCTTATCACATCCGTTCGTGTAAATCATAAGCAATTACAGGGAAATGGACTTTCGTTAAATAAATGCAATATTGATAGGTCAATGTTAAAGGAACCCGTGGTGAGCCAGGAGCTGGAGTAACCTACAGTCAGGGTACCACCGTATGTCACATGATTTATGTAAGAATGGTTTTCATGGATGAAATGTATTCACAAACAAACTACAGATTGATTTTCAAAACAGCTCAATTCATGAATAATACAATATATTTGTGCGGAAATATTTCGACGGTAGTCTTGCATTAAGTTGGGAATTCCTTAATGAGCAATACCGATTTTTTTTTGTGTAGCAAAATGTCGATGTCCTTGTCATGAACTCGGCACTGCTATCGCGACTTTCCCATTGCACAGGTTAACAAAAGTGAAACACACACCGTAAACATTGTTGCAGAGAGAGCGACAACACAGTTACATATCTACGAACGTACATATGTATGTATGTATATAAATGTAAAGCAATGAATGCCTTTTGAAAAAAATTGCCTACAAACATCTGCCAATGTGCATTTGCACAGTTCTTTGCTTAGATGCAAACCTGAAGAAGCGCTTGCGCGTTTAAAAATAATACAAGGTCGCCGCAGAGTGCTGGCGTAAATGGTTTCATTAGCGCTCCGCGAGCTAGGCACTCGTACGAGTCGATAATTGCATCGTTTGCTTTGGCTTAGAGCAGTGCTGCCAGATCTGCCACGTTGAAAATCCATAATTTCAAGTGTAAAAGGGTGGGGTAAGGGGGGTTAAATCCGTATATATCCGTTTCCCACACTTTTTTAATGCATTTAAAATGACTTATTACGTCCAACGAAGTATATTAATTTTTTGAAGACTTGAAAGAAAGGAATTATTTCATTTTCTAGAGTGGATCGAGTATCTCCGTCATGCTTACACTCGTACGCAATTTCAATCAACAATATATGAAAATGGTGTACACGCGAAAATCTTCTTACTAAAAACTCCTATTGTTTTAATGTAATAAAATTGTTTTTATACCATAACAAAAATTGTATTTATACTGTAGTTTGGATATTTAAGCCTTTAATTATTTCTATATGCAGGAAATTTAATTTTTCTGCGCAAAAAGAAGGCCTCAGTTTCACGAACTTATATAAGCATATATTAAAAAAATTGTTAAAAACAACATAAGAAAATTTTCTGAGAATAGACATTACTCATTGAAGGCCAAAATTTGATATTCATACATTTGTCCATCGATGAGTTATATACTTACTAATATATATCTCGAAGAGTTATATACATACTTATACAATTTCGATAGTCGATTAAAATTGAATATAATGAGTTCATTAAAAATATTTTATATATATAATCTTTTTTTTTTGAGAAAAAAGCTGAAAAAACGAACAAATACGAAAATCCGTATAAAATCCGTATTTTCTTTAAAATTCGTATAAAAATCCGTATTTTTCCCAAGTAGCTGAAAAATGCGTAAAAAATGGACAGAGCCGTATATCTGGCAGCACTGGTTTAGAGGCGAATGCACATTCGGCATGCACTTCTATGAGAATTGAAGGTGATACACAAATAACGACGTTAACTTTTCAAAAACTTACATATATAGTACATGCAATAATTATTGAAAACCGCTCCTGAAAGCATGAAATTTCATACGAATACTTTTGACGAGGGGAAGTTAAGACAAGCTTATTGGTTTTTGGTTCTTTAAGAAAATAAAAATCGATTAAACTGCAGCACCCTTGTTTCAAAGAACGAAAATGTCTCGGCTTTTTACACCATGCCAGAATAAATTCGAATATTATTTGAATCATATTCGATCGAATTTACTTTCGGTTTGGTGAAATAAGCCGAGATATTTTACCGCTGGAAATGAAACGCTGTTCGACTTCATCGCAGTATGTATGTACATTTGTACTTTCTTTCTTGTATTGAAGGACACATGAAGTATACAAAGAAATTGGAACTCGTTTCGGGTTCTCTGATAAAATAAATTGTGTTCTTGGTGTGGTGAAATAGACTAATACCTATTTAATACCGCAGGAATCGAAACGTACGTACATAACAAAGAAAATGCACAGCATATAATTTCATGTAATTAGAAGTATCTACTTATGTTATATCTAAAACGGCAACTTCTTTCTAACCTACGATATATGTATGTATGTATGTACATTTCGAGTACAATTGAGTCGCATATTCAATTCTCAATTCAAGGGGAAACAACAATTTTTTCTCTTCCAAAGATTACGGACTTTCAGTAAAAGGAATCATATCAAAAAAGGCGGCTGAACTATAAAATAAAAGTATTCGACGAAGCGTCCGAGAGCTTTCTATATATGTACATACATTCTGAAGCTTTTCCGTGACCATAAGGAGCGTAAAGGCAGATTGGTTTCTTCTGTTTATGGCTTTTGTTCTTCAGCTGGATTGCGACAAAGATGCCGTAGCTATCTACAACCAGTATCTTTATTCCTCGTAGAACTCGTGTGCTAGATTGCGTTATAGGGGAAGGTTATGTTACGGCCTGCACATTTGACGACGACTCGTAAAAGGATTCCCAGCTTGCTGGTTACCTCGTGCAAATCTCAAAATCCAATCGAGGCCAATGACGCGAAACTTTAATGTAAATTTAGAATTCGTATAATAAAATCGAAAATTTAAAAAAATGTTTACATCAGCTATAGTTATTGTACCATGCGAACGAGTACATACCCTGTCGGAAACAACTGATTTTCTGCATTTCGGTTCCGACAAACTTCGTCAATCTGTTGTTAGTTTCTTCAAGAGTCAATACTTTAAAACCAAAAATAATTGCTCGCTTTCGATGTATAGTGATGCCTTTCATTCCGATTGCAGAACAGGCCTGATTGACTTACAAGTACTTAACAAACTAATGTTTTATGTGTCAGTTGTCTGCTTCCTAACATTTCGGCATGTAAAAAAACAAAAAAACAAAAATAAAAATTGATTTTAAAAAGTTTAATTTCCAGCAGGGCGTGTTTAATGCGCTTGGCGACGTCGCTTCGACGAAGCGCCGCAATGCATTTTCAACAATTCTAGATTAAGTTGGCAGTGTTGAATATAATCGCAATGATAAAGAAATTAAAAACAAAACTTCGCCTAAATGAAGAATGAAGAAACAAAATGTTCGCACGATATCTTTGATCGTGTGCACATTTACATATTTACTTGTTGGCGCTGCTGTATTTGACTCTCTCGAATCGGAAACGGAAAAGCGGCGCTGGGAAGCACTGCAAGGTGAGTATCTGCCTTCATTCATATTTTCGTATGTTAGTACTTAGCAACATAAGACAGATTCCCAGCAGGAACACTCTCGGTTAAACGACGTAAATACCAAGCGCCAATTTCATAAAAGTTACAGGTTTCTCAATTTTCCATTTTGTCGGAAAATTTCAGAGTCAGAATTATCGGCGAGATTTCCTTTTTGTTTGTTTTATAGACAAGGCGTGTGTGAAATTTTTTGGAAAGCGACATTGACAATCCTGGACTATTGTCGCGACAATACTAAAAGCTTCGTTAGAAAATTTTAAGAAGAGAACTCATTCAATTTGTCTATATGATTAAATTTGCCATGAAACAAAACATTCACCAAAACATTATCGGCGGTGGAATAGCTCTTTGTAATAGGCCCCTGACAGCTCTAACAAGATATCACGGCAATATATCTTGGCTTATTTCATTTCACCGAAAACCAATAGGATCGAATAATATGCGAATATAGATAAAAGAATTTCAATTTCGTTCTGGTGTGGTGATATAAGTCAAGACATTTTTTTTGCTAACAAAGTATATATAAACGTTCGCTGGCAATGGCTGGTTATTTGAATATACATATTTTATTTGCAAAAGTTTTTTTTTTCACTCCCACCTCGAAATTTATTTCGAAATACTCTAAAAAGGCTTTCCATAAAACTTGAGCCCTTAATATTAATATTAAGTACTCGCCTTTGCCGTCAGCATATTTCCCATATAAAACACACATTGACTTGATTTAAACAAATTTTTTTAACTCAGCAAATTTTATGCTATTTTAACGTTAAAAAAAAACAAATTACTCTGCATTACATACTTTATAAAAGTGTCTATAAAAAATAAAAAATAAAAATAAAAAAATGTTTTTAATGATTTGAGCGTTGAATTTTAAAGGAAATTTGATTTACTACAACCTTAACAATTTAATATTTTCCTGTATCTTCAACCATGGATTCAATAATAACAAAAGAATAAAAAATTCATCAAAAATTGCCTAGTGTTTCCTGTACTGTCACAGTCGTGCTAATTACACAATACACACACTTTACGTTAAAAAGCCGAAAATTCCACTGAGTTAAAACAATTACAAATAAATCAAGTTTAAGCGTATTTTATAAGGGCTCAAATTATCCGGCAATTTTATTTGTTGATTGTTTGTTTCGAGGTGTGAGTGCAGAAAAAAATTAGTCGCAAAAAAAGCACCTTAATGTACACATAATATATACATATAACATATATTCAGGCAGGCATGTTTTGTGAATATATGGCCCTCAAGTTGATTTCTAATGTACATCTGTAATATTCATATTAATATCTAACACCTGTCCTTTTAATCGATAGAACTATTATCAATTTGAGATGCAATTTAGAATATTGAGGATTGCCGAAATATATACGTTAGTTATCCATTTAACCTCACGTTGAATCTAAATCTAAATATTTATTGGATACGGACACAAACATGTACAAATATGTATGTAAATATGTAAATGCATACAAATGAACGTACATACAAATGTATGTATCTACTCTGTGTGAATGCTCATTCATTCAAATGCATAGATACCGTTAAAGAGCCCAACGCAAGTGGCCCACTTTCGTAAGCGCATTAAATAAAGTATAAGGATATGTTTACACTTGAAAAGACACTTGTGCTTAGGTGCTTTCATATACGAAAGTGTTATTACTTATAGAACGGCACACATTCCTCTCCGTGCACGCGTACATATAAACACACATACGTATGTATGTATAGAGATTTTCGTATTCACTATGCATGTGGACAGATATTGTGCGCTACTTGCGCATTCCTTGTATGACAGTTTACTCATTGCATACACACATGTACTTATGTAAGAAGAAATGTGTTGACGTCAGTGACTATAAATATTGATGGTAATTAGTGAAGTGCATATGTAAGTGGCTTGTCGTGGAAACTGGAACTTGGCTTTGTGCAAAAATTGTACCTAATTTGGCCAATTGGCAGTATTGAAAGTGCACGCATATAGCGCAAAAGGAATTCTCTACACATACATACACATTTAAAGGTCTTTTCTGCACTGGAAGAAAACTTTCGCTACCGGCAACGATAAAGTCTGGTATCTAAGCATCGTATTAGGTAGAAGCAACGTATGTATGTATGTAGTAGTAGTAGCGGCAAAATTTTTTATTCATTTCTTCAAAGCTTCTATGTCAATCAAAGAGAAATAGTTTATTATACAATTTAAGTCTTTTCACACTAAGTTCACTGCAAAAGCGACAACAAAGCGCCATGAAATATGCAACATTCAGAATTTTGCTTCGAACCACCATTGAAAGCGTTGTCATATTGCGCCGGAGTCAGACAGAACAGCAGAATCGACCCGTTTATAACTGCAAGTTATTAGCTTGTTGACAAAGTTATTCAAAATATCTTTTAAATGGTAGAACAATTCCACAACAAATACACTCAAATGTCTATGTATGCACACATGTGTATTAGGGTGTTCCAAAAACATGTAATGCTTTTAAAAAAATACCTATATATATTTGTATTGTTTAGTATATTTTTATTAAATTTTATTGTATTTCAACGATACTTTTACACAGGTAATTATCGTTGAGGGTTACTCTCGCATTCAACCAAGTTTTACTTCAGACTTTTATGACGGGGGTATTTATCTGTATTCGTTATATTTACATATACATACAGTTCGTTAAACCCGATCAGCGACTGTAGTAGATTAAGGAGCGATTGCCTAATGTCCGATTAAAATTACAGGCGGTTTTAGTTCTAGACCTTCCTAGTAAAAGTAGTAATTTGGCGCTTACACTATATAAGTACATTGTACATAGTTACACATCTCAGTGCTTGACCGAGTTTTTCCTTCCATTTGTGGTGTGCGTCTCTATAATGTTTCATAATCATATGAGGGCTCTACATTTTTTATTGATTGGCAAAAGCATTTTATAAGAAGTTTCTTAATGTTCGCAACGAAGTATCGCTCGTTCATAAGTTGTAGCAATAATTGGGGTTCTCATGAGCCTCTTCTAAAATTAATAGGTTGCTGCTTTATTTCTCGAACACATCGAAGCTTTGAGCACCCTTTTATGTGGTATCATTTTAATTTTGACACTTGAATATTTCAGTTATTTTTTTTATTCTACTTACTTTTCGTGTTTGTTCAGACTTATAACATTAATCAACCAGATAAACATAAGCTAAAGCTTAATAATATTAACACAGCTTCTCTGATTTACAGGCAAAATATGTAGTTAACGATGAAATAATAAATAAGTAAATTTTCTTTAGTATTAGTTTTTATAAAAACAAAGAGATACAAATAAAAATAGAAAATCTACTTCCAACTTTAGCTTTTACCCCGAATTAGTCAATTACAAATAAAAAATCTTACATATCGCATAACCTTACCTTTGACTTATACCTGCGCTAAATAGTTTGACACTCACTCAGTTAAAAAATGAAATTAAATTCAACAATGCTGTTAAAATATAATTGCATTTAAATTTCGTTTTTGCATTTGCAGCTGTCGAAGATATGATAATACGAAAATACAATATTACACAAGAGGACTTCAAAGTGATGGAGACAGTTGTGCTGAAATCGGAACCACATAAGGCTGGCCAGCAATGGAAGTTCACTGGCGCGTTTTACTATGCAACAACAGTGCTGACTACTATCGGCTACGGCCACTCAACGCCAAGCACAATCGGTGGCAAGCTCTTCACAATGTGCTATGCGATTGTGGGGATACCATTGGGCCTTGTGATGTTCCAGAGCATCGGAGAAAGAGTGAATAGACTGAGCAGGTTATTTAATAATTCATTATTGCACACTTTTTCATACATATGTATGTATGTATGTACATACGTATACTCATACGAGTATGCACGCATTTATTTTGTGACAACAAGAAGTTTAACCCGAACTCCAAACCAGCCGTTCCGCCCTTTAAGGAGTTCAGCACTTTACTCAGCTAAACTTATTTCTTTAAAGGTAAATAGGCGCTGAAGGTCTGGTTTGCAGGTCTCGTGTTTGGGTATTTTTAATATAACACTTGGGGCGAATTCACCAAGTTGCTCAAGTGATCTGGTAGTCGGCCAAAAGCGCAGTTCAAAAACAGTTGTTACTGAAGTTGTTTGCTTGAGCAAATCTACGCTTTTATCCGAGCGCTAGGCCACATTTAAGTTTTATTCATTTAAAAACAAAACTATGTACAGTCTTATTTCCACATAGTGCATTGCCACTGGACCAGAAAATTAATTCACTAAGGAGAAACTTCATAAAGAATTAATGCATTTTTAAATTATATGTAAGCTCCTTTTTCAACCTTAACAAAACCGTCTAAATCATTTAAAGTTTTAACACTAAATAATTCGTGGTAGATAATTGCTGATTTCACAATTGGGGAAAAGAAAGACTCAAGTCGAATTAGAAATTTGTTTATTTTGTAAGGGACGGTATACTCATGTTTTCACTTCATAGCAATTCTCATTTTGGGATTCCCCTTAATAAACTTTTTTTACTTCTTGGAACATGGATCAGCGGAAAAGGGTTTTAAACAACGAAAACATCAGCACAGAAACATAGACAAAATGAACACACATACGAGTATATCCAGCAACAAAATTTTTTCATTGCTGAGAAATCTTCACTACATAGAATTTCTTTTAAAGAAGGGTTTAAATGCATCAAAAGTAGAACTAAAAAGCTGAGTGCTTGATATAAACTTGTTTTTGGAAAGTTCGACTGTATTTGTACTTATTCATATTTTTGAAAATTAATAATAATTTCATTGACAATGTTGTCATAATTTCGGGTGACCTAACTTCGGTGTTGGCACAGTTATGTATTAGATACACATTTCATTTCATTATATTTATCGCCATATGTAATTTTAACTTTTGTCATATGTTTGTCCACTACAGCTATGTTATACAAGCGGTGAGGAAGTCACTACGTTGTAAACGAACTGCAGCTTCCGAAGTAGATTTAATATGCGTTGTGACAACGCTGAGCTCTCTAACGATAGCTGGTGGTGCTGCGGCCTTTTCACGCTACGAGGGTTGGAGCTATTTCGATTCAGTATATTACTGTTTTATTACTTTAACTACAATAGGTGAGTTTTACTTATGTATGTCTAGCGTATATGCTGGAATTGTATATATGTACATATGTATGTACATATACATATATATGTAACCAATAAACATTAGGCTTGATTAATTAATTTGAAAATTATGGGAAAACGAACCTCTTCTTCAAGTCTTTCTTACGATTATGAATGTGAAAATAGTTTTTCCTCCATTCGAGAACTAAACTATTATCCAGATTGGTTGTGAGTTCAGACATCATTTTCGAACATTCACCAAAATGTTTATTGGGTATGTACTCACTCGTATGTACGTTAGTGTATGCTTTATTTTTCAACTTTGACGTTTAAAGCAGGAGCCCCCTTAGAAATGTTCTTTGATCATAAGAACGAGATCTACGAAAAAAATTAAAAAAATTGGATAACGGAAAGACGTGATTTAAAAACCTGATAAGACCATTATATATATTCGAAATCCAAATAATTTGTAAAACAAAAAATGCATAAAAGGTATTAAGAAGATTTTTATATATTTAGGCAAATGTCATAAGAGGACGGAAAAACCTTGAAAAATTTTGTAACGCTTTACCGAAAAAAATAACCGAATTCAGTAAAAAGTCTCAGTCTCTAATACGAGTATAGACAAAAGTCACAATTTTAGACCAGTTGGCATTCATTAGACTCAAAATAAACCCTTTGGTCTCAAAATAAAGTTTCTAAATAGTGACCTAGTGATGAGAAGGTCACAAAAAATTAAAATAAAACCAAAAAAACCGTGAAAGCGATGAAAAGCAATAATCTCCAATTCATAATTTCAAATTTTGAGACTTGAGATTATACCAAATTACTGAATTTGGACGTTAAACTACTTTGTATTTTCAAAAGATTTCTTTCATAGAAATAATTGCATTTAGTTACTTGTATGTACATTGATGTAGTTTTTTCTTACTTGGAACAACAGCCGGTTTACCCCGTATTTTCTTGATTTAAAAATTAGGAACCGCTTTTTTTTCAAAATGCCATTTTTCGAATAACTCACAAACCGGTTTTACAAAAAAGTCGAATAATCGAACACCCTACTACACACTCAATAAATTTGTCATGTCACAGTAGAAAAAAACTATAAATCAAAACTTAAGAATATTTGAAAATGTAGCTATATTTGAGGATAAATATTAAGCAGCATTGAATAAAAATATACCATTACTTTTATGTTCAATGGACGCTCGGAATTCTTGAGTAGTTTGTGTTAAGCTAATTAAGATGTCGGAATCCTTAAAATTTCTGAATCATTTGTTTTCTAAATGAAACGCCAAGTAACAAACTTCTTTGCAGATTTAAGGCTCCGTTGCTTTTTTCCATGATCAATTAAGAAACCTACATATGTACATATATTGTCTATGGTTACTGCGATTATAAAATAGAAATATGATTAAAGAAAAGTTTTAAAAGTACCCAGAAAACGTAAGTTAAATTTAATATATACAAGGAAAAATTTGCTGAAATTAACTAATCAAGATTTGCACGTCTTTCCGTTATACGATTTCGAAAATTTTTCGCAAAAATTGTTTTAAGACCAAATGCGATTATCTAGGGGGAATTAATATTTTCTCCATACAAATAGGATGACCCCTAATGTATGTACATATATACATGAGTACATACTGCGGTGGCCATTTGATTTGCAAACGAATTCAAAATTATATTATTTTTGTCTAAAAGAAATTCAATAAATTTTTATCCAAACCTCAAACTCTTTTATCAGAAGTAACCCATTCCATTTTCATACAGTAAAATGCTAGTTCGAATTTTGCAATTTTATTTTATACACAAATTAATTGTGTTTATATGTTGTATGGAAGCAAATATGGATAAAGTAATTATCAAAAATCAGCGGTAAATTTTTGCCAGTTAAAGATAGCACTTTACCGCAGTACAAAGGAAGGCTTAAAACAATTTATTAAAAATAATAATCAAATACTTTTAAGAAAAAGTTTGAAATTTGGAGGAAAATTATTGTACTTTTTACTTGGGTTTATATGGTTTTTACATTTTAAATGAAAAATCTTAAAAATAAAAAAAACTTGTAAGCAATGACATTTTTAATTTGGTTGCGAGACATACATATGTATGGCCATCACTGTTTATATGTGAGTGTACGTAAGCTTATCCTTGTTACATACATATGTATCTGTATATAAAAGTCAAGAGCATTTGCACAGCCTTGGCCGTTTTTGAGGCTTACGATTTACTTTTGTTCTTCACTTGCTAGGTTTTGGAGATATGGTAGCTTTACAGAAGGATAATGCACTCAATAACAAGCCGCAATATGTTATGTTCGCATTGATATTCATATTGTTCGGTTTGGCTATTGTTGCCGCCTCGCTGAATTTGCTGGTGCTGCGGTTCGTCACAATGAATACGGAGGATGAACGAAGGGACGAGGCTCAAGCCATGCAGGTACTGCAATGCGATATTTTGAATAACTAGTTTAATCGTTATTTTCAATTTTTATTATTAAATTATCTCAATTTATTCGTTTATAGTATATTGCAATATGTTGCTTTAAGTTAATAGTTTTGGATGTTGCTTTTTACTTATTGAAAATTTTATAAGTTTATAATCTGAATAAGATTCAGATAAGTAAAACATATGTACATACCTACTTGTGTAAGCGAATGCTTGATCCGATTGCGTTCGTTGTCCCTATGCCAAACGTTTGGCGCAAGAAGTTTCTCAATTTTTTAAGGTATTTACTTCTTATGTATTTTACACATATAAAGTAAATTTTGAATTTAATTAACACACACATATTTACATACTTTTGCTTCTCGTTTGAAAATGTAATCAAGAATATTACCCTTCAAAAAGAAAACTAGTAGCTTTACATGGGTGAAATACATACCGTGTAAGAGGCTTTATAGCGATATATCACCAAACAGAGTTGCATATTTATGTATGTATGTAGAAGCTATGCGAGTTGAAGCTGGTCTGTACAAATTATGCAATTTGCGTAAATTAAGCGTTTGAGGACCTGGTTTTAAGGAAATCTCGAAAGGATTGTCCCAGGATCGATTGAGTTTCCATAGACACGTATTAGAAAACCTTGCAATATGCGTTGAGAGAATGCGGATATTGAGGGCCCAATAACTTTAATATGGCGAGTGCTTCATTGTGGAACCTCCACTCTAACTCGAATCCTGACAATAAAGCGCTCGACACTATACTGCTTGCATTCATAATGCAATGTACGCAAATACTTACATATGTATGTATGTACATAAGTATTAAGGGCCTTATTTTAAGACTCTGTTTACCTGCGGAAACTTCTGGCGCTCCAATGATAAATAAACCAGCTTAAATGAATACTGCAATTGCAAATTAATACATTTCGAGCGAGTGAAAAACAAATGCGATAAAGTTTGACAACAGCTTTTCAAAGTTTTGTATTTGTAGAATCACTATTACCTTTAATGAAGTCGCCTCGACAATTTTTTTTCGTATTTTTCAATTCAACATTAAGCTACATTTGCACGACCGACAATTTTTAATAACTCTTCAAATCGAAAATCTGCTTCAAAATAGATTTTAAGTAATGTTTAGTAGTTTTTGAATAACACTTTTAATGTTTATTAAGAATGCTTTAACACATAAATAATTTTGAATTCATTATTTTTGATCTTTAATAGATATATGAAATACTTTGAATATATTTCTATAACTATGTCAAACGATAGATTCGTTAAATTTATTGATTATAAATTGTATAAGGATCAAACCAATTACGAGTTTGATAGGAAAACAGTAGCAGGTCGCGATAATCGTTTTTATCGAAATTCTACAGATGCATGTAGTGAATGAATTCGAGAATAATGTGTGCATTGGCGTTCCCATTAGTCTCGATTTGTAGGGGATGATGACCTCAGTTCTGAAAAATTCACTATTTACATGAACCTAGAAAAAAATTATATAACTCACTATCAGTGCTAGTCTAGAAGCTAATTGAATACTTGAAATATTTTTTATCTAAATTGAAATAACCATTTCGTATGAGTAAAGTTGGTTACTTTTAACGAAGCAAATAATAAGTAGATACATACATATTTACCTTTTAAGCTCAATTTGGCACAATTTTGCATGATTTTGTTGAGAAAAGCTTTGGTATAGTCATTTTAAATAAATAATTTAAAGTTTTTATTACAGTAGTTAAAATGTGCACACCTTGTATATAAAATTAAATATTCATCTCACTGTAACATTTTCGCTCGTCGATCTCTTTTTGAAAATGTTAATACCAAAAATAGTAAAATATGTTTTCTTTTGATTTTCTTTACACAATTTATGGGCACCGTACAATATAATAGTTTATGACCAAGTCCAATATTTGGACAAATGAGGTGATTGCGGTATTTCAATTAAAAATTTGTTTTAAATATATTAAAAACATATGAAGACAATATTCGCAAATACTTTAACTCAAAAAACTTACTTTAAACTTCAAAAAAATAATAAAAAAAACGATTAGAGATCCAACAAATATGCAACTACATTACTGCCAACCAACTTCTTCTTCTTCCAAAACACTAAAAACAACCCGTTGTCCTATAAATATTCGGACATTTGTCCCAAGCAATCATATATTTGATACGCCAATTATTTTCAACTAAATTCAATTTCAAGCAGGGAATACAAAAAAGCCTGAACCTAAATTAAATTAAAATCTTTTTTCATAAACCATTGAATACCTCTGAACTTATTATTTTTATGTATAAGTTTCTAATTGCATTAAATGTACAATATATCTACAATGTTCGTAACTGAAAAAAAACATCTGTAATTCTTTTTTTTTATTGTTTGTCCCAAAAAAATTATATATACATATCTATATCTTATAGTCACGAGTTATATAAGATTTTGTTAGTGTTCTATAAGGTATGAGTTTCTTCAAGATATTTTATTATTTATGAAAAGAGCGAAAATCTCTTTTTCGTTAAAAGACAGTCCACCAAACTGAATTTGAAAAAAAATAATTTTTCAAATTTATTATTACGAAAATCACTTTGCAATTTAATTTTTACTATTAAGTGATTTATAAACATTCATGCCCGAATTCAATAACTTGGTATCATCTCAAGTCTCAAAGTGAGCCAGAGATTATTGCTTTTCCTCGATTCCGGGTTTTTTTTTTGTTTTTATTTAAATTTTTTGTGACCAGGTCCCAATTTAAAGACTATATTTCCAGACTAGAGGCTTTATTTTTAGTCTAATGAATGCCAAATGGTCTAAAATTATGACTTTAAAAAACCAATATATCGTTTTTTGTTTTGCTTTAAGAGGTAATCCTACTTTGTGAACTCAAAATCAACAGTCAGCTTTATGACTTTGTCAAATGAAAACGAATGTTTGGCGTAAAATTCGTTGCAAAAACAGACATAAATTTGGTAAATTTTAATTTATTTAAAAAATCCTACGAAGTTCACAAGAAAATGTAATGAGAAAGCTGCATGAAAATTTTTAAATCAATCCGTTAAGAATTGTAAGCGTAAGTGTTCCGGGCAGCTCAAAAAACATGGTTTTGAGTAAATCGCGTTTGAAGTTTCATAAACGAGAGGAAGGGTGATGTGACATCAAATCGACTTTTCAGATGCCTTCGGGACATTGTCCTTGCATAAAACTTTTTGGGCGATATCTGTAGCAGCATTTAAAACAATAAAAAGAAAGTTGGTTAGAAAATAAATTACAAAGTAGGATTATCTTCGCAATAAGCAAATTCGTTTTTTGTTTGAATTATTTTATTTTAAGTATATTTTTATGAACAATATGTAGATAGCAAATTACATTTAAATAGAAAAAAACTTTAATATCTTAACACGATATTTTTTTGAATAAAAAGCTTATTTACCGCTGATAGAAATGCTTGTTGGGATACTATTCATATATTTATACAATTTAAAGATGAAATCAATTTTTTTATCATATGATATGGTGAGTTTCTATTAGGGCATTTGTATTCCCTAGCTAAAAACATGCTACATAAGCACATACCTACTTAAATGCATATCACAGACACAAACATAAATATATTTACGCAAATAAAAACAAATTTTCTATTACATTTTCCGCCTTTGCCAACATACACATACTCATATACTGAAAATCAAGCTATATACATTTACTTAATAAATAGTTTTGCATTTGGAAAAAATTTCAGGCCCTACAGGTTGCCGTAAAATTGGAGGGCGACGTCATTACAGCCAATGGATCCATATTGAGTGGATACGAGGGCCATGAGGTTCAGTCAAATAGTAGTGGATCAACTACATCCATGTGTTCTTGTAGCTGTGCACGTTTTAGTGCAAATCGCCATAAATCGTGAGTACCTAAAACATTAAAATTTTAAGATCCTAACAAATTTTGTAAATCATAGTTTTTTTAATTTCATATAATTTCAGCCAGAGCTCGCAAATAACAGTTGAGACTTGCTTTTTCAGTTGAATGCGGGCGATTTTTTAATTAACGTGCACACTTACTTGCCCTTTAATGGGTATTGGCAAACTTTTCGATTGTTTTCCTCAAGCAAAAAAAAAAATGCTTTTAAAAAGTAATTTCCAGTGGCGGTAATTTGTTCCTCTTGTTTACACATTCGTTAAGAAAATTTTAGTTCTTTTTTTTTTGATACTCTTAGCTGTACTGCAAACAATATCTTTAGAAAATGAAGTTTCAGGAATTCTTGCTGTTGCATGACCAATTCCGTTTGTTAAGGAAAACTTTGGCAGTAAATTGGTGACTTAGGAAAATTACTCAAAAATTTGTTTTTAAGAATTTGCATACAAAATTAGGACAAGAAGTTCGTGTCTTACAGAATTGGAAACAACTATTTACAAAGAAGTAAAATTTTATGAATTCTGATTTTTAATCTAGTTAAAATTATAACTTTATTTATTATTAATTTACATATTTATTATAAATTTTTGTTATTAAATTTTTTTTTGCATTTTGCGAAACTTCCGACCAATTGAAGTGCTAACAAGCAATATATTTGACTTGGATTTGCTTAATTGTGAATTTATTGCACTTTTTTATGATAATTTATTTTTGTGTTTTTTGTTAGCAAGATTTATCGAAAAGCTTCGAAAAATCTTATTAAAAAAAAAATCATGTGTTCTACAATTAATGTACACATGTATGTACATATGTATGTATAAATTTTGAATAGATCTTTTTCTAATTATTTACATGTGTGGAAGGCATCAATTTAAAGCGCGTCGTTCGCCCTCGCACATACGCCATTTATTACCGGAAGTTGTACCGATGCAGGACTTAAGTTATGATGCACACAGCCTGAACACGGACGGGCTCGATATCGTCGATACATCCTCAAGCTCGCCTTCGAAACCGCATAGACAATTACTCAAGCGCAATGTATCACTACTATCTTTTCGTATTTAAAATACAATTCCTATTGGTTAAAATTGTTTAAATATTAAGTATTAAAATTAGCTGATATGTAGGTATGCAGGTACGCTTAATTACATTCATTTATAATTCGCTGTTAATTTAAGCTTTCCGATTGTTTAATTAACACTACACAAACATTCATACAAGGAAACATACTAATTTGCAGGGCCGTAGCCAGGAATGACTCATTGGGGGTACTCAAACTTTGTACAGCCCCCCCTGTATATTTACAAAAATAAATCAAATAACCCTCGTAAGAAAACTTTATTCTGTCAAGTAATATAATATATGTATGTATATATAAGCCATGATTCAATTATTAAAGGTTTGGTAACTAAGCAGCTAGCTCCCTCACTTTTTGTCAAACGGCTCCCTTAGCATCAAAACCGTATTGCTTCTTAAAAATAAAAATAGTAGTTACCTCAAAACTTTTTAATACGAAAAACTAACAGGCAACACTTTTTGTTTCTTATGTACGCGTAAACAGAAAGTTTAAGTCCGGATTTTAATGACAGCATTTTTTCTGATTACAAGATTGACCCCGTCTCGTGTAAATGTGTATAAATGACGCGCTTTTTCATTGAACGATTTTCACGCGCATATAAATTCGATGCCACTCTGTCACATCGCAAAGTTTTGTAATTTCTAGAAGGAATGGTTTTAAATAAACTAAAAATAATGTGAAAACAAGTATTTGTAAGAACTAAATTCTTGAGTTATGAAGTTTGATGTATTTTTCTTTTAATATATAAAGATTTTCTTTCTAAAATCTCGAATTTTTGTGGTTTTCTTAAAACTCCATTAAGTCCATAAAGTCACTTACTATTTATCGGAATAAAATGATTGGTCCTTTCAACGTCCAGGGGTTCATCACAATATTAAGAATAACCCTCACAACGATGGTAAATAAATAAAAGGAGTAAACCGAATAAACAACTTATATTTGCTTTATACCATAAAATCATTTAGTTCATGGGACAAATAGATTGAAAATTTATTTTCTAGTTAAAAATTGAAAAAAACATCTACCAAGAAGTACATAATTATTTTAATTTTGTAAGCATAGCTATTGTATTTCTTAATTTAAATGAAATATCCTGGAAATTTTTAATTAAAAAAATTACTAACATTTTACTACTAATTATTTAGTTTTTAAGAAAGGGTAATAAAATCTAACCCGTTTACCCGTAAAACAACCCTTTATAAGGGAGTGTCAAAATTCGAATGTCATTATTTACCTAACCTTTTATAATTGAATCATGTATATAAGCAATCTATAGAATTTTGAAACATGAAACATTTAAAATAGTTAAATTCTTCGAATTTATTGCTGAATTTACGCATAATGACGTCTAAATTTATGAATTCTAATCATCGTTTCCCGTGCATCTTCATTCCCAGAAGACGCTCTGCTCAGCTCAGGGGGTGCTGAGCCCCCTCTTGCGCCCAACTACCTACGGCCCTGCTAATTTACATACATATGTATGCAGGTATTTGTAACTTTATGACACACAAAAATCCTTAATTAGAAAAAAACATAAATGTCTTCTTACGTAGTAATAATCAATAAACCAGAGCTGTCGCGGCAGCTGAATTTTTGCGATAAATGAATCTAAAATGTCATTGAAAAAATAGCATCTCATTATTACAACAAACGAAATTTAAAACGTGAATACATATACATACATATGTATATGTGATAAATTAACATTAAAAATATTTTTAAAAATAGTTAGAGATTGTATGTGGCTTTTTTGGCAAATTATGTTTTAAAATAAGCGCCGAGCCGCGTTATGCGTTGGGTGTTAGGAATTCTTGGGAACCCTTATAGAACCCATCTATGTATATACAATAACGCATGCGAATTTATAAATTTAATTACTTCTAATATTTTGATTATAAATATTATTGATTTTACTTAATCCATCTTCTTTTGAATAAAAGGTAGCTAAGGTAATGTGACCTTTTCGATAAGCTGTAATTTTAATTCCAGTTTGCAATAGATTCCGTTGTTTTAATCTCGAGCCTAATATTTCAGATATTTCTTTTGTCAAATCTAAATCTTTAACCAGGTCATTTAGGTCTGATTGACTACTCAAATGTGCGTGCTTCTGTATTTTTTTTCATCAATA
This sequence comes from Philophylla caesio, assembly GCA_963971545.1. NCBI lineage: Eukaryota > Metazoa > Arthropoda > Insecta > Diptera > Tephritidae > Philophylla > Philophylla caesio. The sequence goes on along the minus strand of OZ020604.1, from coordinate 220,026,070 downwards.
AATACCTCATCAATAAGACTCGATAAACTTGACGAAAAACAAAATCTTTCCGGTACTGGAATGTCTGGAGAATGTGGTAGCGGCATTGCCACTGATGACAGAGTAGCATACTTGAACGAGTGTTTTGATTTTTTTTAAAAACCGTTCACAGTTGTTAAACAGAAGATGTTAAGATTGTAAGATGTCTTAAAATTGACAAACCAAACTTTAAAAGCTACTTTGTAAAAAGAAATGAAAATAAAAGAAAAATGAAAAGTTAAAATTCTAACTGCAGTGGTTAAAACAGCTCAGTGGAAAAAGTGACTTATGACAGCTTTAGGCATGGATAATGCTAAAACCACCTAGAGGAAACACATTTCGGCGCCAAATTTCATTTCATTCGAAAGACGCACACGTCAAATGGCTCTAGATTTCGAAGATAAGATCACCTTATAAATTTATCAGGGATAAAAGTCGCAAAAGAGTGTGGTGAATTTGAAATGTATCACACCGGATAGCTTGAAATATTTATTATTATTTTTATTATTATCAAAGTGACTAATAATAATACGATTATTAAAGAGAAGCACTTGCTATGTAATTCAACTTTAACACATACATATAGAAATCTTTGACTTGAAGTGTCATAAACTCATTTGAACGCATAGAAAAATTGCAAACTCCAAATTAAACTATTTTTATTTCTCTCAAATATTTTCCTAAAACGATAATACTTAAAAAAAAGCAAACAAATAGGAACCTTAAAAAAAGAAGTAGTAGAGCTACTAACACTGCCAAATCTATTATGCTGGTCAAGCAAACGTCATATGAATGGTGAATGACATTTGAACTTGTGTCGCATGATCCAAATCTTCTTCTTCGGCAATTTTCAAAACGCTAACGCTAGTTAATCATCGCTAAAATTTACTTTATTTTTCAAAATTTAATTGTTTTACATGTGAAACAAAATTTCGTATAATATCTTCGATCATGAAATATTTAGATGATGAAAAATGTTATGTATTCGTGCTTTGGTACCTACTGTAGCATCACTAAAAATATCAAACATACAAATATCTGAAATCAAACACATACAAATATATATGCAAACCTTTTTAAAGAAAATACTTTAACTATTTTAAAATTATAAAATTCAACTACCTATGTTTGTATGCTTAGACACTAAAAACTGTTAGCTTGAAGATAATACCTTATTTTTTAATATATGTACATACAAAAAGTAAATATGTAAACGTGTACTTGGAAATCATATCATTTGAAAAAAGTACCTGTGCAGGACAGCGTACACATTGAAATATCCAATTATAAATACAAACATACATACGTATGCATACTACAAATGCCGTTAGGCTGCGTCAGATATCGAATTTATGCTAATTATTTTAGTCGTTAACAATGCCAAATGACTTTTTTTTTTGCTTTAAAATCATATGTATGTAGGTGCTATAGTAAATAGTGCTTTTTTAGTCATCTGGTTTTTAAGAAGAAATTAAACGCATATAATTTAATGCTATGGCCAAGAATTTAGCTTTGTTATAAAAATAAGGGCTAGCCATTAATTTTTAAAAATGATTTCGAGCAAGTGACAGCCGCGGCTGGTTTGAATAAATTCCAGGCGAGAGGCCCAATTTTGACCACTTTTTTGCAGCAATTTGGGCCGTATGTCAGCAATAACGCGTCGAATATTCTCTTCAAAGGCTGTCAAAAAGACCAACTCCGAAAAAAGTATTGCCTCATTGAAAACCACACGTCTAAAAAAAACACCCTTCACAACATTATACAAATTTTTAAATTCCTACTTAACGAATAAATTCACCTCAAAGGTTTGGGTGAGCAAACAGGACGAATTATGTATTTTAATAATACCGTTTTTTTGCTCTCCTACAAAAACTCCTGAATATTAATTAAAATTGTGTGTGTAAAATATATATACATCCATATATGTATATCAATACTATCGAAAGCACTATCGAATTCTAATATTTAATAAAGGAGCACATCCGAAAACTTTTTTTTTTCAAACTATTTTGTTAGTAACAGGGGCTTTCAATACATTTTTTTCACTTATACATATATACATATGTACATATATTTACATATATGCAAATGATGAATGTATGGTAAGCATTAAACTACCGTTATGTTTACATAAACTTATAAGTATACACCGCAACAAAAATATACGATTATCCGGTTTAGACTATTTAATTATTTTCTCCTACTTATGTTTAATTATAATTTTATAGATTAGTCTTACAAAATTCTTATACATACATACATATGTAAGTCCAAATTTGAAAACATGCAAAAAAAAATGTAAATATGAAAAAAAATTGTCTAGTTTTTTTTTCAAAATGTTTAGTTTAATTATATGTTTTGCATTGTTAACGACGATGGAAACATTGGTGTTTTGAAATATCCATTCATACTGGCATACTGGTACATGAACGCATTTTTCTTTATTTACGATTTTTCAAAAACAATTTAGCATTAAGAATTTTATTACTTACTTATAATTATGTAGATTAAATCTTGAAAATTATACTAAGTAAATAGTTAAATGTGTACATACATATACATACATACATATGTATGTATGTACAGACATGTGTGATATATGCTATGTACATGTTTGTATGTATGTTTGGTCACTATCGCGCAGTTGGAACCTACTACATACATATAAAGATATTGTAAATTTAATGCATTTTTTTCTTTTATTAAAATAAGAAATAAAAATATCTTAAAAGACTTTGTAATATACTATAAAAAAGAAAATCGAAAATAAAAGTAAATTTACATAAATGACATGTTACTGATGAGCGGAGATTTCAAGTTAAAAAAAAACTAGTTTATAAGAAAATTGTATGAACCGCCTTAAAAAGTGTTTTGTTATACTAATTTGGGGATCCTAAACGCGCAAACGAGTTTTATTTATTTTTCCCAAGAAGCGTTTTCGAGATAAATTAAATTTTAAAAATTGTTTGCAAAAACCTCAAAATCATTTTTATAGCTTTCCGAAAGATGAGCAACGTTACAACAAATGTGTTCAGTTTTGTTTTCGCTATGAACGATACTTGGATCAATCATGTTCCAGAAGGCGTTTTAACGAAACCTTTAAAAACTAGGTTACACTACGTGAGAAGCATTTTGAAACACTTCAAAATTAACATAGAAGGAATTTTGATTGGACGCAATTGAAGAAGCAGAGCACATACACACATACTTACGTACATACATATGTATCACGCAGTGAATAAGTGAAAAAAATTACTCTTTGGGTCACAGACATATTTCACAATGCCCCAACTTCCAACTATAAGACGAGACTAATACCAAAACTTTAAAAAAGGAATAAAATAATTTAAAGAAAGTCCACATAATTTATTGTGTTATATATGTACATAGGTACATACATATGTATGTACCATATGTATTATAAAAATAATAATCCCCAACGGTTTTATCCCTCCATACCCGCACGACCGACGCGAGGGGCGCATCCGCATGACGCACGGATATATGTATATGTTGCGCCGAGTCATGAAAGGCAGAGGTTTGTTAAGTGTCGAGATCTAAAACTGTTCAGCTACAGAACAAATGCTCATCAGCTGATCGAATAGTAATGTATGTATTTTTATGTATGTATTAATTATTGAGGGGATTGAGTATAGTTTTCTTTATGTAAAAAAGTGAGTCTGAAATATCAAAAGAACCGGAGTGAGTGTTAAAATCCTGACACAAACTACGGAGTGGCTCATTTAACTCAAAATTACTTTTACATGGCTTCAGAAAGAGAGGCCGGCAATGTCTTGAAATTCTGGAGGGAACGTTTAGTTTTATTTCGCTAAGAAGAGATGGGCTAGAGATCAAGTCTGTCAGTAACTTGACCAAAAATACAATGCCTAGCATTTCTCTGCGACTAGCAAGTGTAGGAAGATTAATGAGTTTTAAACGACTTATATATGTCGGCAGGTTGTACTGAGAATCCCAACGAAAATTCCTTAAAGCAAAAAGCAGAAATTGTTTTTGAATTGACTCTATTCCGTCGGAATGAATTTGATAGCGCGGGTTCCAAACAACAGATCCATATTCCAGTATGGGCCTCACTAACGTTGTGAACAGAGCCTTCGTGATGTAAGGGTCATTGAATTCTTTTGACCACCGTTTTACAAATGCAAAAACACCCTTGGCTTTGTTAACTGTAACATTTATGTGAAGATTAAAATTAAATTTCGGGTCCATTGTAATTCCAAGATCAACAAAGTTAAACACTTGTTCGAGGTTATGGTTACATATTTCATAAGAAGCTGGTTGAACTGCTCGGCGAGAAAAGCACATTACTTTACATTTTTTAAGGTTTAGTGGCATGTAATTTATTTCACACCAGTTTGTCATGCTGTTTAAATCCGCTTGTAGTAAGGACCTTGCCTCAACAGAATGATACGATCTAAAAAGCTTTACATCATCAGCATACAATAAAATTTTTGAATAATTTATTACAGAATGTAAGTCATTTATGTATAAAAAGTAGAAACAGAATCGGACCAAGGTGACTTCCTTGCGGGACCCCTGAAGAAACATGAATAATGTTTGAGGAACTATTTTTAAAATCATAATAATATAACTTGCATTCAAACTTTATGATACGTTCGAACTACGAAGGATTCGGTGATAGTTTTTTCGTAGATTTCAAAAATATTCGGACTATGGTGGATTCAATGTTAGCTCCGAATATTTTTTGTATAGTTTTACCCATGATACAAAATAAGGTAGAAAAGCTGAGAACAGTTTCCAGCATTCTTGACGTTTCCAACGTATTCAAATTCCAACTCCATAATGCAGCGAGTGGAGATGGTGCCATTTGGGGTCCCGTTTCTTTAAATTTTTCGGATTTGGTATTTGAGTTACGTATATAAGCTTATAAACAATCTATTTTTACATAATGCTTAAACTTTTCAGATACTTTCTACCTAAATGCTTTTAAAATGGTACACGATTTTTGCATTTCGAATTTTTCTGCAGTAGCAGTCCTGCACGATTTAGAAAATACAGAGGTTGCGCCTTCCGCAAACCGCTATTCGCTCTCAGCTAATTTGACAGAATCAGCTGTTTATGCTACGTCACAGAACGCGGTTAGTTTTGTTTGTATGTTTGTAAGCATACAATTGTTTGTACTTAAATTCAATGCTTAAAAGCAATTTTATTTAAAATAAAGTTATTAAACATGAAGTGCGCAGTGTTAAGTGTTAAATCACAGAGTCTATCAGTGATACGGGGCTATAAAACTCGCTAAAAGTGATGTGAAAGTGTAGCTGTGCGCACTTGGTAGCAAGTTAAGCTTCTCGTGTCTCCTAATGCTGCAATGCAGTTTTTTTCAAAGCATCCAATCAAACACAGTGCATAAATGAAGTTATTTGAATATAAATATGTTGCATAAAGTGCCGAAATTGGTAAAAACTTTAAAATTTAGAAATCCTAGCAGAACCTAACCTCACATTTTTGTTTACAATTTCTTTCGATTCTCAGAAACACCGTGTTCGTGACGTTGCACGCATTTTGCTTCACATCATTTTTCGTCGGGAAGGCGCAATCTTGTATTCTATCGTTCTCACGATCTAGAAAATACAGAGGTTGCGCCTTCCGCAAACCGCTATTCGCTCTCAGTAAATTTGACAGAATCAGCTGTTTATGCTACGTCACAGAACGCGGTTAGTTTTGTTTGTATGTATGTAAGCATACACTTGTTTGTACTTAAATTCAATGCTTAAAAGCAATTTTATTTAAAATAAAGTTATTAAACATGAAGTGCGCAGTGTTAAGTGTTAAATCACAGAGTCTATCAATGATACGGGGCTATAAAACTCGCTAAAAGTGATGTGAAAGTGTAGCTGTGCGCACTTGGTAGCAAGTTAAGCTTCTTGTGTCTCCTAATGCTGCAATGCAGTTTTTTTCAAAGCATCCAATCAAACACAGTGCATAAATGAAGTTATTTGAATATAAATATGTTGCATAAAGTGCCGAAATTGGTAAAAACTTTAAAATTTAGAAATCCTAGCAGAACCTAACCTCACATTTTTGTTTACAATTTCTTTCAATTCTCAGAAAAACCGTGTTCGTGACGTTGCACGCATTTTGCTTCACATCATTTTTCGTCGGGAAGGCGCAATCTTGTATTCTATCGTTCTTGTATCGTTCTTGGCAGTCCTGCAATGTTTGAATCGAACAAACCTTTTCTATTAATTGTAATACTTTATGCAAATTGATTAAAAACTGCATTGCCGACTGTGCATTTTTTACGTTTAAGGTTAGTTCTCATTCATTTAATATAGCCAATTCTTGGAGAAATGTACAAATATCCCAGCGTGTACACAAACCAAAGAACGGATATATATTATAGTAAACCATATCTTTGAATTTCTTGTAGTTAAACGGAACAATTGATTATTTGCAACTAAACAATTGATTTTGACAACCAACCACCAATCAGCTGATTGATTAACACCACCTTTTATGAACTCGCCTTGGCGCCGAACTTTGAATTTTGAATGCTAAGAACAACCCTGCCAAGTTTTTCAAATTGAAAAAAAAAAAAATGTTCTAGTAACTGTACTACTAACATAATTTAGGGATTTGGGAATTCGTAAGTTGTTGAAAATTATGGAAAATTTTATATTATTTATTGGTTAAGCGCCAAGGAGAGACCATTAAGGTGCCAAGTTTTTCAAATTGAAAAAAAAAAATATTCTAGTAACTGTACTACTAACATAATTTAGGGATTTGGGAATTCACAAGTTGTTGAAAATTATGAAATATTGTATATTATTTATTTGTTAAGCGCCAAGGAGAGACCATTAAGGTGGTGTTGAGGCGCCAGATAGTTTTTCGCCTTGCTGGAGGAATGTCAAATGGGTTCGTACTGATAAGCAATCCATTAAAACATAAACAAAAAACATGAACGTTTTTTTCGTTAAATTCGGCATTGGTAAAAAATTACTAGTCGGCTGCATTGTTGAGCATGAAAATATAAAGTGAAAATGCAACCCCGCATTCGTACAATAGCAGCCAACACCTAGATGTGTAGCACAGATGCCCGTTTGTGTCTTTGTGAACGCCGTTAAGTGTAGAGCGGTATAATTTTCGTCCAGGTGTTTTTGAAATTAAGCTTTTGTTTTGTGAGTGATAATTTGCACAATAAATTAATTTATATTAATGAAGTTTTATTAACTCTTTAGAAACTTGCAAAAACGAAAGCGCTATCTCTTTACAGTGGTTGAAAATTGACAAAAGCGGCCGCTGTTATTGTAGTTTATAGTTCTGAACAGCCATATTTCAGGACGCAAATAAAACTTTATTTAAAATGGCGCCAACAAAGAATACCCGTGCAGTTTCTAAACATACTGCAACGACAACAACATCTACATTAATACCGCTACCACGCAAGGGGCCTAATAGACGGACCACAATAAGTGTACAAGATCAAAATATGGACATAATACAGACGCGCGGTAAACGTAAGGCTGAAAATAGTCCTGCTAAAAATGATAAAATCAAACGCTCTGCGCTTGGTAATCTAACAAATAATGTTAAATTAATGACAATGACGACGAACACTTTGCATTCTGAGGATAACATAAAGCAAAACCAACATTTTACAAAAAGGAAGGAAAACCATATCGGAACACAAGCGCATGTGCTCAAGGAAACGCAGAACATAATAGGAAATGGTGACATTAACTTACGTCAAATTCCACAGAAAAAAATTGCAACGAGAGCAACCACACGGAATGCGAATAACGCAAATACCTCATTTATAAAGCCTTTAGAGGATCTAAATAAATTGGCGGCAATTGGCGCGAATACCTTATCGAGTGTGGCATCGGTGAAAGCGCGCAAAGCGGATCATGTCGCAATACTGCCACCATTACCAGCGGCCCCTATTGCAGTAGCTGTACCCCCAAAACAAGCCCAATCTAACAAGCCAGTGCGGCGCATATCTAATGAATTTAACAAGACTGAAGAGAGTTTGTACATGTCTGCGCTGGAAGATGTTTCTAGCTGCGAGTCTATGCGTCTCTCTGGAAATTTTGAAGCAGCTAAAAGAAGGTCGGCTCTATTGTTGCAGGAGAAGAACAAGGCTGAGAGTTTACTAGGTGGAAAGAACGTCGCTAAAACGCCTCCTCCAGTGGTACCCGAAGGTGTGGAAGACTTCGATAAAGCCAATTGGAATGATATCTTCCAAGTATCGCACTATGCCATGGACATTTTTAATTACATGAAATCTCGTGAAATAGAGTTTCCCATAACCGATTATATGGAAAAGCAAACACATTTGACCAAGTGGATGCGGACATTGTTAGTAGACTGGATGGTTGAGGTCCAAGAGACATTCGAGTTGAATCATGAAACGCTTTATTTGGCGGTAAAAATTGTTGATCTCTTTTTGTGTCGCGTTATTATAAACAAAGATGTACTACAGTTGCTTGGTGCAGCTGCGCTCTTCATTGCGTGTAAATTCGATGAACGTACTCCACCGCTTATTGAAGATTTTCTCTACATTTGTGATGGTGCGTACAAACATGACGAACTCATACGTATGGAAATGACAACGTTGCGTACTATAAACTATGATCTGGGCATACCTTTGTCATATAGGTTTTTGCGCCGGTACGCTCGTTGTGCCAAGGTCTCGATGGCAACGCTTACATTGGCGCGTTATATATTGGAGCTGTCGCTGATGGATTATGCAACCATTCAATTTAGCGATTCGAAATTGGCGTGTGCCGCATTGTTCATGGCTCTGCGCTTACATGGCGATAAAAAACCTTGGACAAGTACGCTTGAATATTACAGTAGCTACATGCTAGCTGAATTTGGCGAAATAGTTCCCGTATTAAATGCTGGGTTACATCGTAAACCAAAGGTGAAAACAATACGCAGCAAATACTCGCACAAGATTTTCCATGAAGTGGCCAAAGTGACACTACTTACAACAGCACAACTATTCGAGAACAATTTAGACCTGAATATTAGCATAAAAATTGATGAACCCTAAAACTTTTCCAAATATTTAATTGAAAGGATAAGCCAAGTAACAAAATGAATTTAGCTAAATTAAATATATATATGTATATCAATTTATTAACAAACACGATTACTCAAAAATTGAAAATCCAAACAATAAATTAAAGGACTCTTATTTCCATATATTGAATTATTCATTCACGACCATACATATATGTTAAATAAGTTTATATATTTTGTTCTAAATTTAAAGATACTTCAATAATGCAAGATATTTATATAGAAAACCCATAGCACCAGCAATTAATAAACAGTTCTTATTTCGTTCATAATTCTTATTCTAATAAGCGAGAAGCTATCCGGCATATTGTTAGCTGCATAAATATTTGTAGACTGTGTACCAGATCGTCTAGGGCGTGAAAGCAGGCATTTATTCATTTGAAAGTGCTTTTCGTTGCAGTCCCTGCTGGCTAGATAACATGGATTCGTCGTTAAAGGGATTAGACTAGAAAACTGTAAATTAAGGCTTATACGCTTATTAAATGCTTATCCTTAATAATATCAAAATATTTAAATTTTGTAAAACCAATCACCACTTATTTTCTATGCAAATTTAAATAAAGCATCAAGAAACCCCAAGAAATTTCGATATTTAGCATTTCCTTTATATGTATGTATGTACTTATGTATTTGTTATATTTTTACGTTTTAAAAGCTTCGAATGCTTTTTATTTTAATTCACACATTTCTGTTAGATTCCATACACATTTAAATTTTATTTAAGTTTTATTTTTAACATTATATACAAGTACATAAATAAAGATATGCCAAAAATAGCAGATGCTTACATTTTGAAGTTGTAATATTCTTTTATCTGCCTTTAAGACGGGCACATCTCGACACATGTTCATACGTTCAGATGCATATAGTATGTACATATGTACATGTGTACATATGTATATGTATGTATACATATGCATGAACTTTGCCGCCAGTTTTGAAGAGTGGTGAAACCAACTCGCTAAACGATTATTTAAGAAGACATTCGGAAGAAACCTCATACTATGGAGCATTTTTCTTGTCTATTGTTCTTTAGAAACCTTTGTGTATTTACCTGTGGCAGCTGGTTTTGATTTTCAATAGTTGCTTCTCTTCATATTGTTTGTGAGTGTATGTACTAAGTATGTATCTCTGTCACAGCAGGAATACTCGATAAATAATATGATAACTATTACCTGATAGCTCTGCTAGTGATTTCGTAATTCCATTCAGCCCTTATACAAAATATATAACGTCGTAACATTCCGAAATCTTTTTTCAGTCCATTCCGGTTTGCGTTGCCCTCAGTTTGAGGAGTATTGCTGTTTTGATTGATACACCACATAATATTCTTCGCTTAATGCATCATGATTCGCGTCTCTCTGCTAATGGTAGTACTAGCATTGACTTCACGGAATAAATACCCAAGGCAACTACTGGCATTGGTTTCGGGTAGTCATTTCGAAGTCGTCAAGCAGACATGCTTTTCTTGAACCCTTATGGAGTTGGAGTAAGGATCGTAAGCAATCAGTTGTTAGCCCAGCATTAAAATGTCGATTCAAATTTTTTTAATCCCCAATTTCTGCCTGGATAAGGCAGATTAAAGCGACCTCGCAAGTAGTGTACGAAAATAATCCATACGTAAGAATACTCATTTGGTCATCGAACTGTTTTTTTAGTTGTAAGCAAGGCACGTCAAATATGTACTTACATACATACATACGTAGGTAGCCGCAGCAAACTTTTTTTTTTTACTTTTTTCATATTTTATTTTAATTTGAATTGTCAAATTTTGAATTTCGTTGTGATAAGAATGCTTTCAGTACAATTCAGGGTAGTTGATAAAATATTTTTGAAATTGTAGCTTTTAAAAGCAAAAACAAGATATATGTACATACAGAGCTAACAATTTTATTTAAAAAATTTTCTACTGCTGCTACCTATTGAATGTGCCTTTGTTGTAAGGTTGATGTAAGGTCTCTTGTTCTCATAAGCCAGGGTATTCAATGACATGTGTAAACGTATATCGTCGTATTCTGTTCTTGTTTCTTATCTTTCATGGGTGTTTGTTTTAAAATTCTCTTATCGACATTCGTGTCACTTTTTTTTTTAAACAATAAACTAGAAATCTCGCTAGATGGCACAGACGTAGATTTTGTTCAAAACCAAAAACTTATATTACTTGCGTTGATGAAAAAACTTTGCTCAAATTGATCCGCTAGGTGGCACTAGAGTCGGTTATATGCTAGAAGCGTGTTTTAATGATGCGTTCAAATATAAATTAACTATGTGAAAATAACCATAATTAACAAATAAATTTACGCTATATAGATAGATGTACATACATATGTATGTATGATCATGTGTACACACCTTTACTTATTCAAATTAAAAATGTACTAGTTTGTTACCCCACCGATAATCGGGTGTGCTTGACTCAACGATTTTACGGTTTTCGTAAGTAGAATTATAATCTTATCTTTGTATATCTTTCCTCATAAATATCTCAGGAACCAACAAACCGATTTTCAGTTTTATAACTTTCATTTTATATACAATCTGTTCACAAATTTTAGCACAAAACATATTGGCATATTTGGACAATTTATTTATTTTCAAATTGTTTAATATTAATTTTCAATTTAAATATTCTTAATTCTCTAGCAAACACCATTAAACACAATTTTTTAAATTTTATAAAAAATGTAAAGTAAATAAATCCAATTTAGATAAATTAAAAATAAAATTTAGTATAATAGAGGGCAAGTTTCTTGTTGCTAACAGTTACGACTGATTTTTGACAGTTTTTTTTAATTACGTTCTATCTTCCATATAAAAAAACTAGAAGGCCCGGCGAACTTCCTCCCGCCCAAAATGTATTAGAAGTAAATCAAACACCTTTTGAACTCTGTTGTCCTATAACTTAAAAAAAGACCCCCGTTAGGACCCTTTGTAGGAATAAACGAATAACTGTGCAAATTTTCACGTCTTGACGTGATGTGGTTCGGACGTTCCGCGCGGACTTAACGAAATAGCGTGTCATTTTTATATATGTACATATAAGACGACTAGAAGACCCCGCGAACTTTTTCCCACCCAAAATTTATTAGAAGTAAATGAAACACCTTTTGAACTCTGTTGTACATGTATTTAATGCGGAGAATGAAACTGCCACCTAAATTTCCAATCCTTTTGCGTAGTTTCCTACTATTCTTATACTTATAGCAGAAATTTCCCAGTTAAAAATGGAGCTCAAATACAACACAACATTAATTTCATCAAAATCGTTCGGTTCAGAAAGAAACTGAACTGATTGAAATCGGACTATAAATACGAATTTTAGTTATGACCCATCACCTGCGCCACCTACCGAGGTTTTCTCTACGTAACATTTTTCTCTGGGCAAGCACCACTAAGAAAACTACTTAAATCGGGCAATCCATTCTCGAGTTATGGGCATTCAATACCTTAGCTGCTTTAATGGAGGGGGTTTTCATGCTAAATGAAATATCTGAACAATCGGTTGTATGGGAGCTATATGTTATATGTTTTTGATCTATGTACATATATTATTTTCACTGCTTCTATAGAGCTTAGTATAACGGATTTTATTGCAAAATAGCAAACTTCTTACTGCTTAAATAAAATATACGCTATCGTTGTTCGATCTAATGTTCGATATAATAAATTATAATTCAAATATCTCAAAAACTGAGGGACTAGTTTGCGTTCAAACAGACGGACATGGCTAAATCGACTCAGCTCATCAGCCTGATCATATTGGTATCCTTTTTTATGTGTCTACATAACTCTCATCGTAATAAATCCTACTTTTCCAATAAACTCTAGTTTTCTTCATAAGTAAGGGTTTTGTTTCTTGCAAAATTGTGGCAATTTGCAGTACTCCATCGTACATACTATCTGAGATACATATGTACGCTATAACAAAAATTCAGAGTGTATGGGTGGAGTCTCGCCCACTTTTCCCTCCTGAATAAATCCTATATCATTGACTATACTCTTGAGAATATGTGTACACAACTGCATGATAATCGGTTAAATAGTTAACCCGTGAAAGCGTAACAAACAAACAAACTCACTTTCTCATTTTTAACATTAATTAGAATGTTTTATGATATTAATAAAGTTTTTAAAACTGCAACCACGAAAACCAACCAGTGACTTTTATGTCTTGAAGTTGTTATGTATATTTAAAAGCAATTCGCACAAAGCGAATTCTACAAGGTGGTATTAAGGTGGCAGCTGTTTTTTCGCTTTGGTGTACGGAATGTCAAATTGCTTCGAACTGATTGGCTGGAGATACATGTTAATGTTCGCACAAAGCGAATTCTACAAGGTGGTATTAAGGTGGCAGCTGTTTTTTCGCTTTGGTGTACGGAATGTCAAATTGCTTCGAACTGATTGGCTGGAGATACATGTTAATGTCTAGTGGAATTTGACAAGACGTTCACCAAAAAGCAAAGGCAATACCTACCAGCTTATTGAATCCGTCTTGCATTCGCATTAAAAGAATTACGACAAAAATCGTTTTCTGATGCTCTAAAAATGTTTTTTTATAATTAGATTAAATAAAATATAGCGAAATATTTAAATTAAGTTAAAAATGCCACTTTATCCGCAGTTTTTGCTGATTTTTTAGGTGAGGTTTAATTCTAAACTCGGTCTTTATTGCAAGAAAGATGAGACATTAACATGCACAACGAAAAAAGGCGCTAAACACTTGAAAAACTTTACGTTTATAAGTCTTCTATAAAATATATGTATGTATACTAAAAATTATCAACAACTATTAGTGTTAACAAAGAATAGTTGATATTTTAAGTTAATAAAAAGTCATTATTTGTGATTATTGTACAATTACTGCTAGATATGATTTTTTCGTATCAAAATTGTAATTCTTATGATCCCTGATATACCATATGTAGATCTTTACTTCTTCTAGAAGATTCCCTAGATTTATTGACTAATAAATGGAAATTCAAATAATAATTACATTTATTGTTAATTACATATGTATGTAAGTATATTAAATATTCGAATTATAGAAAAATTATAGTTTCATATGCTTACATGAGTTTAATTTCTATCAGATTGTGATTTGAACTTCTATCGCAAAGGTTACCAGGTTATCGCTGAATTTAAACTAAAGCTCTGTTCGCACTAAACATAATCAGTCCATGTAAATATTAATGGTCACATCATTTAATTCATACTTGTAAGCAAGCAAACAATTTTAATTAATTAAAGGTAAAATATTCGAAACAAGATCACAACGATTCAAAAGTGTGTATTCATTTCTTTTCCTCTAACCATTCTCTTCTTCCACTCCGAAAAACTGTAATACTCGCCTCAAGATAAAACTGTTTATAGAAAATTTAAAGACTTTCAGGGCTTGTTCCGGCATGTACCAAGTTAATTCAAACTCCTCAGGGGTTGTGGTTTTTTAAAGTCATATTTTCAGACTCACGGCCCCAATGAAACGCACCTACCCTTACTAAAAAGTTAGTGTACCTAGATGGTTTAGTATGAAATCCAACGACCGAGCAGTTCGGTATCTCGTCCATTCCGATCTCGGTTATTTCGACTGTCTCAACCAAATGGGTCTGACTACCAAAATTAAGGATGGCAATACAAATCGTCACAGATCCTTGGGTTTTACAGTTCCAAAACGAACAGTAACTGCAAGAGAGAGAATGATTATCTTTTCTCTTATTCGTTTTGTTTCTCAAACTTATAGCTCGAATGTAATCGCAATATAAAAGAACGTTGGAAAATTAAATATGTTTGTGAATTCGTTCCCGGTTCGATAACTATGTACCTACATTTATTGGCTATCAAAGGTCAATTTCGAACGTTCGCCAAAATGTTTGTTGGGTAAAATGAACTGATCCGGAATATGGCGTGGGAAAACCCTCCATACGTGGTCCGATTTTGATAAAACCTTTCAAACAAAAAAAACAAAAGGGTATTTCTGCCATGAAAAAGCTTCTCATTAAATACATCTGTCGTTCGGAGTCGGCACAAAACTGTAGGTCCCTCCATTTGTGGTATAATATAAAGACGCACACCACAAATGGTATATAGTGTTAGCGCCAAAATAATATTATATATATAAATTCTAAAAATGTGTCCAAAAAATAAATCAAATTGTTTTTTGCGAATTTTAGAAAAGTTCAAGAACCCATTTACTATCTATCTGTTTACCTAATAATGTATTTTTCTATGAAACTTAGCACGCAATATGTAAACACTTGGTTTGCCAAAATTGCTTTAAGTTCAAAGTTTTCAAAAATAAAGTGAATTGTTTATTTGACTCGCCAGGAGTCCTTGATTTAAAGATCTGTTAACAGATTGAATTTATGCGTACACATATGTACATGTACATATGTCTACATATGTACGTATGCGTATTTTTATTATTATAATTTTTATTATCACCACAGCTATTATCCTTGAACAAGAGGTTTTGCATTAAAAATAAAAAAAAAACACATTATCAATGGCACGTCTATGGGAGCTTATCAAGTTATTTTTTAATATTGTCGGACTAGCACATGCATAGATTTGTATTTAAATAACTATATAAAAGCTCATTTAAAATAAGCACACCAGTTCATTAAGTACTGCGCGAAGATTAAAAGTGAATACAAAAAAGATTTAAGTGAAAGGCTCTTCATTGACATTTTCACTATACTTATCACAATTATGGTAAAAAATATGAAGTCTGCAGTGCTTTTGGTACATATTGCTGTTCTAATCACCTTAACCTCCGCACGTCCAACATTCGATAAGATCGCTGAAGTTTTGCTAGAAGCATTGGACGGCAATTCATATTCGAGATATCCAGCAGGAAGTGCGAACTACCCACAGAGCTACCATCAACACCATCATGATCATTATTATGGAAATGGCATCCAATCAGGGGATTACTATCAACAGCCCACTGGCGGCTATCCTGATGTCCAGCCAAACTATTATCCTCATGCGCAGAAACCATACCCTCAGCGGCCTTATGTAAATCAAGCACAGGGAAACTACGGCGGCTATGCTAATCCTGCGTCTGGTTTTGCGATAAGCCTTTCCGCTCGTGACCAACCGACAGGATATCCATACTCACAATATTATAAGCAACATGGCTACTAAGGAAACCAAAATGATAGAAGTGTCTACGTACATAGACGGAACAACCCGGATTTACATACTCGAACATAACATACATATTATTTGCTGTCAAAAAACTCACCATTAAATTTCTTAAATTTTATATCGACAAATTATTTATTAAAAATGCTATAAGTAAATCAAAAATCATAATTTTTTACATATATACATACGAGTAGACAAGTGTGCTTTTTTTAAGAAGGACATATGTAAGTTTACAAAAATGCGGTATAGTGGTACGGCACTCTAATTTATTTTAATGTTTTGTGGGTAAGGATCATGTATTGTCAAAGTTAAATAGCCAACTTAATTATAAAATGTTTTTATGGCAAGAAATTTAAATTACAAATATTTTTTTCTGATCGTTAAGATAGTTAGAATAAATTGGCTTATTTGTAGGTCACATTGAACAGGTGCCATCAGTAGAACAGCTGCTTTGATTTTTCAACTAATTTTCAATTATTTGGTCTCTTATCTGTCAAACTTCTCTTCACAATTAATTGCAGGCGAAAAAGAAGTTTCGACATTTCAAAGGTCAATACTATGTCCTAAAAGTGTCCACGTTCTATGTATGCCAAGCAATACATACATATTGTAGAATCAAGCTATTCTTTAATATTTCTTCGCCTTCGTATGTCAATAAGCTGCTGAAAAGGCGGGGTGGCTGGTGTAATATATTCGTATAAGGAATCTGGGAATATCACAGCCTCCTTTCTAATGAGTTTTAATAAAGTTGGGCTCAGGGTTGGCGTTCTCTTAGTGGTATTGGGAATCGGTGTCGTCGAGTTCGGCGTATCATTTGAAGGGGGTGTGGAAAAAGTCTGGTTATTTGTGACAGGCTTATGAGGGTTTTCTGCTGCAATTACTGTGTCTGGATTTTGAAGGCGATTACCAGCATTCGTGGTTTTCTGAGTTACATTATTTAACCAAGTGTCGTTTGAACGATTTGGTATCATATATTTTTTTAAGAACGGATTCTCTGGTGATGGCATTTGAACAGGTTGTTGATTTGGCCCAAATAGGCCCTGAGCGTAGGGATTTTTAAATGTTTTATTTTGTAAAAAAGGATTATCGGAAATACTTCTTCGGGAACGAAAAGAGCTTTCAGCAGCTGAGGGCGGCCATTTTGTTGTGGTTGACACCATATAACTTTGTTCCACAAGCATAGCTCCTGACGTCTTTGGGACCCTCATTAACTTCTCTGTGTCTCTGATGCCAAGATTTGGGATGATATCACGCGCTTTTTCAGTATTGAGCTTGTTCACCTTGTGATTGCTATAATAATTACATTCAATATTATTTTGATTGCTTGTATGCTTCTTCTCAACCTTAATGTGGTGTCCATGAAATTCTCGATTATTATTGCCATTCTTCTCATAAGTAACATTACTTTTGTTGTCATTATATTGATTATTGTATACATTGTTGTTTGTGTAATTATTTAGCGTTTTAATTTTTTCATTTGGCTTGTGCTGATAGTCTAGTTGTTGATCATCTTGCTGAGTTTGCTGATAATTTTTGTGCGTTTGTTTATAATTAGGAATAATAAAATTCAGACTTTGTGGTCGTCGTTGGATCTGTGGCTGATAATACGTTAGTTTTATGTCATTTTGTGGCTGTTGTTGATGTTGATGTTGGTACACTTGTTTGATTCTGAAAATTTTTGGCCTTTGTGTTCGAAGCGAATTTGATATGCTTTCGAATTTACTGCCAGAAGTTGAGAGTAGTGATATTTGTGAAATTTCATCACTTTTACGTGCAGGTTCCGCATTGAAGGATTGTTCTAATACTCCATTATTACACAATATTTGCCCGAATGCAACGAAAACGTAAATCAAAGTGTGTTTCATTTTAAATAAAACTTGTTCATATGTATTGTTGTATGAATATGCTCCTATGAATATATGTATATACACTGTAGATGCTTGTACATACATCCACGCTGTGTACTGCACTGTTCGAATGAGTGTTAAAAGGTGACTAACAAGAGATCTCATTTATTATTAAGATTAGCAATAACCATCATTAAGTGGATTCACAACAAGTCATAACGTCGTCATAAAATCATACGATCTTGTAAATTTTTTTTGGCTGCACAGAAAATTTAGTTAAAAAAAAACTTTAACGGTTGTACAAGTGAAGGTATATACATACATACATACATATGTAAATACTGCTTTTTATATGCCGTTAATATCGTCAAATTATCGAAACCTTATTACCAGTCGCTTAAAAGGGTCGGCCAAAGGCGATTCGCCTAGTCGAGTCGGTTTCCTCATCACTTCATTATATTTGACTAATAATTATGTACTTGGAACAATTTAACTTTTTTGGAGAATACGTTTTTTCGGTATTTATTGCAGAAAACTGAATATAATTTAATGTTTGGAGCGCTTTTAAACAAACAAATTGGATTTTTACGAAATTTTGAAAAATAGGCCAACTTATGATAAAATGCCAAAGTTAGGTATCGTCACTAAATTTAGTATCATCGTCAAAAATTTTTGAAATCGGACTATAACCACGCCCACATTCCAAATAACGGACTTGGTTTTTCAGTTCCTATTGAAACATATTGGGTTTGTCGTTTAAAATACAGTTCTTTCTCAAGAATCATACAAACCGAAATTTCAATCCTTATACAATTTAAATCTAACTTTGAACTTCACAATTTTTTTTTTTGAGGTATGTGGCTGATCACAGATAGCTGCTTTTGATCTACATATTTACCGGAACTAAAGGATTACAAGTATAGAAAGAATCAGATATTTTGTGCCTTAAGTCACACCTAACCGAAAGTGAAATTCTCGCAGTGGTTTCGGGTATTTATACCGTGATATCGCTGTTAGTACTATAATTAGTAAGCGGGATCTGCATGTAAGAGTTTCGAGTAGAATTGTCAACTCGGCTTTAAGAATCTCATAGAAACTCTACCTGAACCATCTGGTAGAACTCTCTGGTATATCATGTGTTATTTAACCGAGCGTGTTCATGGCTGGGCTGTTTTTCAGATCTCTCACTTCCTTGGCATGCTATTCCGTATATTTGTCTCTTTCGCACGTGATTAATCTTTACCGGTTTTGACTGTTTAATGAACACTACATGTTTTTTCACATCATTTTTTCTGACAAGATGGTGACTTGTAAATTTGTACAATAACTGAAACTTAACCTATGGTTTTCTTAAAGAAATCACTATATATTAATTGGAAAATAATGGAATGAAAAAAATGGTATACCAGGGTATGTATGTATGTACATATATACTCGTATATACTCCCGAATTGTCAAAATTCATCAATTTACGGGATTGCTTTTGTTGGTTTCGCGGAATACATAATTGCATATCAATTGATTTGTTCATTTTTGAGTAGATAGTATGTGTTTACACAATTCTTGATACTTTCTTATGTCCTGCATTTTTTAATTGTTTATTCTCTTTTAAATAACGTTTATTTAATCTATTTTTTAAAATGAATAATTGTAATTAATTCCAAAGGTAGTAAAAATTTAGTACACAAACAACAGTAACATTTTAAACTTTGGCCGAAGTGTATTTTAGACCTAATTAGCTGATGTGTTACCCATTACCGAGAAAATTGTCAGACCTGTAACTTGGGTAAATCGGTATTTATTGCAGTGTTACCGAGTCCGGTCTGAATACCTCTTATTCATACATATGTATGTATGTGTGTATGTATCTACATACATAAGTATATTGAGTGTGATAATAGTTTGTGGGGGCGAACGTGTATTAAGTGCAAATAAGGATGGAGTAACAACAAATCAATCAGAGTCAACAAACTATTTGGAATATTGCGCTACTACAATTTACACACCTAATGCGAGACTACATAGATATGCATACATGTACATACACACATACATATGTATGTACAAGTACAATAAATATTCAAGTATTGAAGTATGTTTATACATACCCGCACAAAGAATATTTACCTTAATTTTTTTTAGCGTGCAATTGTTTGAGTACATATGTACATATGTATGTAAATGTGTACGCATTTGTTTTCATACAAAAGAGTTGCTTATGTCAAATTTGACAGTTTGGAGATAAACGAAATTTTATTGAAGATGCATGCTAGTATTTTTCGCTTAAAAAGCTTTAACTGAACTTAGCCATTTACTGAAACATATATATGTATATCGTAAACGGGACAAGTTTAAGTACACTTAACTACGTTAATTTAAATTCATTTACAGATATCTAAGGACTGAAGTCGACTTCAATTATTTGGTTAAATTATGATTTTAAAATCAATACTCATTTCTCCTCATACAGTACTTATTTTGAAATACTCAAGCTAAAATGCAAAATATAATAGTTTGTTAAGTGGCTTAACGCTGGTTAGATAATGTCCGTTTAAGAGCTAAATCGGAACTACCGAATAACTAAGCGCTGAAATGGAACAAATCGTCGGTAATTCTAATCAGGCATTAAGTATACCGGCATTTAGGATGAATAATGCTACTACCAATGCTATTCTTCCATATGACCAAAGATACTATATGTACACATCCATATGCACATACATACATATGTATGCATGTGTGTACATTTTTAAGCGTGGTAAAAAAAGATGGATTTTCAATGCCCGCTCTCCCTAGAATTGTTTTCTAAGCAAAAAAATGTTTAAAAGCCGCTCGAACCGTTCAAAGTTTCCAATATATTTTACATAGGGAAATAGGAATTTAGGAATACTTAGAACATAATTCGTTTAAAACTCAATGGGAATACAACAATTACCGAAATATTAAAAATACCCTCAGAATCGAACATAGAAAAGATACATCAGTTTATTACAACCTTAAAAATTGTCATTTAAACGCAAGCATTAATTACTACATTATATTTTTCATTATTTTTTCTTACTTGAGATATTTATGTACATACCTGCTTAGTAGATATATGTATGTAATAGATCTTTTATTCTTATCACACTTTTGTCTTAGTTAAGCGAGCTGATGGCCTTGTAGCCATGCTCTTGTAGATACTATTAAGCTTTTAATTTATTATAAGTTTAATAAATAATAATAATAATAATAATAATAAAACTCAATATAAAAGTATAATTCCACACTAAGGGTTCGATTTAATTCATCGGAAATCTTGAACGCTTTGTGCGAATAAATGTTTTTCAAATTTATAGTTGAAAAAATGCTGTATATTTTAATATAGAACAATGCTTGGATGTGAGAAAATTAAAATTTCGACTTAAATTATTTTTCCATAGATATATATTTCGACCACCTTATTGTTTATGTACGTGATACAACATTTGATGTGAAGATATAAGTTCATTATCCTACCATCCCAAAGGTTTGCTATTTTGAAAATAACTAAGCAATTGAGGAGCACATTAATTACATACTATGTGAAAGTTATTTAAAAAAAAAAGGATGAATAAAAGAGTTTACTTAATCTTAAAAGCACAAATTTATCAAAAAATCAATTAAATAAATCATTCCCATCCTGAGGAAATTGGCTTAAAATAAAAAACCTATCGAAAAATTCAAATACCTAGTACATTCATACATATACATTTCCGACTCAACCTAATACGATACGCATGCTTTGAAATGAACGTCGTGAACAAAACTATGTTGATCGAAAAGAAGAATGTGCCGGGCAGTTGCAAATCGGACCGCCGCTAGAGTGTCTGATCATTTGCTCACATGAGGAACTGCGCAGCCGCGGCCACTAAGTTGGGACTTTTTTTTTGAATTTTTTCGTTTAAATGTTCACTGTCGTTGCTGCGCATGTGATCTGCATACATCTCTAAATATACATACATACATAAAATGTATAAATAAAGATACATATGTATGTACATACATATATGGATTGTGTTAATGGCAGGTTCGGGAAGAAAAATTCTACAAAAGCAACAACAACAACAAGCAGTACAAGATCATTTACACAAATAGTGAATGGCCTTCCCGCCATGTTTTATTGTAAATATCTGCGATAATCTTTCTATTTGGTCATGATTTGCGTTGGCAAAATGCCTGAAAAATATTCAATACAATATCCGAAACATATACATATGTATGTACATATGTGTGTAAGTATATTAAATGAAAAAAAAAACAAAAAAAACCACTCTTATTTGTACCCTAGAACTACACGAAACACACCGCGTACGCACGTAAAATGTCAGTAGAAAAAAAATATGCTTGTGGATCCCGGCGTGAGAACAAGCGGCAGCGAAGAGATGTGAAAAAATGAGTCTCCAGTAGAACATATTTTGTAAATCGTTGAACGTCTGCTTTCCTCTTCATACGTATGTACTTACATATGTATGTACGTATCTCCACTACAATGCTTTAAGTGGGCAATCAAAAACTGAAGTCAAGGCAGAAATAAAAACATCAGAAAAAACCGAGTAAGTTATTGCCACTGTGCAGCCGATTTGTTGACACATTCACACATACCCTATCGCTATAAATAAGCAGCAAAATTTCACGCTGGCCAATAGTTACGAAGCTGCGGTGATCTTGAAAAGTACTCGTACTTACTGCGCACAGGCTGCTACACTCACTTGCTAAAATACGCAAATAAATATGAAGTTGTTTACATTCGTGTTGTTGTTATTGATGTATTCTATGGACTCTTTCACGGGATGCTCTCGACCTTTTGTCATGGCTCTACCGTACTTCAGAGACTATTATGGGCGAGAGGCGCATAGCGTCAATCGTCGCTCTGGCCGAACTTTCGACGACATTGCACGAGTTGTAAATCCGCATCCATATGCTTTTCCCGGTGCGAAACCCTTTCCGGGACAACCGTTTTATCCCTTGGGTTAGGTGCGAACGTGGAGTAAGATGAAGATCATAACGTTTTGCTGTGTGATATGATATGTAAAGATGTGTATGTGATTAGTACCTAGTAAAGTTCTTATTTAATAATAAAATTCAAATTTTTAATTGGTTTTAATCAAATGTCGTTTTAATTTTAACGGTGCCAGTAAAGTACAAAAAGGAAATGGAGGGTTTGTATATTCGCAAAGAACATTTGTATGTACATATGTACATTCATACATAGACATTGCGATTGCGAGTTAAAAATTTAAAAAAATTATTGTATATTTGTAATGTATATAAAATGCCATTTGAGTAGCCGGGAATTTATCCGTTATCAAGGATTTGACATTTCCTTGATATAGCGTGTTGTTGCGTTTAAGCGAAAAGGCTTCGCGAAACAGCCACTTCAATCACAGATGAGCTCCATATTTATGTATGTGTATGAGTATATGATATTAATAAAAATATGTACATTTGTATGTATCTTAAAACTTTTGTTTCCCAATTGGAATTCGGGGGGCTTGGCTGTACATTAATTTTTTTGCTTGTGAATAACCGCACCAGCAAAACGTGCAATGAATATTACGAAATGTTGCGGTCAGTTACAAAAAAAAAAATGACACAAAAAATAAATGAATTAAATAACCAAAGTGTTAACAAATGTTGTCAGTGTGAAGAACGCAACAAGAAAAATGCTTGTTGATATTCTACCAAATTTGGTGAGTGTTTCTGTAAGTAATGATTGGCAAAAATAAAATGCACAAAAAAAAAAAAAGAAATAATGGCATGGCCGTTCATTTAAATGGGCAATGGCTAAATACTTAGTTCCGCAAATATTCAGGTGAAATGCATTCAAAGCTGTTTATGTCTACATTTGTATGCGTTTTCATGCGATAAATCAATTTATGTGCGTATGTTTATGTACAAAAAACCTAAACTTACGGTATACATACATACATACATACATATGTATGTATGTATGTCGGTATGTCTTTCTGTTCACATACATAATATTATAGCCGAACCACATTTGTACAATTTACTTTTTTCTAATTATTTAATATTATTTTTCAGAGTAGCTTTTTCTCCAAAAAAAAATTTTTTGTTGCTATAGGTTACCACTGATTTTTGCAATTTATTGATCGGCAATTTCTTCGATATAACCTAAACTCGTGTTTTTTTTTTATATGAAAGAAATTTCGAAAGAGCGTCAGTTAAAAATTAGTGGTAATTTGTAAGTACTTAAAATTTGCACTTTACTGTACTAAATTTGAATGAGCTGCAAAATAGCATACTTAAAAAAATTTTTATTTTAAAGTTCGGAATTGTGATGAAATTTTGTTAAATCCTTGTACATTTTGTACAAAGTTTTGTTAGTGAATGAACGGTTTTTTAATAGAAAAATATTTTTAAATAATTCGAGAAAAAAATAAATCTTCCAAATGTGGCTGTGCTATAATTTGTATGTAAATTCAATATAACTTTGTACATATGTACATATGTATATAATTGAAAAGTGTTGCAAAAAGAACATCGAAGTACTACATTACTATAGAGAATGTAACAGCGTCAGTTTTTGATTCATTTCTTCAGATAGAGCCACCCAATCTCAAACAAACTATATACATATTTTTGAATTCTAGAAACTAAGACCCATCGATTGGTACCAAATTTATTTATATAGAATCAACGGTTTGATCGCTATCTGGCCAAGCCTTTTATTTTTGACAAAAAAAATATTTGGCTTGGTTTAACGGTTTTTATCTGACTGAAAAAATAAAAGTCAGAATTTAACAGTTATAATTGTACTTTCACTTTAAAAGTTAAAAAAATAAAAAGCATCCTTGATGCTTACAGAGGACATCATGAGGATGACAAGGATATCAACAATTTCCTTCTACGAACATTTTTAAGCTTTGACTTTTAAATTTTTTTAAAACATCAAAACAGTTATTTTAGGTCCCTAATATATACATATACAATCGCACTCCTCTATAACGAAGTCGTCGGGAGCGGCGAAGAAGTTCGTTAAAGAGAGGAAACATTGATTCATTTTATTTGTTTTTATTTCTTACATTTTAAAAAGAAGACCTTAATAAAAAGTCAAAAAGATTATAACGATTATTCAGGTATGAAAAAATTGTCGACTGTATGAATAAAACTATGACTTGAATAAATAAAAATAACTTGAATGAATAAAAATTCTCAATTTCAACTGCAACAGTTTCAATATCGGCCAAATTACCGTTATTTTGTCTGGCGCCTACGTACATATGTATTTAGTTCTTGCCGATTCTAGGAAATAGTATGTAAAAACGTGTGATTGTGTGTAGTTTTGTGTATTATAACAACTACTTTTTAGCTCTTCGCTAAATTCGTTATAGAGGAGTTATTTGCTATGGAAAATTCCATTTATGTGTGACAAAAGAATTCGTTACAGAGAGGAATTCGCTATATGGAAAATTCCATTTATGTGTGACAAAAGAATTCGTTACAGAAAGGAATTCGCTATAGAGAAATTCGTTATAGAGAGGTCTAAATATATGAATAAATTGTGAAAATCGTAGTGTTTCAAAAAAAAAAATTCGTTAGAGAGAGGTTTTCGTTATAGAGGAGTTCGTTACAGAGGAGTTCGACTGTATGTACATATGTGTGTTTGAGTGTTCCTTCGCCGTAGCCGTTTTAAATTTTTGCATTCAGTGTAATAAGTGAATTACTACGAAATTGCTTAGGGGCCGTTTCAGGCACTCCATTCTCATATCTTAGGTTTTTATCCTCGATGTTCCTGTAGCCTGGAACCCAGATTTATTATCATTACAATAGAGCTATTCACGTTCTTATAGTAAATGGTCTTGCATCATTGCATTTGCACAATATCGTAAACAGCGCCAATGTCACGCCCACTTATCCAATAACTTCTATTTTTATCCAAGAGTATATGACTGGTTTAACATCTGTGTATGAGATATCAATAATTCGCCAAGTATGCGAGGTGCCACGTCAACTTTTCCAAAAACCTCTATTTCCACATTCCCTCGCGCATACTTTCATGGATGTGCAGTATCAAAAACTCAGGGCCGTTGCCCCAACTCTAATTAAAATTACCGGCGGATAGTTACAATACAGCTGACTTTTGAGCGCTTACTTATCTGAGGGATGATCTTAACCGGCGCTTTTATTTCCGATTAAGCGCTTAACTCAGAGAATATGGAAATGGCACACCCACTTTTGTAATTTATTCTAGAGACTTGTATTCCAAAATACAGAATCTCATCGAAAATACTTATACTTTCAGACAAATTAGGCAGCAATAATTTGGAGTGAATTGTAGATGGCGCACCCACGATTTCAATATCTTCCTATTCCCTCCAGTATTAAATTTATCCTACCTTTGTTTCATTCCAGAGCCTAACTCTCTTCATGCCACATTTCGACGGATTGGTAGAGATGCTTGATTGTCCATACTTGCTCACGAAAATTCATTTTAGTGTTCCCTCACGCATACTTCGCTGTAATGATATATTTTTTGTCGGGTTTGCTAAGACTGTCTATGGTATGAATGCACCTCTTAGAAGGACGCTATCTCAATTTAATGCGTATTCTTCTTCCTAAGGTTTTGATTGTACCTGCTCTAAGTCTACTTTTAAGAATTTACTCATACGAGTCCTGTCGTTAAGTCTTTGAAAATAAAATGTTACATATAGTCTGTAAGCAACTTGTTTGTTGATTAAAAAATTATAAATAAATAAATAAATAAATGATTTGTAATATTTGTAGGGGTTCAAACATCATCCGAATTAAGTTTTATGTACCATTTTCAAGTACGAGAACATTTAACATTTTCTAAAGTATCACTAGGAGTTTTTTTTTTGGTAACTCCTTTAGAATTACCACTAACTAACCGTTATTAGCATTACATTTTTGGCTTCAATTTTCAATTTTTTTAAACCCATCCTCAATTACTTATTGCAATACGTATCTATGTATGTATGTTGGTTAATAACATAACAAGTTATAGCTAATTTGAAGAACGTGTTCAATATGTGTAATTAAAAGCATAAATAATTAACGCGACGAACGGAAAGAGTGAATCGCAAATTAAATTCTGCTGAGCAGAGCCACACACATATGCGAGTTTGTATGCAAATATTTGCATATGTACCAGCATTAACGTGCACAGAGTTTAAATTTTCAATACGAATACCAAAACTGCATTAACGATTGACACAAAAACAGCTTTTATGAAAGTCAAGTTTAAGGTTAAATCAATATGCGACAAAATAATTCCAAATACTCTGTGTGACAACAAAGATTTTTTTTCGCAAATAAAAGCATTGAATACCCTTTAAAATGGTAACCGCAAAAATTGTAACACTTTCCCAAATAATATATTTAATTCAAATATCTGAATCTTTTCGATCGACTTAATTGAGGAGTAATTAAATCTAAAAAATCTAAAAACTGCTGAGCTGAAAAGAGAGACCCTAACTCATTTTCGTCTCGACTCCAGATTTATACAAAACCTGTCAAAGCGTTTCAAATACATACACCACTTCGACGAAATTCGCCACTGAGAACTTTAACCCTTAACCGCCTACATTTTATTTTTGTCTCGGAAAATTCGAGTCATCTTTGTTTATTTAATTAACGATAAGTTCAATATTTTACAGTGCGGATGCATACCGCCGATTTAAAAAAATTGATTTTCTGTAGATTTTAATTTGCGTTTCTTCATAGCCTTTGTAGAGCTCAGTCGAAGCACACTGTAAAGAGGCCCTGCGGTTGGAAGCCATTTTATTTTTGTTTATGTTTTCTTTTCTTTTTTTCGAAAAGGCTTTATTTGAAAGATTACCGACCCTTAGCTACTACTCAGTACTTATTTGACGTACGGACTTAACCGTGCAACCGCCATTTAAATCAAAGTTTACAATAACGTCTGTTTTTTCACAAAGTTTTAAGTTTAAATTTTTGGCGCTTGCCATGTTTGTTGCGATAAGATCACGGAATGTTGTAACTAATTATTGCAGTATTTATTTTGAACCAAAAACAGTCCGTTGGGACTATCACACATTGAGCAATTCACTAAACGATTTGTTTGTTTTTATGATAAATAAAGGAAAAAGAGTCGAGTCGGCGGTTAGCGATGCATTTTAATAGACGATTTCTTACACTTTTCAAAACTATGTGATGCTAATATAGCGAAAAAAAAACGAAATTGTTTTTTTATTATTTTTATTTGGTTCGATTTTTACTTAAAACGGATAGACCAAAATTATTGTTACAATGAAAAGGAAGAAATATGTTTGATTATTGTATAAATTTATGAAAAATATGTCCATATACAAGTATACAATATGTATGTACATACATTTGCATATAAGCGATTTTATCCATATTTTACTTAACAAAAAAGTTGAATGTTATTAAATATTTAAGTAAACCTAGAGTCAAGATCCCACAAATCAGGTGTAGTCGCAAGAAAACCATTATTATAAAATAGGCCAATGAGCCGGTAAACCAACTGTGGTACATCACGAAGTGCGGGAGTGCTTCCGTCTTTGATAAAGCCAATAGCCGCCACTATTTGAGGCTTAATATCAGCGAATTTTTTGTTAGCCAGCAACAACGTTAATTCATATATCGAGTGCTCGAATTCGTCATTTGGATTTGGCCCATTGTAACTGTAACATCAAATGAAAAATATGTTTATTCAATTTGTATTTCCATTTTTTAATTAGTTTATTTTTAATTATTACCTCGTAAGCGGGAAAAGAGAATACAGAACGCAGGCTAAACAACGCGCGAGTGCTTTGCGCCTAAAAAAAAAGAAAGAAGAAGAAAAAATAAGCAAAAAAATCGATACAAATTAATCACATACTTATTTGTCACAACATCAGTCTTGAAACCAATTGCTCCCAGTATCGTCTCGCCCCAACCCTCGGATTGCGCAGACGTCAGGCACATATAGGAGGCAAACATCAAAAGTACCTTCTTAACATTTCGAGTTTCGCAAAGCAGCTGACAACCGCGCGAAATCACCGCACCCCATACAAGCGCCAAACGTGGCTCAGTGTATGGACTTACAAAGTAAAGACAGAGTTTCAGGCAATAAGTTCACAAAAATATATTAATAGAGAAATGTGAACAATCGATTGCTGTTCCACACTCACCTGGTTTTCAAGCTTTCGATTAATTGGCACACATCTTGCAGAAATGTGATTTTATCACCGGTTTCGTTAATCTGATCAATTTTATACAGGAAAAAAATATGCAACGTAAAGAAATACGGGCCACACATAATGGGCATTAGATCCATTTTCCCAACAGATGTTTTTAGTATCTGCGACAGTGCACTCCAGGTGGGTGTGTGCCAGTCTTTTGATTCCGCTGAGGTACGAAAATAATGCGCAATGGTGGATTCCAAAAGTGGATAAATGCCAGCAACGAACGTTTTCATATGCCCGATAGCAACAAGCGTACTGCAGAGCAGAATATTGCCGGCGTCACATTTCGCCTGCCACTGTATAATTGCATCCACAAGATTGCTAAAATGGAAATACGAACTTTGTCAAGGGCGAAGTTTTGAGAATTGCACATAAATTTGACTATTACTTGGATAACTCTATACGTTGCGTTTGCATTGGCACTAATATTTCCACCATCAGATTTAGGGCTTCACGTTTCTGTTCGTCGGCGGTTTTTGCGCCACCAATCGCACGTATGACCTCGTCAATAGCGTTGAGCAGTTGTGTGAAAGCGGCATTGAATGCGTTGATACCTTCTTTAGTGTCCATTAGCTTGGGACTCTTGGTGGCTGCGAGGCACAATAAACGAATGCCGTTGCGTGTGTAGAGTATGCGCTTTGCCGTTGCATAATGAATTGGCTGCATAATGGCTTCCCAACAAGCGGTTTCTGCTGGCATCATGGCACAGCTAAGACGCAGTAAGCTAAAGCGATACATAATTTACAAATTTCACAGGTGATTTAGACAATGTGACTGCACTAAACTCACTCCAATACGGCCCTATCGGCGTTGTTTGTCTCCGTTGGTATTTTTAGTATGATGGGGTAATCCACTGCGGTGACCAACCAGTTGAAAAGGCTTTCCAACTCTGCATAATTCACCAGATACCAAGGAAACTTGATGGCGTCTTCTAATATCTTACGGATATTTATGTTCATGTGTATATTAGGTTCAAAGGAAATTTTCACAAAAATCGTAAAAAGTCGTGAAATAACTTGCGATTGCATATTGGCTGGAATTGTTGGAAATATCTCTTTAAACCAGGCATTCCAATTGATGCGTATGAAAATGTGTCCCAACATAGCATGAACGGAGGGAATGTGCTGAAAATGAACGTAATTGTAAAAAAAAAATGAACAAAAGTACTTTTATGTTTGTTGCAACAGCATAGCACATCGCCATAAATATCGGCGGAATGTTGCACATTATTATTGGCAGAATTTTATTTATTTATTTATATATCTTTATATCATGAGCCGAGAATCGCGTTTCGAGAGTAGCTTTATTTTTGCTTTGACGAAAACAATGTATGTGGAACACCCTCACACTCCAGCTGTGGTTTAAGGATTTTGTGGGTTGATTAAAAACAAATTTCCAGGGTATATTTTATAGACACGTACTTAGTCTGTACATAGTAAATAATGCCAGTGCACTGGATGTACAAAGCTACAGTCGGACCCATTCTCTCATGCGGAGCACTGGTATGGTGGTCAGCTCTCGCCAAACATAGCGTCGTCAAGAAACTGGGGGGAATTCAAAGGTTGGCAGTCGTGGGTGCATTGAGATCTCCCCCAACGGATGTCTTGAACGTAATGCTTAAACTCTGCATAACTCAGCTGCGAACAGTGCTATTAGATCACAGGCATTGGGTTTCTGGTACTTACAGCTGCATCCTTAGCAGAATCCCACCTGGAATTTAAACGCTACCCACTGACTATATCCTGCCAAAGGCCTACGTTAAGCGCAAGATCCATACGAAATTCCAAAGCCATAGAGACTGGACTCTTGTAAGAGTTTTCAATAAAGGAGGTGGTTATACTTTTCTTAGGCAAAGTGCGATCGCGAGAATGCAGAAGAACATTTTCACTGATAGCCAAGCTGCCATTT
Organism: Philophylla caesio; assembly: GCA_963971545.1. Classification (NCBI taxonomy): domain Eukaryota; kingdom Metazoa; phylum Arthropoda; class Insecta; order Diptera; family Tephritidae; genus Philophylla; species Philophylla caesio. Next base: position 219,994,869 of record OZ020604.1, on the reverse strand, counting down.
ACGCACTCTCTTCTACTTCTGTCAGATTTCAACTGGTAGAGGAGTGTAGGAGAGAGCGATGATTTCGGTTTTCAATCAATATGAAATTACCCAGGCTCAAAGAAGACAGTTGAACGCTTTATGTGCGAGTGCCCGGCACTTGCTAGGCTGAAGTTAAAAGCATTTGGCAAAGCAATCCTGCAAACATTCAAGAGTGCAGGCGCTTCTCTATGTACATATGATGGACTGAAATTCATAAAAAACCGCCAAATGACTGTAGGTAGAACGAGATGTGGAATCAAAATGACAAAATTTGATAATTGCTCGTCATTAGGACGACGATCCACTTAAACGAACCAACCAACATAGTATACTTGTTTTCACGCTAGGTGGCGCGAGAATCGAGATATTTAGAGAACTCGCCTTTATTTTCGATCTACTTCCGATTGGGAATGTACGAGTATGTGCGTGTAAGCCTCAATTGCCGAGAAAAATTCTAAATCACTGGCCTATGTTTCGGCCTATGTTGAAATCATCGAAAATCGGAATCTTATGTATCGTATGTGAAAGAATGTTGCCAGATCATTAATTCACAAGGAAAATTCTCGACATTTTCATTCCGAATAACTGCATTTTTTAAACAGTTTCAAAACTTTATGGCGCGTTTTATTGACTGAGTGACTTTTTCGGTTACGCCCGGTAGCACAGATAAAGTAGCATAAAACATACATATATTTTGAAAGTATGAAAATTCCAACATCAAATTTAGATCTTTTTATTAATTACAAAGACGTTGAGCAACACCACCAGCTACGTCAGAATTGGGAAGTACCTCTCCAAGCCGTTTTATACCAAACGAGGTTTCAGACAGGGTGACTCTTTGTCGTGGGACTTTTTTAACGTAATGCTGTAGAAGATAGTTCTGCTTTTTCCAAACTGGATAGAGAAGCGAAGCGTATGGATCTGGAGGTGAACGAGTGCAAGAGAAAGTATCTACTGTCATCAAATAGACAGTCAGCACATTCACGGCTGAGCACTCACATCACTGTTGACAGAAAAATTTGAAAAATTAGAGAACTCTGTGTACATAGGAATCAGCATTAACACCAATAATAACGTCAGCTTTGAAATCCAACGGATAAGCTCTCTAAGAAGCAAAGTCCTCTCTCGACGGACAAAAACCACACTCTATAACTCTCTCATTATGTACGTCCTATTGTATGGCGCAGAAGCATGGACGATGACAACCGAATACCGCGTACGATGGAACGATGAGCTGTACGAGCTGCACAAGGACGTAGGCCATGTCGTTCGAATGATGTATTTCATCATCATCCAGTCCTGAAGCGTTTCGATGCGGTACCCGCTGGTGGTGGTGAAGGAAAGGGAAACACTAAATGGAAAAAGACTAGGCTATACTTGGGATTTCCAATTGGCGCCAGTTAGTAATAGATAGGGAAAGCTGGCGTGCTTTTTTGACTTAGGCAAAAATCGCTTAGGCGGTTAATGCGCCAATTAAGTAAATAAGTAATAATTACAAGCATCATATCAATAAAGTCTAGACCATTTGAATTTGTATACCGATTCGTTTAATTTTAATTAATTTTAATTTGTGCACTTAATTATTTTCTACATAATTTGATATCACTTCAAGACGCCATTTTTAAAAAAGAAATCATTATACTTTGCTGTGTTAGTGAAGTCAATACTGGATGACATTCTAAAAAATCTTACTGAGCTGATAAAATCCTAGTCGATTCAAAAAAATGTCCCTTACGACATATCAAATTTTAATTACATAAAAATTATGTATATAAAAAATTGAGCATCGGTGGTATAATTACACGTCGAATAGGTTCACGGTTATCTGAACGAAAGGACAAAACTTTCGTTTTGGATAATATTACAACTGGTAAGTACTGGTCTACCATTTATCATATTGGCGTTATTAATTAATGAAGAAATATTATTTCTATAAGTACTACACCAATATTTTTCATTGCTTTGTTTATGTTTTTTTTTTAATATGTTGGTAAGTATTAGTGATAAATAGCAGGGTAAAATTTTCCATCTTAATTATGTAGATAATTTTCCCCTTTTACAAAACGACGTTTCCGAAGGGTGAGTGATTAAAGCAGTGACAACACGCAAATTTTAAAATATTTTCTATTTCTCCTATCCAAATATCAGCCGACCCCTCTTCATGATGAATTAATTTATTAACTTAATCCTCTGCTTTTTTGCAATAAATGCTTAAGTTTTTTTTTTTTTTTTACAATATCGAACTTAAGCGGTTATTACAAATGAGTGTCCAGAGTTGTACTATTATAACTAAAAAAAAAAAATGTATTTCTTATAAAATGTGTATGTTTACTTACTTTTTGTAAGTTTTCATGAAATAATTCCAATTGTACAGGTTGTGGTTGAAATCGTTCCCAGGGCAATGCTCCCATACCCTCATTTATGTGCATATAAACATAGAAATCGATTTTCGGAAACGCAAAATGATGTAAATACCAACCGAACATGTGTGTGAGGATCACATTAGAAACTGCAAAGTCGAAAATAAATCTCTTCGTTTAAGAATTTCTTTGCGTAGCACAATCACTTAAAAAAACAAAAAACTTACTTGGCAGATTCTCCAGCACGAAATTCAAAATGTCTATTAAAGACTTTATCATAATTTTGCTTTTGGGCGCATACTGCTCACTCCACGGTGACAATATCTTATCCTTTGCCGTCAGTTGTCGAATCCAGTTCGCTGTGGTTTGTTGTAGAGCTTCTTGAGAATATGGTATTAGCCAGGGCGAATAAAGTTCAATAATGGAACCGAAAACGACTTCACTAACTGCGACCAAAAAAAAAAAAAAATGAAAACAGTTTATTATTCAGTTGTGTTTCGTTTTATCTTCTAAATGCTCACTTTGATCCGCCAGCAAGTCTTGAAAAGTGCAAATTGCTGTAACCACAACAACATGTCCGATGCATGAAAACCACATTGCAAGCGGATTACAATAGTCCTTATGCTTTGGATATAAGCCATGCAGACCGTGATTCAGTCTCTCTTTCTGAAAGTGGCGAGCAAAGAGCAATACAGTATCGGTGGCGCCTTTTAAATTGAAAAGATTTTGGCGCCGCGCAAAATCTATAGCAATTTCTACAACATCTTCGCTCTTGGTATTCGCTAACATTGTTTTGCAGTTGAAGCGCGCTAGTAGTGAATTTAACAAGTCCAGTAGAACAATTGACATTAACTTCTGCTCGGAAGTTCGATTCAAAACCATTTGCAGTACTTCGCCGTAATGTTGTGGGAAGTCATGATTAAAAATGTGCACCAAGTGACGACGGAATTGATCTTGGAGGAGGCAGGAGTCGGGTTGAGACCAACATTCCAGACCTTGTAGCACCAACTGCAACAGCTCGTTGATATCGCTCAATTTTGGTTGGATGTTTTCAAGCCATTTTAACAAATCGAACTGCAGGAAATAGATACATTGGAGCAATTTAACTAAGTAAGCTAAAATTATTTTGAAATTTTTTGTTAAAACAAATCAGTATTTAGTTACTTTCGACAATAACACAAAGAGTATTTTTTTATCGCAACGTTGTAGGTAAGACTCCACCAGGAATTTATACATTTTCAAAAAGCTTTGCGGCGGTGTGCGAAATGGTGCAAATGCAGCTGCCAACTGTTTTATTAAATCAGCGCGCTTTAAAGCTAGCTCCAATATCTTAAGGCCTTCTTTTTCTTGATTGTCATGTATGAAAATCTGGTGAAACAAAGAAAAATCATAAATCAAAAAAAGCATTAGTTTTGCGCGTCACGGCTGCTGCTTACGTTGAGCTCATACAACAGCTGTGTATATAAATCGTTTGTTGGCTGAAATTTGATGGTGACTTCGTTGAGATTTTCCACAACGGCGTAAAAAAAATGTACACCTGTATTGGTGACAACAGTGGTGCGTTGTGCCGCATTAGTTGCATTCATTATGCTGCAAGTGCGATCGGTTATTAGAAAATAATTGAAAAGCTAGAAGATTTTTTTTTTTTTACTTTACCGCATAATGCCACTCAGTTGCTCCACACATTTCGCGAATTTGTCTACATTCAGTTGGAGCATGCTATTGATAATTTTGTCGTGGCGTTCTTTATTTTTATTTAACTTGTCCTCGACGGCGCTGTCTATGCGTATTTGCTCGAGTTTTTTAATGATACGAGCTGGATTGCTGCATTGCCGATTGAAAAGCAGTGAACTGCAACTTTTGATTTCTATTTCTTCATAAGGCACCATTTTATATAAATTCAAAACCATATCCAAATAGTTTCGATTAAGGGAATTCAGTTCACAGGTTTCGTAGTAAAATTTACTGCAATAATGCAAAAGTAAACAGATTTTTAGTATACGGTAATTTGTCTATGATCTTAGTGGTGAATCGAAATTTTCTTTGATTACCACATTCTTACTTTGCCATGCTGTTAAGTGTTGTCAGCTTCGATTTGAGGTCCATGAAAGTAGAATTTGAAATTTCATTTGGAATGTCGGCGTGGGGTTTGGTAAATTGTGGTGCCTCCAGACGCCTATCATACGACGATAAATGCTGTTTAATTCGTTCGCTTGGCTCAATGTGCGCCTTGGGTGGCAACGGCGTTCGCAGGTGTTTGATCGACTTGGAACGATGACACTTTCGCGCCCACTGCTCGGCATGGTATTTTTGAATTTTTCGTATATCAGGCAAATAGATAAATTCTGTCCAATGCGACTATGAACAAATAATACAAATTTGCATTGTACTTACATATAAGTAATTTATAATGAATGAAATACCTACAGTATTGCCATTTAATATTTCTCGCAACTTTTCATTATTATATTGTGGTGGAAAATTGCAGTCGTCCTTCCCATGTTTATTTATGTCGGTTCCATGCAGCCACAAATCGTATGTTTTCATTATTCTGTGTCAATATAAATTTAAGTTTTATTTGGTATGGACAACTCTGAGCCGACATGCAGTAACAACTATACATAGTCTAGTTAAAATTTAAAAAATCTTAAGCAATAAAAACGAAATTTGCATTTTATTTATTTGCTTAAGAAGCAAGATATCTCATTAAATTACTACTAAATTAATCTGATTTAAGGCCGTTTTCAAATTTACAATTTTGCATTTATTTACACAAGTAGCTTTTAAAATTGAAATACAAATTATGCCGACTTACTTTGAACAATCACTGTAGATCATGCTTAAACTCTCTTCAGTTGCTCGCCTCGTGGCTTCATTAGAGTAGAAAGTATCAGCTGCCTTCAGATTGGCGCTAACCTTTTTCATCAAGGGAACATTGAAGTCATAAAACTTGTCCGAAACTCCATAGAGGCCACCAAAGCTTCAACGAAATTCAAGTAATATTATGCGACGTAAAATGAAAAAAAAGGAAAAAGAAAAAGAAAACCCCACCTATATTCATCACACTCCAGGGGCACTCTGCTCAAATATAATTCAAAAAATTTCTGGCACACAATTGGAAATACTGGGTGGCCGATGTCCATACCAGCGATAACATTCGCATATTTGTATATCACAAGCGATTGTGCTGGAAACGTGTTGGTCATTTTGAACAACGTTGTGGTTTTCTATTTCAACGGTTTGCGTTTAAACTTTAGTTCAGCATATCAGAGGATCTTTTTGTATATTTCATATTTACCTTTAGTGCAGCCTCCAATGCACCCTTGCCATTAGCAACAGCTAGTTGGCGCAAAAATTCTGGCCAAAAATGTGCTTCTTGCGTTTTGAACTCAATCTCCAGCAGCACTAGCGCCAGCCAGCCATGAAGCGAATCTACCGCTGGTATGCTTAATTGCACGGCGCCGAAAAGTGTTTTCAGTGTGGACATTTTGTTTCTGCATTTCCACTCATCACAGTCCTTAATAAAACACATTTATGGTAAACACATTAAAAAAAATATTGGGCGCAGCAGAACGAGAGTGCAGCTTACCTTGAAGTAGTTGTGAAAGAAATCAACAGCTTGGTAGCGTGCATCCGAGAACTGATAGGCGATACGCAAGATTAAATCTAAAAAGTAGATGACATTTGTGGTTTGCCAATTGGGTACACCAGTAAGCAGATTTAACCAGACGTTAATCAAACTCAGCGGCGACGATAAACCATAGCTGAAATCAAAAAAAAAAAAAAAAAAACGATATTATTATTTTATACACAAATAAGTATATTTGTGACGCACTCTGTGTAGCTAGTTATTTGATGGTGAATCATGTTGTCGAGCAATCCCAGTACAGGACCAATTGAGTTTGGATAAATTACATCTTTTGCCATTTTCAAAAAAGTGCGATCAGCTGTCAGTATAGTATTCAGTATAGCATGAAAACTAAAAATGTAACAAAATAAACAAATGACTTCATAAAATATTTTAACTGCCACGATTTTCTTACTTTTCACAATGTGCTAAAGTCTCTGGTGTTTCCAAAAACAATGGTACAAGGAATTCTATAGTTCGTATGGCTGCTGCATGGCGGTAATCATTCAAAAGCAATTTGATTAATTCTAAACCCTTTTGACAAATTAAAGGTATCGAATGCCCATGCAGGCTAACCAGTAAGGCAACATATACAGCGAGTGGTCTCTTCTCAGTAACGCCCTGGTAAATCATTTCGATTTGTTCTAGTTCTGGCACAAACATTAAGGCCTCCGTGGGATGGCGTAGCGTTCGCTTTATGGACTCAATGCCTTGATCCATCAGATGCAGGCGCAACAGCGATACCATCGTCCAACACCATGTGCTGAACTGTTCTTTTGCCGATTGTGTTGTATCAATAACATTGGTGACTTGGCGCACGCTCTCCGATATCCCCGATAATCCAATAACTTCAGGAGCATGTTTGTTCAGTGATTCAGTCACCAAGCAAGCCATGCGCAAATGTATGTTGTGCGGCAAAAAAAGCCGCCCATCGTAATCAAATCCCCAATTCAAATGGCTTATGACGACGCGTGCAAGCATATTCTCTTGTGACGTGTAGTCGAAATGAAGGAGCCAATTGGATAGAATTTCAAAGCTATCCATGCCGGGTTTCCAATTCTCTAAAGGCAGCGATTTAATCAGATATATGACATTTTCAATTTCGTTGAAACGAATTTTAAGCTGCATTAGCAAGCATGTGATGAGATCCTCATAGGACAGCGTTAGATTGACGAGCATATCGCGCGCGGTTTTATAACAAATTTCACGTGTGTCGGCATTAATGAATCCAATCTGAGAAAATAGGCGTATGGACGTGCTAATAAATATTATATTCAACTAAATTAAACTTACGTTAAAAATATGCAGGCAAGTAGTTTTTATTAAATCCCAGTCTTTGGCCCTGTCCCGTTCATTGGCCATTTCGAAAAAGGCCTGAAGCAGATAGTATAAATCTTCAGCGGATGAGTCTGCGTTGGCAACGCTAAATTTCTTCCAAAAGTCTGGCGTGTTTATCATTTCAAAAGGGTCAACTAATATTGCAATATGTCAGTAAGTTTATGAAATTAATATGTAAATAAACGATTGTCCTTGCTTAGTGTGTGTACCTGTTCTATTAACGGGTAGATCTGTTGGAAAACCCACATTTAGGTAATAAAATATTTGCCACAAAATTTCGCTATCCAATGAATGGAATGGCAGCGATGAAAAATATTGCCAGGTGCCCAAATTGCGTGATCGATAAATGTAGCTGCATGCTTTAAAAAGCAGTGTATTCAGTTCCACAGAAATACGTTCGCACGTCCTAGCTTCCTTTGGAATTTCGTTGTGCCTGAAGTGATGTAAGTTTATGATATGCTCAACAGACATTTTTATATTGTTAAATATTTGTGACTTCTTACATGAACAACTCATAATAATCGGTACCATATTGTAGCGTATGCCGTATTAGACGTCCTAAACGCTTTGCCAGTTGCTTATAGCGTTCTGTATTGTATGTCAACATACCATCGCCGAAAATCTCTACCAGTCTAGAAAAAAATGTGATCACGCGCAATACGTCGTTTGCTAGTATAAGGTCTGAAGAAACTATGTAGTCATTTAGAAACTTTTCAATTTTCAACGCGGAACTGGAAAGAAGTGCGCACACAATTTAATTAAAATTTAGTTACAACTCCAGTAACTCATTTCGCTAGAATGCACCCTCAATGATATACTCACATAAATATTTTCTCTAATGGTATTTGATTTAGCAGTGAAATAAGATCGCTCTCTTTCAAGCCCACGCATTCACCATTTGAATTATGGCTATCCTCACCATCAGAATCTATGAGTATCCAGCGATCCTCGCGCGCTGGATCAGAAATTTCCTTGTGAGACTTTAAAAATGTTACAAGTCGTAAGGAATACATTTGAATGCAGGTAAAAACAAACCTTTTCAAAGTCTTTAAGATATTCGTTGCGTTTTTTTACGGGTAAAAGTAATATTTGTAAGGTTGCTATACAGTGATTCATTTCCGGCGAACTAAGATTTAATGGCATCTCGGTGCCATGGTTGCCGATTGTTGGTCCAGCGGATTGATAGTTGCGTTCACAGGGAATTTGAAAGAATTCCGTTGCCCAATCGCCAACACCACTGGGACAGCGCAAAATGTTGAAAAGCAGAAACCAATGATCCTCTTTAGTTGCAATCAGTAGATGTAGGGAAGTTACTTTGCGAAGCCATATTCTTAGATCGTTTGAGAAGTCCTTAAACGGCACAGACGATTGTTAAAATTTTTTATTACTATTATATGTATGTATATTAAATATCAAAAACCTTATTTGGACTCAATTTTCGGATGAAAACAAACAAAATCGATATGGAGCGTCTTAATTTTGCCACATACGGCATTACTGAGGGATCAATCATTTTTTGTAAAGAAATTTTTTCGCTCTCAGCGAGCGTCATCAGACATTCTGGAGAAATTATATCATCAATCATTTGGTCTATCTGTAAGAAGAGTAACGGTGTGTATCTTAGTAAAAATATCTAGGTAGTTATTTGCACATCATTTGCTTATGAATGAAAAGCTTTCCATTTTTTCAAATTTTTTCATACCTTTACTTTAGTTATTTTTGCTGTTATTAAGTTGGTGGTGTACTTATTGCAAACCAAATCGAAAAGATTATCAAACGCTGCCGAGGTGTTTTCCAATGTTTTTCCGTTTACTAGAGCAACGCTGGTAAAAAAATAAATTGAATAGGTAGGTACATTAATTAATAAAAGTTGGATAAGAGCAAAAACCGCGGAGTCTCGGAGAACAAAAATTTACACTGAAGATGACAAGGTATGACGGAAAATCGTTCCAACAAATATCAACTTGTTTAGATGCTTGATTTTAACGCTGGATGAAAGATGTGAAAAAGAGGGCTTTTAAACTTTTCACCCAGAGCCGGCGATTTTAATTTTTGCTTTTAAACATACAACTTATGTTAAGAGCAATGCCCAATTTCCTGTAAAAATTTGTTGCATGCTATGCATATTTTAATGCATGTTCATAATTGTCTTTTTTATTCATTTAAATTTTAAGAAAAATTTCTTTTTCACTCACTTGTATGTAACCGTTTCTTTAACTGTAACGTTATCGCCACACGCCGCCGAAAATGTTTTTTTTATAGGAACGATGGTCCAAATTTGAGACTGGATTTCACCAACACATTTACGGGCCTTTTTTACATCATACACATTCATTGAGAGTTTACTCTGCAGATTGGAATACTCGAGAATCGCTGCATAAAGTGCGTCATTTTCGTATGTATCCAGTAAGGAGTTCATAAGGAAATCCAATTCAAATTGCTTAATGTACTCTAACTCTGTGCAATGATAGATTTTTTGTTGTTGTTCAGATGTAAATGGCAACAACTGACTATTGGTGAAGTTATATTTTGGTGTCGTTGCCTTTTTGGTTTGGTAAAACACTTTTGATTTAGTTTCGACATGTTGCAACGGCGCAAGGTTTGGATATTGAAGAATCGGTAGCAAATTTTCTGGTTCCGTAGCAATTGGTGCGCTAACACCTACATTTGCGAAGGGAGCTGTTGGAGCTTGTGACAACTCTGCAGGTGGTGAGGATACTTCTTCGGAAGCCTTTTTATGTGCGTTTAATTGAGCAAATTCCACCGCCAAGGGAAGTGCTTCTGGTGTCTGCTCTTTGTTTGCTTTCGAATAAATAGTCGGTTCGTCATATTTAGATGCAATGGGGAATTCTTTACTTTCAATATGTGGTGCGCTCGAAGTTGCATTCTGATCAAAGTCCACCGTGAGTACATCCTTATCTGTACTTAAAGGTATGTTGCTCTGTACAGTTGTAATTATTTCCAGCTGGGGGACTTCTAACTCGAGGCGGGGGACTTCTAACTCGGCGCTGATGACTTCTAACTCGGAGCTGGAGCCTTCTTGTTTTTGTTTTACTTTTGATTTCTTGGGTTTCTGCAATATTTTACACATTCATATGTAAATGTTTTTGTATCGATCAATCTAAACCTACTACCTTTGTTTTTTCCAATGTCGCCATTCTGGTGCGTTTATCTAGTTATTTATATAGCTTTTCATGCCACAGTAGAAACAAAGAAATCACGAATATCGCGAAAAATCCCCGAATAATATAAATAATTGACTCCGAACTCTAATATGTTCAGCTGATTCTCAAAAAAAGTTGTTATCGTATCGTGTGTAAAGATTTTCGGATAAAAAAACGTTACCATATTACTTAAAAACGGAAACCAATATGCGGCTCGGCAAGACTTGTATGACAATTTCACTTAATTTAATTTACATTTAACGTATTAAGGTTTTAATGTACATTTACCTATACAAAATTCTGTACTGATTTCAACTTCTTGTTGAATGCTGCACTGGCTGCACCGCTTTCAACAAATGTTGGCCATGACACAAGTTTCAATCAGTTTAACGAACGTCCATGCCGACACACCAAATCAAATGCTCAGCTCTGATGTCGTAAAATAGATGTCAAAAAATATATTGTCAATGGAGACCGCTTATTTCTTCATGTCAGCCATTTATGCCAGCGTTTATGGCTTGGCATCTATTGTATGAAATAAGCTGTCACTTTGTTACTTTGACAGCTAATTTTTCATTTGGCCGTAAACTTCGTGGGGTCAACATCGAAGATATATTCATTCAGAAGCAAAAAATAAGTTGTTTCCTATTGCATTTATTAATATTTACGTATTTTGGAGGGAAATAACATATTTCTTGTATAATTTTCAGCATATTTGCGCTTTAATAAACCGAACTTACTTACTTAACGCAATCTTACAAATGTTTTTGTCAATACATCAGACAGATGGGAGAACATCAGCTATTTTCTGTGGAGATGTCGGGTAAGATACCCTCAAGATCAGTGCCGGTCAATTTACCGTACAACTGATGGTCAGTGGCTGAAAAAATTTTATCAGCACTTGGAAAAAAGTTGCTATCAGTTTCTTAGGGCCACTATGTAAAAACTGATGTCAACAAATGTGTACGTGTGATATTGTATTTCACTCTAACCCATTAATATTACCGAATAGACAAACATATAGCTCGACTGCACACTCTCGTTCTTTTTACTGGGTCAGTGCTCCCTATAAAATCATCAGTAATGAAAATATTCAGTTATACCTACATCAAATCCTTTTTTTGTTTGATTTTCTAAACACGTTTTTTTTATTTTTGCAATTAATATTTATTGATAACCTACAAGCTTATACCAAAATAATGGTAAATAAATGTAAAATATATAGTAATTTTTACGCAGAACTCCTTTCTGCCTAAGCGTCTTTCGGCCATCCTGCAAAAAATATCGCTAGCCGGACAAACTTCGGGTATTCCATCAGTACTTTTGCGCAGAGCTCTGTTCAGAAATCCTATTTTATTAGAATTAGCATTTAAAAAAGCTATTTCCTCATTTAAAACTTATCGTTTATAAAAACACGACGATTTAAAAGTTTTCGTAACTTTACACTTCAGAGTTGAATTTATCGTATGTTTCTTTCTCGCATATGCGAAATTAGCCTAAATGGTCATTGTCTCTTGTGCAACTATAAACGACAACTATTTTACTGGTCATCTTACGGTCAGTAAAGATAAACATGAAAACTTCGTTGTTTCATTCTCGCATATATGCAACCATAGTAAGCGTAGCGAGTCGGGAGTATTTGTTTTTGGCAAGCACCATGGCAGTCATTTTACCGGTAATCTGACAGTCAGTGGTGATTTTATGAATGAGAGCGTATAGGTAATTTGTCAGCATGTTCTTGTTAGGTAGGCAGGATTGGTCCCAGATTTTGTTTTAATATAGAATACAATGGCAACGCTGGTAAAACAGCTGATAATTGCTTACTTAATTTGACATTTCTAAAAGTAAACAAAAATAAAGAATTTGTTTGGTTTTCGAGTTTTGGCAAAATTCAATCAGTCTAACGCATAGTGGGTGTTTTGGAATCCAGGTTATTGAATTTGTAGAAATTATGACTATTCACCATTTATATATTTTCGATAAATTCGGAACAATGCTATATTATGCGGAATGGAACCGAACGAAAAAGTCAGGCGTTAGCAGAGAGGAGGTGGGTTTGGTAAAATTGGAATGACTGGCATTAAATTAATTAAATTACTTAATTTACAGGAAGCAAAACTAACTTATGGAATGCTATTCTCAATTAAATCTTTTGTGAATAAAATATCTCCACATGACCCACGAGAGGGATTTCTTTATTATAAAACTAACCGATATGCCCTTCATTACCTGGAAACGCCCTCTGGTCTGAAGTAAGTTACACCTAATCCATCAGAATTATTCAGTTACTTATTATATATAATTTACACACATTTCTATGTTAAGATTTGTTCTGTATACCGATACTGCCGCATTGAACGTGAAAGAACTTTTGCAGCAGTTGTACAGCAAAGTGTGGGTTGAATACGTTGTCCGCGATCCTCTGTGGTCACCAGGAACTCCTGTGACATCGGAATTGTTTCAAACAAAATTGGATGAGTTTATAAAACAATCTTCACTCTATGGCATTCGCAATATATAAGAGAATTTGTATATTAAGTATATAATACATATGTATATCATAAGCGATTTTGCGAGGTGTGACTTGTTGTGTTATGTACGCTAATAGTTTAAATTATATGTATTTTTATCCAATTTATTACATAATTTAGTTTTTACAAAAGCAATAAAGTGCGTAAATTATATTGCTAACTTTAAGTGATTGACCAGTGTTATACTTTAGCTTCCTCGCAAGTCACTTGTCACTCTATCTGTAAAATGATTGATGTTGCTGAACCCCATTGCGCGGATATGGTATTTAAATTTCTTATAAACCTTCCAAAAGCAAAACTTAAAACTCTCACAGGTATCCTAACAGGCCAATACAGGTTGAGGGGTCATTTGCATAAGCTGGGAATCTGGTTAGATGACCTATGCCGCTTCTGTGACATGGTCAAGGAAAACCCCACGCAACTACTCCTGTAGTGCGAGGCTGTAGCGCAATGAAGGGAAAGGTAGTTAGGTAAGATGTGGCATAAGGAAGTACATACATATACTCTCCCTAATGACGGGTTCCATCTTAAGGTTTATAAAGCCTATCACAAAAGAGGAGGTGATATATGGCACTGAGGGCACAATAAACCAACTGCTCGCAGTGCGATCCTCTCAATCAATCTATCTACAGTTTGAATAATAAAAAGCATAAAAACATTACATTTACATCCTTAATTTTTTTTATTTAATCATACTTCGATTGTATTACAAGTTAAATTTTTTGTACATATGTATGTATGTACTCGTATATGGTATATAGTATATATGTATGTATATATGCGAGTAAACGTATGTTCATAATTCATAAGATTTTGAGTGTCATATGCACACTTACATACATACATATGCATTTTTAAATGAATGTTTCTATGTATGTATGCATGCATGTATATATACAAATTTGGGCACAAATCTTAATAAATATACAGAATATTTAGGGCAATTCACAAAGTGTATTATTTGGTGTTATCATGCTTTTGTTTTAACTTTGTTTTATTGACACTGTTGATATTGTGCATGTAAAACAACAACAACAACGGTGTAATAAACGGTTCAAAACTATAGCCTACAAGTAGTACAAAATTAGCACCAGGACTTGTGAAAATTGCCAAAATACGTTTATAATTCATATTAAAAAAAAATGTTAGTATAACCGACATTGCTACTGAATACAATTATATTCTAGTTATCTTATTTTTAATGCAATAAACGTAAGAACATATGTACATGCATTATTTTTATTTATTTATAAAATCTGTAGATGTAAACTTAATAGAAAATATGAATCTAGATATACATATGTATGTATGTATGTATGTATGTATATTTGTACATACTATATCTACTAGCAAGTATTTGTAATCTATGTAGTTTAAATTCCTCAGTACAAGTAGTCAAATTAATTAATGATCACAGTGTCTTCATTATCATTTCGCACTCTAATCGCCATTCATTTAAAATGACTTGACTTAGCTAAATAACTAATATTTTATGCAAAAATATATTGGCGTTAAAGTATTTAGTTTATATATGTATATGTTAATTAAATATAAACATATATGTATGTATGTACTATATATTTATATGTATGTGCCTTTATATCTTAATATCTCTACCAGCTTGTTTATAATATTTTTTGTTATTTGTAATTTTCAGACTTAAAAATTATTAGCACTAAAATTCGTATGTCAGCGAAAGCTCAACATTTCTTTTTTTTTTTTTTAGCCAAATATTAAGTAAATTTGCTTAAGTCTCCTATGAAGTGAATATCAATGGTTCAGGATCATATCCGCGCGATTTTAGCTTTGCTGCAACCGATCACACCGATTCCTTCTCCTTGAACTGGCGATAGGTGCCGTTCTCACCGGCATTCGCTGTTGCTTCTGCTTCCGTCGCCTTTGCCAGTCTACCCGTGGCTATACTGCACTCAACAGAGCTGCCATTTTTTTGGTCATCGTGTCCCTTAGTGAACACAACTTCAATGGGATTGTGCTTTTCTTTTTCATTGCTGGCGCCAATAATAATGTGTGCTTCATTTTGTGCATCGAAACCATGGTTAACGTTGGCTTCTTTTTGCTTAGCCACAGCGCCTAGATCGCTGTTGCCTTCGCTGATTATATAGGGCTTTTCGCCGGGGAAACGTTCACACCACCGTAATATGAGCGGATGTAAGAGCTTGGCATCGTAGGCATCTTTTGGATCGCGTGTAAGATAGCTGATTACAACACCAACAAAGACAGCAATCACCGCTCCGAGCAGACTGTAGTACATATAACTGATTGAGTAGAAGGTATCCATGGGGCTCCTGTGGGTGATTGAAAAAAAAAAAAAAGTAAACGACTGTTTTTTAAATTTTTTCTTTTAAAGTATGATTGTGCTATAGATTCTGATTTTATGCCATTGCGTTTAAATTAATCAGCAATATTTGTATGTAAATTTTCGTGCGGACCAGTGAGGTAAATGTATTGAATAAGTAAGTTTAAGAGATTTGCGTAAAGCGTTTGCCCTTTATGTGTGAAACCTTTTAAGTAGTTAGACTCAGAAAAGTGGCAAAGATCTCGCACGAAGCAGAGACTGTACGGTTGCTAAGGTTTTCAGGTAATCGGTGCACTGCGCAATGGCTTTGCCAGACATCCAGAATACAAATATTGTTAATTTCGAAGAATTAACAGTCTAGCATCAAAAATAGGAAAACTGATGAAAAAAGTAAAAAGAAGAAAATTTAATATTTTGAACCAAATTCCTGTTAACATTTGTGGAAAATTTTACATCTAGCAAAAAAAAAAGTGCAGTGGATATAAAATTGCATTTTTTAGTTCAATAGATGCGGGTGCAGCATTTTCTTAACGCAAATCATTTCCCATAAATTGACTTAAAGCCAACAAAAACACGAGTATAATCAAATCATTCTCATTACCGTTCGGGTGCCATGATAGTTTGTTCCGTAGTTGCAGTCGCGTTGGCTAGCGAGTGTGACATCAGCCACGATGCACTGAGATCTTGAGGTTTACCGATCGACTGCGAGAAGGTAGTATTGGTGCAGCCCTCTGTGGATGTGGGCATGAAAATATTCTGACCACTCTTGTCCACGGTAGCGCTGCCAGCGATGAGCCACAGCACGAAAGCGCAGGAGGAAATCATTCCGACAGAAGTGCCCTACGATTAGAAAAGAAAAAGAAAAAAATTTTGTTTTATTGTATCTGCTATAATGATACCGTGCAGGGTGTATGCCATGTGCCGTACGTACACCAAATGTAAAATGTTGAACGACAAATTAATTACCTTCCAGTTAGCAATTGGCACCAACATGGCCAGTATAAAGCAGCCCAATAATGGACCAGATGTGGCTGAGAATGCCATCAACGATGATTCAATTACGCCCGATAGTAGGCCCACGCCGAAAGCGGCTCCTATAACGATTATGCCACAAATGACGGTTATAACCTTGATGATGAATAGCTGTTGCTTGTCGCTGAGTCCCTTGAACTGTGGCAGCTGCGAGATGAAGTCCTCCCAGCAAACAGTGGCTACTGAATTTAAATTTGAGACCATCATGCTGTGAGGCAGAAGGTACAAAGAAACAAAGAAGAACACGTGTAATTGGAATGAGATAAATGTAAATAAATTTGCTGTACACACAAAGCAATTAGTAAACAATCTGTGCCTGATGGTGGAAGTAATAGCCAAACAATAAACTGACAGCGTTTAAGAAGCTTGCCTTGTGTGGGTTAAATATAGGCATGTCTAGCTTGGTCTATGAATATATACGCACCACAAGGAACCGTTGAAGAGCATTGCCATAAATATGCCAACGAAGCCGGGTATCACCGCCAATTGATCCTCCACAAAGAAGGGCAAAATCTCATCTGTTTTCTGTATGTAACCGGCAGCGTAGGGATCACAATTCACATACGCTGCATAGATGACCATGCCCGACAGCCAAGAGAGTGAAAAGAATACGAAGATGATGGGTATGTTTGTCATCATGACCCTGCAAAGATGGAAATGCGTTAAAGAGTGAAGTGAAATGATCGCTGGCCAACCGCAATGGATAAACACTCACCTTCGCACCTGACTCATGGACTTCAGTGAGACGTATCGTTGCATGAAATTCTGCTGGCAACCAAACTGCGACAAGGACATGAACAACTGGCCCAACCACGCTGAGGCCGTGTCCACGCGCACAGTCATGTCGCCGGCGAAGTTAAAGAATTGCAAACGACCTGTTGATGGTACAAAAGTGAAGATGAAACATTAAACTTCTTTGCATAGTAAATGTATTAAATGTTTAAGCAAATTGGGCTTCCGGTGTGGGTAAAAATCGTGTTAACCCCGCTAAAACCTTGTTAGAACGTCTTGCATATTTTGCCTTTTCAAAAATGTTGGTAGTTTAAAATCTTTGTAGCACCCTGTGATATAACGATCCAAAAAAAAAAAAACGAAAGTGGTCCTGCACATTGCGCCATCTTATAGTCTATTATTCTGATTTTTATTGATTTGTTAAATGAGTTAAATGTGTTGTGTTTGGTATGGGTAACATTTACTTCGACCCAACAGAACTGCTTCTTATAAATAAATAACGGATGGTTCAAGTATAAAACAATTCCTTAGCAATTCACGACTAGGTTTGGCACTATTTCGGAATCATTCACGGACTAGTTAAGCTTTATTTCCGGGCAAGTACGTGGTAGTTTCGGAAGAACTTTGTGTTTATTTCTGGACTGGCGCGCAGATAATTGGCGAATAATTTTGGACCATTTCGATACAACTTTAGGTGCATTTTAGGAACATTTCCGGGCTCGCACGGCATCATTTTGGAGTTTCAAGACCTGTACAAGATCATACTGCGACAAGTTGAACTTTTTTTGGAACTAGTTCGAAAACATTTCCAAGCTGGCACATTAAAGCTGACTTTGCTTTACTCTCGAGATCGTTAATAATAATTTCTTTAAAAAAAAATGTTTAAAACTGTTTCCGCATCCTCGATGACCAATTTTGTATGCGAGTGCTCCTAAAGGAATGTTTTTTTTTTTTTACATTGCCTGTTACCTTTCCGCTTTTTCATTCTTCATCGTTTTGCTGACCGAATGCGTCACGAGTATCAAATACGTTGTTCTCCGTCCATTTCCCTATGGACAGCCATTACGTGTATGTGGCACTATTGGAGGCAAATGGCCAGCTTAAATAAATATTGTAGCCACAAGTTGATGTCTATTTACTTGTGACAAACACGCATCGGTATGTACATACATACATACATATGTAAGTATGTATGCGTTTATGTTGGTAAATAAATTTGTTGTAAGTAAATTTGTTGAACGTTTATACCAATGCATTGGATTCATTCGCCCATTTTGCTAAGCTCCTGTGCGAGGACCGGAACTTTAGGGTGTGAATATAAAAAGGTAACTACGAATGTACATATGTGTGTGTGTGTGTGTGTGTGTATGTGTACATGTTGTAGCACTACTCCAACGCTCAGTTAAAGCGCTCACCTTCGAATGCCGCAATCTTTTCGTCCTTACGACTCATCACGTTCGCCCATCCTTAATTTTGTTTGCCTTGTATATTTACATTCTCACTTTGCCCTTTATTCGATTTTTGTGGTCGAATTATAATAAAATAAGAGAACAAAATCGGTTCAGCACATTTTAGCACCGTGTGATTGTGTGTGTGTGTGTGTGTGTGTGTGTGCGTGTGTGGGTGTCCTGTGTTTGCATTTGTTTGCCCACAAACGTTCGTGACGGCATTTGGTTGATCCGCGCCTTAAGTGCCGATTATGATTGGCATTTTTTATGGCCTCCGCTGCAACAACAACAAATGCATTGAAAGCTACATAAGCGATGATGGGGCTTGAATGGATAATAAGGCATAAAATGAATGATTTGTTAAAATGTAATTACTTGTTGCTAGCGTCGTTTTTGTTGTTGCACTTGTTGGTCTGCAGAATATTGACTTCGAATTGCTAGTTCGTTTAAATGGCTGACTAGTTAGAAGGCGCAAAATTTGGTGATATACATACACACATACATACTAACAAAATAATTGGTTTCAATAGCGATTTATTTGTGGGTATCCAATTTTTTTTATTCAGAATTCTTCAATATTTATTTGTATAATTTCTTTCAATGCAAAATTTTAGCCGGATCGGTTGGGATTTAGTGGTTCCGCAATTGTTTTGATTGTCAGAAATTGCGCTTGTGTGAATTTTTAAATTCCATGCGAACAATTCATTCTCAAAAATTTACGATCAATATAAAAACTAACTGGAGAAATTGGAGTTACATAATTGTTCTTTTGTTGCATTGTCATTTCAGGGAAAATTTGTTCACATGAAATTTGCATTAAATAAAATTAACTTTCCTTATGTTGTGCATGAAGTGAGAGCAGCGGCGTTGTTACGGATTGACTTAAAAACTGTTTCATGGATGTGAACCCAAAATTCGCTGTCTATTCTGTAGGTCTTTTCAAAGACTATCTGATAGCAAGCTGTCGTGCAAAGATTTTTGATATAAACACATTTCGGAGAGTATTTTTAGTCGGTGGTTTGCATACCTCAAAATGGATTTAACGATGGACTTAAGGATTCCATGGTGTATGCAACATTTATTTTATTCATGGTGACATATTGCAAAATCCAACATTGACATGCCTTTTTGCGGTTCTCACTGCCTGAGCTCAACTCAGTTGCGAAGTTGCGAAGCTGTCAATAAGGAAGTCGGGTGATTTTGAGCTGCCGAGTGTTGCTGATTGCGTGTTCAATTATGATGTGATTTTTTTTTCCATTATTCTCCATTATTTTATTCCAACCACCATCGTGTCGCCTCTCTGTTGGCAGTGTACTTTAGCTTACATTTAATATAAGTATTTAAATCAATGAAGAATGGTGCGTGAAAACAAACAAATTCAATCGCCTACACCGCCATCTTGGAGTTTTAGAAAGGAAAATAGGTTGTTATTGTTCAAACAAACATTATTTTGACGCAAATTTGAGCTTTTTGGCAAAAACGTAGAGAATTGAAAATTAAAAAAAAAATAGCAACATTTTGCGCTCATTCCTAGGTTTACGCTAATTTTGATAATTGAGGTAACATATGTACACTAGCGACTATTGTTCCTGATTGTCTGTTAGCGAATACACCAAATAAAATCCACACGAAATGCTCGCCATCAATTGTTTTTAGTATAGGTTCCAAAACAAAGTTGCACAGGGTTGCATTGATATTTCGACTCAATTTACATTTACTATTCAGCTTGAGTTTAAAGTTGCTGTAATCATTGACAGCAACTCGAGTACCGGAAGCTCAATTAAATAATCAGTTTAAATTATGAATATATTTAAATTACTAAGAAAAGGAGTTAATTACTCACCATGGTCCCGATTTACTTCGTAAACGTGTTGAGCTCCGCCACTGACAATGAGTCCTTTCACAATAACGGCTATTGTGACCAAAATCACCGTTACTATTGACGGCAAATGGAATGCGGCGAATAGATAAAGCAGAAAGGCATGAAAAAAAATGAAAAAAGATCAAGTTATTTACAATACATATCACTACAACGACTATGTAAGTACTCACCAGTTTGTATAACATCGGCGTTAATGGCTGCTTTCAGACCACCCTGTTGTTATTGCGAGCATTGAAGGAAACAAAGAGAAAAATTAAACAGGTGAGTTGAATTCAATTTAGTACGGGTAAATATGTATATGGACATTTCGGTACACATTTAAATACCTAAAAATTTCAAACACATTAATCTACACGCACACACCTACACTCCTAGTTCGGGGATATGCGATGGTCTGATGAGTGAGCTTAAAAACACATCAAAGCTAACTGAAAGGTCAGCAATGATTAATTTATGATGCAAATATTGAATATGGAAGAAGAACTGAAGTTAACTATAGATAATTAAAAATCGACTGTTACCATAGTTCAGAAGGAGAATGCAAAAATCTTTGTTAATAGCCAACAGACTATACTTAAAGCAATAGGAATGAAGTGGTGAGCTCAAGATTTGTGTAGCCATGACACAGCAATATCGAAGGAAACGAAATAGCGAACAAGTTGATAAGGGCGGTGCTCAGATTAGCGAGGCGGTAGTGAGATCGCACAGTTACTAAGGCCGATAACAGGCACGAAAAAGACTGATAACAACGGGTTTTTTATGCTTGCTGAAGTTGCAAGGAGGAGAGAAATCAATCCACCACAATTTTTATCGATGCACTGCTTAAATCTGCTTCGCTCAAGTCAGCTTTGTTAAAATCGGCTTCGGAGACCAAGCCACAGCTCTCAGCTTTTATTTGTAGGTATTCTGACCGATGGGATCCACGCTGTAGAAAGTTTGGATACCAACAAAGCTGCATCATATGACCCAAAGTGTTACGTGTCTAGTACGAAAATGACTTAAAATTTTATTTGAGAGGAATTTCACACATACTCCTTCTTTTCTACCAATCAAAAAAATTAGGTAACCTTGCACACCACTACAAAAAAAAGAGACACATAGAAAAAACGACGCATTTTTTTGCACAAGAAATTGTTTACATACCAAAATATGCAGTAAAAAATTTAAATCGTTTTTCAACTAAAACAACAACCACAACTACAACTACTACTTTGCATGTGCGAGTTTTTATAGTTTCATTGCTACGGCGAACTTAAATTGAATATGGCATAACAGCAATGAAATGAGTTAATTACTGC
Source organism: Philophylla caesio (assembly GCA_963971545.1). Classification (NCBI taxonomy): domain Eukaryota; kingdom Metazoa; phylum Arthropoda; class Insecta; order Diptera; family Tephritidae; genus Philophylla; species Philophylla caesio. The sequence continues at coordinate 219,973,118 of OZ020604.1, read as the reverse complement.
AGTACCCAGCCGTGAGGCGACCCGCGCTCAATTAAAAACAATTTCCTTATGGAAATAAAAAAATAAAAATAAAAAAAAACCCGACTGGATATAGGCAAGGCGTTTTTAAACTTATATTATATTCGCATATGAAGTGAGTGTTTCGACAATATTTAATAGAAATAACTTTTTTTTATGCGCGCGTTAGTGATGACCAACCGACTGCTTGCCGCAAATAACATAAACAAAGAAATGAAACAAAAAATTTATATGTAGAAATATTTTTTATGAGTTTGCAAATGGCTGTAAAAACTGTAAATCGGTTTATTTATGCGCAAAGCGATAAAATAATGCACACACACACACACACACACACACACACAGACATTTATATAGTTTTTTTTTTGATTTTTTATTATCTGACTTACATACACCAACACACACACACACACGCGCGCGCAAAATTTGTTACCGTCAAACTTACCATTATTGTGAAAAATATGCAAATCACAGCCATGCCCACAATGGATACCCAATAGGGAATGCCAATTACGGTCGACAATGCGACGCTGGGCGTGTAAACGGTAATGCCCAGGGAACAAATTTGCCGCACAATGTAGGTGCCGGAGGCGAGGCAGCGCACCAGTCGACTCTTGAATCTGAAAAAAATGTAAAAAAGAAAACCAAAATGAAAACAAGAAAAAAACGTTTATGTTGTTTTTATTTCAATTAAAAAATGATATGCAAATTGTAGTGATTGCAGTAAATTGTTTAATGGGTTTCCGTATGGAACGCCGCACGGCCTTAATTAAATTAAATTCAGTGAGTAAATGCATTTGAGGTGCGGCAAGGTCCCAAAGGGTATACAAGGGCCAAAAGGCAGTGTGCAGTTTGTTTGTAGCATAAAAATCAGCGAATTAAAAGCTTAAATACATAGATTTAGATTTAAGCTTTTGCAGCGCATTTTCAACGCGGTTATTGCAGTATAAATTTCAATCGGCCATACACAAGTTGGTTTATAGCCTCAAACATGTTTATGCCGATCGAGGGTTTGTTAAACTTCCGACAACGCCTTGGTTGCCCCTTTTGTGTTTAATTTTTCTTTGTGTTTTGCTATTGTCTTTCGGTTATTGCACTTTTCGCATTTCGTTTTAGTGTTTTAACCTTTTTTTTTATTCTTTTTCCCGGCTGTTCAATGGCACACCTAGCGCATTCTTTTATTCATGGCTATACAGTTTGCGCGTGTTTATGCGAAACTTCATTGTGTTCTTGGATTTTATTAATTATGTTCAATAACAAGAACAACAAAAACTGCGAAATGTGTACATCGTACAACGTAACAACGTAGTCGTTATGCGTGCACTCAAACTATGTTTAAGTGTTTAAAAGTTTTTATGCGCGCGGTTATTCCATAAATAAAATAGTAACAGAAAAAGAGTAAATGAAAGAATTGTTGAAAGAAGGAAAATGCGTATGTTAATGAGAGTAGGAAGCTCGCAGCGCTGCTATTTTTTAATTCATAAATCACGCAAGTGCTTATAAACACTTGACGTAGCAGCGATGCTTTTCAGTTAGAAACAGTTTTAAAATCATCCAGTAGATGTAAAAAAACTTTCGAGCGAATCAAACATACGAGTTTCAAAGACTATTCGTAATTTTTTCAAATTTTTATAGTTGTTAAACGATTTATATTTAAATATTCTACAGAAAACATGAACGTTATTTTTGTTGACTGTAATAAAAACAGAATAATAATATTATTGTTAAGTAACTAAAATTTAGTTTAAATAGAAGCGATGCATAGTAAGCATCTGGAAATTCGATATTTGTTAAAAAAAATTCAAAGCTAAAATAAATGAGTTGTATGACATTTTTTATTTAAATGTGTAATAAATTTTGTTAAGAGTTCTATTGGCCTTATAAATGAATAATAATTCACAATTTTATTGAGCTAGAAAGCAGTTTATGAAAGATATTACTTGGAAAAAACAACAACAACAGTTTTTAAATGGTAGAAGTTATAGTACTCTTTCGGAAATCACCACATTTCCTCATCAGAGTTCATGCGTAGCACAGCATTTAGCGTGTTGGCTCTGCAACTCCGAGCTCTTGGGTTCAAAGCCTGGGAGAAGTGGTTATGAAGAATAAATATAATTAATTTAATAAAAAGAAGTCCGATGCGCCAATGTGCTGATTTCCGAAATAGCGGCTATAACTGCCACCACCAAAACTATTGTTGTAAATGTTTCATAAACTGGCCTCGAGCTCAATCACACTTATCGTAAGTTTCACCCGAAAAAAATCCACCCGAAATTGTTACTAGGCGCACGGTAAAAAATAAACGAATAAAATTGTCAATAAGAAATTGAAAAATATAAAATAAATTATTTTTGATAAAAAACACTCGTTTATTATTTCACTACTTTTCAATTAAAAAAACAACTACATATGGATCACTTTCATTTTAGTCGCTATTAGTAGCCAATATATAAAATAACAATTGAAACAACCACGCCATGCATTTGACGTGTGCGGCGATCTTGAATTTTCGCTACAACCACCCTACTTTTTACGCAGCACTCTCAGAGGAAAGATAGATCACGGAGTATGGAGTACGTAGCTCGTGGTCATTTTGCGTGAAAACCTTTCTGGTTAAAAGTGTCCCCTACATACATACACACACACACAGACACACGCACACACTCTCGTCATTTGCACCATTAGACTTGCTTCTCTTGAATAGAGGAAACAAAAATACTTTCGAAAAAAATGGAAGAGGTTCCATTATCGATATTGCTTTCTGTAGTGAATCAATGATGGCAAAAGTTTCCTGGCAATTAAGCGATATTTACACACATAGCGATCACTTGGCTGTAATAATCGATGTTGATTACATGAGAAGTAGGGCTCGTGGATATGTGAAGAACGACGCAAAGGCCTGGTGCACTAATTCATTTGATCCCGATATGTTTAAGTTGGTACTGGATGGTATGAAAAGCGTAACACAAATGCAGGCCAATGCAGAAAGTCTATCCGATGAACTTTATAAAGTATTAGCTAGGGCTTGTGATGCATCTATGAATAGAAAAGTGCGCAAAAATAGCCGCAACCCTGTTTATTGGTGGAATGCTGAAATCGCAGACTTGCGGTCTGAATGCAACAAAGCCAGAAGAAAATACCAAAGAAACAGATCTGATATTCTGAGAGATGAATTTAAATGCTTGCGTAAACAATTAAAAAATGCAATAAAGGCAAGCAAAAAATCTTGTTTCAAAGAGCTTTGTAGTGAGATTGACGAGTACCCTTGGGGTGGCGCCTATAAAATTGTTATGAAAAAGTTTAAAAGTAGCCAAAAGCAGATGCCAACATGTCCCACTCTGCTCAAGCAAATAGTCGAAACGCTTTTTCCCAAAGATAGCCCCCAAATGAGGCCTGTGAATAACAATACATTGACAATTTGTCCACCTGTTATACAGGATGAAATTCTAGCTGCAGCTGAACGGCTAAAAAACGGCAAGGCTCCGGGACCCGATGGTATACCGAACATTGCCATCAGAGCGGCAGTAGCTGATTCCCCTATGGCCTTCTCACATGTCGTTAATATATGCCTGCAAAATGGCGTTTTCCCGAGGAGGTGGAAAAAGCAGAAGTTAGTGTTGCTTCCAAAGCCCAACAAGCCTCCAGGTGATCCAGGTTCTTACAGACCGCTTTGTATGATAGATTCTTTAGGCAAATTGCTGGAACGTGTAATTTGCGATCGCTTATTGAAACACATTGACACCTATCAATGTTTGTCGGAAGCCCAGTACGGGTTTCGAAAGGGAAGATCCACAGTCGATGCTATTTGTCGCGTCACTGAAATAGCGGAAGAAGCAATATCAGGCAAGCGCTGGAAGTACGGTTCGAAAGAATACTGCGCAGTAGTAACCTTAGACATAAAAAACGCGTTTAACTCATTAAAATGGTCGCACATTATTAATGCATTAAAGGCAATAAATACTCCACCTTATCTTATAAATATAGTAGATAGCTATCTTACTGATAGAGTTCTGTTTTATAATACTGATCTAGGTAGAAATAGATATGACGTCAGCAGAGGAGTTCCCCAAGGCTCAGTTCTCGGCCCAGTTTTGTGGATTATTGCTTACGATGGAGTCCTGCGTCTACCTGTTCCAAAAGGAGTGAAGGTAATCGGATACGCAGATGATATTGCGGTTATCATTGTAGCGAAAGACATAGAAAAAATTCAATTGGCTACGAAAGACACGGCTATATTAATCGATGACTGGCTCAAGACCAAAGGGCTCCAATTGGCAGCTCACAAAACCGAAGGGGTGCTTATAACAAGCAGAAAGAAAAAGGAAACTACACGTCTAGACATCAATGGGTATGTATTCGAAACTATGCCTGCAGTACGGTATTTAGGTGTTATGATAGATGCCAGGCTGTCATTTAAACTACATATAGAAACTGTGACACAAAAAGCCGCAACAGTCCATAGTTCTCTAGCTAGATTAATGGCAAATATAGGTGGACCTGGTCAAAATCGCAGGAAGATGCTAACTAAGGTCACACAATCAGTGGTTATGTACGCGGCCCCTGCATGGGGCCACGCGCTTCAGCATACGTCATATGCAAAAAATGTGAATTCCATATTTCGACTTAGTGCACTACGCGTTTGTAGCGCTTTCCGCACTGTTTCATATGAGGCGGCCTGTGTAATTGCTGGCATAATGCCTGCCGATCTGCTGGCTAACGAAATCCAGCGAACCTATCAGACGGCCCGAGATAAAGGCACAGCCCTCTCAGTACAAGAGACAGCGGCCGAACGCCATAAAAGCCTAACCCAATGGCAACAACGCTGGGCCACGTCGACAAAGGGACGCTGGACTTTCCGACTCATCCCGAGTATCGAGGCTTGGCTAGGCAGATCGCATGGCGAAATAGACTTTTATATGACCCAGGTGCTAAGTGGGCACGGTTGTTTCAGAGAATACTTATGTAAATATGGTCATGATAATACAATGGTTTGTGCCTCGTGTGAGACTGTGGCGGAGAACGCAGAACACATACTGTTTTCTTGTCCTTCGTTTTCATTTGAGCGGGAGAAATTAAGAATCATTATGAAGGTAGATCCAAGGCCAGAAAATCTGATATCCTATATGATTAATGATAAAGCAGTTTGGAATACAGTTAAAAACATCTGTAAAGAGATAATGACTGAGCTCAGAATACGCGAACAACGCCGTCGTTTAGCAACGCGATTAAGTTAGTCCTGAATATGTTTAATCTTTTATTTGCTTGTATCTTTCACAGGTGAAGTCGTAGTAGAACGCTCCTGAACCCCTAATCACCTTACGTGGATGGGGGACTATGGAAACGGCGTCATGGAAGTCAGGCATATTTATGCCATAGCCCCTCCCTGATGAAATGCGTGAGTAGTCCCGGGGAGGTGGCTTCACCAGAGATTCATACGGGCCTCTTGATGGATAGCGCGCTATCCCAACGTCCGTAAAAAAAAAAAAAAAAAAAAAAAAAAAAAAAAAAAAAAAAAAAAAAAAAACTCTCGTCATTTGCTCGCATCGGCAGGTTTGTTTGCAATGGCACACACAATTCACGTGGATGCATTGCGGTAGCGATTTCACGTGGTCCGGCAACACGCTCACAAAGCGAGGTATAAATTGGAAGCGTGCAAAAAGCTAACGGACGCATACAAGCCGGCAAACCATGAGTGGACGATTGCAGCTTGCGGGGTACGTGGCGACAATTTGCAGCGCTGGTTGCGGCAATGCACCGAACTTTCGAGGCTTGCGGGTTTGCCCACCGAAGCGCTCACAACCGATGGTGGAACAGAGCAGAGTCTGATTTCCTCGGTCTCTTTATGCTTCAGTCGACGCCATTAAATTTGCAAAAAGGGATCGCTCGCTGGCGTTTTGCTCAGGACATTGAACGTGGAATGTGTGCTTCACTAGAATACGGGCGCTGCTCTCCATAGTTACAAGAATTTATTTGTTGCTTGTAAATCACTGGCCAAATTTGTGTAATTTGTTTGCCGCGATGCTACCAGTTGAAGTCCTTAACACTCTGCGACAACTTGAAAGTCAACTGTGTTTGTACGAATATATTTGCATTGCTTTGTACGCATTGACAATATTTGTGGTTTCAAATATCCTTCCAAACAGTGGATATAAGAAAAAAGGTTTGTGTACTATGAAAAATTTCTTTTTATCTGAACTGGGACTGACTTTAAAAGGTGTGCCATTAAATTGCCTATACGTGTTTATCTTTGGTGATTTAATCATTTACCCATATTCAATCATTGTGTGACTCGAGTTGTAGCTGTGTTGATGACTCATACACTTTTTAATTCGTTCATTAGTTTCTGAGCTAAGTTTTAACACAGCTAGAAAGAAAGCAGCTAGATTTTTATGCGTATATATGGTACTCTTATAAATAGGAAAAATATCAGACATTTTTACTTAAATTAAATTTGTTCACTTTGTGGCGACTGATTTCATAACATCATCATAGACTTTACTTTTCGCGACGAACCAAGTGAAATTTAATGGACCATTTTAACTTTCGAACTCCATCCAAAATTGCTCTTTTAAGCATATTTTCCGTGGAGCGAGGGGGAATTGGTATTATATTGCTGATATCAAATAATATCGTTTAAGTTGGGTTAGGCTTAGCGCAGATTGCAATGAGCTTCATTATCTTGTTGTCTCCTCGTAATCGCGCTTTTATGATGAAATTTTTGTTTTTATCATTATTGGCTGCCATTTCAATTGATATCGGCTAAATATCGGCACACAAACAAACATATACTACGTTTATACGGGAGCATAATACGGTTTCATCGAATACACATCAATTTCGAAACGAATGTATAAACTGATTTTCAATACGTCTTCAAATGCTTCAGTGAATTCGCACACACTCACTTTGAAATCGGTACTTTATTTCTCGCTTCGGTTAGAAGAAACATATAAACGACTACATTTATCGATGTGAAATTAAAATCAGCTGTTAAGCTTACAATATTGTTTCCCTGGGCACGCTTTAAAGTCGAATGTGTAAACAGAAAGAAATAAAATGTATTAATTCGATACGATCTCGGAGAATGCTTCGTATAAACAAGGTAATAAATACTTTTTATATGAAATCACGCGCTAAATACAAAAGTGTCACAACTCGAAATACATTTTGGTTTATATTTGTAACAGCTTGTGGATCGTAAAATGTCCAAAAATGTTATTTTCGAGTGAAATATGGCAAATTTTCCTTTAATTTGATGAGCCACTAAAACGTTTGTTCTACTGAATTTAATGAGCTGTGCAGCCTCAACTCTTAATCATCCTGAGGAAGGCGCACATAAATAAATCAATACATGAAATTATAGTCGACCATATTTAGGTGCACATGTACTTGTTAGAATGCTTGCCGTTGATGATGTGCGAGTGTGTGTCAGCAATTGATAAACCATTCACGGTGGCATTCGCCTTCGCTTCTCGACCGAACACTTTTTATAGATCAACAGAACTTTATACTTGCAACCACATTCCAGGGGCCGTGTGTGTGTGTGTGTGCGTGAGTGAGAGGTTGCTAGCCCATTGTTTTCATTTTGAATTTTTCGCTTTTAATTCGCAATTTATTGTTGTCATAAATGCATGAAAATGCGCCTGTACGAAGTTGTAAAACGCCAGTTACACATGTCCTTCCTGCTTCTATGTTTTATTGTTGTAGCTGGTAGGCAAAAGAGCGGCGTGGCAGTTGAATGAGCATTTGGTAGATGGATTTACGGGAATGCGCTCGAATTTGCTGGCGCATGGGTGAATGTACATACATATGTTTGTAGGTCGGCGCGTAAACCAAATGCTTATGTGATATCAATGCCTTGATGATGAATTGCCGCCATTGTTTCGGCGTTTTCGCAATTTGTCGCGACAAAATGCTTCTTCGTTTTTTTTTTTTTTTTGTTTACAACTTTTTCCACCACATTGATCAGAGAAAATAATTTTGCGCTGGCATATTTGCATGCAACTCACTCGTGCATACACCAACAACAATATTTACATACATATATTCATAAAGAAGTATTTACATGGCAGCAATAACACAAGCGCTCATTTATCTCTGTGTGTGTGTGTGTGTGCGTGTTCGAATCTGTCAATGGGAATGTTCAACCGCGAGTCCAACATATAATAATTTGTTTACGACCACAGGCAGCTCGCCGCAAAATGCACAGCATTCCGATACTCACACACACACACACACGCACGCCGCCTGAGTGAAGAGTGCGACACGTTCGAGATCGCTGCATATGTGTGTGTGTGTGTGTGTGTGTGTGTTAGTGTGTGGCAAGCGTTAAATATGTGGCATTGCATATGTTGCAATTAAAAATCATAATGATAAATAATTATCTATATTACGTCACGTTTAAATTTTAATTTCATACGCTACCGCGCGTCAGCGTGCTGACAACAACAACACCGCAAACATACTTACACACATAACTACATCCTGGCACTGTCTGTGTCATCAGTTCGCTCTGCGTGCTTTGTTAATGTTTGTGTAAGTTAATTTCTTCTTCTTCTTGCGGCTTGTCCGTAAATTGTGTATGCAAGCAGATTTTTGCAATGTCAGCCACCGTGGCGTATGAGTGACATTAATTGATATTTTTCAACAAGACACGGAGTCCACAAACGCACACACATACATAACTCATTTGTAATTGACCAGCATGCTGTACGGAAATGGTGGCCAATATCGCACAGTTTAATGGCATAAATAATTTAGAACTTAAAAATTAAGTTTAGAAATCTAAAATAAGCAGAGCTTTCGGTAAAGGCTGTTCAATGACTGTAAAGTCTGAATGCAGTGAGACAATTGTCGACATTGAATTGCAGCAAAAGTATTTAAGTGTGAGTGCGAGACCTTTTTGCTCGAGTGCAGCTAAATAGGTTTCTTACAAATTAGAATTAAGCAAACATTTGAAACTGAATCGATTTTAAATTTGATTCGTTCACCCATTTGCTGAAAAAAAAAGTTTGAAAAAAATCTGTAGAATAAAGAAATTTTAAAGGATTCGTCAAAGTAACACAATTATTATTCTAAATTCCTCGACGAATCCTTTGCGCTGACAAATTGTATGCAAAACTTTCCTTTATTGACGCAATTACTAAAAGAAATTGAAAACTTAAAAAAAAATTTTACATTTTTATTTAACGATTTGTGCAGAAAATTCTTCATAAGTTCGTACCAGCGATTCAATATGGAATTCGGCAGGAATACATATGAAATTCGAAATACATACAAAATGATACTCTAATAAAGACTTTAAGATTTTGATAACTTTAGTTTGCTAAAAAAATGTTTAGGAAAAATGTAACCACTGCTCAATTTACTTCCTTAAAAAGTAACCAGCTAATTTCGAAGCAAACATTGTCAATCGATCATTTAAACCACACATAAAAAGAAGAGCATGTAGAAGTATCTACGTATGCATCAAAATGATACCAGTCAATAAACTAGTCAGCCTTTTGTGGAGAAACTGTGTTTTCAAAAATGTCTTGAGCTGCCGCAGTGGACGCTGCAATATCTTTTACAGGCAAAGCCTTTAATATAAGACTGATCAAGGCTAATGGAATTGAACCATGAAAGACGGCAGCGTTGTTAAATTGAACCGACCCAATCCATACAAAAGGTCATGCAGGTGAATTTTCAGTGTCGGAGAATTGGTGAACTGAAATTATTTTAGCTCTACTTGGCGTTATGGTGTTTTTTCTATAGAAAGGATAACCGAAAACTAAAAAAACTCTTTTAAATCAGCTCACTCTTAAAGCAGCTTCAACTTTTTCTTTGCTCGAAAAGACTAACAGCTTGTAAATTCAAATAGGAACGGTAAACAAATGAATAAATCTGGAAATTTTGGAATCCGCCATTTGAGCTAGAATTATTAATGGCCGCCTTTATTTTTTTTTTACCGAGAATTTGCACGAGAATAAACAGACCATAAATTGCTTAGATAACAAATGCGAATAGAAATAGAATTAAGTGCTGCTCATAGCTCGTTTTCATTCGAGGCTGAAGTTCGATGCACTTTAAAAAAGCTTTAATCGGGCTTTGAAGCAATCACTAGCATCTAAACATACACGCACGTACGTACAGACACAAGTAGTAAAAGAATACAAATTTATATATTATATCGCATATGCAGGAGGGTGGTTCAAAAAATAAGTAAAGCCGGAAATTTAATGCTAACACCGCCGAGTATTTTTTATATTGAAAAAGAAAACACAATAAAAAAATAGATATACATATGTGTATATACATATATATACGAGTAGATATATATTTAGAGGTCGATCCAACCACTCAAACCTCCCCAAGTATATTGCATTTTAGAAAAAAAATACAATTTATTTTTAGAAAAGGTTTATTATATTTGAAAATACATATTTTTCAATCGGATAACTCTATTCAATCAGAAAAAATATTACTAAATTGTTTGTTTAACAATCTTGAAATATTCAGTCTTATGTAAGATTCCCACGAAAATCGCAAAAATGTAAAAATTCAAAAATAAGCCTGAAAAGTTATTCTCTAACATTTTTTTAAACATTTTTTTTGTATGCTTTTGAATAATTTGGCATTATTATTTGAAGTCTCTGGAAGAGTAACAGAGTTTGCCGATTGAAAAATATTAATTTTCAAATTTGTTTTTTCGCGTATCAAGTACATTTGAAACTTTCAACACTTTGGGCGACCTGCACACATTTTTATGTTTTTAAAATAACAAATAAAATAGAGCTAAGTGTTTAAAGCACTAAAGCAACAATCTACAAGTTGTTTTCTATTTATTTTTGGACCACCCTAATACGCACGCGCTACTAACAATTGTGTGTTTCCATTTTATGTTGGCAAATGCTTTCAGATAAAAGTGATAATGGCATTTGAAGCTATTGAGGGGAGCTAGAACCGCTTTACATTTTATAAATGTGCTTCTAGCTTTGTGTGTGTGTGTGTGTGAGTGTGTGTGAGTGCGTGAGTGCATGACCGGTGAGCTTTGGTGCATCGTCACGAAAATGAATAAGAGCACTGAAAGAGCTTATTGCGAATTTAACCTCAAGGACCATTGAGCGTTGCTATATTTATGACTCCTTTAGGGTCGATTAAAGCGTAGTTTGAAAGTCCGATTTCTTACTCGTCGTTTTTGTGGTTTATAACAGAGGGAAAGATATTTTTTTGGAGCAGATTAGTAAATAGTCTGGCCGTTACTCACAAACGTATGCCATTTAAATCAACGTTTCAATTGCCGGCTGAACGTATTTGTGAACTGAGTATTGCTACCTTTAGATAAACTTACAACACACAAATGTTGATTTAAGAGACAATGCGGCTATTTTATTTGAATTAAAATGTAACCTAATACATTTTTGTATGGTCAAATGAACAAACATGTTCATAAATAGGCGTTAAACTAGGAGCACGTTTATGTGTATAAGTATGTAAGTAAGTGTCTATTGCACAAGTGAAATTTTTTTGAGAAAAGCAGAGGCTACTCGATTTGAAAAAAGTGTTGCCTTCTGTTAAAAAATTAGGCTAAAACTGCTAAATAAGTAAAATTGATTTCTACAAAAGATATGATTGAAATGGCTTTGAAATGAATGTTATTGCCTATGACATGGAGGAGAGTTGCCACTCTTTTAGAACACAAGAATATCTTAAATTAAGCTCATAAGGTAATTGAAAATATTTTACAAGACGGGCGTCCACGGTAGATAATGGTTAAAGAGAATTTAACTTTAAAAATGTATGGATCAGGGTTGCCACCTGTATGAAAATACGACTTTTATAAAATAATACACAAATTATTTGAAATTATATTCGAATAATGCAGTGCTGGTTATCAACCGAAAAAGGTAATTTTCAATTGACATATATGTATATGTGAATGTATGTGAGAGGGTTGCCACCTGTTTCAGAAACTCAAATTTAGTTAAATTATTTCAATATAAAACACGAAAAGTATTAAACATTTTTAGCTTGGAAAACAATTTTTTTCAATGGTTGCCACCATAAAATAATAAAATAAGCAATAAAAAAAAAACGGAAAAACTGACAAAACTGAATAAGGGTGCAAAATATTATTTTTTATTTGTTTAAGGGGAAATTCCGCTAATGGAAAGAAAAGTATATAAAATCTTATTAACAAAAAACTAATTAAAAAAAATATGTCTCCGACTTATTTGAGGACACAAACGTGAGTTTGCGATTTAAATTTTCCTAATGTGTGCAATTCTTTTTCGAATGAGGCATTGGTAATAAGTGAAAATCAGTTGTAGAAAATGTAATAAGTTATTTCTATTTACCTTAAAATATTTGATAGCAAATTGCCGGTGGAAACAAATCTGTGGCTTCCCGGCATAACCGAAAAAGTCACTCACAGCGTGATGCTGTTTGTGAAAGGCAGTTATTCGGTTTGGAAATGTCGAGAATTCAGCCACAATATTGAATATAAAAGAACTTATTTACATTCTTTCGAATGTCTAACACCCACAGAAGTAAAATTTTGTATAAGATCGATTTTGCAAAACAAGTGTCTTTTTGGTTATGCCGGGAATGTTTTTTTTCCCCATGTTAAACTTGTTCAACATTCATCATAAGCACGTTTTTAATAACCTTAGTTGTCTAAATCGTGAAATTCGCTTAATACTTTAATTAAGCTGACTTTTCCTGCGAATGGCAGGACCCTTACCAGCATGTCGCAACTTTTCGCAAATTGCAAAGTGCAAACAAAGTGTCAAAAAATGTGAAATTCACCAAAAAAGCAAAGCTCAAAGCCTTTTTACCTAACAACTTACTGCTCATAATTTATTGACCTGCATACAAAGTAGCTGTCAGCGAAAGCCGCGATGTGCACAAATAAGAAATGTAGAGAAAAGAGAGCACGAAAACAATCAGAAGCGTCAGTAACAAACGCGATGAGCACAGTAATAACAAAAAAAAAAAAAAAAAAAATAAAAAAATAGTATAGTTCATATGCCTAATGAAATTATAGTGGATTTTATGCACTCACTCAATAATACGATTGCGCGCACAAATTGCTTGCCATAAGTGTGGCCATAAGTGGTACAAAGGGACATCTGCCCGGTGGGTCGATGGTTGGTTGTGAGCTGTGCGCGAAAAAAAATCTTTCAACTGCGCGTAGTTAGACCTTTGCGGAAATGGCGCACGCACTCACGCCACAAAAAACCTTCATTCAACGTGACGGATTTTGTGGCGCATGTATGTATACACTCACACACACACACCCACCCACACACACGCGCGAATTGAGCAATGTGGTAATGCCACGTGCCAAAGGCCACATGCCAAAGCGCAAACACCTATGTATGTATGTATTGAAAGTGTGTGTGTGTGTGTGTGTGTCTGCCACAAAGTAACCGCTACATCACTCGCACACACACACACACGCACACGCAGCTACTGCCAGTTGTTATTCAATGGGCGTCCTAATGCTCACATGGCGTGCGGCGAATCATCAACTCATCAGACTAACAGCTCATCAGTTCATCAGCCCATCAGCTCATCAGTCCAACGAGCAAATAAGTCAACGCAATTGAATTGCAGCAAATGGCAATGCTCATCAACAGTTGTTGGACAACTGGAACATGACACAGCCGTACGTACACACACACACACACATATATACATACACACACAGCTCTAGAACGACATTAGCTAAGTTGCGGTAATAAATCATAAGAAATCATGTTGCAAATGTCTTTCGTTGAACGTTTGTGAATTGACGGATTTTGTTTTTATTATTTACATGGAAATGCAAAAGAAACAAATCAGCAATGACGTACACATATACACTCCACATCGTAGCCATAACCGCAGCAACGACAACATCAAACACCATCAAACTTGTTTAATAACTTTTCCAGTATACTGCTTCCAAGTTCTTTAAATTTTAATATGATAAAATGAAGAAGCAAGATTTTTAAATTGGTAATATAATTTTAATGTTTATTTAAAATTTCAGAATACTTAAAATTATATTTCTGTTTCATATAGTTGTTTTTTTTTTTTTCATTTGATTATGAAAATGCAATCTTTCGTACATTATTTCTCATGTTGTACTATATTTTAATTCTTTCAACATATTCCATCCAAAACTCAAACTTGAGTAACTGAAAGTCGATACGAGTTTTTCGAAAATGTGCTAGTGATGAAGCTAACACTTTCTTTGTAAAACTTTTTTAACCATCAATTTGCGCAGATTCGTAGTCAGTGATCTCAAATACTTCAAAAAAGCAAGTTTCGAACAAAAAGAAAATTAAATTTTAAAACCTAAAGTTATTTTTGTAAACAACTAAATGTATAAAATTTTCTTGAGTAAATAGATTCTGCCAAACTGAATGAGTTCCTGTTTTACTTTCGCTTGTGCTAGCAATCTGAAACACTGTACGTTAATTTGTAGCCAATTAAAATTAAATGTACCAAAATTGAATGTTTTAACACAGACTGAGTACTCGAAATTTTTTTAAAAATAAAGTAAAAAATGTATACTCTTCATGAAAGTTTGTAGAATGTTTTTAAATATCGTACAGAATTTGAAGCTAAGTTTCTTATGATTTTTATTAGAACATGCACTAAAAATTTAATTGAAAAATAATACAAATTTAATTAATGAAATGTAAATTGCCATATTTGTTGCGGTTATAAGTTTGAAATGCATTATTTGCCAACAAATGCACACAACTGCAAACAGTTTGTCGTCTGTTGTAAAGCGTCTCCAATTATGCTAAGTAGCATTTTTTTTTTTGCTGAAGGCAATTAAGGAAAGCGTAGTGCCAGTGTTCGTCAATATTTATTTATATTCGTTATTATTTGCTTCTCCCTTAAATTCTTTGGTGTGAACTGTTTGGCTGTGTAAAAGTGATTTGTAATTGAAATTGCTTTTTTATTATATAAAAAATAGATCTGCAAAGTTCGCAGCATTTTAACACTTCGTGCTGTTAATGATTTTTGCATGAAAAATCTTAACTATTTTTATGTCTTATAAACACCATTTTCATGTTAGTCTGAATTGAAAAACGTGGTGAATGTAAATGAAAATGAAATCAAATCAAATAAAATAGCATAAATAAGATTTTGAAAAGAAGTCAGAAAAATAAAAAAAATATGAAAATCTGCAAAATATTATACATATATTGACTTTAATATACTTTTATTTGTATCATTCTTCCGAAATTTTAAAATTTTAATTATTTTCTCATTGCTAAAAAGAGAATAACAGGGTAACTGGAAAATTCAGTGAATCTCTTCAAAAATAATTCAAAACCTGAGTGGACATGTTTAGACCAAATAATTTAAAATTTTTGATAATATTTCCACACATAAACGTTTAACTTTAATTAAAAAATTTTTTCTCTGATAAGTAAAAGAAATAAACAAATTGTTTTGTTTAAAAGATATTTGAGCATGTCACTTAACATTTCTGCGTTTGTCAGTGTCCCTGCTTTTGACAGTGATGATGTCAAAATATATATATTGGAAATGACCAAGAAATTCAAAACTTATACAAACACACACACACACATTTACTAGTAAAACGATAAAAGCTAAATAGTGTTGATAAGATGTCGTCCGCATTCCGGAACAAAAGAAGACAAGCAAGAAATCAAGGCGATGTGTTGTCATGACATTTGCACATACAAACATACTTATCTTGCAAATATTTTCTTTGCATATAATGACCGCTCTGATATTTTGTCCAAATAAAGCCATAATAAAAATATATAAAACACCAAACCAATAAATCAACGCCAAATGGCAACATGCCAATTTATAAAAAAAAAATAAGCTCTCGAGGGACATATGTCGATTGCAATCGAGTTGTGCAAATTAGACGGCAGGCTAGCACAACAAAAATAAAAAATGAAAGAGAAAAAGTAAAATTACAGCATTGAGCTGCATGTGATTTGGCTAAAGCAAGATATTGGTGTCTCTATATACATATTTCTTAATTATATTTTTAATATAAAAGAAGCTTAAAAACACAAGTTGCAAAGCTTTCAACAAATTTATGATTACTCATGAAAATTTCATTAAAATTTCGATACTGAACTTTCTTTTTTTTTTGTCATAAAAAAAACCCTAAAACCCCAGTTTCAAATTTGAATAATTTTATAACAGTTCGAAAAAAAAATTTCGATACTGAATTTTTTTTTTTAATTTTTCTTAAATCCAAAAAAAAATTTCGATACTGAATATTTAAAAAATTTTTTCTTAAAAAAATCTCACAGTTCAATATTTTTACTTGAAATATTCGGAAAATTTTTACACCTTTTAATACCGCTGTTGAAAGAAGTGTTCTTTTACGTTCAATTCTCTTTGCCAAGCAAACGAGAAACCTCAATAAACCCCATAAAATTAATGCAGATCAACGAGATCTCAAATCCCGAGAGCAATGAAGCAAAGTTCGATTTGGCAACTTTTTATATTTGTCACTCCTATCAGCAAATATGCGTAATATATACATATGTATGTATGTAGGTGGTGGACGGTAGGGCATCGTTCGCGGCGTGATAAGCCACCCTTGTCGTTTGTCGGATATTTGCGCCACTCACAGCCATTTACAGCTAAAACATTTTATCAAGAGAAATACAAAATACAATACAAAAGCGATTCTTAGCCGTTTCCAAACGTAGTCATTTTTCATAGCACACTTCTCTACTGAATCCACAATTTACCTATGCGAGTATTGCGAAGCGCAGATAAAACAAAAAAATATTCTTTATGCGGGCGTCCTGTGTCTCCGATTGTATGGCTGTGATTGTGTGCCAGACACTTCGGCCGCATTTATAGTTAGAGACCAGCAATTGGGCCTATTGGTCTCTTGCTGCGCAAGCATTGGACATTAACACATTTTCTAGGGCCATACCTGCATTTGTGCGTCTGTGTTTGGCCATTGAACTTTTGCGATTTGTTAATTTATTCGGAAGGTTCCCAAGGTGTTGCCATATCACACCAGCTTGTTTTGCCTTTAGGTTTTTTTTTTGCTAGTTTCCTGCTTCTATGTTAATATATATATATATATATATATAGGTGTGTGTGCGTGTGCGTGTAGATAGTTGTGAGCAGAAAGTTTTCTGGACATTTGCGGCCATGTAATGTCCTTGCCCTTGGGAAAATGCATTTGGGACAAATTTCAACAAATGTTTTGCTCATCTACGGAAAACTATACACAAGTAAGTAAAAGGTGGCGCCAATGTTATTATCTGACGTAAAAAACACGGTCCGATGTTGTTTTGTGATGATAGTCGAAGCGATTTTCAAAGCAAACCAAAATGAAATTATCGTTAAATAAATGGCCGCTATTAAGGGAGAATTGATTTTTTTTTATATTTAAAATTGTGTATGTTTATCAGGAGAAATTAGATCTTCAATGTACTTCAATGGTTCCTGCATCGTGGCTCATCAGAACACACAAAAAATTAATGAACTGATAAAACTAACAGTTAAATATAAGCAAAGTGTGTTTTAAGTTTTTTCTTTCTGTACACCAAACTTTCAAGAGATTATCAAAATTTTTAACTTCGGCTTAAATTACGTACAAAAAGCTGCGGTAAACATTAAAAAAAAACTTTTATAATTTGCGAAAATTTATTGTGCAAATATTGGATGCTTTCTTTAGTTGCTTCATAGTCCCTGTCAGCATCAAGTTGGGAAATTCACCTTAGAGAAATCAACGAACGAAATTTGACTAAAATTTCTATTTTGAAATTTCATGCGTTCGATAATAATAGCCGAACCACATTTTGAAAATTTTTTACAAACCGCTAACTTTTATCAAATTTTCATTAAATTTCAATTAAAACACAGCCCTATATTAGAAGCCATGTAAACCAAAGCTTAAAATTAAAAAAAAAAAACATCTAAAAATGTTCGACAAAATTACAATTTCTTCAAAGAAAATAAGTAAATTTTTTTTTGTGTATGCAATTTTATAGCACATTTATATAGTTCAAATACAATACATAGCACATTTCAAGTAGCAAAGGACAGGACGTTGCGTTTCGCCTTTATGTAAAAATAAATTCCGGAAATTAATGCAAACAAAAAATCTAAAAATGTTCAGCTATTAGAAAATTTCAATTTTTAATATTAAAATTGAATTGCATTTTTGCAGTTTTGCATACCCAAAAAAAAAAAAATTCTTTAAGAAAAAATTTTGAAATTTCGAGTTAGTAAAAAACAAATAAAAATACCCAAAATTTTATAATGGGTAGCTAGCCTGTAGTTATGCAACGGAATTTAATACAAACATAAAGAAAACGCAGGACATTGAATTATAAAAATCCATTATGTAGTTATTGTCCAGCTTGCAGTGAACTCCATGATTTTGACCATTTAAAAACTGCAAACTGAGTGTTTGCTCTTTTCATCCTATTTAGAAATATATTATGAGAAGATTGCATAAAACAAATTAAGGAAAATGATTCGAATATAATAGCAAACTTATAAAATATTTAATTTTTAGTACAGCAAATTTTGACTAATTTTCCATTTGCTGTCATAACAAAATAATATCATTAAATATAGCCTGACGAAAAATGTATATTCGAAAAAGCCAACTATTAAATGAGATTAGTTTATGTAAGCTTTAAGCAGTTAAACCGCTTATGAGCTGAGAAGAGATAACCGAGCTGCAGCGAAAACGCAAAAAAAAATACCCAAAACATTGCAAATGAATGAATTTGTGCAATAATCTAGAATTCCAACAATATTCAAATTTCAAACAAATTAATTATTATAAAAATTAATATTACAAAATATGCAAATTATCAAAAAATAGAAATATCCGGAGACACATGCAGATCCTTTTTGCGTGTATGTGTGTGTGTGTGTGTGAATTGTCGCTTGCGATATTAAATATGATTGCGTTGCTTAGGTACATATGTACTCGTATTTATGAACATATTACATATTATTTTAACAAAAGAAAAAAATATATTTTGTCAATTAATTTTGTAAATTAAATGAAGTTTCGGAAATTTATATTGAAAAGCATTAAAGTTATTTGTTTAAAATATTTAACGATCTCTTTCAGATTGTTCGAAACTACAGAAAATGGTAACCACTGCATATGGGGGTTACCTATGACAGTTCAGCAAGTTAGAGTATAAAAACGATGTTTAAATATTAAATTTCGATGCGGCAGACATTTTTTAATAAAACTTCTCGAGCATCGTTTTTTCATTGAAGGTTTCCTGCATCGAAATTTTTAATTTTGGTAAATAAGAACCAGCCTAATGTGCATACATACATATGTGTACACTAATGACGTTTATAAATAGCAATGCATTTAATCGATACATGAATGTTCAGTGTGTAGGAGCATTTAAATGCCTGTGGTAATTAGTGTACATACATATCTATAAATGTAAAATGTATGTCCACATATGTGTGTATGTATATGTATATCGCACATGTACAAATGTATGTTTGTATGCGCCTGAATGTAATAAGAGCGCGAGCATAAATGCCCTTAAACAACATTGTTGTCAAATAAACAAATGTGCAACCAAATTGAAATCACCCCAAGCACACCAACACAAATACACAAACACAGTTATATATACACATACATACGTACATATACGAGTACATGCCATATTTATGTATATATGTATTTAAATATAACCGCTTGCACGTGCAATAATTATGCACATACATATGTATGTATGTACGAGTGTGTGCGTGCGTGTGTGAAGTGAACGGAAAGCCATCGAGGCCTACGCAACAGCGGAAGTCGAGCGCGAAACGAGGGCGGAAATCGATGCTTTAAACCATTAATGTCAATTTGATCGCGTATAATTGAATATTTTTGCAGAAAGTAAAAAATATATTAATAATAATATGTGTGTACATATGTAGATATATGAATGAACACAAATGCGTATTGAGTGAGTGTTGCGTGTGCTGAAGGGGCAGCCAGCGAGTGTGAGCGAGTGTGAGCGAGTTGCTTAGCTGCCATTTTGGGATGATGTCGGCGTGTGCCCAGTTAATTGATTGCTCACCACAAAATGAGTGCAGCATTTTTTCCCGCACACAGTTGGTGCGAACATATATTTAGCTTATCCCACATATTCAACAAATCCGCATTGTAAGAATAAGGTTCCATATTCAGAGAACGAATTATATAAGCCTATAAACTTGCTGACAATATTCTCAAAAATACTTGAAAGAATATTTCTTTGACGATTATTGCCAGTTGTGGAATCGCTATCTGTCATCCCCGACCATCAATTTGGATTCAGGCAACTACATGGAACTCCGGAACAGTGCCATCGAATCGTCAAAACTATTCTTAGTTGTCTAGAAGAGTAACAGTAGTGCTCCGCAGTTTTTTATAGACATTTACCAAGCTTTTGACAGAGTTTGGCAGGCAGGGTTATTATTTAAAATTAAAAATAGACACTGCCAGCACCACTCTATCTATTCCTTAGGTCATACTTAGATTGCAGACATTTCTATGTTAAAGTAAGTGATGACACTTCCGAAATATACGAAATTAATGCTTGTTTGTGTTCCGCAAGGCAGCGTGCTTCTCCCAACACTCTACACAATGTTCACTGCTGATATGCCAATAATAACGACACCGCCATTCTTGCCTCCGCTATCTCTGCAAATGAAGCTTCTGAAGCTGTTCAAGCTGAATGAAATATAATCTTGACTTGGAAATTGGAACATTATGGTAAATACAACAAAATCAGGTGAACGTAACACACAATGAAAACAGGTGATTGCCCCAGCGTCAATCTCAATCAAACAATTATCCCAAAATGCATCAGCGCTATGTATCTCGGGATGCACTTAGACAGAAAATTAACTTGGCAACAACACATAAAAGACAAGCAGCTTCAAATCAAGACCAGAAAAATGCACTGGTTACTCGGCCTTAAGTTTAAACTTAGTCTTAAAAATAAGGTGCTTTTATACAAATGCATTTTAAAACCGGCTTGGCCATACGGTATCCAAACCTGGGGAACTGCAAGTAAATCTAAGGTTGAGATAATTCAAAGATATCAGTCGGAAACACTCAGGCTGATTGCCAACGCTCCGTGGTATATCAAAAATACTCAATTGCACAAAGATCTAGAAATACCTATGATAAAACGTGTGATTCAGAAACTCAGTTCTAGATATGTTAACCGGCTAAGCTGCCACCCCAACATACACGCCATAAACTTATTGGACAACAGCGCCGAGACTCGCGGACTGCAAAGGCTGCATCCCCTTGATTTACCATTTAGATCTAAAGATTAAGTACACTGATTAAGTTGTAAATTATAAAACTAAACTTAGCGGATTGTTACGAGTACATAGAGCGCAAATCTTAAACTTTAAAATACCTTTAATGTATTTAATGGACAAATTGCAAGTTTTGCATCAACACCAATTTTGAAAAAAAAAAATGCGCAAAAGTAAATACATAAGTTGTGGTACTTGCAATATCTTAAATTTTAAACTTTTGAGCGAGTGGGCGATAAAACATCTAGTTTCTTAATTAACTATCTCTCTTAATATCAAATTTTAATTAGATAAGTTCTAATAGATAATGGAAAATCAAAATTTTAGCATTTTCCAAAATTTCCGTTGTATGGGAGGTGGGCGAGGTTATGGTCCGATTTCAAAAATTTTTAACTATTATGACACCGATATTGTGGCAAATTTCTTCACCAAATTTTGTGACGATACCTCACACCGTTATGAAGATACAGAAAAGTTTTCCTAAGTAGGCGTGGCAACACCCATTTTGCAAAATTTCATAAATACCTAATTTCTTAGCCCAAAATCGCTCCAAATACCAAATTTCACTTAATTTGCTTTAATGGATACCGAAAAAACGAAGTTTTTGCATTTTTCAAAAACTTCCGTTATATGGGAGGTGGGCGTGGTTATTGACCGATCTTGACCATTTTCAATACCAACCTACCCTGTCCAAAGGGCAATCTATGTACCAAATTTCATTGAGATATCTCAATTTTTACTCAAGTTTTTGTAATCACGGACATACGGACGGACGGACGGACAGACAGTCAGGGCTAAATCGATTTCTCTTTTCATTCTGATCATTTCATTTTTTTGCTGTTACAAACAACCGTTATGCGAACAAAGTTATAATAAATACCCATGTGTACAAGTACGCTCGGGTATAAAAATTGTTGTTTGATTACTAGCTTTGTGCATTTAAAGTAGCAGCCATTTAAATGTTAATTATTTGCGAAAGCGACTCAAATTGAAGGGGATTCATTCCGTTCTGGTTTGTACAAAAATGTCGCTTTACCTTTGTCTGGCTCTTAATCATACTGCGCAAAAGACAATGGGCAGGTGATGAGTTTCGGTAGAAACGAAAATAGCATCAGTTAAATTCTCTCTTTCACAAAGACATTTCACTTTCGTAATTAACTTAAACTAATTTTTGAAAATCAATTTATTTCAAAAATATAATATAAAAGGTTATTTCTTATATTGAAATATTAAAAAATAAAAAACAAAAAAAATAAATGTGTTTTTTTTTTAATTTTAAAATCATTTTAAATAAATTTTTGGAAACAAAAAAAAAACACAAAAAAATTTAATAAAAAAAAGTGTAATTAAGAATTTTATTGCTTTCGTTATCGTTTTTGTGATTTTTACTGCAAATAAGAAGAGATATAAATTAAAAGGCGGTTTTCGATGTGAATGAACTTGCTGCAAAATAGTTCGCAGTTGCATGTTTGTAGAAGAAAAGGGAAATACAATTCGTTAAGACACTAATTTTATATATAGAAATTTCTTCTAGAGGCTCTTGCTCTTGCTATGGAGAGAGCAAGCCATTTAATGAAACGGTTCAGAAAGGTCGGCTCATATCAATATTTACCCCAACTTCAAGCGGTTTTTCATGACAGCATTATTGGAACTAAATATAAAGGAAAAATATTTTTACTTCTATTTTTTTTAAATTGATTATTGCTTTTAAGTAATTTTAGGCTGGAAAAATGAAAAAATTCGATGTACCTCAATTAAAAAGTAGTTCCAATATAATAATGTCTACTGTGCTGGGAAAAACTTCTAGTTGACTTTAAACTAAGAAGACCTTGCTCTCATTGAGTAGTTGGGATTGCAGACAAGTTTCAAATGAACGCAATTTTTATATTCATTGTGTGTGTTTTAATTAACTTTTTCGGTTTTTGTCTGTTAGGCGACAGTATGTAATTCTTTTAAAAACAAAATTTTCACATTTTAGAAACTCCCGGAGAATTTTTCTCCCTTTAAGCAATGGGAGAAGGAAACAAATTTTCCGGCAGTTTTTATTCAGAATAGGGCTGATTTGTTTTTAAATATTTTTACTAAACAAAACTTTAACTAAATTTTTATAAGGATCTTGAACTCTGCAAAGATGCACAAATGTGCTTCGGGAGATAAATTGTAATTTAAAATTTGAAAACTAAACTCTTTCCAAATTCGTGGTAAGTTATAAAGCTCTTCGCTAATGCTGAACTAATTGGAAATAATTGACACATCCTCCAATGCGCCAAACAATTCCTGTATTTACACTGAGACTTTGTTGTTAAACTGAGCACCGTCTGCCGGCAGCTGTGAAAAATTAAATAATTCGAATGAGCTTAGAAAGCGCCCACAATAGCACGACGTACATACTAGCTGCCCAAAAACTCTGCTTCGTCATTTAATTTAATTTCCAAATAACAAAGTAGTTGACAATTGCATGATGTGCTGCGTCGGCGTATTTGATGGCAAGCACACAATTAATTTAATATGTACGAGTATAAACTGAGCTTGCAAACATTTGTTAGCAAATTTGTTAACTTATTTCCAATGCAAAAGCAATTTAGTGACAATCTTACGTGTTGTACTCTGCACAAACGCGCACACGCCCCGCAAGTCAAGTAAACAAAAGCTATGCAGCGCTGAAGGCGACATTCGCTGTCCGACTGCTTTCCCATTTGTCGGTCGCAGCTGATGTGGTCTTTGAAGGGGCGTGGAGGGGAGAGAGCAGCTAATTGCTTGCTTTCTTAATGATATTTTAGTGAACGACTTTGTACAAAATAATTTAAAATTCTATCAAATGTTCTTGCGGGAATTCAGAGCGCTTAGTCACCGCACACGCACACACCCGTGGCTACTGCGCGCTCCTTCGGCACAGTTAGCTAGTACATAGTTGGAACGTTTCTTGCGCTTAATTAAAAGTTGTCGCCAGCACATTTGAAGCTTTGTTTGCATGAAAGGTATTTGTTTTGGAAGAGCTTAGAGTATTAGAAATAGTGTGGCGGGAATGAGAGCAGAAGAAGCATGATTGAGTAGTAAATACTCAAAAAATTATACAAAATTTAAATAATAAGTTGGCTGCAAGTTAAACGGATTTTTAATTTGTAAATAAGTGTGGTACAAAAATAAAATAAAATATGTAAAGGCGAAATTTGTATGCTTTCCCCATACATACAATTGTTCTACATATTTAGATGGAAAAAGACTCCAAGTTTTCTTGAAATAAAAAAAAAACAGCTTAAAGATTCGCGTAAATTTGATGAGGAATAATATAATTTTCCGAAGAAAAACACATTCTCTTGCTCCTCGAAAGACTTGAATAAATAATATTTTGAGGTTTTTTTTAACAAGTTTTTACTATGAACTTTTTATAGGCCTCCCAAAAACCCAAAAACCTTCTAATGTAGTTAATATTAAAAACTGAATAGTTGAATAGTTTGTTGATTGAACAGTTTTACATGCCAAGAATTCAGAACAATTTTTACGTTGGGAAAGTTTGAACTATCAGAACAATTTTTAATATTTTTTGGTTAAAAAAAAAAGCGGGAACGGAATAAGAGCATTAAAACTCCGATTTTCGTTCATCGCTACCTATTTCAAGCATTTTTGCAACAACCTAATGAACACCTGTACATATACTTTTCATGGCACGCAAGGGGCGTACCTTAAGAAAAACCTCATCACCCTCTCGTAACACTCTTCATACACACTTTCGCATTTTCAGCAAACGCATTCGAAAGTTTCAATTTCTAAGCGATTTGTAATTACCGCAAAAGACGAAAAGACGACACAGCTGCTGTTAAGTTTTGCCAAATTGCATTGATTAGTAGCCATACAGTGTAGTAGAAAATAAAATAAAATAAAATAACACCAAATATGTAAGAGTTTCGACCAAATTTCACTTACCTTAAATCTATATACTGGTAGACGGACGTTATGCCCAAATTAAAATAGACCGGCACAAAAACGAAGCACACAATCGGATAGGCGCTGATCATCCCGTAAACAATCTCCCACATCGCCGTCCCACGGTAGAACAGCTCGCTGGGGTAGCCTAAAAGCGGCGAAGCATACAACAATATATAAATAAACAAATAAGTGCGCTGCTACGTGTACTTTTGGCAAGCAAACAATAAAAAAAAATATATTTAACTTTCGCAGTGAAGTGAAAAGGTGCTTGGTGTAAATAAATATTTAGTAAAATAGTCTACCCAAACAAAATACTTAGTTAATTTGCATAATGTGCGTGTAATCTTCTGAAGACCATGGAAACCTTTATTTTTTTGTTTTTGGTTGGTTAAGTTTGAACTGTTTGCCCTCAATAGCGGCGTTCCTAATGTGACATAAATAAGCGCAAACTGCTTTTGTACCTTTTACTTGGCACTTGTCTAAGCAAGCGCAACAAATCAACGGATTATGAAGAGAGTTTAAAAGGTGATTATGTACAGTTTGGAGTGTTATCGCGCGTACGACTGCATTGGTGCAAAGCAGATTAAAAATGAACTGTATTTTAAAGTAAGTACATTTGCCTTTTACAAACGGCCAACTTAAAGTAAACTGGGTTATTTAACATTTCAGCTTTGTGCGTCATACTCCTTTTACTTATTTTAGAACAGTCAAAATAAAGGAGTAATACAAAAAGGGAACACACTACGCGGCTGTTTTATTGGACTTAAGGCATTTATTTAAGTAAATAATTTTTTTTTTGTTTGGTTGAAAGCTCTGCGCTCTTAAACTACTTTTTAAATGATACAATTTATAAATATGTAGCTTCTTTTGATGTTGAAAATTTTGAACAGAGTTAATATTGACAGTGTCTTAAAACTCTTAGAATAAATTCTGTCAGAGTACACAACTCTATTCTCGATTTTAGTGTAAACATAACAAGAAAATGTATGTGAAAATAGATGCAAAACAGTCGTTCTTTATTAGACTATGTTTCGAAGGAGAAAAAACAAATCGTATTCGATCCTCCTAACTCGTCTTGTAATAAAACCAAAATTAAAATAAATATGTAAGGTTTTCGAAACTACAGTTGTTTCTTAAAGAAAACTTTCGTACCAGAAGCGGTCACTAGTTTAATTGCTAATAATTTTTATTTTCTTTTGATTATTTTCACTTTAATCCGTTCATATTTTTATTTAAAACCAAAACAAATCCATTATCTTCCCTTCACAAAACATTTTAAGTCTTAAAATCTATTGTATATAGTAGTTAAGAAAATGGAAATGTTTAGCTAACAGCCTTAGAACAGTTTTGAAAAGTGTCTTTTAAAATTCTTCCTTTTTGCCTTTGGTCCCCAAAATGTATTTAAGGGGTTGATTAATTAAAAAAATCGACTGAGAAAACAGTCTTAAAATAAGAAGTGTACATCTATGCAACTGCCAAAGAAACTAAAAAATAAAACCAAAATAAGTAGATTCATTAATTAATTCCATTAAACTTACCCAAAATTGTGCGAACGCCCAACGTACCGCGGGCGATTGATAACATAATTGCCACAATCGATATGCCGCCTGTGGCAAAGACATAATCAGCCTTGCTGCGTTCTTTCTTCTTGCCAAATAAGCGCTTCCAAAGGGGACCAAACACGGTGATCAAAATAAAGACCGCAAACATGACGTAATCAAAGGCAAGTGAGCGAAGTTCTTTAGCCATTTTGGTGTTTATTTTTTACTTCAAATTTTATTTACGTTTCAATTTTATAGGAACTGTAAGAGAGAGGTAAAGCAAAAAAAAAATTAGAATTGGTGGAAATAAATTAAAAGGTTATAAGCCATTTACATACATACTTAAATATATATATATATATATATATATATGTACATATATAAATTTTAACATAAATGTGTACATTCTATTAACTAGCATGAAATTAAATTGTATTTCTTAAAATTTCTTAAACGGAATAGTCCTTTTCTGTTAAAACTGTACCAAAACATAAGCTTTGGGTGCCAATTTCTGTAATGTTAATGTCAAATAATAAAATATTTTTAATTTGTTTAAGGAATTCATTATAATAGTAAAATGGACCACAATGGATTGCCTCTAAATAAAAAAATAAATATTTTTTTTTAAATTTCTATTATAATGAGACTTTCGAGCAACATTTTTACAATTTTTCCATTAAATCAACAATTTTATTTAATGAAATAGTATGCAAGGAACTGATTGTGAATGTAGTTTTCATTAAAATTAGTTCAAATCAAGTCAACAAACTCTCATGAACTTAAATGTCCTCTGTTAATTTTGTTGTTTGCTTGCCCTTTGTTGCTCTTACCGCATCTAAATTCCATAATTACAATGGATATTCATTTACTATCGCCAACATTTACATATGTACATATGTACATTCATGTCTGCAATGATCGCAATGTGTCCTTTCTCACTGACTGCTCTATCAGCATCGGATGCAACAATTAAATGAACTAAACGTAGCAAAGTGAGCTAATCTCTTAATGCTATAAAAAAATCGGTATTCTCTTACAGCAGCATGAAATGGTTATCCTTTTAAGTATTACATGAGCACACGGTGTGGAGGAGTATATGTACACGTATTGAGCTGATATGCTTGCTGGCTAATGTCTAAGTAAAATGCAGCAACAGGGATGTTTAGCTGTTGAACATGTATGTAAGTATGTATGTACAATAGTGTGGTCCAAAATTTATGGGCAAATAATAAAGTCGCAATTTGAATGAACTCTTTACCAAGGATTCTTCTATCTCGAAATATGCAACGCTATTTTTTAGTTTGAATTCAAAAAATATGTCGAGGTCGTTTAAACTGTCAATTTTTCACATGCAGAATTTAAGGTGTATACGACATCATTTGTAAAAAAGTATAGAAAACGGAATTATCAGTTTGTCCTCAATAGTTTATTTAACCATTTTTCCATTATTTATTTATTTTTTTAAGTTCTTGTGGGACGGACATCCAACAAATATCAAAATATTACAATTGCGAATTTTCTTAGATCTACCACCCTAATGTACGTACATATGTAAACTAATATGTTAAATTATTAATTTTGTAGAAGTTGTTAATAGTGGAAGTCCGTATTGATGGCATAGTACTCGTATATGCAACATTACGCGCTGTCCACGCCAAACTCCTTGAGTGGCACATGGCGTGTGAGCAATTAATATTACTCTCCTAAGAGTAACCTTCCATCGAGTTAAATACATATGTATGTAGTTACTCAAATTAAAGGGAACGACAAACAAAACTTTTTGTTTTACTATTAAAACAAATAAATGAAGAAAATGTAAATGAGCACCAAATTTGCATTCCACAAAATGCTAAAATTCCACTTTTATTCACCAACTTGCCTTCGATACGCGTAAAACATTTTTTTCTTACTCAATTTTACTTTCTGAATTTACTTGTAAATTATTAGTCCTTTGGCTGCTCTGCTCTTTTCGCAAAATTAGACAAACAACTACAGAAAAACTTTTATTTCGACGCCTTTATGAATTTCACAGTCAGTCATGAAAGTATGCAATCTCTTTTTATGAAACCTAAATGAAATGTCATTGTATTTCTTTTGGGAACAATGTTAGTAGATTTTTTTAAACTCAAAATGTAGGACAATAGCTCGGGAATCGAGGTACAATAAGATAAATAATTAAAAAATAAAGCACTTTCCGCCAGCTGATTTTGAAAATAAATTGTGTAAATATTTTTATTAAAATAATCCACAGCACAAAATGTTACATACGTACTCGTATGTATGCAATTTCACCGTCGATGCTTGTGTGCTCACCGCAAGCCATAAATTTTAAGCTGGATAATATTTACGTGCACACTTCCGTTTACATTTTTTCCCTCAACATATTTCGAACTTACTGTGGTCGAGCTTACGACGTGAGCAATCCTGTTGGATGTGTTAAGTTAATGTCTTGTGTTTTTGTTTTTGTTTTTGTTTTGTTGGTGTTGGTTTGTGTGTGTTATGCTCTTGCTTTATTTAAACTTTGTTGCTTGCTTTTATTTGTGGTCATTTTAAATTGGTGTCAGTGAAAATGTGAACCGGTAATTGCAACGCATGTGTATGTGTGTGAGTGTGTGTGTGTGAATATCGTGCTGTAGAGGGACAATTGTTGGAGTGGCATACAACACAAAATGATATACTATTTTTTCTGCGGTGCATTTATGCAACAAACACTTGTGCTTTGTTGTTGCCAAACTCTTTCGAGTGGCTGCCATCGCCTCCGGTCACATCACGTTTCGTTTGCTACTCATTTTATCAATGTCATTTCAATTGTTTTCATCAGAACTGAAGGACACCAAAAACTTGCATTTGCTGACGAAGTGTGCTCGTTGAAGTTTTGGTAAAATTATTTTCTTTAGTAAGGATCATTCAAGTTGAGTTGCATGATGGCACAAAGTTTTCGTTTCAACTTGTGTGCAGTCTGAATATACACCACATTTCGCAATTATAGTCACAAAACAAATTAAAATATTTTAAATATTTCTGAGCATTAAGGCCGATTGGTTTATTGGAAAATTATTAGCTGCCGGCTTAAGTATTGCGCATGTTGTTGAAGAAAGAAGTCTGGTGAGGAAATGTGGTGATTTCCGATATAGTACTATAACTTCTACCGCTTTGAGTATTGTTGTTTTTTCCTAATAATTTTCCAATAAACCAATCGGCCTTAAAGCTCAAAAATATTAAAAAAAATGGTTATATGGCCAAACAATAACAAATTAAAATATGTTAACAAATTTTTTCTTTTATTAAATTTGTATTATTTTGCAATTAAAATATATTTCAGTTTTTAACAAAAGCCATAAAAACCATTTTCCAAAAAAAAAAAATTATGGAAATTTAAAATTTTTTCCCAATATTTTTAGCATTTTAAGTATAATGTTTTAAGCACAAAGTTGAAAACTTTTTTTAGAAAAAATTGCGCATATTTTGAGGAGTTTGTTGGATTTGTTTTAAATTTTGTCCAAAGTTTCAAGTTGATTTTGTTTTCGGTTTGAGAACGCACTTTATTTAAAATAAAGAATTGCAATATAAAATTGCACACAGTGTGCGGTTATAATTATGTGATGGGGAATTTTTACTTACAAAGTATTCTTTGGCGTTTAGTGGGCGAACATTTTTGTCAAGCGCAAGTAGTGTTGATATTCTTCTCAATCGATTTTTATTTGAATTCGTTGCTTGATAAGCATTTGCGAAGAAACTAATTTCTTGTTTGCATACACAGCATTATTTGAAGAAAAACAGAAAATGCTGCACGCCTTCATGTCTGCCACGAACTTGCAGTGAGTCATTGAATACTCAGTTTCAGCTGAACATTTTGTCATTTGTTATCCCTGTCAGGTGTGTTTAAGTTAAATAAAGTGATCGAAATAAATTTTACACACACTTCAATTGCCAGCTATTGCATCAGCTGGAAACCCGCTGTGGCTATTCGCATTGAAAACAATTTCACTCAATGACCACAGCATAAAGCGATCACTTCCTGACAACGCTAATAAAAATATCAAAGCCACAACGGCCAGAACACTAAACACAAAAATTTCACTTTCCATTAGCATGCAAAGTGCAAACGAATTGCCAGCTAGCCAAGTCGTAGACCAAACCTAAGAGAGACCACAAACAGCGATTCCAAAATCTACTAGTAAATCAGTTGTAAGGCCGCGCGGCTCGTGATTTGGCCTGCAGTGATAGTCGACAAATTGAATATGGCGTACTGGGCGGGTAATCGGCGAGGTGAGACGAGCAGAGAGCAAACCATGAAGCTGTAGTTTTTGTTGTCGTCTCAAATAAGTAGTTGGCTGTTTGGTTGGCCAGTTGGTCGGTTGGTTGGTTGGCTGATAGCCGTCTTTGGTTGGATCCCATCCAACAGTGACAGCAAGGTGCCAACCCAGAACGGGTAGCATATGCATTTAGCACACTTTGCCACGGTTGCTTGCCACATCACGAAACCCTTCTGCTTGTGCACACCTTGCGCGTTACGCTCGACTTTTGAACTAGAGCGGTCGGTGGGGCACCTTGTCTACTTGCCACATGCTGTGTGCGGCTATTCTTGCATTGTACTATTTATGTTTGTACATGCGCCTGGCAAGCGCCACGATTTGTGATTTTCTTTCTATTCTTTCTGCAAATATTCTATGAACTATTTAGTTGTTGCCAGCTAGAAATTTAAAGCAAAAATCCCGTACAATGCAAGTGTAATTGAATTTCTCCTCGCAGCGCTGCGCCATTTCGCTTCATTTTATTTGCTGTTTTATGCTTTTATTCCATTTCAATTTTCTTGGCAATGCGACGAGAAAAACAACAAAATGTGTAAAACAAACAAACGAAAAAAGAAAAAGAAAAAAAAAATAAAAATAAAGATGAGAGAGCACACACAAGGGCATTGCATCCTCAAGTCCTTAGGTAAACGAGCTGCCAAAGTGTTTAAAGTGCTTTCTCATTGTGGTCAACGGTTTAGTTTCGGTCGAAGTGAGTGCTGCTGTGCATGGAGATGGCGAGTGTGGCGGGCAAAGGTGGGGCTGGTTGCGTCCAGTGGCAGTGAATCGTCTAAAAGTTTATTAGATAATGCCATAGTTTGACTACCTTCCAGCTGCTTCCTGCTCTGCCGCCGCCGCCACGCTGCTGCTGCTGCTGCTGCTGCAAGTCATTTACCCAATTTATACCAGCACACATTGACTGTCATTTTTGTATGTATGTGTGTATGTATCTGTGTGCACATGTAATATGTAGCGTTACATGAATATTTGCATACCATACACACTTGCACACATATTGACGCTCCCAAGTGTTGGGTCAAGTCAAGTGCTTACTACTATTTTATACACAAAATTGCTCTCGAGGTAAATATTTATCTCCTACAATTCGACAAAATATTTGCGTTGCTATGAGTTCTGTCTGACAAATGAATTGCCACTTGACTTTGGTGTTGGTAGGAATTTTCCTTAAATTCATTTGATTAATATGCTGTGAATGAAATGATGGGTTAAAGTGTTAGTGTTTTGTCTGGCCGAAAATCGAGAAGCTATGTATAACAATTGAATGCGGTCTAGCAAAAATGATTATTTGTTTGTGTTATAGCATCCATTGTTTTACCACTAATTTACACAAGCCAACCATTTTTGGCTTCATTAAGGTGAATGCTTCACTATATTCGTTATTACTACTACTTCCTCTTCTTCTTCTTCTTCTTCTTTCAATTATCTGTTAAATATTGCATTGGTTGAACTACTCTGCATTCATGCATGCTCTACTCACTTTGTTGGTGTTTTTTTTCTTCCAGGTATTTTTGTTAGTAATAACATAATTAATCAACGAAGAGCAGCAATTACGGCACACCAAAGCGCTCAGCCAAGTTATCGGCCAATAAACAGCGTAAATTATTCAAAAGTCTACCGAGGTGCTCAACAAAATTGCAATAAACAACTTGTCTTGTATGTATTTTTGCGCATGTGTTGGTATGTGATAGACAAGGAAGGAGTGCAACAAATTAATGCAATCGTTTAAATAAAATATTTATAAGCAATGCAGTTACTGAGACCAGGGAAAGTGCAGTGCGGAGAGAATTGTGGGGGAAGCAACACAAATTTGCAAAGCGCAGTAAGCGATTGTTAGGAACGCTGGCGCTTTTTTCAGAGTGTCCTTATATTATTACTCTTTTTTTTTGTACTAAAAAGAACTGAGCAATATAAGTGAATTGTTACTGAAATAAATAAATTGCATTTGCTTAGGAAAAATGTTTAACGGAATTACTATGCAGCAGTGTTTGATATGCTAACGCATATTTCAATTGCGAAGAAATTTCTCTTTTCTTTGATAAGTTAAAACCATGCTATCGATTTTTTAGTGAAAGAAGCTTATAAATCGATTTACCGAAAAATTTGATGTGATACAGATTCAGAGCACTAAAATAAAAATTAACAAAAAAATTAATTCCGGAAAATTTTTTTTTATCTTCGATTTGTGTTCTTCACTGATTGAAAAGAATTTTTATATTCCATTTTTTTAATGATTTTTCAGAGTGGACAATCTAAAAAGCACAGCCAAGAAGGTTGTAAATCGCTGACCGCTGCTGTGTTACCATGCGAATGGTTGAATTTGATAATAGCTTTCTTCTAAGCCAGCGATATCTAAGTAGGCTAACATCATCCGCAAAATTTATCAAAGTGCATATTGAAAAATTTCGTGTAAAAAAAAAGAATGAGACTACAAGTTTTAAGCTGTATAAAAAAAAAACATATTAATGATTAATCGCTCATTTGTCGTGAGTGATTTGGAAGATGAGAGAAGAGACACTGAGCTAAGTTCTATTATGCATTCCACTCATAGATAGCCAACATTTATGCTGAGATGGTACTAGCGTCATTCCTTCATCGTAGGAATATAAAAGTATAGAGGAACACCAAGTTAATCGGGATATACATATGTATGTACATAAGCCTTTCTAATATCTCCATCATTCTTGCTGGCAGGGCATCATGAACGCAGTTTAGGTTAAGATTGGGAACTGATGCCATGCAGTCAGTTTGTTAATCTGCTAGGGACTAATCCATGCCCGAAAGAACTCATTCTCAACAGAACTCTCTCACTCTGACACTCTCTCTCTCTCTCACTGTTTCACTCTCTTTCACTCTCTCTCACTCGCTTTCACTCTCTCTCTCTCACTCTCACTCTCTTTTTCTTCTCTCTGTTGAGTTGCCAAGACTAATCATAAATGTATACAATGAAACATTTCTGCAAAAATAACAAAATTTCTTAAAATAAGTTGTTGTTATTGAAAATTGTTTAACACAAGCTAAGCAGTTTTGTGTGCCTCGAAAAAAAAAACAACAAAGCTCGAATAGTCGCTTACAAACTTTTAGCCAATCGTACAGCATCCGCTGCCTTGGCTACTCATGCAAATACTGAGACACACACACACACATACATATCTATACATAATCACATATTTGAGAACACTTTAAGTTTTCAAGCCAAAACAAAAAACGAAAACAAAAAAATAACCTTAGTTTCTGCTTACTTTGGCGCTTGCAACAGTTGCTTGCTTTTTGTTGTTCTTTAAGTTTCAATTGGTTTCATTTATTTTCGAGCGCTTAAAGTTCACTTTCCGCTTGCCATTCACTTTGCGCGTTGGCCATGTTGCTTGCCAATGTTGGCGCGCTTTTATTGCCATATTATTGCCTGGCAAGGCGTGCTGCAAGTTAGTGACGCAGCTAAATATCGCCGCTGCCACTGCCACTGCCACTGCCACCGCGGCAGAGGTCGCCGTTGCTTTGTTGTATGTACATTGCCAAATATGTTTTGCCATATATCCTCGAATCGCCACCGCCACCGCCGCGGCCATAGCCCGTGTAGAGCGCTTTATTTATTCTTTTGTGCGAAATTCCGGTAATTTATTTTGCGTTTCGGCTTAAAGTGTAAAGTGAAAAATTGCTAATGTTACACAAGTTTTGTTTAGTTAAAATTAATTTTGGGCGAGCGTGCCCGCTACAACCAACATTTTTAAGTGAGTAGTACTATTTAGTTGGAATTCTGGTGGTGGTGGTGGTTGTACTTGGAGGTCAAGCTTCACCAGCTACCAGCTACCAGCCAGTAGCGAGCAGCCAGCGGCTCGGTTGTGGGATGTGTGTGATGTGCGCGGAAATTGCAAAATGCATGCGAAATTAGGCGGTGGTTAGCGTGGCTGGGACATGCCGCAAGCGTTTTGCGATAGTGGAATGTGTGAGTATGCCTAGAGAGCATGAAAAATGGCCATAATGTATGTATGTTCGAGTATTTCTTTGCTTATGATTGCGTTTTCTGTGTTTTGTGTAAATTACAAATTGCGGTTCATGAGAAATGTTAACTGTCAGCTTACTAATTGTACACTCACAAATATTTGCGCATTTGAGTTGGTCGAAGTGGGGAATTCGGAAGCAGGAACTTTTTAGTCACACTTTAAATTTGCGCGAGCAATCGGCTGTATAATACTTTTGCTCCATTTAAATTATTCTCCATATCGATTTGTGTATTTCCATAGTTTGCTTTAGCTTTATAAAAGTAATGAGATCCTCTTTGATCTTGATCAACTGGGCTTGAGCTCATTGGGTTTCATATTCTACTTGTACTGAAGGAAGTGGGATGGCAGTTAAACTCGCAGTAGAAGTAAAATCAACGAATTTTGGAGCTTTCTGCGGTATAGGAAAGCGAGCAACACCTCCATTAGGGTACTATACTGGAATAATATAATAAGTCTAGATTGAGTATTTTTATTGTAACACTTTTTGAATGCAATTTTTTTGACATTGCGGCCTAAGATGCTACTATTTTTTGTGTTGTTTTTATGCAAGCAAATGCAACAAATCAAAAAATTTATGTTTTTAGTTAAAAAGGTATTGAAGAAAAAATAGCTACTCACATTCAATTTGAGATAATCTGTCTTTAAAATAAAATAGGGTTCGACTCCCGCAGAAGCCAAGAAGAAAGAAGTCTGATGAGGAAATGTGGTGATTTCCGAAATAGTTCTATAACTTTTATCGCTTCGAGTATTGTTGTTTTTTCCTTATAAATTTTCCCACAAACTAATCGGCCTTAAAGCTCGTAAATAATTAAAATAAAATATGAAAAGTTATTATTTTTATCAAAGCATTTCTTATTTGAACTCCCAAAATTACCTTTTAAATCTGAAAACAATTTTCACATTTGGATTCAAACGATAGATTTTTTAGTTATAATGGTACCAGAGCCGATTTCCTTTCTTCTCGAAATGCTGCAATTTTTTTTTTAAATTTGCCCGCCTAATTTACTTTGATAAAATTTCTCATAGTAAATATTGACGAATTCGGGCAACATAATTGAAATTATTTTATTTTTCAATTAATGCACAGGGAATTCTTAAACAAAAACTATGTATGTAAATACTTTTCATGTTAGATTTAATATATTTTACCAGACTTATAATAATTTAATAAATTTTAGTAAAAAAATATCAAGTTTCCAGCCGCTAAAAATAAATGTTAATGGCGTTAAAAAATGATCTTAAAATTAAATATTAAGCATGCAATTACGAAGTATTTAAGATTTATTTAAAAATTGTTTGCATTAAAGAATTTGCATTAATTTTAATTGTGCGCTCAGGGCGAGTTCGCAGCTTCTTAGCAGCAAAACTGATAAGAATTTCGTTTTCATAAAGTGGCAATGTTAATGCTAAGTCAATTTATGATGCTATAAGTAAATGAAATCATCTAATTTACAAAACAAAAACACCATCCATTCAATGTAGTTTAATGCACATGACCTGCGTTGTGTAGCGTAAGTGCAACTCAACTGCTGCCACCGCATGAAAACAAAGATTTTAATAAACCGCCGTGCACACGCGCACTCGAAAGACTAAATCCAACGAAAAAATGCCTTCAGCGTATTTCGTTGGCACAGTGCCGCCGTGCAAAGTAAACACTAAGTTGGATTGTTGCTTTTGGCAATGCAGCAGCGTTGCAATGGCAAAGCCACCGTTAACATCAGCGCTTACTTTTTCACTGCCACTCTCACCTACATACATAAGTGCCTGCAGGCACATCCCTTAGATGTACGCCATGGCGCAATTGTGTCAGTTGCTTTGGCGTCTGGAGTGCTGCAGTCTTGCCAGCCAGGATACGTCATGGGGTGCAAGGACACTAGTCGCGCGCTGCTCGCCAATCTCATCTCTCACGTACATATGTATGTATGCACGAGTATATACATACAAATATATGTGATTACGAGTACAAAAACATACGCACACACATGAACATGCGGATGTGCGCTTGTTGTTGGGTAGTCTTGCCAATGCTGAAATTAGAATTTATTGTCTGGATTGAAATGAAATTAATGTAGTGCAAGGATGTGCGCGGCGAATCGACCGAATACAAGTTGAAATTAGCGCGCATTTGTTGGTAGTCGTTCGTGTGTGGAAATGAGTGGCCAAGATTGATTTATCGACACTTTGGCGTCCTTGCCGATATGAAGGCGTTACAACTTAGCTACATAAGTAAACGAAGAGAGTACAAGTTCAAGCACTAACTATTTTCCAGCTGCGTAATTGCAAGCCATGTCTTCGCAGAAGCGCACAAAATGAAAAGCTTTGATGGGCGGACGACAAAGCGAAATCAATAAATGACTGTGGAAATGAACAGTAAAGTTGCGTTCTTTTTTTTAGTTTGTTGCTGGACATATAAAGTTGTATTTATGTATGTATGGAAGGCACCTGCGCACTGCCGATGGGCGGGATGAATTTTAATGAACCGCAAATAAAGAATATTTTTTTATAATTTTCAAAAAATATTGAAATATAAAATTTCTGTTATAGATTTTTGTCAGAAAGTCAACGTTTTTTTTTTTTAATTTATTTTGTGCTTGAAAAATACTTTTTTGAGTTTAAGCTTTGTTTTTGGAAAAATATAGGTAATTTTTAAAATTTTCAGAAATAAAACTTCAATTTAAAAAAATTATATTCCAAAAATACAATTGCAGGCGACTTAGTTGACCTATTTTAAAAACTCATACTTAAGCTTCATTGCTGTTAAATAAATTTTCAATTGGTAAAGATTTTTTTAAATTCTCGTTAAGAACAAAAGAAAAGTCTTCTCGTCCAACTGCAATACATGCAAAAAAATTGCACTCTCTAAGTCATTCTGTTGAGAGAAAAAGTGGATTGCGATCTGAAAATCAGTTATTTTTTATTTAACTTTTTCGATCCGACTGTTTGCAGGAAGTAAAGCAAACTTAGTTTTTGAATATTTTAATTT
This sequence comes from Philophylla caesio, assembly GCA_963971545.1. Classification (NCBI taxonomy): domain Eukaryota; kingdom Metazoa; phylum Arthropoda; class Insecta; order Diptera; family Tephritidae; genus Philophylla; species Philophylla caesio. Next base: position 219,935,047 of record OZ020604.1, on the reverse strand, counting down.
GAAATCAGTCGATTGATACGTGGAATCATGAAAATCGAGGGATTTTTCGTGTATGTACAATGATAATTTGAGCTGGAACATACGAGTATGTGTCCCAATAGGGTTTCATATTTCACATATGAAATATGGAAATGCTTAACTCAGATTTTGCACAAACCAGCAGGCAAAGTTGGAGTTTAGTTTTGCTTAACGCTGGAACAATTTTCAGTCGCTTGTGTTGTATATTGATGCATCTTAATAATATTATTAATTATAATAATCAACAAGGTTTTACCACCCATATCTTAAACTCTTCAGCTACAGTACAAATGCTCATCAGCTTATTAGATAATAAAATATATGTAGGTATCATTTATTGAGAGTATTCACGTAAAATAATGAGTCTGAAATATCAAAAGCACCTGAGTGAGTGTTAAAATTATGACACGGAGTGACTGCTTCAGTTCCAAACCATTTTTTTATGGCTTCAGAAAAAGAGGCCGGAAATGCCTTGAAAAACTCATTAGAGGAAAAATCAGAAATTGTTTCTGAACCGACACAATCCTGTCGGAATAAACTTGATAGCGCGGGTTTCAAACAACAGATCCACATTCCAGTATTGGCCCACGATGACTTCCAACGAAGAAGATTAGGTTGAAAACCGAGGATATCGAGTTTATGGATCAGTAAAGAGTGACTAACTCTCTCGAAAGCTTTACTAAAATCGGTGTATACAACATCGCTATGCAAAATTTTTCTAAATTCGCTTGAAACATGAGTTGTAAACGCAAGTAAGTTTAGAGAAAGTTTAAATCAATTCGTTTAGAGTTCGAAAAGATGTTTAGCACTATTTTTTGAGAATCCACGTCGGGATCAAATTGGTGCCTGCCTTAAAATATTCCTTTAAGTTACACAAATAATCAAATACTTCATCGGAAGATATTGCCGAAATTATACTTAGCAGAGCTGATGGGACAGAGTTTATTTGGATAAGCTTTGTTCAGAGGCGAGTTAATGGAATAATTGGACCTGAAGAATTGGGTAAACATGTTGGAAATTGATTGAGTGAACTGTTAATTGATTGAAACTTTGGGAAGAGCAGAGATGCTTATTTTCGTCTGCTATAGTTTTATACAATATGATCGGATTTTCTTTAAGTATTATTTAAGTTGTGGTTGTTTAAATAACTAAATCCTTATCGATACTCCAAATACTATCGCAATGGAAATTGGTATCTGCGATGGTATTTGCACAGCATTTACTTATATTTACGTATAATGACAACAAAATGCATACAAATTTTTACAAAGCCAACTTAAATTTATACAAGAGTTCATTAATAAAGGCTTGTAAACTTTATATCAAAGTTAATTTAGAAAACACATTCTCACACAAAGACTCCTTGAGTCTTGAGAAGTGTCATCGTCAGTGGCATTCAACGTTGATGTTTTTAAGAAGTGTCAGCGAATTTACGCGAAATTTTCCATTGCTACCAAATTTGCTAATGAGTTGCAGTGTTGCCATTAAAAGTGTCACTTGCCAAACGACGTCTGTGCGAGTGTTGCGACATGAATATTACAAGCAAACAAAATGGAGATTCGCAAACGGCAGCGAGTAAGTAACTTTGTACATCAGCAAAACAAAAAAAAGCACGCAATAGTCGCCTGTTTGTCTGTACGAATTTCGCACTTCACAACATTGCTAGTTGTGGCACGAACACAAATGGGTGGCAGCAGCAGCGACAGCAGCCAAAACAATTGCAATCAACTGTACAGAAGTGAGTAGATATAACTGTGTAGTAGTAAGTAACTTTTATGCGAACATTCGTATTTATTTGAATTGCACGAAGTGCTCTGAAGACCAAGTTGTTAGAATCATTAGATTATGTGGCAACACTTGCTGCTGCTGCTGCTGTTGGACGTGAGTGGGGAAATTCGGTAATAATGGCGCGCAAATACACATAAAGCGAACAAGCTGCTAAGTGTAAGAATGAACCACACTAATAATATAATTGCGACAACTTGCTGCCAGAGTGGCTACTAAAGTCAAATTGCCAGCAGCAGCAGCAGCAGCGCAGCAACAACAATAGCTGGCGTGACACAAGAAAAAGTTCTAACAACTGACAGTAACAAGCAGATAATTCATTATGCTTGCAGCCAACGCACTCCCCTCGCAGCCGCAGCCGCAGCCACCATGACTTTTGTGGCATGCAGATGTGCTTTGACATTCGTGTCACTTACAAGCTTATTGCCATAATCTTTCCGCTTGTCATACATACATACATATATACGTGTAACTGCATACGACTTGACTGTTTTGAAATTTTCGTTATTTGCTTGCTAGACTACGATTGGCAGTACATACTTAGCCTCTGACCTTCAAGTGGCATTTGTTTCGTATTAGCTACGCCAATTATGCGGATATGTTTGCGGCAAAAACATATGACGAGTGCATTTGTGTATGAATATAATTATTTGTTGTTGTCATGTAAGACAAACATATGTATATTGTTGTAAAACGTTTGCATGTAAATAGTTGTTTTTGCACCACCACATTCATACAAAACTTTGGTCACAATTACTAATTTCCTATACAAAAATTTCTGCTTAACAACTGCAGCAGAAGTTTGTGAGCGTTACACTTGGACGAGGAAGGTTACTTTCTATACTACATACATGTGTATGTTTGTATGAGTGTAATTTTTTCATTAAAGCGATGTTTGTGTACTTGGTTGAAGCTTGTTAGCACAGCTTCGCCAAATAAAGACCGCACCAGATATTAAAAATTTGGCACTATTTATTTTTATTTTATTCAAATACAATTCATTATCTAATAAAAAAAAAAAAAAACAAATAAATTGCAGTTTGAAACTTTTCGGAAAGTAAAAAAAAAAAAATTCATAAAAAATTTCATCAAAATTTTGAACTTTTTCTATCGTTTCTAAAATACGGAAAACGTTCCAATATACATTTCTAAAATCCTTTTCAGTACACATTTTTGAAATTTTGCTACAAACAACATTGGATTTTCCACTATTTTTTTGCGAACATTGAGCCGCGTATGTCCATATTAAAAAAATGGAGAGCACCATTAAAAAATATTCAAAAAAAACACTGTAATTTGTAGACATATGAGCCATTTTTATATTAAAATTGAATGTACTATACAACTTCATATTCGAAAATTTCTCTATAAAAAAAAAAACAAATTATTTTCCTAAATTCATTGAACTTTATAAATTGTGTGCAGTGACATAAATTTTGATTATTTCAATTAATAAATTAAGTGTAAGTAAATGTTTGCCAAGAAAACTAGAAAAATTAAAAGCAATTGTAAAATCAAATCATTGATTATTTAATTTATAATCCATTTTGCTAGCTAAATAATGCAAATCCAGCCATCAAAGAAAATAAAAACTTAGTCAACGTTTGCCTGCTTTTCTGTAAGCTCATTTCTCATTACTATATGTTTTTGTTTATTATATTTTCGATTTAATGCATCAAAATATATCAAATCAATCAAATATTTTGATTGCATTGCCATTGTTGGACCATTAAAATTTCAGTAATCAAAATGACTGTTTGACAACGCGACTCACTAAAAGATTGATCAAGTAATTGAGTATTCAAATGACTTGTTAAATTCCATAAAACAATACACTAAAGAAAAAAAAATATTAAAACAACATTAATAATATAAACGTTCTCTGTAAGCACCAGCAATAATTAGCTCAGTAATTGGAAGCTAAATGTCATTTGGGTAAGAACAACAGGAACGTGCAATGATTTATCAAGCAATAAACAGGCAATTATATTAGCAATAATATTTGCTTAAAATAGCTAATAATAATAACAGTAACATGCAAATCATTTCAAAGGCACACTTAGTATTTGGGTGTTCAATTTAACAAAAAAAAAAAACAGAACCATTTTGCTAAAGTCGGTGCGGTTAGACAAATAAAAATAATTGATGATATACGAATAACCTGTTAATTTTACAAAAGAAGATAGACGTGCTGGAAGGCAGGTTTGCAGTAAGTGAAATAATTTATTTTGAATATTTATATTCATAAAAACTTAAATCGAAAAAGCAAAAAAAGTGCAGCACGTTAAATATGAAAAGGGCAATGATTATATAAAAAATAAATTAATAATGCTGCTTTAGTGACTAGTTGGTATTTTTTTTTTACTATGCTCTTTTGTCCTACTGTCACATGCGGTTGACAGTGGTGGGCAGTTTGTATCTTTTCATTATTAGCTTGTAATACGAAAATACAGTTTTATCACCTTCTTTCTCTTCGTCTTTATCTTCACATTCAACACCTTTTCACTACTTTCATCTCCACCATCCCACCCTCTTCCACACAGCCGATAAATTCAATTCTTTATAAACTTAAATCAATTAAAGTCTTAATACTGCTTCGTTGATGCGTTCCAATTTCGCTTAGTACTTTGATCAAAATACGAGTTTGTCCAGCTTTTATTGCTCTTATTAACTATGGCGCTTTCGATTGCCTCTTCTTGGTGGCGCACCAAAGTTGCCAAGGTATTGCGCTGAAATGTTGGTCGCTCCGGCCCACCATTGCGGATGAGTAACCAATAATTTCACTTTGCTCGGCTTTCATTTTCCTAATAGCAAAAAGTTTAGAAGAAATTGCTGCCGTGGCAAAGAAAAACAAGAACTGCTGCAACGTTGCAATCGCAGGCAACGTCATAAACTTAAACGCCATTCATTTACTTGTTTTTGAAGTTGGTCGGTTAGTTGGTTAGCTGTCGCTCGGTCGCTTGGTTGTCGCTTTGACAGGTAGAGTTAAATGGAAGTATCTACTAGCGACAAGTAAGTGCAAGCGAATGCTCAGCCGCTCAGCATCCATGAACGAGGAGAGGACAGTGGCTAAGCAAAATGCCACAAAACACGGCAAGAATGTTGAAATAATTTAAAACCTTAACAACTCTTTACGCTAAACTTTCAAGCTTTCAAGGATTTTAAGTCACATCATTAAATTTGAGCAATCAAAAAAAAAATTCGAACCGAAAAGGGACGGTGAGTCGCTTGTACATTCATTCGTTTTACGCAACTGAGTTTGGGTATCTATAAATTTAAGCTTTTTTTTTTGTTAATTAAATTAAAATTGCTTCAATGACTTTGCACCAACGTAAAATGTTGCAACTCATTCGTCGTTTTGTTGTTGCGGTGATGTTGTAGTTTATCTGACTGCAATGTCTTTATGAGCAGATATTAAGCCTTCAAGGTTGCGTTTCGGGTGGTAGGCGAGCTAAATGTACTGCCTCTTAACTGATGATGAGCGATGAAAGTTGGAAATATTCCTCCCATTGAACTTTGTTAATACAAAGAATTGAGAGTAGAGAGAATTTCTAATATTAAAGGTAAAATAGTATTTAACAGAGCTTATCGATTGATTTTAAAGGAATACATTGTCTCTAAGTAAACGATACAATTTTCAACGGAAGAGCTTACCCTGTCCAAAATTAACGAATTAATTATTGGCAAAACTTACGTTTCCTAAACACCTGTCCGCCTCCTACTCTGAATAGTGGTGAAAAATTAGTTATTAACTATTTACTAGGAAATATTAATTTTGAGGTATTTTTTGAAAGTAAATGTTTTTGATTGTACTCGCATTTATTGGTCAGCTAGACTCGCACAATTGAGCTGTTTAAAACAAAAGTGCTCTTATATAATAGCCGAGTTAATTATAATGAAATTAAACCACACAATAATTAAAGCCGTTATGAGAAAGCACACACACACACGGAAACCACAATACAAAGTTCAAATAAATTGTTTTCACATTAAAAGCAAATATTATTGTTGTAAAACATTGAGGTGTTATTAAAAATACAAAAGCGATAGCAACGTGGAGCGCCAAACACAAATTGACAAAAAAAAATTAGCTGATGGAAAATTCAATTAAATGTTTATGCAAATTATGTTGGGAATATTGCTGTGTGTTAGTATTTTTTATTTTTATTTATTTATTTATTTATTTATAAGCATCCAACACAACAACCCGTGGCTATATTTCAGTATTGGATAGAGTAGGTTACTTAAAAAAATTTTTAATTGTGAATTAGCATACAAATGTTTTATAGCATCGATGAATGTGCGAAAAGACTAAGAATGAAAAGCGTTTTTACGTATTTTATTTTTCACTTTATCAAAATTTCAATATTTTCGCAGAAATATAAAATCCGCCAGACTTAGCAAAAACTTTAAGGAAAAAATAAAATTCAAATAAAAACTTTCTCGTAGTAGGAAGTCACTGAATTTAGTCAAACGTATATCTTCTGAATGAGATCTATTTAATAAGTTTTTATTCAGAACCCACATATTGGAAACTTTTAACTATTTATTTTTTAATTAAAACGCTGTTTATTCTCTAATGAAATACACTCAAATTAAAGTTTCAAACTGTATACAAAAAGCTGTAATAACTTAGAAAAGTTTTATCGAAATTTGCAAGTGAAAATATAATAATTTAATTGGAGGAAATTTACTGGCGCTCTTTCGCAATTTTAAAAATCGTGCGCAAGTAAAAACTTAAAACCTGGTAATCTTCGGGTATCGCATAACTATGCTAAGCTGCATCAATTAAATGAAGCATTTAAATTGAAAGCCTCTTAGGGATTAATTTTAGTCACGCATTTATAGATCTAATAATATTATAGAAACATATGTGTGTATTTTTTTTTGGAAAATGAGTACTTTATTGACGTAATGGCTGCACCTATTTCTATAAAATTTGACATATTAATACTCGTATACATCGGCTACATATATTTTGCATTGGCATAGTTCGAATAGTTTGCGAAATTTTTTTTTTTTTATTTGACTTTGATAATAAATCCTTTCGACCTAATAAACGTTTCAAATAATCAATAAAAAAATCTGATTCATTCTATAATTGCAAATACTGTTTAAAGCTGTGTTACTCAGCTTACAATAACTTTATTTGAAAATTGGATAAATTTGTTTTTACACCTTTTATTTGCATAAAAAATGTTTAGTTCACAATTTGTTGGCAAATACCGATTTAAACGCGTTGACATTTGTAAACCTCACTATATTTAATATTGTGATACAATTTTAAAATTGGTTTTACCACAAATCCTAAAGTCATTGGCATGTGATAACTAAACGTGTAGTATTAATGTGCGACTTCAACTATTTCATGAATTTTTGGGTGGCATTTAAAAAAATATTTTATGAATCATTGTAAAGAAATAAATTATCACATATGTAGATATGTATGTATGTGTGCAACTAATTCATGTGCAGTAAAAGCGAAAGTTAAATAGATTAATTGCTCCAAAAAGTGTTGCACGCACTTATTTTTTTTTGCTAATTTTTTACTTTTGCCAAAAGTGCCTAAACAAAACTGTACGAGTATATTAAGCAATAAAACAAAAGAAAATACATATTGGGAAGCCGCAAGAAGTTAATTTTCATGCAAATCGCAGAGGTTCGGTTGTTGACAGCTTGGCTTAAATAAATGGAAATCAGCAAATGCCAGCGAGAAAACAGCGAACGCAACAAATACAATGATAAATCGCGTGGAAACAATGGAAAGCTAAAAAAACATTATCACTAGGACAAGTAAAGAAAAGCAAGGAAAACAAAAAAAAAAACCAAAACAAACTAAGCTCAGGATTGCGGAATTGGAAAAAAAATTGACGCTATACGCAAGTCTAGACTCTTTAGAGCTTAAAGGCAATTTTTCTATGCATAATTTGGTAAATGTGTAATTTGGTAAATGTGTGCTCTACATTTTATTTCTAATGGCAAGGTTTACATGTTGAAAAAGCAACATTAAAATGCGCAAGAATTGAGTGTCAATAAACTTTGTGATTGTCGCGCTTGAGCGCAACGTATTATTTACATATACATACATACATGTATGGAGCTGAGTGTGTATATAAACTGTTGAGCAGTCTTGGGAAAAAATTGTCAGTGAGTTTAAATCCCTTTGAGGGTTTATATTTTATTGTTTTTCGTGTGTATTTTAGTAATGCGAGTGTGTTTGCATGACATTTTTGGTTTTTTTTTAATGAAAAACCAATTAGAGTTTTTAGCATTTTAACCTAAATATTCGACAAAGAATATTGTGTTCAAATTAATTTTTGTTGTGAATAAGAAAATATACAAATGACGAAAATTCGTCCCAAAAGCAAAATATAAGAAGATTTATTATTGTATAAAAAAAATGTAAAACTCGTCAAATTTTTGTTGCGGCTTTATTTGTTTTTTAAATAAATATTAGAAGAAAACCAAATTTCCTAAAATCTCAATGATATTCTTACGAAATCGATTAATCAGAGTTATTGACACGAAATCGGAAGGAGTTATTTATGAAAATTCTTTGAAGGCAACAAGTTTCTCTAATTCTCATCATATCTGAACTTCCCAAACCTAAACTCAGCACAGTTCATATACCAAAGACTAAACTTTCCACACTTAAACTCACCACATCTCAATTACCCACACTGAAAATACTCAGATCAAAAGTCATCTCACTCTGAGGTTACTACTACTGAAGTTGCCAAAATATGTCAATTTTTACACCTCAACTAATTTCAACTATGTTTTTAAATTTTCTCTGATGTTAAGCCCAGTTCATCGTAAAATATGTTTCAGAATGAAGGAACGCTTAAAAAAGCAATAAGCGAATCTTTACTTCCATAACGAAGATTAGGTGCACACATTTATTTACATATTTATGTACAAGTATATCCCTAGGCAACAAACATCTCGCAATTGATTAACAAAAAATATCTTTCAACTTGTATGTAATTTATAAAAAGACCTTTAATTCCGTTCATTTGTCATGCCAAGAAGAAAAATAATGACATTCCCTGCCTGAATATTGAATCGAGCTCATATCTGTTGAATAAAAGGCTGATATGCATCTCACATTCGTTTTAGACTTGAAGGGTTATTAAAAGAATGACTGCTATTAGCAATAACAGCTGATGTTTCATTTTACCTTTCTCATCCTTTTTCCATTCAATTTGTATGTCCTGGCGATGTGTGTCCCACTTAAATACATTCACACATTCATTTGTCACGTGCGTCGCTCAGGTGGTGGTTGACGATGGTAACAAAAGAGCTACTTAATTTTGAAAATGATTTTTTTTTGTCCAAGACATTAGTTTAGTGAGCCAATTAAAATGTTTGTAAAGATTATTGGGTATTCAATGAAGACAGCCTATTAGTCAATCGTTGACATTGTGCGTGGGTTCTATTTTTTATAAATTTGCCAAAATGTTGTTGAATGATAAGAATAATTTTAGTACTTAGATTCTTGAAATAAATTATTTTAGTTAAAAAGTGCTTTGTTGTATACTTTGTGTGTATATACCTACTTACATGTGTATTAGTGCGAACAATTTTTTAAATTGAATAAATTTGCTTACGCCAACAATTATCTATTCCTAATAATTGCTGATTAGTTATGTAAGCTTTTGAAACCTGTGGAAAATTTCAGTGAATCACAAAACATCATTCAATCCGCTCGAATAATGCCAGTGTGTAATGAGAGGCTAAAGTTCAAAATCGAACAAAAATTACATTTGAATGTAATTAGTATTATAAAATGCGCGCTTGCTCTTGCCCTGTAGGAAATTGCAAGCTTGCATTATAAAATATGCAACAAAGAAGTGTAGTTGAGCGAATTCTATATTTAAAATGTAGTAGATTATAAAAAATATATTTTGATAGTTGATAGTTATAGGATTGATATTTCTTATGCCTAGCAGAGATTCCAATAAATCAATATTAAATTTGAAGGATATTCCAGCTGGGCGCTTGAAATCCGCTTCAAAAGTGCTGCTAAACACATATCAAAAAATGATTCAATTGTGAATAACAAAATAACCAAAAGCCAGCAGAAACTCAGTACAAAAAGAGCAAAAAAAAAACATCGCTTAAATGTTTACACAACTAAACAAAATTTTATTTTTTCTATGACATTAATAATTTTACCATAGTTTTTTTTTTGCAAAAAAAGCAAATTTGTACTAAATATCTAAGAACATTAATTTACTAACAAATTTTAAGGCGGATATACAAAAGCAAAACAAAATCAAAATATTTGAAGTATTTCATTTTCTAGCCATCAATGCAGACATCAAAAAAGGTTCTTAATTAGGAAAGAGAGAACCGTCAAGACCTCCATAAATTTTCGGGAAAATGTGTAGACATAAAATCATACAATGACAAACTCTTAAAAGCGCTAAAAAAAAATCGTTCATATTCCACATTTAAGAGTTTTTTTTTACTAATCAGGAAATTTGCCACTGAGTACTTTTTCCACCAAACTTGATGAGAATTTTGCTCCGTGGGTGAATGCTTACAGTGAAACACGAACAATTGTGTTTGAATTAGCTCAGAGCGGCTGGATCCATGGAATTCTTGCCGCTGATCAAAAAGAAGAAAAAGTTAAGTGATAAACTCAATTTCCATCTGTTTGCGAAGCGACAGAAAGAAGTTATTGCTTTAATTGTATCGGTGATTTATCTTTCTCCTTTATCGAAAAGTATATCGTTGGATTGTTTTCGTTGCAGCTCATCGCAACAAAACAAAAGCAAAGTTAATCCCGAAGAAATCTCGATGATAGTCTTTAAAGCTTAGTACAAAAATCTCAAGAATATCGAAAAACTCATATAAATTGACACTCAAAAAATGAAAAAAAAATAACTTTAATATAAGTTTTTATTGAATTACAAAAAAAAAAGATAAACTTCGATATAAATAGAAGACTTCTTAAAAGGAACTAAAACTTAAAAAGTGACCAATGTGAAAGGTTACCACTGGTGCGCTGCTTGTTACGCTATTTTTTACTTTTGAACAGAAGACACGCGTCGAGGAATTTCGTATTGTAACATTTTCATGATTTTAACATAAACTTAGTTTTATTAAAAACATATGTACTATGAAAACACGAAAGCTAACAGCAACAACAAAAAAATGTATAATTTGAACTACATAAGTATTGACGAAATTCAATTTAATTTTAATCTTATCATTTGCGTACTTGCATATTACGGCGAACATGGTTTCATTTAAAAAAAAAAATTTCCCAAAAAATATGCCTCGATCGACGTTCATTGCAATTCATGTAGAATAGTGTTTTTTAACGGCAAGAAAACGTGCGAAATGCAGTGGAAATATTTGCGGTTATTAAAATAATTGCGAGTGTTGCGGAGGCGTGGGAATTGCGCGTCAATGCACAAATGAAGCCAAACACACACACACACGCACACATATATGTATATATGTATATATATATATCCATTAACAATTGCATCGCCATGCCGCAGGTATCATTTGTTGCGGTTGCATTCATTCGCTTTGGTGTGATTTGGCAAACTGCAATTATTATTATTACAATAAATGTTTGTTGTTGCTGTGGCCAGTCATATTATCGCCCAAATGTTGCATGTGGCAAGTGGCAAGTGTTTGGCGTTTGTTTGCATTGGCCAGCGCGCAAATCAATTCACAGCGTAAATGTTTTGGCCATTAATTCGATATATGAAATTGGTTGCGATAAATGCGGCCACATTGCTAATTAGGTTTGAGTGGTGGGCAATGTTTCGGTGTGTGTGTGTGTGTGTGTGTGTGTTGCAATAACTATGCACGTTCTAACACACACACACACACACATACATACATGTTTGCATTCAAATACGCTGACTATTGTTAGTTTCGCATAAATTACAATTTCGTAATTGAAAACAGCTAATTACACTCACTCATTCATTTGCTACGACAAGCCGTGAAATACACAAATAATAATCAATTTGGTTATGTATGTGTGTGTGTATGAATGTATGTGTTTGAGCCTGTCAACAGGTGCTTTAATGTGTGTCAAAATTCTGTCAGCTTTTAGAAAAAAAAAATCGCTGCAAAGCAATTTAGTATTGGATTATTTTGTTTAACGTCACTTAATTAATTTGGCACAAATCTTATTTTATTCATATGAAAGCATAAGCATAGCTTAAGTAGTTGGAATAAATGTGAAAATACGATTCTCTAACAAACACTAATTTTTTAATACTTAAAAGTAGAACACTATTAATGCTGTTCTGAAAACTTAGGAAGAGCGGCAAATGCATTTCTTCTTCATTAGAATATCACCAAAGAACATAAATGTATAAGAATGGACAACACGTTATTATTAGCAACGAGTGAATCTCCAGGGGCATGCTATCTCTTTTGCTCAAATGAATTTTTTGATTGGCTAGAGTAAGAAAGCATGCCCCTGGAGATTCACTCGTTGCTAATAATAACGTGTTGTCCATTCTTATACATTTATGTTCTTTGATATCACCAATCACTTCAAATACTCATTTGCGTTGCATATTTCTAGGCGCATAAACAAAAATGTACACACAAGGCGATGAGTGGCAAAATATTTATATGCCAATTTGAGAAAATTTTTGCACAACACTAACACGTGAGAGTTTAAATGCAAATATAAATAAACACCGAGCAGCAACGACTCATACTCTACTTGCACCTAATTAAATATTTGACATTCTGCTAGAAAAATTCAGTAGAAGTAAATAACTACAAGTGAATTTTATTAACCTCAGATAAATATACGACGAGGCAAATGCAAATAATAATACATGTACTGATAAGGCGGTGAGTTTAATATTAACTGTGTAAATTTGCACAGCAAATAAGACAAAAGGGTTTCATTAAATAAGCAACACTTTGCACACCACCCGTAATGAAGCGACAACATACTCGTATCAAAGCAACATCCGGTGCATTGTTTTGTTGAAATTTTCGAAAATATTGAAACAGCTGTTTTGTTGCTTACAAATATTTCCATACATTTACACACATACATACAAATGTATACTTCCGGACACTGCTAATGCGATCGAATTTTTTTTGGCATTAATGCTTTCGAAAGATTTCGAAAAAATTAAAAAAAATGGCATTTACAAACGTTCAACAACTCGACTAGATTGTTGTTACGCGAGGAGAGGGAGCAACATTTTTCTTACACTTTTTTTCAATCAGATTATAACGTTCTTGATGAGTTCGTAGTGGCATCCTAATAACCTAACTAAAAAAAATTAGCGATTAAAAACAGTTTCTGCTACAATTATTCGACTTAGTCTCTTGAAATTTTAAAGGCTGAGTACACATAAAATCATACTATGCTTGAAGGTAGACTGAAAGTCTGTTGGAAAACACTTGTCAGTACCAAAATCCCATTGCTAGTTGCTTAAAGTGCTAGCTTTTAAAAACAAAACTCATATTTTGTTGATGAAATGAGGAGACATAAATGTGCAGTTTAAGTGGCAGCAGAAAAAAAGCCTATTCAGAATGTTGAATAGACCTTTAAGATCTGAAGTTTGGCCCAAAACCTCATTTTCTTTTGATTTAAAATTATAACCGCAACACGTTTTGATAAGTTGTGACCATTTACGTACTTATTTTTTTTATAAATTTTGAGCAATTTATTCTTAAAAAAACAGGGCTCTTTCTCCGACAAAATCCAAATTTCAAACTTCCAACGAAAGTAAAAATACTCTTCTAAACTCCCAACAAAATTTTTCACTTTCTTCTTAGTATTTAAAAAAAAATTTAGGTATGCAGCTTTATAATCCTTTGAATTGTTGAACAATAAAGTGTTAGTCTCAATTGGATACTCAATTCTGTTTATTTTTGATGATTTCTTAACTGGCGAAGATGCGCACTTTTTTATTTCATATAAAAAGTTCTGGAACATGCGTTATAAAATATTCGTTAAAACTCATCAGTAATTTGTAGAAATTTTATACCACTTTTTTCTACAATAATTGAATGTGTCACAAAACGGCCACGAAACGCTTGAAAAAGTTCTTGAAATTTGTAATTTGAAAAATATATTTGTGCTAACGACGAAAGTTTGTTAGTTTTTTTTTTTTTTTATTTGTGTTCTTTTGACTTTAGTTAACTATGCACTGGCTTTTAGTTGTACACTTGTAAAATTAAAAAATTAATTGCAAATATTTGTTGTTCGGTTATAGTTATAAGAAGGTATTAAAAGATTTCACATAACTTCGGTAAGATTCTCGGAGAAACAAATTTTACGGAAAAAATAATATTGGAACAGAGCTGCTATGTGTTCAATTAAATAAATAACTGGACAGCAAGTTGAGCGCAACTGGCGCAGTTTATTGGAATCCGGGCCTCCAGATGCGCATTTTCATTAAAACACCCTTTGCAGGAAATATGCTAATATGTGTATTTTTGTTTATTTTTTATTTATTTTCCCACGTAAATTCTTCATAGGCGCTAATCTGTGTCGGACAATGTGAGGCTCCAACATTTGGCGAGGTGCAAAAATGACAGGTGCTTAGCAGGTGAGCTCGTCTTAGCTCTTACCATTCTTTATTAATTACATTTGAAAATTGTTTTTACTACGCAATCGTAACTCAAATTGAATTAATCTAGCTTAGGAAGGAGTGCTGAGTGTAACAGCATTTGGCAATTATTTTACAGTGGAGTGGGAGAACCAAAAAAATTAAGATGGCGAATGAGACGCAAAGATTTGCTGGCTTCGCGGAAATGTAATTAAGCAGATAAAGTGAAATAAATAATTTGTTAGCTTCACGAACAGTGTGTATTAAGTTCGATATAATTCGTGGCGGCACTTAGCAAATTGTAAACGTTCGAACATTCGTTGTAAATGCACATCGCCCGATTCGAATTTGAAATAAATTTAATGAAATGTTGTGAAGCTGCTGTTGTTGCAATTTATTCGCGCATATTGCGGATTTGGGATGTCAACAGAGCCAGTTCCATATACAAACATTTCACTACGCTCGGCACAATTAAAGAAAAACAAAAATACAAATAATAACAAAACTTTCTGTGTGCATAAGGCGACTATGGTTTTCTTTTTTTATATATATTTTGTTTAAAGATAATAGAGTACGTCAAGACGTGACGTCAGAAAGCTTCTACCAACATTAAATACTAAGAAAGGTTGTCATTAGGCGAACAATTATTTGCATTTTTATAAATGTGTTGTCGAATGGAAATATAAGAGTGTGTACACAGCTGATTAAAGTACTCGTATACAATTTAAATGATGCAATGAAAATTCCAGCCAGACATAAGAAACACGGGCACACAGCAACTGATGCTTATTGTTTTGTTGCTTTCGTAATCAAAGCTTTTTAAATAAAACTCACCTACAACTCCTCAAATTTACTTGTGCGCGAATATTTCTTCTGAATTTTAGAACTGTGCAAAACCATAAATTTTTTTTTAATAATAGCACTTACAATTTTTTCAACGCCATTTTGAATGAAGTTAGCAGCCGTACGCTGCCGTAAGCTACTTCCGATTATTGTCCAAAATATTTAATACGTTTGTAAAGGAGAATAACAATATATCTCAAAACTGAAAGCCCAAAAAAGTAATTTTCTTATTGTTAAAAATATAAGAAAATGTGATAATTGGGAATAAGATGAAAATAAATAAATGCAATTTTTAATCAAAACCCTTCCAGCCATTTTTGGTGGTCATACTAGTCTTCCATTTCTCTGTAGGAATTTTTGTTTGTTTTGAAGCACAGCTTAACAAAATTCTCAGATTTTATCAACTAATTGCATAATTACTTGAGGCACGCGACTTTTTAGAAAATAAGAGTGGGACTTTTAAAGCTGCAAAACTGATCAAATATTTAAAAATCAAATGAAGGCGTACATATGTACGTAAGTTTAAAACATTTTTAACTAATTTTTCTTCATACACTGTAAAGAATTTGATTCCTTTATTATAATAATTTTCGTTCCTGTGAGAGTACTGCCAGACTGAAATTCGATAGTACCAAGGCACATCAAATAGGCGTACAAACTTTGTTTTTTGAACTTCTTTAATTTTTTATTTCAGAGTCCGGCGGCCGCTGGAGAGGATTGTTGTCGGTTTTCGTACTCTTTGACCATTTTTTATGTAATTAAAATGAATAGAGGATATGAATATTGGTTAGCTTAGTTTTTAAACTTAGTATAACGCATGAAAAAAGAAACACTTAGAATAGTGAACTCTGCAGACGAGGTTCTCCCGCTGTAACAAATTTCTAACAGGGATGTTGCTAAAATAGAAAAACATACTAAAATGGGGATGAAGACCCTCAAACCATACAAGTTGAGCATGAAAGCCAACAAGCAAGCCAACAAGCAAGCCAAGCAACAAAATTTATGGAATTTCGCTTTTAAGCTGAAACTTTTTAAGCTAACATTTTTTACATTATTTAACAGTAAAGATGCGGCAGCGAAACATTTACCGACAACACTCGTGCGTCGAGCGGCAACTAAGTAAAGCGGAAGCATTTTTTTTATGCCGCCGGTTAAAATAACAAATCAAACACACCCACATGTGGGCTTGTGTGTGCGCATTAGATGGTACACAATCGATGTGCATTCGATGCCACACAACCAGCCGCAATTGAAGTGGCTTTAATGAACTGCAAAAGTGCGACCCATAATGCAACAACCCATCCCCTCAGCGGTTGCACGGCGATCCGAACTTTCTCCACATAATAGCAGGAAGCAGCATCCAAAAGCGGAGTTTTCGTGCACGCAATTTTTTTTTTAACGCAAACTGCGCATTGCATCGAAACGTTTGAGGTGGCTTGAGATGGCCGGCATTTGGTATTTGGCAGCTTGCTGGCGGTGCGTTGACGAAATAAGTTGCCGATAAGAATCGCAGTTACTGCCAAGTAAGTATTCGAAATAAAAAATTGTTGAAGGCGCTACTCAAAGCCGAGCGGACCGAGCGAGTTTATTGCCGCATGTTTGATTAGCTGCTGCTAGTGCAAATGTTATTTACACCAAACGTGGCTAAAGATATGGTAATTTTCCAGTGTCGTCTCATTGCTTGCAATTCATGTGCACATTCGTACTGATTAGCTTGTGTTTATTTGTTTTTCGGTGAATATCGCTTAATGTGCGCGCATCTGTATTTGCATAAGATCAATGTATTAAAATTTTAATTGCACCTTTAGAAGTTGATGCATTGCAAAAACGTGATACCGAGCGAATTAAGTAGGCAGTTTATGGCACGCCAAATGCACACTGACACACAAAACATCTAAGATTGTAGATACACATAATATATCAACATTTTATTAATTTGTTTAATGTTTACAATGCAATATAAGTATGCTTGTATGTATGTATTTGTTTAAGACTGTGCTGAGCAGGTGTGTGCCGTTTCACTAAGGCGTTAAAAACTTTTTATTATTTGTATTTTTAATATACAAATATTTATTTAAACGTTAACTGCAAATAAAAAAAACAAAACCCTGTTGCACATTAAATCTTTACGCTAATCTCAGACAGACTGTATGTTTAATAATTTGTCATGGCAATAAAGTCAGAGGCAGGAAATATGTAAATAGAATTTGATAGTGTCTACAGCGACACCAAAGATCATAAAAAAAATATTATTTCTATATATGTATACATTTTGAATTTCACTAAATAAACGCAATTTCGTTGCGAATTTATGTTTGTTTATATTTTTTGTTGCGTATACGCCCCGTACAAAACTTTTCATTCAGATGAAACTCGCGCTAACTACTCTTTTTTTAATGCCGTACATGCACTTGTATTAGTTTCTAATAATAAAGCAATTTAGCATTGAATGCGCTATTGGCGTGCCGAACAGTTAATAACAGTTAACCAATGAAAGTGCAATAATTATATTACGAGTAAATTCTAGTTGCTTAATTACTCAACTTGTGCGAATTGTTTTATGATTTTTTAAAACTTCATTGATATCAAATGAACACATTTAGCGAATATACCTGCTCAATTTCACACAAAGTGGAGTTAGGTGGAGAAAAAAAAAATAAAAAAAAAAATATGAAATATAACAATAATTTGCCGGCAGATGTAACTACAGCTGGGAATTTAATGAGTCTAGCCATAGATGTAATGAATAGAGTCTCGTATTTGCTATGAAACAAAAAAAGTACTACTTTTTTTTTACATAACACCGTTGGCTGATACGACAAATATTTGCAAAGAAAAAATATGAAAAAAAGCAATTGAATATTATAAATTCGCAACTAAAACAGCTACTACCTGTAATTTGGTGGAAAAGTGAATTAAATCTGATCTGCTTTTCCTCCTTTAGTAATTTAGATATATGGAAAGCGGCACACAGTGAAAGTTTTCCAATTTTTTTTTTTCTGCAATATTTGCAATATTTTTCACTGTAAATATTGAAGTTTAAAAAGTCGGCCATAGCTCGCAAACGTTTTTTCAAATTTAAGTCTCAAAAAGTTCAAGTTTCAAGTCGCTGAAAAGTATTGTTGATTTTTAAGAATTTGTTATAGCTGAAGGTCTCGCACATTTTCACGTCGGTTTGGTTTATGCGTTGCATGGAGATGAACGGCTGACACCATCGACGGAAAAAATGCTCAACTACATAAAATGCAATGACTACAAAGTTGCATACTCGAAAAAGTCTTAGATTTTCAAAAGTACTTTGAAATTTTGTGCAAAATTGGATACATTATAAAAAATACCTATTTTACTTATGTATTATTTTTCTACTACTTTTTCACAAAAAGGGATCACATTCCCTTCCCACATTGTGCAGAACTTCCAAAATCCATAACCTTTTATTATTGAATTATGATGGCAATCGCTAACAAACCACACTGATAACAAAGTATGCCTGAACTCCACTGACAATACATAGATGAACCAAATAACAACGAAAACGATAAGTCGGTAAGAGGTTAACAAATCTCAAAGAACGCAAAGCACAGTGTATGAAAGCCTTTTATACAGACTCTGGTTTATTAATTAAGATTAATACCGCGGATTCAAAATGAGACTGAACCAAAGACGAGTACAACAGTTAGAGTGTATATGAATCGGAGAATGAAGAGCAATTACGATAAATAAAATTCAACATCGCGAATTATTTATTTACAATGAAATTAATGTGAGTGATGAAAGTGAGCTTAGAGTCAAAATAAACTCACAAGTCTATAAATTCACTAATTATGGCAATTTAAGCGAAACATTTGAGATGCAGTAAGTAATAGGAGCAATACATACTAATATGTTTTGAGTAAGAAAGTTATAGTGAAATTTGTCAGTATTGAGTAACAAATTATTAAAAACTATTTTCCTCCAGGAGAGTAAAATAATCTAACAAACAAGTAATTTCATGATAATTAAAAATAAAACACCAGCAAATATCATTTATGAAAAGCACAAATAGTAATGGATCCAGCACACTTCCCTTAAAAACATCAGAAGAAGCAATTCAAGCATAAGACGATACATTTTCAACTTGAACGAGCAAACAACAATTATCTAGATATTATATAATCCATTTAAAAAACTCAGAATGAAAGCCTAAAACTGCAAGTTTAACTATCAAAAACTTATGAGATAACTTGTCAAAGACTTGGAATTCCTTTTGAAAAGTTTCCAAAAAATTTTCCGTAAAAGTTGCTAAGTTGGTTAACGTAGATCTACCGGAAATGAACCCATGCTAATAAAGACATAACAAATGTTTAACTGCTCGGTATATACTGTACTATACACACAAACTTTTCTGGCCCTGTGGTAAGTTTGGAAATTGGCCAATAATTTTTAAAATCATTTTTATTTCCACTTTTATGAATAGGTGAAAAAGATTTCTAGTCATCAAGAAAAACCGCAGAAAGTGAGCTGTTAAAAATATGCTTCAAAAGCGCAATCAGTGCATAACAACTCTTGAATAAATTGACCGAGAAGCCATCCACATCAGTGTGAGTGAATAGCTTAAGCGCATTGATATAATTAGCTACATCCTCGTCTGTAAGACTTAACTTTTCGAAATTGATCGGAATGTCTAAATTTGAAAAGCTACCTTTAAGAACAAAATTATTATCAGAAATGGAGTTGGCTGTTACGCCATTAAGCTGCGCCGCTGTGAGAATATTTGATCGTGTGTGTGTTTAATATTTCCCTACCATTTGTAGTACTCACCCTTTGGTACGGAATTTTATCCGTATTCAAGTAATTGACGTTGATCAGCTTACGTTTCACCGTGAACTTTGTGTGTTAACTCGAATATTTTACATAAATAATAAACGGTTTTGTAGTTTACGTTGAGTTGTGTTATTATTGTTGTTGCTGCTATTATAACTCTTCTTCTTGTTGCATAATTTTTTTTAAGTTAACGAATTTAATTATACAAACGAATAATCGTGGCATACAAATTGTGAGATTTCCTTGGCGGCGTCACTTTAATTAATTTAAGTAGTTGACGAGCGCACGTTGTGGAAACTGTAATTAAAGAAAAAAAAAAACATTTTGTAAATATTTAAGGTTTTTTGTATTCTTGAAAATGAATTAAGCTTTGAAATAAATTAAAAATATTTCCACTAAGGGCTTTTCAGCAATTGAAATTACTTAATTGTTTTGTTTTGTTCTGTTTTTTATAATGCAATAATGGTACTTCCCCATTTAGTTGTAATTTGGTATAATGAACTAATGAAGTTTTACTCATGACTTGATTATATCACACAATACAAATTTTACATTGTACAGATTTAAAGCAATTACATACGTATTATGGTATAAAAATTGCTTTTGACTTTGACGAACTGCCAGTCGATTGGCTTAAATATAGAAAGAAATATTCAATTTTCAATTGCTTATTGATTGAAATAAATTTTTCTTTACACTTCTCTTTGTCTGAGATTTGTTCTTGGAGCTGAATTTTGTATGGAAAATTTAAAAGACTTTCTCATTCTTAACAAAATAAGTACGAAAAAATGTTCAAATAAAACAAATCGTTTATCAATTGAAGCCTTTATCTTTAGACTTTAGTAAAATAAAAATAAGGAAAACATATCAAACTAATTTCTAAGCATTTACGAAAAAAAAAAATTTACGCTTTTCATGAGTTTTTGGCTGTAGTTTATAATTAGTATGAAGTTTGCTGCCACAACATAGACCAAAAATCAATGTAATTTTTACAAGATTAGAAGTAGAGCAACTTCAATTTTCAGCAAATTAGACTTAAAATTTTTCGAGTATTTCTATTCGTCTCTGCGTAGTGCTTATGAATGAAACTGATATCTTTAGACATTTCCCATTTCAAGTTGCCAAAAATTAACGGTAATTTTTGAAATTTTTTCGAAGTGATTGCATTCATACAAACGTTTTTTAGAAAAAAGCACACTTTCACGTAACAAATTCGAACAAAAATCAAGAGAAAAAAGGGAGAAACTTTGATTAAAATTTGTCAAACTTTTAAAATTTTCTTACATGGTGATAAACTTCGGTTTATTTACTAGTTTTTGTTAGAAAATGAACTAATTTTGATTGAAAAAAAATTTAATAATTGAATAAAGGGAAATAAATTGCAAAAAATGTGTAGAAAAGAACAGCTGGCGTTGAAGTGGTGTTGATTGTAATCAGTGGAAGCAAGTAATATACTTTTAGAATAAAAATGTATGTCATAAATATCTGGGCAAATGTCGTGGAATGCGGGTATTAGTTTTGTATATTTTTTTCAATGTTTAAAAGTAAACATATTTATTTATTTAATAAATATTAGCTTTTATCAAAACTTGTTTACTTCGGTTTTTTTTTTCAAAAACAATGAAGCTAATTTTAAAGAATGAAAGATACTTTTGTATTGGTTTTATTTCTTGGTTACACTAATACAGTTGGTAAATATTGACAATTAAGAAATTTTAAAAATGTATTATATTTTACTTCGTTGCCAATTTAAAAAAAATTGATTTTGAAAAAAAAAAACCCTTTAAAACTAAGTTGAACTTTTTTCCCAAACTTTCAACTTTTTTTTATCTATACAATTAAATCAAATCAATTGCAAGTTTCAAATGGCAAAAAATAGTTTTTTCAATAACATTTATGCCATAACTTATAAGTGGCAAAATATGTAGACTGCTCCTAATCTACTCTCTGTTAACAAATTTCTAGCATAAACACATTATGACACATTTGTACAATTTATTTTTCTTCCAATTATTTAAAATTATTTTTCAATTAAAATATCGTAAATTTTCTAAAGAACACCATTAAAAAAATTTAGATTTTATAAAAAATGTAAAAACCGTTTATCAATTTTTTAAAAAGTTAAAAATTTTGATGAAATTTTTTGAAATCATTGTACATTTTGTAAATTGGTTAAAAAAATGGGTGTTTATGGGTTTTCTTAGAGAATGAATCATATTTTACTTGAAAAATAATTGAAATTAATTTCAAGAAAAATTAAGTGCCCAAATCCCTCAATATGTGGTTGTGCTATAATTTGTGGGTATAGTACACTGGAAAGTGGTAAGTTTCACTTTTTTTTTTAAATTCAAATAAAAATGCTTGACGTTTCGACTATATCTTGAATAAATAAATAACAAGAGTTGACTTGGGATTTCTTTGCTAAGTACGTTGAATATTTTGCTTCATACACAAATTTGTTTCGTTGATGTGTTAAATAATTTCCGAATTTCTAACAAATATACGGAAGTGTACAAAGGATTACAGAGAAATTTTCAAACACCCACTCGCAAATATTTATAAAGCCACCATTCGTCCCATCGTCGATGCGAAAGTAAAAACATCTAATGACCGGAAAAATTTACGAACAAAAAGCGCAAATTTGAAATGCAATGAAAAACGTACGTGACTGCAACAAATTGTCTGGTATATCATAACTAATTTTGTTGCATATCGAATTCATTTCCATTGAGATTGTTAATGAAAACATTGGTGTTTTTAGTTTCAGCAAAATTGTGCACTCGTAAAAATTCGTTGAATGGTCGATCATCAATATAAATTTTAACAGATTTGTTGGCAGTAATAAATTTCGTAATTTCTAACTAACTTTATGTAAGTGGAAATGCAGTGATTGACATACAAACAAACACAATTAGTGCGAGTATGATGCAATTACATTCGATTGTGCAAATATTGTCAACAAAATGACATTCTAATTGGATGTGTAAAGTTGAACTATCAAAATAATAAATCAACAAATGAATATTCATGTGAAGAATGATCACATGAGTGGAACAATATGTGTTGCGGCATGTCAAATTTACAAAATTGCAAATGATAATTATATATGTATGTATGTATGTATATATGTGCGTATGTATGTATGCATGTATGTGTGGTTGTGTGCTGTGGCAACGTTTATTCATAATTCAACGCAATAATTTAGAATGACTTTGTGCATTACTCAGTGGTTCTTTGCGCCCTCGGCAAATTTACATACTCACTGTAGCAGTAATTATCTTAAGTATGTAAACATCTATGTACGTATGTATGTATGCGTGTATGCGTGTGCCTATGCATCCAAGTTAGTGGCGTCAGTTGTTATGTTTACAATTGTCTTGGCTGTCATTGCTGTACGTCGTCACTTGTCTGACAATGTGACGTGATTATATGCGCTATGCTGATATCGTATGAAAGATTACATACAAACACACACACATACACACACACACACACCCACCCAAATGTATGTATGTGCAAAACTTCATAAACGCAACAAATATGCACTCACAATTTACAGCTGTTAAAACAACAGTTGCTCCACATACAAACAAACAAACATACATCTGATGATAGTCATATGGCTATGCTGCAGCAGCAACAACAGAGCCAGCAGAGGTGGCAGCAGCAGCAGCAGCAAAGGCTACTGACGCATTCGAGGCATCCGTGGCAGCTACTTGACAGCCACTGAAACTGATATTTGCACTCCACATCGAAGTGGCCATACACCACTCCTGCCAGCTACTCATAACTCAGTTGAGTTATTTCATTTAAGTGAAATTTCATAATTCACATTTGCTTCCAATTAAGCAGTTATAAAGACATTTTTGCTTTTAGATTGAGCTTAAATTGCCAAAATGCCAACTGTTTAATTGTATCGAAACGAAATACCTTTGCTGTGCTGCTGAGACAACAAATTCTCTTATAGGCATTGTGGAAAATATTAATTAAGTGATTGTAATGTAATTTAAAATTTTTCGCATTCTAGTTTGAATTAGTTCGATTTATTTTAGAATTTTGAAATTTTCGTATTTAATCAAGATTCCTGGAATGCAAGCAGAATAGCAGAAAGATGTGGTTTTCTTTGATACTTTCTTTTTAATTTGCATTATTTTTAAATCCATACACTTAAAGTTCATATGTATATTTTACTAAAACTAAAAAAAATGCAAAATATTTTCTTCATTTGCAGTTTAAACTTTTTTTCGCAGCACGTTTATAATTACCATAATCCTATAAAACTGTATTATACACACATTTTATGATAATACAAATTGTCTTTTATGTTGCTAAATATTATACTTGAAATGTGACAATTTTTGGCGGGGATAAAATAAACCAACATTTATTTTTAATTTAAAGTTCAACGGTAATCTTAATCTTGACACAGTAAATCGCCAGATCATCGATGTCGTTGAAAGCTGCGCTTAAAAATTTACCGAACTAAAGGGACCTAATAAGCTTTGCCGTCCAACAGCGTTGCATTAAAAGGGCGGGAGCATAAATTGTCTACTACAAAGAAAATGTTTTCGGAGAGACATTTCAGAATTCTTTCACTTAAAAAGAGTTGAGCGGAGTCCTATGAATGTAGTAGTTCGAAAGTAAGATAGATTGTCCATCTTTCTAGAATGCATTCCAAAATTTCTATACGCAGTGTAGATTATTGGGCCTGTTGAATGCTTAAAGAATTCAGAGAATAAATAGTGATGATAAACCAGCGCGACCAGTTTGATTTGTCAACTTGTTTTTAATCCTCAATGGAAATTACTTTCTACGTGCATCCGCTTTCAATTAAAAATTGGTACTTAAAAAGGATGCTTTGATAAAATGGTTATTACCGAGGAAATACTTGAACCGAATGTGGGCAATCTTAAGTTTTCTATTTGAAGTTAAGAAAAAAATAATGAAAATCAAGCCTTTTAATAAGAAGGCTCAACTTTTGCTATGAAATATTTTCCTAGTCGGAATGCCATTTAGTTTATTTATTTATTAAATATATATGAGATTATGATATGATAAAGCCAATGAAAGAATTGACGTTATTTAGGCAATTCATTAAATAATAATTTCAATCGAGTTTTTGATAAACAATAATCAATTGCGGTGGAATTCAAGATTATATTATATTCTTCTAAAGTTCTTAATAAAGGAGAACTTCAGGAATATTATGCTTTAACTCGTATTGTGGCTAGAAAGGCTTGCTATAGAGATATTAAAATAAAAGCTTTCTAGTAAGAATGGACAGTCAATCGCAACTCGAAAACTGTCAAAGTTTATTGTGAGCGAGAACATAGCCCTTAAAGAGTTTAAAGCTTTTTTTTTATTGATCAGTGCCATCTACTGACCTTAATCTCATCGAGTACATGGCGGCTTTGATGAATTGGACAAAGCTTGTGCGGAGCAAATATAAAATCAAATATTTAATTTTTTTCCCTTTGGATGTCTTATAATACTGTTTATATTAACTTAGTAATGAATACACATCACATTCTTGTATATCAAGTTTTTTAAGCACCGCACTGAGCAATTAAAATTGATCGGAGGTTTTGGAAGCTTTTGACTCCAAATAAATTCTTGCACAATTACTAGAAAATCGGATTCAAAACCACTGTTAAATTACTCTTCAAAAACATAGTTAAATAGAATTCTAACGAAGATAAATGTTTTTTTTTTTTTTTTTTTTGAGAATAACTAGTTAAGAACGCGAACAAGCACAAAATTTTAACAACGCGGAAGGGTAGACACTGTACAAACATATGCACGTACATAAATTTCAATGTCAACTTTGTGTGTATAATTAATTTGAAAAATTGTTTTTGAGGCCATTACAATGCTGCACATGGCGAATGCAAAGGGCAGACGAAGTGGCGACGTGAGGTCGGAGTAGTATGCAGTTTTTAGTTAGGCCTTTCAGTAGGCACACTCACACACACACACACATAAACACCAACGCACGCGAAGTAAACTTAACCTAATAGTTATTCAAAAATAATTTACCATCGCATTTGCATATCGGCGCATAATTAGTTGTAAACAAGTTTTATTTGTTTTCTAAATTAAAAATGTGTAAAAACAAATAGACAAAATTTATTTGCACCAAACAAACTAAATATTTGTTTAAAATGTTCCTCTCAACATACTCGCATGTTTTCATTTCGTTTTTTACTTCACGCCTATGATGGAAATATGTTAAAGGAAAAAAAACTTATTCATTAATAGTAATTAAATTGGCAAATTTAGATTTTATTGCTATAATTTTCATTGCAGCTCAAATATAAAATGACTGCCAAGTTTTTGCTGCGACAAAGGAAAACGAAATATGTGAAAAACATTATTTTATGGATTTAATTTAGAGCCAAGGCACATTAAAAAAGAAATTGTATGAAAATAAAAGAAAAAATAAAACAAAACACATAAACCAGAGTTTTAAACTTTGTGGAAAATTTGAAATGAAATTCATCACACTTTCTTCAAAATTTCAAACTTTGTTTTAATAAAAAAATAATAAAAAACTATTAAATATTATGTTGATAGCGATGTTACTTTTATTAACTTAATTTGATATTGAACAATTAAAAAAAGTTAAAAAATCTGCTGTACATAGTTCCCCTTCACTGATAATATAATTTTGAATATTACTCTTTTTTCTTTAACTTGAATTTATCAATTAAAACTTGCACAAAAATTCAAAACTTGAACGACTGATACTCTAAACTTTTTGAAAAAACTTTTTAAACTTAAAAAAAAAATGGTAAAAAAGTAAAAAAAAAAAAATTATAACAAATATAATATATTTTTAAATACTCACTTCACGTTCGTATATACATATGTATGCATGCATATATCTGCTCTACATAAAATCTTAAAACTGATTTCAATCGCTTATATTTTAATTAAGTACAGGTACGAGTAATGCATGCATTGAATTTTTTAGCCTCTCTATCGCTTTGCAATATTTAAGTTTATTCGCGACCGAGTTATTTTTTTTTTTAACTTAGTTTATCTTAGAATTGCCAATTCCAAACTTGAAATTTGAACTTTTAAAGTACGACTATGAGTGGAATGCGACCGTTGATGTTTCTCAAAATTAGCTTCGTTCGCGTCGCGTCACTCTCGGCCGGACGACAATCTTTAAATAAGTGCCCAATCTAAATGCTTTATTATTTTTATATAGTTAGCGCCAGTACGACACTCACTCACTGCTCTTAAGCAGACATCCGATCTGACGTACATCTGAAGCGAATACAAATAAGCGCTCACACCCACACATACGTACATATATATGCATACATACAAACGTAAATTTCTAGTCTTTATGTGCATCCGTCGAACTCATGATCCGTCGATGGCGATAGGCTGGCAGCTGTGAGCTATGAAAGGGCCTCGAAAGTATCGCTTAAGTTAATGAGTGTTACTCTTCCATCTCGCTCTAAAATGGGTGCATTGTGTCAGGGTTCGGACTTAAGAAATTCCATTTCATATTAAAAGGTTGGATAAGTTGGAGTGCAACCGAATGCCTCGTAGTAGATTGAGATTTGTTTTACGGAAAATATTAAAACCTTAAGAACAAATAATTATATGGAAATAAAATTGAGTATTAAGACTCGCCACGAAATTCGAAAACAGCATTTTGTTTAGTAATTTTAACATGAATTAGACATCTCTTTACTTGTTCACTTGCTTGTTTGCTTTGAAAAAATATACGAAGCACCTCACCTTTGTTAACTTTTTTTACGCTCTTTCTATGTGCTTTGTGCCAAGTGAAGCGTTTCAAAGCAGTGAAAGCTAAGTTGAAGTATACTTGTGACGCATTACCAAAATAAACGCTTCGAAAGCGCATTGCAGCAAGCGAGTAAGAAGCGCTTGTTCTTAATTTAAAATAAAGCAATATTTGCAAAGAGATTTAGGCGCTTCATTACTTTTAGAGTACTTCTAAAGTGCTCTTGTTGCACACCATTTCCGATTTGTATGACTTCTGTGCTTTTAAATTGATGAATGTTTATTTAAATTTATTTTTCGAAAATATTCGGTTGTTGTTACAAATAATATATTTAATTTTTATTTGATACAAGTACAAATATAACAATTTAATGTAGTTTTTTTCTGCTCTCGATTAGTCATCTGAATTTGTTTTACATGTACAACGTTCTTTTAAATACTTATTGTGTGTTCCGTTTAAAAACTTTTTGCTGTAATCGAAATATTTACTTGGGAATATATCGATCGTGCTTTTATAAATATTAGCTCTAAACACGTTAGTTGTAAGAAATCGGAGTGAATTTGAAGTGTAATGGTGATGTAGATTTTTAGGAATTTCCAAAAAAGTACTAAATCTACTCCTATTAAAGTGCTGATACGAACACTGCTTTGTCGCTAATGTTGTTGTGCTTAGACATTTCTTTGCTAGCATATATTTACTTTGAGCGGCGAGCAAATAAACGCTTTTTACACTCGTTATTTAAACTAGTTGTGATGTATTTCTCACGTTGGACGATGCTGCCATCTGACATAGTGACAAATAGCCAAATAGTTAGTCGACTTTAATTTATAACTATTTGCATTTCTGTGTTTTATGTGTGTGTGTTTGTGTGAGGTGTGAGGGTGTCGCAGGTGCTACAAACGTGTCTAGGTAGCTGCCTGTTGTAGAATTTCCATATAAAAACAAATATTATTTGTGTTAACATAGGGACTGCAGGGACTATAAACTGGAATAAAAGTAATGCACTGCAAATAGACACACACACGCGCTAAAAAAATTCATTTGTAATTGAACCTATGAAATGTTTTGTTTTGTGTATACAAAATTTTATTATTTAGATAAAGAAAATCACGTTTCTAAGAAAGTTATAAAATTTGTTTGTTATTATTTAAACTTCATTTGAAGTAAGAGCATATTTGCATTGAAACTTTTCCAGTTGAACTAAGTAAATACATTACAATTTTTCTTCTAACATAATATAACATAGTATAATTCTTTTTTTATGATCACGTTAAATTATGTTAAATTCTTTGGCATACCACAAAATTATGCAAATATTTTATTCTATTGCGTTTTAAACTCGAGACTGCTAAAAATATCGTTTGGCACACACATTCATACATACATACATACTTATGTACCTGTTTTTTTTTATATACGACTTAATATAAGCTACGCCCTTTTCACACGATAATAAAAAATTAAATAAATTAAAATGAAAAACAATAAAAAAATTATTGATTAATAAACATGTAAATTGTAATAAAATATTAAACGAGAGGAAAATTACCAAGAAAAATGAATGAAACATAAAACACGACAATTAAGAAAAAAATTGAATATGTGCTTACATAATAATTTAAATTATCAATAAGCGGAATGAACAATAGGGCATTAATGAAAACGTTTTGAATGTGTTTGTCGGCTTGGCTTTGCTTTGCAAATGAGTTAGGCGGGCGCTACAAAGCGCATTTCATTGCCAATAAAATGAGAGCAGCTGGCTGCCTAAGACCTTAGCAAGTGAGAAATTGATTGAATTGCCGGCCGGGAAAGATATGTACGTATGTACTAGTATGAAAGGCGTTAAGGCTCATTCGCAAATACTCGTACATACAAGTTTTCTCTTTATTTTAATTCTCGTTTCAAACAGCTGCCTGATAGTTTCAGACTGGCATTGTTTATGTTTTTTTTTTCTTTTGTTATGTACGAATACGCAAGTAAATTTTATGAATAAATAGTAATTTGTGCAAAAACATGTTAACGACCTCAATCGAAAACAATATAAACGCAATTAAATGTTTTATATTGACTGGAATCTGACTGAATCATGAATGGCAAAATTTTAATATTCCATGACAACCATAATTTCTCATTTGCATTTTGACGAGTAGTAAAATTTTTCAGTTAAATATGAGAACATTTGCAAGATAGCCATTTAATATGCAATAAAGACATAAGAAAATTGTTCGCGCGTACTTAGTAGGCTGCTGTTTTAAAATAAAACAAGTTAAAAAAGGCTGTCTTCAGCTATGCCGAAGGCTACATACCTTAAATGAATGAAAGAATAGTATGGAAGCCATATGTTCTATTCATTCGATATTAATGATTTTGACTGCTAAAATATTTCTCATAATAGCTATTATTTGTATAGAATTTCTAGAATTTAGCTGATTAAATGGAGGGATTTTCGTGCTTAATAGAATATCTAAACAATCGGGTGTATGGGAGCTATATGCTATATTTCTTTGATCTATATGATTTTCACTGCTTGTTTAGAGCTTAAAATAGCGGACCTTCTTGCAAAATTTCAAGCTTCTAGCTGCTTAAATGAAGGAGTTATGTAGCACAATAAAAGATCTGAACAACCGGCTCTTTGATGGCTAAGAATTAGACCCACGACTTCGTTCTGGTATTTACAAATATCGGACCAAACTTAATATACCATTTCCATGAAAGGTATAAAAAGTCTGGCAATGTGATCAAATATTCAGCGCCACCTGTCGGCAGAGTCTATAAAGGAACAAGTGCAAACTTTATCCTTTAGTAACAGCGTCGTACATTGAATTTCTCGATTCGTGAGTGCCATTACTGGCGTCAAATCGGAGGTCGCCACAACAACTGCAACAACAAACGCCTGCATTTTAAATTCATTGAATTGATTTTATTTTTCGGCATTACCTCCCGCAAACTCCCGCTTTTAGAAATCAATTTACCAAGTCAGCATAAGCTTTTATTCCAGAGGTTGATAGCGTCGCTGTGTCTCTTGCTCCTTCCTACACTCTTTAGCTTAAGTAACCAAATAAATATCTCATTCCCTTAAATTTGTATTATCAATTTAATTGATTAAGCTACTAGGAAGTTGAATATTCGCAACTGCTAAGTAAATAGTCTGAATTGGAAAGGACCGCTCCGAGCCGTTTGATTCCAAATGATGTTTCAGACGGGGTGACTCTTTGTCGTGGGACTTCTTTAACCTGATCCTGTAGAAGATAAATCTTGCCGCAGAAATAATTCGATCATTCGAATTTATGAAAGCGATGCAGCCCCTAAAAGTATTTGACGTGGTACCCACTGGCGGTAGCAGAGAAAAAGTAAGATCTCCTCTGCTTTAGAAAGACCAAGTTGTAAAACATATGGGTACCTTTGGCATTTCAAATTGGTGTTAGTTAGCAAAAGATGGAAATAACTGGCGTGCTATGCTGAGTTCGGCCAAAATCGCCTAGGCGTTTATTGAGCCAATTAAGTACTTTAGTTAGTTAGCGATAAGACGGTGGAAAAAACGACAAGGTTTTTGGTGTTTATTTACATTTCCGAAATGGAAAAGTACGAGCATTAACCTTATCAGATGGGCTCGAGTTGTCCAAGAAAAAAAGCAACAAAACAAAAATGAGTGTCTACGCACTGTTAAATAAAAGTTCATAGTCGCCAGGTGTTATCATTTCATCATGTATCTCTCTTATTCTGGCAGCCTTTTTTAACGTAACCAAATTTAACTTTTGACTGATTAGAGCTT
This sequence comes from Philophylla caesio, assembly GCA_963971545.1. NCBI lineage: Eukaryota > Metazoa > Arthropoda > Insecta > Diptera > Tephritidae > Philophylla > Philophylla caesio. Next base: position 219,903,507 of record OZ020604.1, on the reverse strand, counting down.
TTACTAATATTTTATGTTGAACCCGAGTTTTTTTTTAATTATAATTAATTTTGTTATTAAACAAAAAGAATATGTGAGTTATGCACATGTAACCTAAAAATAAATATATTTAAAAATATATTTAAAACTTTTTACTGCGCGTCTCTTTTTTTTCTTTGCAAATTTCTAAATGCTGAAATTGAATTTATGTACTCAACCGCAATTGTTGTTAAAACTTTCGTCACGTTCCGCCACCGAATTTTGTATTGTCAAACGAAATGTTTACATAAGTAGGTAGCAAAAAGCGCAGTAAGAAGTAGTTGAAAAAATAAGATGAAAAATAATTACTTTCATAAAGGGGAGTCCATAAATAAGACCGGATTTCGTGTTGAAATATGAAACAGCAGCGTAAATGTTCTGTTTATGGGCACTTAAGCTTTGCAAATAAGAAACATACAATTTTTGGTCTGCAGTTTTGTTTATAAAGGGTTTTTCAATTAGAGCAGTTCAATGTTGGGAGGCTTCAACGGTCGTGGTTCACATAATCGCTGTCCATGGTGAGCATTATATAACGATATTAACCGATTTCTTTTGTCGGGCTTAGTAAGATCGTCACATTGGAAATTTGGCATAAGGAATTTGGGAACATAGTTTTCGCACGAAGAGGTGACACTAAATTTGCTGCTCGTAAAGGTTTTTGATGTCGGAGCCAAAATCATTTGATACTATTAAAAATCCACAATGAGAAGCTTGTCTGGGTTCTAGGCGAAGAAGAGCCATTGAAAAGACGACTAGCCGAATCCGTGGCAACATGTACAGCTTCGGCAGGCATTTGAATGCTATATTCAGTACTTAGAAGCTTGAATTGTTTAATTTTACCAAAGGCCCAACCTCATTTAGGACCCCTTTATACATATACATATGTATAAATAAGAAAAATATTCCGTACCTATTTTTAAAATGATGACGGAAATATTTAACACAGTTAATGATAACTGCTAAAGCATTTTAACTAAATGCTTAACTTGTTAGATTTTGTTGAGAGACATTTTTTAAGATAATAATCATAAAATATAATAATTTGGCGCATGCACTTTACAAGCTCAATGTATGGCCGAGCTTCTGCTAGCATTTGTGGTGAGCATCTTCAAGTTGTTCCACATATGGGCCTAGGCACTCCGAACAGCTAATATATTTTATGAGAAGCTTCTTCATGGCAGAAACATCCTCAGAGGTTTGCCATCGTCCGTCGATGGTCGACCGCTATTAGGAACAACTTTTTCTATAATTTCAATTTCGATCCCATAACTGTGCGGCATTGCGGGTTGTAGCACGCACCGCTACACACTCGACCATTTAAAGTTGTATCATTTTGCGTTACATACATTTTTTTTTTAATTTTAAATTTTCTCGCACACAAATTTAACAAACGTCAGACAAAATAATCACAAATACCAATTAAGTATTCAAGTGTTTCTTTATTGGTTTGTACCGAATTTAAGATTGGAATATCATTTTTATTTGACCAGCAAAAATAGATGCTATTTGTTCAGTTAAAGAATTGCCAGACACTGAGCAAACATACATACGTAAATGTTTAATATTCTTAGTTGAAATTTGGAATATTCCCTTTGCTTTCATTGAGCGGAAGCGACCTTAAGCAACGTATATAAGAGCGTATTGCGTCAGCAAAGAAAGAGTTTTATTGCATCACACAATTTAGATAAGCGTTGTTGCTACCACAAAAAATTAGCTTAGTCCTCAACAACTAAATGATTGGCCTTAACGCTGACTATATAAAGCGTGCCGGTCTTTGTAACCTCTTCAATTGATTGCAAGAACGACTCGTTATGTGATCTTATTCTCATTGATATTGCAGAAAAATCAAAATCAAATATAAAAGCATGATTTATTAGCAACGCAATGAACCAAAAGAGGATTTACACCAGGACACAACGGACCCACCTGGCGCGAGTGGTCCTTCTCTGATGTAAAAATAGCTAGAACATCGAAACCGATAGCAGAAAAGGAGTCCTCAATGAGTCTGGCACTGCTGCGATCTACCATAAATATTGCTTGAGAAATGTTTTTTTCATGCTTGCCGGCGAAGGCTCTACGAACGACTTCTTTCGTCTATTTGCATATCATCCCGTTGTGATCCATCCTACACGATTATCCCTACTGTCTGACAAAGTGGGCACAGCACGTTCTCTGGGTCTTCCTTTTTCTGAGTTTGACAATAATTATTTAAGGAAAAAACAGGCACAAAAGTTAAAGCTACTTGTTTTGGTTGCTTCTTGTGACTTTACTACTCAATGGCCTACTCAATTCAAATTGCTCTCTCTCAACTCCATACGCATTCGCTTTGCTTCTCTATCTATTCTACAAAGTCGTATTGGTTTTGCGACATAACAGCAACTTCTTCTTGTGCTATCGACAAAAAAAATGGTGAGTCGATTCTTTGTTCTGTCATACTGTGATGGCAAATTTGAGTATTAATTCCAAAGGTCCAAATTTTTCACCAATACGTTCGATAAAGTTGAAGTCCGTCACGGTCGGGAGACGGTAAGTGAATTCCATAATCATAGATAGGGGATACGGTTTCTCCATCTTTGATAAAAAAATCTGCATTTATTGTTTTATCGCCACAAGAAACTATTCAAAATCGATTTATAATTCAGAAATATTTTTAAAATTAAACGAGATAATTTATCCAAATATTGCCAACTTTCCAACTCTAGTGGAAATTTATATTGCTCATCAGTACCTTCTACTGTTTGCATTATTTGTTCTTAATTCCACTTGTACTTATTGTAAAATCTCAAGTGCTTGGCTATAAATTGCAAAGTACATAAGAATCAAAATCAATAACACTTTTAGGTGGTAACCATTGATAACCACAAAATCAATGAATGAACGCGCTGAGTAAAATTGAAAATAACAAAGCAATTTACATTGCAATTGTTGTTCTAGTTGTTGCTATCCAAACAACTGAAATGAAATCATACCAGAATCCGGTTGGCTGTAAAAAGAACGTTGAAGGCGAAAATGGAAAGTGGAAAGTTGCAAAAGAAAGAGTGTGAAAGCGTAAACGAAGTAGCTCGACAGCGTTGAGCGATTGCAGGACAAGCAAATTCTATGGTTTTGCTATTTGCGAAAAACGAAAGCAGATTGAAGCTTCATTAAATCCACAATAGACTAACCGAAAAATGCAGATTTCCATCAATTGCGGTTGCTTTTGAGTAACCAATACGCCAATATATGCAGATACACACATACCGGCCAGTTAAAAAATTGTCAAAAATCGGTGATAGCTTACAGACACTTGAAGACTGCACTTCTCACACTAAAAGTGAATGCGAAAAAAAACTGCATACTCAAAAAAGTTTTAATTAGAAATTTTGATAAAATTGTGATAAACCATTGAACTTTTTTTTTAAATAGTTTAAAAAATTGTTGTTTACTGTTTTTCTTATATGTAGAATCGACCATATTTCACGTGAGGGTATTTCTGCCATGAAAAAGTTTCTCATTAAATACATTTGCCGTCCGGAGTCGGCACAAAACTGTAGGTCTCTCCATTTGTGGTATTATAAAAAGACGCACACCACAAATGGTAGGAGAAGCTCGGCCAAACACTGAGCTGTATAGTGTAAGCGCAAATCATTATTATTTCACACACACACGTTTCACATACACACTTTGATAGCGCGAATACTTTGACACCCAAGCGAATAATTACTTACCGAAAGGAACACCAATATTTTTGCGCTTGTAAATAAAAGAAAATGTTAAATATTGAATATTTTTGTTAAAATTTTTTTTTACATTTGGCAATTAAGGGTTTAGCTTTGAAACATCATCATGCTGGTTTATATTCAAAACTTAATTTAAGGCAATTCGAAAAAATGAAAATTAAAAGTTTAAGAGACTTTGTTTATCTTACATAATTTCATATGAAAACACATATGTTGCTTAATTTGTTTTTAATGTACAGTGAATATTTAAGCACAAAATATTGTTACCTATTGACATATTTTTTATTCCATTCCGTTCGAACCCATGATTCAATTATAAAAGGTTGGATACTTATGTATTGACGATTAAGTTTTCCGACTGCCTTGTAAGGTTGCATTTAGGAAGGTCTGATGAAGGGGAAAATATTTTATCCCTTTTCGCGCAAAGGTAGTATAAAAATAGGTAACTAGTAGCGAAATGCGGTTTGTACATATGTAGAATAAATCATATTTGCAGAAATTTTATATTTCAATTTAATATAATATAACCGAATATTCAACCACATATGTATGTATATACATATGTATGTAGCACCTTAATACAAAAAACTAAATATACAAAAAAACGCAAGTGTGATTTAGAAGCAAATATCTTTTACACATTTTGTTAACAAAAACAATGTGATTTCAAACTTTTTTAAGTTTTTACATGCAGACAATAGAACTATCACATTTGGAAAAATTTTGATAATAAATGTTTCTTTAATTCAATATCAATTTTAGCAACCAAAATAAGAGGTATCTAGTAAAAGCCCACCACAAATGGTAGGCGAAGCTCGGCCAAACACTGAGCTATATAGTGTAAGCGCCAAATCTATTATTATTATTATATTAAAAGCCCAGTAACCAGGATTGTATACATATTTCATTACAATTTCAAACTTTTTTAAAAATATACTTTTTTAAAAATATAATAACCATTTTTGTAGATCATAAAATTGTAAGATTCAAGGCAATAAAAATGTAACATTTTTTTTATATGGAAATTTTTATTTTATATGGAAAACACCACACAATACCTTCGTCAAAAAATTAACGGAATTTTTATTGATATACATACATCTGTTGGAAATCAAGTAAAGACGCTAGTCAAAACTAGTCAAAATACTAATAAATGTTCTTCTGTTCGATATTTTAACTGTATAATTTTATGGTTGTTAATATTTAAATAAATTCTTTTTTCCTTATTTTATGTTATTTTATATAAAATATAAAATAAGTAAAAATTTTAGAAACATAAAATGCTTTCTTTGAAAAAAAAATATCAAACAAAATGATCTCGTCTGGCTGGGAATCGAACCAACGACCAATCAATTTCATACACGCAAAGAAAAAAATTTCAATTCCTGTTCGCTGCTAGATAAGCAAGGCTACTGGGAAACATACGAGAATGCCGTCAATTCGATTATTTAATGTAGGGAATGCTTAAATAATTTATAAACTACAAAAAGGCAACAATGTTGCCTGCCAAGCCATTTCACAAGGAAAGTACTCATTTCCACGTGTTTGATAAATTTTTTTTTTCTTAAATTAAAAGAGAGCAACACAGGCTACCTTAAGGCAGCATGCAAGAGTGAGACAACTGCCTAATTATCCAACCTTGTATGATTGAATCATGGTTCGAACCTACTGAAAATATGCAAAAAAAATAACTACGCATTTAAAAATTGTATTACCAGCATGACAAAATTGCGTGTTAATAGCATTTATAATTCAATTTGTGTATGTAGGCAGTTGTGATTATCTTAAACTTTTTACATTCAAATTACTCATAGCCCTTTAGTTATTTAAAAAAGTTAATAATTATTTTAAAAAGATTTGGAAAATATACATAATTAAGTAGACTGTCGGAAAACGATAACATATTGGACATACATATATGTAAGATGGTGTCCCACAGCAAAATTTCGTTATTAATTTTTACAAATTTGACTCTTTAGAGCTTTCGCTGTGATCAAGATATACAATTAAAATATATTATTAAATATTACATTATAAATCTGAGTAGATCAGTTGATTTCCGAAAGAGTGGCTATTACCTCTACTCCTATTCTAGGTAAGAAATGGAAATGAAGCAAGTTCAAGCACATTTTGATTAAATCGACTATAATTAGCTATATAAGTTAAGTGTTGGTGCCACGCCCTAAATAATGCCATATTATCAAGAAACAAAAAATTCAAATGAAAATGAACTTATCATTGCCACAATATTTTCGATTCTAGAACATAATCTATTTGTGTCTAAAATGTAAAAAGAATCCATGCAGTACTCAAGGCGAATCCATGTAAGGTGGTAAAAATGAAACGCTTTGGTGGGTTATTATCAAACTTTATCTCCTTTGTATTTAACTTTCGTGAAATAATGTTTACTTTATTAGATTCACCGCAAAAAGTTATAGTAAACTATATCTTTAAATTTCTTGTAGTTAAACGGAACAATTGATTATTTGCAACTAAACAATTGATTTTGACAACCAACCACCAATCAGCTGATTGATTAAACCCACCTTTTATGAATTCGCCTTTTCAGTACTGATTGTGTGATTGACAGCCAAACAGCTAAACAGCCAAATACTATATACAAACCTTCATATTTGAATATAACATTTTTTTTTTTTTAGAATTTAGAAATTTTCATTAGCCGCATATTCAATTAATGGTTACCAGATTAGTTGAAGAGCGCTTCTAGTCCAACGAAAAACTTCGAAAACGTACTTAATATGCTTTATAATAAAAAACAAACTTTTATAAAGCGTAAAAGGGTTAATTGGCTTCATAAAACGCGTCAGCGAAGCTCGAGCAGGTTCACTAATTTCTTTTTATGCAAATGAGTCATTCAATTACTTGGCAACAGTGCAGCTTCTCGGCATGTTTACATACTCACACATACATACATACATATGAACATATAATCGTACATATGTATGCAAGTATGTATGCTTAATAACATTTGCATCTAGTGTAAATATTATTATTTATCTACACCTTTTGACTTTTCGTCAAAAAATTTGCGAGCTATTATGATTGACATGCGTACATGCCAGCATATACATACATACATTTGTTTTTTTGAAGATAACCCCTGGGGGATTTGCATTTATGCCACGATTAAAATTACTAAAAATATTTTTTCTCTACCTCACTGCTTTTAAGTGTGTACGAGTGTAAATATTAAATATTTAAAATTAAAAAAAAAAATGAACATCTAGCGCGCTGATCCATTAAAACTCACACAGCCACCTAGTGGAGTGGTATAAATAAGCAAAAAAATATAGCGAGTTCATTAAATAAAAAACCAAAAAGAAAATGTAAAAAACATCTTTGTATTTTTTTACTCAGTTAAAATTGCATTGAATTTAGTAAAGAGCTTTTAGAAAAGAAGAAGGAGGAGAGCATTTTTCAAAACGTCTACTAAGAATTTTTTTATTAATAAAATACCGCTGAACAAATGTTGAAAATAAGGGCAGCTCAGTTAGGCGACTAGCTAAACAATCAAGCGCTAAAATTATACTCTAACCAGTTTCGCCAATTTGTTGATACATATTTGCGTGCTAAACATTTTATTTATACTTTCATGTTGTTTTCCACACTTCAAAAAAATAGTGTCAAACAATTTGCCCCACTTAGCCACACACATATGTATGTATGTATGTATATAAGTACATCGATTACCATTTAGCCTGGTTTCGTTTGCTCCGTATAACGAGTTCAAAGTTCAATATCCTTATTTCTAAATCATTTTTAGCATACCACTCAGTTTTGCTACATCTTTGTTATTGTCTATATATTTTTAGCTAATCATAAAAAATCAACTGAGAATAGCAATAAAATGGCAGTAGAAGTTGAAAGGACAGTAAATGCACTCACTCTACCACTCTACCACTCAAAGCGAAATGAAATCAAGTCAGTATCAAATTTTTTGTAGTCAACTAAATTTAAAAAAAAATAATATTTAAGAATATAAAAAGCCAAAAGCAAATAACGCGATTCCATTCCATTTCATTCAATTGCAGTCGATTGCATGTTTGAGTTTTCGAAGGGGAGATATTTGTGGTAAGCACCCAGTAGGAAAAAAGGATGCAGAATTGTGGGCGGAAATTGCTTTGTGTAGCTTACTTCTGTTAAATCTGAGATTTGTTTGTATAAAAATGTAAATTTATATCCGGTTACTGCTTTTCATTCATCTATTATTATTTGAATTAAAAAACAAAAAATAATAATTTTCATGTTGAGTTAAATATTAAAAAGAGTCGTGTGAGTATTAGTCTCTTTTAAAATTTGATGTCTTAACATGGACGTTTGTCTAAACAAGGCGTTAAGCGATTCATATACAAACATAAATAGTTCAGGTTCGACACCTTAACATTAATTGCATTTAGTTTTATTCATTTCGTTGGCATCAGTGCTCGAATTTTGCGAAACCACCTCGAGACCTGATCGACTTCAGGTTAACATCGTCACTGGTTTCGAGCTACCTCGAAGATTTCGCCCAGTTCCAGAAGTAGTTCTCAAAAAGTCGTAAAATTGTCACGAAAATATATCAAACATGCCTTGATATATTTACGAAATGGCACTTTATTATCGCCAAAATTATCCTAAACTCATATGAAAAATTTCCTGAAATATCCTGTAGTGGTCATGCAACGCTCCCGAAATGATATTCTAGTATAGTATCGAAAATGGTCAAGAGCTACTCTCGCAGAGTTCCCGAAATATTCTTGAACTAATCCGTAAATGATACTATAATGGCCCTGAACTAATCCCGAAATGGTCTTGAAAGAACCCATAAAAGTTTATTTTTATACACATTAAGCAGTTCTTCCGCATCAGGGATGAGAATTTACAACTGAAAATCGATATTTTGAGGAATCTTTTGTGTATGAAAAATTTTCAAATATGTAAATTGCTCGGAATTTTTCGAATTGTAAAGAAGTATTTTCAAATACTGAAAAGAGTTGGATCAGATGGAAAATACGCGTTCAAGAAAATTAGCTATGACCATTTTTCAATCCGCAAATAAATCCTTCGCAGATTGTAAGTCGAAAATGTTTTTGATAATGGACCAATAAACTGCAATGAAATTGTTTAAAAAATTCTGTTCGAAAAGAGCTCTTGAAAAAGTGTTTCAACACAAACTTTTTGCCTTTCAGCTCCCGCAGGGTATCGGCGAGTATGCAAAGGTACCAAGTTCGCTCTTTTGTGTAAGAAAATATGAAAAATAAATTTAAAAAAAAAAAATAGGTATATTGGCAGTCGAGAAATGCTTGTAAATGTCGATGCGGCACGAGCGGCAGACATCTTAAATTCTAGCGGAATTGCATTGATAGCCGCGCAATAAAATATCGAATTTATTGGTGAAAACTCAATCGTAAAAGCGCTCCACCCGCCGCTTCGATGGGCACGCGAGTTCGCAGCGTACTTTCAGCGACTGAATGTGGAAAATGCAGCAATGCTCTGACATACTTGTTTGTACAAGACTTGTGTGTTGACTGATTTGTCGGCCAATTAAGTTTGGCATAGTTAACAAAAAATTTGCACAGGAAAAAGTTTACGTGCGCTTTGAGTAACCGTGTCAGCGGAAACAGGGCGTGGAAGTGTTATTCTTTTTGAATAAAATATTTAATAGACGTTTAGTTACGAGAAATGTGTGCGAGTTAGAATATATTTGTCGGATTTTGGGTTGCATTGCATGATGCTCTTTTGTTTTTTATAATGCTCTTTGTGTCAAACGCGACTAAGTATTTACCGCAGCTGTCTATGTTTAGGCTGCATCTAAGCTTTAATAAATGAATGTTGATATAATATTGAAAGGAGAAGGTGAAAATTGTTGGCGGTAGAGATCCCGACTTTATATCTTTTCATTGCTTCAATGTAGTATGCCTTCTCTAGCTATGTTAAAGATAAACTAATGGAAGTCTGTGGTCCAGACAAGACATTGTCGAACCGGAAGCAATTAAAGCACTCCTTTCATCGACAACAATCAGAAACCGATCGAATACTTCGCTCAGCAATGACTGGGAGGCACAGAGAGACTGAGAGAGAGTCAAAATCCCGTTTAGCCTTAAATTTTTGAAGGTCATTGAGTATATTAGAACGCCAGACAATATATTCGAACCGTAACTGGTGACTTTACCAGACAAAAGACCTATTCTGATATGCGTACAGGACAACTCCACTTGCTCATTATGCCTGGAATATACAAGAACTAAATATTCTGCTTAGATTGAAAATGTGTTAAAGGTAACATTGCAACGATGCCCTGAATTTGTTAGCAAAATACAATCATTAAAGGTAGACCCGACTATCGTGGCAGCAACCTGCATCGACTTAAAATTTTTTCGTTTATGTTCGTGCTTTACTGTTGCGTATTTCCGCTTTGTCAAAAAATGAGTTATCATCTTTATAAGTACTTAACTCCAGTGTGACCAAATGATGCAGTGAAATGTAGCTAGTTTGGCTAATAAAATAGGTTAGAAAATGACAAATGCCAAAAAAACTGAAGCTTCATAAATATCACACATTTTTGAACAAGTGCAAAATGTTTTCATTTAGGTCAGTTTTAATTAATTTACTTCAATGGCGTCTAAAACTGAAAAAATTTCGAGATATGGGACTTTTAGTATTAAAAAAAAGACTATGCCAATTTATACAAATTATCAATGAAACTTCAATCAACGACTATCAGTTAATAGTGAGTGCTTGGTAAAGTCTATAACACTTCTAAATACTTCACAGCAATAAAAATAAATACACTTAATAGAAAACATGCCTTAAATTATTTTAAATTAATGTGAAGTAAATTTCGTTTTAACTAGTAAAGAATTTTTAAAATAAACGAAATACATAAGTACAAGGATTTTAGATTGGAGAAATGCTGTAGAACAAAAATGTATATACTTACATACATTGGATGTCGTCTTCTTTTTATTTAAAATATATATATATGTCAAGAGGCTATAAAAATGCCCGAAATTATATAAAATTCCATGATACAAATTAGAAGGTAGTTGTATACATTTTTTTTTTACACTTAATAAAATGGTTTGAAGTTTTATAAATAGTGAGTATTATTGCAAATTTGTTTATCATATTTATATCAATGCAATGCAATGCTCCTTACTTAAGAAAACTTCTGCTACCAATTGTGGTGTTTTTGTTTATTTTATATATTAAATGTAGACTGTAGAAGCCCTTATTTTTAAATTTTTTATATTTTTCCAATAAGAGTAGCGTGTTCTTTGTTTTTAAATTTGTTTTATTTTCCTATTTTCGTCATTAAAATTTCGGTCTCCTTATTAATATGACGATTTACAAATTTTACGCTCGTTCCATATAAAATGTTTATTAAACTTTTTAAATTTCTTATTAAATTTAGCAAAATACATAATTATGTTTTGTATTTAGCGTATCGCTATTGACTTAAAGAAATTTAGAATTTAGAAATCTCGGATGTGTAAAAAATTTAATTCGGCCTTCCTATTAACCAAAGAACTGTTTTGCTTAATTCTTCGTGGGCTCTGAAACCTAATTTGGTCAATCCCACTTTCGAAGTAATAAAACAAACAACATTTTCAAATATAACACTTTCTTTACCTTTGAGTGGACTGAAGAAGTCTTTAATTTGAAGTTTTTTGGCAAGCTTTTTAAAATAAAGAAAATCATTTAACTAAATTCGTTTTTCCATCGATGTGTTTTTCTTTGGATATATCAAGCGCGTTTAATTGATTTAAAATATATTCATAAACTCAACAACGTTTAATAGAATACCACTGGAGGACTCGGCGTTGAACACTTAAAAAAACTTGTATCCAAATTCATTGCACTGCATTGCATGACGCGAATTTCACGTTTTTTTAATTTTTATTTTTTTCACATTCACTGGTAATTGCTGAAGGTAGTTTTTTTTTATTTATTGCCATTAAATGGGCATACATTTATGGCTACACATCATCATCATCTCCATCTTCTCGATGAACGTATTCCTTTGGCAGCCTTTTCATCCCAGCTGCCCTTTCTCATTCATTCACTCACTCATTTACTCACACACTTTCGTTCTGGCCGATATCCAATTGCGTAGATATTGTGGACTTTCCTCTATAAACCATTTATTGCTATGACAATGTTCATAATCAAATAAATGCACTTACATATATAATCAACCAATTAACACCATTAATGACCGTGTGCTTGGGCTGTTTTTAGCGCTTGGCTATTTCAACTGGTGTGTTGTAAAAATAGCGCAAATTTGCTTTTCGCTTCGACCTCCAGCAACTGTTTGCTATTTTTATCAGAAAGCGCTCGTGCGTATTGCGTGTTTGAAAACACTGGCGCGAAAAAAAATCTAGGCTTCACACCGCAAACGCAGCTTCGGAGTTCAATGGGTTTATTTGCCGATTAACTTATCGCCAGCAGCATTCAGAAATATCAATAACACCACATTTTACTATGGTGTAAAAAAAACTAACAAAAAAAAAATTTAAAAACAAAATGTATAGAGGCCCCCCTAAAACTGCTTGCATTGCCTTACTTCAACTTGGCCAAAGAGAGAGAGAGAGAGAGAGAGAGAGAGAGATAGTGATAAAAGCCATTCCCTAATGAATATATATTTTGGGTTTCGGCTTTAGATCAGACAAGTTAAATGCTCCGTTTTATGCAAATATATGTGTACGACTATATTAATTTTGACAGTTTATTGCTGTTTTTCAAGCATCAACATTAATTTTTGTTACCTAGTTTTATGCAATTAATTTGCATACAAAGTTATTAGCGCCGATAAAATCAGAATATAATTTGCTAATTAATGACCAAAGAACTACGACGAGCTTTTCAAGTTTATTTTTAGTCGAAGTTAATTTATGTCATACTTTGAGGTATTAAAGTTGGGTATACTTCAGTAAATATTTAAATATTTTTGGCTATTTGTATGTAAATATATACATAAATAAAAGTTCTATATACATAAAAATGTATTTAGCCGTTTTTTTATGTTAAAACTTGATTTTAAAATTAACTAGTGGATTTCGAACAAATTAAGATTGCGTACTCCATAGACCTCTTGCACGGACAAAGGCTAAATTTAAATCCACAAGGTGGCGCATTAGTCGAGTAATGGCTAAAATCTCGATTCAAGATGTAATTTTGAAGAAATTATAAAAGTTTTCACCAGGCCAAATATAAATACTTTTCTGCTAGTTGGCGCATGGATCGAGCTGTTCACAAAATTTGTTTTTTTAAACCAATTTTGACAAAAATATGTATATTAAAATATGAACGTAAATACAGGTTGTGATCAAAAATATTTTTTTTTACATATAATCAGCAAGTCTTTAATTCTGTACCTAACTGCTGAGCCGATTTGTTTGCGCGAATTGGCTGATACACTTGTAATAACGAACGAAAATTTTGCAAAAACGTGTTATCACCCAAAGAAAATGGATCACTAGCATCTCGTAAACTCTTAAGTAACGCGCGCGATCTCTATTTCCGCAATTTTTCTCTTCGTCTAACAATAACAATAAAAGTAAAATATCTTCTTCCATTCTAATAAATTAATTTTCACAACTATGCACAAAAAGTAAAACAGATGTTTTATTTGTCAAGAGCATTTGACATCTTGACAGTTTATCAAGAAAAGAGCTATTTGTTTTTGACATAGAATAAAAATATCTTGATAAATTATCAATCTTGATAAATAAGCAACATGTTGAATTTGTCAAGTGCACAGAATAGAGCTGTTAATATTTATATAGACAATATGGCAATATACACCTATGCAAAAGCTTAAGCCGCTAGGTGGTGCTTAGGTCGAGTCTCTATTAAAATTTGTATTTATACTGCGGATTTTTTTCATTCATATACATAGTTTCTTCTCCTATATATTTTACGAAAATGTAACAAATCGAATCATAAAATTACTGCAGCAGCGGCGACACAAAATTTCATTGTTATTCGGACAGTAAGTCAAAAAAAGTGCAAATTTTTTGATTGCATAGCATTCCGTATTGTTAAGAGCGTCGCGGAATGTAAACAATTGAAGTGTTATTTTTACTGTTTATGTTTTTTTTTTTCTTTGTAAAATACGGAAAACGGCTTTTTCGCGCAGCTCAGCGAATCTTCTTTCAATCATTCAAAGATCTTAATAGATGAATACGACGGAACTCTTTCGACACAGCGCCACTAATTGGGCCAAGGAAATAATGAAATTGATTTAAAAATTAACATTAAAACAAAATCAAAAATTTATTGCACGCGTTCATTGAGCCTATTACCAAATTTCTACACATTTATTTGCATATTTGTTAAATGACTTTGTAGTTTTGTGACTGGCAAACTTGATTTTTGTCACATATTACACATAAAATGCATAAGTCTATATTGCAGGTGCCATCGAATTGAAACATTTGTACGCGTAATGAGTGAGTAGGCGGCCTAAAAACACAATTATGTAAGCATGTAAATGATAAGGCTGCTATTGACATTGTTCGACGTTGCTTGTTTTGATTTATCTTTCAAATGAGTGTTGCCTGTTGTACATGCACAGCCATTAGGTTGATAAAAAAAGAGTTCGCCAAAGCGTTGATTGATAATCAGACGTCACAGAAATGTCGCCAGTTGGACTGACACAAAATGCATCGGTTGCATTTAGCGGACCTGAAAAAAAATCATTTCAAACGTAGGAATATTCGAGAAACCTTTGTAGTAGATTATGGAATTGGCGACACTGCAATTTTATAAAAGCACTTAAATCAGTGCCAAAGTGCATATTAAAAGCTAATATGACACAATTTAAATGTGTAAAGGGAATATTTTATTTCGGAGCCTTTATTTGAACTTATTTTGTTTTTATCGGCAGAGTAAGCGTAAAGCACTCATCTAAATTTACAAGCGAGTAGCTCTCTCACATGTGTGTACTACTCGTATAAAATATATTTATACAATGTTTGTACGTACTATGTACATATGTATGCTAGCCAATAAATAGTAAGTCATCAATGAACTCTTGTGGCATCTGCCGATAAGAATAAAAAAAAAACACAATTGATAAGCTAAGCTTAGCTCCATCACGTGCCCGGCACTGGTCTGGTCTTCTTTTGCTGATAGGTTTACGTTAGATTGCGTTTGTTTGGCTTAGTACATGGCAATGCCCTACGAAGCGAACAGTGACACCGAAAATTCAGTTCAAAACGATAAGGAATTGTACATTTTTTGGTGAATTTTTGTGCTATTTGTCATTGAAATTGTTGCGAAATTCATAAACGAATTTTTTGCTCAATAGAAAAATGGAAAATTTATGAGTCTAATAATATTGCCAACATTAAAAGTAAACGAATTTTGATGAAATTTTGCGAGCACTTATTTAAGCCATGAACACTTGATTTTTTTTTACCCTTTACAAATTTTGCTTGGTTTCAAAAGTTTTTATTGATTTTGAAAAAAAGTTAATATTTAAATAGAAAAAGCTACTTTTGCACTAAAGCAATTTTAATATAGACATTTGAAGCTACATTTTTTTAAATTTATACCTTTGATAATAATCTCGGTAAGAATTTGTTTAGTTCTAACCTTCAGCTAAACAAAATCAGCAGCCTTTGCAAAATTTCTCCACAATTAAACCCAAATTTCAGTGTTCCTAGTCCAACAACTTTATGATATCCAATGAACTAAAAATTGTTTGGAACATTTCAAGCTTAGGGTGAATGTATCAGTCCCGGAATCGACGTCAGTGCCGGAATCGAACAAACATTTTCGAATAAAGAAGAAAAGAAGGGATACACTTTTGGCATACATAACCTAAAAATGCAATTGATAATATGAATTCCACCATTGAGTCGAATTATAAAGGAATTCGTCAGTTGCAATCCATTCGATTAATGTATATTAATCGCCACACTAACTTAATAATAGTAATGGATTCTTATACAACACTCAGTAATACAAATATTAATATATCGACAAAATATTGATTAATATTAATTGTTTGAGCAATCAAAATTCATCTCTCTTAACATTCAAAACAGTTTTCAAGAACACGATAAATATTGATTGCCTCAAGTGGTAATAAACACACCTTCATTCATAACTTAGCATTAAAATGCATGATTCTTCAATCACGATTCCGGCATTCCGGCGCGTCCGTTCCGACACTGACGAAACCAAGTGTTCCGAACATATTCGTTAATAATGATTTTCACACTGTTTTCATTAATAAACTGATCAAATATTCTAAAAATATAAGTAAATTTGCTATCAAATCAGTATTATTGGTAAAAGTGAGGCGTGTCAGCCGTAAACAACAATAAATCAAACATTTCGCCACGCTTAAATGTTCCGGTACTGATGCGTTCACCCTACTATTCCTCAGTTTTTTAAACATATTTTTTTCATGAAATATTTAAATATTTGAGGACGGTTCACACATTTTTTTTTACATTTTAAGTTAAGCTTACTACACAGCTCTCAAGAAAATCGAAAAATTCATATAAAATGACACACAAGAATGAAAAAAAAAAATGTGTTCTTCAATAAAAATGTCTTCAATCAGTGTAAAACTTTGAGGAAAAATATATCATATTTGTATATTTATTTCTTCAAGAAAATTTTCAACAACGACAAAGTACTTTTTCAAGTAACTGAAATAAGTGAAAACATTTTTTAGGGTTTTTCTTGAGAGCTGTTTTCAAGCTTAGGGAGGTAAGGGAAAACATTTTAAAAAGTAAATTTGTGTCACATATTACTCCGCTGAGTACCGCAACCTGTGCCAGAGAACTAAACCAAATTCTAAGCAGAGTTGACGTTAATAATATTTTATTGATGATGAACAATAGTCGGTAGACCAAAAGATTTGCCGATAATTTTTATTTATTTGAAACTTCATTCATCCACTATCAAACTCAATAACTTATATTCTCAAGAGACAGCATGACGCAAATTTATTTGTATGCAACTTATTTATATATACAATTTTTGGTAATGCCAAAAGTTCAAATACCTAAAGCAGGCATGTATACATACATACATACATACATACATACATACATATGTACTTGCCTAAGCTTGGCAAGAAGTGTAGTCAACACTTCGCTTATAGTAATCATACAAAATGTATTTATAGCTTTTCAATTTTCACATTCAGCGACGTTTAAACTGTAAATTTATTTACACTTAGCACTCCAAGCACAAATCTGTTATGTACACACGCACGCACACACAAACACACAGCGCTTAACCACAAAAACAAAGAAAAGAAAAAAGAAAAAATGAAAATAAAAATTACGAGCCACAAACTCGTATCAACGTCAGCCACTCGCGCTTAAGTCAATTCATTTGAAATTTCCTAATGGCAATATAATTGCAAGTCATTAAGAAGCGCTCAAACTATTGCAAATGCGCAAATAGTTATAAGTGCACACACACACACACACACACACACACACACACACACACATATATACATTAATACAGAGCCGCTGGCGTTTACCATTATGCGATGCATATGCCGTCAACCAGCCAATAGCAAATAATGTAATGCATTCGTGCGATGCACACAACGCGCCCCATGCCCCATGCCACATGCCACATGCCACATGCCACATGCAACGAAGGATGAACGGCGTCGCCAGTCGCCGCTGGCCAATATCGGGCGACATTGGTGTAAACAAGAAATGCATAAAATGTATTAAAATGCCAATGCGTTTGCTGTCAGTCGCTGTGGTCACGTGATCGGCAGTGACAGCGGCGGCGGAATGTTGACTATGTCGGCTGACCGGACGGTGGGTTGGTTGGTTGCTTGACTTTCTGGCGTCCACTCGGTGCTGCCTATTTGCTTCTCTTGTGTGTGTGCCACTCAGTGCATTCACGTGTGCACTAAGCCCCGTCGATAACTAGTTTTTTGCGAAGGAATTTTAGATTTTATTTTCGATAATTTAACATAGTAAATTTCCCACGCTCGATTTTGGTTCAATTTCCATATGAAATTTGAACTCGATGACACTTGAAGGAAACTTGACATTTACATACTTAGTTAGATTCGAATCGAGGTTTGGGGCCTGAGCAAATTATGTACCCTTTGATACTCTTTCCAAATGTTATTCAAAGAAACACTAAATAACAACGAACCACCCTAATGTGTATATTGAATACAAGGTGCAGATTAGTTTACTCTTTGTTGCCGCTTAGCAGGAAGTTGATAGTGTCCACATACGAGTACGAGTGGAGTTGTGCCTCTGATATATACACTTTTTATTTGTTCAGTGCGCAATGAAAATTGCATGAATTCGCTTTGAATAGAACGTGACATTCACGCACATGAACGAACAAGAGGCAGTGCTGGAAATCAGTCGCAAAGACCTAATAGTTTTATAAAGTGCGGCACTTTAGATAAAGAATTATTCATGTGGCCGAGGCGAAAGCGAGCTGACAGACGTCCTATGCAAGTGAGAATGATGGAAAATACTTGGAAATGATGGGAAAATGAGAGAAATGAGAGACAAGTTTGACAGCTGAGAGGCAGAAGTGACGTAAGTTAACTACGAAAAGCTGTGAAAATAAAAAGTAATGTTTAAAATTACCCTTTCTTGGGATAAGCAGACGATATATGTAATAAAAAACGTTACAAAAATGGAGCTGTAGTTATTTTTCCTCGGGTTTGACATACCCAGTTTATTGACTGTGGGTTAAATATTGATTGTGAAAAATTTATGTTTAATGTTATTAATTTTGACGTTGTATTGTAGTTGTTAGCAGCTATCATTTGTTACCAGAAAGCCATCCCGTGCTCTTTGATTTTACTCGCTCTCACTCTGTGAGAGGATTTGCAATTATTAATGGCTTGTTTGGTTATGTCCCGGAAGTGAGGTATCATAACTTAAATTTTTTGACGAGCGAGCTAAGAAAAGATACACATGCATGAATCGGAACGATCAGTTGCCGCGGATCTGCTTGATTGAGTTGGATTGTCGCCAAGAATACTTCGGGATCTGTGAAGAGGCTCCGACGACGAGCAGCAAGAAGTCGATAATTTAAACTGGTTGTTGTTTAAAGTTTTATTTTAAGGCCATTAAAATACTTCAACCACTTCGAGTCGGTGGGAACTTGAATATTTTTCGTCAATCTGACATACATAGATAGGTGGATCGCGAAGGTCAATGACGCGCATACCAAAGGTTAGAAAGAGCTCTTATGTGCTCTGTGTAAAAATATCAAATTTTCTTCTTTACTTCTGAAAGTTTTTAATTTTATAAAGGACAGCAGCTTATTCGCTGCTGCTTGATGACGGTGAAAAGTTACAATAAATTATACGATTTCCCAAAATGTTTTCTGGAAGCTACTGGCTAAAATAAAACCACAAAAGAATTTTAAGCAGGTTTTGTTTTTAATGTAGTTGCGGTCGATTGACTGTTTCTTAAATCTTTACTCTGACAGTTAAGTGGCGTTAAGGCTTCTAGCTCGCTGGCGGTTCACTCACAAAGAGGCCACAAGCGGACGGCCGTTCTTTAAGAGCCAAAGTGCGATGATGTTTTCAATTCTCCAGTTGGGTCTTTTATCAATCTTTCACCATCAAATATTTGCAATAAGTACTTGTGTGTAAACCTAAGTGCATGCACACATACACACGAGTAATATCTACTTTATGAATACATCCAAATTTTGTATTCGTATGTGAGAAAATCCATGAAAGTAGTCAACTATGCACCACTGCGCTAAGTACTTGAAATGCATCACAAGTGCTAAGACGAGGACGCACCCACCAATCAGAGAGGTAGTCAAGTAACTATAGCGAATGAGTGTGTCTAACCGATCAGCCTGTTCTATCGAACCCACACCGTCGCTGCTCCGCCAGCTATGCGACGATACTTAAAATCAAAATTTATGCTCGACTGACTTGCAACTGTCGAATGTCAAGAAATTGCGACAGGTAGACGAGGATGTGGCAAAAGAACGAGACTACCATTTAATGTGCAACATGCAACCAGTGCGAGAGCCAAACGAAGCAATTGTTGGAGCGACACAACGACACTGGAAAGGCTGACTGATTTGGGATGTGGCTAATGCCAAACGGCAGGAGCATCGGAAGAGTCTGCGCGGGGAGTGGCCGCGGATGCAGAATTGCAAGCAAAGGCAGCTCGTTGCAGTGAAATAGACGGTTTATCGCAATGAGGTGCAAACGGCAAAGCGGGCACTTTCTGGCAAGCTGCTGCGACTACGGGTGTTGCGGGCGTGTGGCTGAGGTGTAGCTGGGGAGTGTCAGTCGGATTTGGTTACGACATGGAAGATAGTCAAATGTATTGATACTGCAATAAATGCGGCGGATTCTCAATCAAGTCAATGGGAAATCATCAATTTCCCGTTTATGCCGACCGCCCATTCGACTGATCGCTAGCTGGTTTAGCTGTGAGCATCCCTGGAGTGTTTGCCGTTAATGTCTGCCTGTTTTTTTTCGATAGCGTGCGTGCGTGTGAATAAGGCAACAAATCGGATTTAATTTTTTAAACCAGCAAAATCGTACAAAGTAATATGCAGTACAAGAATGGCAACTGCATTTCACCTTAGAAAAATATTGAATTTAAAACGAGAAAAAATTAAACTTTGACTTTACAGATACTCGTGCGTCTTGGTATAATATATGTATGTATGTATGCCGCCGCAGAAGCGCTCATAGTTTCGGCTTATACCATCGATACGCAGGTACTTTGCGTTTAACTACTATAGCACATCTTGACAAATTGATAAATCAAAGGTGACAAAATTTAACAATTTTATCAAAATTTCAAATTTTTTCTCAGAATTTGTTGCAGCTTTGTAATTAAAATATATAATTTTTAAATTTTGGTGCATCGCTTCGAGTCGCTTTCGTCTAAAGTCGTCGGAGTTCAGGTGTAGTCAGTCGCTAAATTACATCTTGAATTTTTAAGTCGACATGACTTCCAAGGGTTTTTGTGATAAAGATGACTTTACAGTTTTTTCTTGCTTATATTATTTAACAAAAAATTTCTACTATTACAACAAATCTTAAACCCCCACCCACAAGTACTTTATAAAATTGACAGAGCAAAATCAAGAGCGAAAGTGCGCTCGGCATCTTTTCACGGCGATTCATATATTTCTACCGCCATTGCTGTGCAACACTTTTGTTATTTGCTAAAATTTGTTTATCCTTAAATATTAGTCCTTTTTATAAAATATGTTTTAAAGAAGGCGAACACTGAACAATGACATTGCTTTGTTCGGCGAAATTTCCGCCATCCGTAGTGTTCTGCTGAATTGAGTGATTGTTTGCGCCGTATCTAGTCCATTCACATAACCTCAACAAAGGTGTATAATGTCTTATGAATAAAAACCTGACCTCAACGAATGTCTAACCTAGGTAGGTAGGCGGAGGCTAGTAAGGTGGGCGGAAACGAACGAACACGACAAGTGAGGGTTATTCATTTAGACTAACAGAGGGTGGTAGCGAGTTGATGCAACTCCTGCATCCATGATTTAATTATAAAAGGTTAGATAAATAATGACATTCAAATTTTGACACTCCCTTATAAAGGGTTGTTTTACGTAGTATGGAAAACGGGTTAGAATTTTTTTTCCTTTCTTAGAAAGTTAATAATTAATAGTGAAATGTTATTGATTTTTTTAACAAGAAATTTAAATTAAAAAATGCAATAGCTACACTTACAAAACATAATTTTGTACTTATTGGTAAATTTTTTTTAAATTTTTGAAATACAATAGCTACGCTTACAGAACATAATTATGTACTAATTGTTACATTTTTTTTTAATTTTTGAAATTTAAGAAATATAATCTTTATATATTACAAGAAAAATTATTCAAACTTCATAACTCAAAAATTTAGTTCTAACAAACTCATGTTTTTGGATGATTATCGCATTATGTCACATTATTTTAAATTTAATTAAATCTATTCCTTCTATATTTTACAAAACTTTGCACTCCGTCACATCGAATTTATATGCACACGAAAAGCATTCAATGGAAAAACTCGGCAACAGAAAGTGTTGCCTGTTAGTTTTTGGTATTAAAAAGTTTTCAGGTTACTACTATTTTTATTTTTAAGAAGCAACACGATTTGGATGCTAAGGGAGCCGTTTGACAAAAGTGAGGGAGCTAGCTTCTTAGTTACCAAACCTTTAATAATTGAATCATGGACTCAGACCACTTCCCGGCGAAATACTTGACTTCCCTGTAAAATAAAACCATTTTGCCATTTCAACCGATGAGCTACTAGTTCCTTTCACAAAATTGACCGCTCTATTGCTGCAGTTTTAATGGCAGAATTATGCAATTAAAATTAAAAAAGAGAATAGTTATTTGTTCAAATTTGTTGAACAGTGCTTGTGCTATAGTTGTTAAACGCACTGTGTGCGTGTCATTGCCATTCGGCGCGCACGTGAGTCAAGTGCCCGCCCATAAATAGCCAACTATGATTTATTTATGTTTGTGCACGAATGGCAGTAAGTAAAAAAAAAAACAAACATACAAACAAACATACATACACACATACATATCGTATATGCTCAGATGGATGTCCGCATGTTGTCTGCTTTAGTGCGACCGGTTCATCATGGTCATTATATTTGTCGATTGTTTACATCTTTACATTCTTGCTGAGTGCATTTTCAGCTTCGCGCATTGTCTTCGTTCATTCTTATTTGTATTCATTGTTGTTGCTGTTGTTGCTTTTGTGCATTAGTATGTCTACGGCCGCTGCATTCGACTGCATTTGAGGCATAAGTTATTTTTAGTCTCGTTCAACAACTTTTCGCTAGTTATGCGCCCCCCTCCGCCCCCATTCCATTCGTAGCGTGCACGCGGCGCTTGTAGCCAATTGTTGTTTGTGGCTTGTTGCTTGTCGCACACTTTGCACATTTTTCAAGTTGCAGATTGCCAACGGCGACTGCTGCGTCGGCGTCGGCGTCGGCGTCGAGGCGCATGCACATTCGTCCTTGAGAAACGTGCACGATTTCTTTAGACGCGAAGCCAAAACAAGTCGGCAGAGCCACGGCGCCAATGATAACAAAAATTTAGCTAAAAATACGCGACGACTCTTGATTATTGTCGATGTCTGTGCGTCGATGACGAGTCCATGCAAACTATGGGCCTGTGTCCCTGAAAGTCGCTGCTTCCTTTCCGCCATCACTCGCATCGGCTGGCGACTGGCGGCTAGCGGCTGGCGGCTGGCGGCTGATGGTTGTATGTTTACGCCAACTCACGCGATAAGTCGCAAATGTGAACGATTCGTGTATGATTCGTGTATGGGTGTGTGTGTGTAAGTGCATAGAGCGGGGGGTTTGTGCACAACAACTATTCTAGTTGGCCATCAAAGTGTGTTGTGGTTATTTTTAACTCTGGCCAGCGCGCCGTAGAGGCATCTCTATGCTGCATGCATTAGCGTTTTGTTTTTTGCTAAATAGTTAGTGATTGGCAAAAAATCGCATGCAATTTGCGTGTTCCTCATCGTCTTCGGCATGTAAACGCATATATTTAGATTTATTCTATGACGATCTGAACGTCTGTTAATACAGTGCGCTCGCGTTAACACGAACTCATGCAAATCAGAGAGCGTCAAATTTGAAGCTTACAATTTCCCTGTATTCATTCAATGTTAACATTTACATTTCCAATGCTAAATCCATTGTAGCCAAACAAAAACTTAAGAGGACTGATTGTACTAATCAGATACGAAACTAGAAAAGCGATTGTAATGTGAAAAGGGCAATAGTTCAAGTAATAGTTCCTCAAAGATTATAATGAAAATCTGGGAATAGGCATCTAGAACATATTCGAGATATAGAGGGAACACTTGTCAACGCTTTTGCGTGGCTCTTCTGCTCGAGCGGTGAAAGACGATGAGCATAGCACAACTAAATTATTCAAAATCGTCGGAGAAGATCTGGTTGGACGCATCAAGCTGTTGCTAAAAAAAAATTCGATATGAGGAGTACTTGCAAAGAATTTGGAATCATGGTGTAGGTACTTTGTTAATCTCTAAGACGGGTGATCTTCCAGAGGCGACAAGTATTGCAGTAAAATCCGCCATTTATCAAATATTCCCGAAAAAAAACCTTCGCCGACCTTAAAGTCGCTTATGATCGCACGAACGGAATGTGACCGGAATGACCCCATGAAATCAAGCGAATAATAACACTTGCTAGCAGGTGCTATTTTGGGCTCGGTTGGCAATTGAGAAGCAGAGCCTTTTCTCGACGAACCAAAATCTCGTTCTACAAGTTCCTCGTCATCGCAAGATTTATGGCTCCGTTCGCGAGGGCGACGGGCACCAAAGAAGATGGAATTATAAACTTTATAGGACATACTAAAACTTGACTATAGTTGAACCTATTAATGTGTTAAGATTAGGAAGGCTTGGCCATGTCGTTAATATGGATGATGAGTTTTCGATGGAGAAATTCTTCGACTCAATGTCTATGAGATGACAACGGAAGTAAGGGAGCTCACGAGCGCAATGGAAGCATCAAGTACAGAAGCATCTGCTGTCATTTGCTGTGTGCACTGGTGTAATTGGCGCAACTTCACAAATGAGAACAGCAACTGGCGATTTTATTTAGTTTTGGATCAAACCGACTAGCGGTGAAGGCGACCAAAAAATAAACAGAAGTGCTCGAGCTGTGGAATAAATGAACTCACTTGTATATGGCTATGGCGTAGATTTCTAGAAAAAAAAAAAACGAGGTCAAGCCGATAAGGCGACAGAGTTGATTTAAGCATAATAATTGTTTGTGTATTGTCCCTTTTAAGCTGCAGTGAATTTTTACTTTCTATTTTGATTACTTGTTTCATTAAATATTTCCGACAATATTCGTTCGACATTCATTTCATCTGCCGTACACCCGTTTTGAGGAATATCCATAATCCACCTTCTTCTGTTTCAATTCCCTCCGATGGTGTTTTGTCTGCTTCAACGACAATTAAAATAAATACTTCTTCATCTGTGCACCTAGCATTGCAGCAATGCCAATAAGCTAATTGATTAAAATTTTTATTATTACCTCTTCCATTTTAAGGTGTAATAAAAATTAGCACTCAAGTGGACAGAGTTTTTTTCTTTTGCTATTATCCACTTAAATTTACCGCAACATTAACGCACTGAAAGTATCGCAAGAAATTGCACAATTTGTGTAAAACATTTTTCATATAAATTTTGGCAACTGTTTTACGAGGTCGTAAATTTAAATGGTCTACGGGGCAATTTAGCGCTTAACTCAAATGTTTGATGCATTAAAAGTATTTTTTTTTTTAAATTAGAAGTCTTTCTCATCTGGTTCACGACGTACACTACGGAATATTAAAAGTAAAAAGTATTTTAAAATAAGTTTATCTTGCTATGAGTGTACTGTAATGTATTGTTAAAATTTATGTTGCTCACGAACCTTGAAGGTATAAATTATGAGCATTTACACATGTAACTATGTGTGGAGTTAATTATCTTGCTCAATAAAAATAGTTGTAAGTAAATTCAGATGTGTGTAGAAAAATAGGAATACGAAAAGAATCTTTTAAAACGCACTGCATTAACACGACTTGGAAAAGCTTAAAAAAAGAAGTAATTTCTTGAGTTTTTATTACTCTGTTAAAATTTAACACAAGAAATCTTGGCGCGCTTGGTGCCTATTACAAGAAAGCTCTTAGTTTATACGAGCTAAATAAAAAATAGCTGTGTTTTAACAAATTCGCAAGCATATTTGCTGTTATTTTTCTGTTACAGAATAATATTATAGTTAACAATTTTTGAACTTTTATTTTGACCCTACTGAGCAATTACATATTTCTGGAAAGTATTTCCCACGATTCCCTCTAGCACCAACTGCGCCAAGTTGCGATTTTGAAATTAAAAAGCGGCCCATTTAAACACAAACAAAATATACCTGCAGAAGAATTCGACACGCTAGGTAGCGCTGGTTACGAGATATTTGCGAACATCGTGAAATTTTTAATTTTCGAGAAAATTATTAAATATCTGAAAATTAACTATTGCAAAAAAATTTGACGCCAGTTGGCGTTACATTCGAGTTAATACGTTAAGTCGGCAGCAACATACCAGTAACGCATGGGTCGTTCAATTGAAGTAGTCTATTTGCTCTTTCAGGTTAAACTTCGTATTAAAAATTCTCTGTTTCCCATAAAAGCTTTAAACATAAGAATGCAGATGTATACAAATGAGGAATCATTTAAACATGTACATATTTGTACGTCACTGAACCCTGCCGACGGAAGCGACCTTTTTGAGTGAGGATGGGTTATTACAAGAGTTTACAGCTTCTTATATGACAATTATTGCTTTCAATATCAAAATATTGTATAATATATTTATTTTCCGATTTAAACAATATTCGAATTATATATACATACATATATTGATAAAGTGGAATGTGGTACATATCTATTTACTTTTGCAAAAACCAAAAAAATATATCCGCTAGGTGGAGCTGGAGGCGCATTTTTACTATAATTGGTTTTTATGGTCCGATTTAGTAACTTAATAATAAATACTTTTGCAAACTAAAAATCGTATTTATAATTGGATTTTACCGATATTGGAAAAATATATTAGCATGCAAGTCAACATGTTAAGCTCTGTCGGCTTTCCTAAATTACGTTAAAAATTGATTAATTATCCATTTAAAATGAATACATTTTTTTTGCGCAAATTTGATTCATTTTGCATTCGCTTTTAAATCTAAGATAGCGTGTGTGTTAAAATTAAAAAAAGACTTGCTTATTTTCGTAAAGCTGACGTCGAAATACCAACGATACAGGCGCTTATTCAAAGATTATGCAATCAATTAATTTTGATGTACAAAGAGTTAGGTGTCGGCTTTCATAAACAAAAAATATTATAAATTTGTATGTAGTTCAAGGAGTGACATTGGTGCTGAGTTCACTCGTACTCAAGGTTATTTTAACCGCTTAGGGTAAGTTAAACGCTTTGACAAATAGCTCAAATAAAAAAAAAATCTATTTTGATTCAATGAACAAGAACAAGTTTCAGTTGGCTCTGTGAATGGTTTATCAAATATTGTAATCCAACATTAATTTTAAGATTAATTTAAAGAGGTACGGAGCGCTAGCACCCCATATTCAAATCATTTTAGGTGATCTGTTTTAGGTGATGTCGATTTCAAAATCTTATGAAATGAAAATGTAGTTATCTACAAAAGCATTTCTTATACTTTATTTAGAATTTTAAGAAACCAAAAGGATTTTTCGATGACTAATTGCTTTTGGTATTTTTTTTAATTTATTCAATACT
Source organism: Philophylla caesio (assembly GCA_963971545.1). Taxonomy (NCBI): domain Eukaryota; kingdom Metazoa; phylum Arthropoda; class Insecta; order Diptera; family Tephritidae; genus Philophylla; species Philophylla caesio. The sequence goes on along the minus strand of OZ020604.1, from coordinate 219,876,447 downwards.
AATTTCGCTTTCAATATGTAGCAGAAGCGAAAGCATATGTGAAAAAAAAATTTTTTTTTTATACCAAAACTCAGTCTTTTATTTGTATACAATTGTAAATGCTTGCAAAAACAGTAAGAATGTAAATGAAATATTTAGACGCTGTTCAGATTGCAGCATTTACATTTACATAGAATTATCGCATTTCTTACATCTAATTTAAAAGCAAATTACAATCGCAATCAATTAATTAAAGCGCTGGCTATCTGCATATTAAGATATATGCATATGTATGCACATATGTATGTGTGTGTGTATATGCTGCTGATTATTTGCCAGTAACTGGCTTGGCACTCACCTTGTTCTCTTCCACTTTGTTAGCCGAAATATGCAGCGAAGCGGGACAAAGCGTCGATAAAATGTTGCCCACTCAGACAGCTCCGCCGCGAATGCAAATTGAAATGATTTTTTTGTTGCTTTTCACTACTTCAAGAATTCTAAGCACTTCTTCCTTTAATTTATTACTGCGATTAAATTACTTTTTTTCTCGAAAGCAATGTTTTCTTAAGTTTAAGAAACGTCTCTTCACTTGACTGTGATCATAAAATGGGGGATTTCTAGAATTTAAAAACAGCTAAGGTAATATTTTGCCTTTTTTTCTTCTTAAAAACTCTTCAATAGATTTGTTGTTTTTTTGTTGGCATATGTAAACAGTCTGTATGTTAATATTTATATCTACAACATTTAGCAAAATTGAACGCATTCATTCTCGTTTATAAATTAACTTGTGTTCCTAGATTCTTGACGAACGCTTCGAAAGTGTGTCGCATATGGTCGCCAGTTGAAAAAAACACAGAATAAAGGCGTGATAATGAAATATGCTAATACATACTCTTATGTACTAAAAAAAGGAGAATTAAAATATTTCACTTTGCGAGTGAAATTGAACGCCACGTCTCTACAAGCTATGAGCAAATGCCGCCGAGCTGTCATTTCGACTGACATATTGAACCATATTACCAAGAATGATTGAACACAAGAATGTGTCTTCCGTAACGTCACAGAGACTTATTAAACAACGATGACGACGAAGCGAAGGGAAACGAGAATGACAAAACAAAGAAGCGAAGAAGTGCAGAATGCCTCTTTGTTTCAAATCGCTGCTAGTATTAAACTTTAGTCAGTTTGTTCCAATAGATACTGCATTTTTCAAAACTTCTGGTATATATGGACGAAGATAACAGCGATATTGACGAAAATATGTTCACCAAATTTTTCAAAATTTCATAAATATTCAGTTTCTTTGTTTAAAATCGTTTCAAATACCAAATTTCACTCAATTTGCTTTAATAGATACAGAAAAAAACGAAGTTTTTGCATTTTTCAAAACTTCCGTTATATTAGAGGTGGGCGTGGTTATTGACCGATCTCGACTATTTTCAATACCAACCTACCCTGGCCAAAGGTATCGTAACCACGGACAGATGGACGAACTAACAGTCAGGGCTAAATCGATTTCTCTTTTCATTCTGATCATTTTAGTATATATATAAGTCTATATCTATCTCTATCATTTTTGGCTGTTACAAACTACCTCTATGCTAACAAAGTTATAATACCCTTGTGTACAAGTACGCTCGGGTGTAAAAATCTTGAATTTAATAAAAGTGAAAAATTTAAAAGACACACAAAATACAACGGACGGATGTAAAAATGGTTTGTTTATAAACTTTAATGACGTCACTCAACTGTCAAATGCAAAAAATGTAAATTACATACATAAAATTTCAAAATAATTAAATTAGTCTAATAACTAGAGAGGTGGCGAATCAATTAAAGTTATTATAAAAACAAATTGTTTTTTGTTTTAACGATTTGTCGATAGCTCTTGTCGAATTTGATTTGGAAATAAAACCGTTTCAGCGTTGTGCAACTTCAGTGCCAAGACAGTTTTAAAAACAGCAAAATGGCGAATTTGAAAAAAATTTCAGATTTTTATGAAATTTGTAACGAAGAGATTCTTTCAATTGATCATTCCGAATCAGACGTCTATTTTTAAAAATTCAACGCCAAAGCTGAGAAATGAAAAAAAATATTTTTTGTTTTGGCTTTTACACTCAAATGTACACACATATGTATATATTTATATTCTAAGAAGTATTTAATTTTGATTAACTTATGCATACATTAGATGAGGCGCTGCAGGCTAAGTAAATATATGAGGTTATACAATTGTTGACATTTGAAAAAATATTTATTTTCCAATTGTGTCGCTTATTAAAAACTGATTAAATTGACTTTCAAGAGTGTCTTGACGCAATTTGGTAGCAAATATTTTTATACAACTTTTTTAATATTTAATTTTCTATAAATACTGCAGTTGAATATTCACGATCAGACTGAGTAAATACGAATCAATATTTGTTTTGCAAAAACTTTGCAATATTTAGCATTTGTTCAGTTTATAATAAAATATGAAAATTATAACAAAATAATTATATTAATGACGATTTTAGTTTCAAAGCATTCGAACAACTCTCGCTTGACAAAGAAAATTTCACGATGAGATTTTTAAAGAGAAAAGTGAGTGAACAAATATTATATAATATTTTTTACAAATTACATCCGCTATAAAATAGCAAAATTATGCAAACGAATGCGAAAGTTAAAAGCAATTTTTTGCTAAAATATCAACGCCACCGCGGTAAAAGCTGTTAACTTATTTTAGCAAAACTTCACACTACAACAAATAAACATATTTCAAGCAATAACTTTTAAAGATTTTCTACACTTCAATAAACCTTTTTATGGCCTTTTTTATAAATTGTTTATTAATTTTACAACAAATTAATTTTTGGCGAAGGTATAAAGGCGCAAATTAAAGAGAAGTTTAAAAAATAGATGTTTTTGCAGTAAGCAGAAAATTTGATCCAATTGAATCGGATATTGAAAATCGAAAGTTGTATTAAAAAACTCGTTAGTATTAAAATTAATTGGATGTTTGAGAAGCTATAAATATTGATAATTAAAATAAACTATCAGAATTTTGTGTTCGCGTATGCAAAAATCCAGCAAAGTAGAGGAAATTGGGAGTGTAAATCGGCAGATGAATTGAAGTGGAAGTTGATTCCAACAGCTGAACACAGACAGCTGAAGGCAATATCGGCAAATGAAGCTTGTATTTTTAGATTTTTTAAGCGACAAATTTAATAAATATTAGTTGTTAAACATCCACTTTGCAACTCGCAAATATTCGTTAAGTATCTTTTCATTTAAGGCATTTGGATGCGAAAATAATTGTATCAGCTGTTCGTAAAACTTGCACGGTTCTGCAAATTTAAAGTTCGCGAAATTTGTCTAATTAAGAGGGAATTGTACGATATACTCTTGCGGGTTGTTGCTGTATATTTTCTTTGGAGAAACTTCAAGACTACCGAAGAAATAATGCCACTGCTCGTATGTCCTTACTCCTTACCTACTACTAAATTGAAATGGGTTACAAAACTATTTACCCATTAATCCTAAGAAAATAGTATGTTATCTTCAAGAAAGCTTGCTGGATTATATTTTTATTTTCTACGAAGTTCCATATTTCCATTTACATGGTTCAAACTAAAAATTTTATCGCAAAGAAAAACAGAAAGAAAGAAAAAGAAAATTTTGAAATTGTCAATCTGTAGTGCGGCTATAATTTTGACAAGGTGTGTATGTATGTTAATTCATTTAGATTCGCTATTAATAGATACAATAAATTAGAAATACATACATATAAAGTTTGTTAATTCCTTGGTAAAACAATATTATATGACAATCTTCCATGAACATTTCAAGGAAAAAAACATCACTAACAAATGTCACTTCTCTATTACTTTGCACAATTTACACTTGCTTTGTAGACACATAGGTTTGTACATACAAACGAGTATATACATACAAACCAACTAAACTTTTTCTCTCGCTGCTTAATGCGACTTTGTCGGAAGCAATGAAAATATGCAATTCAATCATCGTGAATTGGCGGCGACAAAGTGCAATTTGTGGCGCCATCAAAGGAACGCCGAAGAGCAGAAACAAAAGTAGAAAACAACACAGCAAGTGAATAAAGAGGGAAAATGCAAATACAAAGTCAACAAAGAATAAGGAAAATCGCACGCGGCAATTAACACCTTTAGCGGCAGCTTGAGTGTATGTGTGTGTGCGCGTGCGTGTGCGTGTACGTGTGTGTTGGGGCGGCCAGACGATCAGCTGTTTATGAGTTTGCGGGGCATTTAAGCGAATTGCTGACTTTTGCTGATGTTATTGCTCCAATTTTATTGCTCTTTTTTGTGTCTACACACATACTCACATACATACAGATATATTAATCTACTACTTTTTTTTTGTGATAGTACATTAAGTAAGCGCACGAGACAAAGAGCCGCTGGCAGACAGCCAGGCATTTACTAAAGCCAATTCAATTCTGTGTTTATAAATATGTACATACACTTCGTTGCAAACTGAAAGGTAAACAAATATTGCACAAATTCAATTCTGTAAATTTTCTTAAAATTGAAAATCTGATATTTTACTATTGATTGATTTTCCAAAAAAATAAACCATGTAAGCGAAAGCAGTTTCAATCTTTTTTTTATTCGAAAAAAAATATTTATACATATTACAACGGCAATAGTAAGGCACTTGATAATTGCTGACTTTTTAAATATTAACTTTTTATGTAAGAAGTTCCAATAAAATTTTGTTTATTTTTTCGCTTTAAATAAAATTTCAAACTCGTTCTTATATGATTTCTCTAATGGCATGAAGTGTATTTTAATAGAAAATTTTGAGCTCATTCTAAATTTATTTTTTCCATATAAAAAAATCCGCACGTGTTGTGTAGCTTTCTTGAAAGAATTCTTCTTGAAAAAGAAAACGTCCCCCTTTAAAATTCACTGACTGATTGGCTACATCAAATTGGCGGTCATGGCTCGCTATATTTGTATGTGCGTTTGTATGTATGCGCTTGTGTGTGTGTGTGTGTGCATTTTCTCACGAGTAAATCATCGGCAGAGCCAAGGTGGTCAGTGAAGAGGCTCGTTGTTTTTGTAAGTTTTTATTTCTATTCAAGAGTGGGTGAATGTGCTCGCCCAGCACAAAAATTACGTCGCAATTATTTTACCATAAAATTGTGAAGGTGTTACTGTTGTTGTTGTTGTTGTTGTTGTTGTTATTGTTGTTGTTGTTGTTAATGTTAAGAGTGTTTAGTATAAATAAAAATAACTGAAAAATGATGTGGTGTTGTAAGAATTACAATATCATTTCGTATTTTGCTTCTCTTCCTGTACGTTTGTATGCAAATAGTACTCACATTCTTAATTTAGACTTTTCTGTTTAAACGCTCGCACTGTCGCTCTATGTGCTTGCGCTTCGCAAGCCACCTGTCTATCTGTCTCTCTCTGTTTAAATCTCTCGTCTATTTGTTAAGTGAAATAGTTTTTTTTTTAATTTACTTAAGCGATTATTGTAAGCGGTGTGCTAAGCGCGAATTCACTTAGAGAAATGTCTATAGCTCAGAGTTGAATTTTCAATTTATAAATTATTTTCACTCGAATTCACTAAATTGTTCGAATAAGTGGTACAATTATTGTACATGAAACTGTTATACGACTTTGTCCATACGTTCGTTGTTGTTTGCGTTTTTTTTTTTGATTCTCAATCACTAAATTTTAATTAAATTTTCGTTGCTTTGTCAACGCGATAAATAGTACAAAATTTCATTCGATTTCACAAAAGCGACATTTGTTTATGATTTTGTCCGATCTGAGATCAAACATATGTACATGCTCACACACACACACACACACACACACACAAATACATATGTATGTGCATGTGTATATAACTTATTAATTTTTTAATTTCATTTTTTGTTTCACTGCTAATATTTATTTCAAATGTTTATATCAAATAATTCGAATGCTATAATCATTGGGAAAGCACTTGTTCGTCGCTTTGCTGTTTCAGGCGCTTTTTTCGCCATTAATTCCGTTTGCGTTTCGGCGTGCGAAATTTCAATTATTTTTAATGGCTGCGCATTTTGTCACTTTCCTGCCGGCTGCAGCAGTGTCTGGCGGCTTCTGCGCGCTGCCGAACAGCCGAAGTGTGAACGGAATTATGTATGCAGTAATTAGTGTTTCATGTCAGCAGCAAATTATTTAAGTTAGTTAAAAAATTACGATTACAAAAAAAAAAAATCCAATAATGCCATTCAGGTTTTTTTTTATCTCTATGTATATGCATCAATTTTAGTTATTAATTATAACTTTGTGCCCGTCAATACACGTCACATCTGAGTTTTATAACATTTCTTTCAAAGTTCTTCACTAAAATGTGAGCGAGACCCACAACGTTTGGTTACTGATTTTGTGTAGTAGAACTGTTTTTTCTATGAAAAACCGTATTTTAAGTATTCGAAATAAAAATGTAGGCCTCATTAAATGCGTGCCTACCATCAATTACCGGTACTTTTTTTTAATTGCGCCAACAGTCACACACTCGAACTAAAATTACAATTTCACATTTGCAATTGCGTATCTTCACAATACACAACAAAATAACAAAAGTGAAAAAGCGTTCGTACGGTGCTAAGCGACGCTGAGCTGGTTCCATACAATTAAAAAAAAAGTCATTTGAACAAACAAAAAAAAATTTATTGAAACTAAATCAAATTAATCGCGCCTATTCTGCTTTTCACTCGACCACCCTTGAGGTAACAACGTTCCGACAAAAGCCAGAGTTATCGAAATTGGTTCGCGGGTTGTAAATAAAGAAATTCCGTCAATTTGATAACCTCCTTTTTGCTTTGAAGTCGGTTGATAAAGCATAAAGTACATAATACAGTATTACCCAATTTTAATAAAATTTTAAGTGAATTTAACTTTTTAAGCCTCTTTTGATAATAAAATATTCAGTAATCTCCAAACGGCCGCTGTGATCGTGTGGGTAGCGGTGCGTGCTATAACTCGATAAGCCGCTGAGTTCGAGGTTTGAATTTCAGTCAGGACAAGTAAAATCTGAGTCATAGAAAAAAATGTTTCTATTAGCGGCCACTCCCCGGCAGGCAATGGCAAACCTCCGAGGCTATTTCTGCCATGAAAAAGCTTCTCATTAAATAAATCTGCCGTTCGGAGTCGGCACTAAACTGTAGATCCCTCCATTTGTGGTGGAAAATAAATCGACGAACACTACAAATGCTAGGAGAAGCTCGGCCCCAAACTGAGTTATATAGTGCAAGCGCCAAATTATTATTATAATTATTCATCTCCAAATGATCATTCAATAAATAAACTTTATTTAAAAGTCAAATAAATGTAGTTGTTGAGAAATGATTAAATTAAGACTTCAACAATCAAGCAAACACTTGAATTATCTGTTTATAATTTTTTTTATCTTACGGTCAATCGATCAAAGTATTATTTTTAATTAACAAATAACCAGAGACACTTGAGTTTAAAAAGCAACAATATTTCACGTCTGGCACTTAAGAAACTGCTGATTCGAGAAGACTCAAGCGAATAGGAGATACAAGTTGAACGTTGTAAGAGCAAACAAGAAAAAAACATGAGTTAACTAAAGCAGTTTTAAGAATGTGTGAATTTAAGAGTAGGCGCCCTTGAGTGCATTTTACTGCAGACGAATATTTTGATACTAAAACTTACTAAAAGAGTAAAAAAAAATTACCGTGGATAATAAAAAATTTTAATTTCTATATTTAGGATAAAATAAGGGTTTTATATAAAACATTAATTCTACTATTTTTTGATAGAACTTTTTTTTGTTATTTTTACATTTTTTCAGCTTTCTAGAATTTTTTTTTATCCAAAAGTAAATTTTGACTTAAAAAAACCTTTAAAAAAGTTCTTTACCATGTCCTTGCAATTGTTTTGTATCAAGGAAAAAAGTTCGTTCTTTTACGAGCAGAGGAAGAAGACATTACATTTTTACTGGCACCATTTGACCCCCTTTGGCGCGCGTAGTGTTAAGGAGCAAGTGGAAGTGCGCATCAAAGATTGCATGATCAGCAGGTGACATTTGGCATTGGTGACCTGCGTTGGTCAGATCAAATAGAGAATTGTTTCAATTTATTTCCTATTCTTTGTATACATATGTATGTATGCATGTACAGACGTAAAAAAACAGCAAATGTGTATATTTTTTTTGACACTTATCAGGCACGTGATTTAGTAGCGTCGCGTGTTGAGAGTATATAAATAAAATCAGCGATAATACAGCAGAAAGGCAAAGCAACTAAAACCGATGCCATTAGAAAACAAATTAATTACAGGAAAAATCACTGAACATTTCGACGTTGAAAAAACTAAATGCGACGGTCTTATCAAGAATTCGACATGCAGTCGGTTAATTCGGTGTGGTTTTTGATCATTTATTTTATAAAAAAATTTCTTTTGAACAGTAAATCAAGTGATGATTTTTGCAGTTGGGTATCGAAGCAAATATTTAAATTTTTATTTATTTTTGAATAGTCTGGTTCCAAAAGTATTTTTGAAAATTCAAAATCTTTGTATTTGTAGTTGAAATTAAATCGAAGACTAACGTGTGAATTCTAAGGTTTATTATTTTTAATATATTTTAAAGAATAAAGTTGTATATACGCGGATTGCAAAAATAATAAATAAAAAAAAATAGAAATATTACATTTTCACAAGTTTTGATGTTAATTAGTTATTTTTTATTAAAATATATCTCATTGCATTTAAACGATTCAAAAATTGTCATTGCAAACTTTGTTGATTAATGATTAAACATTTTGTGTAATATTTAAATAAAGGAGGGTAAGGATTACAATTTTAAATAGCAAAGCAATATTTTTTGGTTTTGTTTTACAAGTTTTTTGTTTACTAAACTAGGCCTTAATTTGAGCTTAAATAATTTAAACATTAAAATTTTAGTTTCGACTTTCGCGAGCGTGCAAGTGAAATATAAAAAAAAAAAAGAAAGTCTCAAAAATGGAGAATAAAATACCAACAAATTGCATACAAACTGGAAAAAAATTAAATTTTTATTGCACAGAAATATAAAAAAAGACACCATTTTGCACTTTATATATTAGCGTTGCCAGCTTATATTTAAAAATATTTATTTTAATACAACTATAAAAACTTTTGCTTTAAATTTCTTCATCAATAAAATTCACAAAATACAATTTCAAAAGAAAATATGACAACACATCACAGCTAAAATTGTAGAGTAGTAGTTATCTACCTTCGAGTTGTACCGAATCCAATGTAAAAATCAAGAAGATATTTTTTTAATTTCTTTCAAATAAATATTTCATCAATTTATTTTTATTACCTTTATATATATTATTTTCTTTAAAAATAGCAAATAGTTTTTTCTATTATTTTTATCGCAACGTAACGACAAAATATATTCGTTCAGCCACTTTTTATTTAGTGTTTCGATAAAAGATGTTTTCCCCACCAGAGTAGGTACTACCTTGAGTGTACAATTTTAAATAAAACTGATTTTTACACACTTTTCAAATATTTTCACAAACTTTGCAGTATTGTTCTTTTTTTTTACGATTGTGGCGTTCCGCGTAACGTTTCATAAAATAACCGCACAGCGTTGGCGCAATTCGCGATCTGATCGACGCGTGCAATCTACGCCGCGTTTCAAGCGTTGTGCCGAGATTTGACTTCGACTTGGTGAACAATAGCCAGCCAGGCAGCCAGCAGCAGCAGTAGCACTAAGTAGACAAACAAACAGACAAACAGCAAACTTGCGGCAGCGTCGAAGGTTCACATTTGACTATAAAGCTAGTCGATCGGTTTGGCTGAGGTCTGACCGCTGCAGAGAGCGCACTGCCTATATTGGTGCTTTATGTCGCGTGTTGTTCTTGTTGTTGTGCGTAGCTTCTTGTAGCGCTCTCACTGCCAATTTTGTTGGCGGGTTCATCTGCACAATTCTCACCCGCGCACGCCACCTCTTCGATCACATCCTCAGTGAAGCCAGAAGGTTTGTCCAAACATTTGGGCAGGTTATGCACATCTCGGCTGTCATACTCGTTCACATATTTGTTATTGTTGCCAACGTGTGCTGATCGTTTCTGTTTTTTTTTTTTTTGTTTTCTTTCTGGCATACCTGATTTTCTGCTTGTCTTCGTCTGCTGTTGGTACAACATATTTTGTCCCCATAAATGTAAATACGAGTGTGTCTGTTTGTAATATTTGCGTTGTTTGGTTTCGCTCTCGAGCCGTTCTCTTGCAATGATGATAATGATCATTCGCGGCACTCATCTCCAAGTTCAATCAGTATTTACGAGTGAGTTGCTTCAATTTTCTTGATTGTCGAACGTTCATGCACTTGACCATTTCTAGGCGAAGTGCGCGACGGCTGTGCTGCCGCTGGCTGTGTTGTAAACAAAATGGCCAGTAGGAAATTTAATGGGTATTGAATTGACACAGATTAGCGGCGAGATTTGAGTGTGAGATAATCGTAAGTTAATGAGACGAAGAAAATGAGGTTTTTCAAAGAAGTCGGTTCAGAGTTCATCTTTTTTTTAGATGTATTGCTTCAAGTTATCATATGGACAGGCGTTCAGTTCAGGTCTCTGGGTGGAAGAATATTTGGAAAAGCAAAAAAAGTTTGGTGTTAGAAGTTTTATCGTATTATTTGAAGATCACCAATCAGATTAATTATTTTATTTTTTATTTTACACTTTTTCCCAGCCTTGAATCGATCAGCATCAAGCTCAATAACATCGTTGGATTAAACTTTATTATAGCAAGGATGAGCTCTTCTGCAGTTTCTGCATTTTCTAAAAATCAAAAAATAATTATTCAGTATTGCTAAACAACAACAACTACATAGCTAAGTTGAAATAGTCGGATTACTCGACAAGCGACTCGACATTTCTCGGTTCAAAGAAAGTATTTCGCAACCCCAGGGCCAGTGAAATTAAATATCTACCATAAGTAGTCTGGTGAACAGAATTTTGTGTACTTGTTGACATGAAGCAATCATTATATTTATGTACATGCGTCACAATGTGAATAATTTTCACCGACATTTACTATCCAACCGCCTGGGGACAGATTAACGAAACTTACTTTAGAATCGGGCACCTTTTAGGTTGTCCCTAAAATGCTGCTGGTGGGTTGTGCGATTTTATCCTTCCTAAGCTTGTTAGGGTGTTCGGAATGCTGACTGAACAAAAAAAAAAACGTGAAAAAAGCTGTCTTCGGCTATGCCGAAGGCTTCATACCTTTCATGAATGGGCGAGTATTATGGGAGCCATATGTTATAATTATTCGATATTAATATTTTGACTGCTAAAATAGTCCTAATAATATATGTTATTTGTGGAAAATTTCAAGTCTTTATCCGCTTAAATGCAGGAGTTTTTGTACTAATTGCAATATCTGAACAATCGGTTGTATGGCAGCTACATATATGTTATATTTATCCGATTTTATTGATTTTCACAGCTAAAGCAGTTGTCGTAATCGTTTGTGTGGCAGCTATATGTTATATTTATCCGATTTAAATGATTTTCGTTACTACATTAGTTCTCAATATATCTGTTCTTTGTGAAAAATTCCAAGACTTTAGCCGCTTAAATGCAGGGGTTTTTATATTAATTGCAATATCTGAACAATATGGGAGCTATATGTTATGTATTTATGATCTATACGATTTTCACTGGGCTTGACTCAATATCTGTAATTAAAGTAATATCGTCCACGTGCTGCTGAAAATAATTTAATTTGAATATTATTTTTTTATTGCAGGCAAGTTTTAGATTAGAAATTAGCGGATGGGCTTAATAGCTTAAAATTAAATAACCGGAACCAATTTGTAACTCATAAAAGATTTAAAGCTATTGCTGGCTTTTCATGAGTTTTTATATGAACCCAGTGGCAAAAAGTAAGCGCTAATATCAAAGTTAAGTGACTTTCAGCAGAGCACTCAGTTGTGCCGCTCCATACATTTGTAAAAAATAAAGAAAAAAAAAACGAAAAATTATCTCAAACCTTACTTTAAAAAGGTCTTAAAAATGCCACAAAAGCGCAGGTTTGTAAAAAAATCGCACTTGACCGCAGCTGAAAGTAATAAATTCTCGATGTTAAGATATCAATCTGGTAATTTAGTATATAAATATTTAAAAAAAAGTGGGACCGGCAAACAATTCAAACTTTTAATGCTTAAAATATATGGATAAGGCCCATAATTTATAACATATTTAAGTTTTGTCCAAACTGAGTTCAATGATCTTAAAATAAAACTATTGAATAATTGAATTTTTAAAGTAACCCTTTTGTGACTCTTTTGATTTCTGTGTTAAGAATTGTTTTATGGAATTATGTAAATTTAATAACTAAAAATTTTATAAGGGATGACGGAAAATCGTTACAATATACATACATATGTACATACAATTTCCACGTTGTCGGAAGAAAATCAAGACATAAATTTAAAAGTCTGAGCTAAGATGATTTCACTTGATAGTCCGTAAGCATTAAAAAAATGCGGGAGCTGTTTTGTAAACATACTAAACTGCTGGGCCCTTCTAAGTTCTTTCCTCGACGTCGTTTCTCTAACTCGAACGAGGATCTCTCAGTTATTTCATAGACAGTTTATGCATTGGCAGTGAAGATTTTAAATCTAAACTTTTGCGGGCAAGGTGGGGATCCTTAAACAAAGAATAGGAAAGAAAAAAAAGAATTTGTTCTCCACTGAACTCGTTAACTCTAATGAGGACTCAGTGTTATCATTCGAGGTATATGTATGTACATGATAATGTACTCGCATGATGCGATATCATGTCTGATGAACAAAGAAATTGTCGAATTATGGCGAAGCGAGTCAGAATTTAAATAGAGGTAAAGTACAATCGGACAAAAGACAAGATCATTGCATTCAACAGAAAATTATATATTATATCAGATAATATTTTATCACACGACATCATAACCATTTATGTACAATTTAACTACTAAACTCATATTTTAAATAAAAGAATGTTCGTAATATGCCAAAGAATGGGCTCAAATTCAGATTTAAAGAGGCTATATACGATTTCCTTAATAAATATCTCAAAATTTTTCCCTGATAATCTAGATAATACTATTTAAAGCTCACTTCTTGAATCGTTTAGCTGTGAAAAAAACGTATTTAAAAGTGTACAAATTGTGTAATTTAATTGATTTATTTTGGTACTAATTTTTTTTTTTTTAATTTTCTATGAACATATGTACATATGTATATGCGTACACTAATCTTCGCTTATTAGCGAAATCTGTCAAGCGCTAAGAGCGAGTGGATAGTTACGATCGTGGCCATAGAGTTGCAATCAAATTGAAATTTATATTATTTTTCATTTATTTTTATTCAGTTCAGTACCAAAAAAGACCAAATAAATCGAAGTTTAATACTTTTTAGTAGGTTAAAATAGATATAAATAAATTTTGTTCCAAATTGTAAACTTTCCTCTCAGGGCTGTTAGTATATTACTGAACATACAATGTTATGGTGGCTATTTATGTTAAGCTTTTTCATTCATCTGCCGTTCGGAGTCAGCACAAAACTGTAGGTCCCTCCATTTGTAATATAAAGACGCACACCACGAATGGTAGGAGAAGCTCGGCCAAACACTGAGCTATATAAATAGTGTAAGCGCCAAAATTATTATTATTATTATTATTTATTATTAAATTATGCCTTTGCCTAGCAACTTGAAAAATGCAATTTTATTTCATCAATATTTCATTGGCTACAAAACTGCATGATCAGAAATATTTATTCCAACACTTATTAGAAAATAGTGTGAAATTTTAATGAAAATTTTTTGTTTATATGATTTTCGTTTAAGAATGAAATGAATTTCAATTGAAAATTCTTAAAAAATCATCATCTCGAATTTGTTTGCAAATTATAATGGCCACCACTGTATGTATGTATGTATGTATGGATGTGTGTAGTTACGAGTGTTGTATGTTTGGCGCCATACAAATATGTAAGAAGGAAAACTTGTAGCGCCACTTAATAAAACATTCAACCCTTCAACGAATCGTTGCCAGCGGTGTACAGCGTTAGCGGTTACAACAACAGTAATGCTATTTCATTGCACGTTATGTGGCAGTTACATTCGCCACTTAACTTAACTGTAAACGCACTTAACAACAGTGGCAAAAAAACGAAATGCTAAGGCGGCGGGTGTGTCAAGAAGGTGATGCTGTCGCACGCGTCTTTCACCTATACACACACACACACACACATAGACAGGCACACCCAGTTGCACCCTTGTAAATGTAATAATAACCTCTCACCTCTTGGGCGCTTTGTGGCTGCACTTGAGCCCGAATTGTTTTTACTTTTGTGCATAATTTGAAAAAGGGCGCGCGCGGTGGCTTAATTGCGATTTAATTACCGCAAAAAAGGTAAATCCGCGCGCGTTTAAACTGCGTATGAAGTATGGCATTGCTGTGTGTGTGTGTGTGTGTGGGTGTGTGCGCTTTTGCCAAGCGATTACCACAATTACACAATTTCGAGTGGCAGCAAGTAATAAGAACAACAGCAACAACAAGCCAAATTGAGATTAACATTCAACTAAATACTTGCCACAGCCACAACAACCAATGCCAAATGCAGTTTCATGCTGCGTTGCACACACACACACACACACACACACACATACATGCTCTTGTTTGAATGTAATAAATATTTACATAAATACATTTTAGTTGAGTTAATTCCTTTTTAACATTTTTGTTGTTCTCCCTCTGTTGCTCACTTCCGGCAATAATTTCCACAGCAAAAGTGCCAAAAGTTTTACTTTGCATGCAAAAAAAAAATATTGTGCAACATTTTGCAACAATCTGCGCTGTAACGTTGCAAAAGAGGCGAGGGGCGGGCGCGGTGCTTGGGTTGAGTTTGTGTTTATTGAGCTGAACTTAGCAGTGTTGATAGTGGCAGCTGTGGTTGTGCCAACAATTGGGGTTGTAAAAGTGTTTTGGTTTATGTTTTTAATGCTACTTGTTGTTGGTGTAGATACATACATACAAAAATATACATATGTATGTATAAATGCACTTGCTATTGCAAAGCTGAATGGCACGTTGTCGGCGGCAATACTAGTGGCAAGAGCTGTCGCGGTTTCGCCAAACACCAGTTTCTTTTCATTTGATTACTCAGTTGCCATTCTCAATGACAGTGTTATCTTTGTGAAAATGTGTCAATCGGCTGTCGGTTGCTGGCATTTAAAATTATATACATACATACATTAGGGTGCTTCTTAAACGTAAGATGAAAATTTTTGCAGCAGACTTCTATTGGAAGTTGAAAAATTTCAGTTGGATGATTTTCTTAAATAGAAAAAGCGTCCATGAATTTCCGCAACAAACAGTTTCTTCAAGTTCGCTTAAATTTTAGTTTCACCTTTAAAGAAAACTTTTGGCGTCGCCAATAAATATTGTAACAAGCGGAAAGACGGTGAGATCACAAGATTACTACGGCGTCGTTTGAGTAGCAAAAGTACAGAAAACCTTTTGAAATTGAATAGAATTCTAGTCAACGCGAAACACTGTGCCATTCCACCATTACTCCAACAATGGTGAATTACACAAGAAACATTCTCAGCAGAAGTTGCCACGTTGAGGGCACGGAGAATGCCCAGCCGGTGCGACAATCGAAACGTCTCAAGCGCTTCGGATCGCGCTTCCACCAAACTTTCGCAGCAATAACGAGCTGAGATTCTTTTATATTTAATAATTGGATGTGAAATAAAAGGTTTGAATGAAATTAATGATAACTTCTGTTTTCAATGCAAAGTGAATTTTAAAATTAGATTGATATAATTTTATACACTCAAAGCATAGTAAAATTTTTAATGTTTGATTCATAGCAAGATGACTATTTGGTTGGCTAAAAACTAAAGATTACCACGACGAAGTTTTCTTGCAATGCACAATGTCTTCAGCTATTGAATGTTGGAAATAGTTAAAGCGAAGAAGAATTCAAATGCGCTCAGCGCACTAATACACAGCAAGTAAAATAAAACAGTGAAAGTTCGAAAAAATAAACCTTTTCGCGGTGTTCCGCGTTAAGGCCGAAACAAGTCGCTGAAACTATAGGAATATCGGGACAAATTCAGCGGGATTGTGAAACTCATAAAAGCATGTCGAAACTAAATGTAATTAAAAGTTGAAATTTCGGTTGAATACTAATTAAAGTTGATTTTTTTCTTTCATATTTTCGTGAAATTGTTAGTTCTTGGTGAATTACTTAATAAAGAACATCGCTTAATCTACTGATAAATACCATATACATTTTTTTCACCATTAATATTTATAAAAATAGTAGGAAGGGAGAGCAAATATTTGTCTTTGCAAACCGAGCTCTGAACATTTTCCTTTCTTAATTTTTTAATTAAAACAATCTTCCGGCAATCGTGCGCTATGCATTTACGCCTTTTTTTTATTTTCGCACATGCAAAGTTAAATGAAATGCCAATAAGAGTATGTATGTGTGTGTGTGTGTGTGTGTGTCTGTGTGTGCGTGTGTAAGCCAAGATTTATGTAGACGCCTTAAAGCATCGAAATTTCTTAATTTCCCAAACTGATTTGCATTTCCTGCAAGCAGTTCCTGTACACACACACCCCCACACACACACATTGCACGGCGCTGCTGAAATATTATGCGGCATTGGAAATTTAAACCGCATGTTGCACATTCGTACAAACTTTGGCAGATCAAAAATACAAAATCAGCAATTGCGAAGCGCCAACTGAAATATCTGCAACAATGAAGCAAACTAGTGGGTAACAACTACAACAAGAAAGTGCAATAACTTTACAACAAGCGAGTTGAATAATGAAAGCAATAGAAGAACACTTGTACTCCTTGCGGTTTGATAATGTGTGTGTGTGTGTGTGTGTTTGTGTTTGTGTGGTTGTTGCGTTTGCGAAAACAAGCGCGCGACTGACAATGTTTGTTAGCCTTCAGTTTTGGCAAATTTTATGCGAAATGCTCTATAATTAGTTGCACCCACAGGATAAACTAAAGCTGAGTGCAGCAGCAAGTTTTCGTAGCGTGGAAGAGCGTGTAGTGGAATTTATGCTTTTATTTATAAACACTCTGTTCACAAATTATACCACAAACACATTTTGACACATTTGGACAATTTATTTATCCTCCTATTATTTAAACATTTTATTTTTCAATTAAAACGTTTTTAGTTCTCGAACAAACACCATTAAAAATAGCTTTTTTATGTGAAAAATTATATAGAAAACATTTATCAAAATTTCATCAAAACTTTGAACTAAAAAAAAATAAAATTTATAATTGTTTGGGCTATGTAGTTATGTAGCTCATTCAATTTTAGTACAACAAAGTGCAAATTTCTAGTGGCTACGAATTACCACTGATTTTTGAAAATTTTTTCTCTAACGCTCTTTCACAATTCCTTTCATATTAAAAATAATCGTCGTTTTACGCTGTATGCAGGAAATTGCCATTAAAAAAATGTCAAAAACCAGTGATGACTTGTAGATACGTGAAACTGGAACTTTCTCACACTAAAAATGAATGGTTTTAAAAAATTCGAAATTTTAATGAAATTATTTTAAAGCATTTGTAAATAGTTAAAAAAATGGGTGTTTATGGGTTTCCTTAGAGAATGAACCATATTTTACTTGGAAATTAATTTTAATTCATTAGAATATAAATAAAGTGCTAAAATCTGTCAATATGTTTTTGTGCTATAATTTGTGAACATGCAAGCGACTTGCATTTATTGTTGCTGTCGAGGAAACTCAAAAGCAGGTGGTTCCATTAATGCAATAAATTTCAAATTCAAATGTTGGGGAAGAAGTTGCAAACAAAAATAAAATAAATAGTTTTGCCGCAGCTTCCGCTTACTGGTTGTCAAGTTGTGTGATAAAATTAAAATATTTTAAATGTAATAATTTTGTTAAGTTAATACGAAAAAGCTTTTAGCAAAGTTTAGTTAAAATATTAAATTTAGTTAACGTGCATCTTTATTTCCTAGGCATATGTATTTGTAGAATGTGCTAGTTCGCTAATTTCATTGCTTTTAATCGCATAAAATAGTTGATGAATGTTGCCGGCTACAATCACTTATTTCTAAGCAATTTTTTTTTGTAAATGTCGCAATTTGTCAACAAATTGCTTGTGTAATTGTGATGCATTGTGTACTTTAATTGTATATATATTTATATCTAAGTATTATATTTGTGTTGGTGTATTCACCATTTCTTTAGCTATAATTTAAGCAATCTGCGTATATTCAGTCTATAGAACTTTAGTTTTTTTGAGCGAATCATTTGTTTGCTGACCCTAAAAATTGCAAAGGCTGTAAACTGAAGCAACAACAATGCAAAAGCATTTCAAAATGCATTTGAAAAGATGGGCGGCCGCTGTCAGCGAGTGTTTAGCGTTATTTGTATAATTGGGAATGCTTTTTTCAAAGCTCAGTCAAAATCAAAATAATAGAAACATGTTTTTTTTTAAGCTTAAGCCAGTTTTCCGAAGACGTAGATAATTAATTTGTTGTTAAACTTTTACTTATTACTTTTTTGAGAAACAAGTTATTTGATTAATTTATTTTACTGCTAGCCAATACTTATGAGTAAGAGGTGTATACAACTTTTTTTATACACATTTTGTGAGCATAGATTTTGGTTGCCATCGATAATTTTGCCATATAATATTATAAAGTATAGTCAGTACAGACTAGTGTTTTTGATAAATTTACCTAAAGCACAGCTATTATTTATTCGTGATTGAGATTCTATCCATAGAAAAGCAAAGCTCGGTTCTTTACAAGTTAACATTAGTTTAAAAAAATAAAAATAAAATAAAATAAAAAATTGTGAGAATAATTGTATCCGAATTTAGTCCACTGGCTCCTATTTCCACAATATTTCATTATATTTATGCATTTTATAAATCGTGCACTTTTTTGGTTCTCTAAGTGTGGTCGTCACGGACTATAACTTTTCAACAACTGTATTATTTTTTCCCCTTGCAGAGTAATTTCACGGGGTGAACTTGAAATTGAAAAAAGTTGTATAAATTACGTTCCTTCGAAGTAACGTGTTTGTAAGGCTACAGAGCTTTATTGAAATAGAAATTTATGAAGCACATTCAACTCCCGCATAATTTTTTGTATAGCTTTAGAGTTTCCGAAGTATACAGATAACATTTCTCTGCATTGATTTCTTGACGTGAATTTAAAGCTGCTAAGATTTTTTGCAAATTTTTCAGTAAAGCCTCATCAATTACTAAATTTTCAGATCCCTATACCCTTAAATTATTATACTCATCTTTTGTTCGTTCTAATTTGGAATATGCCACATTCATCTGGAGACCATTCAATAAAAACCGCATAAATAGAAGTGAGCGTGTCCAAAAGTTTTTTAAAGTTTGCACTAAGATCTTTAAATTTTTCTGATCCTATTCCATCGTATACTTAGTAGTCGTTACTATTAATTAATCTGAAGCCTTTGGTAACAAGACGCTCTGTTCTCTCTCTTTCTTTCGTTTTCAATATTATAAATGGTTCTTTGGACTGTATATTTCTTTTAAGATGTATTAATTTCAACATTCCTAAAAATTTTTGCCGTTCTACACTAAAAACTGTAAAACTGAATATGCGCGAAATGCTCCTTTGGTACGTGCTTTAAATTATTTTAATTTCATCTCGATTTCTATTGTTCTCGACTTCTCTTTGCCCAGAAATGTATTCTTAGATATTTTATATTCTTTCTTTAAATTTTTTAAGATTGTATTTTTCATTACTCTCTTGAATTTAATACTTGTAGCTATATTACTTCTTTTGATGTTTTGCTTTTAAATTCTTCTCTTTTTGATTTCTTGAATTCTGTTTATAAATATTTTATATTACTCGTAATATCTCTTTTTAGTTATATATTTGTTAAGAATGTTAATTTTAAGTAAATAGTCTGTAGGTTTGAAAATCAAAGACTGAAATAAATAAATGAAATGAAATAAATGAAATATAAATATTCTTATTTATATTATAATTTATTTAAATAAAAGTTGTATATACACAAAGCAAAAGTTGGGATTTACCCAACTTTTAAAATCTATAAAATTGGTCTATAAACAACAAATAAATATATATCTGTAGATGTATGAATTTTGTTTAACAGTACCGGTAAAACTAAGAAAATAAAAAAACATTAAATATATATGTAGGTATTTCTGAACAATTTATCGCAAGTGATGTTAGTATCATGAGAGAAAAACTTACTAACTACTGGCCTAAAAGTATGCAACACAAATAACACGAATATCATTTAAGGTGATGCATGAAATATAAATCTCTTTTAAAAAAATGAATGCTCCACGCTTAACATTTTTTTCTTTCTTTTTTAAGAAAGAGGCGACATTTTAAAACTTTGAGGGCCACCTACATATAATTTAAAGTGTCAAGGTGTGTAGTGGAAGCATTTTAAGTCTGTCTTTTTTTGAAATTTATCTAAGAGAAATTTTTTTCCAGTTACGATAATATTGTTGCCTTGGCAGTTTTAAGCAGAACTCGAGTGAGCGATTTTACACATTTCTGAAAGTCCTGCTTAAGAAATATAAAATACTTTTATTTAAGACTTGAAAATGTTCAATTGAGGGTTTCCACATTTATTTGGCAACCCTTAGCAAACTATTTATATGATCTCGTGAAAAATCAATAATTGCCAGTATGTCGTCCAATGGCATGTGCATTGTTTTTGTGCGTACGCTCGTTTTCACTACTATGCTAATACTCGTTTAAACATTAGACCGGATCGCAAAAACAGATTACAATGAATCGTCTCGTGTTTTAAAGTCGGTTTAAAAAACTCTTCATCATATCTGTTTTATTTATGAATCTATTTCGGCAGTATACAATTTTGTAGTAGCGCGTTTTGAGTACTTTTTGTAGAAATTATCGATTTCACGTAAATTATGTTAACCGCCATTGTCTAGTTAAACCAACTCTCGCAATACGTACTCCTAAAAAATAAATATCACTTTATATGTATCGAATTTGTGATATAAATGTTTGGGCAATATTTTCAATTGTAGTGAATAATACAACATTAATTTCTTAGAGTGCGAAACAATTTACGACATTAAAATCCACTCGATACAGGCTTTCAACCTGCTTGGTCACAAGTTATTATATTTGCTTTGAATGTTAACCGACCCGGTCTAACGTTTACACGCATGTATGTATATACAAATGTATGTGAACAGTTCTTCAGCTGTAAGCGAATAATTTTAAAGCATCGGTAAATGAAGCATAAATACTTCCCTTTTCGACATTACTAGCGAATATTGCAACGTTAAATTCTTATCACTTCATACTCTTGCCAAGCACTCGAATATTTTGTTTTCACTTTCACTTTTATTGCGAACATGTCATGCCGACGGAAAACGACTGTTGTCAGCGTTCACCCACGGACCTGGCCTTGAAAATTGGTGCATGGTTACCAGCGGTTGACATTTAAAATTTAATGCTTTTAAGACTTCGCTAAACATTTTAAAATATTAAATAAGTTTAATATATATACGAGTTAATAGACCGTTAATCGTAGAATAGACACAACTACATCTTTAAAATAGAAGAAGTGAAAACTTAAATATACTTACAAAAACTACCTAAAGAGAATACAAAATACCTAAACATTTTTAACAGAATTTTATATGGTTAAAAAGGGAATTGAAATCCTTATATTTGTGCATAACTGATTTTTAAGTAAATTTACGTGAATGAGGGACAGCAGCTAATAGATATGTATCAAATAATAACATAACACTAAAGTATTTGTGAACAAACGCGATTAATCAGACAGAAGATAAATTAAGGGCAATTAGCAAATTAAATGACCAAACCCTAGTCTATTTTAAATACTCAAAGCATATTGATCGACGCAATATTTGAAAGTCATAAATTTAAGACACAAAACAATTTCTACCAGCGAGTAAGTTGTACGCGGCTCGGACGAATGGGCTGCATTTTTGGGACTATTTACACTGATGATTAGTGTAAAAAAATATTGTTCACTTAAAATATTCTAAAATAATAATTTGGTTTTAACATTGGGACTGAACACTACTTGGTCTTCAATTCATCCTTAAAGATCTGGCATATCTCTTTTTCTTTCATGATTTATTTATTTTGTTAGCCATGGCTTTGTCGTTTGAGACTAAATGAGGTTTCTACCATTTAAAAACTGTTGTTACTCGTAGCCTCGAGCTCAATAAAATTGTCAAAATAAATAATATTAGAAACAGGGAGCAGATATTTAAGGACCTTAAGACTTTTAAGTAGAAAAATTAAGTAGCGAAATAAGCAGGAAAAGACACTAAAACTCGTAAAAGGCAGAATTAAAATTCCTCTTCATTATAAAATATATCTATGCGAAGCCATTTTTGAACTATTGCCAGCTTTAAAATTGGGCATTTTAACATTTTGTTTATATGTATGTTATTTTTAAATGAACATTTGTTTTTACCTTCGTCAGAGTGTTATAAAGACTTTTGTTGTCTTTCGTTTTTTTTTTTGTTATAAAATTACGTTTTTGACACTTTTGTTCCCACTTTAATACGTGTGAAATTTTGTTTTCGTTGCGGCTAATGAAAATAGCCGTAACTTTTATCCGCGAACTCCGTATTTAGCGATAAAATGCAGAGAAAAATATATTTACTAAGACACTTTTACTCTTGAAGATTTTACGTATCTTCTGCCCTTAAGATACGAAAATTGTTCTAATAAAATATTTGTATATTTAAAGCAGTGTTGTCCAACGTGACTGTGTGCACGTTATGCTTGTGTTGGTTATTAGCGTACATTCGGAAAGCTACAAGCAGACAACACGAATACGGAACAGTGCGTACAAATAAGTAAACATTGAAAATATACTTTGAATATACTTTTTTTCATCAATCATTTGAAATATACTTTTTTTCATCAATCATTTTCCAAAAATCAATACCGGAGTCAATAAGTAACGAAAAATCTGATCGCATTTCTCTGATTTCTTTTTGAAGTATCGGATCAAAGGCAACAACATCACACGTCAATGGATTATCATATAGGTTTATAATTGGTTGTATTTGAGCTAGATCTTTAAATCTTTTGTTGTAATTTTCTAAAATGCGGGATATAATTTGGCTATAGTATTCTAATTTATTTGTGATTGAAAATTCCTCTGCAAGTGATGATAGGTTTGGCATACTTATTAAATTCAAAATTTCCTGCATTTCTTTACCTTCATCAAAGCATTGCAAAACATTGTCGCATAAGTTTCTGAAAAACTCGCCATCAGTGAAAGGTCTGCCTTGCTTTGCTAATGCAAGTGCAACTACAAAAGATGCCTTTTCACGTGGGCATACTTTTTTGTTTGCCATAGGCTGAGAATTTAATTGTAAATAAAATTTTCTTTTGTAATTATCAAGAAGACTTTTTCGGGCGTCTCCCTCGATATTTACAAGATTTTTGTGACAACGTTTATAATGTCTTTTTATATCATGTTTGCTACAACGCTTTATTTTCAATAAAAAAAAAACATATTTCCCAAATTTGTTGGAACATTTTTAGTGCGTTCTGTTTTTAAAGCGTAAAACGTGAATGGTGTTGCTTGCTTGAAATTCTAGCGTCAACTGATCGCAAAATTCTGCTTTGCTTGCCTACGAAGTTGAATACAGTAGCACAATCGTGCTTTCACAGACACTTGTCGGTGTGAGGTGTCTGGCTTGCTGTACAACTGTCCGTGCGCTATTGTGCGCATAGGCCGTGGACAACGCTGATTTAAAGGGTCAAAAAGCCACTCGAGAAAATGGATCCTAAGTTGAAAAATTTATTTTAAATCTATGAGTCTCAAATTCTTAACTATCTATGATAAAAATAAAACCTGCTATAATAATAATGTTATTATTTTTTATTTAGATTTAAAATAATTTTTAAGAGTGAGGCGTAAATATTCGGATCACAAACTGCTTACCATTTTGTTTTTAATTCTTTGCACATTTCTGCAAATAACTCACCTTTTAGGTTTCTGATTGCCATAAAATATAAATCAAAGGAAATGCAGAGTAGACGATTTATGGATTTCAATTTCATTTTACTTTATTATTACTTTTAATTGTATGTATGTATGTATGTATGTATGTAGGTATATTTAAAGTTTTATTTATTAGTGAGAGTAAATTTAAAACATTTTTTGTCTTAGTTTTATTTATGTATATTAATTATTTTTGTTTTTTTTTAAATTTTTTTCAATTTAAACATTTCACTTGTTAGTATGTATGTGCGTTTGGATTTCACTTCTGTTACGTTCTACACATACATACACACTTATTTGAAATACCTTTGATTACCTAAAATACGTTGTATTTAAGTTAATTTAGACTTTATTATTTTATATGCGATATTAGGTTTCTTGTTTTTGTTTTTTGTTTCTTTTTGTAATTCGTACATTAAAAAAAATGAATATTTATTTACTCATAGTTGGAGTATACTTGTATTTGTTGTAGATAAACTATATAACTTAATTACAATAACATATTTATTGTCCATGGCATGTGGACACGCTTAATTACATACATAACTACTCGCATGGGCGACTGCTTTCGACACTCTTAAACGAAATAGTATATATATTTTGTTGCAATTTTTTGGGTTTTGTAAATTTTTTTTAGGAAAACTTGGCTTACACTTAAAACTCAACGAGATTTAGAAACTAGTTGGGATTATTTACATCATTTGTTTTAG
The DNA here is from genome assembly GCA_963971545.1 of Philophylla caesio. NCBI lineage: Eukaryota > Metazoa > Arthropoda > Insecta > Diptera > Tephritidae > Philophylla > Philophylla caesio. The sequence continues at coordinate 219,851,666 of OZ020604.1, read as the reverse complement.
TTTGTTTTAATTAATTACAAGTTTTTTTTTTAATTTTAGTTAAATACACTTAAGGATTTTTTTTTTGTTTTTGAAAAGTTTGCGAAAACCTTCTAGTGAATAATTTTTACGTTTTACTAATTTATGTTTATGTGCATGACTTCGCTTGGCTATGCTTGATATTTTTGTGTGTATGAGAAAGTGCGCTCAGCTTACTGTAAATATCCTTTGCCTTCTCATTGTTACCCACTCCCTGCATGTGAAATCGAATTTGGGGATGGGCATTTCAAACACGATACTACAAACACACAATGACAAATTTTGGCAATTTATTTCTTGTTCTATTTACTTTCAAATACTTTCCCATTAGAAAATAATGAATTCCCTTAAGAAAAATAGGTGAATGAAAATTTATAATAATTTGAAAATTTCGTTTCAATTATTGTAACCTCAAAACAGTGGATCTTTTGTGCAGACTTACCGCACATTAAATTTTACAAAAATCAGTTTTTCAGACGCTTAGGTTTCCCATTCAATATCAAAAGTTTTTTGTCGATAATGTTGGGTTCTTTTTCTAAACCAAAATAAACTTTGTTCATGTTTTATGTATATGGAAGTAAGTGTGGCAAAGCCAATAAATAGAAAATTTTAGCTACTTGAAATTGGTACTTTATTGTATTTAAACTAAACTCGCTTGAAAACTGCGTTCAAAAAACAATTCGAATTATTTTCAGAATTCTAATATAAATGTATTTTATTTGAATTGCTAAAAATTTCTTATATAGTTTGAAGTTTGATTTAATGCGATTTTCGTTAGGGAATGATATTTTTATGAATACAAAAATATTAGAAATTAAGTTAAAAAAAAAAAAATTACCAAAATTCGTCAATGAATCAAATACATATATATTTTTTTTAATGCTCAGTGGATGCAAGTATGTATGTGTGTATGTTTTAAGTCTGTATGAATGCATGCGTTTATGTAAGAGCAGTGGTTGCTCCGTGCGCCTGCAGCATTTTGGTTTAATGTTACTATCTTTCAATTTAATTTGGAAAACCTTTTCGAATACGTGCTCTCTCTCATTACTTTCAACATGTGTGTGTGTGCGAATGTCTACATATTTACCATACGCACATAAGAAATAATATCTGTATATAGTTTTAAAATTTGTTGTAATTTTTTGTTATGATTCTTCTGATGTTTGCAGCCAAAGGCTCATTGTTTCCTAGTTAAGTGAATATTTCATACCATATTTTATATATATATTTTTTTCTATTATTTTTCATTTCATATTTACATATACATATGTAGGTATGCGTGTATGTGTGAATGTTACGCTATGGCTTATAGAGTATTAGAAAAAAAGGGATTTCGATTAAGTCATATGAATCCAAAATTACTTATGTCATAGTAATTAGTTGTCTCTAAGTTTTAAATCTAAAAATCAATTCATTGGTGGCTTCATTTTAGCTTACGCTTAATGTACAGTTTTTGCATTTCCTCCCACTCGCTGCCGTCCGCTTCAGCAGCACATAACCTACATATATACAAATTTTCTATTTTTGTTTTTAAGTTAAAATTTTTTACTATTGATTGTTGAAGTACTGTAGCTAGTCGCCTTACCAGCAAGCTCCTTCCATTAGAATTACTCTACTATAAATACTTTTCGTTTATTTTCATAATATTCAAGTAATTATGCGCTACTCTTTTTTCCAATATTTCTCTATGCGTAAGGAAAAATGTTCACACCGATCGCTCTCAGTTATTTAGCTATATTTTAAGCTTAGTTAATCAGTTTCTTTTTATTTGTTATTACAGTGTATATATAGTTTTTTAATTTGTTTTAAATTTTCTAAATCAGAAGACATTTTCTAACATTTACTTAACAAACTAGGCTCAGCAATTGTTGCGCACTGTTGTTAACTATCTTAAAAAAATGTGTAACATTTAGAATTTTGATTTCAATTATTTGCTAAATATGTACTTCACTTACACTTTTTAAAACTGAGTAATTTGCCATTTCCTATGTCTAACTGTTTGCTGCTTTGTTGTTGCTTTTCAAGCATTTATTTTATCAATGTGTAGTTTTTGCTATATTGTTTTCTATTTTATGTTTTTTCCATTCTTTCTCTCTTTCTGTGATTTCGTATTTGTCAATTTTGTAGTGTGCGATTTTTGTTTTTATGATTGTACCACTACTACGACAACTACAAAACCAAGAAATCCATTTTGTTTATTGAGTTGCGGTTGGAGTTAAGTGACTGGCGTTTTTTTATGGTGAAAACAAGACGATAAGGGGGCTCAGATTTATCGTGTTGACCACCTTTCAAAAACAGCAGAATATTTCAATGTTTATGTATTGTTTTGCAGTTACATAAGTATTTCTGTAGCTACATACATATCTACGATGAATAGTTTTTTTCTTACTTGGTGTTGATTTAAATTTAACTAGCGAATTTAAGTTTATTTTGTAGGAAACCGTTTTGTATGTGCATTGCTCCACTATTTGCTTTTTTTTCTAAAAGGAAACGTCTAACAATTCACAATTCTAGCAACTAACTAAATCCAATTAAACTTAATTAATTTACGACGATCATCTGATCATATTAAACATTTTATATATATGTACATATCGGTAGAGAAACATGTCAGCACCATTTAATATTCGTTGTACATTGCGCAGATTCTATGGTTTTGGTAAGTTAAAATGCAAACAAAAAAATAAAACAAATTTAAATGCGATGTAGTCATTAAACAGTTGTGTGATTTTTTGTGCATTTCGTAGCATATCCGTGTGTGAAACTGTAAAAAAATTGTACTTTTGAGAGCTTCCAATCAGATGTCGTTGAACTTGAAAGCTTTGATAATTTCGAAAGTTAGCTTTCTATAAAGCTTTCATTTGATGAAATACGTTTTCGCTCAGCTTTGTGGTTTATCATTAACGAAAATTATCTCAGTGCAGACCACAAAATGCCATTTTGTGCAACTTTGATAATTTCGAATTTCATTTAAATTGCATTTTAATAGCACTTACAAAAATTATTTGGTACAATATTTTGAAATACACAAATCAGCATTGAAAATGTGCGATATTGAAAACAAATCAACGGCTAAAATATATATGAATGTGTATAAAAAGGCGAACTTAAGAATTTATACGACAAATATAAAAAAATAACTAATTAAAATCAAGTAAAGAGCATAAATTGAATAGCTAAAGCTGCATTTTGCAGTGCAGACTGCAGACCAAAAATTACTTGGTCGCCATTTAACAATTCCGTTTTAGTATTTTTTTTTTGAAAGTTGCTTATTAATATTTTTAAATTGTCGTTTATAATATTTAATTATAGTTTACTCTTAGTGTACAAAGTTTAGTTTATCAGTTTTCGAAACCATTGCTTCATAAAATTTACAAATTTTTCTGACTACATTTATTTACAATTTATTTACACTTATTCAATCACTACGCACATTGAGCTAACAATATATAGGGGGTATTCACAAAACGCGCTAACTGATTGACACTTGTGAATGTAAATAAGTTTTTGATTGTGTGTGTTGCAGAATTAGAGGCTTTCAATTATTTCCTTATTTTTAGCTAATAATTAAATAAGTTTGAAATTAAATATCAAGCATTTTTAACACTACACACTCACGCTCTCACTGCGGTACGACGTTTTGTGAACACCCATATTACAAATGAAATTTTCTTAAACGCTAATCAATTCTCAAGTACATCTATATGTTTTTTTGTTTTTATTTAATTTGATATTTTGCAGCATTATTCCAGTATTACAGTATTCATGTATGAATAACAAATTGTTAGAGAGACGACGAAGGCCGAAGTAAGTTTTTCGTTCAACGCAAAAAAAAAAAATAGTTTCATAAAAAATAATAAAATGACCGAAAATATATACTCAAGTTTCATTTCCTCAATTTTGAACTACCTCTTTTGCGTTAAACGAAAAATCTTAGACAGCCTTCATTTCCCACTACAAACTATGAACTAGACAGCTAAGGAGAAGCTTAACAACTTAGTTGACTGATTTGAATGCAATTAGTTAGTTAACAATTTATTTACAAATAGTACAATATTTTTAAGTATTTAAGGTGTGCGAGTAAACGCTCGTAACAACATTTCAATTTCTTTCGGGAGCTTAACTTAAATTTGAGTTCAAACAGCAAACGTGTAATCATAGTGGAAGACTTCCGCTTAAAATTAGATTATCTAAAACTAGTTTATTTTTTTATATCAAATATATCTTTGTAGTTAAGTTTTGCAGAGAGCACTTAAAGTAGGGCTTCTATTTAGTTACAATAAAAAAAAGCGCTTATAATTATGCAAAGATTTACTAATACAAAGTTATTTACATTAAATTTAATTTGATTTGCTTTTATGATAGCTATGATGTTAATGCAAGTTTTTGATTTCATTTATCATTATTTGTTAACGTTTGTTGTGGTGAACGTTCAATTAGAAAATCTCCCTTCACTTAATTTATTTGAATGTCGTATGTAGTGTGATTTTAGGCGCTTTGAACGCGTTGCATGCTACGGCGTGCGTGCTACTCTTCGCTTAGTGTTTAGTTAATTCCTTTAGCTACACATATATATATAACATACATACATACGCATGTACATTAATAAGAGTTTTACATTATTAACATTTCATAGAATTAGTAACTATTAAAAAAAATTATGCCTACACTTATAAATAGGGTAGTATGTATACTCTGAATACAAATACAATAATTATTTTGCACTTTTTATTTTACATAAATACATATTAAGATTAAGGTATGTGGATTTGCAATAATTTACAATTCAGTCAATTACATATTTTTAGTTTAAACTCTATTACTATATAGTTAAATGTAGTTTTAATAATATTTATTTATTCTTCTTCTTCTACTTTATCAGGAATTTGAATGCTAACTTTTAGACTTTGTTTTTCTTAACAAAAAACACCAGAAAGTATTTTAAGTTACTTTTGAGTTTTGGTTGTTCATAAATAAACGCCGGCTTACTTTAATTTTGTGGAAGCATACTTTAGGGCGCCGTCAAGTTTTCGAAAGCAGTATTGACGGCAGGTTAGAGCTGCTTATGTATCAGAAACTTTGCTTGTTTACTGTTGTTGCATTGATTTAGGCAACCACAACTTATTGTAAGCATTTTGGTTTTTTTTCACTAAAATTTTTCGTTTGTTTGGCGTGTGCTGGATTTTACGTAACTGCTTTGCGTTAAGTACAGTACAATTCGGCAATGGATTTGGTTATTTTCTGTTGAGTTGGAAACTATATTAATAATTTTTAAGTTTTTGTTGTGAAAGTTAAAATTAATAAAATTCTTGGGTATTCCAAATTGTCAAGACTTGGGAAACATTCATTAGAAACTTTCAAGTCGTATTTATGAAGTCAAAATGAAAACTTATATCACTTGTATCATCAAAAATAGGTTTGCAAAAAATTTACTCGCTAGATGGCGCTGAAGCCATCGATTCTGTTTAAACTTAAAATGTTTATGACTTGCATGAGGAAAGAGATATTAGCAAACAAATTTATCCGATAGATGTCACAAGTACCAAATTATATAAATAATAAATCTAGATCAAATTTGAGTTCTATATATTCACTAGCATATAACATTGCATATTTACTTGATAGATGATGCTGCAATGGTGCATATCTCCAATTATATAATGCGAATTGATTCGAGCTCAAAATGTGTAAAAATAAAATCTCTTCAAAAACTTGCCCGACAGATGGCGCCTTAGTCGAGATATTAAGAAAAATCCGTATTTATTGTCCGATTAGATGCATACTTACTACGTGAAACCTTATAAATATAAAATAATAATGACAAGCCTCTTCATTCAATTTCGATTAGATTCAAGTTCGGAATTGTTCGGTGGGTTTAATTTATTTGTGGGTTATTGGAATTAACTAATAGCCGCTTGCTTTGTGACGCATCGTCAGCTGATTTTCGCTAATACGAAAAAATTATGAAGAGCAAATAGCCACGGTTTCTGGTAAAAAAAGAAAGATCCAAATTTGGTGACTCACGTGGTGTGAAAGGTTCATTTTTTCCTTCATCTCTTATTCACACTAACTCTTTTGTCTACCTAAGTTCAGAATTTACGAAATTTTTAATCCGCTTTTGGGCGTATAAGCAGAGATACTCAGACATACTTAAATCTCTCTTGCGATTTAATTTGATGAAGTTGAATGAAAAACTCGCTAGATGGCGCTAGAGTCGAGTTTTTCAAGAAATCCATTTCAAAAGTTGACTGCAACTTAAAATATCTACTTAACTAATAACTACACAGATGGTGGCGTTGGCCTTAAGATGTTGCAGTTATTTTTAAAAGATATCCCAAGGAAATTTACATAAAAAGTACTATTAAAAGAGTCAAATTGACTTCAAGCATTTGGGAATGTATAAGTAGTTAAACATATATTTCGAAACAATTTCTAAAATGATAAAAAAATATTATTTAGCTGAAGTCTATAAAGATATTATAGAGTGTCGCTTAATATTTAAAATAACAATTTTTTTATGTACCTGCTATATCCTAGTATGTACTCGTATTTTTGTGGAAACAGTTTTAAAATCAATAAAACTCAAGCTTTTGATATTTGACAAGAAAGCCTCTAACGCCAGCACTTTCAGTGGTCTTTTGTTATTAATGCTGCCCTTCTATATCTGAATATGCGTTAACACAGTTTCGAGAACTTGTTTGTTGCTGAGGCCGATATAAAAGAAGAACCCAATGCCTCGTGAAGGATTTTGATTTATATTCTTTCGAGTAACGGAACAAAAGCGCTACAATGTAATAAGCCACAAGACTTGCTAAAATACTAAACAAATTCTTCTACTGAAAATAACTGCATCGAGTGGCAGTCCATTTATCATAATTTAAAATTATAAATTGTAGCGCTCAAGAACATTGGGATTGATTGTCAATATTTGCGATTACATCACCCGGTTGAGCTAAAAAAATACGAGCATATAGCTAGAGAATACCGATACATTTATTTAAGGCCTCGAATTTGTAATTAATGACTTCAATAAAGAATTTTCGAGAGCAAATTGTAGAAAATATTTTCCTCTCAATGACTTTATAATAGTTGGAGCAACGAGCACCTACTATTTAGCAATTGAAATAAAATAATGAAAGGGACACATTTTGAAGTTAGTGAACTTAACCTCATTTCAAAATTATAATTCTGGCAAAAAAGCAGCGCTTTTCTGTAGTTTCCCTTAGAAAGAACTTAACTTAGGCTTTTGGAGAACTGTAGAATTGAGATTTATAAGCTAATTTTCTAAGTGCGAAGGGAGACGGAAGAGAATTCGAATTTAAAACATTTTGACAATTATGAATGACGAGTCTTTGAGTTTCCTTGCGGCGCAAAAGAATAAAAATTTGAAAGAATACAAATAAGCTGACATTTTTTTAAAACATGTCATATAAATTCACTTTTTTATAAATTTTTAAACGACAGAAATCAAAATTCTTCAAGCTTTTAAGTGAAGAATATAAATAAAAGACATTAAGAGGAAGTACGACACACTGAGTAATTGATTTGAGTTTTTATGAAATCCAAATTGAGGCAATTAAAAACTAAGTCTTACATAAGGGAGCCATAAGGCGAATTAATGAAAGGTGACGTTGTCAAAATATATCATATCTCTCTATCGTGATGTAAACATAAACAGGAATTTTCAGTAGCATTCCACCAAAATGTAAAAAAAAAATATTTATTTTCTACGCATATAAGGTCGCCCACCACCACTTGATTGAATTCGCCTGGTGAATTTATTTTATTTATTTGATATTAAAAATGGCACAAATAAGTAACTAATTGACACAAGTTATAAATTGAATGCTCTGCTATTGTTTTAACCCCACCGTATCTCTCTCTTTATGTCAATGAGTGTATGCCAGTGTTAAAATACTATCTTTTAATATTTTCATAGCTTTGAACAACAACAACGTAGCTCGCCTGTCAACTCGAGCTGAGTAGTTTATAGAGCGGTGGTAGCTTTCAAAATTCGTATCTTCACTTAAAAATGTTCTCAGAAGCAATGAAAATTTCAAAGTCAGCACTTAAAAATATTTACTTTTACTAATTTTTTATTTGTTCAGCAGAAAATTTATGGAAAGCATTTAATAAAATCGCCATTTTTGTGCGCGTACTTCAACGAAATTTCCATTTTTTTTTTATTACAGTCATATCTGAGCGAAAGAGTAGTTGAAATCATTTTGGTAACCAAGTCACGCACCAAGACGTATTGACATGACAATCAAAATTTCAGCGAACCGAAACAGCTATAAATTTTTAATTGCAGTGAGAATTGTATTTATGACTGCCAGCGCGGCGGGTGAGTTGTCAAAGCTATTTACCCAACGACCACTCTGCCACTCTGCCACTCTGCCACTGTCGCTCATCAAACTCGCAGAAACAATAAACAATAAACAACAACAAACAACTTCTGACGCGACTCAATCCATTGGAAAATTCATGCGACATAGTCGTTGCTCTAACAGTGTCGCCAATGTGGTGCGGCGTGGCCTGTTGTTTGTTTATTTGTCATTAATTACGCGCAATTGTTGTGCAAACTCGATTATGCATAGCACACTTTATGGCGCTGCAGAGCAAGCGTGACACGTACATACACGCACACACACACAAACATACACAAATACGTGCGGCGCAATTGACAGCGACAATTTTTAATTGCTGAGCCGCACCCGCAGTTTAAAAGGCAAACACTCACATCGCCACTGCTGGTCGAATTGCCCGGTGTGTGTGTTTGTGTGTGTGTGTGTGTGTGTATATATATAATCATGTGGTATGTGTATGAGTGCTGGAACCTTTAAGACCAGCCGCTTCCTTCGCCGCTTAACCAGCGCAACTACATAAGTCGCAAACGAGAGATTTTATTGATTTATATGCGCACCGTCCACTTGCCGCTTTGTAGCCTTTGGAGTGTCGCAGAAGTACTCACACACACATATGTACATTTTACACAACACCATCAAAGAGTTGGATGCTTAGCCGACAGGGTGGACATTTATTGCAATTTATTGTGCGCGTTCTTTGAATAATTACGCAAATTTATTCAGCACACTTGCAGCGCAACATCAATCCGAAGGAGTGGCTAGCCAGGGTGTGGCGACAATGGTACGCATTCCAAATTCCATAGTCGGACATTTTGAGGATCGCCAACTGTGCGGTTCAGTGCCGGTAAATAGTAGTGAAGGAGGAATTCGAAGGAATGAAAGTGAGAGAAAAATGTTTGAAGTTTAAGATGAAGTTAACACCATTCAAGTAGAGAGCAGTGGCGGAAGGCTAGAAAGCGAGAATGACAGTTATGGTATAGTTTAAGTATAAAAATACAAAAAAATAAAATTTTTTTTGTTAGAATTTTTAGCTTTAGCGTTAAGTTTCTGCTGTGCCTTTAAACTATAATTTGATTTTTTTTCAATTGAACCGTAGAGTAGAAGGAGGTAATGTGGTGGACTGGATTTTTAGACAAAACTAATGAAATGCTTAAGTAGTCGTCGGTAAGGTAGGTGCTCGGTGATCGGCGGAGCTTATGCATACAATATTAGCAATCGTCATGTATTTGTGACCAAAGGTGTGGCGACATTTCACAAAATTCACGCTTTCGGGACGACAAAAGTGTTTTTTTATTGTGTGAAAAAAATATATTTGTTTCACAGAAAATTACACCAGGTTAGTGTTTTCCAACAAAATATTTTTGTAAACAGATCGTGTTACATACATTTGAATTTTTTGCGTGTAAGGTGTGCGGGAAAGGGTTTCTGGACTGTGCCTTTTTACAATTTATTAGACATTTGCCGGAACTGGCAAGGTCGGACGACAATAATGTAAATAACAGATAAGATTGTCCAGATATCATATTTTGCTTCATAACTCCTTAATTTAAGCAGCTTGAGGTTTGAAACACTACCAGAAGGTCCATTTAAGCAGGTTAAGTCTTGAAATTTTGTACAAAAAATAGCTGTTATGAGGACCATTTTAGCAGTGAAAATCATTAAAATGGGAGAAATATAACATATAGCTGCCATACAACCGATAGTTACGTTATTGCATTTTTGGGCCAAAACTCCTTCATTAAATCAGCTAAAGGCTTGAAATTGTCCACAAATTATTATAGCAATCAAAATCATTAATTCGAATAAATATTGTATATGGCTCTCATACAATTATAACACTTATGAAAGGTATGAAGCTTCGGCATAGTCAAAAACAGCTTTTTTACTTTTGTTTGTTTTTAATTAACAAATTAACACCAAGAAGATTTCTTGCTACAAAAATTTTGTTTTACGTAAATGTAATATTTCGAATCGATGCTTACTCGTTGTATTAAGTTGAAAAATTCAGTTATACGAGCAAGTCAAAAAAGAGTGCACCACATTACCCCTTTCTACTCTACTTCAATTCTGTTTCAAAATAGCTCAATTAAAGCATCTAAGAACTTGCTACTGAAATTATTATTTAAAATATTTCCATCTAACGATACTAGAACTCTATTATGAGATAAATGCAAGTGTACATATAAACACATTTTCTGCTAAGAAATTAATTAATTTGTATAATATCGCATACCATATGGAATGCCTGACAATTTGAACCCAGCTGGAGACTTTAAACATATAAAAACGCTCACACATGTATGCCAATGAAAGTGCAATACAATGAACGAAATTATCTGGAAGGTGTAGCAAATGGCGATATATGTATTTTCTGCTAAAAAAAGAAATTTTTTCATTAAATGCAACTTCTTGGTCTCGCTGCAGTCGAAAAAATATGTATATCATTTTTCTTTTTAAAATCCGATTCGGCTTACAATTGTAACATTAAAATTTTTTTTTTAACTAAAAATCTATAGCTTAGAAAGTTAAAAGTGAGGCCGCAATTCAATTTCAATGCAAAGCAAAAAAATTTTACTTTAAATTATTGTTCAAGAGCGTGTGTCACGTTCTGGCAGAAGAGAACATTTTTATCCAACGACAATGTTAATTATAATATTATTTAAAAAAGTGCATTGATATTTTCTATTCCATTTAAACTACACTTGTGTCTTTTCATTAGTAAATATTTTACGTGGTGGATCCTAAACCTAGCAGGCAACCTATTGCTGATAGACCTGTCTTCACTTGGTGTGAATAATTGGCGTAACCCAGCGAAGGAGAGAAGGTATTGGGATGCGAAATTTTTTGGTCTCCGCCTAAACCGACAAACGTTTGAAGTGCCATAAAGAAAGAAGAATAATGCACTTTTCCCTTTGCTGTGGATTCACCGTATTCGTAAAATGTTAAGTATTTTCTCTAGGACTTTATGCGGATCGACGGCTTCTAATTTCTTAGATAATTCTCCACTGTGCTCCCAATTTCACAATCACAAATTCCGAAGCGGATTCTATTTGAATTAACACATTTTTGATGCTTCTTTTAACCTCAAAACTTATGTACTGAGTTGGTGAAGGTGCAAATTACAATGCATATAAAATATTTTTTTTTTTTAAGATTCAGTTGAAAGTCATTAAGAATATTAAACGAGAAGAAATGTGAAAGAAATCTTGGGATTTTGTGCTTTGCCCTCTTTTATTTGATATCCAGTTTTCCAAGCTTTGTAAAATACTAGATCTATGCAATACTTTTTTAGGGATTAGTCGCTTTTTAAACTCGTCCCTTAACACTTAATTATCAGTAAAAGAAACCTTCGTTAACCAACCTCACATTTATGAACAGAAATTAACAAAGTATTGTTTCATTTAATTTCAGAATAGAATCGACGAAGCACTTTGAAAAGAACGAGAAAAGAGATTAGCATAATAAGAGTAATAACAGTTGAAGCGAAAGTAATGCCCAACGCATTTTGAAAAAGGCGGAAAGTCAATAGCTTGCAGAAAGTATGCTGTAAAATTAGAATAATTTACATTTAAAAGCAGCATAAATATTTGTTTAAAATGAGCAAGCGAAGAAAAAAGTTAAAAATTCAAAGTCAATATGACAGCGTTTGCTGCCGCATATTAAATATGGAAATTAGTATCCAAAGCATTTTCTGAAAATATCATGCGAACGAAGTCATTAACATAATTACGCTCTGCTCGGCTTTAAAAGAGAAGGTACACTTTTCGCAAGCTAACAACTCCTGCACGGATGCATCGCATTTCGCATTTCGCATTTTCGACAACCAAATTTGCTAAGTGAAAAATACGTTTAGCATAATGCGCTGCGTATGAAGTAAGTATAAGTTCAAAGGAAAAAAGTGCGCAATTTTGTATGTTTTTTTTTTTTGTTTGTTGTTTGTATGTTATTCATAAGCAGTAGCGAGCATTTGGAGTGAGCGCATATAAAAATTATGCATTAATACATTTGCATTTCAAAAATGAGAGTTGGCAATAAAATGTAAATTTCACAAAGGTGATGGCCACTTCCAAATGCGTGCACTTCGAATGCGTGGCAAAAGCAAAACAAGAAAAGCAAAAGCAAATGCTGATGAAGATGAAGTTGTATGCGAGCGCGCCGGTTGCTTACGCTTTCAACGGCAGCTAAACATACGAGTTTATATAAAAACTACTTTGTTATGCTAAAAAAGTTCGCCATTGCATTACGCAAGCCGAGGGAAGCCAAACCAAACCAACCAAGCCAAGCCAAACTGAGTGTGCAGAGCCCAATTTGTATTTGCTTGCTGGAATTGCATATGAAAGTCAATTTGGTGAAGCAACAAATGTTAACATGCATTTTAAAGTATGTGCGCCACCACATCTTTCCCCAAACAGCAGCTCGAGCACACGCCAAAGGGAGTAGAAAGTGAAATGACTTGAAATGCAATAAAATAAAAAGCCAGCAGCAGAATAGAAATGAGCCAAAGTGTGGTTTACCTTAATAAAAAAAATATAAAAAAAAATTGTGTGCATTTATCTGTAGAAAAGTAGCAACCAGCTTAACGAAATGCGGCTGCGAATGGCATGTCAATGCAAATTTAGTGAAAACTGACTTTAAAATTACTCATACGCCATGTGGCCGAGGCGGTGGCGCATAACAAAGCGTCGAGCTCAGCTGTTTTGAAAAGTTTCGAGAGCTGTTGTGTGGCTGTGTGGCTGAGTGGCTGAGTGGCTCGTGTATGGTGGCTACATTTGTTTTTGTGTAAATTTAAAAGCTTTCACACACACAAGCACAAACACATTTGCATAAACGCTCTGCCATTTGGTTGGTTACCAAAAAAAAAAAATCACATTGCTGTAGCTGTTTAGCAGCAGTTAGAGCGCGCCTAACTTGCATAAATTTCTGCTGAAAAACGGAGGAGTTCGAATATCAAAAAAAAAAAAGAGCAGAGTAATTCCTTTCGTTACAAAACTTTTTTGGCTGAAATAGAACGAATTTAATGATTATCCACAAATTGGATACTAAGTTCTTATATAAGGTAAATACAAATAATTTTTTAAAGCTATGCACACAAAAAATTTTAATTAATTAATTTTCGAACTCAACATTTTTTTAACAGAAATCAGAGTTTTTGAAAAAAATTATTTCCGCATAAAAGTTTTCTATGCTTGGATTCCAAAGATATTTGTATAATTTTTGGTTTGAACGGAAATCAAACAACTCATTTATCTTACTTAATAAAAGTGTAAATTTTAATTATTTTTTGTTGTTGTTGAAGTTTCCGAAAGGGTAGGCATCTACTGCATTTTGAAACGATTTTCCGTCATTTCTTGTCAAGTTTGGTTTTAAGATAAACCGGCTTTGGCGTTGTGCCGTCTTCAGTCTCGTTTTTCGTTCTCGTTTTTCGTTCTAAATTTATTCCAAACAGAAACTAGCAACTTTTTGAAAAAATAAAAATGTGATCGCTGGGTTTTCTGCTTTAAAATGTTAAATTTTTATATATTTTCGATATTTGATTTGAGTTTTGAGTTCTGCATGAAGTTGGAATATGTTTAGGTTCTTTCTTGAATAAAACAACTATATTTGTAAGATTTTTTTGGGATTCAAGTTTTTTCAAAAATTAATAAAGTCAAAGAAGTCCGAAGTTAATAAATTGTAAACTACCAAAATTAGTTCGGACCATTTTATTGTTAAAAAAAAAAAGCTTTGAGCAGTGGCCCATTGCACATTTGGTATCACCCAGTTGTTGTTGTTTTTATTGTCGTCATTGCCACTGCTTTAATATTATGCGTGGCGCACGAGCATTCCATTCGCTGTATAAAATATACAATTTCAATAGTTTAGTCGAAGCCGCAGCAGCAGCGGCAGCAAAAAAAAAAAAATAGCCAGGCATTGTTCGTTTAGCAATGCAAAGCAAAAGCAATTGAATGGCCTACGTTTGCGCTAAAAAGTATGCTTATACACACACACACACGCACGCACGCACACGCATACGCACACACATGTGTGGGCTTTTAAATGCGGCTGCAGTTGTTGAATGCTTGCAACAAAGCAATTGCATAGAAAAAGGAAAAAGGAAATTATTAAAACAAAAATGCGGGCGAACATTTTCAGTTTGTAGCGAAGTGTACAATGCGGGTCCCGCAGAATTGGTGGCGGCGAGGTAGAAGGAGGAGCGCTGTCGAGGCTGCTTGCTTTGTGGAATGTGCCAAATAAAAACTAATTTCAAAGCTATTTGCATAATGTGTCCGAAGTGAATTTGTATGTTTATGTACACAGAGTAATGTAAATACGTATTTATGTATGAATGTGTGTGTGTGCGATAAAATATATTTACCTAGAACTGTTTATTAAACTAAATTTATTAAAATAAAACAAACAGAAACGAGCTACTGCAGCAGCACGAGCGCAAAGTTTGAGAAGAAATTTATGAAAATGTTTTTGTTTTCCATTATAAAATAGAAAACATTCTTTCAAACAAGTTATGTTATACTCGATTTAGAAAAAACGTAAAGCTAAATTTTTTATATTTCTATAGTATGTTAAAAATTAAATTGTTTTAGAATATTTTTGAAATTCAAATATTTTCCGAAAGCTTAATAAAGTTTGCGTTCGCATTTTTTACGGAAAACACGAACCAAATTTGTACAGATAAGAAAATAAATTTTATGAAAAATGTTTTAAGTAAATTTTTTGTACCTATAATATTCCACTAAAAAGGAATTTTTTTTGAAATAGCTTAACTAATAAATTTGTGTAAAATAATGAAATTTGTGATGAAAATAAATTTTATTATACAAAAAATAGCATACAAATTAAAGCTTAAAACTTTGTTAACGGTTAAGAATGATTTAACAATTTTTTTATATAAAATTTAAGGAAATTTTTCGTAGAGGTCGTCGGAACTGAATGTTAGTTTGGTTTGAAAAAAGTGATATTAAATAAAAGAGTAAAAAAAAAAGGTTTTCCACCTGCACGACAACTTAATTAACTGAAATTAAACAAAAATTCAATGTTATATTAAAATGCATGGCGGAATTATATACAGGTGATGTCAGATGGTTGGATTCTCGACAATAAGTTAAATGCTTTATTTAGGATATAGTCTTTATCACCTCATTACAAAAACTATCAATTTATTTTACTAAGCCTTCTGATAAATTCTATGCCTTTCGATTATTGGACACTTGCGAGCTGCTCGTTAAAACTTGATGCAATTTTTCTTTGAGACTTTTTGCATTATCCACTTTTGGCACCTCGTCGTTAGTTCTATTAACATCGCTTTCATAGTGAGACTCATTTTCTAGTCGTGTGGGATATTCTCCAACTCGTTTATAATGGCAAGGACAAAACAAAGCCTTAAGGGAGTTAACAAGCTGTGTTATTTGTCGATTGTGAACTCTCTAAAAGTTTTGTTTTGCCTTTGAAAAGGAATTTTTTAAGAATGATACAACATTTAAAAAATAAATGGCTATTCAATTCACTGTTTTGTACAATTCCTGGACTTGAATAGACTTAACCTGGGATATTCGGGAGTTAAAAATGGCCGGGATCCCGGGACTGACATGCCTAATATGTACATACCCACATATCACCAGAGTATGTGCTAATTCGATTATATTAGCGTTACTATATATTTTCCATTAACATATTGCTTCCATAGAAAATTATTTCGTCTTTCCTGACTATACTTTCTGTTTTTGGATTTTTATACAAATGTTTACACTCTTAGTATTCATAGACATAACCATACACACATATATACATACGTATACAAATGACCAGTTTTTTTTTTATTTTCGATGTACGCATAAAAATATGCATACGCAAATCAATCCAAACAATTTACATTTTTAATCCAGAACTCCTTTTTGTCCCCGTTTTACTACTTTTAAAATACATGCCACAATTAAGACAGTCTGCCATTTGGTAAATACGAACTGACATTACCTGTATGTAATTTCAACATGATTAAAATGTGGATATCAACCATGATTCAATCATACAAGGTTGGATAATTAGGCAGTTTTCTCACTCTTGCACGCTGCCTTAAGGTAGCCTGGGTTGCTCTCTTTTAATTTAAGAAAAAAAATGTTATCAAACACGTGGAAATGAGTACTTTTCTTGTGAAATGGCCTGACAGGCAACACTGGTGCCTTTTTGTAGTTTTAAAATTATTTTAGCATGCCCTACATTAAATGATCGAATTGACAGCATTCTCGCACGTTTTCCAGTAGCCTTGCCTATCTAGCAGCGAGCAGGTATTGACATTTTTTTTTTGCAGGTATGAAATTGATGGGTTCGATTCCCGGCCAGGACAGATCATTTTGTTTGATATTTTTTTTTCAAAGAAAGCATTTTATGTTTTTAAATTTTTTACTGAATTTATTTTATATAAAATAACATAAAATTAAAAAAAAAAAAGAATTTATATAAATAATAACAACCATAAAATTATTTATACGAATAGAAGAACATTTATTAGTATTTTGACCAGTTTTGACTAACGTCTTTTCTTGATTTCTAACAGATGTACATAAGTATGAATGTATATCAATAAAAATTCCGTTAATTTTTTGACGAAGGTATTGTGTGGTGTTTTCCATATAAAATAAAAATTTCCATATAAAAAAAATGTTACATTTTTAGTGATTGAATCTTACAATTTTATGATTTACAAAAATGGTTATTATATTTTTAAAAAAGTTTGAAATTGTAATGAAATATGTATACAATCCTGGTTACTGGGCTTTTAATATAATAATAATAATAGATTTGGCGCTTACACTATATAGCTCAGTGTTTGGCCGAGCTTCGCCTACCATTTGTGGTGGGCTTTTACTAGATACCTCTTATTTTGGTTGCTAAAATTGATATTGAATTAAAGAAAGTTCTATTTTCTGCATGTAAAAACTTAAAAAGGTTAAAATCACATTGTTTTTATTAATAAAATGTATAAAAAATATTTGCTTCTAAATCACACTTGCGTTTTTTGTTTATATAGTTTGTTATATTAAGGTGCTATGTACATAAATACATACATGTGTGGTTGAATATTCGGTTAAATTATATTAAATTGAAATATTAAATTTCTGCAAATATATTTCATTCTGTGTACAAACCGCATTTCGCTACTAGTTACCTACTTTTCTACTACCTTTGCGCGAAAAGGGATAAAATATTGTTCCCTTTATCAGACCTTCCTAAATGCAACCTTACAAGGCAGTTGGAAAACTTAAACGTCAATAAGTATCCAACCTTTTATAATTTAATCATGGATATCAACGTAAAGTTTTTACGAAAGCTTAATGATGAAAATATAGTTCAAAAAGTTGTTACATTTTCGCAAAGTAATTTTATAAGATATAGTACACTATGTGTGTCCAATGGAAGGGATGCAAGAAAATATTGGCAATTGTTTAAAATTCGTGTTTAATCTTACAAGAAATTTAATTCGATTTTAGTAATTAACTTTCAATATGCTCCAAATAATAAAAGGTTGAAAAATATTAGTCAATTAGATAATTAATTATATTAGGGCTGGTTATTGTGAAAAAAAAACGACAAAAAACAACAATTCCAAAAGTCTTGAAGAAAAAAAATCGAAAGAGGAGATGTGGGAAATAGCAGCTGTTGCGTATAACTTAATAATTTTCCCATTAACAAAAATTCACATTGTTTTGCCTAACTTAGGAGATCCTAAAATAATTAAACACAAACACAAAAATTCCATACCAAGCCAAAATTAATTAAAAAAAAAAATGCCAGCTGTAAGTGCAACAACGCAAATAAAAATGTAAAAATGTAAACTTCACTGCAGCAAGCGCTTTAATGAGAATGGATTAGTTGTTGGTTTCGTGTGGACTTGCAGCCAAACGCCGCTACATACGAGTCTATTGCAATGCGAAAGAAAGCAATCGAGAATTTACACAAAAGCGGATAAATTGGAAAGTATAGTTGCTTTGAATGCGCCGCTTTTATGTGCCATTAGAATAAATTTGCCACAAAGGGAAAGATGCGAGTGCATAATGTGAATACAAAGCTGAGGAGAAGAAGCATTCGCCAGCTGTACGCTTGCACTGCGCTTCCAATTTAACGCCGCAACTGAGGCAACATCAATTTTTATCGCAAATGACGCAGCATTGTTGTGTGTTTAAAATCCGCATTTGTTGTTGAGATGTTGTTTAGTTTTATAGCTGCTTGCAAGAGCTTAGCGCCTGCAACAAAATGACAGCGGCGTCTCTTGCATTATGCCGCACTGCTTGTGCAAACCAGGACGATTGCAGTGAATGCGAAAAAAGAAAAAAAAATGTGAACATAACTGGCACTATTTTCATATTTTTCCCTCGCTGCATTTGCGTTCGTTTCGCGGTTCTGCGATTTGCTGTTATGCGCAAACCAAATACAATGCGAAAGCAGCGCGTCGCAGTCGCACAGTGGGAAATATTGCCACACAGTGGCTTGGAATTTGGAAGCTAAGAAATGCTTCCTCTCATTTCAGTAATTTTGAAATTTTTATTCAATGTTGGAAATTTTAAAAAGCGCAATATAAAAGGATAATACAAATTTAAAGTTTTTTCTATCCAATGATCCAATGAAATTGATGAAAAAACATTTTCGAAGTTGCAATATAGTGCATTTTTCACTCACTGTACTCTCGCCATTTTGAGTAGCATTAGAGCGTGCCAAGCGGCATTGCCCAACTCTTATTGTCTCTTGTATTGTCATTTTCAACAAAAACGAACAATGACGCACTAAATGCCGGCGTCAGCAATAATAAAAAGAAAAAAAAAATGACGCTTTTATGTGTAAATAGTACCAAAACCATAAAAGACCAAAACGCATTAGAGAAACTGTTGAAGTCGTAGAAAAAAAACCGAAAAGAAAACAGAACAAAGGAATACCTTAAAATAATCTATAGAATTTAAGTAGAAGTTGGCGAATCAGGAGGACATTTGACAAAACAATATTTTTGATAGAAATTTCCTAGCTTAGCGAATGTCAAAATAAACAAGTATAAGAAGGAAATAATAAAGCAGTGAATTTTTGTCAGGCTTTACAAATTCATAAAATTAAATAAAGTATGTTAATTCGTAATTTTGTATACCACGAAAAAATCGGCCTTAGTCTGCAATAACCTCTGCGGTTTTCAATCACAAAAACTTCTATTCAAGGCATCAGAAAATTGTGTGTAATAGTATTGGCGTTTTTTAAAATTTTTTGTGTATTTGATATAAATTATTAGCCAAATTATGATTTACGATAACGGCTATGCAGAATGACGTTGAGCACAACTTTTAGCTCCGTTCAAGTTGGAAAGGACCTCTCCGGGCCGTTCGAGACCCAACGAGGTTTTAGACAAGGCGACTCACTTTCGCGCAACTTCTTCAATCTAATGCTGGATACCGTAATAAGAGCTGTCAATCTGAATCGCAGTGGCAATATTTATAAGAAAATAACGATGCTGCTGCCTTATGCGGATGCTATTGATATCGTTGGCCTTAACAATAGGAGCAATCCCCAGTCTAGAGAAGGAGGTAAAAGAGGTTGGTCTTGCAGTGAACGAGGACGAAACAAAGTACCTTGTGGCAACAAACAAAAAATCCACGCGTTTTAGGACCCACGTGACTGTTGTCAGCTGCAAGTTTGAAGTAGTCAAGGATTTTGTATACCTTGGATCCAGCATTAGCACCACCAATGATGTCAGCGAAAAATAAGACTTGCCAACAGATGCTACTTTGGGCTACGTAGACAATTGGTAAGCAGAGCCCTTTCTCGACGAACGAAAATCTACAAATCCCCCATCATACTCGTCCTTTAATATGGCGCAGAAACATGGACGATGTTAAACAGCGATGAGAAGGCTTTGTGAGAATAATGGAATGATGAACTGATTGAGCTGTATAATATAGTCAAGCGCAAAAATATTTCAACGACTGCGATGGCTTGGCCATGTCGTTCGTATGGATGATGATGCTCCGGTGAAAAAATCCTTCGAATCCACGAACCCATTGGGAAGACCAAGTGCAAAAGGACCTGCCTTCACTTGGTGTGAGTAATTGGCATAACCTGGCGATGGAGAGAACTGGCGAAGCCTTTGTGATCTCCGCCCAAACCGACAAACGTTTGTAGTGCCATAAAAGAAGAAGAAGATGTACGAGTATCGCGAAGTAAATTCGTATTTTCTAATACCACAAAAATGCACTGCAGAAACTCATAGCATATTTTTAGGCACTATTTTTAGCGTATAAGAAAATTGAATGCAGTTATAAATTATTTTTAAGGCACTAAACATAAGTATTGAGAACTTTGGTTAGATTTAAAAATTTACGTAGCAAAAATGTACTGATTTCGAGCAATTTGATAAGCGCGCTTTTTTTTTTTAAATTTCGATTCAAAAGTTAGTTATTTACAATTAAATAGGTGCGATTTCCTTTCTTCTTAACAAAGATATTTTGCATTGATTTATCCAACAAAATCATGTTGATCTGTCTGCCTCGTTTTTTCGTTGCTTTGGCTGTCGACGCTCTCATGAGAATGGATTTTGACGAATGCGAGAATGTATGTTTTTATTTGTAATTGTGCATTTTGTTTGCATCTTAAAATTGCAAATTTGTGGCTGACCCTCTGCTTTTTTTAAGCAAATAATATTCATGCAGATGAGATGCGCTGCAAAATTTTAGAAAGGTTGGTGTTGTAAAAATAGAAGAAAACAAAACAATTGCAGTTGAACTCGTAAATGTTGTGAGTTATCGTGTGGGGAGCTAAGGTGTGGTGAGTATAGCTGTAGTGAGATATTAAATTAGGTGTTTACATACATATACTCATCTTTTAAAAATACTTTCTTCCTGCATTTGTTGACTTTTAAACTAAATAATTTCGCTTTTTATTTGAGTACCGCTGGCAAAGAAGTTATTCCTAAGAAAATATAAATATTAAATATAATCCAAATTTGAGAATGCCTGCATATTCAAGTGAACAAACACACATACCGACATATGAAAATTTGAGCTTGCCTGTGCAATGAGACAGCAAAAAAGCCCACCAACAGCCATCGCTTAAATTTGTCTCGCCACCGACGGTATGCAGAAAAAATTCAATGAGAAAAAATTTATAAAAAATGTATATTCTTCAACTCGCTCTACGTCGCGCTGGGCCTGCATTTTGAATAAGTTTGAGTATTGTTCCGCAGACGTTTACATGCCGCATTAGTTAGACACACATGCAATGTGCGAGCAAGGAAAATGTCTACACATACACACAAATGTTACAAGCAAACTAAAGAAAAGTAGCAAAAACTTCTTCCTCCAAACAGAGCGCAGCAACTGAAAATAGATGGACGGTGCGGCAAACGAGCGGGCGTCCTTGGCGGACGGACGGACGGAAGGAAGGAAATGTTTGTTCACATTTCATAAATTTCTTTTCAACATCTCTTGGCCATTGTGTGTTGTGCATAAGTTTAGATTTTTCTTCCTTCACTTGTTTGTATTTGCCGGCAGCAGCGCGCGTTAGCCAACGCCACCGCCCCGCCACCACTACCTCAACACAGTTGCTTTGTCACTCTGCCAATTGAGATTTTTCAATTCAATTGAATTTTCATAAAGTTTGCTTGTAAGTTTAAGACTTTACTGTGCGCGTGTGTGTGTATGTTTGCGTTGTATTTGACATTCTAATTAAAATTCACTTTAAGCACATGTGCATTGCATATGTATGAGTGTGAGTATGTATGAGTGCATAACTCTCTCTCCTTTGCTGCATTCGTTTGCTGCACTGCGCGTTTTAAATGAAATGAATAGAAAATTATGCGACTCACGGCTGTGACTTGCCATCGCTGCACGTTTGTTCAAGAGCTTACTTGCATGCGCAGTCACACAAACACACACGTATATTTAATATGTGTGTGTATGTGTGTGTGTTTGTGTGTGTCGGGATTTGATCAGAAAATGAGCAAAGCAAGCGGAAAAGTAAAGCATTTGCTGTATAATTGCTGTTGGCAGTACTTTGATTCGCAAGACAGAAGCACACGCTTGTGCCGTTTGTCAAGAATTTAATTATTTTTCCGCGCAGTCAGCTATGAGTTTTTGAGTTAAAAGCATGTTTTCTTTATCCAATTACAATTGACAAATTCCGATTACTGTTAGAGAGTTTTTTTGTAATTTTTCATAAATTTCTCGTTAATGGCAAGCTATGAAATAATTCACTTTAAAGTCGTATACGTGCAATTAGAAAAAAAAATTATTGACAAAAATTTAGCAAACTAAACGAATCATATTTTATTTAATAAAATTTCCTAGTTTCCATTTGCACAAAACTATTGTTCAGAGTTTTTATTTCACACAGTTCCTTTTAGTACATTTCACGATTTAAAGGTCTCCAAAAATAGAATGTTTGCACGTTTCATGCTTCTTAGAGCCATTTTCGCAGTGAAAAGTTTACAATTGGTTGGCGATAACTAATCGGTTTTAATAATTGAAAATATAAAATTTTGTGTGAAGTTTAAGCGATGAAAATAACGAGGGCGTTTTGAAAATTCAGTGACTTTTTGAATTAAATATATTTTTTTTTGGCAAAAAACCATTCTATATTTCAATATAATATCCTTTCAAGTCTAAACACTTAGTCCAGCGTTTTTCCAACGCTTCCAAAACGGTCAATTCTTCATGTTTGAAAATATGAAATATTCATTGATTTTTGTCAATTCTTAAAAGTGCGCTTATGTTCTAGTGTGAGTAATCGCGGCACTCAATGCGCGGCTAGCTTTTTCATATTCAAATATTCGTGTAAAAATTAATATATCCGCTCAGTTGGTTACTTATAACCTCAGCCACCTCACGTACTTCTATGCTCCGGTCATCCCATATCATTAAATGGATTTTATCGATGATTTCTGGTGGAAGGAGCTCTTTTATAATTAAATCAGGGGACGTCTGTTTTGCCTTGAATGTGCATTTGAATGTGCATTTGAATGAAATTTTGTATACGAGCTTCACAATATTTTCTCTACAAAATTCAATTACGTAAACAATCTTCTCTAAGATAAAAGGTTTTGCGTGTAAACGAAGTGTTTTGCAAATTTGCCCTTTTTCCTAATATGAAATATTTGCGAATGCCAAAACTGATCATCGAATTTAATAATTTTAATTCCCAATTTCTTCCGCCAATTTGTGCTTCGCATTATTCGCATTAGTTCCTATTTAAACACGTTTACCGCACATCACACATTTGTCCATTTGATCTAATTTTTATTTAAAATTTCAAAAAGTTTACTTTATTAATCACAATCCACTTCATAGTGTAAGCATTTTAGTTGAGAAAGAAAACAATTAATTTGACAATCACCCATCAATCGGCTGCTCGATCACTTCCACCATTAATGAATTCGCTTCGATCTAAACAAAATAGTTCATAGATACATAAAATTAAAATAACAAATCAAAAATTTAATACAAGAAGAAATGTATAAAACGATTAGATGTGTAATATGAAATGCAATATTAAAAATACAATGAGTTAAAGTAAAATAAAATAAAGTGCAACATTAGTTAATGTAAATCATAACCTTTTCAAGCAAAAAACACGAAATATGCAATATCTTCTACAACGATTTAATTTTATTTCAACTCGCAAACGAATAAATGAAAAAAACTGCTTTTCGTGCACACAACTGGATTCAGTGTTATTTGTTTAATGTTTGTTAAATGAAATGACAAAGTAATTGTGTGTGTGGCACAATTGTGAATAGTGAATAGTAGAATCGGCGCGGAAATATGTAGTGTGAAAATTAATGAAGTGAATCTTCCAAACAAACACATTTGTATGTGCAACTTTTAACGAAAGTCCGCATGCACACATAAAAATACAAACATAGATACTTATATTCAGTTAAAATGCAACATTGTGGCCTGCGGCAGCGGAACTGAAAATGAAAATTTATTGTAGCTAATTTTTCATGCGTGCCTCCCGCATCTCATTCCCTCCATCACTGTCAGCCCGCCAGCCGACCAGCTGAACACTCACTGCATTAAGCGGTTGTATTTGGCTGACAGGTCCCATGTGTTTTCAGATAATACTTGGGATTTTGTGAATTATTAATGCATTTGAATTTGAACAACAAAGCAATAAACTATGCCGGAGGGCGAGATTTATAAAATAAATTTTATATCTCGCTTGCGTATGAGTGTATATATGTTTAGATATGTGTACATATGTGCGATGCACTGGTGGACATTTCCAATATTTATATACATACATATGTATATATGTATCTTATTCCATATGCTTGTTTGTTAATCTATATTATGTGCATATATGTACATATGTGTGCACTTCCTCAACCGACGGGGCGTATGAGTGATGGCGTTGATTGACGTGTTGTTGTTTTCGTATGCACATATGCACAAAACACACTTACGCGTATTCATTACGCGCCGATATTTACACAAATAAATAAGTAAAATGTTGGCTATAAAACGAACAAGCTTTTGTAGGCAGTGATTAAACAGTTTAAACATTTGGCCAAAGACAAAAAACAATCGTTTAACAACTTTTATTACGCTCCACCATACAACAATGTTACTACATTGGAACATTTTGTTGTTGTGTTGCATGTAATGACTTTGTTGAAATTTATAAACACTGAACTTGTAACTTTTGATGACACCAAAAAATAAAAAATTGCGAATTGTTTTTTTTTTTTATTTTGTCAAATGAAAAGTGCATGTTGTTAACACTCGCCGCATTAGCAGTTACAGTAGTTACAATAGCAATGACAACAATAAAAATAAAATGTCAAGGAAAACCGTGTGACTACATTGTGGCAAAATGTAAATTTATTTAATGACATATTTTTAACCATAAACATTAATAAATTTAGTTGAGAGCGTAGAAAAAATGGCATCGAATAAATTATTTGCTATTATATTTTTATTGGCATATCGCAGTGATACTTAAATTATGTTGTTGTTGTATGTAATGGATAGCGGCAATGTCCGAACATTTCGACTTACATACATACATCCATACATATGTACATATGTAGATGCAAGTATATTTAAAATTATTTAGTGTACGCATGCTTGTTTTGAATTATTGTGCATATTTTGCACCGCAATAGCGCAATGTCAACAAACACTAACAGAAGCAACAACACGGAAAGTGTTAAATTGATATTTGCATAGTTTTTGCTAAAGAGTTTAAGTGTGATGATACGGAATAAAAAAAAAGCTGATTTTCAATTACAATATTCAATGACAATATTATATTTAATTACAAGTTTCTGTTCACATTAAATTGTAATTACATTGCACAAAAATAAATAATTTGTGATGAGTGAATGGAAATTGTTTTCATTGCTTTATTCAAATTGCGTTTGACAAAGTTTTTAATTTTTAATTCCATACCCTTGAGTATGGAAATTATATTGAATTCATTTTGCAACTTTTTGTGTAGTCCAATGACTGGTATTAATTAAGCTTCACTGCACACAACATTGTAACTAATGCCTATTGGCAACGAAAATTAAAACATAAAATGAAATTAGAGTTTATTCGTAAAAATTAAAATGCAGTTCTGCGAATACACTTATCAAGTTGTATCAAATTGAAACAAAATTTTGAAAATTACACTTTATGAATTAAAACTGAAAAGTATGTTTAAAAATTACGTGATAGTGAAGAGTCCCAAATGTCATCCATACTTATTTTCAGCAAGTTTAATATTTTAGTTTACAATTTTGAGAGACAATAATGTTATAAGCCTAATTATGCGGGGCTCATTCAGGACAATTTGAAGAATACACTTTTTTCAACAGTATTGCAGAAAAAGGCCAAATGTATTTCAGAAAAACACACATGTATTTAAGAATAGAAAAAAATTTGGCCTTTTTTTGAATTTTATTTGTGTTTTTCTGAAATACAATTGCGTTTTTCTGAAATAAATTTGTGTTTTTCATTGTTGGAAAAAATGTAGTTCAGAACTTTTTACGATTTTTCGGGATTTTGGGACTTTTCGGGATTACTTCGGGACTAATTCGGCACTAATTTGGTGCTAGTTCCAGACTTTTCAGGAAAAGCCCTAAACTAGTCCTGCATGATCACGAGCTAGTCCCGAAATGATCCCGAAATTTTCCTTTAGTAATCCTAAATTAGTCTAGAGTTGGTCCTGACACAGACTTAAAGCTATTTTTATCCCACGTATAATATGTAGAGACTTGTATAATGTACTTAGCCCCATAATAAAAGCCTTCCGATACATCGAAATTGAAATGAGTATCATTAAGTAGCATTCACAAAACTGACAATTCATCTTACATAAAAATTCATGAGAAACAGAAAAAATAAATAAGGTATTTATTTAGTACACTGAATTGGTGCCGTTTGTTTTCTCAGATAACTTAAGGGAATTGAAGTTAACTCAACTTTTTACGAAGCACTAAAAAATTTACTTCTACAGTTTATAGAATTTTGAATGCAATATTTTTGTTATTAAGATAATTAAAAGCGTTTCAATTATCTTAAAGAATTAATCTAAAAAAATAAAAATAAAAATGAACGACGTTATTTTATTGACTTGAAGGAAAATTATCCATGCTTGTATAACAAAATGTTAATCAGAGTAAGTTTTATGAAAATATTTTCGAATAATACCATCAACATTTTTTATTTAAATTCATGTTAGTTCAACTTCGGCTACATTATGATTTCGGTTAATTTTACACAAATTTTTTATATGCCAAAATGTTTAACATGCTTTAGAAATTGGTGGAACAAATTTATCTATTTATTCTTCATTTTACATGAAGAAGGAAGCGGTTTCAATTTGCTATCGGTTAAAAAAGACATATCTTTAGAAGGTGTGCCGAGAACCGCAATAACAGCCTTAATTTTTAGTTTTTATGTTTACATTCGACCTTTTTCTTAAATAAAAAGTCGCTTAATACTCAATTGCCGGTTTAAACAAATTTATTTGGAAAAATCGAAAATTTGGTGAAACTAATTTTCTTGCTAAGTGTGATGTCACTTTAATTATTATTATTATCTTTTCGAATGTGAACAAGGCTGCTTTTTAGCTGCTTTTAACCATAACAATGCAATTTGACATTTAAAAATATTTAGTCACATTTCGATGCCTTCTGCAAATTTCAATGTGACCGTATTTAAATTTTAGAAGAAATTTGAAATATTTCTTCAATTTAAATTCAAATTTGTGAAAATTATAAACGCCGTTTCAATGTTATGTGGCAATTATATAGTAAAGAGAATTGTTTCTTTAAAATCCACTTAATATGGTTTTTCAATTCACGTCTATTTTCTCAGATATTGGTTTTCCAACCCCAACAAAAAAATTTTTTTTGTTAACTTACTGCAAAAAAAAGAAGTCTGTACTTAATGTTTGTAATAAAATTTTGCCATACAAATTTCAAGTCATGGGCTTTAATATGGTTTTAATGGTTTTAGAGAGCTGTTTTTTTGTTTTGGAATTAAGCAATAAAAGATAACTAACTACGTATCAGCGATTTCATACTCAACGACCACTTCGATGAGCTCTTGAATATTTGCACGCAAACAGTGTCATTTACATAGTAAGCAGTCAGTACATAAAAAATGAAAAAACAAAAAACAAAATGTAGATGAAAACACGTTTAATGTTCACAGTGCATTGCGTGCGTGTGCACCTTGTATGTGCGTCAATTGCTGGAATTTCAAGTCTCATTCTTTTAACACACATTAGTACTCACTCATTACCCACTCCATTGTCAAAGCACACACACACACTCACATAACATTGCACTTACGTATGTAAAGCAAATGGTTTGTATTATATAGTACTTGTACATATTAATTAAATTAACATTTAATGACTTGATATGCAAATAGCACTTTGCCATACCAACAACGACAGTAACAATCAGAGAATCTATAATGCAGTCAACTTTCATTAATTTATTGTTAATGAAATCTGTTTTTTTTCTTACACGCATGGAAATAATTAATTTTTCAATTTTCACAAGCACGCACTTAATTTCGAGTATGTTTATCTTTATCTGAATGTGTGAATCAAAGGAAAACTCACTCTACAGCACTTGTGGCGTTTGCGGTCGAGTGTAGTTAAAGTAATTAAGCAATTAGATTAGTTCGTCCTCGATTTGGCGGTTGAGATGAAGAGTGAGCGGCTGATTACATATTTCGGACACTTAACAAAAGAAAAGATGTGATGGAAGTTGACAAAAAATATGCAAATGAAACGATCTATTTGCATTGCTTCGTTATTAAAGCATTTAGTTTCGTTCATGATGTTCGATATTTGGCCCCGTTCTCGCTTAAATTTGTGATTGAAACAGCGGAAGAACGTAATGGTTTGCTGTTGTGTGCTGAGGACCTGCCACCATTACAAATTATTTTTATATAATTTGTTGGAATGCCAATACATACATATACATATGTTAAGTTTTTGTAATTTTTCATTCGGTAATGGAAACAATTTTTTTCGTTGGAGAACCTGCAAGAAGTTAAGCAATTTCTAAAGCTGTTAATTTTTATCAAAACGTGCTCATTGCAGTGGAAGTTCGAAAGACGTCAGTGACTACTGGACTTACAGTAACTGCAGGTTGGCCTTTATATTAAATCCAAAGATATATATCGCTATCGTTATTTTTTATTCTTATTGTTACCATTTAAGTTATCGCAATTATTTTTTTCCCGTTATTAAAATGTGTATGAAGATCGTTTCAGTTGTCATTATTATCGTTATATTTAAAGTTATCGTTTTTAATATCTTTATTGTTATCGTTATCATGATCGTGATCGGTATCGTTATTGTTATATATGTATGTATATCGTTTTATATATCGTTATCGTTATATTTATCGGTATTGTTATCGTTATCGTTTTAGTTATCGTTATTTTTGTCTCTATCGAAATTATTATTTTTAACGTTAAAGTAAAAGTTTTTATAACCGGTATCGCTATCGCTATCGTAATCGTAATCGTATTCGTTATCGTTATCGAAATCGTACCCGTTATTGTTATCTTTAACGTTATAGCTATCGCTTTCGTTATCGTTATCGTTATCTCTATCGTTATCATTATCGTTATTGCTATTGCAATCGTTATCTTTCTTGAAATCGTTTTCGTTATCGTAGTTTTAATAGTTATCAATATCGTTATAAATACGAATGTTACATCCCCTATCGCTTACTTTACATTTATCTATGTGATTATTGTTTTTAATCTCAAGCTTAAATTAAAAAAGAAGTTTCCCTATTAAATTGCGTTTAATTACTCTGTGTTGATGATTTGTTTTAAATTAGCAGTTCTTTCCATCTAAAGCAAAGTCCTCATCTGTGACAATTCTCGAAAAACTGCGAACTCCAAGCCCCCGAGTTAAACTTGTACTTACAGTTCGTAGTTTATTATTTAACGTTTAAGCCATTTTCTGCGCCAAACCAAAACATACAGCGGATTTCCACGGTTATGAGTGCAAGAAAAAATAAAATTATTACAAACGAAAGGAAAAAGCACTGTCAAAAATGTCAAATGTGTTGAAACGAGATACTTGAGTTGAAGTTTGTAAATTGAAGTGCACTCGTTCACTTTGTCCGACAAAAACTTTATTTCCATTATTTCTGTTTGCCAATGTGATTAACTACTATGAAGTGCATTTGACAATAAACAATACATACATGTGCCATGAACAATTATTTTGCGCTCTCACTCATGAGCTTTTGCTTTAGTATGCGAGTATATGTATCTATGTGTGCAGTTTGATGTATGAGTATTGTTCAATATTTAGGTTCACTTGAGCCGTTTTCCCACATCACTTTCCAAAGGCCAAACAATTGGTTCGAAATCCACCACGGGTTTTTTTTTGCATTTCATTCAGCGTGCGCAGTGAAAATCTCTTGTGAAATTGAGAATTATTTGGAAAGCGTTACATCGCCGAGCCTGCTTACTAGTTAATACTCTCGTTCAGTACTTGTGAAACTCTCTTCCCATTCCCTTTTCCATTTTGCATTTCTTTGTGAAATTCTCGATTGATTTGGTTGAGCTTAGTGCAACTGACACGTGCAAGCGATTGTCTGTGTGTGTTTCTTGATTTTTGTTTGTACATAGTTGGCTGTGTCTATTTGCAATAGATTTTGTTTTAGGCAACCTTTCGGGGACTTTTTCGCTTGGTAAATCCGCATGCAGCGCTTTTCCAAACAATTTTCAAACTTTGAATTTTTTGTGATATTCAGAGTGGAGGTAGCAGAGTGCTTAATTATACACATATATGTATGTATGTATGTAAGTGTTTGTGTGTTACGCAGTGCCAGTTTTTTTTGAAGCAAAGCTACTACACTTCATCATTGTGCTGGCTTTAGTTGAAAATCATCTCTCCAAACGCTGAAATATCGCAATTTTTGCTCTGCGAAAAATATAATTTTTTTTTGTTTTTGAGAAAGTTACATACGCCTTTTTTTTTTAACAAAATACTGTTAGAAAAGAAATCTAAATTTTCCAAAATGTTCGTCCTTAAAATTTCCGCAAAGTTTACAAACAAAAAATATGCTCAGTGACTCTGCTAAGCAAAACTAGCTTGTTGCAAATTGGGTTAGAGTTGCATGAGTAAAACTTTGTGAGTTTCTGTCCAATAGTTAATTTTGATTCCAAAAAAAAAACAAAAAAAAAAATAATAATACCAAAAACAATAGCCATAGAGCTCAATATATAAAATGGAATTTTTTTTGTCAAATACACACATTTCTTAATTACTACTAAAGATTTTTGATAAAAATTTCAAATGTTTCGTTAGAAAATAACTATTCGAGTAACCTTTGTCTAACCTTTCTTTCTAGTTTAAAATTCGTAAAGTTTTATAAAAATATAGTTCGTAATTAAAAAAAAATAAACTTAATCCTTTTTAAAGTTTACAAAAAATAAAAAATGATTAACGAAAAATGGAATAAAGGTGACTCTTAGGATAGCCAAACATTTTCGTTTTTGAAATCGACCTAAAATCTTTTTTTTTCCATATAATAGTAAGTATTTCCTACACTTGTGTCAGTAAAAAGTAAATATTTCCTTTAAGTTGCGGTAGGATTTCAGTTTTTCAAATAAAAAACCAAGCCAAAATGTAATTGTTTATATTCCTGAGCGAAAGATAAAAACAAACATGTTATTTTATTATTGTTGCTACACACGAAATTGATTAAATTTCTATTAAGAATAAATGCTTATTTTTAAATTCCTGCGGAATACTTAAAATCAAAATATTATTATCAATTGCGATAAGAAAATATTTAATCAAAAATTAATGATTGTGGATTGTGTTGATCGATTCGAATAGGAATTGAGCTACTTTTCTTTTGGTATAAATATATACTCCTAAATATTTGAATACATATGTATATAATTGCTTCGTATGTGTGTATGTAGATGTATTGGCACTTTTGCAATAATCCAAAAACGAAGACATTTCATTTGCGAATTCAAGTCTCTAACATCACTTCGGACGAGTACAAAGCTTCACATGCGAGTGAGTAAATTTATTTTTGCACATATGTAAGTATGTACATTTGTACATACATTTGTATTCAACTACATGCGCTAATAACTGCCTGAAGCCGAAATCACAGTGACGCTGGCGATTCACTTGCGGATTGCCTTTGACTTGCTTACGCTTTGTCCTTCGTCGAGTCCTTGGCTACAGAAGTAGAAAGTGAAAAAAATGTGCGCGGATGCGTTAACGAAAGTGTCAGTGTCAATATTGTTTGGCTGCTTATGCGAATGTGCTAATGCGTTGCCGGTGGGAGTACACAAAAACTCACTCAAGTAGCGAATACTTAAGAACCAAACATACACACGTGCACAAAAGTATGTGCTTGCGTGTGAGTGTGTGTGTGTGTACTTGTATATCTACCTAAACATTCTCATTCATTTAAATAAAATTGCTTGCTCGTTTGCGAAATTTCCAAGTACTGCAAAATCAACCCCACATCTCCTCCTCATTCTTCTTCTCTGCTTCAGCTGTAGGCGATTTGTAACCTTCTCTGATGTTATTTATAACCCTTTTTAAATTAGCGTTATTTCTATGTACATTAGTGTTAATGTATGTGTTCATATGATGGAGAAACTAGGCGGCAACAGTGCCAAGATGCACAAAAACTGCAAGGTAAACTGCTGCTAATATTAATCCTTCGTTGACGACGACGACAACGACGCCTGCGTATTTGTGTCGACTTTGTTAAAATAGCAAATGGCATTGACTTTGGATTGAAGGAAATACATATGCACATTTGCTTATATAAAGCAGGAGAGTATTTTTTTATTTAGTATGTATAGGTTGTACAGCTGGCTCACTTTCAGAAATGCTAATTTGGGTTAGTAAATCATATGTAATACTTTTAAAGTTGATGGTCTTTTGGTGATTTTGTGTTTCATTGTGTATGCTTTTGTTGTTCTTATGCATTCTTACCGATATAAATATAAATACAATGAAGCGTTCGTTGCTCTTTCTTAAGGTATTAGATCCAAAATCTACTTGTTGGAGTTTTTGAATCTTTTCGCCGTTCAAAGATGTGAACCATGAAAATGGTTTACAATATAATTACGATTAAGAAATAATGAATGCAAGCTTATAATTGACGATTTCAAGTGTGATGCAAAAGAGTTGCCAATAATATTAGGAAAGGTAGGATAAAGTAAATTATGTTGAATATCACAATATGAACAGTCAATATAGCAAATAGTCTAAATCTGGTTGGCACTCATCTCAAAAGAA
This sequence comes from Philophylla caesio, assembly GCA_963971545.1. NCBI lineage: Eukaryota > Metazoa > Arthropoda > Insecta > Diptera > Tephritidae > Philophylla > Philophylla caesio. Next base: position 219,818,505 of record OZ020604.1, on the reverse strand, counting down.
ATTAAAATTTATTTTCCTATGAGTAAATATGAAAAATTGCATTCGCGCCCGCTTACAGTTGTTGAACTGCATCACAAAAGTATGTAAGCATAGCATTGATTCCAACTCCGGTAATTAGTAATGTACTTATTCGCTATGGATTTTTAATTTTAATCACATTTTAAATTTGCTACAAAATAATTAATAAAGTGTTTATTTAAAATGAAAGACGTTTAATAGAGTTTTAATTTTTGAGTAAAGTAACCATTGTTTTTTTATGGAAATTATGTAAATAATAAATATTTAAGAAATCATGAATAAAAATATATTTTGCATTGCGAAACCTCATAGCACTACCACTGCCTAATACGTTACTCATTTTTGTATTAAAAATACACGATTCGTAAATCCTCTTTCAATATACTTATATTTAAAAATTTTTAGTTTAAAATCATCTACCACTCAACTTTATTGTCTTAATAAGAAAAAAATAAAAAAAAATAATATAAAAAAAAATTTGAAAAAACCAAAATCTAAATTTAGAAAGGTTTCAATATAAAAGGCATTTTGAATGTTTGAGTGGTTTTGCATTGTGAAAAAGAAACTAAAACGAGATATACAGTTTCTCATCGCCAATAAAATCTGGATTATTACTGAAACATGTTCTCTTCTCAAATTCCTGTGTATTTTTCTAAAAAAAAAAAAAATTTTTTTTCTTTTTAAATGTATTAAATAAATAAAATACAATGTATATATGTATATACAAAATAAAAATACATACATAAAATATATAAGATATATACAAATAAAATACATAATTATTTCTAACGCAAAAACGATAATTGACTTTAACGACAAATAACTTTTAATGAATTTAATTTTAAAAAAATCTCTAACCATTTTTGTAGCGCATTAAATTATCTTTAAGAATATCTATTTTAGTTATTTATATATCGATGTTAGTGCAAGTTACAAAAATTAACAATCAAAAAACAAAAGTTAAAAAATAATTAAACTTTCAAGACACGATTTTTTTTAAAACGGCTCATTTGACCAAAATTTACAACGACAACTCTTTGTAGAGAATGCAATTTTCTTCAAGAATTTCTATGTAGATACATTTCCAGAACAATAATAACAATTTACGAGTTTTTGATAAAAAATGCCAATAGATTAAAGAAACCGTCCGCCGTCTTGATAGATATACATATATATATATAAATGTGCATGCAAACGCTCATTCACACGGAAATATGAATAAAGTTTGATGCTTTGAGAGCTTACAGCTTATTGCCAATTATTCTAACGCACTCACTCCGAGATGAGAAGCAATCTTTTAGTATTTTTCCATATCCAAGCAATAAATAAATAAATATGCAAGCGTGCGTAGGTGTAGATAATATGAAAACAACATAAGTTTGTAATTGCCGACTACTTGGCACTCAAGTGCACTCAAATCCACATACACACACACACACATACACAGGATCATATTTTCATACATACAGACATACATACTTGATTGCTTGCGATGTGTCTGCTGAGTGCTCAAGAAATATTGCGCCATCGTCATTTGCCGTATAGACTTATGAGATGGCCATTTAATATAAATAAGTGGATTAACACTGATAATAAGAGTAGAAGGCGTTCGTTTGACTTGAAGTAGGCTTTTGATGAGCTGACGAACAAGTTACGGAGGTGAGAATAGGTTTGAAACGCAATGAAAATTCTTCCCAAAAGCAATAGGTATTGGTTTTATGAAGAACTGATATTTATAAAAAGTTTGCTTTTTCCCCCTATACACATGAATATTTAGCATGTTTACGTGTAGGTAGATATGTACTACACATGCAAGTTTAAACTTAGTATGGATGTAAATTTATATGAGTGGCTTAATAACCAAGTTAATAAGCCACTGAAACTTGAAAGAATTTAAAGCAGTTGTTGGATGTTTGGTAAGATTTAAAAATTTCATAAAAGTTCCAAGTTGTATATAAAATCTGGTTAAAGGTATTTTCTTTGTCACCAAGAAAGGTGAGAAATCTATTCTCAGTATCAATAGTATAGTTTAAGCGCCTTGAAATAGATTCTCAATTAATAGCGTGAAGATTTGATTTTTCAACTTAAATAAACACTTTTTATTTTATGATTCTTTCATATGACAACGAGAAATAAATTGTGACCTTTAAGAGCTTTTGGACTAAGCCGCGGAGGGTAACTAAAGAGGCAGGACTTTTAAAGCGATTTATCTTGGCTCAAAATCAATTAAATCAAAATTTTGGCGAAAACCGATTTGTTTAATTTTGAATTTCCTTAAGGCGCAATCCTCAAAAAATTTGCATTTATTCTAATGAAAATATCCAAGTTATGCTCAAATTACTGAAGCGTTATTGGACTTGCATGACAGTCAACGGAAGGCATTCATAAGCAGGTGGTTTCGACTGTCCTATTATAGATAAATAATAATAAAACTCTTGAAGCTTTTAAGAACAACAGCAAATTAGCATTTTGGTAGATTTTACTTTGGCAAAAGCCTGAACTAATAATTCCATCATAAATATATAATTTGTATGAATCATAAATTGTCCTTTGAACTTCCTGTACATTTAGGGGAGAAAGTCATGAAAAATTATATCAGTAGAAGGCTGTTAAATTTAGAATTGAAGAGTGACAAAATTAGAGGGAAAATATGCACGGAATACGACTTTTAAATAGTTTCAATAGTTTCAAAAAACATAAGCTTGCTAGTTAGAAGAGTTAAGTGCTGAATATCAATTTTTTACATCGCATTTCGTCCTCTTCATTACTTAGATATGCCAAGCATGCACTTTTCGACACTTAAAAACCCAAATTGTTAAAATAATGTAAGCAATTGAGTATTTCGTTCTGATTCTATAAAAGAAAACTTGCAATAATTTGCTGCCACATACATTTTCATGTTCAGCATAGTTCAGTATGTACATATGTAAATATGTATGTTCATACATATAAGCAATAAATCATCTCATGAGGAATAACCAGATTTGATGCAGCAGTTTACATTCAAATCTCTGCACACATATTTATTTTTGTGAGTATAAAATACTAAATAAACAATAATTTTAAAACTCGTTTAAACATGTCACACATAAATAATCTTCAAGTGACTTTTCAACATGTTTGTGCACTTCGAAAGAAAATGGATCGAGAATGAAAACTGAAATGGATAAATGTCATCGTTTGTATGAAATATTGCAAAGGAAAACTTCTGCTGGCTTACAATTAAAAAAAAAAACAAGGCTTGAGTGTTCAGTGAATTTAACAAATGAGTAGTCAATGTGTTTAAATATGCAACTACAAAAACAAATAAACATTAGTTTATGAGCATTTATATGCACAAATGAGAGTTATTTGCAAATCTTATTGCACATACACCAAACACACAACGATATTTCTTATCGAATGTTTGGGCGTTTGCTTCTTTGCAAATATTTGTCCGCAATGTGATGAAATATCCCTGTGTTCATAAAAAGAAGTGTCACACACACATTGTGAGTTTGCTTCTGCATTAAATTTGCAATTTAAGGCATCCGATACAGTAAATACTGTTCTTAGTTTTATGAAATTATTTGGAGATGAGAGGTGTATTGAAAAGGTTTTATCTACCAATACCTGATTAGTCAGTTGATTGAATTGCAACACATTAACATTAATTTGTGTAAATCATATGCTTTCATCTGTTCATACATACTCGCACATAAATTGTTGCAGGTATTTCAGCAACTGTCGCCGCACAGTAAAAATGCTTTTTGAATTCCTTCGAGATATTCTGATAAATTTTCCAGCTAACTGTAATCAACACATAAGAAATATAGAATGGTTTTTTTAGACGAATGGCTTTCAATGAGGCAATACTTTTTTCGGAGTTGGTCTTTTTGACAGCTGTTACTTGATTTATACTCAGTTTAGTTTGCCATTTCAAGACGCCTTGGAAGAGAATATTCAACGCATTATTGCTGACATACGGCCCCAAGTGCTGCAAAGTGGCCGAAAATTGGGCCTCTCGGCTGGAATTTATTCGAGCCAGCCGCGGCGGTCACTTGCCCAAAATCATTTTTAAAACATAATGGCAAACCCTAATCTTTATAATAAAGTAAATTCTTGGCCATATGTCTGAAAAACAAAACACCCTTTATATCCATGTTAGTAAGTCTGTGGAAACACTAAATTACCTACGAAAAGCGAAGAAAGGGAACATGTGACAGGTTTTATAAAAGTTGACGATCTTTGCATTATTTTGCAGTGAATCGTCGTGTGCACACAAATTAGAAAAAAATATTGAATATTTTGCTTTTAAGTGCCAAAGTATTTGATCGAGTAATTGTAGGTTTATAGCAAAAAAGCTGAAATTTCGAGAGTGCTAAGGATAAACTGTTGACCCTAAACTCAAGGAATATATGAAAAAGGTTGGTGATTGTTTTTCATAACAGGCAAAATCCTTAAAACGTTGCCACTTAAAAGTTTTACAGAAAATGCAACATTAATTTACGTTCAGATCTATCGCTTTCTAATTGTATTGGAAATCTTTTAGAAAACTCTAATCCACGACTCAAAATTTAAATATTGATCACATGCAAATCGCCTCTGCTGATTTTTTGCACTTAGAGACTATCCTTAAAAAAATCGGAGTTTGTCACAAAAATATAGTTGCGTGAACTCTCACTTTGGGGTTTTCGAAAATATATAATTCTGTAGCACCGACAATTTCTTCTCTGTAACTTTTATTACAAGCAATTCTAGCTAATTCCTTCCATCATCTAGGTGTCGCTGGTGTCGTGATATACATTAAAGTTAAATTTCCTCCGCTTTGAAGACCTTTATAAATAAATTAATAAAAAAAGAACATTAGCTTCCAAGCCGATGTAGTTTAACTGATATGTCGGTCGTGACAGCAGCGCCACCTGGTTTATCTAATAAAATATACCCAACGCCATTTTTCATGTGTTGCACGCATAACATACATACATATTTCTTCAACTCACTAGCAAATCGGACCACAAACACGGACATTTCAAAATAGCACGATCTATGAATTAGAAAATACATGAACGCATGAACGAAAGACTTTTTATTTAGAATAAATTTATAAATAAATTATTGGTAAAACAAATCTATTCTGAGACCTTGAAAAGGCGGGGCAACACAAAATTTTTTCAAATTATTTTGTGTAATATTTCTTTCATGAAGTTTCTTTGTTAAAAACACCTTGTCTTGATTTATCGATTAAGGAACTACTATTGGTGTTTTCTCTCCCCAAAGAAAATGTTTTCTTCACACATTGTAAATTTTGCATAAGGCTATCTGTCGTCTTTGTTGCAACTTTGATTGGCCAAAGTCCAATAAAGTGGGAATTGAACACCCAACGCCATGCGATGACTGAGAAAATCAAACGAGGCAACATTTTTTCGAGAAAAGAAAACGCCATAAGTAATATATTTCAAAAATTTTCAACATAAAAAAATTTTAAAACTACTTTTAAAAATGGTGCCGAAGTGCCGAAGTGCAAATAATTCTCTCATTTATGTATGTATGTATGTAGCAATAAAATAGATGGTTCACTTCCAAATCTACAAATTGTGTACGCAATTGTCACTTCAAATGTCTATACGAATCTAAATTTTACGTTTTTAAGAGAAATAAAAATTTTATACAAAATATTCGATTCGAAAGCAATATGAATTACCCTTTGGATTCACAGCCATTCATTGCTTTAAAATGAGCATTAAATTTTATATTCTCAACAATTTTCGTTACAACTACATATAAAAACTGTTTTATCTACCGAAACAAAAACGCAAAAGCGAAGATAAAAAACAAAAACAATTTGAATATGGAAATGAAATCATTAAAGTTCATTTGAAATGACAATTATCGAAGATGGAGAGGAAGTTCTCGAACTTAACTCAACATTTTAACGAAATTGGTGTTTACGCGACCCGACTTTGGGAAACCATAAGTGGCTTGCATTTTTTGTTGTTATTTTTTCTCTCTCAATTTTTATTTAGCGCACAAAAGCAAATAACCAAATCTATCGCCTGTAATGGTACATGCCATAACCAACGGGTGTGCTGCCCATGGCACGTTCGGTGGCCTTCTCAATGCTCGCATGAACGCACCGATAACAGCACACATAGGCCAAACATCACTTGAATAGGATGCGTCGAAAGGCGCGCCTGAAGTCCTTGTTAAAGATCGTGTAAATGGCCGGATTCAGGGCGGAGTTCATGTAGCCCAGCCAGAATGCGACCGCGAACGCCGAGTCCGGTATATTGCACAGGCTGCCGCAGGCCGGCACCAGAATGTAGAGAAAGAAGAAAGGCAGCCAGCAGGCAATGAAACTGCCCATAATTAGGCCGAGGATAAGTGTGGCGCGTTTCTCCTTTTTCCGCGCGATGCGTCGCTTCTCCTTTTCGGGATCGCGCGGCTTTTGCACCTTTGGTATGGCCGGTTCCAGTTCGGCTTTCACCACCTCGGAGGGTTTTATTGTTTTCGATGTTGCCACCACTGTGGCAGTCGCTTTGGCTTCATTTCGTCGCGCCTGGTTCGCCGTTTTGCGTCCAAAAATCGGTTGGCATAGTCGAAATTTTAGCGGCTTAACCACTGCACAACGACTTACCACACCCGAATCGGAGCTGGATGGATCGAATTCGCTAACCATGTCGGTGTCGATGCCTACCGAGAGCGCACGACACCGGCCCGCTATTGGCGAGACGCGCAACTCATTCGGAGAAACGCCTGCCCCCGCCGTCGCCGCACCCGCACTTGCATTCGGTGTGGTGAGTGTTGCGCCAGTGGCCGTTAAATGGGACGCAGCTGCGCCACTCAGCGCTGTTGTGGCCGTCCTGCTAGTCAAGGCATCCGTGGGCAAGGGCGTGACGCTGTCATTATTGTTGTTGTTTGAAGTGGAAGAATTGGCTGTCGCTGTGTCGGCCATGGATGGTGGCACGGGCACATTCAGCGCCCCTCGTCCCGTCGCTATCGTACTCACCTTAAGCGTCTCCTTGTCCGTCGCCGTGAGTGTACAGTTGGGCGAGCCGGGCGTGAGCATGCTGAGTGGGGACGGTACACCTGAATTTCCGTTCGGGTAGACGAGCGGATGCGGCTCCATGTCGCCTGCCTCCGATGTGGAAATGTCCGACGCGAGATCACACGTCACTGTGGGTATCTGCATTGGCAGCGCAGCGCTGTTCGGTGGTGTTTCGATGGTGGCTATCTGGCGTTGCTGATTCATTTGCAGCGCACTGATGGCACTCGACGACGGCATCGGAATGGTGCCCTTCTTGCCGATGGTGGTGAAGCTGGTGACCTGCATGAGAGTAAACAGAAAACGCAAGTGGTTAGGTAAACAGTATTTCATTGACGTGGAGTGTAATATCCTAGTTATACAAGATTGAGTGATTTTAGCAGATGAATATACAAACACCGCAAAACGTAGTGTAACTCTATTTAGTTTTGAAATAAAAAAGTGCAACAGGATTCGTGTCGATAGGAATGTTGCATGCAGTCACGCAGTCACGTTGCGTTATGTTACTCTGAATTTTGTGACGCTATGTTCTGTTACGTTGCTTTATGATATTTTATGTTGTGCTTCGTTATGTTATGTTGTTTTATGATATGTTATTCCATGTTAGTTTAATTATACCACGTTATGTTATGCTATTTAATGCTTTCCCATTCAATGTTATGCTATTTCATGTTATATTATCCTATCATATTTTACATTATTATATATTATGGCCTTAAGCGGCGGTAACATAGTGAAAAATTGTGCTTACGAAAATGGTTGCTGCTTAAACTGCTATACCTAAACTCCTCACACCTAAATATACCACGCCGAAGCTTTCCATACTTAAACTTACGACATCTAAACTTATCACACCTTAACTAACCGCACCCAAAGTTACCACACCTGAACTCACCACTTCTAAACTAACCACACCATACTCACCACATATAAATTAAACACACCTGAACTTCCCTCAAGTCAACTTTTTTGCACATCACCTCACTTTTCTTAACCCAACTCACATCAGTTTTCCTTATCTTATCTCACCACAGCTAAAATCATTTCACCTTACTTCTCGTCAGGATGTTAAGCACAATATGCTGCATTTATTTGGAGACCTCATAATAGATTTGCTATTAATAGAATTGAACGTATTCAAAAGATTTTTCTTAAATATGCTTTACCTTCCCTTAATTTTTCCACTCCCGTCCCTTCCTACAATTCCCGAATCCTCTTAAGACCCTAGAATGCAGAAGGACTATTCTTTCTTTGACTTTCGTGCATGGATTGATAAGTGGCGAAACCGATTGCCACTCATTACTGCTCTCTATTCAATTTCTTATTCCTGCGCGAACACTTAGTTTTAACTTTCCATTTTACCTCAAGACCCTTGGCACGAATTATGCAAGAAATGCCCCATTAGCGCGTTCACTTCGAGAACTCAACGATATTTCGAATTCTACCCTGCTTGATTTTTCTTTGCCAAAGAGTGTGTTTTCAAATTATTGAATTCTATTTTGTTTTAGTGCTTTCTGCACTTTAATTCTAAGTTTTAGTCATAAAAACCTCTAAATGTTATCGTTTTAGGCAGTAAGAACTTGTAAGTTATTTGACTTTTGAATTAAATAAATAAAATAAACATAAATTAAATTGTGATTTGTTCAATTTAATATTACATATCCAGGTGCAATGTCATATTAGTGAATTTGGTTTAGGTTTATGTTCAGAACAATTAAGAAATAAAATAGTTAAATAGAAAAATATATAGTGCTTGTATTTCGTTTATTAGACTGTTAAAACATTTTTTAATTTCTTTTTCAAGAGAGATACTTTTTTATAGAAATGTTTTAAGTACCTTTATTTTCACAAAAACTCAGCTAAGCGAAATTTACACAAACTCGTAGAATGGTTAAAATACATGAATTCTTTTCATTTATAATTTTGTATCCAGTTGTTTTAAATATGCTAACAATGCTCAATAAAATAGTTCGCTTATTAGACCTGCCATCTATTGAACATCTGCAGTAATTATTTTTGTATAAATGTTTATTATCATATTCTAGTGTTAATAACTATTTCATGCCTGCGACGTGCTTGGCTTGCCACGAAAGTATGCCCGACTTCGCCACCATCCAACAAGAGAAAAGTTATATTGTCAGTTCGATTCAATTGTGTGTCTTATGAGAAGTCACATATCGGAAATCCAACAATATGCGGAACTACAAGCGCCTCAAATCAATACAGACCATTATGACTACATTTTAGCTGTACAACGAGGCGAAAAACTAAGCGTGTCTTGCATACGTAAGTGAGCAAATGTATGCACGAAATTGACTGAGTTCTAAATTTGTGTGACATTGGAAATAACAATCCTAGTATGTACTTATGTACATATGAAAATAATAAGTACATTTAACATGTCTCTCTTTGTATTATTGCCTGTTTTGTTTTCGTTTCTTCACCAGCGCGTGCATTCATACATGGAAGCGTAATGATTTGTATTTTATGTGCGTGCGCGCTTTTGTGTGTGAGAAAATATAAAATGGAATCCTATTTTAAAAATAATTTCATGCCTCATTTTACAATTCATTAATTATCCGCATTGCGAATATTCCAACAAAAGTTGAGTACAGGAAATTCCCCATGAAGGCATAATAAATATGACTACAGCCATAAAAAGTGAAAATGAGTGCAAATGTATTGAAATGGAAAATTTCCATTTACATTATTTGTGCTTCATAATCAGGGAGTGGATTTTATGGAATATGCCATTCTTGTGTTTAAAGAAAGAGTGATTGTCGTTAAAAAAATAACACCAATCAGCTGATGCCAAATATTCACATTTCATGTTGTGAGGCAACATCCAAAACAATTTTTATTAGATATAAATAAAAGGCCCGATTTGAAAAAAGTGTTAAGTTTGGTAATTTTGGGAACCGCAGCTGATAGAGTAATTTATATTTTAATAATATTCAGGAGCAACCTTAATTTAATCCAAACAGGTGGTGTCAAATCTCAATGTAATTTTTTCAGCCAACGCTGGTTTAGAGACAATAAGCTAAGTTGACAAAATAATAAAAGCGAGTACAAAAAGGCCCCTTGTACCGATCATTCGAAAGCGTCGATAGTTATTTATTTTCGAACGCCACAATTCTAATTAAATTGTCTTATTTGCCTTCTATCTTTTTTTTTTTTTGCCTTTTTCATCTCTGTCCCCTTTCTCTGGGCTTTGCTGTCTGTTTGCCTTATTTGAATTTTTTTTTGCCTTTTTCGTCCTGTATTCTATAATATTTTGCCTCCTTTTTTTGCAGCTTTGTTGTCCTTTAAAATCCATTCCTTTTTTATATCATCGTTGTATTGTCAATATCCTTGACATATCATTTCACAGGTGGCTCATCTATCAGCCTTATGAGAGCGCCAAAATGGCACGTATCTCATTTTTCACTACTCGCATTCGGTGTCATTAAAATAAGCAAACACAAAAAAAAATAGAATAATAATGAACTTGTTTTCCATTAGCGGTCACAAGCACGCTGTATGCTAATCGAAACACGACTCCTACTTGTCCCTTTCAAACAAAAAAGAAAAAATGTTCATATGCGCTTTCATAAGAAATTTGACTTCGTTACATTTGTTCATCATTTTCTCGTTTAATACGCATTGGTTGTTTTTAATATACAAAAATGCATACTCATACTCGTACCTTTGTTACTTAAATGGATATTTGTTAACTCTTACTTATTTGCTAAGCGCCACAGTTAATGCTCAACGTTAATGGAATTTTCTTTAGTACATACTTTTAACTGATATTTTAGCTGAAATTCGATTTTGCTAATTTTTGCAATTATTTTTCAATTACTTTTAAGCTTCCAAAATGAGTAATTAATTTTCATCTTAGCTGCAGCTAGAGTTATAATGCGTTTAATACAGCAGATATTTGGAAATGGTTCAATTTCGCTTTAAAACTGCCTTAAATATAAATTATGTGTACTTATTAAATATAAAATATATAGTAAGTCGTCATCGTTTGTAAGCGACTAACAAAAAAACGTCCAACTCGCTTATAACCAACTCTCTTTTTTATGTACACTTACAACACTAGTCTGTTTAAATTAATGGTCGTTTGTAAAACTTGCTGGCAAAACAAAACAAAATGGATAATTCTTATAAGAGGCGATTTCACTTACGTCTGCTACATTTATCTTTTTTTTTACTTATTTTGAAAATTTTCCAATTTCCTTTGGTACATCCCGATGATTATTCAAAATAACACCACTTTCTAACTTTCCAACACTTTCAATGAGGTCGGCTATTTTTTAAGCGAGTTTATTTCAACCCGCTTATTTCAACTCAACTCGCTTCTTTTTGTTGTTGCCTTCCACGCTATACGATAAGCTACCTACATAGTGTTCTTTTACAAGGCGATTACAAAATATTTCGATACAATATTTTTTCAGGCTCCCATGCCACTCAAAACATTACTTCTTAATAAAAAAACCTTCTATCTGATTTGCACATTCAGTTTTTATCACTCACAAGTCTCAATCATTGTTAAACTCATTCCAGCAACAACGAGTGCTCATTGATTACTCATTTTCGAGGTCATTTCTATTAGAAAAAATTTAATTTTATGTTTAAATTTTGGGAATGCATTTTTCCTCAAACAAGATAGAGCTTAAAAATTGAATTGGCCCATGGCCATCCCTGGTTAAAAAACAAATACTTATTGTATGACCTGTAACACGCGTACACACGTATATTTTTGCACATTTCGAAACACTTGAAAGCTCGCAGCGATAAAAATAAGAGCGATGGCATTAATTTGAATAAATTCAATTACGTATACTCCTTATGCAAATGCATGGATGAGCGATATATGTGCGAAGCGAAAGCGTATTTTGAGGACTTTACGAACTCTGCTTCAAACTAAAACCACACCAAAGTTCAAACTTCGTATAATTTTATTTTCTTCATATGCATCTGAACCAGATGCAAAATCCGCTGAAGAGGAATGCATCGAGCAAATAAAATAGTAAATAAATAGTCAACAACAACAACAAAGGCAGCAGTGATGACATCGAAATATTTGTTCTACAAATTTTGTTTATCCTCCAATTTTCACGTAACTTTGAAGAGTTTACAACACAGTTCCTTGCTTTGGGTGCCGTTTGACAAAGGGTGAGCGAGCTAGCTGCTTATTGGGCAAACATTTTATTATTGAATTATGATTTCGGACGTGTTTACATTTCCTTCCAAAATTGTCAGTCATATTAGAAAAATATCTAAGTATGTATTTACATTATCGTCATCGTACATAAGTATGTATTTTGATATCAACAACATTTGGCTTTGGTTAATTTGCCTCAGATTAAAAATCAACTACAATTTTTATATGGAAATATTATAGAGGATTCATATTAAAAACAGTTGGGAGGGAGTTCATTGCAATTATAATGCCATTAACTAGACTTTATTAGGAAAAACCGAATTTTTGATAAACATAAAAGGTGGTTGGCTTTCGAATTTCAATTACTTTTTCAGTGCTTTTACAATATGAAGAAGCATGGATATTGCTGAATAATAAGCGAGCCCCACCATCAATTTCGCCTACAGTTGCTCAGTTGCGTGGAATTTCTCAGTTGTCTGAATATTGGAACGGCATTGCTCACTTGATTGGCCTAAAATAGCTCTTCTAGCGCCGATGCAAGGCAACAGCGATAGCGTATTCAACAGCTGTTTGCTATTCAATGCGCTGGTGGCGACACACTGACGGATATGTACATTTGTATGTACATATGTATGTATGCGTATGCGAAATCGGTGACAATCCACAGTTGAAATTAATGCATGGCAATAAGCTGATGGTTCATTGAATCTCAGCCGCTGGCAGCTCCCGACACCGGAAAATTCGCAGCATCCAATATTTTGCAAATCTGCAATAACTGCGAACTCGAATGGTTCCAATGGTAGTAGCACCTGAACACATACTTTTACAAATACATGCACATACATACATACGAACACATACATGCTTGCATAGTCAAGCGTTTAGTGTAGTAAGAGTGGGTGTGTTCGTGTTTACGCAAATGTATTGGCATTGTATAATCGTGTCGATAATCAGATGTTCTGTTGCGATACTCACATTAAATTATTTTTTTTTTTTTAGATTAAAGTTGCTTTCGCGAAAATGGCTGGCTGTAAGTGTCTTCAACTGCACACATAACTTGTTTATCAAAGGAAAAAAAAAGGAAACATATTTGTTATCCACTTAAAGCGTAGCCCTCCGACAAACTAGTTTTAAATACTTCTAAGACTATTTATGCATTGGACAATCTTTTTCATTTATCTTAGTTTTCAACTAGCGAAAAAATACCAGGAAAATCGGCGATGCTTTCTATTTTCAAGAAAAGGTTTTTCAACTTTAGTTTGCTAACTTAAAATGTAACAATCACTAAAAAATTAGACGCAAATTTAACTGCACTTATAGAATATTATGTTTTGCAAGATGTAATGTGATTCACTCAAATTAGTTTGCGCTTTTTTTTTTCAGACTTACCTGTTCGTTGTTCGTTTTACGCGGATGCTTTTTAATGCCTCGTCTCGCTCTCGCCTTGGCAGCGAAATAAATTCGTATGTAGACAAACACCATTATGCAGCTGGGTAAGTAGAAGGAGCCCAAAGCTGAATATAACACATAGCCGATGTCTTCACTCAGCTGGAAAAAAAGATGAGAACGCAATGAATTTTGATTAGTAAAATAGTAAAAGTTTGGAAAAAAAAATGTACATATGTGCAATAAAAAATATATGCTACTATATTTTCATTAAAATGTTTTAATTCAATGCGTTTGTAATTAAAATAATATTCTTTTTGTACTTAAAATATTGACAAACTTTTGATCCTATTCGTATATGACAACTCAAGGCCTTAGATCATGTCACCGAAATTCGGTTTTAGGCGTGTATGAGTTTCGTATACTTAAAAAAGTGTTCGTATCACCGAAATTTCAAAACTGATTTTTAAAATTTGTATGCACGAAATATTTAAAGCTTCAAATGCAAGCTTCATATTTCAATACCTCAAAATAGGAAAGTGTTCGCCAGGATCACGCGAAAGTGGTAAATAATAAACGCTAAGACGAAATCCTTTTTCATTTCTCTCTCATTCACTAACACTCCTGCTGAGGTACCTCAAAATTGCATTGTGCGCAAAAATATCAAGAGTAATTGTGGCAGTGTGAAATAAACATTTTTGGAAATTTTAAGAACACACTTCCAACTCGGAGTCGTATGCATTTAGTGCTCACGAAAGCATTGTGCAAGATTGTACATCCTCGGATATAAATACACTCATGCATTATACAACCATATACATATAAATATATATATACATATGCACTTAAATGTGTTGACAATTTGAGTAAATGAAATAATCGTAAAAGCACTCTACCGGTGCCAGCAATAAAAAAGAACGTGACTTGAAGTATCGCGCGAGTCTAGCAACTTTTCGACGTTTTTAAGGATGGACCAATTTTAATTTCGAAACAATTAAGAGTGCGTTTTATTTATAATTGTTTAAACTGTTTAATACACGTTAATCCTACTTTATCGCTGCTCATCTGCAAATTGTAGATGACGCCAGGTCGCAGCACGAACTTTAAATGTGCATTTTTTATGCCTCGTGTGTAGGAGAATGTAGTAAAAGTGAATATAATAGAAACTAAAACAATATTGTTGAACCACTGTTTTAAAAATTGAAATGAAATAAAGATTTTTGAGTCACTCATACGCCGCGTTTAAACTGTGTTGACAAACAAGAAGCTAAGGAAAAATATTTAGCGTAAATAACAACTATGAATGGTTACTGTGAAATTGGTTGAGGTTTCATAAATTTTTAAGACAAAGTCTTTTCTGTCATCTAACGCATGCTTGACTTATTTATTTCTAAGCAAAGACTTGGCAACCTTAGCCTAAAAAAAAATAAAAAAAATTCAATCGAGTTTCGGAGACACTTAAGACTAATCCACTAAAACTGAATGGTCTAGAAAAAAATTTAAAAACATTTAAAAATTTGAAATTTTGGTGAAAATATGACGAGTTTTTATAAATTTAAAAAAAATTAAAAAGGTTGAAATCTTGGTGAAAATTTTTTATAATTTTTGTATGTAGTATATATAAAACTGCTTTGGATCAAATGGTTCAAATTTTACGCGAATAAGAATCGCTTAGCAATTTGCTTACGGAATAAAAAAATTTTAAAAATGTTGTTAATTATTTTTTTCATCTAACTTCTTGCATTCTAAAGTGTAATAATTGTAAAATACGAAGTTTTTATTAACACTTTCAACTTATTTAAAAAATAAATAGAAATTAATTTTAGTATAATAAAGTGTAAGAATTTAATAATAATAATAAGTGTTCGGCCGAGCTTCTCCTGGCATTTGTAGTGTGCGGCGACTTATTTTCAACTACAAATGGAGGGACCTACAGTTTTGTGCCGACTCCGAACGGCAGATGAATTTTATGAGAAACTTTTTCATATACAAATTACAGTTGATTTTTTTTTTTACTGATGACATTGCGAATATTTTCCTTATACAAAATATCCTGAGCATGTGATAAGGTGTTAAAAAACAAAAATAACTTATTGCCATTTAATTTCCACACTTTGAGTTACAATTCTATAAATTTTTTAATAAACGCTAATTGCGAAGGAATTACCGAAAATTGTTTGAAACTTTGTGTAAAATTGGTAACTTCATTTTGTATGGATTTGTAGAGCTTAAATTAAATTTCGGATGTAAGATATGAAAAATTAATTGAAATAATAAAGTAATAAAGAAATATATTGTCAAAAATATTAGTAAATCCGGCTCTATGATAATGGAAAAAAAAATGGTGGAAAAAAAATCTTTGCCTATCACTCATCACTGAACAAACTTATTATTTTTCTGACAAATCTTAACTACACCTTTTCCAACAGTATTACAGAAATGCAATTCAGAAATGGCCAAATATATTTCAGAAAAACGGAAATGTATTAATTTCGTCTTTTCTGAAGTACATTTTTGTTTCGAAATTCATGATACCACTTGTACAATTTACCTAAATATCTCAGATTTGAAGTTTTGATGATTTGAGTGAAAAACTACAGCAATTTTAGCAACTTTTTTTTAACTAACTGGAACTAACTTTGGTGCGCAATTTACCTTTTTTCAAGATAATATTTAAAATCAAGTGTTGTACTGTTCGAAGTTGTTTCAATAATAACAAACTATGAGCCAAACAAAAGAAGAAAATTAGTTTGTGTTTATTATTTTACTAATGTGCCTGCGGAGCAGCGCTGTAGCCAAATGCAACTTATACAGGAAAAAGCAAATACATACAATTTTTCCAAGCCCAATTTTCTTGTTTATCGTATTTCGAAAGTTCTGCACACAAAACCAAATTATTTCAAATTTTTTTTTTTTTGCAAAAAGTACAATATTTCTGTACGAAATGTTTACAAATGAGTAGCGAGTTGATGTAGCGAGTTTGTCCGAATTTCAATGAAACACATGTCTACTGCGCTGCCAAAGGAAGAAAAAGCATTTTGCATTGAAGTCCGTAATCTGCATTTAATTAAAACAATGATCGAAACAAAGCGAAAACCCAACCCAAACTCTCAGCTTCATTCGACTCTATTTAAGCCTTTCAACTGGTAACGGCGCAACATATGTACATACACACACACATAAATACATACATATGTATGTATGTGTATGCGTTCAAAGTAAGTCGGAGTAGTTTTTCGTTGTGTTGAAAATTCGTTGCACGCACTAAACGCCTGAAACTTTACATTTTCCCAATTTGTAAATTCGTTAATGTTTTCTTCTATATTTTGAAATATATCTGAGTGAGTGTGTGTGTGTGTGTGTGTGTTAGCATATATATTGTGTGCTGTATTGCGCAAAGAAGCGCTGAGAAGCTCAACTTTAGCATAACCGAAATGAGGCAATAGCCAAGTGGCAACTCCTCTATGAATGAAATATTAAGAAGCAAAATCTTGCGTAGATAAGCAAAATCTTGTTAGCTGCATCTGTTTGCCTTGGTGCTTGTTCGTAAAATTTTAATTACCATTAGCCAGTGCGCTGGGGCTGGGACCAATGAAGGCAAAACAGTTTGGCATGCAAATAAGTTTTGAATATTTTCTATGCGAAATGGGAGTACTCCTTTTGGGTTGCATTGAGTTTCCGAATATGCGTACATTTATATTTTAAGTGAATTGAGTTAAGCTTGCAAGTAAAATATTCCTGGTTCAGTTTACAAATGCTTGCCTATTAATTTAAGTTACTCAGTTAATAAAGTATTAATTACATTACAAATGCATGGTAATTAAAATTGCTAAACTTTGAAAATATTAACTACCAATTTTGGCGAATGTGACATTTAATAGTTGTGAAATATTTTAATAAAAGTATTTTGTTGTTTCATTTAAATTTCGCTGTATCAGAAATTATAAAATTTTTCATTTTTTACTTCGATATTTTAAATGCAACTTATTTTTGAATTGATTGCTTTTCTAAGGCACAACAACTTAGTCAATTAACTAAGAAGTGTAATACTAATTTTGCAGCCTAAAAAACTTGTGTAGTATGCACTTTATAAGCTTTAAGTATACTGTATTAAGCTTCTTTTGATAAACCCTAATGCCTTTCCTAATAACTATGTAGTTTGTGCTTTGAATTAATTTTACCTGATTCTCATTTTTTATAAATCTGATATGATTATATATCCCAAGAAAGGTCTTTGTTGGCCTTGGATTCTGCATCTAGCAAAGGTAGATAGGGTCTTGCTATGCCTTCCCGGAGAGTGACTACCAAATCTCTCAAATCATTTTTTTTTTAAACAAAATATACCAAATCCTTTAAAATTGTGTTACGAGACTTCATTCTAAATTTCAGAACAATCGCTTAAAATATTGGCACGAAAACGCAACTACGCACTTTTTTCAAATGGTCCCGAAAATACCGAAATATCAATTTTTCTGTAGAGGATGAGTACGGACAAGGTTGACCGAAATTTTCCATTGATGACGTCACTGTGGCGCTAGTGAAGTCCAAAGTTAACGTAGATCGAGGGTTGACACAAGAAATTATTTCTGCTGAATTTGGCTTGAATGCCATGGCTGTATCGCGAATATAAAGTAATCAACTGGAATACACAAACAAGCTCGATTGCATTTTGCTAAATAAACAAGAAAGTGAGCAGTCTAGCAACTTTAGCAAAGTCGTTACTGATGACGAATTATGGTTCTATCAGCCATGCTCCCATTTTCGGAACCGCAAAAATATATCGTTTTACTTTCTCAATCGCAACGTCCGTGCTCTAACATTCGTAAATCGCAAAGATTTCGCTGTTTAAAATCGGATGATTTCAAGGCAGTGGAATCAAAAGTACATGGCAAAATTTGTAAATTTTTTTTGCTGCAATAACCACTGAAATAAACAAAACTTATGTTTTGTGTTGACATAAAACATAGTGAAAAGTGGAAAATATCCATCACATAAAAGTCGCGTTTACAGGAGCGAAACGCATAACTAAGTGAAAGGAGGAGCACGGCTGTAAATGTACGTTAGAAAAACTAGACAACAGTTCTTGGTATGGAGCACAGCAGGAGCAAGCCCACCTGTATAAGCTAAGCAACGAAAATCAGCAACAAAAGTAATGATGTCAGTATAATTCCCCCGATCAAAAATCATAGCTGCTATTCCTTTGGTTAAGGGCCAGACGGTAACTGCAAACTGTTACACCGATGACTGTTTCCCAAAAATTTTCAGAAATTTGTGGGAAAACAGGAAGAATGAGGAATTGAGGCGCTACTTTGTTCATCATGACAACCAGCTGGCTCACACTGCTGAAATAACCAGTAACTTTATTGGGATCTCTGGCATCGGAGAAATACGAACAGAGCCATAGTCCCCAGATCTACATAGCATCATATGATTTCTGGCTCTTTTCAAAATTTAAAAGCAATTTTAGAGGAATTTTATTTAACAGCAACGCGGAGATAAAAAATGTTGATTTTAAAGAATGTTTTAAGAAATGGATTTATAAGCTTAAGAAATGCATTGAAACAAAAGGCGATTATGTAGAGAAGATAAAAAATTAAAGATTAAGAATAAATACGAAATAATACTTTGGTTTTGTTTTTTTGATCAACTTAGCGAACTATTGTTAGTAATTAATAAATATAAAGTGAGTCAAAATGTATTGAAAATATTCAATAAAAAATTAATAGCCAAGGTCTTAAATTAAATCACGCTTTGTTTTCGTTTACCCTTCAAACGCCTCACGGCCATTAGCTGATGAGGGAGTGGAGAATTTCTTTTTTTAACACTACCACATTTGCACTTTTTCCACAACCCTCGCTTGTTTTTCGTTTTTTTTTTTTTTAATTTTATTTCTTCTTCTCTATGCAATGTGCTCCACTGCACTAGGTTCACATTTTTATCTTCTACTTCAGTGACCCGACGTTCGGTTCAGTGTCTACATTTATGCTGTGCACACATGCCCATACATATGTGTTTATACGTACATACATAAGAAGGGCTTCGGCGGGCAACAGCGTGACCTACGGGGCGTATGTGTAACATTAACGTTTAACACATGCAATAGGTTGCTACTTTCTTGCGCAGCCACTTCCCTAGCACCATTTGCACTTCCACAACACGGCTGCCGCTCATTGTTGTTTGCTCCCCTACAGCGTTCACTTTATTTGGATTTTTTTTGGTGTGCTTCACTCTGTTTCTTTTTCTCTCGTTCATTGTAGCGCCGCTCCCATGCACTTTCTATTTATATTTGCACTTCCTCTCAAACGTGCAATTCAATTTTTAACCCTTTCGGTGTAGCGTTTTATGAGTTCATGAAAATGCACTTTTATTGGTCCTTAAAGCGTTTTTTAATTGTGTTGCTCCTAAAATACCGTTGGAAAATTTATTTGCATAAATTGTTTTTTTTTTGTGTGTGAACATTTCACTGTCAGTGCTTGCAAGGATTAATGGAAGGATGTTGCTAAAATAGTATCCCATTCGCTTGAGAAGGGTTAAACACTATACATTCGTTATGAATCCTCCGTGCGGTGAATGACTGAATTCCACCTTGCCTTAACCCGACTTGACTTGAACGCTTTGTAGGGTGCAGTGGAAGCGGCTTCTTTTTATTTGTTTTTTTTTTTTTTGGTGTGTATTGTAAAATGTTGTTTCTTTTCCTGTTGCTATTTTTGAAATTAATGTGTGTGCATTTTGTTACACACATTCGCTGGCATTTATTTACTTTTAATATTGTTTACAGGGTATCCCAAAATTTCCAGTTTTCGTAGGTATATATAAAACTTTGAAATAGAACAAATTCTGTTCATTTTGACGAACCTTTCTAATGTTTTAATGTAGAATTGAGGAAAAAATGTATGTCTCTATATTGATGGGTTAACCATAAAAATCGGCAACATCACAATCGGTTAGACAAAACTTTTGAACTTATTCTTCTATTCTTCTATGCCTTTGTTCCCAGTTTTTGATTATATTAATCTGCTTTAAAAAAACAATAAAATTCTGCACTGGCTGACAGAACTCGTTACTTCGATTACTTTGTGCACGAGTCTTGTTAGATAATATCGGCGCCGGACCTCACCTCACCTATGGAGATTATAAATGCGGCAACTGATGTAAAAAACGCCCTATTTTTTGTACGATCATCTGTGAAAAGCGACATCTAATATTTGTATATTTAAAAAAAATGAATCGTGATGACCTGTATTTATTTATAAGACCTTCGTAAGTGGATTCGTTTATGAGAAGTAAGTATAGTGATTTAATATCCCAAGGATTGGCTCTACCCGTGATCTCCGTATCCGGAATTCAAGAGGAATTCCGGCCTTTTCAACCACCCGCTCGATCATACAGTTATGCTAAATTTTTGTCTTGTGATGCTTCAAGAGTAAATTTTCAAAAAGATGACAAGACTAGAAGCAAAGCAATAATTTATTTAACATGTTAAATACATAGGAATTTGATTATCAAACACATTCTTAGAATTTTTTTTTTAAAGAAAAGTCAATAATGGAGAGTTTTAGATGAACTATAAAAACGAATATTTGGAAACTTTTATGAAATCAACAAAAGTTTTTTTTAAAAACCTTGAAGCCGTAAAATGCGATAATCTTCAGATATATGGATCGGTGAAATCTGTGTTAAAGCTAATAAAAGCGAACATAGAGTAGGACCTTGCAATATCATAATTTGAATGACTATGAATTGAAAAAAATGTGGACGCTATAACTCGATATGCCCCTGAGTTCGAGGTTCGAATCGCAGTCCGGGCAAGCAAAATCTTAATCATAGAAAAAGTTTCTTCTAATAGCGGTCACCCCTCGGCAGGCAATGGCAAACCTCCGAGGGTATTTCTGCGATGAAAAAGCTTCTCATTAAATACATCTGCCGTTCGGAGTCGGCACAAAACTGCAGCTCCCTCCATTTGTGGTTAAATATAAAGACGCACACCACAAATGGTTGGAGAAGCTCGGCCAAACACTGAGCTAAATAGTGTATGCGCCAATATTATTATTATTATTATGAATTGAAAATTGGCAACAAAAACTACTCCAAGATTTGATGTCTCATCCACCTAACTCTGCATAGAAGCTCTAATATAATAATTATTAGGGAGAATAAAAAGAGGTTAAAAAAATGGAATACAAAAACATGTTTGTTATTTCATCAAGATCCCATTGAAACTTTATAAAATGTGAATAGCCACTGGTTGTTTTAAACTATTTTTAATCGTCCGCATACAACAGGAGACTAAAATACCTAAAGCAATGAAGTGCGTAAATAAAAAAAATTATAAATGCGAGAGGTCCTTTGGAACAACGGAGAATGCAATGCAAGAGTGTCAGGCAATGCCATTCAAAATGACAAAAACACACAACGCCATTCGGCCTAGTTTTAATTTTACTTAGACAAAATACAGAGAGAGAAATTTTTTTGACACTAAAAGTGATTGACCTCATCAAAACTCTTCAAAAACTCCGAATACGCAGTTTTGACTTGGCTGCGATAATACCATGTGGAAAGACAAAATTACGAAAATGCTACAAAATTGGTTACTGTTGACCTGTCAAGCACAAAGATTGAAAAAAACGTTTAACTCCAATTATTTAATAAGATTCACTTATTTATGAACTGTACTGCCGATTAGTTTTTGGAAAAATATTATAAAGAAAAAAACACAATACTCTAAGCGTTTGAAGTTATAGCACTATTTCGGAGATCATCACATTTCCTCATCTTACTCCTCTCTTCTTTGCTTCCGCGGGAGACGAACCCACGCTTACGTTGTGTGAGCTGTTATTATTTTTACTTACTTTTACCCTTCACAACTTACCCTAATCAAACTTGAAGGCCTATTATCGTAATTATAATTGGAAACAACTTTGAAATTGCGGATGGTTTAGTGACATTATTTATTAAACCCACTTTTAAATACGTAGAATTATGGAAAATTCACATCTGATTATACGGATTCGATTTTTAAACGCACTGATAACAATACAAACATACGCGGAAAAGTATGAAACAAATTGGAGAGGCTTAACCTGGCTAGAATTGATCCAACTCAAAAACAATAAAACACAGAACATACTCGCTCTGATTTCGCATGAAATCCGCACTTGGCGGAGCCACCGCCAGCACCAGTTAACGAATGCGAAGGAAATGTCAAAGGGAAATGAAAAAAGTGATTTAAACCAAATAAAATCCGCATTGAATATGCTCGATTTTTATTGAAAGGCCGCATTTAATTGTTTAATTTTGGCGTCATGTTGCTGACATTTTTCATTTGCTTTTAAGACAATGCATCGGAAAGCAGACGGCTGAAAGCACTCGAAAGGGGAGGAGAAATAAAAACATAAAAACGAGAAAATAAACAAATAAGTGTCGGTGAAGTAATGAAAGAAAGAAGTGCAGCGGAAAGAAAAACGCGATATATGAATTCTTGCCGGCAGCCAATTTGTGTGCACGTGTACCAATTTTATGCTTTTTTTTGTTTTTGTTGCAGTTGCAGTTCTTTAATTAAATGGCAGTCGTGCACCTTTGGCTGGTGAAGCACGAAAATACACACACACTTATGCTCTTGTGCAGCAAACTCATTAAGGTTAAAGCGGTTAAATGGCGAATAAGAGAAATGGTAAAGTAAAAGAAAGAGAAGAACGAACCGGTGAAGAAAAATAACAAACAAACGCTAAATAGTAAGTGTGCAGACGTGTGTGAGTGGATGTGGGCTTGACAAAAGGAGAAGTTGGTTTTTCTACAATGAAAATGAAGCAATTTTTTCTTCAAGTGAATTCATAAGAACTTTCCACGAACACAGTTCCTTGTGTTTTACCCGCGAGGGATGAGTGAAAGTGGAATGTATGAGCAAATCATTGTGCGAACTCCTTTAATAAACGAAATTATAATTCAGCGAGAAAAAGAGAACGAATTGGTCATCCGTTCAAGTGCAAGTGCTAGGTGTGAAAATGCAATTATGTAGATGCTTAAGCTGTGCATTGAGTCTCGGACAACACTACTTATAAGTAGTGAAATTAATGGGAGTGCTCATCGTTAACCCACACAAGGAAGAATATAAAATTTGTTCATTCACAGATAAGTACTCGTACTTAAAATAAAAAACCGATTTTTGTATTAATCCCAGAAATTTGTGTAAGTAGATTTGATGCATTTCAAACACCAATGTTTACTAATCGACGTTATTTCCAAGTGACAAAATGAAAATGTGTTTGTTATGAAAGCGCAGTGGAATCGACTTTTTTTATGAAATTAACTAATTTACCTAATGGTGAGTGTGAAAGGAGTCCGCTTCTAATTTCTAATGAAAAAAAAAATAATTCTGAGTCGATTCCGTCTCCGTCAGCGTGTGTCGATATACTGCGGTGGTAATTTTTCATTAAGATGGCGCTTTTTAGATCATCACAGTTAATTTGTTTGCTCACGCTTTTCTACTTATGCGGTTTATCGATTAAGTTGCTTTATATTTATTATTAAAATATTAGTTTTATTAAAAAAAATTTTAGTTTTATTAAAAAAAATTTTAGTTTTATTAAAAAAATTACAATTACAAAGAGTCAGAGAATTATAAAAATGTGGAGATTTCCGAAACAGTACTATAACTTCAACCGCTTTGAGAATTGTGGTTTTTTTCCTGAAAAAAAAAAAAATATTTTTCACAATAAACTAATCAGCCTTAAAGCTCGTAAATAATTAAAATAAAAAGTTATATTGCCAAACAATAATAAATAAAAAATTGTGGATAGTTTAATATATCTTTTAGTTCAATTCAAGTGGCTAATAGTTTTCGTTGATTTTTGGCAATTTTTATTTGCCGAGTGTGTTGCATTTTCTCCAAATAAAAATAAATACAGCTCTCAGCTCAGGATAATCAGATTATATTATTGCCTTTTCTCGCTTTTACTTTTTTCTTTTTTTTATTTGAATTTGCTGTGATCAGGTTACAATTTATTTTGAGACTAATGTCAACTGATCTTAAATGTGACACTTGTATTTATTAGAGATGGCTTACTGAATTTGGGCATTAAGTGTTACATTCTTATTTTTATAAAGGAATATTTGTTTTGACAGGAATTTTAAATATTTATCACACATTTTCATGACATTTTGGAATCAGTAGATACCACGCGCTTTATTTATAGCGTGATTGCATTGAAGATGCGTAGCTGTGAAAAGACATCTCTCCGAAAAATGCTTCGGAGCAAAATATCAAAAAGAGCAAAACTGAACATGAAATTAAAGTACGACTTCTATTAACTACAATAACGACAATTTTTAAGAATTAAAATGTTCTTTAAAACGCTTTTCGATATCTTCATCATCATAAATTATTAAATTAATTTTCATAGTTCCTTTCTTAACCTAAGACAAGAGACAGCGCATTTAAGAAAGCAAAGTTTTACTACCAGCTTACAACTTAATTTGAGTTGCAATATTTAACTGTAATTCACGGCGTAATTTCTAAGAACACTCCTATCGCAGCCAATCTTGAAACTTCTTTGCGCAGCAATGTTCTTTCGAATTACATTCCAAAGGAATTTTCATAACAAATGTAAATTCCAAGCAGCTCGCATTGCGGGCGATTGTGGCCTTCGACAACGCTGAACAATAAAATGGAACGACGAGTAGAACAAACTTGCGCATTAACTTGATTGTTAACGTGGATGTGGACCTGCCGTCCGGCCGTCCGGCCGACTAAAGAATAAAAGACTTAACAATGACGCGCGGACAGACGGCAGCTGCATGACAAGAAAATATGCGAATTGAAAGAAATACCTCGATAATTTTTCTCTTTTCAACTAACAAACTTCCGGCCAAGATGAATGGGGATAGTTAATAAAGTGCAAGTTTAATACAAAAAAAAAAAAGAAAAGAATGCACTAAAGCAAGTAAGGCAAAAATGGAAAGGTGATGAGCTGAAAGAGGGGGGAAGGTGTTGCAGTAAGAGAAAATTTTGAAATGTAATAATAAATGTTAAGGACGTGACTCTTTTTGTACATTTTTGTTTAACATTTTTCATATTTTGTAAAATGGAATTTAAAGAAATTGCTGAAGAAATAAAACTAATAGAAAGTAGTTCCAAAAATAATTTTACAAGAGAGTGTAAAACTCTTATATAATCAGTTGTTTAAAACTTTTTCTAGTGATTTCTATACCTTGTCCTGTAGCGATTTTTGCGATGACAGTATAGGACCTGAAGCCAGTATCTTTTAGGGATCAAATCAGTAATAATTAATTGAACTTTAACTGACAAAATTTGTCTAATACTTGAATGTTCATTCAAAAGGACATTTTATTGTGAATATCGCAGACATGCTTTAAATTTAAGAATTGTTGAGCTCAAATTTTTGTTTTCTGAATTGGGCTTAGGATTCTTTAATTTGATTTCGTAAAAATACAGAATTGGAATATTTCTATACATCTTTTTTTCTGCATTTCAAATCAAATGTTATACAGAAAACTATTTTTATTTGAGTTTAAAAAATAGTAACGCTCTTTAGTTCTAAATTTTTTAATAATTTTATACTAATCTTTTTCTGACGTTCGGAGTCGGCACAAAATTGTAGGTCCCTCCATTTGTGGTGGAATATATATAGACGCACATCACACGTTCCAAATAATATGCGAAAATGATTACAAGAGAAAAAGTTATCTTGAAAACTGACAGGTGCACTTTTTTGATTGAATATTTTAAAAACATCGGAATATACATAATGAATTAAATGTAGATGACAAATCAAAAATGTTTAAACTTTTTTTGAAACTTGCGATGGTTGATTGGATCATTATTTACATTCCTTTAACTTGAGAGCGACCGCTGAACGCTCTCATTCTCCGTGCTAATTGACCATCAGAAAGGTCTCCACTCTTTTGTTAAAATTGGTGTTCTTCTTTAATTTTTAAGCAACTGAAAAAGCTGTCGGATGTATTAATTTGAAACTTTGCAGAGCTTTTATAGATAAAACAATTTTATATCGTATCTCGCTGCAAATTTCAGTAAAATAAACAATTATGAAGTTTGGTGTTTTGCGCTGATTAGAGTCTTACAGCTTTCATTATTTTATAAAAAAAATTACTTTTTAAACTTTATTTGTTACATTGAAAAAAAAAAACAAACTTTCTCTGTTTGGGCTGTCTCAATGTAAATAATAAATCTCAACTATTAACTGTATTCCAAGGTTAACTTCCACTCAAACACAATAATGGACAGACAAGCGGACAGACCGCTATGAAAATCTTAATCGGCTCAGCTCGTTTTGGTATATTTTTTTTTTAAAGGAGAAGAGGAGATAGACTTCTTCGTTTTCATGCTAACATCGGAGCAAAGTTATTAAGTTATTTCATTTTTGGAAATGGTAAAAAAATATGTTTCTTATGCGCGTATTCTGTAACTTGGTATACTCTTATTACCCGAAGTCAGTAAGCAGTCTCAGTCTTTAATGGAAACAAAAGTCACAATATAAGACTGCTTGACATGGATTAGTTTCAAAATAAAGCCTCTAGTCTCAAAATAAATTCTCTAAATTGTGACCTGGAGAGATTATTGCCTTTTCTTGCTTTAACGTTCATCACAATTTGTTTAAAAGACTGAGGCTGCTTACTCTATTCGGGCATTAATCGTCTCTTGTTTTCCCGATAAGATGAAATATTAGTAGCAACTCTTTGCAAAATATATCAGCATAAAAATAAAAGTAAATAATATAGATTACTTTGTTAATCAAATTATATACAGAAGTATACTGAAGTACAAATCACGCAGGCAGTGTTCCGAGATGAGAAATATTTGTATCCAGCACCCTTCTCTGCTAATGAAATGCGAAAGCCTTCACGTTCTGTAGGCTCTAAAGGTGATTCACGCTGGTCAGTTGATTTATAAGCGTACCTTTTTCAGAGCTGTTATTCGATTTAACATTTTTTTTTAAAACTGTGATCCCAATATTTGAGATATTGTACATATAACCCTTGCCATTAACCGATACACATTTACACTTAATTCGCTGTAAATGTAAAAAAAATTAGCGCAAAAGCATTTTTTCTTTTAATTGATTTAATTAAAACAATATAAATTTGAAAGCAATGCATCCAAATAATATCCCCTGTAAGCAATTTTAGTACATTCCACAGTAAAATATGGATTTCTTACGTAAAATTATGAACAAACTCGCATTGGAATTGGCGCGAACGTATTTTTGTTTTATGTTTCTGCAAAAATATAATTATATATGCAAATATGCAGAAAAGTGACTTTGCCTCGCTTAAGCAAAAATATTTATTGGTCCTTTATATGTAAATTACTGGCAGAAGGGTCTATAAAGCGCTGAAGCGCACGCTTTTACACACACACATGCAAACGTGTGTTTGAGTGAGTGTGCCGCCGTGAACCCATCAGCCTCAGCTTTCACATTTGCATGTTTCGCCTATAACTTTGAAAGTATGCGAGTTATTTTGCCTTTTCATAGCGCGCACAAAATTATGCAGCGGCAGCAGCAGCCGCAGTAGTGGCAGCACTGACGCAGCAAAATGCAAAAAAGGCAACAAGTCATACGCACATAGTTTCTGAAGCGTCAGTTAGTCAGTCACTTAGTCATTTCGCTCATTTCCTACCCTACAAACAACGACTTAGTGGAGAGCAGCCGAAGGTATGAAAAAAGTAAACTTGGCAATGAAAGGCAAGAAAAGTCATTCGAGCGAGGTATGTGTGTATGTGTGTGTGTAACTCGGAGGTATTTATTTGGAAGTATGTGGCACATTGTAAACATAAATTGTGTGTGCGTGTGTGTGTGCGTGTGAGTGTAGTTGTAATGCGCGCGCGTACTCGAATACCAAGTGGAAATCCATTAAAATTCCATTTCAAAGCATTTTCCTTTCACATTCTTATTCACTAGTTCCCTGCCCGTCTGTCGCTTGCCTTCTCTAAGCATTCAAAAAGTATGTTGTAGTTCTTGTGCTGCCTCGCCTCTCGCTTTGACGGCTGTCGCCTTGGCTTGCGTCCGCGTCCGCTCCGCCCGGTCAAAGCCGCTGCTGCCTGCCTCCGCTGGCTGCGTTATGCGAGAATTCTACATTTTCGAAATTCAAATTCAGATATTCCGTTATTTCTCACTATGATACTTTCATACATCTTCTGCTGCATACGCAGAATTTTTATGTGCTCTCAAATACAACGCAAACAAAAAAAAACTCAAACGCTGCAAAAATAATTCCGTAGTATTTTATTTGCATTCGACTGTCGCCATGTGAAGCATATTTTTGTTTTATCGCTGTTTTCAAACACAAAAAAAAAGAAGAAAATAAAAAGGAAAAGTATGGTGAAAAAGAAAATTTGCCTTTTTTATTCGAAAGTGAATTAATCGTGTGTCAGCGCTTTTATTTCATTTCGTTGAAAATTATTACTTATCTATTTTTGCTTTGTATATCTTTTAATAACTTTCCAATAGGCAGTTTTGTGGTGGAAATATTGTATGTAGCGGTAGTTATTGTATTGTTATAAGCGCAGATGTTTTTGTTTTCTTCTCTGGTTCTTGTAATAAATATAATATTGACCGTCGAAATGAAAAGAAAATTCTTAAACCAAATTTTATTGGACGTTGAATTTTTTTTATAAATTCTAAACATTAATTCACGCCATTTTTATTAAATTCTGAATAATAGTATCTTAAAAATGTAATGTTAATTTCTTGAAATGTGATATGTTAATGTGTTTATATTTTTCTAAACTTCTACGATTCTCTGAAGTTTTTGCTCTAAAAGGTACACACTTCTACCTTCGAAACATATAACGAATTTTCATATTTATAAAAACCATAGAATTAGAATATGAATAGATTCATGTTTAAGTAATTAACTAATACTGTAGTGTGAGCATTTGATGTCGAACTAGACCCAATATGAATCCAAAGAAATGATGAACTAGTCCCGAAATGGTCCCGAGTAAATCCCAAAATAGTCATTACAAACTTTTAAATTAATCACAAACTGGTTACAAATTAATTCCACGATGATCCCGAAAAAATCCCGAAGTGATCCCAATATAAACCCGAAAAAAACTAGTTTCGAAAAGGTTCTGAAAGATGTCAGTATAACAAAATAAGACCCACAGTCATCCAAAAAAATTCCGAAATAATCCCAAATTGATGCAAAGAACTATTAATCGCAACGAATTCGTACACTGTACACTCGAAGGTTTTGCCAGACACCTACATACATATATCGTTCTCACATGCAACAATTGAGTAGCCGAAACTAATTTCATCTCAAAAAGCATCACTAGATCAAACCAGTGCATCGCCGTATGGCGGCTTGTTTCGTTCTTTGTATACATAAATGGCCAATATACTGCAACCGAGTGATACCAACAATTCAATAAGTAGCTTTAACTTTATTTTTTAGTTCAGACTTTAAATAGT
This sequence comes from Philophylla caesio, assembly GCA_963971545.1. Taxonomy (NCBI): domain Eukaryota; kingdom Metazoa; phylum Arthropoda; class Insecta; order Diptera; family Tephritidae; genus Philophylla; species Philophylla caesio. The sequence goes on along the minus strand of OZ020604.1, from coordinate 219,788,474 downwards.
AGATTTTGGGAACTATGTGTATAAACTAGGCTGTAAGATAAATTCGAAATAATAGCAAACTAATATCTAAGAGGCACTGAAAGATGTTATACCGATACCAAATTAGTTTCACAGTGATCCCAAAAAAATTCCGAATTAGTCCCGAAATTGTCAAAAGATAACTTCTAAAAAATTTGAAACTAGTCTCGAAGAGGCACTGAACTGTGTTTTAAAGTATCCGGAAATTGTTGGAAATGATTCAGTTTTAGTTCATAAGTAGTCCAGGAATGATGCCGAAAAAATACTGTACATTTCCCGAACTGTTCTAAACTACCGAATCTCCTTAAACTTTTTTAGGTGTCCACCTTATTTTACTAAAGCTCCACTATTTTCTACATTCGATTAATATTATTTATTTATGCTTATTTGTGATGATCTGTGCGTCATGCGTACAATGCAATGAAAATTTAGGGCGTAAGTTGCATGGCGCTAATTGAATGCCCCAGTTCAGATTCTTGCGCGTTCTATTTCAACTAATTACACTCAATCAATAAACAAACTAAACTAAAAAAGGCGAACAAATGAAATGGTAAGTATGCAGTACTAAATTATAACTTACAAAGCATAGCCTTTTGTTCTTTAAGCCCATTAATGCGAAATCACTTGCGGGCGCCTAAATGTATGCTTCAATTGTAATGAAACAAACTCTGTTGGTTACGCGCGTATTTACATTGTGAAACTGTGACGGCGAACAAAGCGTTAAGAGCGCAGGTAAACGCTATTTATGATTACTGTTATTATTACCGTTGCCGCTGTCAACACAGTGTTTTGTTTTCGCCCACACACACACACACACATATAGGGGCGAGTATGCAAAAAGGAACAGGCACGCGGCCCCACCAATTTATGTATGGTAATCAAGAACGCTTATCTGCCATAAAAACTGCCCTAAGTTACATTAGTTTATTGAGTAAAACATTTACTCTTCAATGAACTTAGTATAGCTGACATTTTATTGTTTTTTTTGTTTGTTTGTTCATTATTTGCGTTTTGCTGGTTTTTTGTTGAGCGAACTTCCTGCTGAATTAAATCGCTGCGCATAGCATAAGTTTATATTATTATTAGGGTATTTCAACATGACATACTGGTGATTAGTAACACTAGTTTTTGATTAAAAATACCAGCTTAGTAGTAGGCATGCCACAACTCAAAGGAAAAATACAAAATAGGTATTACGTTCGTTCTCGTTCTCGTACAAAATGTATTGCCACACTGAAAGAAAGACTACACTGCTCAAATATGTTGATGAGCAGGGAAATTCTCTTTTCTCTCCGCTTGGATATATTGACATTGTATTTACTTATTTTAGTCTAGACATATATGAGATTGCTCGTAACTTTTGTCAAACTTAAAATTATACTCGAGCCTTGTAATTGAAATTGTTTTCATAATGTTTACTTTTATAAATAAATATGGTCTTACTATGATTTTTATGATGATAAAAATTTAGATTTAATATTTAATATTAAGAAGAATAGCTCAGATTCAACAATGATGTATCGAATATGCAGTGGCAGTGAAATAAAAATTGTTTTCAGGGTATATAAAAAAAGTTTGCCGGACCGCTAATATGATTTATGTAACTTTTCTGTGTAGTTAATAATAAAAAATAAAAAAATTGTCGCCAAGAGTCAATACAAATTAACTTAGAGGAGCACACATTCTTTAATTAATTTCTATTTAAGGATACTCTCATTAGATTTCGGTCAAAGTCCTTACAAACGCAAATTTTAAGTTTTATGTTGAACGAATTGTTGATGCAGTAAATTTGCATAACGATTTCTAAAAAACATCTCATCCTTCCTGAGGTGTATTTTATGATTTGTGAATTCTAGTTGACAATTGACCGAAGTCCAATTAATGATTTCAGTAGTACATTTGATGACTGCGAACAAATATTTAACACTTTCTCAAATACCACCAGAAAAAGTGAGGGTTATAATACGAGTATACATATTTTGCTTAACTCACAAAATAAAATATGGAAGATTATAATTTCAATTTTACATTTAATTCCTTTTTCTTATTGTTGGCTTTTGGCAATTTTTAATTTTTTTTGCCTTCTAATTATTTCCATGTAACTTTTTGTAAATTTTGCTGTCTTTGCGTTACACTACTGCAGCTTGTTTTGAAAGGTTTTGAGGTTTCTTAAACACTGTTCACTGCTGTTCTTTAGTTTGCACACATTAAAATATTATAAAAATCAACCGCCTTAATGCAATTTTTTCGTCGTTTACATGAAAATTTCAATATTTCTAGCATGTACTTTGTTTGTAAACAAAACGCTATTGTTAACTGGCAAGTGTTGCTTTGCTAAGAAATTTGTATGAATTACTAAACGGAAATGGCGAATTGACACGCAGCCATGGTCAGACATAAAGAGGCGATTTTGATCAAAAGTAGCATTTTATTTTGCTGTTGCTTCCACTCAACACAAGTACTTATGTTTATATTTATAATTAACAACTACTAACAGCAACAGCAGAGGTGTGCACAGGCAAACCATCATTTTTTTTTTATATTAATTAAAGAGAACAAAAAATTTGGAGCACAAATAAAATGCAGCAGGAAAATATTGTAAAATAAGAATATATAATAATTTAAGCAATAGTTTATGAGCTTCAAAAATGTTTTTGTAGCTATTTCGGTTTCATATTTAACTTTTGATAACATCATTTCCTGGAAGTAAATAACAAAAATGTCATTGAATTAATTTAAATAACTTTGGACATGGCTATCTGGCAACAAGTATTAGAAAAAGCTAAATTGATGGCCTTTCTTTTACATTTTGTGTGTTTCTAATTTATACAAAAGTTTGCGTCAACCTGACTTGGGAAACATACATACGTACTAGGCATGTCAATCCCGGGATCTCGGCCTTTTTCAATTCCCGAATATCCCGGGATCAGTCTATTTAAATCACGGAATTGCAGAAAACAGTGAATTTAATACGACAAATAACACGGCTTGTTAACTCCCTTAAGGCTTTTTTTGTCCTTGCCATTATAAACGAGTTGGAGAATATCCCACACGACTAGAAAATGAGTCTCACTATGAAAGCGATGTTAATAGAACTAACGACGAGGTGTTTGAAGTGGATAAGGCAGAAAGTCTGAAAGATAAAATGCATCAAGTTTTAACGAGCAGCTCGCAAGTGTCCAATAATCGAAAGGCATACAATTTATCACAAGGTTTGGTAAAAGAAATTTTTGTAATGCGGGTGGTAAAGGCTAATTCCTACAGAGAGCATTTAACTTTTTGTCGCTAATCCAACAAAAAAGTGTTGAGTCGATGCTTTCCTACTGCAGATTTTAAATGTAACAAATTTTAGGGCCAGGTGGGAGGATAACACACTTAAGGCTTTTATTTCTTTAAGATTGCATTTTGATCGAAATAAGAAATAATTCTGCCTCGCTCAAAAAAGAATGGGTGATGTATTTAATTTTTATTTGATGCATTTCTTTTTTTACTGAATGGTACTACATTAATATTTAATATTGGCCTCAAACAGTAATTATTAATACTTTTACTTTATGTTGGTGTAATTTCTTCTATACCAAATATTTATATTTGTATTTGAAGTATACATTGTGTGTGTAAAATTCAACGTTTATTTCTTTTTTATTATTAAAAAAACCAATAAATACATACATGAATTACAACAAATCCCGGGATCAATAAAATACCCAAAATTGACTTCCCAAATACGTACATACATATGTATGTACATACTCATAAATGGGATAATGTGTTATAAAAGACGGGGAAAGGTCGGATCTTGTTTTTAATATCCGCTTTCTGCAAATACTTAGTTGGGTGCGCTCCAACAATTATGTGCATTTCTTAAGGCATACCACGTGAGTCTTGCTGGCATTTTGGTAACCTAGAGCGTTGATGCGTCTTGCACTGTTTGCGTCGAAAACAAATGTATTTTTCAAGAAAAATGTAGAAAAGCGTTCATTTTGTTTATAATAATAATAATAATAATAATCCCAACGGTTGTATCCCTCCATACCCGCCCGACAGACGCGAGGGGCGCATCCGCATGACGCACGGATATATAAAAAAAAAAAATTTTTTTGTTTTTTCATATATATTGCGCCGAGTCATGAAAGGCAGAGGTTTGTTAAGTGTCGAGATCTAAAACTGTTCAGCTACAGAACAAATGCTCATCAGCTGATCGAATAGTAATATATGTATATGTATGTATGTATTAATTATTGAGAGGATTAAGTATAGTTTTCTTTATGTAAAAAAGTGAGTCTGAAATATCAAAAGAACCGGAGTGAGTGTTAAAATCCTGACACAAACTACGGAGTGGCTCATTTAACTCAAAATTACTTTTACATGGCTTCAGAAAGAGAGGCCGGAAATGTCTTGAAATTCTGGAGGGAACGTTAAGTTTTATTTCGCTAAGAAGATATGGGCTAGAGATCAAACCTGTCAGTAACTTGACCAATAATACAATGCCTAGCATTTCTCTGCGACTAGCAAGTGTAGGAAGATTAATGAGTTTTAAACGACTTATATATGGCGGCAGGTTGTACTGAGAATCCCAGCGAATATTCCTTAAAGCAAAAAGTAGAAATTGTTTTTGAATTGACTCTATTCTGTCGGAATGAACTTGATAGCGCGGGTTCTAAACAACAGATCCATATTCCAGTATGGGCCTCACTAACGTTGTGAATAGAGCCTTCGTAATGTAAGGGTCATTGAATTCTTTTGACCACCGTTTTACAAATGCAAAAACACCCTTGGCTTTGTTAACTGTAACATTTATGTGAAGATTAAAATTAAATTTCGGGTCCATTGTAATTCCAAGATCAACAAAGTTAAACACTTGTTCGAGGTTATGGTTACATATGTCATAAGAAGCCGGTTGAACTGCTCTGCGAGAAAAGCACATTACTTTACATTTTTTAAGGTTTAGTGGCATGTAATTTATTTCACACCAGTTAGTCATGCTTTTTAAATCCGCTTGTAGTAAGGACCCTTCCTCAACAGAATGATACGATCTAAAAAGCTTTACATCATCAGCATACAATAAAATTTTTGAATAATTTATTACAGAAGGTAAGTCATTTATAAAAAGTAAAAACAGAATCGGACCAAGGTGACTTCCTTGCGGGACCCCTGAAGAAACATGAATAATGTTTGAGGAACTATTTTTAAAAAGAACTCGTTGTGTTCTGTCAATGAGGTAAGAAGCCATCCAACGAAGGAGATTAGGTTGAAAACCAAGGAGATCGAGTTTATGGATCAGTAAAGAGTGACTTACTCTGTCGAATGCTTTACTAAAATCAGTGTATATAACATCAGTGTGCATAAATTCTCTGAATCCATTTGAAACATGAGTTGTGAACTCAAGCAAGTTTGTAACGGTAGATTTACCCTTAGAGAACCCATGTTGTGTGCTAGAAATTGTAGAGGATATGGAATACGTTAAATGGTCAACAACAATAGCTTCGAATAATTTAGGAATAGCAGAAAGCTTAGCTATACCGCGGTAATTTTCTATAGAGGACCTACTCCCGGTCTTATAAAGTGGTATAATGAATGATTCTTTCCAAGCTGAAGGGAAAAGGAAAAAGGGAAATAAGAGAAAGATTAAATAAATTAGTTAAGGGCACATAAATATCTTTAGCACAGTTAATGAGGAAACACATTTACATTTGGAATTATCAAACACGTCAAATTTTATATATCTAATTTGAAGGGTGATGGACCACAACAAATCACAAAATATATCCCAGTGTTGCATTTTATTTAATGCTGCTACCTGTTTAATGCGCCCTTATACATATGAAAACTATACAAACATTTTAATTTAATTTTTTTGATGGAATATAAGCTTGGAAAATTTAAAAATCATAAACATTACACACATGATGAGAAAATTTGTATGTGCGCGTTAATAAAAGAGTAGCAAGTTTGGACACAGCACGTCAGGGGTTTTCGAAATGACTTCAAAGATAAGGGTCATTTATACAGCTGCACCCTACAAGAACAGTGCCAGTAAATTTACCGTATATTTGGCGGTCAGGAGTTGAAAAATTTTGTCCGCACTTAGAACAAAATTGCTATCAGTTTCGTAGGGCCACTAGGTAAAAACTGATGTCAACAAATGTGTACGTGTGATATTGTATTTCACTTTAACACATTAATATTACCGAATAGACAACCATATAGCTGTACTGCTCACTCTCGTTCTTTTTACTGGGTCAATGCTCCCTATAAAGCCATCAGTACTGAAAATATTCAGTTATACCTCAATCAAATGATATTTCCTTTTTTTTTATTGATAAACTACAAGCTAATATCAAAATCATGGCAAATATGTAAATGGAAAATATTTTTCGTTAACAAATTTTTGCGCAGAACTCCTTTCTGCATAAGCGTCATTCGGTCATCCGGCAAAAAATGTCCTTGACCAGACAAACTACCGCTACTCCATCAGTATTTTTGCGCAGAGCTCCGTTCATGTTTTATATAAAATTCAAAAATCCTCATTTATTTATAATATTTATTGTAGAAAAGCTATTCATTAATTAAAAACTTATCTTTTATAAAAAAAAACACGACGATTTAAATACTACGTGCCATTTGCAAAACTCCTATGAATTTATTGTGCATATGCGAAATTAGCATAAATGGTGATTGTCTCTTTTGTACAGCTATAAATGACCACCATTTTACCGGTCAGTAAAGGAAAAGAAAACTTCTGTCCCATTCTCGCATATATCCAACCATAATAAGTGTAGCGAGTCACGAGTGTCTCCTTTTGGCAAGCACCATTGCAGTCATTTTACCCGTAAGCTGACAGTCAGTGCTGATTTTATGAATGAGAGTGTATTGGTAATTCTGTCAGTATATTCTTGTAATGCAATAGTATATGACATAAATATTTGGAAATTCAATGAAAAAAAAAAACATTTGAAATTTTGAGGTTCCAAAAAAAGTGTGCCGTGTTGGTATAAAACTAAAAACGTATATTTACCATAAAATATCGTTAATTATTTTAAATATTTTGGAGCTTTAAGGCCGATTGGTTAATTGGAAAATTATTAGGATAAAAACAACAATATTCAAAGCGGTAGAAGTTATAGTACTATTTCGGAAATCACCACATTTCCTCATCAGACTTCTTTCTTCTTGGCTTCGGGAGTCGAACCCGCAACAATATGCACAATACTTAAGCCGGCAGCTAAACGCATTTAGCTAAGCTTACGCAGTGTGATCTGTTGTTAATTATTTTTCGATTGAATTGAAACGTAGCAAGTGCTAAAAAAATACTTCTAAAAAAAAAGGATGAATCGAAATTTATATTTATATACAATAATTAGGAACAATTGTTTTCACCAAGATATTACTGGGTTTAAGTTATTATTATATAGCACACATATTTACGAGATATCTTGATAAAACTGCAAATCGAACCGAAGTGTGATATAAAACGTTTCCGGCCATGCGACTATTTATGATAATCGCCAAAACAATATCATAAAAATATACAAAGTTTGTTGAATACACCCACACATGCAATTGCCGAAAAAGTATAATAAAGCCATAAATGCAAAGTTGCAGCAATCGGCGTATTCCCACGCTGAACTCTTCCCCGTCCCCTCCCCTCCCAGGGTCAACTCGCTTGGCAACCTGTTCCATTATCAATCTAACAAAAACAAAGTTCTCTAATTATGGGCGTTTACTAATACCGGCGGACTAATAAAAATAGCGCTTTTGTGTGTCTGTGTGTATGTGTGAGTGCGGGCGTGTGAGCGTGAAGGCGTTACGTGTCGTTTTGGTCACGAAACAATCACTTCCCCTGTGGAGCGCTGTGGAGCGCTGTGGCATCACGGGTCAGCGGACAAAGTTGCAACACGCCAACAATTCAACTCATATTTTTCACATTTTGACCAAATCCATATTTCCTAGCAAGTGGTAACTAACACGTACACGCTACTGTTACTCGATCAGGCAACTAATGTACGTGATTGGCTATATACGAGTATGTACATTTAATTGTGTGTGTGTGCGTGTGTGTGGTTGTAAATGTCTCGGACACGTATACGAAAAATTGCCAAACAGTTGATAAAAGTGTGGCGCAAAGGTGTGCGTGAGCACACAAAACGCTAGAACTTGAACTCGCCGAGGAAGTTGGCAATTTACGTGCTGAATAAGAAAAAAGTTTGTGCGGCTAAATAAAGTAAGTAGTCACACCAAGAGCACCTACAAACACACTTACATTCAAATATAAATAAAAAAATGTGCAAATATTCGCGTTTATTGGACGTAATTTATTGACGGTAGCCAAGTCCGATTATGGATGGGAAACGGTAAGTTTTAATTGAAGATTGGCTGGAAATAATAGCATAGACGAAATTATTATTTTATTGCCTACTTATGGCAGGAGAGTACTTTATTCAGAATGTGTATACGTAGATTAAATATACATTAAAAAAAAAGTATTTACCTAAATAATGTTTTGCTTTTGCAGCGGTCACTACGCGATGACCATTGTTGAAAAGTGAAATGCTCGGAAGCGATTTAGTTTTTGTTAAGCCTTAATTAATGCCATACATGCTAGGCTTCAACACTATAAACACAAAGTTTTTTTATTTGCTTGATCCTAAAATTTTTCTTTTTAGTTTCGCTTAAGGCAGCATTTGTGTTATTTCTTTAATTGCCTCTATATACGAAAGCAACAATCCCATTATTTTTTTGCACCATTTTAGTTAGGCACAACTTTTTTATATTATGAAAGTGTAAACAGTAATATTTAAAGTTTTGAGAATTTGGCATTTACTTAGTGTAAACTCGTTGCTATTTTTGAGCATGGAAAGTTTTGTGCCGATTTCGAACGGTAGATGTAGTATTTAATAAGAAGCTTTTTATGACAGAAATTACGCTCGGAGTTTCTGTTTTTGTTTTGCCTGGCGAGGGGCGGCCGCTGTAAGAACATAAAAACTTGCTCGCAAGTAGAGGTAACCTTAGTGCTTTTTCCATATTTACAATTGGATAATATAAATTTTAAGATATCAAATATATAATGATCTTAAATTAAAGCTTCTTTTCATAAAGGAATCTACTCTTCTCTTCGCTTCAAACTTTTTCGTATTCTCATATGTCTCCTACTAGATATTTAAAATGCGAAGAGTAGCACACGCTGGACGTTCCTAAAGTGCCGATTGTGAACCCGTACAGTAATTGGTAACCTGATAAATTATCACCTTATTGATACTGGCCTGTGGCGGAGCATTGAAGAATGTGCCACATTATTCTTCGCCATTTCAGCGATCGTCTGAGTTCGCCCAATTTCCTCTTTTTTCTCTCCTTTCATTGAAATCTTATTTAATAGCGTAAAAAAAGCGTTTCTCTACATATAATTTGCACTTTCAAGAGGCAACCATTAACTAACATAAAACATGAACAAAAATATGTATATAATTACGTGTGTTTCTAAAGCGCAAACCAAAAAAAAAAAATTAAAAAAAAATTAAAATATTTGCACACTAAGCAGAAAACTGTCGCGCTCGCGAGCTTTCATAATAGTCTCGTTTGCACTGTTAATCGTCGACAGAAGCTGCTGTTTACCGTTTTATATGTAAACGCTACACCCGCACGACCTTTAAACGTGCACCCAAATGTGTTTGAAAACAAAAACATGCAAAACGTTGAAGCCCAACAGGAAAGGAGTTGTGAAAAGAGTATTAGAAAATCACAGTCACATTCGTGAAATATAAAACGAATTCGAAATGTTTAATGAAATACCATTGCCATACAAATATTCTATTTATAAAGCTTTCTAAAACAGTACAATTTTTGAGAATTTGGCTGTTGGCTTATTTCTCCGCCTACACAATGAAGTGTGGAGTTCCGTTAGGTACACGCAAGTGCTATTTTTTTGCTTACATGAAATGCATGAAAGAAAACTTATTTTTATTTGGAAGCAAAACCAGGCGAGGTTGTCAAAAAATAGCAGTAAAACTTAACCACGTAAAACTTGTACTATATTCTTTTTGGTTGTTGTGGTTTCCGACAGGGTAATTATACGCTGTATTTTGGAACGAGTTTCCGTCATCCCTTGTCAAGTTTGGTTTGGAGACAAACCGGTTTCGGCGTTCTGCCATCTTCAGTGTAAGAACGAAAAATTACACTGAAGATGGCACAACGCCGAAACCGGTTTGTCTCCAAACCAAACTTGACAAGGGATGACGGAAACTCGTTCCAAAATACAGCACTTGTACTATACTTTACTAGAATTGTATAGAGTTTTGTGAAGTGATTACTGTCAATCTTTTTGAATGGAATGCATTTAAAACATGTTAGTTGTGCTTTAAATAAAATTCACGAAAATAAAGGTTTCAATACCTTTTCTACGAAATGTTACTTTTCCCCATTTAAACCTATGTACATGACAAAATATGTAAGCTTTGAGAGATCATAAATTTTTTTTTTGATTTTAATAAAAATGAACATTTTCCTTTGTTCGATATGGATCAATACTAGGAAGCGAGCGCATTAAATATTGACCTTATTTTTTTGCTAAAAAACTTTCTTGAACCACCTTATTGCAAAACTATGCGTGTATGAGTATCTGTAAATGAGATATGAAGGTTAACTCTGCATGTACTAGTTCGTGTTTAAGACTAGGCAAGCTTTTGTCTAGCTGAGCACACAGTTTTTTTTTTTTTAATGGCGGATTAAATTGACTCTAGTTTAAATGGCAAAAAATGAAAATAAATGAATTTTTTCTGTAAACATTTGTTTCGCGCGCGACAGTCATGTCCCTTCAACCTAAATACTGCACTCGCCACTCAAAAAAAAAAAAAAAAAAAGTGAAAATGCACACTCTACTCTTTCACTTGGCGCAAATTGCGGTGATCTGGCGAACTGGCAGCAACATTGTGGTACTTCGACTGCGTTGCTTCAAATAATTAAAATGTTTGCTTTGTGCTGCGAAAACAAATCAGCGCATGTGTGTGTGTGTGTGTGTGTGTGTGTGGGATGGTTTAAAGCTGGCAGCTAACTAAAAATGTGCGCTCGTGCATAACAAAAAGGGCTGCTACATTCACATTCATTTATTCATACACACACACACACACACTGACGTACACATACATGGAAATATATGCGAGCAAGCCCATGTCCGCTTTAATTGGAAATCATAATGAACAGCGGTTGGGTAATTTTTAAGAACACTCGAGCGCGCTCTACACAAACCATACGCTCACACGCATTCACACACACACACACACACATACGCACACACACAATCATTCATGTGACTTCTATATGAATATAAGCGCTGTGGAGTTTTGCAATAGCAATGGGACACTATGTAAGAGTAGATGTGTGCGAGTGTGTGTGTGAAATGTACAAAATGGCCTGTTGACCGTATTTGTTAAACATGCGGCTAACATTTGTATGCATAAATAGTTGTGAGCGATATAAGTTCATATGTGGCAATTGAAGTGTCTCTGCTGCTGTCCGCTGTTGTGACTGCGACTGTTCCGTCCATGGTGCGCCAGTGCGTATACGTGCTGTGGAAACGTTGTCGTTGTTACTTGCAGGCAGCAAGAGCTTATTTACATATGCTGGTTTGTATGTACATAGGTATGACTTGTAATGCGACATTCTGTTGTTATTCTCAAACACTCTTGTAAATGTATTTATAAAGTATACAAACACATGCAGATCTATGCAAATATTTGTTTGCATACAAATGTGTATTTAATCTACGAATTCATATGTAGTGGCATGAACTTATACCTGCGTTTAAAATACTAGAACTGCAATATTGTTGACCCATTTTGGCAATTTGACTTTCTTTTATTCATTTTCTATTATTGCTCAATTAACTTATACTTGATTCTCTAACGAAAATCATAAATTCGCAAGGTTCAAATATTAAGGAAAGTAAGAAATAAAAATATTTTACATATCTCTATCAAAATTTCTAACTTCTGTTGGCAGATTTTTTAAAAAGTTTTTAAGTAGCTATGCAATTTTGTAGGTCATTCAATTTATACTAATATTAATAAGCAAATATGAACTCGCTGCAAATGAGCTTTGATTTTTGATATTTATGAAGAAATTTTTGTAGTGCGTCTGTGAAAAAATTGTCAAGATTAAACGATATTTTATTGCGACCCCAGCCTTGCATATCTTTATAACAACATTTAAATTTTACTCTTTACGGAATTGTTAAAATAATACTTTTTTTTTTTAATTCTCTACAATATTTGAAACCTACGTTTAAAAGTTTTTTCTTGGCAAAAAGGGGCGCAAATTATATTAAAAAAATTATCAAAACTAAACAAAGTTATCAACTATGGTCATTGTTTGTACATAAATTCAACTTCGCTACTATTTTTTCGATCGTCACTTTGTGTTTGCAATATTTGTGTGACTGCTCTGCTATGCAGTTGCATTTGCTTTCATTTTCGAACGCCAAAGAGGCTGGATTTCAGATGTAGTTTGCTTGTTTAGTTGCATCAATCGACTGACGAAAATCACAATATTATTGGTTTGACAGCAAATTTAGGGCTGTTGGGAATTGTTTAAGAAGATGGAATTTGATAATTGAAAGATGGGTTTTGATAATATGTAAGACGATACAAATTATAACAGCAAGAAGGAGTAAAGTTAGTTATTCAGTAAACTATGAATGCCAAATCGCAACTAATTTCACAGACATAGTAACCAATTTTGAATATTTTAAATTTCAAGATTTCACAGGCCGTTCGAATTTGGCAGCACAGTTTTAGCTTTCATATTCAATCATTTCATAAAGAGTGTTTAGTGTCGTTTTTATTATACAAAATTTGTTAAAATTCGACATTTATGTATTTTATAAACTGAAAAATTTAATTTATGGAGTTTATTACAATATCGAAGGAAAACGTTCTCATTTTCATATGCGTGCAAAATTTGTTAGCATTTCCTTTGCTCTAAAGTCACAAATGCTGGCAGAATGTTTACGTTATTCGTTTATAAAGTGCGATAGATTTTTCCTAATTAGAATAACTGCTCTGAGTCCCACTCACTTTAAGAAGTTATGAAACTCATTGAAGTTCTTGTAAATGCGCTGGGTTATTTTGTGGGTAATCTATCGTTTAGAAAAAGATATTAGAAGAGTAAAATGCGCTCAAAATACTTTTAATACGGATACATATAAACTTATTAATGTGTATGCATTTTATATGGGTTAAAACTTAAGTGACTTTAATATATGAATAACTTTCCTATTGAATATTAGAAAAGTCCTTATATGAATTCTTTAATTCAGATATATTTTACTTTCAAAATATACTGAGTTGCAATATGCTAGCAAATTAAATTAAAATTCTGATGCAGTATTGGTTTTTAACTTGCGAATACTTTGATTGGAAGATATTTTTAATTATTCTTGTGTTAAAAAAATATTATTGGAAATAGTGAAGTCAGATGATAAAATTTTTAAAATTTCGTTTGTAAGTTATATGGAGCAGCAGGAAACTTTCGTCGAAATTTTTTGGAAAAATGTATATCAATATTTTTGCTTTAATATTTACTTTATTATTACCAACTAAATCACATTTCTTATTAAGGAAAATTAGTTTCATTGTGCGTTTCAAGGGATCTAAATATAACAATTGATTGGTAATGAAATTGTTAAATGTTGGTCATTATTTTCAAAAATCTCTTGCAGACAAAGAAAGTTTTATATCGATGTTTGAGGATTTTATAAGGTTTTTACGTTTTTTTTCATATATTTAATATAAAGAATTTGTTATATTTTAAACCGTAAAAATTTAAATTGTCTAAAGGTGTGCATGTTTGGGGGATATTTTAAACATTAGAAGTGTCATTATTCGACAAGGTATTTCTATCTTCCTAAGCTGGAATGGCAATCGAAGTAGTTAGTTAACCTGAAAAAAATAAAATTTTTTTCTTCATTTTGTGTTTCCTATTAAGACTCATTTTGGCTACCTTCAAACCTACTGAAAGTTACAACATATATTTATAGAACCGTGTAACTTATCTTCCTTTCTTTGTAACTGCCTTTGTAACAAATAGAGTGGCACAATTAGGCGTGACTAGTTTTCGCTAGTGTTAACAACATACAGCAAACAAATTTAAGACATACTTTGTCGACGTTTTGTCAACGATCAATCAAAAATGTATTACAGTCGGAATGTCTGCCACCCACAATAGCTGCCTCTACTCCCGAGGCTTAAAATTTAATGTTTTTTTCGGAAATAAATTGCGAAGTATCTACTGAAGGGATTTAAGAATTTTTTTTTACGGTACAGGTACATGTTTTGACTTAAACATTTTTGTATTGAATAGCAAAAAAAAAAAACATTGTCGACCCTGAAACGTCATTAATTAAATTGATGTTGAAACTGCATGGGTCACGCCTAAGTAAAGTTCTGGCCCATTGGGTAATCTGTAATCAGAAATTAAATACTCTTTGTAATCACAGTTACATTGGCTATGTTTCCCTGAGACAACATTTTTCTATTTTGCAAATTGTAAAATTTATGCAACGATTAGTGAAATATTTAATTTTCCCGTAAATTTTTTGACATATTAGAGACTCTAAAAATAGAACAAAATAAAATTTTGCAAATCGGACTCGAGAACACATAGCGGTATGTTAACTGAATAATTCAATAAATAAATTGTTGAAATCGGACAAATACTTTTGTGAAAAACGCGCTTAAAGATAAATTACGGTGTATAAGTTGATGGAGATGGGTACATTACGGAGACCAGAAGCATGCAAAGGAATGTGATTTCTACGAAATACTCACTCTGGCGTATTCTTGGATAAAAATAGATTAAACTTAAATAGAAAAAATCGATTTTTTGAAACAGCGATATTAGAGGACCCCCTAAAAAAACAACTGGCGTTGGCTGTGTGATTAATAAGCACTCAACATCAGTGCTAGCTATTTTTGATTTCTATGAAAATTAACTTAAATTAAACCCCAGCAATCGGCTTGATTGCCAGTGTCATTGATTGCCACATAAGTAGGCGTATTTAAATTTCAATTGAGCCGCGATAGTTAGTAAATCAATATAATTAATTTTCTATGCAATTTATAAGTACTTATGTATGTATACAAGCAAATAAGAGGAATATTGAAATTTTTGGTTTTTTCTATTTAGCAGTCATCAGTATTGTTGGTAAATGTTGTCATGCTTTGATCTCATCTGATCTACAATTCGATAACATTTGCTCATTAGCCGTGAGCGGGAGGTGTGCTCGGTGACCTAACAACTATTGACCGCAATTTTATTTGCTTTGCCAACAAATTTATTGACGGCTTATGTAGCAAGCTAATTTAATGAATACTTGAATAATCACTAACCAAATGTGCAAGTAAAGATAAAGCAATGCAACAATATGGAAATTAAATATCGCATATGCATACGAAATACCACGCAGTAAATCAAGCGATATCGCGAGTAGTGAAGAACAAATACTTCTTGTTCAAACATTAAACTCCTTATTTGGAAAGATTTGAATATTTTAATGGGTTCATCTAAATTTTTTTTAAATCTTAACTATTTAAATGCTATGGTGAGGGCGAAAACTCACTTCGTTTTGATAGCGTCAAATAAAGTTATCGTAAATATTCGCCCTTTCTATGCGTAAAACTTTGCAAAAATTAAAAAATGCGTAGATTTTCCTCTGTTTGCTAAGTGTTTAATTAAAAGCGGCACTGTTGGCATTTTTGCCATTTCCACCTATGTAAGTAGATGTTATGCTATGCGTACAGCATACGTCCAACTAAATATGTGCGCACGCTATTAGCGAAAAGCGCGCTCATTAAAAAGCGCATAGAGACTTTGTTGCGTATACGCCGGGGTCTCAGTGGGATTACGTGGCACTAAGTGTAAGTAAGCGATTACGTCATGTTATACAAAATATGTACGCACACTCTCACACACACATGCATGCATGTGTGTGTGTGTATTTGGTTATACATTAGTGTGTGCTTATGACATGAGAATTTGTGTCGTTATGTGTGCTGGCATACGCATACACATATAATTAAATTATGCTGTTCGCATAACCAGTGAAGCCGCAACTAATTTTCGACGCTAATAAGCGTAATTAAAATTACATAAATTGTCATTATGAAAGTGGGAAGCATGCAAAGAGCACGAGTTCATACTTGCGCAACTTTTTACGGAAGTGAGTTTTTACTTTTAACTTTTTCGCAAAAGCGTGTTTACGAGTTCAAAACTAAAAATCAGTGCACTTTTAAGTACACAGATATTTTCGTTCCATGATGAGTTATCCCTAATTAACAAATTAATGTTATTCATTTCTAAATTTAATCAAAAGATTTTCTAAGCAGGCTTTCTAACCACATCTATGAATAATATCGTAAAGCGAAAACTCTTTCCTTCCTTTGATTTATGATTATCTTTACTAAAATAAATGCGACTTGAACTCATTAAATTTTCACAAAGTAGATGAAAATTTTTTTGTACGGCTTAATTTACATTGCAAAATTGGTGAGTCCTGCATGATGAAAGTAATGTTATGAAACTTTTCTCAGCTCTTGTAAAATTAAAATTGTCAAAGATGAATTCATAAACATAGAAGCTTAAGTTTCCCATCAACAGCTCTGCCACCTCAAAGTTTCATTAGAAATCGGTGCGTGACTTGAAACAATTTTATTTTTGTAAAATGCATCTATGCATTTTAAAGTGCAATGTTGACATTTGGAATAAGAAGTGCAAATATAGTCAAATAACTTATTTTACGAAACTTAAACTACACTCTATAAGTCTCGTATAAGGCCCGTCATATTATATTGCGGAGAAGTATGAACGATGCAGACATTAGATCAGAGAGCTTTTAGATTGTTTGAGAGATATATTCTTCGAAAGATTTATGAACCTTTACGTCTTTGCCATGGCAAATATCGCAGAAAATCGATCGATGAGTTGCACGAACTGCAGAAGGACATACGAGTCGACATAGTGCAGCGGATTAAGAACCAGCTGCTCCACTGGTTAGGTCTTGAAGACTTTCAACGTGATCTCCGCTGAAGGTAGCAAAGTAAAAGAAAGACAACTGCTGCGTTGAAAAGTTCGGAATAACTGGCGTTCTATTTAATTTCTCATCAAGAAGTGTAAATTATACTTTTTGATGAAATTTACAACTTTTTTTTATAGAATCTTAATAGTCTTAATCATTTGGCCTCAAAACCACCTTATCGATTTTTGGCGAGCTCAGTTTAACACGCAAAGACTTATCAAGAAATTGATCGTGTTCTAATAATGATCAGAATTAAATGAGAATTTGAAAATAATATGAAAAATACTTGCTATAACTCGATATGCCGCTAAATTCGAGGTTCGAATCTCAGCCAGGTCAATTGAAATCTAAAATCATAGAAAAGTTCATTTTCTAATAGCGGTCACCTCTCAGCCGGCAATGGCAAACCTCCGAAAATATTTCAGCCTTGAAAAAGTTTCTCAATAAAATAACATCTGCCGTTCGGATTCTGATAAAACTGTAAGTCCCTCATTTGTGACGATCGTCTTTATGTTCTACCACAAATGGGGGACCTACGTTTCTATCCGAAGCTCAGCCAAACACTAAACTTTACAGTGTAAGCGCCAAATTAATAATGATAAATCATTTCAAAACCCAAGAATGGACATTGCATATACCTCACAAGGTCTCCTTGTGTGCGATAATTTTTTATGTTGTAGGAATTGTAAAAGAGTGCGAGTAAAGAAAAAATAACGATAACGGTTGGTTATTTGTACAAAAGTGCATACTAAAAAAGTTTGTTATTAACATACATTTGGTATTAGATTTCAATAATGACTTTTAATGGTTTTGTTAGAGATGGAACGATGTTTTAACTGAGCATGCATTTCGAATAACCGGAAAGAAAAATGAAATTGTACAAATGTGTGAATATGTCGTTGTGGTATAATTTTTGTACAAAGAGTTTATGAAAAAAATGTATTAAGCTGTACCTTTCACCTTTCGGCACCCTTCACAACTTCATTACTTTTATGGCGAAGTTCCAAACTTCCTTTCTCTTTACTTCGTACAACTTTAATAGCAAATTATGTTGTGTTTATAACCTTTGCCAACGGCAATAAAAATTATGAGTCAATAATGATTGTGAACGCTTGTAGAACATCTAATAACTGCGTTGTTCGGCTTTGCTAGCCTGCCTGTCAGCCGCGCATTAATATAAATATCACTGTATCTGGCTAAATGACTTAGGAAAATGGTCTATTCCCATTCCCACGCCCACATATTTAAGTGCCTGCCCAACCAAGCTATTAAAACGAGTTGTGCCACCTTAAGTGTCTTGTTTGACATCAAATGCCAATTTGGCAGACGCCGTTTGTAATTTTATTGCAGCGCAGTTACGAGTATCAGCGGTGATTTATCGTCGGACCGACGCGCGTGGCATCCGGTCTACCTTCGCCACTACGCCGCCCCCTTCCTTAACGTCCAGTGTCAGTGTGTCAGTGTCGGCAGCACTTTAGTCGCCTATGAAATTACTCTGCTTTTCACTCACGCCAATATTCATTCGCATCAATGCTCATTCGCCTTCCGCTTGCCAACGACACACTGAACCCTGAACTTGAACAATTGCCTTTTTCGAACGATTTCCATTGCTCCAATGAATCAATGAATATGAAGACCCAAGTCTAATAACATCACAGAGGTAAAAGCAGTAAATTAACATTGGCCTGCAACTCAATCAAATAGGCGAACTGCACTGTGTGTGAGCCAAATGTATGCGCTCCCGCGGCGAGGCCGGTAATAAAATAAAATGTAATGCTAATCTATACCGGATTCCCAAAAGTATCTACGCGCACACAAAGTACACAACTTCCAAACTAGATATGTACAAATACAGACATGCAAGAGTTTATTGCGGATATCTGCATGAACGAGTATATAATTAATGTACATATGTATGTACATATATATGTATGACACATGTACTTGTGGAAACTTGGCTATGCGCCTAAAAGTGTGCCGCCGCCGCCGCCGCCACCGATGTATACATTTGACCTTACGGCCGAGTGGTGTTGGCTACTTTCTGACTGTTTGGCCCACTCGTGCTTACATTCATGCGTGTGTGTGTTTGGTTGAGTGCGGCTATTGTTTGTTTATTTGCGTTTTGGGTTGAAAAAAAAAAATCACAACACTCATTTTTTTTCAACTTTGGGCGTTGCTGGAATGTTGGTATGCTGGATTTGGACAGTGTTTTGTTTGCTACTATTCTTAGGAGAACGCGTGGATGGTTACAAGGATACAAGTGACGTTTTTCACGCCCTTCTTCAACTCTAAACTGACCGATTTTTATTTTCAATAATATTTACAGGCACTTTTGGTACAGTTTTAAAAGATTCGTACTACTCGTCTTAGATATTGGCATTGCAGTGTATTTTGAAAATTTAAATTAAAAAAGCTGATATGCAAACAGAAAATATGTTTAAAAACAAAATGTGCTAAAAATTTGCCGATGTTGACATTTCTTTGTGGAAAAGGGTGCGATATGAAGAATCTATAAGCTTTATAGATTACAGCGCCATCTACCGACTATCTCTGGTTGAAATTTTAAAGTAAGCCATTTTTGCCACATTTAATTGTAGTATAAAATTCGCCAGTTTCAACTGACTACGAATTACCATTAATATTTGATTTTTTAGCCACAGAAATTGTTGTTTTATTTGGTGTTAACTAAACTTTAATAATACAAAATTTTAGAAAAGTTTCGCCTTAACAACTAATTTTAAGTACTGCTGTTCTCAACTCTCATATAAAAAGTGAGCTTCCCGATGACCTTGAGAGGTTTACGCATCTGACGAAAGCAAAGCAAATAACGATTTAAGCATTGAAGTATGTTGGAAGAAGGCGTTTACGTGTACAAATACCGCAAGCGTCATCATTGATAAGTGGATTGTTTTTCTAAGGATGACGGTTTAGTTGACAATCTTATGTTCATATTTATAGGTTCATCAAAAATAAGTCTCAAAGGCGTGCCCCTACACAATGAACAAAATTCCTCCTCGATGCCATCAGCACAAATTCAGCTTACACTAAAGAGAAACTTATGAAGTTATGAAACTTTTATTGGACAAATTTAAATAAAAATAGTTGCGCAGCTCTTGGACCTGAAACTTGGATGAACTAAATTCTGATGCCATTTGTGTGAATGGAGTAGTCGAGCATAGTCTCTTCAATCGAGAAAAATCACCGGAGAGAAGCTTAACTTATCAAGACAGAAAAACGTTAAATATGAACCGATTGTAGACCCCAAAAAAAAATTTAAGTACCATCAATGCGCATAATACTTGGATTGATTAAAAACTTTGTTAAAATCATCTAAAAAAGTTCGTTCTTTCTTTCGTTCTTTGAATGAAGCGAAAATAAATTAAGGTGATCTAAAATTAGAATGGCGCTAGAACGAAGTAGAAAGGTGGTATCGCTTTCATTTCTAGAAGTGACCAACACTTTTCTCGGGAGCAACAAGTCTTCTTATGATGCTAAAATAGTTCATAAATATTCTTATCTAAAGATAGGTTGTAACATGTCATTAAAAATACATTTCCTGCATTCTCTTTTAAGCTTTTTTCCCGAAAATGTGTGAGCAGTGAGTGACGAGTGTGGAAAAAATATGAACCAGGATATTGCAGTATTTGAGCGGCAAATTGGAGCCTTAAATCCTTGCTGACTATTGTTGGATTGTCGTCTGGGAAGCATCGGAATTCTCTTTTAACAGTTTGGCTTAGGAACGAAGAAAATGTTAATAAAAAATATGATATGATTTGAAAATATGATTTCAATTCGCATACAAGTTGGCTACGATTTCCTACGATAAGTCTGCTTGAAGTGGTTAAGGCAAAAAGTCTCAAATATAAATTGCATCAAGTTTTAACGAGCAGCTCGCAAGTGTGCAATAATCGAAAGGCATACAATTTATCAGAAGGTTTGGTAAAAGAAATTTATAAGCGATAAAGGCTATTTCCTAAAGACAGTATTTAACTTTTTGTTGACATCTCGAATTAACAAGTTTTGAGGCGGAGCATTGCTCCTTCACCGCAGGTTTCATTTTTATATGCAACAAATTTAGGTCTAAGTCACATTTAATGCTTAAATTTTTTTAGATTGCATTTTGATCAAAATAAGGAATATTCCTGCATCGCTCAAATGAAATGAAATTTTTACTTTATGTATTTCTTTTTTTAATTAATGGTAATATATTAATATTTAATATTGGTCTCAAACAGTGATTGTAGTTGCATATGCTTCTGTACCAAATATGTATATTTGTACTTGCCGCTGTGGTCGAGTGTGGCCGCTATGGTCGAGTAAAATCATAGAAAAGTTCATTTTCTAATAGCGGTCACCTCTCAGCCGGCAATGACAAACCACCAAGGGTATTTCAGCCCCGAAAAAGTTTCTCATAAAATACACCTGCCGTTCGGAGTCGGCACAAAAATTACAACAATTCGTTCTTTGTTATATTAATGTTATATTGTATACGAGTACTACTACGATTTCAGACGTGTTACATTTTTTAAACAAATTAAAATTTACGAAACAAAACTTCACTAAATTCGGGATCCCGAGATTGTACCGGGATTTTGTTTTCAGATCTCGAAAATCCCGAGAACAATAAAATGCCCAAAATTAACATCCCTAGTACAACTACAACATGGAATATGAGTGCGCAACAATGAATATCAAATGTGTATTTGAACTGAACTATCGACTTGAGTTAAGTGCCAGTTATCGTATAAAATGTGCTAACAGTATTCAACTTTCTAGAGCAACACATATGAAAATATTTATCGATGTTTCAAAAAGAGGTAAATCTAGATTTCGTGCTTTAATTACTTAAATAAATTAAGTGACACATAAAAACTTTTCAGGTAAAGCGCCTTACCCCAAACTTTATTCGCTATTTTGTTGTCATTTGAAGGAAATTTTGTATATTAACATAAATATATTTTTTTTACAAAATTCATCTTCATTTGCTTCTAAACATGTGCATTTTGTACAAAAACATTTTTATATATTTGAATTTTAAGGTACGAAATGTGCCTCTGTTGTAAGAATTAAGTAAATTTGCAAACTGTTTTGTTTCATTTCTAAATAGCCGTATTTGATTTTCGATTTGCTAATTTGCTGTGGGCATTCATTACCTATAACAAGTAAAAACAGGACCGTCTTTGGCGGTTATACTCGTATTTCACGGATCTTTTTGATTTATACTTGTAATGTATTGCTAAGAGTAACTAATATTTTGTAGAAAATTTTAAGCCCTTAGTTGACTAAATGAAGGAGTTTGGTGCGAAATAGTGAACATCGGCTTTCATAAATCTAACCGATTGTGACAAATGATGAAGAACCTTTAAAAACGGGTGCCTTTTGCCAAATATCATCGAAATAGCTTAAAAATTGAGAGACTAGTTTGTTTTAAAACAGACGGACGGACAAATGAATGTGGCTTAATTGGCACAGCTCATCATTTTGATCGCTTAGGTATGCTCTTTGCAGGGTCTTTCTTCTCTCCATCTGGTACTGACAAATAACGGACCAAACTTTAATTTCCATGAAAAATATAAAAAGCAACACAAACTTGAGTTCGAAGAAAGCACGCATTTATGTTTTGCTTTTAGCAGACAAAAGCTGCACTCAATTCGATTTAGGTCACAACGCATATTTGAGCATAAAATATTTAATTGTAACCACTGCGAAGTTGGATTTCGGACATTGAACAATTACATATAATAATTGCTGCCTATTTCCGGACAATAAACCTGCTACACCTTGATTATTTTCATATTTACTTGTGTACGTTTGTAGTGTTTTTGTTTTACATGCATTCGTATTAAAACGGTAGAAAATGTAATTGAATTTGAAGTTATTTGAGGAGGTGAGATTTGGAGAGTCAACTCGTCGAGTTAGTGTTGAGCGATTTGTGGGCCAACGTGTCTCAACTGTTGGTTTGCAAGCCAGGCGCTAGCAAATATGTAGTATTTAAGGCCGAAGGTCAGGTCAATGAGTTAATTTTCGTTAGTATTTTAGTAATTGCTCTGTATGCGCTTAGTTATGGTCCCAGATTGAGATCGTAACTTTTTATTGCATCCATAGCATACACCAAATGAGTTTACTCAGACGCTCTTAAAATGCACACACACACACGCACACTCGCCAATATATATGAGCTTATGTAAATTTTACGTATGTATGTTTATGCAAAAACTAGTGTGCACATCTGCTTTCACATTTTGGTGAAATGCTCCAGTTTTACATTCGACGTGGCAGGGAAAATAGTCAAAAGGAACGGCGCCTGAAAGTATGCTTAAGGACTTACAGCCAAGGCTAAGGCAGATTTGTTGTATTAAAGAGTACTCTTTAACTTGGATTTGTGTCGAATGAAAGCTACATAGACAATTTAAAGCGCTGATTAAAGCTTTAGGCAAAAACAGTTATTAAGGGAATTACAAATTTAAAGGGAAACCTAGAGAATAATGCTGGGCCAGATTTGCGCTACTGTAATTCCTTGAAACCAAAAATAACAATAGTATCTTTGTGTGCTTGAACAAAGATTTTGTGTACTTATATCCCTTTCCACTTGCAAGACAAACTCTCTAACTAATACGCTTGAAAATAAACAAGCATATACAGTGCTGTTCGTATTATTAGCAACCAAGTTTAAAAAGACAAAGTGTGCCTTATTTATTTAGTTTTTAGCAATTCAGTTCGTTCATTAACATAAACTGTACAATAACAATTTTAAAACTTTGTAGAAAACTTAAAAATAATTCAACAAATTTTCATATAGATTTTGAACTTTTCTCACAGAAGTGTTAGAATGTTTTTTGAAGCAATGTACAAATTTCAAGTGAATAGTGCATTTCTAGAATTTTTTTTAGTAATGGGTGTTGCGACCTTATTTCATCTAAAAATAAATGGTGCTTATTCGTAATGGTATCATATATAAATATCCTATATGTATATATATATACAACTTACTAATATTAATTTATTGACATCCTGTTTCCGGCATACATCCAGTTTCGCTTACTAAATAGTCAATTTAATTAAATACTTGTACGTCTAAATATGTCTGCTTTTTTAAATCTGTATTCGGCAAGTTCCGCATCTCTACAAATAGCAGCTATCAATGCCAAAAAGACTTAAATTTTTTTTTTTACGCACAAATGAAGAATAAAAATGGTCATTTTGTACTAAAAAGTTCGCTTTCCACTGTTTCCGCTGTCACGCCACTCTCCGCCTGTTTCTCTTTTGAAGATTACGAAAAGGACATTGGACTGGCGAGCTGTGGGCGTTGTTGAAATGATTTCTAAACAAAATTTTGGGCAAGGCATTTGTGGAGATTGAATGGATGAGCGCTGCGATTGTACGGTTCGTGTGTCATTTTGCTACAGCAAAGAATCTGCTTTAACAATGGTCCTCGGTCAAGCTGGACATTTTAAACATATTTTGATGCTTTACTTTTTATTTTTTCTGCGAGTATTTTATCATTACACGACATTCTTTCTCCGCCTGCTCTCGTGTTCATTATTTATCAGTGCCGCCTGTTTTCAGTTGTCCCATTATGTTTTGATTATCCTGCTGCTTTGTACATTTTTTGCTCATCACATTTTTTGTCGTTTTGTATGTTTTTTGTTTGTGTTCTTTTGTACAAGTTTTTCACTCGAATAGATGATGCATGATTTAGATGAAGCGCGAATAGATGCCATTTTAAGTTCTAGCATGTGAAAAATGTGCTAATGGGATTACATATGTATGTTTGTGGCTAACACAATGAGGCTTCTGTCACTATTGACCGCATGAATGATCGCATGAATGAAGGCGTTTGACTACAAATTGGGAACTCATTTGATATCAACCTGGACAAGCTTAGCATTTATTACTAGAAAATTTGCTGATTTGTATTGTATTGAATTGCGGTATATATTTTTAGCTAAAGTAATAGGCGAAAAAAACAGTAAGGGAAATAGCCGATAATCGGTACAAATAGCTGGATCTTATAAAAACAGATTGGCAAGTATTCCTTAACTTAACTGAGTGCTTTACTTTTTATATTGAAAAACTAAGTAACCAAATTGCAAAGATTATAAAAAGTTGGCAAAATCTATTACTAAATAATTTTATGGTAAGAAGTATTTTTCATTACAGAGAACTCTGTTTAGACTTTTCAAAAGCGAATTAATCAAGCAACCATAAAGGAAAAAAAGTTACTTTTATGTAGTCCCAAAATGGTAGCAAACTCTATAGCTATTGAAAAATAACAGAGAAAAAAGAGAATGTTAACAAAGAAGCGCACGTTTGACCATCGGACGTTAATATTTTGTTTAAATTATACTAAAATATTTAACTTAAAGTATATAATTAAATGAAGGAGTAAATGTGGTGGCTGCCAAGTTTTTTGTCATCTACAAGTATAAACAAATATCTCCCAACATAAACTTAGCATCGTATTTGTTAATTTCTTACTTTCCTGTGTTATGTTATAATTAAGAAAGTGCCTGCTGAAATAAATCTCAAATTTTTTGAGCAGAGGAACATTTAAACTGAAATTTAATTTGTATTAAAGTAGCATAATTCCAATAACTTTGGCTCTTCGGAATATGCATTTTTGTTGGATATTGTGCTTCAAACGAAATGCTTTAAAGTAAATAAGTGCTCATTTAAATGTGTATGTATGTAAATTAATCATAAATACCTTTGCAGAAAACTTGGCTGCATACACAACTATTTAAGATCGAATTTCCGAATGTATAAATTCACTAAAAAGCGCATCTTTGTTATGAAACTATCCTTATGCTCCTTTCTTATGTTAAAATCTTGAAACAAGCAATAATAATGATTTTTTTGCTTACATTTTAGCTTTGGATGGTTAACTAATATTAAAAAAGGTTTTTGTTAAATATTTGCGGTAGAAGTAAAATAAATGTAAGAGAAGAGAAATATTTTTGTATCTGAGTTTCTAGTGAATGAAATAAGTTTAGAAGAATAAAACTAACCAAGAAGTGGAAAATTTAATAAAAAACCAACAACTTATTTTTTTCTGCATTACACAAATCCAGTGGCGTAGCTAGGAGGGGGCGAAATGAGACTTCGCGCCGGGCACAACGTCTTGGGGCTAGCAAAATGATCTATGCTGTTTTTTTTTGTTGAAATTTAGAAAAACACTTAAACGTTTATTTTTTACAAAATTTATTATAGAACAAAAAGAGTTGTACACTCACATTGTGCAAATTTTCTTAAGTTAAAAAAGATTGACATAATTTTTGAAATCTTGGAGTAAATTTTGGGAAGGAAAAGAAAATATATTATCAGATATGCAAATTATTTAAGATAGTTTCGCTAAGTTTTGCCCAACTTTACCCCAAAAATAAGGTCTTTGAAAACACCAACATTTCGGCACATAGAAATCTATAGTCCGATTGGTGAACGAGTTCATTCATTTTTATTGCGATTTAATATTTTTTTTTTCATTTTTACAATAATTTTGTTTTTCATCACACCAACAATGTGGGACAATCACGTAGCTCTAACATAAAACAAAATAAAAATACGTTCACAAATAACTTTTTAGCAACATAAAATTTTGAACGGTAGTATACAAATATTCGGCGAATTTAAAAATGTTTTGCAATAAAAATTCATGCAAAATGCCGCTAACCGTCATTTGGACTGTGCAACAAAAATTGTCAATACCAAGCATTTACTGCTTGCAAGGATAAAAGCAAGTGCGCAGATGGGTGTGTGTGTGTGTGTTTATGCAAATTTACGTAGTCTCTTAACAAAAAAAAACCAAAAAATTGCTCTCAAAATGCTCGAGGCACAAAATTCAATAAATTTCCCATCTGTCAGCGTGTAAACATTTCTAAGCGCTTTTATGAATTGCAATCTAAAAATATGAGATATATACGATGACATACAATAAATAAATAAATTTATAAGCAAATATTTTTGAGTATTTTAATATTTTTTTTTGGATATTCCCTGACTCCTTGAAAATAGTCAAATGCGCATTTCCTCATATTCTCCTGTATTTGGCAGTGCTTCGTTTGCTGTTTTCATGTACAAATTCAAATTTAAATACATATTTACAATAAAGTTAACCGCTGCCAGTGGCATTGATGACCGCTGCTACCATTCAAACGCACACACACACACACACACACACACAGCCGCGTGCCAAGCGACAAATGCGTATGCAAACAATAAACTCAATATGTGTAAAATAAAATTTTATTGCTCTGCTCTATCTGACACAATGCTGCTGCATAAGAGAAGCGATGAGAAGCGTATGGAGAGACAAAGCAGAAAATATTATATAAAAATAGTACAATTTAGCGAGTGCTTTGTTGGTGTTGTTGCTGTTGCTGTGTCAAATAACTATTGTCTTTTTTGCTTTGCGCTTTTAAGGTCAACATTTATTGTACAAATTTCATGATTGCTGCAGTTATTTTTTGGTTTGCTTTCGTTGCGCAGTCAGAAATCCCTTTTGTTTTTTTGCGCAATCTCCGCAAAGTACGACAGTGCGTATGAGCGACATAAATTGGGGGCAACGACTTTTGAGCGCCAATACACGCAAATGCTTATATGTATATGTATGTGTGTATGTGTATCTGTACATAAGCGTGTATTGGAATGTGATTTGGATTTTGTTGTTTGTTTTGTTTTGTTTTTTTGGTTTTATGAAAGTATTGCGGGTGCTCAAATCATAATTTTTGTTTATTATGGAAATTTGATTGCTGGACCGCTGCCAGCGGCATCATTCAATCGCAGCGATGTCTGTTCTTTGTTTTTTTTTTTTTCATTTGTTATGTCAATAAAAAAATTATGAGCCACTACAGCTGTGCTTTGAGTGTGTTCTTATTTGCTTCATTGCTTCTTTCTTCCAACGCAATTTTCTTACATAATTGTGCACCGCTGGTAGCATTCCATTCAATTCTTGTGTCACACAGATTAGGTTGACCGCTTGGTGTGTCTTTTATTTGAATGTTTAAACGCAACTCATCTACATAAAAAGCAATAGATATTTCATAGTGATGTACATTCACACTGATGAATGCATAAGAATGTAATAATAAATTATGATTAATCATTTTAGAAACTAAACGGTCTGGTCTTTAAAATAATATTTTGTTTAAATCGCACTCATGATTTTTAATAAGACCCGAATTCAGTACAAAATTTGGTCACGAATTGGAACACTCTTTCACTTAACCTCCGCCTGAAAAATGTTGAAATTGTCAATGCCGCTTAACGTTTGGTGGGATTTAGCCAAGCAAATCCTTTTTAAACTAAATAATGTGTTCAACATATTTGTCGTAGTTAAATTAAATAAATGTATTTGTTATACAGTGAAATACCAAAAAAAAAAACCAAAAAAAAAAGAAGCACAACTACCAAATAATTTGTTAAAACATTATTTTTTACCTGTGCCAACGGTTAAGTTGAAAGCGAAAAATAAGTATGACATAATTGCGCTGTGACCGCTGTGGTCGAGTGGGTAGCGGTGCGTGCTTTATCTCGATATGCCGCTGAGTTCGAGGTTCGAATCTCAGAGAGGGCAAGTAAAAACTGAGTCATAGCAAAAGTTCTTTCCTAATAGCGGTCACCCCCCATCAGGCCATGGGAAACCGCCAAGGGTATTACTGCCATAAAAAAGCTTCTCACATGTAAATATGAATAATGAATTATTAAAAAAAATTATTAACGCTATGGCAATAAGTCACTAAGGGGACAATTGCTCTAATCTCCGTATTTCAATATTGGTAATTAACAAAAGCTATCCAATTGCACTTTTAAACAGATAAATTTATAATAAAATTCAGTGCCAGTATCCAAAGAAATAATAAAAGACTTATGTTAAATGGCTGTCTGGTTAAATGCCCCAGCCATTAACTGTAAAAATTAGTTAAGTTAATGATACAAAAAGCAAATTTACGCAACACAAGTTGTATTTCGTCAAGCATTATTTAACTTTAATATATTTGACTCGAACGAAGTGCAATTTCTGAGCAATGGAATGAGACTAAATAAACATTTTTTATTATTAGAATTCTACAAAATATTATCGAAAGACTAGCGAGATAAGGAATATATAAAAATGCGGCATCTTAACAATGTCCTTCGGGAGTACTAGTGAACTATAAAAAAACTGCTTAGGCAGTAAAGCAGTTCGCCTACATTTATTTATATACAATTGAGTGTGTGTATTATAAGTGTAACAAGGACATGCTGGGAGCACAGCAGGACAGCAGTCTGACCACCATTTGCAGCCAATCTAGCAAATACGTACATAATGGAAACATAACATATGTGTACACACTTTCCCGCTGGCTGGGGCTTGGCATGTCACTTCATGCAGAGTGAAAATCGAGAAGATAAGTCGATTTAAATTGTACACCGATATACATATGTGCGAGATGCGTTGAGTTCAGCTGAGTTGAACGGACAGCGGACAGTGGACAGCGGACAGTGGATATTGTGCGTTGTATCAGTTAAGCGCTTTCAGCGACCACACAGCTAAGCGCGTCATTGACATCGAACTCCTCAACCGCTAAGAGATGCATACACACATTCATACGAGTATGTACAATGCAAGTGTGTGCGTGCGTGCGTGCGTGTCCTCAATGTTAGCCACAGCGCCACAACTTAACGAGCTCTGCATTGTCATTTGCTATACAATTCGCAAATAGTTGTGGCAACACTCATGGGAGTGCTACTTAAACGACAGCTGTGGGGGCGTGGCTTGGTTGTGGAAGGCGTGCGGGGGAGCTGAGTGCAGTGGAATGTTCAGAAACTGCTTGGCGCTGCGCTGTGCTGGACAATTGCATACGAAGCGCCCTCAGCGGCTATCAGCGTACGTTCCATTTATCAGCTTCAGCGAATGAGGCCGTTGTAGTTGTTGTTGTAGTTGTTGTTGATGTTGCAATAGAAAGGTCGCACAACAATTCAGCCATTGTGGTCGCGCTAAAATACAATTTCAAGCAGCGTATCAATGTCGTTGACAATGTCCGTTCATGTCCGAGTTGTCCATTCGGCGATTTAGTGGCGTTAAGGGCGATTGCGTGTATCTGTGTGTGTGTGTGTGTGTGTGCGTGTATGCAGTGTGGCAAGTGGCAATTGCATGGCAAGTTTATTTGTGGCACTTGACATTTCCAACTACAAAAGTAGCAGAGCCTTTCAAGTAATTTAAATGCTGTTCCACAATAGTCTGATTTTTTGATGAAGAAAGTCAATTCAATGATTGGGATATTTAGGAAAAATCCGTCTCTTTACAATTTTCTGCTGCTATCGACAAATATCTGTAAGACTAAACGTTTTATACAAAGTTTATTAAAATTTATTTAAATAAAAAATTTTATTTTACAGCTCTTAACCAACAATTATAAATGAGCTGAGGTTGGAAACAGAGTGCTGCCACTTAAATGTGCAACTGAGTGCGATGCATCCAAATAGAGTGAGGAGCTTCCATAACAAGTGCTTCAACTTCTTTTCATACGTTTTTACCAACATTTGCATTAATTTTTGATGCTTCTGCCATCTCTTCTAAATTCAGTGCTACGAGAACTCGTTTCTTAATCGCAACTTCTTTTATTTTCGCATCTTTCTTTGTGAGTTCTGGCAAGTTTGTTGCCGTTTACTGTTGCTTGATAAATGCGTGCATCCTTTATTACTGAGTTTACTTAAGTCCTTGTTCTTGTTCTTCTTCTTCTTCTTCTTCTACTTCTACGTGCCATTGATACATACTTAGATATGAAACCCCAATGTGTGTGTGTGTGAGTGTGTGTGCGAGCATATGATCATTGAGTGAATGACAGCACTACAGAGTTCAACAGCAGCGCCAACAGAGAAGCAGGCAATGCTCCTTCAAGGCTCGTCCTACAAAAATACAAACACAAGAACATATGTACGAGCATATCAAGGCTTGTTGCGGTCAAGCCTGGCACTCCACTACATGCAAACAAGCAATAAACACTTGAACATTCATGAAAAAAAAAAAAGATTTCGCTTTTGGTCACTCGCATGCATTTTTTTTTTTCCTTACACAACATTTTTGCTTATCTTTGTAGCATATTTCTTGGAATCAGCCTATGCTTCGTGACATATTCAAACATTTAATACTCTTTCGTTGCCGATTTTGCCCGTCGCATAAACACAAATAATCAACCATGTGTCACGTGCCGCCTTCGTCCTTGAATTCATTTTGGGGCATCACGCGCCGCGCTTAACTTTCAGCAGTTGTCATTGTCCGAAGGCGGCTGTCAGTTAAGATAAATTTCCTTTATTTATTGCAACAGTCAGTTGTCTGTGTACGTATTTATATGTGTGTGTGTGTGTGTGTATGTGCAGATGTGTTTTTTTTTCTTCTTTTCGTGTGGATGCGTTAAATGTGTCGTGGCGCCTTCAACATGAGCGTTGTGAGAAAAATACGAAATTTGAAATGCGAGATTACTTGTGGGTTGGACTTTAATGAAATTGCGAGGTTCCTGTTTAACTTTATGACACTTTGAAGATTACGCCGCTAATTTAATAAGTTTCATTATTCTGCGCTCTCGCATTAACTCGCTTATCACACATACACGCGCAATAGGGAGTCACTTAGAAAACTTTTTCTAATATCTTTGAGTATTTAACCGAAATGAGTTTATTGCTTGCGAAACGTTCGTTGGTCGTTCGCTCCGAGCCATTAATTATCTGTAAAGTTTCTTCATAAAATATGAAAGTCTGATACGTAGTTACATACATACATACAACCATGAGGCTCACCTTATTACTTACATATGTACGTACGAGTATGTACACACGCGAAGCTTCACTTTAACACGTAAGCGCATGAGAAGTTGATTTCGCTTTAAAGATTAAGTATCATATGTTTTTGTTGAATTGCTGGTTTTTGAGTCACTAATCAGAAAAATGTCTGTGATGCATAAATGAAAGCTGGAGTAAAGTTGTGAATATCATTTGTATAATTAGAAAAGGGATACTTGCTTGCCACTGGGGAAGATTTTTTGTGAGAAAAGTTGAGTTTACAACACCCAAAGGACATATGAAATCGGTTTATCTCTATCAAATCGCACGGCTTTTTTCTGTTCGCATATCTTTTGCTTTTGAAGTTTGCTTTCATTTCCTTCCAAGTAACTTTTTATTGAAACATTGTTACCTTCATGATGCGTCTTCAGAGTCTTTTTAAGGTTACTTATTTGATCTTTTAGCGTAGATTTCAAAAATTACTTTTCCTCAAAATTATGGAT
This sequence comes from Philophylla caesio, assembly GCA_963971545.1. Taxonomy (NCBI): domain Eukaryota; kingdom Metazoa; phylum Arthropoda; class Insecta; order Diptera; family Tephritidae; genus Philophylla; species Philophylla caesio. The sequence continues at coordinate 219,756,131 of OZ020604.1, read as the reverse complement.
GTAAAGGCACTCTTCAGAATTTTTGAAGATGGATCACAAACACATACATACATAGTGAGTCATCTAAACAAATCAGCTATTGTTTCAGCCACTACTAAGCTACTTGTACATTTTTACTACCATACATTCCAATTAGTGTGATACTTTGTTTTTGGATTTTTAGTTTGGCATTATAATGTTTTCTCACTAAGTTCAATCAAAAATAGAAAGAGTAATTATTAAGGCAGTTAATGCCTAAAACTAGAAGGTCGCAAATTCGGGTTCCTTGGAGCTACACAGTTGGAATGGTTCCCTTGCAATAAAGTAATTGATTTTCACAACTATCCACCTTTCAGCCGCCACCTTTGCTAAAACAAATTCCTATAAGTATTATAAATAAATGTCTATACCTTTTCCAACAGTATTTCAGAAAAACACAAATGTATTTCAGAATAGCGCAAATGTATTTTAGAAAATACGAAAGCAATGCATTTGTGTTTTTCTGAAATACTTTTGCTGAAATACTGTTGGAAAAGGTGTATATAGGATTTAGAGAAATTTTACCGAAAAAAAAACAAATTTGTGCAATAGTTTCTTTTTTTTTTAATTAAATTTTATTACAACAATGATAGTCTGCTTGTTCTCAAGCTCATCAGATATTGTTCTTAGTTATCAGACTTCCTCACTTACCGTAGTATACCAAAACAATAACTTATTTTCATATTCAGTTCGCTTTTCTAAAACATTTCTTGGGCGAACTGAAGCATCACCGGCAATATGATTAGTGTTTATTTTGTCTGGCGATTCGATTTTTATTACCAATCAGAAAACAACAAATTTCTGCGGGTATGGTGAATAAATCAAGGCAATTTGTTTGCTATTTCTGTAGGAATAATAATTAAAAAAAACGAAAAACATTACTTTATTACAGTGAAATATTTATTAAATTTATAAAAATAATAACTTAGTTTAACTTATCAGCTGTTTGGTGACAACTTCGTTTTGGTTGCAAAAACCTTAATTGAGCGTAAGGAAACTTACTTCAAGTCTAAACTAAATTTAACTAAACTTAGTTTAAACTGAGTTTAAACCATCACTGAAAAACTGGCCCTTATGTGCACATATATGTTGGCTGGTTATGTTGAGAACCCAAGCAAAAAGTGTCTTAGAGCAAGTGGGAGAGCGTCACAGAATTCTATCAACCATCATTTTACATTTGAGTGAAGATTGAAGTTGAGTTAAGTAGCGTCTCGACAGCTAATATTAAACTTTCAAGCGTACATACTCGTATTTCTTCTTCGTTATTATTGCAGATTGACACATCCAATGTCTTAGACTCAAATTCAGTGTGAAATCGTTAAAAAATGGTGGCTTAAGAAGTACGATTTCATCGTTGGAGAAAATTTACCTAAACATTACTGATTGACCAGGCTACAATGTGTTGTACTACAACCACAACTATATTTTGTTGGCAGTGTAAAACATTTAAAATTTTTGAACTTTTGAAAGCTCTTACTACCTACTAACCCAAACTTTACTATTTTGTTAAGTCAGCTAATCATATCTAACATTCAACGTTTCTTTATAAAAGCAATTAATTTTTAATGGTAATAAATTTTCTTTCATAAAAAACTACAGATTTTAACAGAATTCAATAATGTAAATCCACCATTTTCCCCCTCTGCAAAGGTATTTATGTATGCGCTCTTTAAAAATGTAATACCCGTAAATAATTGTAGCATAGGAACTTCCCATGCCTCGCAAATGAGTTTGTAATACCTTTTAGTCCACATTGTAACAAAAATGGGGGTTGTTAGTGTGGCAAATTTGCGCAGTAGCAAATGAGCTGAATTTCCCATGAACGCTCTGTGGTATTAAATTCAAAGTTTCATTTGGTTTTAGGTATTGTAATATTCAATTAACAAGAATAATAAAAATCAAAAAAAGTCATGCAAAAATTTGACGTTTCGCTGGGATGAATTAGCATTTTAAATTTACGCAAAGGCTGTTGAGTAACACAGTAGAAAATTAACATTTCTTATTATTCTAAAGCAAATGTGCTTCTATATTAATTTGCCAATGCAATTTTTTTCTTATATTTTGACTCAAATGTTTGCCAAATTTTATTGGCATTAATTTTTGTTTGAAAAATTGTTAATTGAATTATAAGTCATAAGAGGCCAAGGCAAATCATATTTATTTCAGTAAAGTTGCTTTCTTAACAATTAACCAACATACTTATTTGCTTTCAAATTAAACGCTCCACAATCTATATTTATTTCAGTTCGAACTGCAATTCTGCTGTTTCTTTTTTAAATGTAATCGGCTTAAGTTTCAGCTTTTATAAAACCTAAATTGCTTTCACATACAATGAACACATTCATCCAGCTTGAAAGCTATGCCACTCACATTTAAAATCAACAAAAATATTTTAAGTGCCACTGGAGTTATTAAGTAAAGTATCTTTCTTGGCAACTGAGTTCTACCAATTTTGCATTAAAATTTGCATTGTTGTTTACTTGAAAAGCATTTTCGCACTTCCAAAATGCAAACATTCTCAAGTTCAACTGCACAATCGTCGTATCTATGTATGTCTGCAGCATAATCGCTCTTTATAAATTTCCACACTTCACTCTTAATTAACTCAATAATGCCAATGAAAATCAGTTGAAGAAAAGCTCTCTTTTGTTGATTACATCTTTTGTGCGTGTGTGTGTGTGTTTGTTTCGTTGGTTGCATAGTATTTACACGACTTTGAATTTGGGTATCCACATTTGAGCTTGTTTTTGAAATATTTTACAAACACTTTTGTGTAAGTCTTACCGAAAAAGTTTAAAGCATTTCCAACTTTCGTTTATAAGTAATTTTTAGAGACTTTTGTTTAATTTGTATACTTCAACTTTTATTTTTCACTCGTATACACAAATCAACTGTGAAACGTTGCACAACAGTCCTTTGTTAAAATAAAAAATACACAAAATGGGCTATTAAATATCAACATTCCAACCAGATATATTTTTCGAAATCAAATGAAAATTCATTACCTTTCTGACTGCACGAACTTTTCACTTGCCATAGCATTTCTAGGGTATCTTTGGTGAAATTGTGTTGAACTTAACAACCGTAACTGGCTAGTGGAGCAGCAGCCTTTCATGTTGTGCAAAATTATTCGTATTCGCCAAGCATTCATAATAATTGCAGGAGTACACACACACACACGCACACATACTCGTACAAACATATACATATAAAGTAATATAAAGTAATAAATCAATTAAGTACCAACTTGAAGCGCGTGAATTGCATTCTAGCGAAATTAGATGAATAGCAGCTGTGTAAGTGTGCTGACGTTGTAAATACTATCACATACAGCTTAGCATTATTCAGTACATTATTACAATTATGAGAATTAGGACAATTTAATGCGAGCAAATTGAAATTAATGCAAGCTCAAAGTTATTGTACATTCATACAAATAAGCGATACATTTATGTGTTGAAAGGATTATTCATATTTATAAGCTAGAAAATAGAGCATGAATGTATTAAAGAGAATAAAGCACTTATTTACACTGTCATCACTGTGCGTATGTATGTATGTGTATATGTGTATGTGGGGAGGTATAATTTGAAATTCTGTAATTGCATATTATTTATACAAATATAAATATGCTTCCATTGTTGCGAATTTATTTCATTTGAGAGACTCTTGTGCAAATATTCAAGCTGTTATGGTGGAAAATTTAAAGCTGTGAAAGCTCAAACTCGAATGGTGATACATACATTTTAGGTAGTCCATTTAACTGTGGTAGTCAGAAAATTATATTATATATTTCACAATCCCTTTTTTCCAAAAAAAAAAAAACGTTTTTTTTGCTTTGCACTACCCGAGGAGTATGGTCGGCGCAGAAATGTCATTGTTGCCTCTAATTTTATTTTTAAACATTTGTAGAAATAGTATAATAACACTGTACAACAGGCAAAAAATGCCACTGGGTTTCTCCATGGTTTGTAAAGATTTGGGTCTGCTGCATACCAATCAGAAGTCAGAATTACGATTCTTTGACCAAAAAACCTTAAGTCACACTTGTTCAATGATCAACAAAAAAAATGTGGGAAATTTTGTTTTTTTTTTTACAAATGAACCCCCTAACACCTTAAATGCTAATTTTAGGAACACTTTGATATTTATTTAAAATTGTCTAATTTTTCAGATATCACTTTGGAAATATTTTTTAACTGTTTTATTAAAAAGTCCCAATTTTGTATAACCCCTTTGAAAGTTAAACCTTTTTTTTACCATTTTATATGATACTCATTTAACAATGAATAAAACATTTCAAAACGATGAGTTTCGTCCATTTAAGTTGATCAACTCACACTTTAAGGAATCAATTTTGTTTGTGATATGCTTCGACCAGCTGTAAGATTAAGTTAGATGAGGTGAATGGATGTAAGAGGACATGAAAAAACAGGAAGTGAGGTGAAGTGAGGTTCGACTTCATGAAGGATGTTATATTAAACGAGGTGAGTTGAAGAGAGTCTTGAGAGTTTAGAGTTTCCGTCTCATTCGCGATGTTGATTTTATAAATTACTCAGTACAGTTTCTAAAGAAGTTTCACTTAAACAAGTAAATATAGTAATTTGTAAACATGAGCTTGAAACTTTAAATTAACTTGCGGAATTTTTGGTTAAATATGTGATATCAGTAAAATAGTTTGCTATTGCGATACTTTTTAACACAGAAGAATATAATTTGATTAAGTCGCATATTACACAGACTAATCAGCAATTTACTTTTTACATAAAATTAGTAAAAATTTAGAATTGTGAAATTCAAGGTATTAAAAAGTCGTTATGTCAATGAAAAAAAAAACATCACATTACCATATCAAACCATCACATCATATCACACAAATATATCATACAACATCACATCATATCAACACATACAACTACATTATATAGCATCATAACATTCCTTTCATACGACATATCACATCAACATATCACATCATCATATCACATCATCATATCACATCATCATATCACATCACAGTTTCAGATCACCGTTTCAGATCAAATAGCGCACTCATATCACAGCGCACCGCATTTATTTTCATAATATTAAATCACATCACCTATCATATCATATCATA